>CM060405.1:194898244-196227530 GCA_030545235.1 Helianthus tuberosus
ACTGTTCTATGATCAGGCTAACTCCCACGCGCTCCCTTCAATCCAAGTCTGTGTTTACTAGCTAAACACGAACTGTGAGTATACTCAAACCCATTTTCTTTTAACGCACTTTTGGGTGTTACATACGCTCTCTAACAAAACATAACAACACACAACGCAAACACTTTATGAATGCTAACCGCTCCCGCATGTTATACGTGATCTATGAATGCTTGTTACTATGCTTATACAGTGTTACACTAAACCGCCTCTAGCAACGATAGTACTATAGTTTGGACTCAGCACCTGTCGTGGACATGGGTTGCTAGGGATCACATCACTTTACTTCACGTTTCCGTTGGACATGTGTCGCGCATACTCTACTAGGGTTGGCATATCGTGTATACCCGTACCCGATAAGACACGATACACGAAAGGCCATACACGAACACGACATGATATAATCGAAAATTACCTGTTAATACCTGTTAACGAACACTAAAATAATCACATATTTAGAACCTGTTTAGTGAAACAAAACTCGGCAAAAGTTCACAAACAGCTTAAATAATCCATAAACACCGAATACTTAACAAGTTTAAAACAAAAATCCATAAACGGCAAATCACAAAAGACTTGAATAGAGAAAACAAATAAAGTTACACAAAAAATAATACCAAACTTGAACCAAAAGCCATAAAAGTTAGATAAACATACATTGGACTTCTTATCCTTTTTCTTTCCCACCTTCTTTTGAGAATCACTCATATTGAGTTTCTTAATCTGTTAGAAAGCATACAAGAAACAATTTGACTTGTGAGAACATTTTTAAAAGACAATCACACATCTTGAGTCAGTCTCAAAAACAAATCTAGCCCAACTTAAAAGACAATAACAACATGACAGTAACATAAATTCAAGCCCAATCACACATCTTGAGTCAGTCTCAAAAAAAAATCTAGCCCAACTTAAAAGACAACAACATGACTTGTGAGAACATTTTTAAAAGACAAGACGTCAGTTCCATGTTGAAAACTTTGTCGGTTTAAAAATCAAATGGTCCTCTTTTCTTTTAATTTTTTTAAACTGTTAATTTTAATACTTGGACAATTATGTTTGGTATTTTTTACTAGCTTTTTTTCTTCTTTTAATTGGAAAATGTGAAAGACTGAAAGATAATAAACCAAACATGATGAAAGATCTAAAGTAGATTCAAAGCATGTACAATATCAAAGCAACAGAAAGACATCAAAGATTCAAAGCATGTACAATATTAATGCGAGCATAATCCAGACAGTTCCGCACTTAAAAACATAAACTATAAACATAACAGAAACAAAATTACCTTTTTTTAAACAAGAATCAAGGAGCGGCTGTGCCTGTGCGTCGTGGATGGCCGGAGTGGCTGTACGTGGTGGATGGCCGGCGGTGGATGCAGGCGGACAAGGGAGGCCGGCGAATGACAGGGGATGCCGGTGAATGACGCCGGTGGAGCGGTGGATCTGGATGATGTCGGTGGCAGTTGAGAGAGATTAGGCCATTAGGTTTTTTTTGAACTAAAGAAGGATAAGCACATGTTCCATTTAAGTCATAGTCATTTGACTGGTATATGATATATCATATATGTTTTATTTAATTAAAATTAAAATCTTAACATGTCTTAACAGGTATATTACAGGTAAACAGGTATCTTACCTGTTTAGACACGAAAATTAACAGGTTGTTTCGTGTCTACCTGTTTAGTACACGATACCTGTTAAGGTCATACACAATACCTGTTAAGGTCGTGTAGGTTCCTGTCGTGTATTCGTGTAAAATTGCCAGCCCTATACTCTACAACGCAGTCTCCTGGTTAAGTGTGAACATAGTTTTAATAGTTACTTGCCTCGCCCGTTACGTGATACATGTTGGTTATGCATAAATGCTTTTTGATACTATATGATATCTAAACTTGTGTACTCACCTTTACATTTTATGTACTGACTTTATTTTAACGTATGTGACAGGTTGATAGGATGCTATGCTATGCTGTAATGAATCAAGTAGAAAGTCTAGAAACCCACCGAATAAAAATCTGAGTTGTCGGAATAGTATTTGTTTTTTAGACACTCTACCTGTAATGACTGTTATTACTTTATATGTTAGTAGTATGGGATATTAACGTTAAATATATTGTCATTAATAGTTGTTATGGATTCTCTTGGACAATCTGTTTTGCTCAGTGCCATAGCCCGATGATTCC
Source organism: Helianthus tuberosus (assembly GCA_030545235.1). Classification (NCBI taxonomy): domain Eukaryota; kingdom Viridiplantae; phylum Streptophyta; class Magnoliopsida; order Asterales; family Asteraceae; genus Helianthus; species Helianthus tuberosus. The sequence continues at coordinate 194,900,466 of CM060405.1, forward strand.
GCCATCGGTTGGGGTGTGACATTAAGATTCAGAAACATTGAATTTACTGAAATAGAAAATGTTTTTAAAGAAAAATGTAAAGAAATGATTGAAATTGAAAAGTTTTTGAAACAAAAAGAAAAGGAGCTGACACAGAAATGTGATGATCTTGAAAAACAAAATATAGTTTTAAAACAAAAGTGTTCAGCAGATTGCAACGAATGTTTACAAAAGAAATTATAGAATTATATGTGGGTTAATTAATTCTTTGTGATTTGGCCTAAGTAATTATGGTGGGGCTCGGGCCGTATTGACCAACCTATCACAACTACCACATGAGGGGAATTATATAAAACAACATTCGACGGCTGTTTTGGGGACGTAGCCTTGGGGGATCGAAGTTCGCAGACGGCAGGCTGGGCAGCCTTTTGGCTGCGGTGCATGAAAATCAAGACATGAACGTGATTACTATGAGATGCTAATTTTCTTATGACCATCTCTGGGTGTAAGGTTCATGTAGGTTTTGCACTTTTCTTAGCTATTTATGCATTGGATCTATTTATGTGATGAAAAACATTGAATCAGATTGATGTATTGGTTAACTTAGACAGTTTATCTGTGTTTTGAGTTCTTTCTTTACAATTTCATTCGGTTGATGACAAAACCTAGAAATGGGTTTGGTAACTAAAGGAGGTTGACTTGACACTAATAAATTGGGTAATTGAGTCGTATGGTTCGATGACAAAAACCGTCTTTGATTGCCATGTTAACTGATTTTCCAACAGTATGTGTATGTGGTGTCCAATTAATTAACTAGCTGTGTGTAAACCTAGAACCTGAAACTTGGAAATTGGTCATTTTTCTCATATATTGCTTTCAACCTAATATAAGTTTTGTTTAGTTATTTTATAAAATCAATAAAAAACAAATTCAGTTTTAAATTAATTTATTTATTTTTAGTATAAATAGTCGAACGAAACATGCAATACTTACCACATGCTCCTCGTGGATTTGATACCTGACTTACCCTAGCTACTTGGTTATTTAGGTTTTTGCATGACCCCAATGACACGGTAGTAGCACGGAATCCGTTATTAAACAGGAAACCTTAAAAATGAATGCAGGTACAAGTAACATGTTGATCAGTACAGTATGGTAGCGATACGATGTCAGTTTATCGAAAGCAAAATCAATTAAATAAATATGGTATCGTTATATATATATATATAGAGATAGAGAGAGAGAGAGAAAGTGTACTGTACAATATCCCTTAACGTACGCTACGTACGATATGTTAAATCGCATGTTATAAAATAGCATGGATGAAATCGCATGTGATAATTTTGATGAAATCGCATGTTGGTTTTTGTAACAATTTCGCATGTGATACTTTTCATGAAATCGCATGTTGGTTTTTTGTAACAATTTCGCATGTGGTATTTTTGATGAATTCGCATGTTCAAAAACCAACATGCGAAATTGTTACAAAAAAACAACATGCGATTTCAATGTGGGATGAAGATCTGACGGCTGAGATGATCGCGTACGTAATGTACGATAATGGAATTTGTACGTTAACCTAACCCTATATATATATATATTGTTGGTCTCGGTTCAGTTTGGTTTGGTATGATAGTAACACAATATCCGTTTTCTATAAAATTTATATCGCAATGTTGAAAAAAAACATAATCATAGAACATATGTTATTAGAAAAAATATCAAATACATGATTAATAAAATATTATAAAACAATTAAAACAATTACTTAAATAATACATTCACTATTCATGGGCACTTTATATTCATATGGTGAATAAAATATTATAAAAATTACTTAAAAAATCCATTATCTTCACACCCACTTTCAAATTATATCGGTTCACTACGGTAGTGGCACGGAATCCGTTATTAAACAGAAAACCATAAAAATGAATATAGGTACAATTACCATATTGATCAGTACGGTATGGTAGCGATACAGTGTCAGATTATCGATGCAAAATCAATTAAATAAATACTGGTATCGATATATATATAGTGGAGGGTTCAAATAAGAAGATTTTTTTTGTAAGAAGAAAAAAGAAGTTTCAACCAATAATAATGCTTCATTTTACTTCATTTAATATTTGCATTTAATTTCAATATAAGGGTATATTTGTAAACTTATATAGATCATTAATTTGTAGTCTTCATCTTTAATAGCTAACTACATTAAATTTGTAATTTATTTTTCAAAATATATATTTTCCAAAAAATTAAAAAAAAATAGAGTGTAGGACAAATTAGTAGGTGTGTAGGATAAATTTAAATATGTGTAGGATAAATTTTGAAATGTGTAGGAAGGTTCTATGCCGAACACTAAGTATTGTGATAACATGCAGAACAAAATGAATCACTCATTTTTTAATCCTAAAAACCTAAAAAGTAAATGAAAATGTTATAAATGTAAGATTTATTTTTTCTCACACTAGAATTTAAAAGAAAATATGAAAAATCTTCAGTTTTTAAATAACCTACACACATGTAGGTTAAATTATCTACATGTATGCAAACTGTGTGTAGGAAAAAATATATGATTTTTAATGTATATATAATACACATATCAATGTAAGAAACATAAAATTTTATAAATATGAATCTTAAATCCAAAAATTTAGTGATTTAGAGTTGTTCTTTTTGTTTTCGCAATAATTAGTGTTCTGTAATGATCCTTATTCTATATATATGTAGGGTAGGGTTCCAGCGTGAACAACCTCCCAAGAGTGAACTGCGTGAACAGATATGGACCCTTGATTTCCTTTTTAGTTGTTAAGGGTAGGATTGTAATTATATAAAAAAATTAGATTTAAATCATTATTTTAATAATTGAATTAAGTTACTTCTTTCCTAATTTAAATTCATTATCCATATTATGTTTATTTATTAATAAGATAATTATCAAAACAAACAACAAATCACCAGATTTCAATTTTAATTTTTATTTCAGATTTCATCACCAGAATTCAAATTTTGATTTTTAAGATCCACGTAACCTTCATATTTCAACGGTATACACATGTGTACTTGGATATAAATAGAACAGTACACATGTGTACTCAGCATCGTACATATGTGTACAGTAATTCACAGGTGTACATCAACATTCAATACAAAAAAAAATTATGAGATATCACAAAAACAGACGATATACACACGTGTACATCGCATTAAAAAGAGGGCAAAATCAGAATACACATGTGTACATTGCATTTAAACAAATAATTATTTTAATAATTGAATTAAGTTGCATCTTTCCTAATCCTTGATTTGATTTGTGAGAGATTTATGCAATCAATTTAAGATTAAAATTACACATATACCCTTTTTGTATTTAATTAAATGAAAAAAATTAACCAAATAATTACCATCATGCCACTCACTTTAATCTCAAGATCATAAAAATCAAGGGCCCGGATCAGTTCACGCAGTTCACTCTTGGGATTTTGTTCACGTTTGAACCTAACCCTATATATATATATATATATATATATATATGGGATAAGATTATTGTAAAAAAGGTTAAAAGTGTGAGAAATGTGAGAAATATTGTGGAGATGACATACGTCCTAAATCTAAATTAATTCAAAAGGATAAACAAGTAATTTTATCATTAATTCAATTAATTAAAAACTTCCTATAACCGCCACCTTAATTATAGGAACTGAATTTTTTTTTTAAAGATCTCTATAAACACCATTCAGCAAGTATATAACACCATTCAGTAAGTATGTAACACCATTTAGCAAGTATATAAAATCATTCACTAAGTATATAACACCATTCAGTAAGTATATAACACCATTCAGCAAGTATATAACACCATTCAGTAAGTATATAACACCATTCATGGACTAAACATCTGATCGAAACATATTTTTTTCTCTATATAAGTATAGCAATATGGTACTCATATTAAAGATAAAAAAACGCTCGTTATTATGGTTTAATTTTTTTTAAAGTTACGTATAAAAAGTTATTGACGTTTTAAAAAGACGGGGGGAAGTTACATGTGCATTAATGTTAGTTTCTTAATTTAAAAATGTTAAATTTACCTATATACCCTTAATGTAGAAAATTAATATGTTTAGTAGTAAAGATATCCTGTAAAAAAGGGTTTTTTTTGTGAGAAAGGTAAGAAAGAATCTAGACCATTAGATCTTTGGTCTAATGGTTGAGATCATAATGGCAAAATTGTAAATAATCTTTACTACTAAACATATTAATTTTCTAGATTAAGGGTATATAGGTAAATTTAACATTTTTAAATTAAGAAACTAACATTAATGCACATGTAACTTCCCCCCGTCTTTTTTAAACGTCAATAACTTTTTATACGTAACTTTTTTTTTAAATTACACCATAACAACGAGCGTTTTTTATCTTTAATATGAGTACCATATTGCTATATTTATATAGAGAAAAAAATATGTTTTGATCAGATGTTTAGTCAATGAATGGTGTTATATACTTACTGAATGGTGTTATATACTTAGGCCAGGCGGGGCGGTCCGTGATGGACGCCCGGCCACGAGTTATAACATCACGAACACCGCCGCCCCTTGAATTTTAACGCGTTATTTTTTCAACGCATACAAAATATCACGCGTGAAACTTCAATGTATCAATTGTTCTGCATGTTTGACACATGTTGCATGTTTGACACCTGTTGCATGATGACGCTCTGGACCAATTGTTCTGCAGCATCAAAAGTGAAATGAAATTATAAATATTTTTAATTAGTTGAAGTTGGCTTTTTTTTATCACTAGTGACCACCCCCACTACATTTCTATCACTAGTGATAGAATATTGGGTGATGACATGGCATGAGTTGATTGGATATTGGGAGTGATAGAATTCTATCACTAGTGACCACCCCTCCTCCCCTTATTGAAACTTACTGAATGGTGTTATATACTTACTGAATGGTGTTATATACTTGCTGAATGGTATTATATACTTGCTGAATGGTATTATATACTTGCTGAATGATGTTACATACTTACTGAATGGTGTTATATACTTGCTGAATGATGTTATATACTTGCTGAATGGTGTTATGTACTTGTTTAATGGTGTTATATACTTACTGAATGGTGTTATATACTTACTGAATGGTGTTATATACTCATGGGCGGACCTAACTAACAAACATCGGGTTCCCAGGAACCCATTCGGTTTTTAATTTTTAGTGTAAATATATATAACAAACTGAAAAGGAACCCATAAGTAAAATATAAAAGGAACCCATAAACAAAAAACTTTGGTTCTCCACTGGTTAAGTCCGCGTTATTCTTCCCGAGACACCCGGGTTCGAATCCCGTATGAGGCATTATTAATCATTTTTGTTCCGTGTTTTTTCTATTTTTATTTTTTTTTAATGCAAAACCCATTTAAGGTTACAACAAAACAAGTTAACAAACCCAAAAAAAAAAAAAAACATGAGCGAACAAGATCATGTTGTAACACCCCGAAAACGGGTTTGGTAATCAAACTCCGTTAATACTAAAAGACGGGTAACGTACCGTTAGTAGTAAAAATAACCCGGTAAATATCTGGATTTAAATAAGAAATCCTAATATTAAATACAAACGAATCAAAGTTTTAAGGAATTAAGTTTATAAGAGCCTGAGTTAACGGGACTTAAAATAAAACGGGTCATAACTCCCGGAACCCAGTAAATAACTAGGAATATCAACCTAGTTAGTCTAGTGTTTTAAAAATAATGAGGGAACTTGATGTAGTAACCTTTATAAACATGGGTAAAGTTGAGGGACTAAAATGGTTAAAATGAGAAAATGGGTTTTAATTAATTAAAACTAAAACCATCAAAACACACACCTTTGTGTGTGTTCTGGTCGTACAAAACACAGGAGCCAAGAAGGGCTCTCAAGCTCAAACCCTAACAAGCATTAAATCAACAAATTGAAGGGGTAAATCCAACCCAAATCGAAATCCAAGCACGAATTCGTGATCACCTCGATGAAGGGATCATAAGGTATGTCAAATTTCATTATTTAGTTCCATCTTGAATTCTTGATGAACATATGAAATCAAAAATTTGGCTTGCATGATTGAAGTTTGGATGAAATTAGGATGAAATCATGTCTAGGAGCAAACCCTAGTCAATAATTTGTTGAATTAGTGTTCATAGATATGAAGTTCATAACCATCCATTTATGTGTTAAATGGGTTTTATAGAAATATGATGAACACTTGAGTTAAGGTGTTAAATGGATGAACATTGAAGTAATGATGCTAGTTCTAAGTGTAGTTCATGTACACTAGACATAGAGGCATGATTTTGATACTAAAACTTGGTTAAAGTGATGACCATAATTAGATAAAATATGTGTACAAAATCGCGCCTACAAGATGTTTGTTAAAATGCCCAAATGAATATTGAAAAGAAGATTTTATGAGAGACATGCGTAATTGGCTAGTTTGACTAATTACGTGAAATATGGGTTAAAACGGATTCTAATCATAACAATGATTTAACTTAATTATGCCTACGGTATGATTAAAGGTAGTTGACTTCTAAAAGTCAAACTAACCAATGATGAGGTCGAATAGTAGTTTCGGCATGAAATCCGTAAAATGAAATAGTCATAAGTAATGATGACTAATCTAATCGTCTTACGGGTTATAATAATAGTTTGACGCTTGACAAGCTAGATGGAAGCTTGGGAAGGAAGCGGGTCAAACGAGTCAAGTATGAAGGAAAGCGCATTTAGGATGCGAGGTAAGTCAAAACTTACACCTTTTATTTAATACCTAATTGTTTTGTAGGTTATGAATCATATAAAGTCATGTTTGAATTATGATGTTCCGACACGACATGTGCGGTTCGGAACAAAAGACAAGGGTAATAAACCATGTATAATGGTTAAAAAGAGCTAAAACGATTAATTGGTCATGCAATGACTAAATGGTAATGAGTTTTTAATGGTTACCGTATAAGGTAAACCATTGCAAATAATAAGGGTAAAACGGTATTTTGGTCACTTGATGATAATAACCGTTACTCGTGAAAGACACTTTATAGCGTAAATTATAATGGGTCAAAAGAATCAATAAATGATTTATAAGTAAAAAGACTATACGGTATAAACCGAAGCGAGTCTTGTAGGCGAGATGGTACTAAATAACATCTCACAAAGATAAATAACATCTCGCAAAGATAAACGGTCACTTAGACCAAACGGGTCGAATGGTGAAAATATCACCATTTGAAAATATCGACTAATGAATATTGTCGAGTTGTGTGTTCACAGGAGTAAATACGGGAGGATAAGTTGTAGCTATTAAGTAGCGAGTATTAAAGCAAGGTATAAAAACGGTCAATATAATGATCCGAGTCAGGTATGTATAATGATTCAGCTCATTGTTTAGAACTCGAGATTCTATAAGTGTTAGACAAGGTCAAAATGAATATTCGGTTATCTTTTAGGTAAACCGAATAATTTGAGTCATAAACATGGTGTTTTAGAAACATAATGGTTTCTAAACAAAATCATAGTTAAAAGGGTCGGATTTTAAGTCAAACAAGTATTTAAAAGTTCTTCGTCGTAAAAGAAGGACCAAAATCGACCAAAACGCCCTTGTAGGCTAAATTGAATAAACAACGCTTAAAGGTTGTTTGGAAACGAATTTCATGATTAGATAAATACTTAGAATAAGTATAGAAGTTGAAAGATGTAATAAGTTAGTCAAATGGCTCTATTTGAGTTTTGCCGTAAAATAATAATCCGAGGGGTAAAACTCGGAACATATAGATATCCACATTAAATCCAACGCACATATAGATGTGGTGGAAGATTACTTGATAAGAAATGTAGGAATACGATGCTAGAAATGAATGAAAGCAATTTTAAGCTTTAAAGTGCTTAAATACCCTTAACGAGTCAAAATAAGCATACGAGCAAAAACGGGTTTAAATTGTGTAATAAACCTGTGATTAGAACCTAAAGTGGTAGATAACATGAATTTGAAGAAGTGTATGTGATATAAAGATCAAACAAATATGTTTGTTTAATAAAATGCATAAACGGGTTAAAATTCGATAAAAAGGTAACGAGTCGAAGGCTTAGAAGTCTCAAAATTTATTATGTTGGATATTGGATTTTAACTCCATATGATGGAGAATTAAATTACGGACACGTAGGAAAAAGAATCGGGTAAAACGGATTAAAAACGAGAGAGTTATGCTCGTTTCCGTGAAATCGGGTCATGCTGGGAATGTACAGCAACAGTTTAAGCAACAATCTGTGAAAATGGGGGCTAGGCGTCACGCGACGCCCCCTGTTCCGGAAAAAAATTATTTTGTTGTTGTTTGACCCATGTAACTTGTTTATACTTATTATTTAACTATCAAAACTAACTTTTAAGTTGGTTTTGATCACAGGTGATCGCCAAGAGTGCCCGGATGAAGATCAAGCTCGATAAGGAACCGAACACGATAAAATACAAGCTTTCGCGCGGCGTTTCGTCGTATCTTTTAAACGACGAATCCAATTACATTAACTTGTATAAACTTTTAAATTGTAAAAGTTTTAATTAACCTGTATTTACAATGTATATGAAACTATAATTACATGTGTATTTTTGTAATGGGAACGAAAACTATAAAATAATAGTAAGGGTGTTACACAGGTCTTTCCCATCTGCACTTCAGCGGCGCCTCCACCTTCAGCGAATCAGCGACCACTTGCACCTCCGCCGACACCGGCCGCCGTCCTCCTCCGCCGACTCTAAACAACATCAGGTCTTTCCCATCTCTTTTATATCTACAAAGGTTTTGATTTTTGATTTAGTTGAGTTGAGAATTTGAGTAGGATTGCAGTGTTAAACCCAAATTTGAAGTACAAATGAGTTTATTTGGAGCCCTAGTTAGAAATTTGGTGTGTGATTTGCTTTTTGTATGTAGAATTGGAAACGGTGAGCTTTGATTATGAACTAGACATCAATGTGCTTTTAGGTTTATTTATTCTTTTTTTATTTACAAAACCCATATTTATTTAGGGTTAAACTATAAAAACGCATGTTTGTATCTGTAACTTGTGGATGATTAGCAAAATTTGGGTATCATCTCATTAACCTGAAATTGTTTGTATTGAGAATGCATACAACCTACTTTAGCCATTATGCTCAGGGATTAGGATCAAATACAAAGGATCCTAATTGTAAGAAGTGTAAGAAGGATTTATAGAGTGACAAGTGTCCAATAACCTAAAAAAACCCACTACACAAAAATACCCCACTACAAAAAAAAAAAAAAAAAAAAAAAAAAAAAACCTTAAGCATCCACCACCAGCAAAAACCTAAACCCCCACCCCCACATCACCCACCCCCCCCCCCCAAATTTTTTTTTTTTTTTTTGCCGAGGGGGTGGGGGTTTAGGTTTTTGGGTGGTGGTGGGAGTAGGTGTTTAGTTTTTTTTAGGTTTTTTTTTGGGGGGGGGGGGGGGGTAGGTTTTTTGGGGGTGGGTGGGGGGGTTAGGTTTTTTGGGGGTTTTTTTGGTGAGTTATAGTTTTTTTTTTTTTTTTGTCGGGGGGTGGGGGGGTTTAGGTTTTTGGGTGGTGGGTGGTGGGGGGGGGGGGGTTAGGTTTTTGGGTGGGGGTGGGTGTTTAGGTTTTTGGTGGTGATGTAGTGAGTTTAGTTTTAGGTTATTGGACACTTGTCACTCTATAAATCCTTCTTACACTTCTTACAATTAGAAGCCTTTGTAGAATAACTTGACCCTTATGCTCAGTATTACATCTTTCTATATTTTAGATGAAAGGAATTGTAGGCAACTTGTGTATGGTTTTATGGGTTCTGAAATTATTGAAAAGTAGGGGTCAACACAACAATTTCTTCATCTTGTCATGCTTAGACTATTGGAGGAGATTTAGCTGAGTCATTTGCTACACTAACTTCCAAAGATGATAGGGAAAAAGTGACTTTAGTGATACAGCCCGACCCGACCCGACCCGACTTGACTCAAATTACTTTTGTAAAAGTTTATTAGAAACCACTTTAGAGAAATGTGTTTCTATGGAGACGAAGATAGATAATAGGATAGAAATCTTTAGCGATAAAGCCCGGCCCGACCCGACCCGAAAATTCTAACGTCGGGTTGAACGAAATTCGAGCACCTAAAAAAGTGAACCCAGTGGAAAAAAATCATGGGTCCGCCACTGTATATACTTGCCGAATGGTGTTATATACTTGCTGAATGGTGTTTATAGAGGTCTTTTAAAAAAAATCCAGTTCCTATAATTAAGGTGGCGGTTATGGAAAGTTTTTAATTAATTGAATTAATGATAAAATTACTTATTTACCCTTTTGAATTAATTTAGATTTAGGACACATGTCATCTCCACAATATTTCTCACATTTCTCACACTTTTAACCTTTTTTACAATAACCTTACCCTATATATATATATATATATATATATATAGGGGATGGTTAAAATGAGAACCACCTCCAGTTGTAAGAACCGCGAGAACCACTTTCTGGCCATTAGATCTAGTAGATGGATGGATGAGATTGAAAGTATTAAAAAATAATATTAAGTATTGTTTGTCTTATTATGTTTTTAATTTTTTATTCTTTAAGGGTATATAAGTAAATTTGTCTTTTTTGTCTTTTTATATATATTAATTTTAAATTACTTTTTTGTCATATTCATTAATTATGTTTTTTACTTAATTGTTTTTTATTTCATAAACAGATTTTTTTACGTTTTACGCCCCGGTTTTTTACGTTTTACGCGTCGGTTTTTTACGTTTTACGCGTCGCTTTTTTACGTTTTACGCGTCGCATTTTTACGTTTTACGCCCGGCTTTTTCACCCGTCGTTTTTTCAACGCGCCGTTTTTCCGTTTTACGTTAAAAATTTTACATTTTACGTTTTACGCTCGATTTTTTCAAGCGGCGTTTTTTTACGTTAAACTTTTTACGTTTTACGTTAAACTTTTTACGTTTTACGTTAAACTTTTTACGTTTTCCGATTTACGTTAAATTTTTACGTTTTACGTTTTTTCGTTTTACGTTTTTTCGTTTTACGTTTTTTCGTTTTACGTTTTTACATTAACGTTTTTTACGTTTTAGTAAAAACATTTTACGTTTTACCTAAAACTTTTTACTTTTTACGTTAAAAAGTTTACGGTTTACGTCAAAAAGTTTACGGTTTATTTTTTTTTTTACAAAAACTTTTTTAGGCAAAAACGAACGCACCCAGAAATCGCAAACTCGGTGAAGCGTCTCGGATATATTGTTTTCATCATCGACGCCTAAAAAAAACCCAACAAACAAAATATTTTACGTAAAACTTTTTATGTTTTACTTTTTATGTTAAAAAATTTACGTTTTACGTAAAATTTTTATGTTTTACATTTTACATGAAATTTTTACGTAAAACTTTTTACGTTTTGCGTAAAACTTTTTACGTTTTTACGTTTTACATCATCGCCATCCGTCCTTGCCGCGCCATCGTCATCAAAATCTAGTTTTTTTTTTTTTTTTTGCATCATCGCCATCCAATCCAAAACATATAAACCCCACAGTCACTGTTCAAACAAGAACAAACCAGATTCAAACCACAAGATTCAAAACCAACAAGATTCAAAACCAACAAAAACCCAGTTCATCAAAAAAGCACCCAGTTCATCAACAAAAACCCAGATTCAAACCCAACAAAAACCCAGTAACAATAACAACCAAACATGATGTAGATACCCAAAATCAAATCAAAGGAAACCCCATCAACAATAACAAAATGATGTACATACCCAAAATCAAATCAAAGGAAACCCCAAAACATGGTGTCTGACTTCAGGTTGCTTCAGGGGTGTGGGTGACCGGTCGGAGGTCCGCCTCTGCCCAACTCCCACCAAGTCGCACAAACGACCACCACTACAACCCCCCCTCAATTTCTTTGTCGTAGTTGTACGCCACCACCAGACGGTGGTACCCACCACCACAACCAACCCTTCGCCACCGTCTCCGTGAAACCCACCACAACACCCCCCGTCGTCGTCAAACATTTGATCTAATGAGAGAGGAGAGAGACATAGTAGATCTGATGAGAGATGATAGAGACAGAACATCATCTAAGACATCATCGGAAAACGGACAGGGGTATCATTGAAAACATGGGGGTTTGTGGTGGGCTTAGGGTGAAGAAGGATGGTAGTGGAGGGTGTGAGTGTTACGTCGGAGCAAAGAACAACAGTCATATTGGTCGGAGTCCAACTCCGGCCGCCGGAAAAAGAAACGAGAGGGGGAGAGAAAGGTGTATCAGTCACCATCCGACGCACCACCGCCCCTGAATCCACCACCACCACTGTCGCACCACCGCCCCTGAATCCACCACCATCACTCACAAAACAAAACCCAGATTCAACAAATAAATGGAGGAGAGAGGTACTGAGATTAATAAATGGAGGAGAGATGTACTGACATCAATAAATGGAGGAGAGAGGGGTTAGAAATGACATTTGGGGTAAATGACCATAATACCCTTTGAGTTGTCATATTATGATTGGTTGAAAATGGTTCTCGCGGTTCTTACAACTGGGAGTGATTCTTATTTTAACTCAATCCTATATATATATAGTTTGGTCTCGGTTCGGTTTGGCATGGTATGATAGTGACACAATATCCTTTTCTACAGAATTTATATCGCAATGTTGAAAAAAAACACAAACATAGAACGTATGTTATTAGAAAAAATATCAAATACATGAGGAATAAAATATTATAAAAAATTTAAACAATTACTTAAAAAATACATTCACTATTCATGGGCGCTTTGTATATTCATATAGTGAATAAAATATTATAAAAAAATTAAAACAATTACTTAAAAAATCTCATTCGCTATTCATACCCACTTTCAAATTATCTATATAAATTTGTATAATTTTTTAACGGTAAACTTGGATCATTGGCGAACCACTGGAGTATAATCGTACCACCAATGGAACCACCCGATCCTATCCATCTCCACAAGGCTATAATGCCAATACACTAATTCAAGAGAAAACCCAATAAATATAAGAAAAACTCCCTTGTGGGAATCGAACCCGAGACCTAATGGTCTCTAAGCCTTATCCCACCCACAAGATGCCATATTTGTAGAATTTATATCCAAATATTTAATGGAAATATTATTTCTTAAAATGAATGAAGGAAAATGTGCATTTTGTTAGGTTAAGTCATCATCATGTAGACAACCTTACCTCTACCTAGGGCTGGCAATTTTATACGAATACACTACACGAACCTACACGAAGTTAACAGGTATCGTGTATGGCTTTAACAGGTATCGTGTACCAAACAGGTAGACACGAGATTACCTGTTAATTTTCGTGTATAAACAGGTTAAATACCTGTTTACCTGTTAATACTCGTTATTACACAATAAGAAATTAAATTAAATAAAACTCATCAGCCATGTGTGTGTGGGTTCCTTAATTCCTTTCTATTTTCACTCCTCATTCAATTAAAAAAATAAAACCCTAAACTCCCTCTGTAACTCTCAGATAGCATATCGTTTTCGTGTTTTTGTTCGTGTTAACAGGTATTAACAGGTAATTTTCGTGTATAACAGTCGAACAGTCGTGTTAACAGGTATTAACAAGTAATTTTCATGTATATCGTGTCGTGTTCGTGTTTGAAAAAAAAAGGACACGATAAGTTAACGTGTCGTGTTCGTGTATGGGATTTCGTGTATCGTGTCTTATCGGGTCGTGTCTTATGGTGTACGGGTATACACGATATGCCAGCCCTACCTCTACTCCGTAGGAATAGAGAGGCTGCTTCCAGTGAGACCCCCGACTTGATAGTAGTTTTGCATCAAGCCTTGGGCATAAGGCACATAACACTCAGCAATCGGGACAAAGACCGATTAATGCATGTACCCTTTTGTCTTTCAACTATCAATACAACCACATGATGCATGATTAACCGTTCCCCGTTTTTAACGTTATTTTCACGAAATTAGTAAAACAACGTCAAAATTAGTGCACTTTCACTCCCCCCGGATGGCTGATGTGGGGTAAAATACACATATTTGTCCCGTGTAAATTGTATAATTATTATATAGGTTTTATTTGTTTTTATTTAGTTTTAGTATTATATTATATTATTTTGTGTTGGGCCAGGTCTTGGTGCAAATGGAGCAAAAACGGGTAATATGGAAATAACCAGCCAGTTGGGCAGAGTGGGGTGCCAGAAACCGAAGTAAAATTGCCTCTATTTTCGTTGTTTGGGCCGAGCCAGCTATCTCTATAGAATAAGATACTGCTGCTATATATTATATTTTAAAAAAAAAGCTTCATAATATGATAATGGGAATTTAAAAGGCTGCATATAATTATGGTAAACATCAAAGATACATCAACTAATATGTTAGGACAAAAGGCATCAGACGAAAGAAAAAGAAAAGAAAGAGGAGACCTACGGCTATTGGGTTGTTGGTGACGCAAAGAACAAAGATCATGGGGCCGCATAGGGGTTTAAGCCCGTAAAGTTTAATGGAAACTTGGGTATTGGGCCTGTTGAACAAATTAAATATTGTGATGAGATACCAAAACCTAACGGACATAATATATATATAATCAGCCTATTATTTAAGAGGGGGATCATCATCTTGCACGGGGACGCAACATCAGACGAATTTGGGGGAACGCCTGGACGAGAAGAAACAACACATTGGGGACGCACGAGAAGGATCAAGGCTCAAGAATCATCGGTTTGAAGATCAGAAAGCTTAGGGATCAAAGGATTAACGGATTTTTCTACTCGATTTCTTTTGTTTTATATTTTTTCTTATTTTATGTCAATGAATTCTTGTTTGAGACCTTGTTTATTGTCTTCGTTCTTGACTATGTTTCTTGGCTAAATTTATTTAACTACCTAGGTTATGACAACGGTTTAAATAAAGTTTGGATTTTTATTCGGTTTTTGGCGTGGTTTATGGATTTTCTTGTATTGTAAAAGCTATGGAATTTTAACTTGGTGTATATGCATGCTTGATAGTGTTTTATTGCTGTTTCTTGCTTCGTATAATCCTTGGTGACGGTCTATATCACATAATAGGGTTGTGCTAGAGTTGTTGATTTAGGTGAGTGTCTATATCACATAATAAGTCATTAATCCTTTAGGGTGAAAATCACGTGAAGTAACCTTGGAAGTAATATTCGGTAATTTGATAAAATCAAGTGTTCTGCTAATCTTGTCGCTGTGAGGCTCGAGGTTATTAATAGGTCTCGGTTTGGTTTATAGCTAGGTCTAAGAATTGGTCTAGTCCTTAAACATTCTCTTGTCTATTAAACCAAGATTAAAATCCATAGTTGCCTTAGACTTTCGTGCTGTGAGGTAGATTGTCTTATTTAGGCACTTTCAAGAAACTAGAGGACTGTGAGGAAATCTAGAAAACGGTAAGCGTAACAGCCTAGGTAGTGCCACAAGAATCGCCTTGAGAGTGTTTGAGGGGCTTAGTGGTGTCTTAATAGGTTTAGTATCCAAAGATCCCGGTTCCATACCACAAAACTATCGAATAGAAATCCATTATGAGTTTAGCTTGCGTCTAGCCTAGGTAGTCTTCATCACCACTGGTTCTAGTCTTCGTCAAATTTCGTGTCTAGTTATTTAGCATTATTTTAATATTTTATTTAGGATTTTTAGAAAATCCTCCATCAAATAAACAATTAGTTAAGTCGTGTCAGTCTTAGTCTAGATAGAGTCATTAGCGTAATTTAGTAGAGTCTCTTGGGTTCGATACTCGGACTTCCTTAGGCTATACTGCATCAATCGGTACACTTGCCGGTCGTGTGGTTTAGGTTTTAGAGAGTCTTAGTTTTATAAATTTAAAACTTAGAGAGTCTAGTTTAGGGTTTAATTTAGTTAATTTAGTTAAACCACTTTTAGCACATCAATGGCCCACATATATATACATTATATGCGCATACCGCAAGGGAGGAGTAAAACTACACGAGGTTAAGTCTTATCCAAAATATAGAAAAGAAGCATATAAGCAATTCGTAATAGTTAATTCGTTCAAAGACTGGGGATAGTTCCAACAGTCGATGTCGATTGAATCCATGAAACACACTAGTTCAAGTTAGTCGCACCTAACGAGGGTTTTGATTGTTAAAAGGTGATGATTCAACAATCAACGGGTAGGACCTTTTTACGGAACAAATCATCGTGACTCTTCATTAGGAGCCTAGGTTTCGTGACTATTCAAAAGGTCTCGAAGACGCCTGTGTATAATAGCAGGGGCAGAGATTAATAGTGGCCCGAGTGTGTCAGGCCCCCATCGATTTTTGCTCGTAGTGTTAATTTTACGAAAAAAAATCAAAATTTTTTGTTTTTGTAGTGTAAAATATTGGATTTTTAAAAGTCTACCCACCAATTTAGATTTTGAGAGTCCGCCCCTCACCGAGTTTCCGTTCAAACTCCGCCACTGTATAATTACAAGTTTTGTCCTTTATGTTTACATCAAATTTCAGGCGCTGTCCTTTAGCGCAAAAATTGACAGGCGGTGTCCTTTATGTTGCCAAATCTTGCAAGTTTTGTCCTTTTAGCCAAACCAGGTTAGATTTTTTGGTTAAATCTATTGTAATTTTACCATTCAAGGGGCTATTGTGTAAGTATTATATAGATTGGGACTATTTTGTAAAATTAGAAAAGATATTAACTTACTCTCTCTCTCTCCTAACTTCTGCACACTCACTCTCTCTCTTAACTTTTCTTCTCTCTCTCTCTAACACAAGCTCTCGCACTCACTCTATATCTCTCTAAAAAACTACTGCACTCACTCTCTCTCTCTCTAAAAATCTCTGTACGGTGGTGGATTGTGGTGGGGTGTGACGGTGATGGTGGGTTTAGCGGTGGTGATGATGGGTGGCGGTGGTGGGAGGTGTACGGTGGCGGGTTTTGGATGGTGAAGATGGATGTGATGGTGGGTTGTGGTCTGTGGATGCTGAAGTTGGGTTGTAGTGAAGGTGTGTTTGCGGTGGTGGAGGTGGTTTTAGGGGCGGTTGCAGGTGGTGGCGACCGGAGTGCTGGTGGCTTGTGGATGGTGACCGATGATGGGGATTGAAGGTAAAACATCTTTTGTGAATTTGGGCTTGAATAATTTGTGCCGATGATGATTCATTTTAAGATGTTGGAATTACCGATTGTAATTATAGTGATGATTCATTTTAATTTTTTGGAGTTTAAGGATCATTAGTTTTAGGGTTTTTGGTTGGTGAGTTGATTTGGAGATGATGGTTCATGATACAGATTTAAACAATTTAATTTTGACAAGAATAATTCAAGTTATAAAGTTGAATTAAATATGTATACCTGATTAGTGTAGGTGTTGGTTTAGAAAGTCTGGAAGTTTAATGTATTTTCACTATTTTGATATTGCTTTTGAAATCTTTATCTGGTAATTTAGAGAGGTAGAAGTGAAGAATGAGTTTGTGTTTCATGTTACGAAAACGTGTATGAGAAATAAGATGATGAGGATGGTAGTGGTGGTGGTGGAGGTGGAGGATGGTGGTGATAGGTGGTTGCTAATTTCAGAAATATATATATATATATATATATATATATATATATATATATATAGGGAGAAGATCATGCGAGAACCACCTCTTATTGCGAGAACCGCGAGAACCAATGTGAACACAACCAAAAATGCCTAAAAATAGCTAAAAATCACACAATTTTTTTTAATATTTTTTATATAAAAATCGCTACTTTTCTAAGCAAAAAAAAAATTAAAAACATTTTTTTTTGCCACTAAAAGTAGCGATTTGAGCATAAAAATATTAAAAAAAAAATTTAGATTTTTTTTATGTTTTTTGGGGGTTTAGTTTTTAGCATTTTAGCGGGGGGGGGGGGGGGGGGTGGGGGTTAGGTTTATTTTGGGGGGGGGTTAGGTTTTTTTAGCTATTTTAGGTTGTGTTCACATTGGTTCTCGCGGTTCTCGCAATAAGGGTGGTTCTCGCATAATCTCCTCCCTATATATATATATATATATAGGGAGGAGATCATGCGAGAACCACCTCTTATTGCGAGAACCGCGAGAACCAATGTGAACACAACAAAAAATGCCTAAAAATAGCTAAAAATCACACAAAATTTTTTTTTTATTTTTTTAATATTTTTTAGGTTAAAATCGCTACTTTTCGAAGCAAAAAAAAAATTATTTTTTTTTTTTAATTTTTTTTTTTTTTTTGCTTCGAAAAGTAGCGATTTTAACCTAAAAATATTAAAAAAATAAAAAAAAAATTTAGATTTTTTTTAGATTTTTTAGGTTTTCTGGGGGTTTAGTTTTTAGCATTTTAGCTGGGGGGGGGGGGGGTGGGGGAGGGGGGTTTAGGTTTTGGGGGGGGGGGGGTGGGGGTTAGGTTTTTTTTTAGGTTTTTTGTGGGTTTTAGTTTTTACCATTTAGCTTGGGGGGGGGGGGGGGGTTAGGTTTTTTTTTTGGGGGGGGGGGGGTTTAGGTTTTTAGGGGCGGGGGGGGGGGGGGGGGGGGTTAGGTTTTTTTAGCTATTTTAGGTTGTGTTCACATTGGTTCTCATGGTTCTCACAATAAATGGAGTTCTCGCATGAGCCCCTCCCTATATATATATATATATAGGGTAGGGATCCTATGAGAAGTCCACCCTATTTGAGAAACTTGAGAAGCAATCTGGACCACACATTTTCCTTAAGCAAAAAATGTGAAAAAAATGCAAAAATTTTTTTTTTTTTTTTTTTAAATTTTTTTTTTTTTTTTGGATTTATACAAATGTGTATATTGTTAATCTTTTAACTATACATATATGTATATTGTCAATTATACATATATGTATATACATGTTTAAAATTGAAAAAATGTGTATATTGTTAATCTTAAACCATAAACACTAAAGCTAAACCCTAAACTCTAAACCCTAAAGCTAAACCCTAATTCTAAACCCTAAAGCTAAACCCTAATGCTAAACCCAAAAGCTAAAACTAAACACTAAAGCTAAACCCTTAATGCTAAACCCTAATACAAACCCTAAAGATAAAGCTAAACCCAAAAGTTAAAGCTAAACCCAAAAGCTAAACCCTAATGCTAAACCCAAAAGCTAAACCCTAATGCTAAACCCTAAATACTATTGCTAAACCCTAATGCTAAACCCTAATGTTAAACCCTAAAGCTAAACCCTAAACCATAAAGCTAAACCCTAAACCCTAATCCTAAACCCTAAATACTAATGCTAAACCCTAAATAACACTTTTTTTTTTCAATTTTAAACATGTATATACATATATGTATAATGGACAATATACATATATGTATAGTTAAAAGATTAACAATATACACATGTGTATAAATCCAAAAAAAAAATTTAAAAAAAAAAATAATTCTTAAAGAAAAAACTGCGATTTTTCCAAAAAAAAAAAAAAAAATTTTTTGCATTTTTTCACCTTTTTTTTTTGTATTTTTTTGCTTTGGGAAAATGTGTGGTCCAGAATGCTTCTCAAGTTTCTCATTTAGCCTACTACTTCTCACATGATCCTTATCCTATATATATATATAGGGTGAAGATCATTTCAGAACCCTAAATTTTTACAGAACTTGCATAACTAATATTAGCAATTGATCTAAATAATTATTATTTTTGAATTTAATTTATAACAAAGGGTAAGATGGTAAATTAACAAATATTTGATTATAATTCCCAGATTTGTAGCCCCTAATTTTCACCATGATTAAATCTTTTTCCGTTGACCTACTTAATTGTTTTACATATGTATAAATTAAAAATTAGCATAAACCAACACCCTTTAAAATTGTATAATGCAATTCATTTTAGCAGTAAAGTGAGGTGGAAATGTAAACCCGTTTTCGAAGATTAATTAAAAGGTACTAGATTAACCATATTTATCTTCGAAGATTAAAAAGGTACTAAAGTAACCATACTAATCAAATTCTTGAAAACCCAATAGTGATTATTGAAATCTTTGGTTTTCATAGGAACTTGTTTTTATATTCCTATTTAATGGTTTGAACCCATACTTGGAAATTGATGAGCGGTAGTAGAGCATATGGTCAAATTTGAGCGACCACTAACCCTTGATGTTAAAAAGAATCTTGAAGCCATTGCGTTGTATAATTTTAGTAGAGTACATATACGTATGATATTTACATATATGTAAATATGTTATTTGCATATATGTAATTGACGTATTTAATTATTTACATATATGTAAATATGTTATTTACATATATGCAACTGACAAATTTAATCATTATTTGCGTATGTGATAGTTAATTACCACATAACAAGTGTCTTCAGATACCAAATTAAATTGTTTTAAGAAACATGAATCCAAAATTTTACAAAACCCATTTTTTTATGAGATATAATACCAAAGCAAAATAGGTTTTCATCACCCTATTTTTTTATGCATGTATATAATCAAAACTTAGAACACAAAGTTATGTAATACTTTTCATAACATCCAGTCCATTTCTATAAACAACACTTTACACATATGTAAAAGCTTAGAAATGAAACTGAAACTCAAAGTCAGCGCATACATGCAATTATGCTTTGAAAACAATTACACTTATGTAATCAACTGAATTGTTACAATTTCTGGGTTCTAATAAAAAAAATACAAGAAACTATTACATATATGTACAACACTTGCTTCAAAATCAACAAAGAAAATTGAGGAACGGTAACTCCATTCATATATTTAATGGACTCCATCAAATAAATTCCTGATTTGAAAATAAACGTGGATATAGCAAATGTGATAGCCAACCCGATCGGGCCACAATCGGGCATATGTGGGTCGACCAAAGCGAGCCAAACCTGGGTCATTTTATTCAAATGGATTCTTTGAGACTTTGGATCACATGCTCATGCAAAACCCACGTTCTGTTACACAGATTTATGTTATTTTCTTCTATTTTTATTTTCTTTATTTTTCATTTTTCAAGTTAGTTATCCCACTTCCCTAAATGATAGCCACGTAGGTTGTTTTTAGTTTCCACATTTCCTATATGTATTGTGGATGAGTAACTGAAAAGAGGACAGTGGGTTATAGAATGAGTTTTTTTCTTGTGTTAATTATCTCATGAGTGTGGGTTAATTAATTCGTCTATGCTAGCTCAACCGTGGCGCGTTGGGTGGTGAACTTAGACACGATATCTTAACCGGAGTGGTGTATCTGTATCTTCGGTTGGACATCGCAGCCCTACCGTTTCGTTTGGTGGTGAATCTGTATCCAAACGAGCCGTAGAACTATCTTTTATTTTACCGTTTGATTTGAACCGGGGATTCGAGGGTCATACTCCTATCATTTGGTATCAGAGCCGAAGCGATCTATTTCGACTCCTACTCTTTCTACATTCAAAAAAAAAAAAAAAAAACCTCTTGATTTGATTCATTCCATATATCACCGATTCTGTTATCCTCCGTGTCCAAAAAAAAAAAAAAACCATGTTCATTACTTTTCTCATTAAATCTGATTTCTATGAGTTCAAAGGGTCCGAAGAGTTCACTTCTACACAACATAATGAGGAGCCTCGGTACGATGAAGACGGATCACTTCCCGATGAAGAAGAATGTTTATTTGTGCGTACGGCTCTCGGTACCTTGGAGAATTCTGATTTAACAACTGTGACAAAAGAACATTTTGATGAAAGTGTGCGTACAAAAAATGTTGCTGATAGAAGTTTTGAATCGGTTGATGTAGCAAATCCACATTTAGATGATGGCGAAAGTATAACTGAAGTTGCCCTTGAAAATTTAAGATCAAAGGATGTTGGAGATAAACATTCAAATGAGGGTGCAATGGTAACTAATTTTGCTGTTAAAGGTGCCGACTCAAAAGTTTTTGTCTTAACAGTGGAGAGTGTTCTCAAGGTGTTAGTTTCCAAATTCGAAAAGAGTAAAGCTAGTGAAGTCGGCTTGCTAGTGAAACAACGGTTCATCTTTGGAGGCAAAGTCGACACCACGGTTGACAAGGAGCGCCGAGATATTCCCTTCGACCCTGGCGACTTGGACCAGATTCAAATATGTAACGCTAACATGGTCGATGCCGTGTTCAACGTCTCCGCTCTGCAGCCATACTTCGATCCGAAAGACATCATCCCAAGTTTGAGGACAAACTTTTTCGAAGACGGAGAGAATGATAGCCAACCCGATCGGGCCACAATCGGGCATATGTGGGTCGACCAAAGCGAGCCAAACCTGGGTCATTTTATTCAAATGGATTCTTTGAGACTTTGGATCACATGCTCATGCAAAACCCACGTTCTGTTACACAGATTTATGTTATTTTCTTCTATTTTTATTTTCTTTATTTTTCATTGAGAAAATTAACACACACAAATTTCAAACTCATCAAAAACTGCCATCCTTACTGTCCTTACGATTTACATATAGAAAAGAAATGAAGAAACTAACCCACTACCTAAAAACATGCAAACTGACTTTGACCACTACCTAAAACTTTGAATTAAAAAAAAAAAGGAAACCTGGGAATTAAGTTGTGTAAAATTGGAAATAAAATAAAAAAATAAAACATGGCTCCATTTTGTTGCTCATGGGTCGGATCATGGTGGGTCTTCGGGTTCGGATGCCGGTAAAAATGTGACCCAATTAATCCATTTTAGAAACTGAACCTGATGTATATCATCCTCCCCTTCTTTAACGAAGTTTGTCCTCAAACTTGAATGCTCACTCCCACGATCATCAGCAATTGTGCATTTCCGGGTTCCGGGGTCGAATTGTGCGAATTGCTCTTGTTTGTTCCAACATATCAGTCGCTCGGGTTTTATATTTGGTGTTTTTATCCAAGGGGGTTTGGGTGCTGATGGAAGGAGATATAACACAGATGAATAGCGGTGATTGGCCATATTTGGAGATGTGAGGCACCAACTGAACGATTGCCCAATAACAAATGGCCCAAGGAAACTGTAAATTACCATCAGGTCCGTTCCTGTTCCATTGTGATTACCAACAGCAGGCTCAACTTCTTTGATTTTCATTTCTTGCATTTCATTTTGGAAACTCATCATAGCCATAGAAGTTGTGTTTGACATGTGTTTAGCCATGTTAGTGGATGTGGTACCCATTATCTGCTCTGCAATGGTTGTATTCTTCTGCATGCTCAAATTCCTAAAAGGAAGTGCTATTTCATCCATGCCATAATTGTGCTGAATTTTCCGCTCTCCTAAAGTGCCATTTAATTCCTTCACAATAACCTTAGTCTTGATTTCATCTGGGGCATCATGCTCTCCCTCTTGAATGGCAGTCCCAGTAAGAACTTTTCTCACCCACAAGCACTCGTTTTCATTGGGAATAATTCCGTCATCATCATACCGAGGCTCCTCATCATACGATGCAGAAGTGAACTCTTCGGAGGCTTCGAACTCATAATTCTCAGATTTGATGATGAAAGTAAGAAACATTTTTTTTTCAACAATAAAGAATTCAAAATAGAGTTTTTTTTTTTAAGGATAACGAGTCGAAACGGATCGCTTCGGCTCTGATACCAAATGATAGCAATCGGCTCGGTAACGGCTATAAAATTAAAACTCTAAATAAAACGGATAGAACTAACGGTCTCTTGTGATACAGAAACACCACACAAGAAATCGATTAGGGCAAACTAAACGAGAATCAAGATACAGAAACACCACTTGATTCTAATCTAGGCTCCAAGAACACCATTCAAGTTGTCACACTTGAACTAGCATGGAAGAATTAATTTTCTTTATTTTTCATTTTTCAAGTTAGTTATCCCACTTCCCTAAATGATAGCCACGTAGGTTGTTTTTAGTTTCCACATTTCCTATATGTATTGTGGATGAGTAACTGAAAAGAGGACAGTGGGTTATAGAATGAGTTTTTTTCTTGTGTTAATTATCTCATGAGTGTGGGTTAATTAATTCGTCTATGCTAGCTCAACCGTGGCGCGTTGGGTGGTGAACTTAGACACGATATCTTAACCGGAGTGGTGTATCTGTATCTTCGGTTGGACATCGCAGCCCTACCGTTTCGTTTGGTGGTGAATCTGTATCCAAACGAGCCGTAGAACTATCTTTTATTTTACCGTTTGATTTGAACCGGGGATTCGAGGGTCATACTCCTATCAAAATGTGGAGAAAAAAACGGAATATATTTTGGGTTTATTCAAAATTCAAGTAAAGTTTTTTACGATTCTACCCTTAGACCTCTAGGTGACACCTCAAATTTTCAATTAATTACAAGTTTACCATGATCTATTTTCAACCATTGATTTTTTGATCAATGGATCTAAAGAGTTCTTAAGAGTTCTGTACAAAATGTGAGTCCTGCATTGAACCCAACCCTATATATATAGGATAAGGATCATGTGAGAAGTAGTAGGCTAAATGAGAAACTTGAGAAGCATTCTGGACCACACATTTTCCCTAAGCAAAAAAAATGCAAAAAAAAAGGTGAAAAAATGCAAAAAAAATTTTTTTTTTTTTTTTTTTTTGAAAAATCGCAGCTTTTTCTTTTTCTTTAAGAATTAAATTTTTTTTTTTAAATTTTTTTTTTATTTATACACATGTGTATATTGTTAATCTTTTAACTATACATATATGTATATTGTCCATTGTACATATATGTATATACATGTTTAAAATTGAAAAATAAGTGTTATTTAGGGTTTAGCATTAGTATTTAGGGTTTAGCATTAGGGTTTAGGGTTTAGCTTTATGGTTTAGGGTTTAGCTTTAGGGTTTTAACATTAGGGTTTAGTATTAGGGTTTAGCAATAGTATTTAGGGTTTAGCATTAGGGTTTAGCTTTTGGGTTTAGCATTAGGGGTTTAGCTTTTGAGTTTAGCTTTAACTTTTGGGTTTAGCTTTATCTTTAGGGTTTGTATTAGGGTTTAGCATTAAGGGTTTAGCTTTAGTGTTTAGTTTTAGCTTGTGGGTTTAGCATTAGGGTTTAGAATTAGGGTTTAGCTTTAGGGTTTAGCATTAAGGTTTAGCTTTAGTGTTTATGGTTTAAGATTAACAATATACACATTTTTTCAATTTTAAACATGTATATACATATATGTATAATTGACAATATACATATATGTATAGTTAAAAGATTAACAATATACATATGTGTATAAATCCAAAAAAAAAAATTAAAAAAAAATTAATCCTTAAAGAAAAAGCTGCGATTTTTCAAAAAAAAAAAAAAAAAAAAAAAAATTTTGCATTTTTTTCACACTTTTTTTGCATTTTTTGCTTAAGAAAAATGTGTGGTCCAGATTGCTTTTCAAGTTTCTCAAATAGGGTGGACTTCTCTTAGGATCCCCTACCCTATATATATAGAGGAAGGTTCAAATGAAAACCACTAGTTATTGTGAAAACTCGAAAACTAATTAAAAACCACTAAAAAGGAGGGGGAGACTTTTAATGAAGGAGGGGTAAAATTGGAAAAAAAAATATATAACTTTTCAAACATTTCCCATTTCTCCATACGTTATCATTTTAAAACAAAAAATGGCACCATAAGATCACAAATTTTTGTATCTTTCATTCAAGTATATTCGAGCATATTTTTTATGACATAAAAAAAGATTTATGGTGTCGTCTTGTTTTCAATACTATTATTATAGTAGTGCACATGTGCAATATAACATGTACTACAATTGCATTACATGCTTAAAATTAGCTTCTTGAGTCTAGTTTAGCTTTTAGGGTTAGTTTTTTGGAGGTTTAGGATTAGGATTAGGTTTTTGGTGTGGGGGGAGGGGGGTTTAGGTTTTTGCGGGGTGGGGGGTGGGGGGTTTAGGTTTTTTTCGGGTTTATGTTTAGGGTTTAGTTTTAGGTTTTCGGGAGGGTGGGGGTGGGGGGGGGGTTAGGTTTTTTGGGGGGTGGGGGGTGGGGGGTTTAGGTTTTTGGGGGGTGTCGGTGGGGGGTGGTTAAGTGGTTTAGGCTTTCCGTATTAGTGTACTACACATGTGCAGTACAACCAAAAAAAAAAATTTTTTTTTTTTTTGAATTTTTTTTTTCATATATAAAAACCAGCGAAATTTATAAAAAAAAATTAAAAAAAAAAATTTTGTGTGTTTTTTATGCTTTTTTTAGTTAGTTTTTCGAGTTTTCACAATAAAAGTGGTTTTCATTTGAACCATCCCCTATATATATATATATATATAGTGTGAGGTTCATTGGGGAACAGTGGGGAACCGACTCAAACGAACTCCGATTGGACTCATTCCAGCGGCGTTGGAACCGTCTCGTCAAACCCTAACTAGTATCTCTTAACCCCTAAATCATAACCCCTAAACCCTAAATATATTAGGGTTTGGCTTTTAGGGTTTAGCTTTAGGGTTTAGCCTTAGGGTTTAGAGTTTAGATTTAGGGTTTAGCTATAGGGTTTAGCTTTAGGTTTAGCCTTTAGGGTTTAGCTTTTAGGGTTTATAGTTTAGATTTTATGGTTTAGCTTAGGTTTTAGCCTTATTTTTTAGCTTTAGGGTTTAGAGTTTAGGAGTTAGGATTTAGGGTTTAGGGTTAAGAGATCTTAGTTAGGGTTCGACGAGCCGGTTCCAACGCCGCTGGAATGAGTCCAATCGGAGTTCGTTTGAGCCGGTTCCCCGCTGTTCCCCACTTTTTTAGTGTTCCCCAATGAACCTTTCCCTATATATATATATATATGGTTATAAAAATAATATTTTAAATTATTTTGTTTTATTTTTACATAATAGCCCCTTTATATAATTTATCTTACACAATAGTCCTTGAATTGTGAAATTACAATAGTACACTCATGTGTCTTGCACATGATTAGATTTAACCAAAAAATCTAACTGGGTTTGGCCTAAAGGACAAAACTTGCAAGATTTGGCAACATAAAGGACACCGCCTGTCAATTTTTGCGCTAAAGGACAACGCCTGAAATTTGATGTAAACATAAAGGACAAAACTTGTAATTTACTCGGATATTAATTAGTTCACACACATCAAAACTTTGTTTATGTTATAGCCGATTACTGCATAGTTGTGTTTGGAAACAAACATGGCTTATAGTTTATTTCAAAGCTAATAAACAATTTTTACCACGTACAAAACTAAAGTACAATGTACTTGCATTTAGGAATACTGATTTGTTTGGTAAAACTAAAAACACACTTGCTTTCTTTTGTTTTCTTTTTTATTTTTTTGAATGAACAATGAATTCTCCAAATTGGCTACTGGCCAAATTCACTATATCGGGATACACTTGCTTTCGAATCGGGAAAAACTCTCACCTAGCGCTGAAGCCCGTGAACACTTGTCCGGAGGCATGACAATGCGGTAAGGTAAAACTCGCTCAATTTTAGGATTGAACTGGTGATCGCTGCCTACTCGTCTAGTCTCTCAAATGGTGTTGTGTCACTTAAAACATCGTGTCTCTCCATTATCACTTCACTACTAGCTCATTGGTCACTTACTATTTGTTTGTCTTTTTTTTAAGGGCCAACAGAATCAATCCCGAGCACTCTCGGGGCACCCATTAGACAAACGGAGTACTTCGATAGTAACCCAAGTCTACCTAACTTTGTTTATTTGTTTTGCATTGCTTCTATCTATGGGGTTGAGTTATAATACAAAGTTTTTAAAAATAAGAAGGGTAAGAAGCCATCAGAGAGTGACAAGTGTCCTAGGAGGAATTAAATGGAAAGGGTAATTTTGTCTACAAGAGGAAAGAGAATATGCACATGCAAGTCACATGTTATTTCCCCCCCCCCCCCCCAATTTTTAAACGTCCGTAACTTTTTTATACATCATTTGTTTTTAAAAAAAATTATACCATAAAATCGAGCGTTTTTTTATCTTTAATATGAGTACCATATTGTTATATTTTTCAAAGAAAATTCAAAAACCCAGTTGCATATTACACAATGGACATGATGTAAAACACAATGTAAAGTAGATCAAAAACACAATCAATAACAACAGATAAAGACACAATGGACAACATACTAAAACACAATGACAATAACGTATAACACAATGGCGATAACATATAACACAATAAATATCAGACTAAATAAAAACACAATTGATGACAACAGATAAAAGACACAATTAATAACAACAGATAAAAGACACAATTAATAACAACAGATAAAAGACACAATGGAGAGCAGATGAAGACACAATGGAAAACAAACTAAAAACACAATACACAACAAACTAAAACACAATGAAAAAAAATAATGAAAAAAATTGAACAAATTATTAAAACACAATGGACAACATATTAAAACACAATGAATAACATATTAAACACAATGACCTAAACTAATAACACAATTTATTGAAAACCCAGATATAACACCATCTTCATTGTGTCATATATTGTGTTATAGGTTCTTATAAAAACGCAATTGATAGAACCCAAGTTAACATTGTGTTATAGGTTTTGATAATAACACAATGTAAAGTAGATAAAAAACACAATCAATGACAACAGATAAAGACACAATAGACAACATACTAAAACACAATGAGCATAACGTATAACACAATGGTGATAACATATAACACAATAAGTATCAGACTAAATAAAAACACAATTGATGACAACAAATAAAAGACACAATTAATGACAGCAGATAAAAGACACAATGGAGAGCAGATGAAGACACAATGAAAAACAAACTAAAAACACAATACACAACAAACTAAAACACAATGAACAAAGATAAACAAAGATAATGAAAAAAATTGAACAAATTATTAAAACACAATGGACAACATATTAAAACACAATGAATAACATATTAAACACAATGACCTGAACTAATAACACAATTTATAGAAAACCCAGATATAACACCATCTTCATTGTGTCATAGGTTCTTATAAAAACACAATGGATAGAACCCAAATTAACATTGTGTTATAGGTTTTGATAATAACACAATGTATAGAAACTCTACTGACCAAAACCCAGTTAAAAGACACAATGACCTGAACCTTTAACACAATGCAATAAAAAAACCCAGTAAAAATGAAAATTTTTATTTTATTTTTATATGATAATATGGTACCCATATTAAAGATAAAAAAACACTCGTTATTATGGTGAAATTTTTTAAAAAAAAAAATGTCGTATGAAAAAGTTATGGACGTTTTAAATCGATGGGGGAATTGACATGTGCCTTGCATGTGGAGAGAGAAAATCCATAAATATAGGATTCCCCTCATGCCCTTCTATTATTTTCTTTTCCCTACAATTAATCTCAACCCTCCAAATCTAAGATCAATGGACTTGAATCCTTCTTACCCTTCTTATTTATTTTATCCTTTGTATTTGATCCTAACCCTCTATCTATGATCTAAAAAAAATCAGTTTCCAAAAAATTAAAAACGTATACATGATGTTCTCATCTCTTTAGTCGTAAACAATTCGAAGACAACAATACCAGGCTGACATTGCATCATACTTCAGCATCCTTTCACTCAACTTTCCGATCATATCGACCGTCGCATAGGCGGCCCTGCCGCCTGCTCTCCTCCACGTTGATCATCATTCAACAACCACATCTTCAGTCTTCCATTTCTCCCCGGACTCCTCACCAGCTGTGGCGACTTATCCGGCACCATAAACATCTGTAACCGTCCATTCTCTCTAACCGTCACAAGCTCAAATCTCGGCCGTCCATTCACATTCAAACTCGATAAACCTGGCGGCAAATCGCAACTCACTTCCTCTTCATCCTCTCTCATTAATCCACTCCGATCCGCCACCTCCGATTTCAACTTTTCCGCCGACGTCGTTTCGTTTCCAAACCCTAGGTTATCAGTTTCCGGCAATGTCACCGGATTTTGATCGGTTTGGTTGTCCTGATGGCCGGACCGGTGTAGTGGAAGAGAATCTCCGGCGGTGGAAGTCATGCCGCCGTGAATATGTATCGGTTGGTGAACATGGTAGTGGTGATGAAGGTGATAAGTGAAAGTTTTTGATATGGTTATAAAGTGATAATCTGGATATAATTGCAGTCATTACTATTGACTTTTAATTGCCAAATACTCATCTTTTCAGAAATAGATTTCTGAAGGTAACTGATTTCCTTCTTTGGTTGCATGAGAATCGAAATTTAATTAAAACGTTTTTTATTTGTTTTTTTTTTTTTTTAATTTATTTGATATTTAAAATAAAATAAAGAGTAAACTGTAATTTTACCCCTTGTTGTTAGAGCTAATTGACACTGTTAGCCCCTCCCACATATGATGTTATGTCACAATATTACCCCTTGTTGTTAGAGCTAATTGCAATTTACCCCTCCAACATATGATGTTATGTCGCAATATTACCCCGTGCCGTTAAATAAATTAACAGATCTGTTAAATGGAATTTGAAATGACTATGTTACCCTTTCATATTACTTACTCCCTATGGTTTCTTCTACTCTGTAATATTACCCCTGGTGCAAAATGACTAAATTGTCCTTTCTTATTACCCCCTATGGTTTGTTGTACTCTGCAATATTACCCCCTAGTGTTAAATAGTTCTTGCAAACCTTACACCCTGGAGAAAAAAACCTTAAATTGTCCTTTCTTGTTACCCCCTATGGTTTGTTGTACTCTGCAATATTACCCCCCAGTGTTAAATAGTTCTTGCAAACCTTACACCCTGGAGAAAAAAACCTTTCCCGCCTAAACCATCATCAGCCGCCACCACCCACCTCCACCACCATCGGACGTTACTGAACACATGGTCCAATCAGACGTGTAGCAAGTCTAGCAGGGTGCAACAATCCATAACCAGACTGGAACCAGGAACCAAAAACTGGAATTGTTGAAACCTCGAACCAGACCGTATAGCATAGATAGAGAAGCGGACAATACGTCGCATCTGATGAATATCCTTTTCATGGGGTTTGTCATGCACATGTATTGTTTTCATTTTAGATGTTATATATTAACTTCATTTGAATGTTATTATGTTATCTTTTTGAAGTTGAAGTGGAGAAAGGTTGTTTTTAGTGACATTTGTGTACGTGTATGCATTGATGATTTCAAGCAAAAGTGGTTGTAACAATTTCAAATAGATGAAAGCATTAATAGTCGTTGTCCAGACTGACGATAACACAGTGTTTATATTTATTGAGATTTGAGAGTAACAAAATCAGTCATTTATATTTCAATATGGAAGAAAATGACAGAAATGCAATGTTTATTTTTTTGTGTAGGTTTATATCTTACACGTGTATAAGCTATTACTCATACATGAAGAAATTAGTTTGACGGTTTATAGAAGCATACGTAATTGTATGTAAAAAGTACAAAAAGTAAATAATTGTGAACCATTACCATATTATAAATTACCATATTATAAATTAACAAAATGTTTGTGCATTAAGACTTGTACCTTAAGCATGGGGAGTCTTTCAAAAAAATTTGTTGATTTTTCATTTGTAACCCAAAGGTTTTATTTTTTGCATTTTAACCTTTTTGTTTTTTTTTTAACCCAAAAGTTTTCATCTCTTGCAATTTAACCCAAACACATTTTTTATTTTCAACTTTGATCCATGTATTTTTCATCTTTTCCAATTTTTTCGTTTTACGTTTTGTTATACTTTTCCGAGTAAACACGCCGTAACGTACGTGTGGGTTTCAAAGTTTTTCCGACTATTTTTTCCTGTTTGACAGGACCCTCACAATGCGTCTATTTTTCCCTGTTTGACAGGACCCTCACAATGCGTCTATTTTTCCCTGTTTGACAGGTTCGTCGCAACACGCGTGGTATTAGATCGACTTAGTTATTCTTTTCTATTTTTACATTTCAGTCTTATCTCTTCGCATTAACATATCGCGACTGGCATACGTGGCTCAACGATTTTACGTATGCTTTTCGTTCGGTGTTATTTTTTCTTTTTATTTATTTTATTTCAACGAGTTTTTTCTGGTGTTGTTGGTCGCTGGTAGTTGTGTAGCATCAGTGCTACTTGGCACGGTGTATCCCCCTTCTCGGCGCCCCCGCAACGCGGGGGCCCTTAATACTAGTTAATCAAAAAATTGAATGATTTGGTTTGTTATTTGTATTTTTTTTTTTCCTTTTCTTGTTATAATTTTTTATAAATAAAAAAACCCCTTTTATATCATTATATACATCTACACATATGCGTTTAAAAAAAACTAATTTTAGGTAGCGGCGATGGAGGTGGGTGGTGGCGGCTGATGGTGGTGGAGGTGGGTGATGGCGGTTGATGGTGGTTTAGGCGGGAAAGGTGTGATGGCGGCTGATGATGGAGCATTTCAAATAAAATCAAACACCGGAATTCACAATAAAAGCTCAAACTGAGACGAGTTTAGACGAGCACAAGCTTGAGTCTGGGCTTCAGTTACTGATTTTGAGCCAGCTCGCAAGTCTGTTTTATTTATTTTTTATCTAATACATGCATAAAAATTATAAATGTATATAAACTAGGTTATCACCCGCGAACTTCGCGGGTAGGAAAATTTACTTTATATTAATCAAACTATGTCAGAAACTTGTTTTATAATTGTTTTGAATTGAAAGTTGTAGTCATTAGGGTTGCGAACAAACTTGTTTTATAATTGTTTTGAATTGAAAGTTGTAGTCATTAGGGTTGCGAGTAAGGTCAGAAACTTTGGGCAAGAACCGGAGGCAGAAATTTGCCTCACTGAATGACCCACGACACAAAAAAAAAAACTTTTATTTATTATAACAGATTATTATAACTTTATTAATATTGTGTCTGTTCTTTATTATAACACTTAACATGTACAAAAACTAAAAAAACTATTATGAATTCTCCAAGGCTTTAACACCACCACTATCACCAACCTTTAAAACACACAAACACAATATATTTTGATATGCACAATCACATTGGTTGAGTACCACACATATGGGCCAGACAGGTTGAAAGTTGACTGTAGTGCAATCCAAATTTCAAATGCATAGTCTTCAAAGGTATTTATTATTGTTATAATATTATTTACGTAACTATATTTGACCTTACATATTATTTGCGAAACATACTAAAAGTGGTTTTTGAAACTTTAAAAGTTAAACATATGAGGTAAAATCGTACTTCATAATAATAGATTGTCAATTTGCAAACAAAATTATTACCTCAAAATTAACAACTGTTGCCCAACCATCAGCCAAAGCCGGTCTAGACTCTAATGTTTTCATCGTTACGGTCCAAGACTTACCACATTCATGACGGATCTAGAGATCAATAAGTGGCCATGGTCGACCCCAATGGTTATAAACAAAAGTGAGAGGTAACTCTTGAATACAAAGATAGTACTATTAAGTATATAATGAAGTTAAATAAATATTATATGAATTAGACTATTAAACATCAGAATATTCAGTCAAACATAAATAATCATACCAGCTTTAAAGATTTTGGGTCTTCTAGAATCTTCACAAACGATAAATTCATGATTTCACCTGAATTAATAACATAGATATATTAGATCTTACATTAAATAACATACCCGATTGAACTGAAAGGTTAAGAATAAAAAAAATTATAGATTCTTGAATTATCATTCATATATCAAACAACTAACACATCTACAAATCAAAAAATATAGATTTTTGATATGCTTAGGCTATAGGGTGTAGTCATGACCCTCATGATCACCATGACCCTCCATATCAGCGCCATGTCACTTACTTCTAATCCATTATCCAAAACCACTACCCTAAGGGTGTGGTTATGACTCAAACCACTATTATCTTACTTTAATTTATTTTTGTGAAAAGGAAAGAAAATATTAAATATGGAAAGTAGGCTCATGGTTTCCATGGTTTAATCCATGGGAATCATGGTGGATGAGACAAGGGGGTGGTGTAGCAATCCATTAATGGTCCTACGTGGCGATTAATAACCCAACCATGCCCCTCACACCCTATAGCCTTATAAAGTGATAATCTGGATATAATCGTAGTCATTAGTATTGACTTTTAATTGCCAAATACTCATCTTTTGAGAAATAGATTTCTGAAGGTAACTGATTTCCTTCTTTGGTTGCATGAGAATCGAAATTTAATTAAAAACGTTTTTCATTTGTTTTTTTTTTTTTTTTTTTTTTTTTTGAATTTATTTGAAATTCAAAATAAAATAAAGAGTTAAATACCATTATTATCCTTGTGATTTAGGCTATTTTACCAGTTTAGTCCAAAAGTTTAAAACGTTGTCATTTTAGTGCAAATAGTTTCAAGCGTTGTCATTTTAGTACACTAAGTTAACGCCGTCCATTTTTTATGTTAGCTAGAAAGGGTAATTCAATCATTTTATATGATCGAATTGCTCTTCTAGTTAACAGAATTACATTTAATGACCGAAATGTCATTCTAGTTAACAAAATAAAGGGATAGAGTTAACCCAGTAGACTAAAATGGCAACGTTTAAAACTATTTGGACTAAAATAACAACGTTTCAAACATTTGGACTAAACTGGCAAAACAGGCGAAACGACAAGGACTAAAATAGCATTTAACTCTAAAAAAAATATTAATAAAAAAAAAAACTAAGACACGTGATGAATGGAGCATTTCAAATAAAATCAAACACCGGAATTCACTATATTAACTCTGGTTAGTGCATAAAGAGAATCGATTACTAAAAGCTCAAACTGAGACGAGTTTAGACGAGCACAAGCTTGAGTCTGGGCTTCAATTACTGATTTTGAGCCAGCTCTCAAGCCTATTTTATATATTTTTTATCTAATACATGCATAAAAATTACAAATGTATATAAATTATTTTTTTATATGATAAACGAGCATAGCCGAAGTTGAGCTCAAGCTTTAGATTTAGAGCTCGAAAGGAAGGAAGCTCGAGCTCGCGTAAGTTAAACGAGCCGAGTTTGAGTATAAGGGTGAGGGGGGTGCGCCTAATCCCTTTAGGCGTTGGCGTAGCTTAGTGGGGGAGCGGGGGGCGGTCGACCCCCCGAACTTTTCGCTCAGTAGTGGAGAGAGTATGTAGTTTTTGTATAGAAATTTTTGGGTATATACGTTTTTTACCCCCCGGTTTTATAGAAATTTTTGGGTATATACGTTTTCGACCCCCTAGTCAGAAATCTCAAGCTTCGCCACTACTTAGAAAGTCCTTTCAGGGTTGAGACTGTGAGATCAACATATTGTTGTGGTGTGTATTCGTTAGAAACGTTGGAAGTTTTTGTTGTAGTAGCGGAGTAGGGACTAGGATAAATGGGCTTGGGTTCTATCCAAGCTCATCTTTTGAACTAGTTGTTCATGTAATAGCGAGTAAAACTAGTAGTAAAGCTTATAGAACAAAAGCGGGGATAGCTCAGTTGGGAGAGCGTCAGACTGAAGATCTAAAGGTCACGTGTTCGATCCACGTTCACCACAATCTTTTTTCACTGCTTGATGTTTTTGTACCTGCTAAGCTTCTGCTTTGGGCTTGGTTCAACTTCAAGCTGCACTACATAATATCCTCATTTTCATTTAGTTTGTTCCTCTTTAACGTTGCCTTTATAAACTAATAACAATTCACAATTTTAAGGTTACAGATTGCTACTAAAACACTGTTAACTAGCTAGAAAGAAAGAAGAAGACTTAAATACATAGGCTAGATATTGCTTGACTAATGACAATGGCTACAGATGGTTAGTGCCTAACCCAGAGGCGGGGTCGTATCGCGTGGTTCCGCCGGTGATTTAAGTGTTTGAAGAAGTCATCTTTGGGCATGAGGAGGTAGATGTTTTTTGTGGTTTTCTTGATCCACCACTCCATGTTAAGAAAACCCGGGTGCCACCACGAGGCTGACGTCTTGGGGTTAGGACCATTAGACAGACCAGGGCTAACATCAGCAGTTGTGGTGCACCCAGGACTGCACCCCATTTAGAGACATCATTGATTGGGTTAAGGGTTGCACTTGGTGTTGGGCCATTTGGCTGCGACACGGTCATATCCTCGGTTGGCGATGACGACGGAATCTTTTCGTACCAGACTTTGAAAAATGTGATGCTGATTAAGGATGTTGACACTACCGGAGCATTGCAGCGGGATGTTGATTAAGAATGTTTTAGTATCACTTTCCTTAAGTTTATTCAAAACGTTATTTTCTTGTTGCTTTATCCCTAGCCTAGAAAACAATGACAATAACGAAATCCTATATATGCTACTGTCTGGTTTTATATAATACCCTAAACAAATCATATCCAAACGGCGAATACGTATACCTATGACTTCGAATTTTGAACAAAGTAACTTAGACAAAAAATTAAGATGAATGTAATATAATAAATAAAATTTCAATTTTTTATTAAAACTCAAGGGGTAAAAATAATATTTTACAAAGTTTTAAAAAAAATAAAGGATGTAAAACTCACACCATGTAGTAAGGTTTAGATTGGCATAAATTCGGTTCCCCATGTATTCGGTATAGTCATTAAAAGAAAATTGTTTAAAAGGATCCGTTTAAAATAAAAATTATCAATTTACCAGTGGTTTCGTGGGTTAAGATCAAATAAAAAGTTTCTTTTGCCTAAGTAGGATAAGAAGGAATCTTAACCATTCATTTTTCAAATCAATGGTTAATATGAAAGCGTAGGAGAAAGGAGGAGTGCAAGAGTATCTTGGGAAAATCCTATTTATGGACTTTCTCTCTCCACATGCAAGGCACATGCATATTTCACCACTATTTTTTAAACGTACATAACTTTTTTATACGACATTATTTTTTCATAAAAATTTCACCGTAAAATCGAGCGTCTTTTTGTCTTTAATTTGTAACACCTCGCAAATTTCGGGTTAAATATTAAAACGACACGTGTCATATAAGACAAAAACGCGTTGAAAACCCGGATTTAATATAGATGTTTCGGTAGGATTTAAAGTGGCGTCATGTTAAATCGTTACCTCTGAACGACCTCAATTATAAATCCCAAGACCCGATATAATAATTTACACATCTATTACACTCTCAATTCAGAAGTTGGGTTCACAATAATGGATGTTGAAAAGCATGATTTAATCTCACGAAGAAAAGCAATGGTAAACCGATGTTTTCGGATCTTGTATATGCAATCAATTGAAACAAAGGTTAATGGTAGGGTATGTTCAGCATATAGACACTTATTGGAGGCCCCCTACTGATAAAACAAGTCGTTTGTACCCGGTTGCCCTTTCGAAACACCAACAAACAACAAAATCAAAAATCTGATCTGCAGTAGGGCGTCGCGTAGCGCGACGGCCCCTCGCGCTACGCGAGGGGTGCCCAGCGACAGAACTACCTGCTATCGGCTGTTGTGTGCAATTGTGACCCTCTTGGCCGGTTTTTCTTGCATGTGAAGGACCCTTAGACTCCCCTACATGCTAGAGACATGTGTTTATCATTTGTGGCTGATCATAGACCCTTGTGTCAATACTTTGTGGTGTGTAAACCCATTATATAAAGACCCATTCATGTCACAAACATTCCTCACATCAATTGCAAACAATCTGATCATTTGAGGAGCCTTCAAAGCTGATACAAAGCATCCCTAATCATCATTAAACACTTGTAAGTCTATTAGTCCTTTCTTAATTATGTTTAGCTTAGTAAATAGCTTAAAAGTCAACATATCGTAATAAACGGTTGACTTCGGGATTAGTTAACGATAGCTCAGTCGTATGTCAAATTAAAAGTACCGTTAGATAGGTAATTACATGGGTATTAAACCCTTATAAGGGCACGTACCGAATCCAGACCTAACTAGGTCGTTTGTCGGGTCAAACGTTGACCGAAAAAGTCAACAGAAATGCCATTTGTGATTTAACGCGTGATTAGCAATCCGTGAGGCGTGTAACCTGTTCTAACCTTAATATAACATGGTAATAAGTATAAAAACTTGTTTACGCTTGCCCGACTCGACAAATTTCTATTTAAACCCGGTTCGGAACCGAAAGGCGCAAAACCTTGACTTTTGCTTTGACTTCGGTTCTGACCCGTTTTAGTTTGATTCGAAGATGCCTTAGTGCTCCATTAGAGTAGGGTTGCTTGATAGTATAAGTCTCTGTACTTGTTTCGTTGATTATCCGATGCATGCACACGTTTCCGTTAATCGCTTAAATTGGACCATAATGCCCTTATGACCATACAACGAGAATTTTGAAAATGTGGAAGTACAATAATCTTAGTTACTAATTATTAAACATGTACGTAAATTTTCACGTCAATCGGAGGTCTAGATTAGGAGATATGCGCATTAGCGTAAATAATAAGCTTTTTATTAATTAAACGGCGCGATTAGCGCATAGCCTATCTAAACCCGATTTTCGGTACCAAAACTTTTACCCACTGATGTTAAATAATATTTTGGGATTTTTGAAGATTTTTAATTATTTTTAAACTGATCTTAAGCTAGGCTTATCACATTGATTCGGTAAATACCGAATATGCCCTTTTAGGCCATAAAACGAGTTTTACGAATCCGTTTGATACCAATCCAATTGCCACTGATTTAAAATAATAAATAGAGTGTATTGAGCCTGTTTTGCTGATCAGAAAACTCAGAATGGTATTTTAAACAGTACGTCGCTTAAAACGACTACATACGCGTATTAAACGCATAATTTGGGTTTAAAACCATTTTGGGAAATGAGACTCTTCACCAACTGTTGTGGTCTGTTAAAATTAATAATTTTGCTGATTAAATCAGACCCGTATCTCAGAAGTATTATAAGTCTCTTTTATAACCCTTAAAATGACCGAAATACCCCTACGGGGCGCATTTAGGGATTAAACTCGTTATGGGCATTATGGAAGATATCATAATGATATCACAACATGTTTAAAGCGTATTAACTTAGGAAACCTGTTCGCAACCCTTTCGATTACCCGTCATGCGTTATACGCGTTCGGTTAGGTTTATGTAACTAGTTTGCATAAA
The DNA here is from genome assembly GCA_030545235.1 of Helianthus tuberosus. Lineage (NCBI taxonomy): Eukaryota > Viridiplantae > Streptophyta > Magnoliopsida > Asterales > Asteraceae > Helianthus > Helianthus tuberosus. The sequence continues at coordinate 194,939,372 of CM060405.1, forward strand.
CTAGCCGAAACGGGTCAAACGATATCATTTTTATCTCAAAATCCAGAATGTGAATAATAAACCCATATTAAACAAGTCTTCAAACTTGTCGGGTCTGAATCACATTCTATCCGGTCTTCGCTTAATCGTGCGTACGAACCGTATCTTTGAAACTAGCCGGTCTAAGCTTAAGCTTAATTAAAGACCCGTTAGGATTCTAATAGGTTATTAAAAACCTTCGTTCCAGATTAGGAGCCCAGTAAAAGCTATCTGTACTTGCTGAATTGATATACGGCTGGGATTGAATTTATATTTAGCTCAGGTAAATACTTTTAACTTATTTTCCCTATACGGGCTTGGGTTACGGTATATAGCATACCGCTTGATCGGGCATCAAATCTCCACGCTTAGTGGGTAGTTGAATAATTTGATCGGCTCGTTTAAACAGTCTTGTTTACTTTACAGCCTTTGGGGGGTTAATGACCATGTCCCGGATATCCTTGGCATTATCTTACGAGATGGCCACGACCTGAGCACGGGGTGTAGGCGTACACCTGTCAGTGTATAACTCTAGAATTGTGGTGTGTCTATTGATCTTTAACCCGGATACGTTCCGGGCTACTGAACGCATAAGTAACATGTAAATCGTTCTCAAGATTATAATATTAAATAATTCTCCCAAGTTAAAAAGATTAATTTTGCCTCTGTGCATTTTAATCAATGTGTCAAGATATTTTGTGCCACGTGCATTCAAAACAATTTACAAACTCTTTTTCCAAAATGAGTCAGTTGAATGTATTTACCAGTGTAAACTGACGTATTTTCCAAAAAGGCTAAATGCAGGTACTATACGAAATTGGCTGGATATGTCTCCTTAGCATCAATAGAAGTCTCGCAAGCTTAAGATGCCTAAAAGTCTGTTGAACTATTGTTTCCATTTTATGTTCGATCCTTCTGTGGATAAACTTCCGAATATTGTGATAGTTGATATTACAATAATAAATTCGGTTGTATTATATTTTAAATTGTTTCCGCTGTGCACATTGATATTGTGTTGTTTGACTATTATGTTGCCAACCATGACGTCACGTTACTCCCCACCGGGCCCACCGGTGACACGTGGAAATTCGGGGTGTGACATAATTTGAGTACCATATTGCTATATAAAATACAAAGATTAAAAAAAACCCACTAAAATGTGTTGTATTTCTATGTTGTATAACACTTTTTTGTGCTGGATTTTTGTACTAAATTTTTGTACTATATTTTTGTGCTAAATTTTTTTGTATTAAATTTTTTTTTTCTCAATTTTTTGTGCTGGATTTTTTTGTACTACATTTTTTTGCTAAATTTTTTCGTGCTATGTTTTTTTTGTAATAGATTTTTTTGTGCTATATTTTTTTGTACTACATTTTTTGTGCTATATTTTTTGTACTAGATTTTTTGTGGTAGATTTTTTTGTACTAGATTTTTTTTGTATTTTAAAAAAACAAAAAGGGTGCCACATGTCATTTTCACTCATATTTATAAGTAGGGTTGTGCAACGGTTCAGAACCGAACCGAACCGAACCAGAACCGAACCGGAACCGTTAAATGCTAAATTTAAGAACCGGAACCGAACCGTATTATAACGGTTCCGGTTCGGTTCCGAACCGGTTAAACGGTTCTCGTGTAAACGGTTCTCGTGTAAATGGTTCTCGCGGGAACCGGTTGACAATTAAATCGTAAAATTAACAATTCAATAAAAACAAATCAAACCATTTAAAACATTAACTAAGAGTTGCAACATTCAAAGTTCAAACCAACCAAAATAAAAGTAGCAAAGCAACAATAAAAAATTTCAAGCCATAAAACAAAGTCTAAATAAAACTATTACAACCATCGTGTTAACAATTAAAACAAACATCTTCAAACTTCATTCGATCTTCATCCTCTCAATCTTCTCATAAACATCTAAATGAAACCAACAATTAAAAAAATAAACGAATAATGCATCTACTATATTTGGTTCACGTGAGTAGATTGATCAGTAATGTATCTACTGTATTTACCAAGCGATACACTATTTATATATACATTTACAATTTGATCAACATTGATTTCATTGTTTTTGTTCAATTTTTATTTTCACATACAGAAAACTATATGTATCAGAAAGGAAACATCTAGAAAGAAAATATATGCAATTATAAAAAAAGGTCATGTAGAATAGCGTACCTGTATTTGCAGGGTGTTGATGGAGATGAACTTGTATGATAGAAATTAGGGTTAGGGTTGAGACATGAGAAGAATTAGAAGATGAAAGATGAGATTGTGGAATGAATATAAGAGGAGGGAATAAGAATTAGGATGGTCGTATGATGTTGAAAAGCCCATTAATAAAACAGGGTTTTAAATATTTACTGGTTCTAGCGGTTCTTTAACCGGAACCGTGGTTTTAACCGGAACCGAACCGGGAACCGTTTTTACCCAAATTTAAGAACCGGAACCGAACCCTATATACAAAAATACGGTTTGGATCTAGTGGTTCCAGTTCGGTTCCCCGGATCTGGCGGTTCTGAACCGTATACTGCTCAGCCCTATTTATAAGGACAAAAATGCCCTTCATTCCTTCTTATTAGGAGTGCCACATATCATTATCACAATCCTTCTTAGGCTACTTAGGCAAAATCCACTTTTTAGTGGATCATTCCCCGTGGTTCCGTTATATGGCTTGATGATAGGAAACGGGGTTGAAAAATGAAAACTCATGACCCTTCACTCAAACATTGTGTCCCAAGTTATTTTTTGTATGTGTATATAATATAATGGGTCCAATCAACAAAGTTAGCTAAAAGGGAACGGGTCCATTAATAACGGGCCAATCAACGACTGGGTCGATTAGGGTTTTGTTTATAAAGTGATAATTTGGGTCTATTGGTGCTAAGCCAAGCCTTCACCAATGTGATTTCTTCGTTTTCGGTCCACTCCGCCATTTGATTGAAAAGAGACTGTGTAGTGTTTAAAAAACGAGCTTTAGTTTCTAGCTCGGTTGTAACTTGTAACAACCATATAACTTGATATATTATTATATCTTGTTTTCAAGTTGCATGAGAAAGTTCTAGTCAGAATATTTTTTTTACTTAAAGAATCTCCAACGCGTGTTTCTGGACCCAAACACGTCATCCAAACTTGGTTCGAAACTGTGGGCTTGCGTTGGAGGCATCGAGCCATGGAGTCCGCTTGTGTTGGTCCGCTAGACCGGACTTAATCCAGATTTAAGACGTGGGGACCACACACACATACATTGTTTTGTTTTTAATATATTGAATTGTGAATGAATACTAAGTCAAACGAAACAAAACATTACAATCTTTGACAAGGAGACATAAAGGAGGAGATGATCCCAACTGGACCACCGTGTTCCACCTCGGTGCCGCCTGGCCTTATTTCGCGGTGCTCAAGTGTTTACATATAGCCTTATTTAGAGGGATCAACACTAGATGTAGTTCTCAACCTTAGTTTTGTTCGGTTAATATAACTAGAAAACATGCCGTTGAAGCTTTCGCGCCTAGAAACCGTTCGTTCGGCTGATACATTCGAAGGAGCTCTCATTTTCTTCTTAGTATTGTCAATATAGCTATTGTACTTCTCTTCACTAAAAGTGTTGTTCGCGCTCAACTCCTTCCCACCACCTCCGGTTTTCTTGATGTTACTAGACGAAAAGCGCACAAACCTTTTAGTCGGTTTTGCCTCATGGGGAGAAAAAGACTCGGGTTTTGGGGTCGTTATCGTTTCACCGGGAACGGGTGGGTGTGGGTTCATGGTTGGAGGTTTAGTGGTTGGTGGTGAAGGGTTTGGTATGTTGGTTTTGGGATTGGGTGAAGTTCTACGTGAAAAACCAAAGGTGAGTTTGGATATTTTATCATATGAGCTTCTAGCAAAACTTTTGTTTGAGTGATCTTTAGCCATTAGGTTCAAGAAAGTAGTGATTTGAGGGATTTTGGTAACAATGTGTGGCTATTTAATAGGGAATTAAAGCGGTCTTTGATGCTAAAAATCAATAATTTAATTAAAATCACCTTTTTGATCATTTGATTAATAGGTATCAAGTGGTTTAAAGATATTTCTTGCAACGATTGGTGTAAATTTGTAATTATTTAATTTCGTTTGTTGTTTTGGGCCCCTCGGTTTGAGGTTGGTCATTTTTTAATGAAGTTTACCTTTAAAAAAAAGTGGTTTGACTTCGATTTGTGTCTAAGGTGTGATTTTAAGTAATATTTATGGGTCGATTTGAGTTAGTGTTGTTACAAACACAAGTTAGAAACGGTAAAAAAAAGTTGTTTAAACTGACTGAAAATCATCCAAATCAACTTTTAATCCATACAGACTCTTAAATCGTTTACTTGGATTTAGATAATTATTCCAATAATATTGTTTTTAACCATAATCAACGCAATGAATGCTTGGGATTATTTATTTAAAAATAAATAACTTTTGTAAAAAAAAAAACTTGTCACCTTAAAAAGTAGATATGAATTCTTCATAAATTGTCAATTTGAAATACAATGGGGTAATAGAATGGACGAGAAAATCGAATGGACAAGTGAATGCAATGGATCACTACGATTCCATGTCAGTTTACCATATGAGAATGAAATGAATTATTATTGTGTATTGTTTGGTAGACAAGAAAGACGAAGGAATAAAATCGGCAGTGAGTGGTGGTGGTCGGTGGTGGGTGGTGGTGATCAGGTAGCAGTGGTGGGTGGCGGCGGCGACAACGGATGGCAGTGGTGACAGTGGTGGTGGGTGGCAGCGATGGTGGTGGTCGTCGGTGGCGGTGGGTGGCAATGGCGACAGGTGGGTGGTGGCGGTGAGACATCATCATCATCATACTCAGTAAATCCCAGTAAACTTATTAGATAATACATCATCATCAACATACTCAGTAAATCCCACCAATAGCAAAGCTAAAGTAGGGTCAGAGGAGGGTAAGATGTAGACAACCTTACCTCTACCCCGTAAGAATAAAGAGGCTACTTCCAGTGAGACCCCTTCCTCGAAACTTATTAAATAAGCATATACTATTTATCCAAACACTTTTTTAAAAAAAAGTGCACGATAAGGTAGCATCATGTAGTTATTGTTTTAACTATTAACCCATCCCAAACATCCATAATTATACACCTTCCAAAAGTAGACAAAACATTATGTATACAAACTCTACACCATCGGACAAAGCCCGTATATGCCCATTTTGACCCGAATCACTTGACACATTAAGTAAGCTTAAAGCTCAACCAATTGATTAAGAGTTAAGATTCCTGCTTTAATGGCAGATATATAATATAATTAAAGCTTAAATTTCTATCTAATGTTTGTTTATTAGCCTATTGGGCATCGGTTATAAAGGATCATATTCTATTTTCTCCCTTTTATTGTGCCACAACTAGTTAATGCAGAATCAGATTCTAAGAAAACCTTTCACAAGAGTCTAAATTTAACCACAAAAGTTGGAGAATATATAAAAGAGTTCATGTTCAAAAACCGGAAATTTAAATTTATCGATTTGCGGCTACTTTGTTGCTTGTGCGTCATCACTATCCCGGAAATTTCCATGAACTAAACCGGATATCATTAGCATTAGCGTTAACCAATGTGGTTGGTGGCCCATTGACAAAAGTACAACCTTTGGGAACACCTAGGTTTGGCGGAAAAGAAGTCAGACACAAGTGTTGCATAAGAGATCAAAACATATATTTTTTTATGTTTTTTCCTTTCTGAATCTTATGTATGATGGATGTGTTGTAAATTTAAATCTTTTATTTTAAAACATTCAGATGGTTGTATACATTTAAGACATGTTATGGATTACTTTCAACCAGTAGCAGACCTATGATTTTTTTACTAGCGTATGATTAATCGGTGTTATTCTTCATATAGTACATATAAGAAAAGAAACGAGTATGGGGCAATCCTGACCCAAATGCATTAATATGGGTCAATCGGGGTCTTTTATAAACTGTTATGGGTGGTTTTTGGTAATGTTTTTATAGTCAAAGGGTTAGACCAGGTCACTTAAAAGATGCAGAAACTAATCCATGGGTCAAATTGGGTTGACAAAGTTGATTAGATGATTAAATGTTTTTATAGTCAAAGGGTTAGACCAGGGTTGCGAAACAAACCACGGGTGAACAAAATCCCTCGTTGATTAGATGATTTAGATATCGAGCAATAAGATTCTGGGCGGATTTCATCAGTCATCAATTACTCAGCAGGCTAGTATCTGAACCGAACCCGTTCAGACCTGAACCAAAGCAACCCTTTTTAATTGACCCGTTCCGACCAGAACCCGTATTGACCCGGCATGCCACCCAACCCGACCCACTCGTTTTGCTAGGTGTACAAATGAGTACCGAATGCGAGATAACAATAAAAAAATTCAGATCACTTGACCTTGATACCCAACATCTAAGTTTGCCATCCTTGCAAACAATTTAACTTATTTCTTATATGATTAAATGTTTTAAATTAACTTGTCGAACAAATCAAACATAAAATGATAGAATACATCGAAATTGCCATCTGAAAATGGTAGAGGTGCACAAACCGATTATTGGGCATACCCGGTTCCAGGTTTGGTCAACAAAGTCAAACATTAGGTAATGCAATACCGAGGTTGGGTATGGAACCAGGATTTGGAGAGAGTGTGATCAGGTTTTTCAGTTTAGGTTCCGGATTTTATCGAGTAGGGTTGGGTATACGTGGATTTAAATCTTAGGGTATCGACCCGAAAATACCCGACGGATTATGGAACTGAGTTGGAATAGTAATATCCGGGTTTTTTAATACCCAGTTTCGGGTTTTCTTTCGAGTAGGGCATAACACCCACCACCTCTAAAAAAATGGTAGCATACATGATTGTGGTTCTACGGTATCTTCTAATATGCTTAATTGAACTCTAGACTTTATATCAAATCAAGCATGAAATGTATGTCACAAAGTTAACAACCATATAAACAAGATAGGAGGTATATATTCTCTAACAAAATTGCAACTTTTTGAAAATATTATTAACCAATAAGAGATAATATTAGTTACATTTATAATAAAGTTTTCATGTGTGACCTATGGCTTTCAACTAATATGCTAAAGTTATTTTTATATATTTACACATGTGGGTAAAGAGATTAAGAGAAGAATCTGAAAAAATGGAAATATAACTACTAATATTTGCTAAAGTTACTTTATGGAAATATATATATATATTTACACATGTGGGTAAAGAGAAGAATCTGAAAAGATGGAGATATAGTAATTTCTAATATACAAGTTATGCTAAATGTTGGTTCTAGTTATCAAGAAGATGAAAAACAACCGGGTTCACCGGCAAAATCTGTTAAATATAAATACACACAACTTGCAAAACCGCTTATTAGATACACGGTCAAAAGAAAGTACAAATTATGACTTTCACAGTTGTCGAATAGACAATATCTCAGTGACGGTAGGTCTTCACCACCTGCGTGATTCGACTTCGACATAGTGGACAACTTGTCAAGTGTGACGAACATGTCACGCAGCAGCACATATGACCACACCTATAAAAAACCATAGCCCGTTTCTTCTATAAAATATGATTTTATATTAAAATGTAGATAACATGTTTTGATGTGGTAATGCAAAAAATTTAAAACAGTAAAGCTACAGGTGACCTGAGGCGTAATGTATATGCAGCAAAATGGTCCGGATCAAACAGGCAACTTTTCGGGAGGGTCAACACTTATTTGTCCGGTTTATTAATTTTGTTTATAGATTTTACATCAAGTACAATTAAAAAAAAGTACCCAAATAATAAAGCAAATTTAGGAGGTTGTAATATCTTAAAGACCTGTTTAAACTTGACCCGTTTTCCAACTTCACAAGTTTGACCGCCCTTAGTTTTTTGATAGGGGTGTAAACAAGCCCAGAGGCTCAAGACCTACTCGGGATCGGATCGGCTAAAAGCTCAAACTATCAGCTCGGTTGAAAGCTCAAACGAGCCGAGCCTTAACGAGCTTGAGCCCGAGCCCGAGCTCGAGCCTGAAATATAGCTCGTTTGGTTATCGAACCCGGGCTCGAGCCTGAAATACAAAGCTCTTTTAGGATCGCGAGCCTACGAGCCCATAAGATTTAAACTAATAACATAGGTGAACCGAGCTCGAGCCGAGCTTTGGCTCGTTTAAGCGATATTGAAGAGAGATCGAGCCGAGATTTTAGCTCGTTTGAGATTGTTCTCAAAATAGCTCGAGCCGAGCTCGAGCTTTGGGTTTTACTCGTGAGCCGAGATCGAGCTCAAATAAGTAGACTCAAACCGAGCTAAGCTCGAGCTTCATAAAAACATGACAAGCCGAGCCCGAGCGTAGTCGGCCCAGCTCGTTTACACCCCTAGTTTTTTAAGACTTAAATGTACAAAGAGAAGGGATGCTTTTAGAAAACTTACGGGACAAAAACAGAATTGTACTCCTGCTCAAGGCATATAACACATATATCAGGCATTTGTCCGTCTTTTCGGGTGCCATTGACTCCAAATTCTGCTTTACCAGTTGAACCTGATGTTTGTTTAGGTAGGTTTTCAGAGATTTTTTTTTTTGGGGGTGGGGGTGTTAGGATATAAAAGTTTAATTCTGAAGAAACTAAACTATTAAATCTAAAACAGAGCAACTGACCTTCGGTGTCTGAAGTTGGTCTTTTGGCTGCAGCATCAAGAACTCTGCATAACAAATAAAAAATATTCATTTCAATATAAAATCTTAAAATTTAGTAGAGCGGAGAAAAAACAAAAGATGAATAACACTTGTGGTGAACCCATAACATAACCAAAATCCACATAACAGTACCGCATGTTCTGATTATCCAAATGATAATAGAATTATCACAAATATAATAATAATTAACTACCATATATATAATGTTATATGTTATATTGAATACGAATGAAGTATGCCCACATTCACAAAACTAGGACAGAATAATACTTGACGCCTACTTTCAAAAATTTAAACACACGACATCAAGTATGACATTTACAGCCTGGAAATTAACTTTTAAAACCCTTACGGCACATAGCAACTATAAAGTTTCATCCTAGAATCTAGAACTTATAACAAACTTAGGAATAATTTTCCAAATTCAAAGCAATGTTGTGTTAAACGACTTGCAAATAACGAAAATGGAGAGTGTGTGTGTGTACACATACATACATACATACACTAAATTGTAATAAGCATTAGTCCTCCCATTTTAAGAGTGCTTATGTTTTACTTAAAGACTACATTAAATGTTAATCAGTTCTATAATTGGTTATAAAATCACAATTAATACATGACTACATTCCCTAGTCAACAAACATGAAGCTTTTTACAACCATGTAAGTTTGTTTTTTAACTATATAAAAATAATATTACATATAAATATGGTAATGACAAAATCTTATATAATTCTATAAATAAAATAAAATAAATTGTTACTGACCTTTTTATTTATGTGTCGACTAAATACTGTCCTAACAAAATGGCATCAATCATCTAACCAGAAATATACAGATGCTTGATTCAATAAAAAGTAACAAGCTATATTGTATTTAAAGGCATACGAGTTCCCAAAATGCATTAAAATGATCGTAAAATAACTACCTTTTCTTTATTTCCCAGTGACGTTTTCTTTCCGTAATGTATTGAAAAGCTTGCTTAGCAATCAAATATAAACCAAATGCAGCAAAACCCACTGAAGCATACTTGTACCACCTGAAAAGAGCAAGAAGTCGGTACAAAGATGTAGAGACGAAAAGTTGATGCTATAAGAAATACGAAAGCAGCTTCACGTGGTTGAAAAACACCTTTTTATCAACTATTTTTTTCAAATCGTGTGTTAATTATGATTACAATTATAATCCAATCAAAGCTTTTGAATTAACTAGCTTAGGAAGTGGTATGCATTAAAAATAGACTTCAGGTGACTGTCAACTCGTTTCATTTGTTCGACCCTTTTTGACTCATTCCCCTATAAGTTAAAAAAGATTCAACAATATGAAATAAAACACACCCGAATCGACTACATTGGTTGAAAATTGAAATTGCCGCATCTCAAAAGAAGGATAAAGCACTATATGAACTAGTATATATATGCATGATGAACGAATTAAATACACTTTAACTGACAATAGATCACCTGGCCCATTTCCCGAGATTTGCAATGAGTTGATCGATGGTTTTATGAGAGACGTAGAATGGACCTTTGAGGGGTCGCTGGATCCGAACAGTTCCAATGTCATCTTTAATAGCCTGCATTATATTAGAACAATGTTATCAATCAATGAGCAATTTTGTTGAATATTTATATGAATTTATGTCCCAAATGGGTCATTTCACTATTTTGTGCCCCGCTGAGTCATTAAAGGGTGGTGTTGAACTGTTGTGTCCCGTTTAGGTTATTATAACTATTTTTTCTATTAAACTTTTATCGTTGTATATAGGACTAACATTTTTATGTACAAATTTTTGTACACGTGTGATAATTTCTTTATCAAATAAATAATAAGATGATTATTAACAAAACAATTCAAAATAAAATAACTGTCATTGTATTCAACCACATGATGTTAAATTTATACATATGAATGTTAGTTACATACATAAAGATAAAGGATTAAGGTTCTATATAAAAACTAATTTAAAAAACATAATAATCTATACATATAATAAAAGAAACCACTTTGAGGACACTTGTCATTATATTAGGCCATGTCTTATGGATAATTATAATTTTAGTTTAATCTCTTCTAATTAATTATAGATAATCCTCCTACTAAATATTTATTTAGTTTAATTATTACTTTTATATTTATCTTTTTACTTCAAATTCAAACTTAGTTATCTAATTTGATATTAGAGTAAATTACGGTTTTGGCCCCTGTGGTTATATCACTTTTACCCTTTTAGCCCAAAAATGAATTTTTTAACATCTGAGCCCTCAACGTCTTTTTTTCTAACCCTTTTGGACCCCAACATCTTTTTACTATACAAAATTACATTTATTCGACCCGTGTAATAGATGAGGTTTTTTAAGATATAACTTTTTATTATTTGATATATAAAATTAGATTTATTCAATTCATACAATACACGGGGTCTTTTTAAGGATATATTTTTTTATTATTTAGTAAAAGAAATTAAATTTATTCAACCCGTGTAATACACATATTTTTAAAGATGTAACTTTTTTTATTATTTGGTATATAAAATTACATTTATTCAACCCATGTAATAAATGAGGTTTCTTAAAGATGTATTATTTTATTATTTGGTAAACAATATTACATTTATTCAACTCGAGTAAAACAAGTGGTTTTAAAGATATAACTTTTTTATTTGGTATAAAATTTTATATTTATTTAACCCGTACAATATGGTTCTTATAGATATAACTTTTTATTATTTAATATATAAAATTATATTTATTCAACCCGTGCAATAAAAGAGGTTTTTAAAGATATATTGTTTTAGTATTTAGTATATAAAATTCATTTATTCGACCCGTGTAATACACAGGGTTATAACCTAGTGTACAAATAAACCAAAAAAGAAGAGTTTCTCACTAGTATAAAACCACCATACCTCACCCACAACAGTTAATGGAGTGCCTGTTGGTAGAACACGTTCAATTCGCTTGACTCCAAGCATCTTCAAAACAATACGATATTTTATGTAAGTCGTAACTAAAACCATGAACTTATTAGCATGCTTAAGTGTATGTGAGTGTAATAAATTAACAAATTCCATACTTTAAGACCTTGCAGATAGTCTAATGTTCCACGAACAAGCGATCTTCCTGATTCCTCAAACACTTCACTTCCAACGGTTAATACCAAACCAGCGGCACCACGAGCTCCAACAACATATACACGAGCACTTCCATCATCCTAAGCAAAATGATCAAGAATTGAGAAAAAAAATTGCAAACCATTTATATGTGAAAATTGGTTTGTTGGTGGGTCAACCGCCCTATAATTTAAGTCTGCCGATTTTGATTTGTTACCCGCCCTACCCGATCCATCCAACTAATTGTCTTGAATTATCGAAGATAAATCCATCCCAATAAACTTCAATATGCTCACAGGAGGTTTTGATAGGAATCGGATTTGAAACTAAAAAGAAACGGATAAAATAAGATGGATCTACGGTTCGTTTGTGATAGAGATACACCACACAAACCAACGATAGGGCAACGATATCCAACCGGAGATACAGACACACCACTACGGTTAGAGAATCGGGTCTAAGAACACCACCCAACGTGCCACAGTTGAGCTAGCATAGACATAACCAATTTAACTCAAAATCCATTGAGATAAATTAATCAAAGAGAAAATTCTCATACTCAAAACACACTGATGTTTCATTGCTCACAAAGTGTTTACATAAAGGAAACTCAACAAAATAACTACCCCACGTTGCTACATCTTAGGAAAAGGAAAGACTAAAGTACCAACTAAAAAGAGCATGACTAAAACTAAATTAAAAACATGGGCATAAAGAGAAATAACTGGTGTGTGGATTTGCATGGGAGCCTTGAACCGCCACCATGGATATTCTACCCGATCCGGCTAACCCATGTTGGTGTCATTTCGCATGCTGCTACTGTGCAACGGATCCGTTTTTCTATCGACTCGTCTTTAACGGTTAGCGATCCTACGGCTAATGAGCGTTGGCTCAAGAGGTGGCTATCAGGTTCAGGCATTAAGACTTTTTTGGTTTTTTTTTTTTTTTTTTTTTTTTGCATATAAATATACCAAGATACTTTTTCATGTATCCCCTTTTAGCCTTTGTACTCTTTTTTTTTAATCTGAGACTCTGAGTGCTTAAAGATGACTGTGTCCCGTTTTGGTCATATTGTATACTTGTATGCAATGTCAAAAATATATACTTTTCATATAAAAATGTTAAATTTAATAATAAAACGTTAGGCTTACATATAACATTAAATTTTATAAAAATATGTAAATTTACAAATGACAGAAACAGTACATAAAGTCACAAACCATCTTTTAGTGACTCAACACTCGCATGTATAAAAGAAAGTACAATGACTAAAATGGCACAATTGAAAAATGGTATGCTAATAATTTTTTGAAAGAGTACTCTTTTGATAATAGCTTTAACGATCATTGTTTATATAAAAAAATTACGAAATGCAAAAAGAAAAATGAAGCAAAGGAAGTGTTTTTAGGTCAATCCAACAAGTTATTCAAATTTACACCAAGGGGGTTCTGGCATTAAGATTGTACTAATATATGAATAAAAAGAAAACAAGTCAAATGTGTCAAACTATTTAAAGGCTCTGACCAAATTATAACGAAGCGTTTAAATCCCTCCTAAATTTGCTCTATTCAAAAAAATCGGATCATCTTCTTAACAAAACCTTGTGTAATTATATTGATATATCGATTACTTATAAAAATCAAAAGTGTAAAATGCACGGATAGTCCCTATGGTTTTGCAAAATAACACCTATAGTCCCCAACTTTTGGAAATTACACCGGTGCTCCCTGTGGTTTGACAGTTTGTTACTCGGATAGTCACTGGAGTGGATGACGGTTAGTTTTCTCCGTTAAGTGGATGTGAAATGACAATACCCTTCATCTTCTCCACTCTATAAAAACAAAACAACCCCACCCACCCCCCACCTTTCTCTCTGTTTCCCTTAGACCCAAACCAACCCATCAAAGCCACCGTCTTCATGACCAATGCTACACATCCGACACCAGCTGGATGTTCCAGAACTTCTGCATCGCGTATGCTAAATGGGGGTACGCTGTTTTTGCTGCTGATCTTATTGATCATGGTCGATCAGATGGCATATACGGCTGACAGTTTGATACATTTAGAGATTCGTCATTCATGGGTAGCCAAGGGTTATGTGGTATGCCTTTGAACAAGAGCTGTAACGCTAATGCTACTTGGGAATTTCCTAGAGAAACAGACGAAGATGGAATTGATCTGTATGTTAGTATTGGAATCGGATTTGTCTCAAGGCCCTGAGGCAATATTTGTTAAACCAAGATTAACACAACAGAGATACTACTCTGCAATCGTAGAAGTCATGAGATGAAAAGCAGCAACTATTTGACATCAATAGCTTTTATTTCAGGTAATGGTGAAGTTAAGAGGGCTCAAGTGCAGAAATAAAAGTATGTAGTTTTCTCTACTTTCTGAATCATGTAATCACTTGTATTTTGATGGATACTCGAAATCTCAATTGGATAATTTAGAAAACTATAGTCTCGTCTTATCATTCACAAAAGACGATTAGGATTTCCGGCCATAAAGTAATGGTGAAGTTAAGAGGGCTCAAGTGTAGGTAACTTCACCATTACCTGGGGGGGAACAGAGAGAAAGGTGGGGGGTGGGTTGGGTTGGGGTTGTTTTGTTTTTATAGAGTGGAGAAGATGAAGGGTAAATTTGTCATTTCACATCCACTTTACGGAGAAAACTAACCGTCATCCACTCAAGGGACTATCCGAGTAACAAACTGTCAAACCACAGGGAGAGCACCAGTGTAGTTTCCAAAAGTTGGGGACTATAGGTGTTATTTTGCAAAACCACAGGGACTATCCGTGCATTTTACTCATTTCAAAATAATGTTGAGCGAAGAAAAAAAAACACAGTTTTGGTGGGCCAAGCATTGCTCACCAGGTACCACGGAACCTCTTTACACATTGATAGCATCAGTGCAGAGTCTTGAATCCATGAACCAGCATCATTATGTTTCAAAAAGTGTTGTTCTGCCTGCAAATGGTAATAGACTAATAGAGTAAGTAGCATGTTATCAGCTTACGCATAAAACGTTAATGATAACCGAGTGTATGCACTACTTACCGTTTCCTCCACAATAACTCCTCGCAAACCACTATACTCGCAATTAATTGGAGTATCTGAACTGACTCTACCAGATATTGTCACAACAAAAGGCAACACTTTGTTTGCAGCTTCTAGTAGTTGTGCTGAAATGAAAAGAACACATTTTTCATTAATTAAATGCCACAACTTTTATCACTCTCTTATGATGTTTCCAAGCATACAGTTTTGTGTAGTAACTAATTTATGACTTTCAATATTAAAAGACGCCAAAAAAACTTATAGTACATCGATTTATTTCCTACAATGCATGAGTAATACTTTACCATTGATGAATTTGATTGAAAAGGAAAAGGCTTTAACTTTATATCATAATTAGAGTGCACATTGAATAGAATAAAGAAGTTAAACCTAATACTAATGAACATTTAATCAACACAAACGTGAAAGAAAATGTAAGACCCTAAGCAAATCCCACATTTGGCTCATAATAAATGTCCAACTTCAAATACCACCAACACGCTTTGGTCATGTGATAAGAACTCCACAATCAAGCGCGCTTAGGTGGCAGGACAGGCAACCTAACGGAAAGGTTCCACTTTCCACTCATGCAACCACAAACAAAGCGGGTAGGGTTGCAAACGAACCGAACGAACACGAACAACGTTCGTTAAGGAAATAATGCGTTCATGAATACTTACCGAACGAGATTTTTCAGTTCGTGTTGGTTCATTAAGGATATGAACATGTTCGTGAACACAAATAAAATTGACCGAGGCTAGAAATGAATGTCGAACGGAGAACCGCTATAACTTGAAGTCCTGATAGTGGAACGGAGGTCGATGTATTCATCGATGTGAATAATGAGGAAGTAAAGAGGAACGGTGTAAAAACAAGGTAGTAATAGGATTTCCTATTTTAATTGTTAGGGTAATAAATTAAATGATATAAATGTACAAAATCTTTCATGAACAACATAAACAAAGTCGTAAATGAATGAATATTTATGAATACATTACCGAACGTTCACCAACACAATCGAACGAATGAGAGCTTTGTTCATGTTGGTTCATTTAACTAACCGAACGAAATTTCTTGTTCATGTTCATTCATTTGTTAAACGAACGAACGTAAACGACCTTCCCGCCGAACGGTTCACGAGCTGTTCGTTGAACGTTCAGTTCGTTTACATCCCTAAAAGCGTGTAATATCGATCAAATTAAAGTAACTACTACACTTGCCGTTATAACTTTCTAACTATTCAATCTAAAACCACCTAACCCATTTCTAAATGTAATCAAATTAATTTTTTTGAACCAGAATACCAAAACTAAAAGAATAATCAAACAACTAACCCAAATCTTTCAATTGATTTACTCGAGTCACCGATTTAAGAACCTCTGCATCCCTACAAACACCAATCAACCAACAAACACAACAAATTAAACAAAACCCACATAAAATTCACCAGCAAATAACCAAATTACAAATTTAATCATGTAATAATAATAATAAATTAATAATATTACTTTCCGCTACTTCTGCCAAGCAGATAAAGAGCAGCAGCACTCAAACAACAAGTAACTCCACCCCAAGGAACCATAATATTATAACTGGTGTACCAAACCAAACCGATTAACGGAATTTATGTTTTGAACATTGGAGAATGAACATAGGGCTTGACGGAGAATGACGTGAGTTTCGAGTTATGGGGAAAATTGGGGGTGAAATTAGGGTTCTTTTTTTGGATTTAGTGGTTGATTAGAAAAAGGGAGACGTGTGTGAGAGAGATCCTGAAGTAGTGCTACTGGTTGTGAAGCTTGATGAGGTCGAGGGGAGATTGTGGGAGTTTAGTTAATGGAAGTACATGTAGGATGATGTACAGATAGGGTGCCTTCTAGACCAAATTTTATTAAATAAAAAAAAAGACAAGGTTCCAGACTAGGCATGAGCGTAATACCGGTACTGAAAAACGTCAAAACTGTGTACCGATACTGAAATGTTTGGTTTGATACGGTCTTGGTAATTGAAGGTAAAAATTGGTATTTTACCGGTACCGGTACCGAAAATGCCAAAAAGTGGATGCCGGTACCAACAAAAATCGGTACAGGAAATTCGGTCCCAGCCAAATGTTCGGTTCGATACAGTACCGGTATTTAAAAGTAAAAAACAGTATTTTACCGGTACCGAAAATGCGAAAAAATGGGTACCGGTACCAACAAAAATCGGTACAGGAAATTTAGTCCCAGCCGAATGCTTATTATATATATAACATTTACAAGTTGCAAAAATAGTAAACTCTTTGAATTTCTCATTTCCTCCACAAAAGTTTTGAAGTTTTTTCTTAGGTAACCTTTTCCTTTTGCAAAATGAAGGAATATAGTGGATGAAGGCTTTACACCAAAGTTCTTTTTTGAGTTGATTTATTTGATCCTATGCAAAAGTTGAGGACTATAGCTATAATTTTAAAAATGTATAGACTATAGGTGAAAACGGAGCAAACCACAGGGACTATACGGACATTTTTCTCTAAATTTGATTTAAAACTGAGTCTGATCAAATTTGATAAACCTTTTTGGGGGTCTTCTCTTTCTGTTGGTATAGTGAGCGCCAGAATTATAACGAGCCGAAACAAAATCAACCAAATTTCCGAGGCGTTGTGCGGAACCGAGTTGGCTCTAATATAACATATATTTTTTTTTTTATGTTTCCTCTTTTGGTTGTTATGTCAAGTGTCTAAACCGTAACGAGCCGAAATGAAACCGACCGAACGTAACGAGCCAAAACGAAATCGACCGAATACCCGCCGCGTAGCGCGGGCAACGCCGCTAGTTCCTATTACAAACATGTGTGCACCAAATTTTATTAAATAAAAAATAAACAAAGAAAAACAAGGTTACAGAGACCCGTGTATTATACAAGTTTGGGTATCAAAAATGATGTAATGAAAACAATAATAATAACAAATAATTATATAATTTACAAGTCTATTAATATAAATTACAAATCTCTAAAATCTTCTTTGTAGATAACATTAAATGTCCTGCTCGGAATATTTCCATCTTTATCAACAATTAATTGTTCAAGTTCATCTCAACTTTTGACTTTGAAAAAAGCCTAGACTATGTGAAAACACTGGTTATTCTATAAACAAACGAACTCTGAATAGCGATTGTTCGTGAATTTTTATTTATTGTTATCGCGAAACAACCAGCGAGAAAAGATTGTCTTCTTTTATCTCATGTATTATATTATGCTGAATAAATGATACAATGTGAAATGAAAAGGTATGCATATTTTTATTGAATTTTATAAATTATTTTTTGCCAATTTGATTTTTCTTAAGTTGCGTGTTTTCTTATTTAATCTAAACAATCTAATAGTTGTTATAAATAATTAATGATATTATGATTATCAATTCCTAATATACTCCAACTTGTTCTCCAAGTCTTTTCCCCTTATAAATACTCAATGTATTCTAATGTAAAAGATGCACCATTAATACTAAACATCTCCTTCTCTCCCAATTATTCTTCTCATTTTCTTGCTATTAGGTTTGTTTATAACACGTTATCAGCGCGTTTGCTTTGGATCACACATCATAAGGTATATCATATTCTCTAATTATTTTATCATTATTCATCACATTCATACATAATCCATATTGTAATTCATACGATTGTGGGTTGTGTTAGAGATTCATGTTATTATTCTTTTGAATTTCCAAAAAGAATAATAATAATAAACTTATAATAACACTTAATAAACTTATATGGTTTTGAATTTGATCTAATTAGCGGAAAAGATGATGACAGAAACTGGCGCTATTCATGATTAAATCCCTTTCTGATAAACTCCATCTTATTTAATTAATATTGTGTTATATCTTGATTGATTATTTATTGGTATAAATGTGTTAAACATTCCCGGTCTTGGTAAAATTTTTAGGATTCTCTATGGACTATGGCACTTGGTTTCTTTTTGTGAATAATAAAATTTCATAAAGAGCTACATGTTGATTATTGATGCTATTTATTAATCGATGATCAACCTTCTGGTTCAACTTATTGATCTAAATGTTATCATAATATTGTTATTTTTTTTAATATTATTCAACTGTTAAAATATACATCTTATTATTCTGAATAATTATAGCTACAGTAAATGTTGTTTTTAGGTTTGATATATATAAATTAGAGTGACATATATTAACTGTACCTTTAACTTTGATATATATTAATTTATAAATCAAAGACATATATTAACTCATATGTTTTTTTTAACATAGCTCATCATGACAAATCTTGCAAAACTTGAGTTCATGGCTCTAGACATTGCTGGAAAAATTATTTTTCATGGGTATTAGATGCTGAAATACATTTGAATGCCAATAATCTGGGTGAAACTATTAAAGAAGGAAATAAAGAAAGTACCCAAGATAAGGCAAAAGCCATGATCTTTTTACGCCATCATATTCATGAGGCTTTGAAAAGTGAGTATCTCACTATCAAGGATCCACTTGTTCTTTGGACCAACCTGAAAGAAAGGTATGACCACCAGAAAACGGTGATATTACTGAGAGCTCGTTACGAGTGGATCAATTTAAGATTGCAAGACTTTAAGTCTATAAGCGAGTACAACTCGGCAATGTTTAGAATCACATCACAATTGATTCTATGTGGTTAAAATATTAATGATAAGGAAATGTTGGAAAAAAACATTCTTAACCTTTCACCCCTCGAATTTGATACTGCAACAACAATATCGTGAAAGGGGTTTCACCAAATATAGTGAGCTAATATCATGTTTGCTTGTGGCCGAGCAAAACAATGAACTATTAATGAAAAATCATGAGACTCGTCCGGTTGGAGCAACCCCAATCCCTGAAGCTAATGTGGCAACATATAATGGCCAAAGTGAAAGTTACGGACGTGGTCGAGGTTGTGGTCGTGGTCGTGGTTATGGCCGTGGTCATGGTCGTGGACGTGGCCAAGGAAATTATCATAGTGTTCAGTTTAAAAACAAAGGGACCCACCAAAAGTGGCATAATAATGAAAATAAATCCAGTGATGAAAAAAATAAAAAGAAGGTGGGATCTTCATCGAATGCATGTTACCGATGTGGAAGACTTGTCGTACGGCCAAACACTTGGTGGAACTTTATCAACAATCCATCAAAGCAAAAGGAATAGAAACAAATTTTACATATGAGGTTGCAAATGTTGATGTCACTGATGATCATAAAGATCATAATGATACAACTAATCTGGATTATGATGATTTCCTTATTGAGCCAACTAACTTGGATTCTGGTGATATCGTGGTTGATACAACCCAGTTGGATGCTTGCAATTTTCCTTACATATGAATTATTAGTTTTAAGTGATGTTATTTCCTTCATTTCTTTAAGACATTTTGAGATTTTGTTTTGTTTTGTTTTGATGCGTATGAAACATTTTGGGATTTGTTATGTTTGAAGCATGTTAGACATTTTATTCATATGATTTTGTTTTGAAGCATATGGAGTGTGTAACTAAGGTCCCTATTAATGGAGAAGACATATGTCTAATTGACAGCGCATCAACGCATACAATTCTTAAGAAAAAGAATTATTTCTCTACTTTAACCATGAAAAAGGCAAATGTTGGTACTATATCTGGTAAATCAAAATTAATTGAAGGCTTTGGAGAAGCTTATTGTCACACCCCGATTTCCACGTGTCACCGGTGGGCCCGGTGGGGAGTATCGTGACGTGGTTGGCAACATAATAGTCAAACAACACAATATTTAATATGCACAGCGGAAGCAAATGAAAAGATATATATCAACCGAATTTAATATTGTAATATCAAATGTCACAATATTCGGAAGTTTATCCACAGACGGATCGAAAATAAAATGGAAACAATAGTTCAACAGACTTTAGGCATCTTAAGCTTGCGAGACTCTTTATTGATGCTAAGGAGACAATCCAGCCAATTACGCTTAGTACCTGCATTTAATCTTTTTGGGAAAACACGTCAGTTTACACTGGTAAATACAATCAACTGACTCATTTTAAAAATGATTGAAAATTGGTTTGGATGCACGTGGCATAAACATTTTATAACTTGGGAGAATTATTTAAATATATAATCTTGTGAACGAATTACATGTTCCTTGTGTGTTCAGTAGCCCGGACGTACCGGATTAAAGATCAATAGACACACCACATCAACTATTTATGCACTGACGAGTGTACGCCTACACTCCGCGCTTAGGTCGTGGCCATTTCGTAAAATGATGCCAAGGATATCCGGGACATGGTCATTAACCCCCCAAAGGCTTTAAGTAAACAAGACTGTTTAAACGAGCCGATCAAATTATTCAATTAACCACCCAACGATGGAAGATTTGATGCTCGATCAAGCGGTATTCTATATACCGTAACCCAAGCCCGTATAGGGAAAATAAGTTAAAAGTATTTACCTGAGCAATGTAATAATCACAATAAGCAAAATGCAAGTAGCTTTTACTGGTCCTCCTAATCTGGAACGAAGGTTTATATTAACCTATTAGAATCCTAATGGGTCTTTAGTTAAGCTTAAGCTTAGACCGGTTAGTTTTAAAGATACGGTTCGTACGCATGATTAAGCGAAGATCGGATAGAATGTGATTTAGACCCGACAAGTTCGGAGACTTGCTTAATATGGGCATTTCATACACATTCTGGATTTTGAGGTAAAACCGATAAGGTTTGACCCGTTTAGGCTAATTTATGTAAACTAGTTACATAAACCGAACCGAACACGTAATAAGCGTAACGGGTATACATATGAGCCATTTACAGGGTTCCTAAGTTAATATACTTCAAATATCTTGTGACATCAGTAAGTTGTCTTTTATTATGCCCGAAACGAATTTAAACACAAACTATGCCCCGTAGGGGTAGTTTGGTCATTTAAAAGGTTATAAAAGAGTTTAAGTATTTACCTGAGTTACAGGTCTGATATAATCAGTAAAAATACTTAGTTTACTGATTTATAACAGTAAGGTATTGTAGATATGTGAAATTTATCAATTATAACCAAACTATGCACCGTAGGGGCATTTTGGTAATTTCACATAAGTCGTAAAGCTCAAAACTAAAGTCTGAGTTAAACAACTTTTGCTTACCGTCAAAATATTATAATTTGCCTCAAATATCAGTAGGTATCACCCTTGTATGTTTAAAAATAGTCTTAGTACATACTATGCGCTAAAAACGCTTAATAAGGCGATTAGAAGCCATTTCCGGGTTTGATACTTAAAGCTGATATTTTTATTATTCCAGAAGGCTTAAAATAATTTATTTATCATATGTGATCAGTAGCAAAAGGTTTGGAGTCAATTAGATATGTAAAACTCATTTTATAGCCCGTAAGGGCAAAACCGACAATTACCGGATTAAGCCTACGACTCTAAGTTATGCTCAGCCTAAAATCAATTAAAAATATTTAAAAATCCCAAAATAATATATTACATCAGTGGGTATTAAGTTTGATATCAAAAAGTATGTTTAAATAGGCTATACGCTAATTATGTTGTTTAATTAACATAAAGCTTTCATTTTACGCTAACGAGCATAACTCTTAATCTACACCTCAAACTGATGTCAAATTTTGTATGCAAGTTTATATATCAGTAATTAAAGTTTCTACTCTTTTACATTTCCAAAAATCACGTTTTAAGGTGAAAAGGGCATAATGGTCAACATATGAGCAATTAACGGAATCATGCATATTAATTGGTTAACTAATGAACCATGGTGTATAATCATAGAGGGTTATACAAGCATGTTACCTGGTCCAAATAAGGCTCTAAGGTATTTCTAAATCATACCAAAACGGGTCAGAACTGAAGTCAAAGCAAAAGTCAAAGCCTTGCGACTTTCGGTTCCGAACCGGGTCTTTACAGGAAATTGTCGGGTTGAACATGTTTAGACATGTTCTTACACTTATTACCAAGTTATATTAATGATCAAACAGGTTGTATGTGTTCTACATTGCTAATTATGCATAAATTAGAATTTAAGTATCCTGTTGACTTTTTAATTACAAGTTTGACCCGACATTTGACCTAGACTAGGGAGAACCCTTTTGAGGGTTTATTACCCACATAATTACCAACTTATAACTACTTTTAATTCGAGATTTGACTGAGCCATTATTAATTAATCTCGAAGTCAAACCGTAATTACGTCGGTTTGACTTTTAGCTAAATAACTAAGCTAAACTCAATTTAAGAAGGTTAAGCAAACTTACAAGTGTCTAATGATTGATTAGGAAGGCCTGGAAGGTGCTCTTATGCTCCACAATTGATCAGAAGTTGTTTGAGGAATGAATGATCAAAGTGTTGCACTTAGGAGCTTTATATAGTAACCAAGACTCCACAAAGTGTTGACAAATAAGTCTACTACTGACCATAACCTTCCCACAAGTGTCCCTAGATGTTTAGGGATTGTTTAGGGGTCAAGAGAGATGAGGAAAATCGTCTAAAGATCATTTTCATGCGCAATACAGTAAACAGCCATTTTTCTGTTCGCTGGCAACCCCTTGCGCACCGCAAGGGGTATGCTTACGGTGCGCAAGCATATGATCAGGAGCAAAATTTGTTGTTCTTTCAGGATTTCGAAAGGGCAAGCATCTTTCCGAATTTGGGACCTCAATTATCAGTTAGGGCCTCTAAAATGTGCCTTGAACAGTTACATACCCTACCATTATGATATGTTTCTTTGAATCCTTTTGAAAGTGCCGAAATTGAAGGTTTACCGTAGAAATTTCTATAGGAACCTATCATGCACTTCGAATTCAATTATTGTCAACAAATTTCTGGATTTAAGATATGTTAGATGTGTGTAAAATATAATTGGGTCTTGGGATTTATAAATGAGGTCGTTCAGAGGTGAAAATTAACATGACGACACTTTTAAATCCTGCCAAAACATCTTTATTAAATCCGGGTTTACAACGCTTTTTGTCTTACATGACACGTGTCGTTAGATCATTGAACACGAATTTTCGAGGTGTTACATCCTCACCCCCTTAAAAGAAATCTCGACCTCGAGATTTACTGAAACAAATGAGGGTACTTTTCTTTCATGGTGGATTCAACCTCCCACGTATACTTGGGATCTCTACGGGCATCCCATTTGACCTTTACAATAGGCACATGCTTCCTTCGAAGCTTCTTAACCTGTCGATCCTCGATCGACAATGGTTTTTCCACAAATTTCAAGCTCTCATCTATATGCACATCTGTATGCGGTATGGCCAGTGATTCATCCGCGAAACACTTTTTCAGATTGCAGATGTGGAACACATTGTGAATTCCACTGAGCTCTTCTGGTAAGTTTAACTTATAGGCAACTGACCCGACACGTTCGATAACCTCGAAAGGTCCTATGTATCTCGGGCTTAGCTTGCCTTTCTTACCAAATCGCATCACTCCCTTCCAGGGTGATACTTTAAGTAGGACTTTGTCACCTACTTCGAAGTTCATAGATTTACGCTTTGGATCTGAGTAACTCTTCTGCCTATCACGGGCAGCTTTGAGACGGTCACGAGTCTGTACAATCTTGTCCGTCGTTTCAAAGACTATCTCTGGTCCTGATAATTGGACATCTCCAACTTCCGCCCAACAGACGGGCGTTCTACACTTTCTACTGTATAATGCCTCAAAAGGCGCAGCCTTAATGCTGGTATGGTAGCTATTGTTGTAGGAGAATTCGATTAGCGGCATGTGGTTATCCCAACTACCACCCAAATCAATCACACATGCACGTAGCATGTCTTCCAACGTTTGAATAGTACGCTCACTCTGACCGTCAGTCTGAGGATGATAAGCCGTACTAAAATTCAAACGCGTGCCCAAAGATTGTTGGAAACTCTTCCAAAAATGTGACGTGTATCTAGTATCTCTGTCAGAGATAATAGACACAGGTATGCCATGTAAAGCTACAATCTTATCCACGTATAACTGGGCTAACATATCGGAGCTATAAGTATCCTTGATGGGTAAGAAATGTGCTGACTTAGTCAGTCTGTCAACTATCACCCATATTGTATCATTGCCTTTCCTTGTCTTTGGAAACTTGGTGATGAAATCCATTGTCACCATCTCCCACTTCCATGTGGGAAGTTCAGGCTGTTGTAGCAGACCTGACGGCTTCTGATGTTCTGCTTTGACTTGCACACACGTCAAGCATTTAGCTACATAGGCGGCTACAGACTTTTTCAAGCCTATCCACCAATAGTTTGCCCTTAGATCCTGGTACATCTTATCAGTTCCAGGATGAACGGAGTATTTAGAACTATGGGCTTCCTGGAGGATAACATCACGAAGTCCTCCATAAATTGGAACCCATATTCGTCCATTCAATCTTAGAATTCCGTCCTTGCTAAGAGATAACTGCTCCTCAGTTACTCCTAACTTTTCATTAGGATAGTTAGCTTCCAACACAGCTTCCTTCTGTGCAGCTAACAACCTTTCAATCAAATTGTTCTTAATTTCAATGCTCTTGGCATTGATTCGGATGGGTTTCACCCTTTTCTTTCGACTCAAGGCATCTGCGGCTACATTCGCCTTGCCGGGATGGTATCTGATTTCACAATCATAATCATTCAAAGTCTCCATCCAACGGCGCTGCCTCATGTTTAAGTCCTTCTGATTAAACAGGTGCTGGAGGCTCTTGTGATCAGAATAGATCACACACTTGATTCCATATAAATAATGCCTCCAGAGCTTTAGTGCAAATACAACGGCACCCAATTCCAAGTCATGGGTGGTGTAATTCTTTTCATGCACCTTTAACTGTCTTGAAGCATAGGCAATAACCTTGCCTTTCTGCATAAGCACACACCCCATGCCAGTGTGTGAAGCATCGCAGTAAACTACGAATTCTTCGGTACCTTCAGGCAATGTCAGAACAGGAGCGTTGCTCAACTTCTGCTTCAAGATATCAAAAGATTCGTGCTGCTTGGGTCCCCAGTCGAACTTAATCTTCTTCCTAGTCAAGGAAGTTAGGGGTGCAGCAATCCTTGAAAAATTTTCAATGAATCGCCTATAGTATCCTGCCAAACCTAGAAAGCTACGAATCTCTGTAGGCGTCTTTGGCTCTTGCCAATTCATGACTGCTTCAACTTTAGCGGGATCCACTTGGATACCACGCTCACTCACCACATGTCCAAGGAATTGGACTTCTCAAAGCCAAAACTCACACTTGGAAAATTTGGCGTAGAGTTTCTCGTGATGTAGAAGCTTGAGAATACAGCGAAGGTGTTTCTCGTGGTCAGCTTGGTTCTTAGAGTAAATGAGAATGTCGTCGATGAAAACGATGACGAATTTATCTAAGTACGGCTTGCAAACGCGATTCATGAGATCCATGAATGCGGCCGGTGCATTAGTGAGCCCAAAAGGCATCACTAGGAACTCGTAATGACCATAACGAGTCCTAAATGCAGTTTTGTGTACGTCTTCATCTCTAACCTTCAGTTGATGGTAGCCTGACCTCAAGTCAATCTTCGAGAAATAACTTGCCCCTTGTAACTGATCGAACAAATCGTCGATCCTGGGCAAAGGATATCTATTCTTTATCGTGACCTTATTAAGCTCACGATAGTCGAAGCGCAGACGCATCGATCCATCCTTCTTCTTGATAAACAGGACTGGCGCTCCCCAAGGAGACGAACTAGGTTTAATGAAACCCTTGGCTAGCAATTCGTCTAGCTGTGTCCTCAATTCTTTCATCTCCGTTGGTGCCAACCTATAAGGTGCTCTAGCAACAGGTGCTGCTCCGGGGATGATGTCAATTCTGAATTCCACTTGCCTATCTGGTGGTAAACCAGGTAGTTCTTCAGGAAAAACTTCAGGGTATTCAGAAATGACAGGAATGTCTTCCATCTTGGGTTTCGGCTCATCAATAGTAACCTGTGCCATGTAGATGACACAACCCTTCTTCAAACATCTCGAGGCCTTGAGCATAGTCACTTGCTCAGGCAGTCCATACCGAGTATCTCCCTGAATGGTAATGGACTCGCCAGATGGAGTCTTGATTACCACTTGTTTCCTATTGCAGACAATTTGGGCCTGGTTATGAGGTAACCAGTCCATGCCTAAAACAATGTCAAAACCAACTAACTTCAAAGGAAGTAGGGATAGAGGAAAAGAGTGGTTCTTAATGGATATGAAACATCCATCTAGTATGGTTGAGGCGGTTTCTATGGTGCCATCTGCCAATTCCACCTCATACTTTACACTTAAAGTTCTAACAGGCAATTTCAACAATTCACAAAACTTGTTATCTACGAAAGACTTATCAGCGCCTGAATCAAACAGTACCCTTGCATAGATATCATTTACAAGGAAAGTACCTGTAATCACATTGTTATCCTGGACTGCTTCTTTTGCGTCCATTCTGAAGACTCTCGCATTGGTCTTCTTGGCCTCTTCCGGCTTCTTGGCGTATTTAGGGCAGTTGGTTTTGATATGCCCCTTTTCATTGCAACTGTAGCAAGTTGCATCTTTCAGCTTTTTGCAATCCAAGGTCTTGTGCTCCTTGGACTTGCATATCCCGCAAGCATAGGTTTTTGACTGAGTCTGCGAGTTCGACTCGAGTCTGCACTTTCCAAAGTGCTGTTTCTTGCAAATCTTGCACTTGGGCTTCTCACCAGACTGATGCCCATCTTTCCTTGTCTCAGACCCTTTCTTGTTGTCACCGTTTCCACGGTGCTTCTTGTTAGACCTCCGTGAATTATCATCTTCACGTTTTCTCTTCTCAGCATCTTTGTTCCTCAGCAATCTCTGCCTGACCGCATCCAGAGTAAGGGACAAAGATATGTCAGCTACAGATCTGAATGTAGCTGGCCGTGAGGCTTTCACGCTTGCCTTTATTTCCGGGGCTAAACCACCGATAAAACGAGCTATTCTTTTTGGTTCCGGGGTCACCAGATATGGAACCAATCGAGACATTGTGTTGAAGCTCGTGAGGTAAGCTTGACAGTCAAGGTTTGTCATCACCAATGATAGAAAATCAGACTCTATCTTCTCCACCTCATGCTGAGGGCAGTAATTTTCCCTGATAAGGGCAACAAATTGTTCCCAAGACATGTTGTACAATGGGATTTTCCCGGTGGCTTGAATCAGTGATCTCCACCAGGCTAAGGCTTCGCCTTTAAATGATTGGGACACAAACTTTACAATATCCCTCTCAGCGCATCCGCTGATATCCACTACCGTGTCCATCTCATCTAACCACGTCATGCAGTCGATGGCTCCTTTTTCCCCATTGAAATCCCGGGGTTTACACGAAACAAAGTATTTATAGGAGCAACCCTTGTTACGGGGTTCTTGATGTAGTACAATCTGCTGAGATGGAACACTGTGGTGGTTTGTGGACTGACGATCGTCATCCACTTTCTTGTGCTCCTCTTTCTAGGAGGGAGGCTTGCTGTGAGCCTCAGATTGATTTTTAGGCTTTGAGCGTAGCGTAGATAGGGTCCTACTCCGAGTCCCACTATACTCTTCGTACTACCGCTCCAAGGCCTGTGTAACAGTGCCGTCTACTATCGCTTTCAATTCAGCACCCGTTAAAGTAATTCGGGCGTTATCATTGTTCTCCACTGGATGACTATTTATCTCATCCGAGTTAGCCATTTTAATTGAACTGTTACAGAAAACAAGGACAGTAGTTTATTTGGGAGTTTATTATAGAATTGCCCCTTAGGGTAATTCATTAACCATGGTAAACAGAGACCATATTTGGTTAATTTATTAATCAAATTTATTTAGGATTTTAATATAACTTATCCTAATTATAAAACAATAACTGTTTTATTAATAGCACAAAAGGCCTAGTCACATGGACAATTTAAATTATAAGCCATGATTTCAGAGAATCAAGGCATGAAGGTTTGAATCATAGTTCATTACCCTTTTCTGACAGGGAGTCATAGCTACCACTGTCTTTTGGCTCATATGGAAATGAGCAGGGCCCGTAGGCACCATATTACCACGTATGGTAAAAATATGATCATCTTAATTGATGATTTAACCCATGATTCAGAGATCATTTAGTTGGGTTTGGAATCTTTGAAAAGATCCTTATATAATAATAACGTGTGTGATTTTGAATGAATCACATCTGCCAGGAGTGTTAACATGTTCTCAGATGTTAACTGGGATTTGAATCTTTTTAACAGGCCTTACCATCTTGGCCCGGTCTTTTAATTGACCCGAAGGCTAGGTTTCACCTTTAAGATCCTTAATTAATATTTAAAGTGGGCAGATTATTTTTTTTAAAAGGAATGATTTTAATTTATTTATTTCATATATATTTTATTTATGCATAATATGGCAAAAATGAAATTTATAAATTAAACATTCCATTAATCATTAATAGATTACATGTCGCCCTAAACGAGACTTTTCAATAACAAACTTACCCACGCAGGGGTTTAAACAAGGACTTACCCACGCAGGGGCTTAATAACAAACATAATAGTCCACGCAGGGACTTACACAAATAACATACCCTCGCAGGGGTTAACAGAAAGATAGACCCACGCAGGGGTCAAAATAAACATACATACCCACACAGGGGCTAATACAACAAGATATGCCCACGCAGGGGCTCAACTGATACAAGGAGGTTACAACAACAATGGAAGGATTCAGTGGTCCTTCTTGCTCTTCCCTTTAATTAGGCTCGTCAATCCTTGGAAGAAAGTTTGTCGCTCCCTTCGTTCCCTGTGAAATTCTCGCTCTACATGGTCCAACCTTTGCAGAATTTCTTCACGCTCTGGTGGGGAGAACCTTGGTGGCTGCGATTGTTGCCTGATAATAGGTCTTGGAGGTATTTGGTACCCATGAGTTGGGTACCCTATTCCCCATGGATCCCCATACAGTCCTTCCGGATGATGGGTGTTATAGTTAGCCGCTACCATGTACGGGTCGGCTTCGGCGTAGTTGTAGTTGGTGTGCACCGGCTGCTCAAACGGGTTATACGCCATGGAACCCGTGTATGCTGGAATCGGGTTGTCAAAACCCATAGGTGGTGGTTGCGGTGCAACTGGGTGTGAAGGTCCACCCATTTGTGGATCCTCCTGAAGTGGCGGGTAATGACTACCACTAGATTGACAGGGAGAGCTAAAATAAAAGTCCCCCGCTCGCGCAGACATACGTGCACCTGTCCTCCTGCGCCTCGGCGGTTGCGGAGGTGCTGGCTGAACTGGTGGTGGTGGAGGTGGTGGCGTGACTGCCACAAACCGTGAATCCACAGAGGGATCCTGTTGCTGCTGCTGCTGCTGAGGCGGTGAATGGCGAGGAGGTGTATAATACCATTCGTGCCTGGTAAACATAGCTTGAAAGCTGTCTGGACCACCATAAGGTGATCCGTGGAAAGAGGATCCATCCGAAATCTCGATGGGATGGTTCGGTGTTCCGGTTGCAGGCTCGACTGGATCGGTGTCCTCGTCCATATCCTCCGCATTATCTCCCGAGAAGTGATCCTCCAGTCCCAATGGGTTAAAACCCACGGGTTCTGGTATGTAGTTTTCCGGATTAAACCGGCCCTGAAAAACTGGTGTAGGGTCACCAAAAGAATTATGCGATAAGGATCGCTGTAAAGGTATGTAGGAAGGTTGAGGGTTATTGGGCTCATACTCCGGCTGTGGCCCATAAGGGTTATGAACGGGAGGTGTTGAACTGTGTGAGACCGACCGTCTAGCCGGCTCAAAGAGGTTCCTCCGGTTCTATCGAGGATCGTCACTCTCCGTGGTAGAAGGAGCTCGCATATGCGAAGGTCCAACTTCATTATCGTTGGGGGCGGTGACTGGCCCCTTGCCTCTTCCTCTTCTTCGAAAGAATCTTGGCGGCATTTTTAATCCTGTCAATACAACATAAGATAACGACAAGAATATATATAAAATAAAGGACAAAACAAAAACAAAGTGGAATTTGTCCTATGTTATATGTCTAGACTCGAAAGTTTAGAAATGTGCAATTGTGTCATTGAGATTAAACACAAAAGGCTAGTGTTTAATTCACTCAATGTTGGCTCTGATACCAACCTGTCACACCCCGATTTCCATGTGTCACCGGTGGGCCCGGTGGGGAGTATCGTGACGTGGTTGGCAACATAATAGTCAAACAACACAATATTTAATATGCACAGCGGAAGCAAATGAAAAGATATATATCAACCGAATTTAATATTGTAATATCAAATGTCACAATATTCGGAAGTTTATCCACAGACGGATCGAAAATAAAATGGAAACAATAGTTCAACAGACTTTAGGCATCTTAAGCTTGCGAGACTCTTTATTGATGCTAAGGAGACAATCCAGCCAATTACGCTTAGTACATGCATTTAATCTTTTTGGGAAAATACGTCAGTTTACACTGGTAAATACAATCAACTGACTCATTTTAAAAATGATTGAAAATTGGTTTGGATGCACGTGGCATAAACATTTTATAACTTGGGAGAATTATTTAAATATATAATCTTGTGAACGAATTACATGTTCCTTGTGCGTTCAGTAGCCCGGACGTAACGGGTTAAAGATCAATAGACACACCACATCAACTATTTATGCACTGACGAGTGTACGCCTACACTCCGCGCTTAGGTCGTGGCCATTTCGTAAAATGATGCCAAGGATATCCGGGACATGGTCATTAACCCCCCAAAGGCTTTAAGTAAACAAGACTGTTTAAACGAGCCGATCAAATTATTCAATTAACCACCCAACGATGGAAGATTTGATGCTCGATCAAGCGGTATTCTATATACCGTAACCCAAGCCCGTAAAGGGAAAATAAGTTAAAAGTATTTACCTGAGCAATGTAATAATCACAATAAGCAAAATGCAAGTAGCTTTTACTGGTCCTCCTAATCTGGAACGAAGGTTTATATTAACCTATTAGAATCCTATCGGGTCTTTAGTTAAGCTTAAGCTTAGACCGGTTAGTTTTAAAGATACGGTTCATACGCATGATTAAGCGAAGACCGTATAGAATGTGATTTAGACCCGACAAGTTCGGAGACTTGCTTAATATGGGCATTTCATACACATTCTGGATTTTGAGGTAAAACCGATAAGGTTTGACCCGTTTAGGCTAATTTATGTAAACTAGTTACATAAACCGAACCGAACACGTAATAAGCGTAACGGGTATACATATGAGCCATTTACAGGGTTCCTAAGTTAATATACTTCAAATATTTTGTGACATCAGTAAGTTGTCTTTTATTATGCCCGAAACGAATTTAAACACAAACTATGCCCCGTAGGGGTAGTTTGGTCATTTAAAAGGTTATAAAAGAGTTTAAGTATTTACCTGAGTTACAGGTCTGATATAATCAGCAAAAATACTTAGTTTACTGATTTATAACAGTAAGGTATTGTAGATATGTGAAATTTATCAATTATAACCAAACTATGCACCGTAGGGGCATTTTGGTAATTTCACATAAGCCGTAAAGCTCAAAACTAAAGTCTGAGTTAAACAACTTTTGCTTACTGTCAAAATATTATAATTTGCCTCAAATATCAGTAGGTATCACCCTTGTATGTTTAAAAATAGTCTTAGTACATACTATGCGCTAAAAACGCTTAATAAGGCGATTAGAAGCCATTTCCGGGTTTGATACTTAAAACTGATATTTTTATTATTCTAGAAGGCTTAAAATAATTTATTTATCATATGTGATCAGTAGCAAAAGGTTTGGAGTCAATTAGATATGTAAAACTCATTTTATAGCCCGTAAGGGCAAAACCGACAATTACCGGATTAAGCCTACGACTCTAAGTTATGCTCAGCCTAAAATCAATTAAAAATATTTAAAAATCCCAAAATAATATATTACATCAGTGGGTATTAAGTTTGATATCAAAAAGTATGTTTAAATAGGCTATACGCTAATTATGTCGTTTAATTAACATAAAGCTTTCATTTTACGCTAGCGAGCATAACTCTTAATCAACACCTCAAACTGATGTCAAATTTTGTATGCAGGTTTATATATCAGTAATTAAAGTTTATACTCTTTTACATTTCCAAAAATCATGTTTTAAGGTGAAAAGGGCATAATGGTCAACATATGAGCAATTAACGGAATCATGCATATTAATTGGTTAACTAATGAACCATGGTGTATAATCATAGAGGGTTATACAAGCATGTTACCTGGTCCAAATAAAGCTCTAAGGTATTTCTAAATCATACCAAAACGGGTCAGAACTGAAGTCAAAGCAAAAGTCAAAGCCTTGCGACTTTCGGTTCCGAACCGGGTCTTTACAGGAAATTGTCGGGTTGAACATGCTTAGACATGTTCTTACACTTATTACCAAGTTATATTAATGATCAAACAGGTTGTATGTGTTCTACATTGCTAATTATGCATAAATTAGAATTTAAGTATCCTGTTGACTTTTTAATTACAAGTTTGACCCGACATTTGACCTAGTTAGAGTGGGAATCAGGGGGAACCCTTTTGAGGGTTTATTACCCACATAATTACCAACTTATAACTACTTTTAATTCGAGATTTGACTGAGCCATTATTAATTAATCTCGAAGTCAAACCGTAATTACGTCGGTTTGACTTTTAGCTAAATAACTAAGCTAAACTCAATTTAAGAAGGTTATGCAAACTTACAAGTGTCTAATGATTGATTAGGAAGGCCTGGAAGGTGCTCTTATGCTCCACAATTGATCAGAAGTTGTTTGAGGAATGAATGATCAAAGTGTTGCACTTAGGAGCTTTATATAGTAACCAAGACTCCACAAAGTGTTGACAAATAAGTCTACTACTGACCATAACCTTCCCACAAGTGTCCCTAGATGTTTAGGGATTGTTTAGGGGTCAAGAGAGATGAGGAAAATCGTCTAAAGATCATTTTCATGCGCAATACAGTAAACAGCCATTTTTCTGTTCGCTGGCAACCCCTTGCGCACCGCAAGGGGTATGCTTACGGTGCGCAAGCATATGATCAGGAGCAAAATTTGTTGTTCTTTCAGGATTTCGAAAGGGCAACCATCTTTTCCGAATTTGGGACCTCAATTATCAGTTAGGGCCTCTAAAATGTGCCTTGAACAGTTACATACCCTACCATTATGATATGTTTCTTTGAATCCTTTTGAAAGTGCCGAAATTAAAGGTTTACCGTAGAAATTTCTATAGGAACCTATCATGCACTTCGAATTCAGTTATTGTCAACAAATTTCTGGATTTACGATATGTTAGATGTGTTTAAAATATAATTGGGTCTTGGGATTTATAAATGAGGTCGTTCAGAGGTGAAAATTAACATGACGACACTTTTAAATCCTGCCAAAACATCTTTATTAAATCCGGGTTTACAACGCTTTTTGTCTTACATGACACGTGTCGTTAGATCATTGAACACGAATTTTCGAGGTGTTACACTTATGTTGTATTGCCAGGTGGAACACCATTTAAAATAACCAATGCGTTATTTTCCCCAATGCCTCAAAGAAATCTAATTAGTTTTAAAGATGTTCGTTTAAACGGATATCATCTTGAGACTACATCTGAGGGACATGGTGAGTACCTTCATATCACAAATATAAGTTCGGGTAAAAACCATGTGTTAGAAAAGTTGCCCGCACTTGCCTCTGGTTTATATTATACTAAAACTAATGCAATCGAATCAAATGCAGTCATAAACAAGAAGTTTATAGACCAAGAAAATTTTATCATATGGCATGACCGGTTACGCCATCCCGGATCAAGAATGATGCGAAAAATTATAGAAAATTCAGTTGGGCATTCTTTGAAGAACCATAAGATTCTTCAGTCCAAGGATATTACATGTGTTGCATGTTCACAAGGGAAGTTAATTACTCGCCCATCACCAATGAAGGTGGGGACTGAATCCCTGATTTTTTTGGAAAGAATACATGGGGATATTTGTGGACCTATACATCCTTCTAGTGGACCATTTAGATACTTTATGGTCTTAATTGATGCATCAACTAGATGGTCACATGTGTGCCTACTATCAAGTCGTAATATGGCATTTGCATGACTACTTTCTCAATTAATAAGGCTAAGAGCACATTTTCCCGATTACCCCTTCAAGAATATTCGATTAGACAATGCTGGCGAATTTACATCCCAAACATTTAATGATTATTGCATGTCTATTGGGATAAATGTAGAGCATCATGTACCTCATGTACATACACAAAATGGGCTTGCTGAATCACTTATCAAGCGACTTAAAATGGTTGCAAGAACAATGATTATGAAATCAAAACTACCAGCATCTGCTTGGGGACATGCAATTTTACATGCAGCAACACTATTTCGCATCAGGCCAACGAGTTATCATACTTCCTCCCCATTAAAGTTGGTTCTTGGTCAGGAACCAAATATTTCCCATCTAAGGATTTTTGGTTGTGCTGTATATGTTCCAATCGCTCCACCACAACGCACACAGATGGGGCCTCAAAGGAGGTTAGGAATATATGTTGGGTATGAATCACCATCGATCATTAAGTATTTAGAACCTACAACGGGTGATTTATTTACAGCTAGATTTAGTGACTGTCATTTTGTTGAATCAACATTCCCAACATTAGGGGGAGACAAAAAGCAGCTGGATAATAGTATTATTTGGAATGAATTATCAATATCTCATCTTGATCCTCGAACTAAACAATGTGAACTAGAAGTTCAAAGGATAATTCATTTACAAGGATTAGCAAATCAATTACCAGATGCATTCACTGACCCAAAGAGAGTGACTAAGTCACATATACCAGCTGTTAATGCTCCGGTAAAAATAAGTGTCCCACAATGACAACCACATGTTGGTAATGAGTCTAATGCACGCCTAAAACATGGTAGACCAATCGGTTCAAAAGATAAAAATCCTCGAAAGAAAAAGGGAGCAAATAATGTAGATGGTCAAGTCGAGGTAACAGTAATGCAAGAAAAGGAGTCTCCAGAAGAGACACTAGACATGATGGTTCTAGAAGAACCTCAGGTACCTGAAAACGAAGAGATCTCAATTAATTATATCATGTCTAGAAAGATATGGAACCGAAGCGAAATCGACATCGATGATAGTTTTTCATGTAATGTAGCGCTACAAGTAATGGAAAACAATGAGGATCAAGAACCAAAATCAGTTGAGGAATGTAAACAAAGAAATGATTGGCTAAAATGGAAAGAAGCGATAGAGGCAGAATTGAATTCCCTAAATAAACGAGAAGTTTTTGGACCTGTGGCCCATACACCTGAAGGTGTAATACCTGTTGGATATAGATGGGTCTTTGTGTGAAAACGTAATGAGAAAAATGAAATTGTACGATACAATGCAAGATTAGTAGCACAAGGATTTTCGCAAAGACCTGGAATTGATTAAGAGGAGACATATTCTCCAGTGGTGGATGCGACAACTTTTCGTTATCTTATTAGTCTGGTAATACAAGAAGATATCGATTTGCGTCTAA
Organism: Helianthus tuberosus; assembly: GCA_030545235.1. Lineage (NCBI taxonomy): Eukaryota > Viridiplantae > Streptophyta > Magnoliopsida > Asterales > Asteraceae > Helianthus > Helianthus tuberosus. The sequence continues at coordinate 194,975,733 of CM060405.1, forward strand.
TGGATGTTGTGACAGCCTACCTCTATGGCTCACTTGATACTGATATTTACATGAAACTTCCTGAAGGATTCAAATTGCCAAACTCATGTAAATCTAGTTCTCGAGAACATCTTTCAATCAAACTAAACAAATCATTATATGGGCTAAAACAATCTGGGCGTATGTGGTATAATCGCCTTAGTGAGTATTTGTCGAAAGAAGGCTATAAAAATGATTATGTATGCCCGTGTATTTTTATAAAAAGGTCAGGATCTGAATATGTTATAATTGCTATATATGTTGATGACATGAATATAATTGGAACTCCAGGGGAGCTTCAAAAGGCAGTTGAATACTTGAAAATAGAATTTAAAATGAAAGACCTTGGAAAGACAGTTTTGTCTTGGATTACAAATTGAACACCTTAAGGGTGGAATCCTTGTGCGTCAAGAAACTTACATAGAGAAACTACTAAAAAGATTTTATATGGAAAAAACACATCCATTGAGTACTCCAATGGTTGTAAGGCCGCTTGATGTGGAAAAAGACCCATTCCGACCTCCTAAAGATGGAGAGGAAATCCTTGGTCCAGAAGTACCATATTTAAGTGCAATTGGTGCATTAATGTTTCTTGCTAGCCATACACGACCTGATATATCATTTTCTTTAAATTTGTTGGCAAGATATAGTTCATGCCCAACAAAGAGGCATTGGAATGGGGTAAAACAAATATTTAGATACCTTCAAGGTACAAAAGATATGGATTTGTATTTTACAAATCAATCGAAAACAGGTTTGGTTGGTTTTGCAGATGCAGGGTATTTGTCTGACCCTCACACTGGGCGATCCCAAACTGGATATTTATTTACAAGTGGAGGTACTGCAATTTCATGGTGTAACACCTCGGAAAAATCACGTCCAATGATGTATTGACACGTGTAATAAACCCTAATGAAGTCAAACACTGAAATTAAGGGACAAATTTTTCGAAAAATCGAAAACATTGATTATGAAAGAACTGGAAGTATTAACATACTTAAAATAAGTTTCTAAATAACCTTTTACGGTTTTATATTCACAAATGAGCCACTTGTTGATCGAGTGTAGCCGTTTGCGTAATTAATTGAAAGTTTGCGCAATAAAGGGTTAAAAGTGTCAACATGTTAATTCTTACCTCTGAGTGACCTTTTAACAAACCCAAAGCATCGTGAGGTTTAATAATACTTTCAAGAATGTCTAATATGGACTAGATGAGGCTTCAATGTTATTAAATGATGAGATGCGCAAGTTTGCGCAATAGAGGGACCTAAAGCGTCAACTTTTGAATCTACGCCTTTCGGTGACCATTTAAGCGAACGGGAGTATAGTAGTATTTATGTATATTCTTGGGAATGATCAATATGGGCCATGGAAGGCTTGGATATCATTAAACAGCATTTCGCGCTACTTTGCGCAATTAAAGGACTATTGGCGTCAAACGGCAAAAGTATTCCGATTCGTAGGGTATCGGACCTTCCGGAATATGACCATGAGTTAAACACACTATATTTATTCTTTATATAGCTTAGGTATAGGCTTGGAGGTGTTTGGTGCGCAAAAATAAACTTTTAAGTCATGCAGGGACTAAAAGTGTCAAAAAGTGCACAAGTTTGCACTTTCGCGCATATCTCACATTCTGAATATACCCGGGCACCCAAAAATTTATGTAAGCACTAAAATATTTTTATTTTAGTGTTTGGCTTGACAAAATTCCATTCGTCACGTAATTTGGATCGTTTTTCACGCTCGTTCGTGTTTCGTCGTAATTAGCCGAACGACGCGACCGTACAACCAAACGAACCGACATCCGGCATGTTTTTGAGCATGTTTCATGTTCCCTATGTTTAGGCATCATAGTAGAGCCTTAATTTTGGTTTAACGGGCCTTCGATGTGTCGGAAATGGCATTTGGAAGTACAGGGGCCAAAACTGTCAACAAATGAAAGTATGAATGTGCTGTACTGGTCCTTACGGTCCGTATGCACTAACCATTACGGTCCGTAAAGCCCCACCAGATCAGCAGAAAGCTGTTTCCAGCTGTTCCAGCTGTTGTGGGTGTTGCAAATGGTTTTCTAAGCAATCTATGGGCTACCATGGTTTTGCAAATTAGTGGGTAAGAGGTGTACGATCCAGATCAAAGCTCGTTTATGGATGAACGATCTTAACGGTTCCGAAAAACCTATAAATACCCCACCTCATTTCCTTCAAACCCACACTTGAATTCTGAATTCTCTAAGTTGGAGACCTTGCTCTTCATACCTGAGAATTTGGGATCAAACCTCCTTGCTTGGACCCTTTGTAAGTGTCCTTTCGTGCTTAGTTTAAATTTCTAGCGTTGTAGCCGAAAAGTCAATCGTTTTGATGAACGCTTTAACTTTTAAGCGGTTGAGCCATTGTTCGTAATGAACATGGCTACGTGACCGTAATTAGTAGGTGTTAAACCCTCAAAAAGGGCACCTCCTAATTACCACGTTTACTTAGTTTAATTGTCGGGTCAAATAAAAGTCAAACGGGTTTGTTTTAAAATTCATAACTATTAATATAGAAGTCATAAAAATCAGTTTTCTCACTTTAATAACTTGGTAACTATTAGTTGAACATGTCTAAGCATGTTCAACCCGACAATTCTAAGTATAGGCTCGGTTTGGAACCGAAAGTCGCAAAAGTTGACTTTTGCTTTGACTTTCAGTTCTGACCCGATTTAGCTTAGTTTAGATATGCCTTAGGATTCCTTTAGGACCATGTTATAGGTTAGTATAACCCCCTGAGGTTATACAACCTGGATCCCTAGTTATCCTATTCATTTGCATGTTTCCGTTATATGCCTAATTGTTGACCGTTATGCTCTTTTAACCGTTAAATGTGATTTTTGAAAATGTGAAAGGACTAAAACCTTTATTACTGAATTATAAACGTGTCCATAAAATTTCACATCAGTTCGTGGTCTAAAATAGGAGTTATGCGCAATAGCGTCAATTGAAAGCTTTTTATTAGTAAAATGGCATTTTCGGCATAAAGCCTATTTAAACTCAAATTTTGCCATCAAACCTTTTACCTACTGATATAATATAATATTTAGGGATTTTTGGAAATTTTTATAAAATTTTAATCTGATCATAACATAGAGTTATCGCATAGGCTCGATAATTGACGATAAAGCCCTTTTCGCTAATAAAATAAGATTTACACATCCTTTGCATACCAAACCTTTTGCTACTAATTTTATAAGATAAATAAAACATTTTAAGCTTTCTGGAATGATAAAAATATAAGCTTTTCCTTAAAAACCCGGAAATCGCTTAAAACCGCCTTTTTACGTGTTTTAAGCGCATAGTATGTATTAAAACTATTTTAAATATATATGGCTTGATACCTACTGATATTTTAAGTAAAATTTTATACTTTAACAGTAGGCAAAAGTTTTAAACTCATATTTCCAAATTTGACCTTTAAACCTTATGTGAAATTACCAAAATGCCCCTTCGGTGCACAGTTTGGTTATAAATGATAAAATTCACATATGTGTAATACCCTACTGATATAACTTATTAAATTAAGTATTTTTACTGATTGAATCATACCTGAAACTCAGATTTATATTAAACCTCTTTTATAACCTTTTAAATGACCAAAATACCCCTACGGGGCATAAATTGGTTTTAAATTCGTTTTGGGCATAATGGAAGGTATCCTACTGATATCACAACATATTTAGGGCATATTAACTTAGGAAACCTATTCATGACTCTTGTGGTTACCCATTACGCACTTTTCACGTTCGGATCGGCTTGTGTAACTAGTTTGCATAAATTAGCCGAAACGGGTCAAACCTTATCATTTCTATCTCAAAATCCAGAATGTGTTTAGTTTACTCTTATTACACAAGTATACAAGCTTGTCGGGCCTAAACCACATTCTAATCCGGTTCTCGCTTAATCATGCGTTTTGAACCGTATCCTCATTTTAAAACTAACCGGTCTAAGCATAGGCTTAATTAAGACCCGTTAGGAATCTAATAGGTTATTAAAAACCTTCGTTCCAGATTTAGGAGCCCAGTAAAAGCTATCTGTACTTGCTGATTTGATATACGGCTGGGATTGAATTTATATTTAGCTCAGGTAAATACTCTTAACTTATTTTCCCTATACGGGCTTGGGATACGGTACTATAAAAGTACCGCTTGGTCGGGTGTGTAGTCATTTAAATCGGATTGTGATTAGTGTATTTACATGACCCGTTTAATATGTATTATTTGGTGTATGGCCCTTGGGGGTTAAATGACCATGTCCCGGATATCCTTGGCATCATTCAAAGAAATGGCCACGACCTAAGCACGGGGTGTAGGCGTACACCTGACAGATGCATTATGTAAAAACTGGTAATCCACTTAAAGGAAGTAATCCTTGTGGGCATTATACCTGTGGCGTGTCAGTTAATCTAGACCGGCCCTACAAACCGGCCCTAACGGACGACAAATAAGTAAACCTGTATACAAGATTATATACAAATAATTATCCCAAGTTATAAAAAGTTTTGTGCCATGTGCATTCAAATTAATTTTCAAACTCTTTTCAAAATGAGTCAGTTAAGTTGTATTTACCAGTGTAAACTGACGTATTTTCCAAAAAGGCTAAGTGCAGGTACTATACGTAATAGGCTGGCTACTCCAGGCATCAATAATCAAGTCTCGCAAGCTCTAGATGTTAAAGTCTGTTGAACAGTGTTATGTTTCTATTTTAGATCCGCCTGTGGATCCATCTTACATTCCGTTGTAATATTTGATATTACTTTTGAATCGGTTAGTAATATATTTTATCTTTGCTTCCGCTGTGCATTTAAATTGTGTTGTTTGACTATGATGATATCAACTACGTCACGATACTCCCCACCGGGCCCACCGGGCCCACCGGTAATACGTGGAAATATCGGGGTGTGACAGGTTGGTATCAGAGCTAACATTGAGTGAATTAAACAGTAGCCTTTTTGTGTTTAATCTCAATGACACAGTAGCACATTCCTTGACCTTCTGAGTCTAGACTTAACATAGGAATACTCTCAGCTCTATTCGAAGAATTATTGCTTTCAATTCTATATATTTTAATATGTCGCCTAGCAAAGAAGCCATAATGGAAATTCTCCCCATTCGAAGCCTAGGGAAGGCCGAGCTTCGTACTGCGACAAGGATTAACGTGCAACCAAGGAGAAAGCATTCAGAAATAAAATGAAGGAGAAACCCCTTCTGCTGAAGATCGTTTCCTTAGTAGTCCTTATAAGGACATATCTATCTTTCAGTCCCTTCGAGGACAACATTATTCCTTTCAAGTCCCGTTCAGGGCAATTCTATACCTCCTTTAAAATCATTGGAATGCTTTATCAAAATTTCATTTTTATCAATATATATAAATATAATATATGAAATAAATGAAAAGTATCATTCGTTTTAAAAGATCTACCATTATAATAAAATGGCAAAATCTAAAAAGGACAAGACCTAGCCCATGTATCATTTTAAGAACAGGGCCAAAATGGCAGTTCCTCAATTAGATTCGGATCCTTATTAACATCTCAATTTAGCATTGTTCTGCGTTAAATATTAAAAAGAATCTTAAAGGTACAACCTAGCCTATATGTCATTTCAGACAAGGCCAAGATGGTAGAACCTATTCAAAAGATTCAAATCCTTGTTAACATTTGTAAACATGTTAACATTCTTGGCAAAAATATGATTCGATAAAATCGCATAAGTCATCCTTAAATTGGATTACTTCAATTTTCACTTATTTATATAATTATCCCTTAAGGATAAAATGCCTACGGGCTATAATTAACGTCCTCTAAGACTAAAGACAGTGGTAGCCTACAACTCCCTGTCAAGAAAAGGTAACAAACTTTGATTCAAACCTTAATGCCGCGATTCCATAAATTCTGGGCTTATAAATTAAACTTGTCCACGTGACTAAGCCTTTTGTGCTATTACTAACTTATAATTTAGGATTATAATGAAAATCCTGAATAAAAATAAATATCATTCCTTTCCTGTCAGTATACATATTAAAAGAAAATCTTAAAAGGTATAACCTAGCTTGAAGGTCAATAAAGACCTAGCAATAGTGGTAAGACCTGTTTAAAAGAGATTCAGATCCTTGTTAAACACCTGAAAACGTGTTAACACTCCTGACAACGGGTGATGCGATAAAATCACACTTGTCACCCTTATATTAGGAATTTTTCCAAACCCCTTATTTAGCGTAAATGATCAAGAGGAATCATGGCTAATAAACGTCGAACATGATGAACACATCAAAACATCCATTGGGATGAATACCTTCGGGCAAAGATGTATATATGAAAAAGATAGTTTTATTTCATAACTTCTTGTCAAGACAATGAACTATGAAATTTTCCGATCCAAAGGAATCATCGATTATGTTTTAAAATTTCCCTAGTGACGAGGCATCTATGCCATCAAAAAGTCCTTTGGAACAAGCCCTTGTGCTATATATAAAATGTCAGTACGACATTGACAGTCATGACTTATGTCCCTTGTCAAATAAATATGAAGGATTATATTCCGTTTAAACGCCAAAGATGGTTTATTTAAAAACCTAGACAAAACATAATCAAATAAATTAAATACTATCCATTGGCCTATATGGTTTATTTGCACCATGGCTATTTAATCATCAAATTCGACAATTCACTATAATTAAACCAATTATTACTACTTGGTTTGTAGCCTTCAAAGCTTCACCATGGCTGACTCCTCTGAAGCTCACAATCATCCAGTTGATAATAATGATGATGCAAGACTGAACTTAACAAGCACCGAGTTACAGGCTATGATAGATACAGCCGTAAACAACGCTGTGGACCGTGTGTTGAAGGATCATAAGCGAAAGTGCGATAATACCCCAAATAAAGGTTGTAAAAAGGGTAAGACCGGTTCAAACTATAACCCGTCCAAGCCAAAGGAGGCAAAACCCAAATGTAAAACCTGCAAGAAGAGGCACTACGGAAAATGCTTCTATGAACAGACCGGAGGATGTGGCATTTGTAAAGAAATGGATCACAAGACCCTTGAGTGCAAGGACTTGAAGGACGCCACATGCAATGGTTGCGGCGAGAAAGGGCACATAAAGACCTGCTGCCCAAAGAAGGCGACTAAAGGGAAATGCACTTTAGAGTCACAGGCTAGGCCTTGTGGAATTTGTAATAAGAAAGGGTACCAGACTTTGGAGTGCCAAGACATAAAGGACGCAACCTGCTATGGTTGCAATGAAATAGGGCACGTCAAAACAAATTGCCCAAATAAAACCAAGAAGCCTGGAAAGGCTAAGAAGACCAAAGCTGGAGGCTCTCAAATGGATGCTCAAGAGGCTATTCAGGATGTCAATGTCACAACAGGTACTTCCATTATCAATAACGCTAATGCTAGAGTATTATTTGATTCAGGTTCAGATAAGTCTTTCGTAGACAATAGATTTTGTAAATTATTAAATCTGCCTGTTAAAAACTCTAAGCGTTAAGTATAAAGTAGAACTGGCTGATAGTACCTCAGAGACCGCTTCAGCAATATTAGATGGATATTTTATATCCATTAGGAATCATTCTGTTCCGCTGTCCTTGTTTCCATTAAAATAAGAGGGACTCGATATAGTGATAGGAATGGATTGGTCGTCTTGTAACCAAGCCCATATTTTGAGTAATAAGAAGCAAATAGTTATCAAAACTCCTTATGGTGAGCTTTTGGCAATTCAAGGAGACACATGGTACGAATTGCCTAAGCACTTGTTGAATTTGGTATTAATACCAAAGCTTCGAGTATGGAAAACTCAGAAGAGACAAACAATAGTCGCGATGCTAGAGATGCGACAAATGTTAATGATGCATCAAATGTGAACCTTAATGTTAATGGAGTTAATCTCCAGAGCTGTAATTAACGCAGCTGTTAGAAAGGCTATGAGAAAAAGTCATGAAAAGGTTCAAGAAGCCGGATGCTGCTTACTCTAAAAAAAAAAAAAACCTCACGTCGCTGCTCATAAGAAGAGCTTTATTCATACTTCAAATGCGAAGAATAACTCGAACAAAATCATATATGGCAAGGAGCCCATTCCTTTTAGGATGTACTTAAAAGTACTTCGTCTCTTGGAAGTCAAGATACTTCAATAGTAAAAAGGGGCCATCGATTGCAGGGAATTGTTGAATGAAGTAGAAACCATTAGGTGTATCAGCGGTTGTGCTGGAAAGGACACGGTGAAGTATGCATCACAGTCATTAGATGGCAATACCCTTAATTAGTAAGGACATTAATGAAGTCCACAAGAAAGATCCTTTTATACATTATGGGATGGTCCAAGTTCTAAGGACCTTATTAGAAAAACCTATTATCCGCATCGAAATGGGAAAAGATGGAATAAGAATTTTCTGACTCACACCGTAAAAGTTCTAGACTGTCAGCAGTATGTTGCAAATTTTAATTCATTGGCTGAAATAGTGCCCTATTCCATATTACCCAAAATCTAAGCTTAATGCAATAACTATTGGTGGTTAGTAACGGCAATAAGAGGGCACATTAAGGTTTCAAAGCCTGCTCATTATAAATCCATTATGGATCTACCTCAGCTACTAGCATTATATAGATTAAGAAATAACCAATCAAAGCTAAGACTGCCCTAAATTTGTCAAAGATTTCGCAGCTAAGTTTAAAAGGATTAAGAATGGAGGCGTTTAACCCTCCTGATGAAGGATTAGAGGCAGCTCACATTAATTACACCAGATAAATCCCTTATTGTAATTTTTGCTAGGAGTTACGTTTGGTTTCAGGTGCTGCTAAGTCTCTCATAAGACCATAAGTTTAGCAAACTTTTAGAAATTTTTTTTTTCGTAAGAAACCCAGATATTAAGTGTAAGGTAAAACTTACAGGCAAAAATCATAAGATCCATTTCTTCTGTTCCTGTCAGAAACCTTCAGTCGTAGAATTTTAGAAGTATCCTCTCTCTAAGAGGAAGTGCGTCAGCATACATAGTTGATATCTCTTTGATCTCTATCGATTGCGAATACCAGCCAGTATGATAAAAGCGCCATATGAGGATTGATGTATCTTAATAAGTTCCATAGATTGCTTCCATGCCTGATCAGTATGGAGGTTTAATGCATGGAACCGCAAGGATATTCTAATGGTCATATGGTACTAAAGTCAACTAATGGTATTCAAAGAAGATATCCAGAATGGAATCGTCCAAGTAAATGTTCCCGATTAAAGAATTCGTGGACTTGTAACGTAAATGTGTCCCTTATTTGACACAAGCAATGATGGATGAACTGGAGCCTGAGATATGGAAAATCTCTGTAACCTCCTTGTATCTTGATTATCTTCTCCTAAGATTACCCTGTTTACCTCCTGAAAGGCTAGTAGAGTTAAGATTTATATCCCATTTAGGGCTGTACTATTATGAAATCTCCAAGACGGCTAGTACCATCATTGGAAGAATCGAAACCTTGATTAAGTAAGTTTTAAAATAGAGGATTCATATAGCCTAACTCAATATTCTGAGAATTCGGTATAGTTAATTAAGAAAGACGGTTCGTTTTGCTTATGCATTAATTACCGCAAACCTAATTAGGAAACAATTAAGAATTTCCATCAGCTGCCCAGGATCGCCGATTTGTTCGACTAATGGCAATGATTAGCTATTCCTTAAGATTAGTTTTAAGCAATGGTTGGAATAACCATCTCACCTTAAATTAAGCTTTTCTATAATAGTTGATATATAAGTATCAAAGTTGCTCCTTTGGAGACCTTGTATAGATGGAATGTTAAACATCTATTAGTAGACAGAAGATTGGTAAGTCCAATTATCAAGATCAGAAAGTTGCCTTGGAAACAATGAATAAGATCAAACAAATCCATAATCATCTGTAAGTGGCCAGTATTCGGCAGAAAATCAAGGATTAATGAAAATAGCAAACCTCCTAAGTTCTTGTTAAGGAATAAGGTTTAACAAAGATATCACCCTGAAAGGGTGTGCCAAATTGTTAATTATTAGGCTAGTTGAGCTCTGAATATATAGAATCATTCGAAGAAATCGAATGTATCAAGATCAAATAGCTTATAAGCTAAAACCTATTTAAGGAACTCGGCGGAGCACGCAATGCATTACACACTAATGAATTAAGGATGTGTTTCACCAATAAGTCGAGAAGCATTATCCCATAATGATATGCAGATTTATGATATGATGAGAAACCTGTATCGACTGAAGATCGACAGGTTAAGAAGCTCCAAAAGGGATACATGTACCTATTATGGGGTCAACTCGGGAGCTTGAAAGACTCCAAATATGCTATAGAAGTTAAGTCCATTATGCAACAAAAAGTACTTCCATCAATTTAACAAATCTCGAGGTCGAGAATTCTTTTAAGGGGGTGAGGATGTAACACCTCGGAAAAATCACGTTCAATGATGTATTGACACGTGTAATAAACCCTAATGAAGTCAAACACTGAAATTAAGGGACAATTTTTTTGAAAAATCGAAAACATTGATTATGAAAGAACTGGAAGTATTAACATACTTAAAAAAAGTTTCTAAATAACCTTTTATGGTTTTATATTCACAAATGAGCCACTTGTTGATCGAGTGTAGCCGTTTGCGTAATTAATTGAAAGTTTGCGCAATAAAGGGTTAAAAGTGTCAACATGTTAATTCTTACCTCTGAGTGACCTTTTAACAAACCCAAAGCATCGTGATGTTTAATAATACTTTCAAGAATGTCTAATATGGACTTGATGAGGCTTCAATGCTATTAAATGATGAGATGCGCAAGTTTGCGCAATAGAGGGACCTAAAGCGTCAACTTTTGAATCTACGCCTTTCGGTGACCATTTAAGCGAACAGGAGTATAGTAACATTTATGTATATGCTTGGGAATGATCAATATGGGCCATGGAAGGCTTGGATATCATTAAACAGCATTTCGCGCTACTTTGCGTAATTAAAGGACTATTTGCGTCAAACGGAAAAAGTATGCCGATTCGTAGGGTACCGGACCTTCCGGAATATGACCATGAGTTAAGCATACCCTATTTATTCTTTATATAGCTTAGGTATAGGCTTGGAGGTGTTTGGTGCGCAAAAATAAACTTTTAAGTCATGCAGGGACTAAAAGTGTCAAAAAGTGCACAAGTTTGCACTTTCTCGCATATCTCACATTCTGAATATCCCGGGCACTCAAAAATTTATGTAAGCTCTAAAATATTTTATTTTAGTGTTTGGCTTGACAAAATTCCATTCGTCGCGTAATTTGGATCGTTTTTCGCGTCCGTTCATGTTTCGTCGTAATTAGCCGAACGACGCGACCGTACAACCAAACGAACCGACATCCGGCATGTTTTTGAGTATGTTTCATGTTCCCTATGTTTAGGCATCATAGTAGAGCCTTAATTTTGGTTTAACAGGCCTTCGATGTGTCGGAAATGACATTTGGAAGTACAGGGGCCAAAACTGTCAACAAATGAAAGTATGCATGTGTTGTACTGGTCCTTACGGACCATATGCACTGACCCTTACGGTCCGTAAAGCCCCACCAGATTAGCAGAAAGCTGTTTCCAGCTGTTGTGGGTGTTGCAAATGGTTTTCTAAGCAATCTACGGGCTACCATGGTTTTATAAATACCCCACCTCATTTCCTTCAAACCCACACTTGAATTCTGAATTCTCCAAGTTGGAGACCTTGCTCTTCATACCTGAGAATTTGGGATCAAACCTCCTGGCTTGGACCCTTTGTAAGTGTCCTTTCGTGCTTAGTTTAAATTTCTAGCGTTGTAGCCGAAAAGTCAAGAGTTTTGATGAACGCTTTGACTTTTAAGCGGTTGAGCCATTGTTCGTAATGAACGTGGCTATGTGACCGTAATTAGTAGGTGTTAAACCCTCAAAAGGGGCACCTCCTAATTACCACGTTTACTTAGTTTAATTGTCGGGTCAAATAAAAGTCAAACGGGTTTGTTTTAAAATTCATAACTATTAATATAGAAGTCATAAAAATCAGTTTTCTCACTTTAATAACTTGGTAACTATTAGTTGAACATGTCTAAGCATGTTCAACTCGACAATTCTAAGTATAGGCTCGGTTTGGAACCGAAAGTCGCAAAAGTTGACTTTTGCTTTGACTTTCAGTTCTGACCCGATTTAGCTTAGTTTAGATATGCCTTAGGATTCCTTTAGGACCATGTTATAGGTTAGTATAACCCCCTGAGGTTATACAACCTGGATCCTTAGTTATCCTATTCATTTGCATGTTTCCGTTATATGCCTAATTGTTGACCGTTATGCCCTTTTAACCGTTAAATGTGATTTTTGAAAATGTGAAAGGACTAAAACCTTATTACTGAATTATAAACGTGTCCATAAAATTTCACATCAGTCCGTGGTCTAAAATAGGAGTTATGCGCAATAGCGTAAATTGAAAGCTTTTTATTAGTAAAATGGCATTTTCGGCATAAAGCCTATTTAAACTCAAATTTTGCCATCAAACCTTTTACCTACTGATATAATATAATATTTAGGGATTTTTGGAAATTTTTATAAAATTTTAATCTGATCATAACATAGAGTTATCGCATAGGCTCGATAATTGACGATAAAGCCCTTTTCGCTAATAAAATAAGATTTACACATCCTTTGCATACCAAACCTTTTGCTACTGATTTTATAAGATAAATAAAACATTTTAAGCTTTCTGGAATGATAAAAATATCAGCTTTTCCTTAAAAACCCGGAAATCGCTTAAAACCGCCTTTTTACGCGTTTTAAGCGCATAGTATGTATTAAAACTATTTTAAATATATATGGCTTGATACCTACTGATATTTTAAGTAAAATTTTATACTTTAACAGTAGGCAAAAGTTTTAAACTCAGATTTCCAAATTTGACCTTTAAACCTTATGTGAAATTACCAAAATGCCCCTTCGGTGCATAGTTTGGTTATAAATGATAAAATTCACATATGTGTAATACCCTACTGATATAACTTATTAAATTAAGTATTTTTACTGATTGAATCATACCTGAAACTCAGATTTATATTAAACCTCTTTTATAACCTTTTAAATGACCAAAATACCCCTACGGGGCATAAATTGGTTTTAAATTCGTTTTGGGCATAATGGAAGGTATCCTACTGATATCACAACATATTTAGGGCATATTAACTTAGGAAACCTGTTCATGACTCTTGTGGTTACCCATTACGCACTTTTCGCGTTCGGATCGGCTTATGTAACTAGTTTGCATAAATTAGCCGAAACGGGTCAAACCTTATCATTTCTATCTCAAAATCCAGAATGTGTTTAGTTTACTCTTATTACACAAGTATACAAGCTTGTCGGGCCTAAACCACATTCTAATCCGGTTCTCGCTTAATCATGCGTTTTGAACCGTATCCTCCTTTTAAAACTAACCGGTCTAAGCATAGGCTTAATTAAGACCCGTTAGGAATCTAATAGGTTATTAAAAACCTTCATTCCAGATTTAGGAGCCCAGTAAAAGCTATCTGTACTTGCTGATTTGATATACGGCTGGGATTGAATTTATATTTAGCTCAGGTAAATACTCTTAACTTATTTTCCCTATACGGGCTTGGGATACGGTACTATAAAAGTACCGCTTGGTCGGGTGTGTAGTCATTTAAATCGGACTGTGATTAGTGTATTTACATGACCCGTTTAATATGTATTATTTGGTGTATGGCCCTTGGGGGTTAAATGAACATGTCCCGGATATCATTGGCATCATTCAAAGAAATGGCCACGACCTAAGCACGGGGTGTAGGCGTACACCTGACAGATGCATTATGTAAAAACTGGTAATCCACTTAAAGGAAGTAATCCTTGTGGGCATTATACCTGTGGCGTGTCAGTTAATCTAGACCGGCCCTACAAACCGGACCTGACGGACGACAAATAAGTAAAACTGTATACAAGATTATATACAAATAATTATCCCAAGTTATAAAAAGTTTTGTGCCATGTGCATTCAAATTAATTTTCAAACTCTTTTCAAAAAGGCTAAGTGCAGGTACTATACGTAATAGGCTGGCTACTCCAGACATCTATAATCAAGTCTCGCAAGCTCTAGATGTTAAAGTCTGTTGAACAGTGTTATGTTTGTATTTTAGAACCGCCTGTGGATCCATCTTACATTCCGTTGTAATATTTGATATTACTTTTGAATCGGTTTGTAATATATTTTATCTTTGCTTCCGCTGTGCATTTAAATTGTGTTGTTTGACCATGATGATATCAACTACGTCACGATACTCCCCACCGGGCCCACCGGTAATACGTGGAAATATCAGGGTGTGACACTTGGCGTTCGGTAAAGCAAACAATCACAGCCACATCATCTAATCATGCAGAAATATTGGCGATACATGAAGCTAGTCGAGAATGCATTTGGTTAAGGACTGTAATACAACACATTCGTGGATCTTGTGGTATTTCTTTGGGAGATGAGGGACCGACAATCTTACATGAAGACAACGCAGCATGCGTTGCTCAACTAAAGGAAGGATACATCAATGGTGATAGAACAAAGCATATTTTGCCAAAGTTCTTTTTTACACATGATCTACAAAAGAATGGAGATATTATTGTCCAACAAATTCGTTCCAGCGAAAATTTAGCAGACTTGTTCACTAAATCATTGCCGACCTCAACATTCAAGAAGTTAGTTCATGGGATCGGGATGCATCGACTCAAGGAGCTTAAGTGATCATCATCAGGGGGAGATAATACCGCTGCACTCTTTTTCCCTTAGTCAAGGTTTTGTCCCATTGGGTTTTCCTGACAAGGTTTTTAATGAGGCAGCATTAAGCGTATGGAATTGATAATCAAGGGGGGGTGTTATAAATAATTAATGATATTATGATTATCAATTCCTAATATACTCCAACTTGTTCTCCAAGTCTTTTCCCCTTATAAATACTCAATGTATTCTAATGTAAAAGATGCACCATTAATACTAAACATCTCCTTCTCTCCCAATTATTCTTCTCATCTTCTTGCTATTAGATTTGTTTATAACAATAGTAAACTTGTTATTAAAGAAGAATTATATCAGGAGTATTTTAAATCATAAAATTAAATTTATAACTAATAACGTAAATTAGTTTGTAAATAATTTATGCATGACTTTAAATTTGAAACTATATCAATTACTATAAAATACGATATAGAATATTTGACTTACTAAAAATTTTGGTATTCGTTATTAGAAATCAAGAAAGAATTATTTACACATTTTATAAATTTTAATAAGTGATATCCAGATACTAGATACTGATTATGTCACACCCGGTCAGAGGTGGAAGCACGAGGTGTGATCGTGATTGATTCTTATTGCATACGAATTAGCAAACATTCTATATGATTAAAATAAACTCCAAATGCCTTGCATAGTTTCAAACATGAATTAAATAAAGTGCTTACATCACTTCAAAATAAACAGGTTTTAAAAGTTTGCAGTACATTCCAAATTCTAAAAGATATAGGATTTATTCCTCATGTCACCGCAAGGAGGCGGGATATGATGGAAAATCCTATAAAAGTGGCATGGAGTGAGGACGCATGACTTCTTTAAGCAAAAACTCGCAAAGCTTTACACTAATTTCCTAAAATACATGTAAGTTTGAAAAACGTCAACAAAGTTGGTGTTGTATAAAATGTATACTCGTAAAATGTGAGGTGTATTTGTATGAAATGTGGTATGTAACGTAAGAGAAATCAAGATCATTAATGTTTTGCAAGGACATTAATATGTGTGACGACATAGGAAGCATCCAAACCTAGGCGATTTATGTGTCGATTACCCTTCGACTGGGAAACAAAAGCACTCTTCCGTGTGGGTCAATGTGGACCAAGAGTGGGGCTGCCAATACCCAATAGATCTACCATTTATGTTCCTTGGTCTAAACTTAGATTAAGGGTGCTTATGTATCCCCTATTCTCACATGATCTGTTGTATCATTCCTTAGTCTAACATACCATTTTTACATGTGTTTTCCCCAAAAGTTTAGAAAACTAGAAAACGTTTAAAAAAGGGGACATGAACTCATTGTTTTGCATCTTCGTGCGTACTACTTCACCGATAATCTCCTTGGGTCACGACGTAATCTATAAGTGTTCTACATAAGTTAATCATCTAAACTTGTGATTTACTATGTACAAGTTATCCATCTTGTTTCATGTATACGTTTTGTCTTAGATGTATATGTTCTTGAGTTGTTAATATATAATTTACAGAATATATATAGTTTTATATACGTGTGAGTTGTGTTAACGGATCTAGTTCCTCTTGTGGCTTCGTGCCTTGCACGAGTAAGATGTGCATGTCCGAGACATGTGTGGGTCGTGCCCATTATAGTCGGGTCTTACCCGTTAGTCGCTTTATCATTAATTTAAATTGTATTTTCTTTTTATAATTATATATATTTAATTTTTGTATATGATATGTATTAAAAATAAAGTTGGTCCATATATCGTATGTCCGCCACTGTGCGAAAAGGCTAGATATTGCGTGTGTTGAATATTGTATAGACTAGTGTGAAATCTGTACCGAACTGAAAGGTTTTGTGATGTAACAGTTCCTTCGTACGAAGGGAGTCCCTTCGTATGAACGAACACATTAGTCAGTTCGTACGAAGCCACAAGACACACCCGGTTCGTACGAAAGGACCATAGGTGGGTTTGTACGAATGTATGATGCCTATATATATGGGTGTTGGGGTCTTGTGTTGGACAAGCTTTTGGTTCCCTGAGGGGAGATGTTATCCAACTGGTTTCGCAGGTATGTAACTTCCTATCAGTAATAGGAACCAGATTAAATTGACTTGTTCGATGTTGATTCTACTTCTACTCCTTTCTTAACGATAATATCTCACCGAATCGGTTATCTCGGGACCAAAACCCCGTCAAACATGCCGGATCCTGGAATCTCAATTGGTATCAGAGCTACGGTACCGATTCAATCGATCTTACAGTTGATTGAATCACCTACGCTTATTATTTTTGGATTTTGAGGAGGTTTTGAAGTAAAACATCGAATAAACAGCAAACTGAAGGTCAATTCACGGATAGATTTTGAAATTGAAGACATAATTATGTTCGTGATTGATTTTCGCACAATCCTGTGAAGTTTCATCATGAAATTCGCAGAAATAAAGATTCTGGATCAAAAAATGTGATTGAGAGTGTTCTTGAGGAATCAACCTCTCTGGTACGAATGCACAACTTCGTACGAAGGGACCATGTTCGTACGAAGGGACCTCCTATTTGTTCAGAATGTCAATTCGTTCCAAATCAGCCCATTCGTACGAATGGAATAGGTTCGTACAAATGAGCAAATGCCTAAAAAAAGGCATTTTTTTATCGCAATGACGAGGTGAATCTCCAAGAAAAAAATTGGTGTTTGAAAATTTTTTCGAGTTTTTAACACCCAAGCTGGGTTGTTCAGGGACACTGTCCGGGTCTTCAGGGAACAGATTTAATGATGCGATCACGGATTGTGGAAATTAGTGGGGTAGTCATGATACTGGTGTAGAATGTTTATCATCTGGGTTATCTGACTACTAATGGGTCGTAACGTAAAATCCGCAATGATGAAAAACTGACATTTTGGAGCAAAACTGTCACATTTTGTGTCACACCCCAACCGATGGCGGAAACATCGGGGCGCGGCACTGAGCGAAACAGATTGTCCAAGAGAATCCATAACAACTATTAAATTACCAAATATTTAACGTTTACATCCCATACCATAAACATATAAGATAAAAATAGTTATTACAGATATTGTTCTAAAAAACAAATATTGTTCCGATAACTCAGATTTTATTAGATTAATTTGTTTCTAGACTCCATCCTAGCTTGGTTCTGATGTGTGCGGTCATGTATATATATTTAAGTATATTTTTAGCCATTTTTAACACTTTAGTCAAGTTTTAAATTTATAAAACACGATATTTTACTAACACTAAACACACATATGGGCAAGTGCACCCATCGTAAGCATAGTATAGCGTTGGTAAGATACCGAGGTCGTCCAAGGACACAAGTGCTTTTAGTACCGGTTTATCCTCAACGTCTAATCAAATCAAAAATTTAGAAAAAAGGTTTTAAACATGAAAATAAAAACTAAAAATGCTGAAAATAAAAATAAAACAGATAGACAAGATAAATCACTTGGATCTGACTCGCCATTAGTGTAACCTTTGATGTTTTCCGCACTTTTGCACTTTTTAAGAGATTATCTTAGTTATAGTAGTAGGCCCCTCTTTTGAAGGTGACGTTACCCTCAACCCAGTAGTTTGAGTCAGCAAGGATACAATCCTAAAGGGTTGGATTATTGGAAGATAATTAATTAAGTTATTAATGCGTAATGTGGTAGGCCCCTCTTTTGAAGGTGACGTTACCCTCGGCTAAGTGGTTTGAGTCAGCAGGGATACAATCCCAAGTAGCCGGCTTAATGTATTAATAATAGTTTACATATGAGGGGATCAAGCCATTCGCACCCCCGCCATCCAATACCAGTGGGTATTGAAGGAGGTCATAGTAAACTTGACCCAGGTCCTTGCAGGATCTATACACTGAACAAGGCAAGAACCTTACCAAACCATTCCCTAAACCCCCGACCAGGTAGCCAACATATCTCCATATAGACCGTGGAGATATGAATGGTGTAAATCTTTTATTTTATATAGACAGTAAAATAACGCCAAGACACCACGGACAAATGATAAGAAAGTTTCATCTTCAACATAAGAAACTAGTTATTAAAGTCATTATTACAAAACCAAATAAAAAATGCGAAAAGATTAAAAAACAAAAGTGTTACACTAAATGCTTGTCTTCACCAAGTGATGTAAGAGACTTAGGCAAACATGGCCTTTGATTGTCAAGAACTCTTACTATCAATCTTGGATCCCGAGACTACTACACACACTCTATGATGGATGATGGATGATGGTGGTGGATGTGGGTGTTGTGATGGTGGTGGAGTGTGGGTGAAGTGGGAGAGAGGTGGTTTGTCAAGGGATGCCTTTGAAATGAACCAAGCACCCCTATTTATAGCCTGCACAGAAGCCAGGACACGGCCCCGTGTCCATTGGGCACGGCCACGTGTCCATCCACTTTCTCTTTCTTCATTTAATGCAGTTTGTCTGTATTAGTTAACCACTCCCTCGTGTCCGCTGGGCACGGCCCCGTGTGCAGAAGCGTATCTGTACTATCAAGATTTGCTTGGATTCTGCGAATCTTAGCGTTGACCACGGCAGTGTGGAGCTGGGCACGCCCCCGTGTTGGGAAATAGAAGCTTCTACAACTTTGTCTTTTCTGCAGACACTTGGGCACGCCCCCGTGTCCGCTGGGCACGGGGCGTGTTCAGCCTTCTGAAATCTTGTTTTTGCTTGGGAAGATGTTGTCGAGGGGTCGGGCATGCCACATTTATTCCTTTTCTTGTATTTGTGTTAGATTTAGCTGCATTTTTTATTCTTTTGTTCATTTGAGCTCATTTAATCCTGAAAATATAAAAGGAAGACAAAAGCACACTTTTTCCAACATTAGTACTAAAAAAGGGTTAGTTTTATGCCTCATTTGATGTAATTTATATGTTGCATTTTACACACATCAAATACCCTCACACTTGAATCTTTGCTTGTCCTCAAGCAAAACTCTTTTTAATGTGGCTTACACACCCAAATGGAATGGGTAGAAGAGAAGGTTTTGGGCTTGTCTTTGAGTGTCGGGATTCCAAGATCTTTATTAGGTTTTATTTTAATGTTATTTACAATCCTATTCGTTATGATTTATTTAGAACATTACATAAGAGAAATTACTTATTTGGGCATACCATGCCTTTTTTAAATTCCATTTATATACAAGTTCACATACCTCACGGGAGATCACTCAACACTCGGCCGAAGACGTATTTTTGTGAAACACTCGAGACCGGCATGGAACTTACTTCTACCATATGCTTGCCAAGCAATCAATCCTCCTCCTTTTTAACTATAAACCGTTGTAAATATCAAGAGGACTTTGGGGAAGGGTTAGGTTTGGGTTAAAGGTAGGTGGTTTGGGTTAGTGGTTAGTAGAAAAGGGCGAAAGGCGTAAAAAGTGTATGTTTTCGTAAAACATTTTGTTTTTGTGACTTTTTATTCAAACGAAGCATTTTTTTTCAAACCAAGTTTCTTTTGAGGAACTTGTTTGCTTATTGCTATACTTCATCATATTTTTTATTATTTTTTTATAAGGAATGTCACAAGAAAACCGAGCTTTTTACTAAAATAAAGGGTTTAAAATAAAAAAAGGTTTTGGTGGGTAAAGGGTGTTTGTTTTTTAGGGTTAAGAAATGAAAAGGTTTAGGCTCAAAGGGGTTAACTAGGAGGATTTTTAGGTATGTAGTAAAAAAAAAAGAAAAATAATGGTAGTGAAATAAAAAAAGGTTAGTCCTAATGCCTCCATCATTTACTTACTTGGGTTTAAGTTGGTAAGGACCGGGTATGTATCGTCATGGCAAGTTCTAGAGTCGTAAGAAACCAAGCGGCTATTCACACAAGAAACGAAAAATGAGCATTTAGTTAAAGATGTGTATTTGTATGCTCAATAAAGGCTCAAAACTTACTTTTTGTGGGAATGGGTTTTTAATGTGATCAAGTATATATAATCAAATTTTAACTAGATTTGTCATGCCGTTTCATAATTTTCTTATGTTGGTTCTTTTTATCACGACGCTATCGGTTGTAAATTTGTAAAAATATAACCTTTTTAGAACTTGTTATTCCCAATTTAAACCAAGACAAGTAAAAAAATGAAAAAAATTTGAAAAAATTTGGGGTGTTTAGCGGTTCCAATAGAGTTTTGTGTAAGTCTTGTAATTAGGACTCTGCAAAATTCAAGGTTTTAGCATCCCCCCCACACTTAAATCACACATTGTCCTCAATGTGTCACAAAAATAAGTTTTTAGGTTGATTGAATGTGTAAAAGGTGTGTTTAAAGCAAAAATTTATGTTACTGGGCAGCTGGACACGGCCCCGTGTCGGATGAGCACGACCCCGTGGTTAGATTGCCAGTAACGAGAACTTACAGAAGGTGGACACGGGGGCGTGTCTGGTGAACACGACCCCGCGTTGGGCAAAAGTCTGCATAATTTAGACAAACAGCAGGTCTGGGCGGTGGGCATGGGGGTGTGTCGGTTGGACACGACCCCGTGTGGACAATCTGTAAATAGTTAAAACAGGTACCTGTTTTACTAATAAATACCACACCAAACAATAACAAACATCCTAATTTACCAAAGTTTCATCATCCACATCACAAGTTAAAAAGAAAAGAAATGCAAGAAATTAAAAAGTGTTAAGGGAAGTAAATTGTTCAACAAATGGCACGCAGGCAACGAAATTGTTTTTGAGATAAAGGGGTTAACCTGTGAGACCTCCAACCATGTGCTGCTACCTCCAACTCCTCCCGCTCAATCCATGTCCTCGTCTTCATCATCATCCCCTCCGTGGCCCGCTATATACTCCCGAATGTTTCCAATATCATCCTACATGTCGGAGATATTTCTTTCTATTGCTCCGACCCGGGCGTATGTGTTGCTGGCCATGTTGTAGGTGTTCCTGGTGCATATAATATTTTCCTTCAATAAATCATGTAAGCTCTGAAAGTTAGGAAAACCACCTCATTGAGAGGAGGATTGACCTGGATCACCGTGGTGCTGGTAGTGGTACTGGGGAGGAGGACGGATGTGTGGAGCGTGGAGGACTAGAGCTTCTTGAGGGTTCCATGCATGCCCTTGAATTGTTTGAAAACTGACTGTCCCGTCTTCCGCTTCATAGATCAGGTTCATGGAGCGGCAAATGACCATGTTCACTTTCCCCGACCACGGACCCTTGTGAAAGGACCTCGGCATCCGCACAAAGTGTTTGAAAAGGCGGTAAATCCACCCTCCAAACAGGATAGGAGTAGGGTGAGTAGCAAGCTGGTTCAAGTGCATGTTTCGGAGTAGCAGGTATGGAACATCAAGGTTGACACGGTTGTGAATGCAATGGAGAACTAGCAGATCACGCAACCCTACAACACCACCACTGTCGTGTCTCTGGCAGAGAGAGTAGCTGAGAACCCTGTGGATGTAGCGGTAAAGAGGATCTCTCAACTGTGTGCTCTTAGTTCGGCTCGGGTTATAGAGACCCTCCCCAATTTGAGGCCAAGCAGCTTGGCGTTGATTTTCTCGAAGCTCGCGGAGACCGCCGGTGTTCTCTTCATCCCCAGCATCCTCTTCCGAGTACAACCCTACTATTGCCCCAAATTGTGCGACTGAGATCGAGTACAAGGTCCCTCCACAACGGAACTCTACCCCATCATTGTCAAACGGATCCGCTCTTGGCTTAAGGACAAACGTGCTGTAAAATTCCATATTGTATTCATGCACGGAGTGAAGCCGAGTGCAAAGAGCCACTCGTAGCGGGTCGCTGACAATGTTATTGAAGCGGTCTATTTGGTTCACTGCTTCAAGAGTGTCCATGCACACTTGTCTGGGATTCTCTTCGGGCCTAGTCCTTAGCACATCATACCGCGCTTGAGCAGCCAACTCACTTGCGTTGAATCTGGTAAATTTCTTGGCCATCTGAAAGAAAACACACCAAACAATTAGTACGAAACAGTGAAATTTTCAAAGAAAACCGAAAGCAGTCGGCTGAACATGCCCCCGTGTTCAGCGGACACGCCCCATGTTGAACTGAATTTGGCCGGACACGACCCCGTGCTCGCTGAGCACGACCCCGTGTCCAGGCGTCTGTTTCTCAAAATTCCCATTTTTCGACCCGGTCCCGAAAAATTGAAATTTTTTGGTCCAGTAGGGGCAGTTTTCCCCGAAAATGAAACCACAAGTGCCTTTTTTCCCAAAACAAACCGTTTACCCCTTCAATTTTATCTTTTTCGGTTCAAAAACAAGGGTTTGGGGTTCTTGTGAGAAATCGAGCAAATCTACAAACAATACAAGTTGATTTACTTCCTATAACATGTATTTATACTAATGCTAACAGATTTATGCAAAAATTTGAGGTTCGATCCGGTTCAAGTTGAAGAACCCTAGATTTTCCCCCAAATTTTGATGTTAAACTACATGCAAGTTCTTAATCTAACTAGTTATAAGGATAGAATCATACCTTGACGTTGTTAGAAGAAGGGGAAATGTTGAAATCTGCGGAAAAATTCACCGGAACCAGAGAGTTTTTGGGGAAACGGGGCGTGTGGAATGAAGAAACTGATTGAAAAGGGGGTTTTATCCCGACAGTTGCGCGGACACGGCCCTGTGGACGGGCAATTTTAATTTTTTTTTAAATGCTCGTGTAAGTGCCCTGTTTCCCAAAACTTGGTTTTAGAAATCTTACCGATTTAGATGTTTTCCCGATGTTCATAACTTACCAGGTATGATGTTGATGCTTGAACCTTTGTTTCATTCTTTGACCGTTTGAAGCGAGATTTCTTCCTCTTCATCCTCAATGAATCCTTGATACAGCTTAAGCCATTGGCCATTGACTATAAATGGAATTCCATTCCGAGATTTAATTTCGACTGCACCGTGTGGGAAAATATAGGTGATGGAAAAAGGTCCTGGCCACCTAGACTTTAATTTACCAGGAAATAATCGAAGTTGTGAATTAAACAATAGAACTTGATCTTCTACCCGAAATTCATTAGGTTTAATGTGTTTATCATGCAAAATTTTCATTCTTTCCTTATAAATTTCAGAGTTAGACTATGCATAATTCTTTAATTCGTCTAATTCATTTAATTGGCAAGATCGATTTTTACCGGCAATTTCTAAGTCTAAGTTTACATTTTTAATTGCCCAGTAGGCCTTGTGTGCTATTTCTACCGGCAAATGACAACTTTTTCCATAGACTAGCTTATATGGGGTTGTAACTATTGTTGTTTTGTACGCTGTTCGAAAAGCCCATAAAGCATCGTCTAATTTATCGGCCCATTCTTTTTTATTTAGCCCTACGGTTTTTTCAAGTATTCTCTTTAAACCTCTTTTAGTCACTTCGGCTTGTCCGTTTGTTTGAGGATTGTAACACCCCGAAGAAATAAAACTTTGTATAAAAAAATTATAAAGTATAAAATAAACAAGAACAAGCTAACTGGGAATAAATAACCCAGTTAGTCACGAGACTTGTAAATTACTTGTTAGAAGGTTAAAACACCTTAAATAAATAGCTCAATGATAATGGAGGGACTAAAGGTGTTAAAACTAAAACTAATAATATTAAAAACAAGGTTTAAACACCAAACACACTAAAAGAAGTGTGTCTGGTCGATCAAAACATCAGGGGCAAACAGGAGCTTCCCCACCAAACCCTAACTTGTGCAAATTGATCAAATTGGGGCTTCAAATCAGTTCCAAATCGATTTCCAAGCACGAAATTGTGATCTCCTCTAAAAAGGGATCATAAGGTATGTAATTTCAATGCAAAATCTTCACCTAAATTTCTGAGTGAATTCATGGAATTCAAGAATTGATGTTGCATGTTAGTTGTTTTGAAAGACATAGTGACTAGGGACAAACCCTAGTTAACTACTTGTTGAAATTTTGCTTAATTCTAGTGAATTCCATAATCACCATTGAAGGTGATAAGTGGGTTTTGTAGGAGCATGTAAAACACTAGAATTTGATTGTTTTTCTAGTATAATTTGAATTCTAGGAAGTAAATTCAGATATTGATAATGTGAAAATTGATATGAGCATGCTTAGTAGATGCTAATATTGGCTAAATAACAAGCCATGAACATGATTATAAGCTTTGAGAAATTATGCCCTTAAGGTGTTTGTAAAAATGCCTCAAAGAAGGCTTAGAAACTGAAATTTGAGCTAAAACGCATAATTGTAAGTTTCGGAAAACTATGCGGTATATGCTAAGAAAAGAGTTCTAAACATGTTGAATTGAACTCTTTAGGTAAGGAATCCGGATCGTCAAGTGGACAAGCCGGTGGAGATACGCGTTTGAAGAGGGTGCTTCAAAGGTACGTGACTTGTTGTCTCGTTACATTTATATAGATAAACCTAGTTGTAGATATGTTTAATATTGATATGGCAAAAATGAAGGCGTTAGGTTTGTCAATGAAGTGGTGTAATTCACTCGACAACCAAACGGGTCAAACTAGTTAAATAAGTATGTTGTTAACATCATTGTTTAAAATAGCCGTGTTGGAATGTCAATGAAGTGATGCAACTCACTCGACAAACCCAACGGTTTAAATAATGGTTGAATTGTTAAGTGTTTGAAACAACTTAAACATCATTCGTTAAATTTGGGTTATAAAGCGTATACCATGGAATGGAAGTGATACGCTAAGGTTGACAAGCCCGAGAATGGGTAATTATGGTGAGAAACCAACATTGACAAGTTATGTAAGTACGCGACCTATGGTTACGTACCTTATGTTTATTTATTCATTTCTAGTTAGTTGTATTGGAATTAGTCAAAGAGGAAAACCCGTTAAGTCGTGGAAGTGACGAAGTGCCTTAGACAAATAAAACGGGTCAAAACATGTGTTAGAAATAGAGTTTGGAATGTCTCGAAATGGTGATTTCCATTCGACAACCAAACGGGTCAAAACAGGTTGAGTAGTAAACGTTGAAGTCAATAACCATCACTTGTTGATTGGTCATAAACAAAGCATAAGCCGTGAAGCGGACACGCTAACTAGTTGCAAAAACATGAACCCTTGTAGAGGGATTAAAGCTCAGAAATTTCTATTTGTCAAATGGTTTAGAAAAGCATGTTTAAATCCTTGAAAACAAGCACGAAGATTACTGCCTAAGTGTCCCTCTTGAAGGGAGCAAAATGCTATAGTGCGTAAACCGGGATTGGGTAAATCGGTCGTAGACATAAGATGACAATAAAACAAGTTGTTGAACTTGTAGACAAACGGGTCGAATAAATAAAGTGCCAAAATAAAGGCCAACTGTTTTTTAAACGAAAAATTTATGCGAATTATGTTGATAGACATGTCGGTAATGAATTTACAGATGTATAGGAAAAAGAATCACCTAAAACGGGCTTACGAGTCAAAAGTTATGGCCATTTTAAGTTGGAACTTGATTAAACTTTGAGCTGGGAATCTGCAGCATCAAACAACTGAACATTCTGTGGAAATCAGGGCTAGGCGTGACGCGAGGGACCCTGGCGTCACGCGGTGCCCTCCCCTTCTGGAAACTTTAATTTTTCTTGGTTGTTGACTCATGGAACTTGATTATATCCATTTAAACATTGTCAATACTAACATTTCAAGTGGTTTGACAATTAGGTGATGTTGGAATCTATCCGAAGGTTGATCAAGCAATTGTTGAAGAACCGAACACGACTTTTGAAGCTTCCGCAAATACTTTGACGTTTAATAGACTATGTTATCGTGATGTAAACAAATTGTTAAACATCTTTTGAATGTTTTGACTTAGTGGTTAGTTGACTAAGTTTTCCTACTTTTGAACCCTACTTATGAAATCTATGTTATTACTGGATTTCTTTTATCTTAAATGGTATCAATTACAAAAAAAAAAATATAGCATGGGTGTTACAAGGATGATATGCCGTTGAGACCCGGTGATAGACCCCATACCTTATTAAGATTTTTTCTAGTTGATGGTTACAAAAATGGGTACCTCTATCACTTATTAAAACTTTTGGTGTTCCAAAACGAGAGAATAATCTTTTCAGAAATCTTACCACGAATCTTCCATCGTTGGTTGGAAGTGCCTTGGCCTCGGCCCATTTAGACAAGTAGTCTACCGCAACAAGTATATATTTGTTTCCTTTTGACGGTGGGAAAGGTCCTATAAAGTCGAGTCACCACACATCAAAAATTTCACAAATAAGAATGCCATTTTGTGGCATTTCCTTTTTGGAAGAAATATTACCTGTTCTTTGGCAAGCGTCCCATGTCTTGACAAGACTTTGGGCGTCTTTGTAAATAGTTGGCCAATAAAACCCTGAATCAAATACCTTTCGTGCGGTACTAGCGGCACCATGATGTCCTCCGTATGGACCTTCATGACAATGCCGGAGAATTCTTCTTGCTTCATTACCATGTACGCATCGACGGATGAGTTGATCAGCACACATTTTGAAAAGATAAGGATCTTCCCAAAAATAATGCTTTACATCGGCAAAGAATTTCTTTCTTTGATGATGTGGCCATCCTTTCGCGACTATACCACTAGCTAGGTAGTTAACATAGTCGGCGTACCATGGCTCTTCTCGGTATTCCACCATTCCAGGGACTCTGTTGGGAATTTTTTCATTGATTTGCTCGTACCTGGTTGCCTCCAAAGCTGGGTCTTCCAAGCGCGAAAGATGATCTGCTGCGGTGTTTTCTGCTCCTCTTTTGTCTTTTATTTCAATATCAAATTCTTGGAGGAGTAGAATCCACCGAATCAAACGTGGTTTAGCATCCTGTTTCTTGAAGAGATACCGGATGGCTGCATGATCTGTATAGACTATCGTTTTAGAAAGAACAAGATAAGAACGAAATTTATCAAAAGCAAATACCATGGCTAGTAATTCATTTTCTGTTGTTGTATAATTTTCTTGTGCATCATTAAGGGTTTTACTAGCGTAATAAATTGGGTGAAAATGCTTATCTTTTCTTTGTCCCAAGACGGCTCCAACTGCAAAGTCACTTGCATCACACATGATTTCGAAAGGTAATTTCCAATTAGGCGCTATCATGATAGGTGCATTGACTAGCATTTCCTTTAGTGTTAGAAATGCTTGATTGCAATCTTTGTTAAAGATGAAAGGGGCATCTTTTTCAAGTAATTTTGTTAGAGGCCTTGAGATTTTGGAAAAGTATTTGATAAACCGCCTATAAAATCCGGCATGCCCTAGGAAACTTCTGATAGCTCTAACGGAGGATGGGGGTGGTAATCGAGAAATAGTGTCTATTTTTGCTTGATCTACCTCCATTCTTTCGCTTGAGATTTTGTGACCGAGTACTATTCCCTCCGTTACCATGAAATGGCATTTTTCCCAATTCAGGGCGAGGTTAGTTTCCTCACATTGGGATAGCATTCGTTCAAGGTTATCGAGACATTGGTCGTATAAATCTCCAAAGATAGAAAAGTCGTCCATGAAGACTTCCATTGTCTTTTCTATCATGTCATGGAAGATGGCCACTATGCAACGTTGGAAGGTTGCGGGGGCATTACATAGACCAAAAGGCATGCGTCGATAAGCAAAAGTTCCATAGGGACATGTGAATGTTGTCTTTTCTTGGTCTTCGGGTGCTATCAGAATTTCAAAGTAACCTGAAAAACCATCTAAGAAACAATAAAATTTGTGACCGGATAGTCTTTCTAGCATTTGATCAATAAAAGGCAAAGGAAAGTGATCTTTCCTTGTTGCCTCATTTAATCGAAGATAATCTATACGTACCCTCCATCCGGTGACGGTTCTTGTTGGTATTAATTCATTTTTCTCATTGGTTATTACCGTCAAACCTCCTTTCTTTGGAACTACTTGGACGGGACTTACCCAAGGACTATCGGAGATTGGGTAAATGAGTCCGGCGTCAAGTAATTTGATGACTTCGTTTTTAACCACTTCTTGTACATTTGGATTTACTCTACGTTGTGGTTGTATTACCAATTTATAGTCATCATTCATTAAAATTTTGTGCATGCACATGGAAGGAGTTATGCCTTTAATATCTACAAGCTTCCAAGCGATCACATTTTTGTGTTTTTTCAAAAGTGTAATTAATTTTTCTTTTTCTAAACTAGTTAATTTTGACGAAATAATTAGAGTTGATTTACCATCTTTGTCTAGAAAAGCATATTCCAAACCTTTCCGAAGTTCTTTGAGCTCAAGAGGTGGGTATTTGGGAGAATCGTTACTTGGTTGATCATTTCGATCAAGAACCACAAAGGTTTGTTCTATGGCGACCTCTTCTTCAACAAAGTGGTCAATTTCTTCTCTTGTATCGGGTGGTTCATCTTCATCTTCAATTAGGGGGTCATTGTTGCCGAATGGATATTTCATTGAACGCTCAAGATCGACACTCTTTTTAAATGCCCCTAATTGAATAGATAAATTGTTGTACTTTCAGTTTTTCAAGGCTTCGTGGGTCTTTACAAAAGGTCATCCCAACACTAGAGGAGCGTCATCAAGGATGACAAAGTCGGTTGGGATTACCAATTGATTTGTTTGGACCAAGACATCCTCAACTACCCTTATTGATTTTATTATTTTCCGATTAGATAGAAAAATGGGTATTTGAAGTGGAGAAAAATCACCAATACTTAATTTTTCGAAAATGTAGTTTGGCATTATATTAACACAAAGATCTTTATCAATTGTAATATTACCAATAAAGGAATTTTGAAAAAAAACATGGAACTGGTGTAATGTTAATTCAAATGGATCTTCTTTTATTAGCGCAGTTTGATCATTTGTTAACTTAATGCTTACCTTTTCGTCAATTTTAGTGTTAGTGTTTAACTCTTTTAAAAATTTAGCATGAGTTGGTACTAAAAAATGATTTTCGAAAGAAGGTGACAAGAGATTAATTTCTTTAAAATTAGACTCTTCTTGAATTTTAACGTTGTCGGACTCACTTTTTTCGTTGTTTAACTCATGTGTCGGCTCACTTATTTGTTCTTCCATTTTTACATTTTCAACTATCTCTTCTTTATTACAAGTTAATTCTTCCCTTGCGCGGGACTCCTCTTCCCTTGCGCGGGATTCTTTTATGCAACACTCGATAGTTTTAATGTGTTCTATTATCTTATCGGCTATATGGGTGATAGAGTAAGGATCTGGATCCTCAAAGCTTGAATCCGGATGTTCGATCCTTGGTTCCTCATAATACTCATATGAAGTAGATGGTTCACACCATTGTTCCTCATTGTAAGTATATGATGGATAAGGGTCATAACTTTGTTCTTCATAATACTTATATGAGGTGGGTTGTTCACGCCATGGTTCCTCATAGTAAGCATATGAAGGTGGAGGCTCATATCTTGGTTCCTCAAAGTATGAGTATGAAGGCTCATACCTTGGTTCATCAAAATATGAGTATGAGGGAGAAGGTTCATACCTTGGGTCTTCATAGGATGTGTATGAAGTTGATGGCTAGTACCTGGGCTCCTCATAATAGGTGTATGAAGCGGATGGTTGAAATAAGTCATAATATTGTACCGAGTGAGGGTTACCACAAATGGTGCAATAGTCTTCCCTATAATCATCCTCCTCATAGGTGTAGTTGTAATCTCCTGAGTATTGATCCATAAGAATCACTCAGCAGACCACAACAGAGTCTCGAGACCAGAAAACAAAAATAAAAACAGGAACAGAGGCTGGACACAGCCCCGTGTTCAGTGAGCACGACCCGTGTTCAGGTTCTGTATTTGGGCGTTTTAATAAAAGTGACTGGTTTTGTGCAGCACGGGGGCATGTTCAATGAGCACGACCCCGTGTTCAGACTCTGTATCTGGGAGTTTTGTAAAAAAAAATGTGCAGCACGGCCCCGTGTTCAGTGAGCACGGCCCGTGTTCAATCTACTGTAAATGCAAAAACTAACTAAAATACAGAAAATGTGCGCGCGGTTTTAAAAAGGTTTTGAAAAACTGATTAGGCCGTCGATTTTAAGCTTTCTTAAAATCCTTGTGTCCCCGGCAACGGCGCCAAAAACTTGATGCGTGCGGTCGTGTATATATATTTAAGTATATTTTTAGCCCTTTTTAACACTTTGGTCGAGTTTTAAATTTATAAAACATGATATTTTACTAACACTAAACACACATATGGGCAAGTGCACCCATCGTGAGCGTAGTATAGCGTTGGTAAGATACCGAGGTCGTCCAAGGACACAAGAGCATTTAGTACCGGTTTATCCTCAGCGTCTAATCAAATCCAAAATTTAAAAAAAAAGTTTTTAAACATGAAAATAAAAACTAAAAATGCTGAAAATAAAAATAAAACAGATAGACAAGATGAATCACTTGGATCCGACTCGCATTTAGTGTAACCTTTGATATTTTCCGCACTTTTGCACTTTTTAAGAGATTATCTTAGTTATAGTAGTAGGCCCCTCTTTTGAAGGTGACGTTACCCTCAACCCAGTAGTTTGAGTCAGCAAGGATAGAATCCTAAATGGATGTATTGTTGGAAGATAATTAATTAAGTTATTAATGCGTAATGTGATATGCCCCTCTTTTGAAGGTGATGTTACCCTATACTAAGTGGTTTGAGTCAGCAGGGATATAATCCCAAGTAGCCGGGTTAATGTATTAATAGTAGTTTACATATGAGGGGATCAAGCCATTCGCACCCCCGCCATCCAATACCAGTGGGTATTGAAGGAGGTCCTAGTAAGCTTGACCCAGGTCCTTGCAGGATCTATACACTGAACAAGGCAAGAACCTTACCAAACCATTCCCTTAACCCCCGACCAGGTAGCCAACATATCTCCATATAGACCGTGGAGATATGAATGGTGTAAATATTTTATTTTATATAGACAGTAAAATAACGCCAAGACACCACGGACAAATGATAAGGAAGTTTCACCTTCAACATAAGAAACTAGTTATTAAAGTCACTAATACAAAACCAAATAAAAAGTGCGAAAAGATTAAAAAACAAAAGTATTACACTAAATGCTTGTCTTCACCAAGTGTTGTAAGAGACTTAGGCAAACATGACCTTTGATTGTCAAGAACTCTTACTATCAATCTTGGATCTCGAGACTACTACACACACTCTATGATGGATGAAGGATGATGGTGGTGGATGTGGGTGTTGTGATGGTGGTGGAGTGTGGGTGAAGTGGGAGAGAGGTGGTTTGTCAAGGGATGCCTTTGAAATTAACCAAGCACCCCTATTTATAGCCTGCACAGAAGCCCAGACACGGCCTCGTGTCCATTGGGCACTGCCCCGTGTCCATCCACTTTCTCTTTCTTCATTTAATGTTGTTTGTCTGTATTAGTTGACCACGCCCCCGTGTCCGCTGGGCATGGCCCCGTATGCAGAAGCGTATCTGTACTATCTGTCACACCCCTTTATAAGGCGGAAGCATGAGGTGTGATCATGAAAGGTTTTCATTGCATACGATTGGTAAACATACTACATGCTCATAAAATAACTTCAAATGCCAAGTATTACATAACCAAAATCATAGTTTTAG
The DNA here is from genome assembly GCA_030545235.1 of Helianthus tuberosus. Classification (NCBI taxonomy): domain Eukaryota; kingdom Viridiplantae; phylum Streptophyta; class Magnoliopsida; order Asterales; family Asteraceae; genus Helianthus; species Helianthus tuberosus. The sequence goes on from CM060405.1 coordinate 195,007,992, forward strand.
TGTTTACATCACAAGACAGCATATTGTCTGAAAGTTTACATCTTTATTTAAGGATAAACATAAACGACATCCAGCAGCATGAGTAAGACCGCACGCACATCCACATTAGTTACCTGAAATACATTTGTGTTTTTGGAAAACGTCAACAAAATGTTGGTGTGAATTCATGCAGTTTTTGTATTTCACGTTTGTATACTCTGTATGAAAACATAGTTTGTATCAAGTATCCTTGTATAAATCCAGTATTCATGTATAAATCAAGTGTTCTTGTGTACACCACGTACTCGTGTATAAATCAAGTGTTCTTATGTAACTCAAATATTCATGTATAAATCAAGTATTCTTGTGGTATGAATCTTGTATAAATAAGGTGTTCTTGTATGTATTAGGGTTGTTAACGGGTTGCAAGGCCATTAACATGTGATACGACATAGGAAGTCACCAAACCATAGGCATTTATCAAGTTTTTCTGAGACACAAAAGCACTACTCTGTACTCGTTCTCGCCGAGAGTGTGGCTGCCCGAAACCCGTTAGATCTAACCTTTTGTTCTGCGGTCTAGGTATATTGTTGATTAATGGTGCTTATGGTACCCTATTCGTGACACAATTTCTCGTATCATTCCTCAAAACGCATCATACTTGGTACTCGTTCTCACCAAGAGTGCTTCTTGTTTTTGTATCCATCATACCATTTGTAAACATTGTAATATTTGTAACATGTATTTCACCCCCGAAGTTATAAAACTGAAAACAGTTAAAAGAAAAGGTGGAGCATGAACTCACAACTTTGCGTTCCTGCGTCGTAAACTTCACTGGTTTTTGCTTATCTAGCGTCGTGACCTAAACGTGTTTTATTAACATTAGTCACTAGACTTGTATCGCACAAGTACAAGCCACTATCTTTTATGTATGTGTGTTCTTGTGTTAAAAATAATTTATATTTTTAACTATGTGTCTTACTTATATTATTTTCTCAAAAATAAATATAAGTATCTTGTATTTGTCTAAGTATGTTGTATGTGTATTTTTGTATCTTCACTCCTTAGGAGTATTTAGTGTATCTTCAAGTCCTAATACACTATCAAGTATAGTACATACTACATACACTTAGCATAAAATTTGGTGATCAAATATATATATTTTTCTCACAAATATACATACTTAATATCCATTTTTATTCTTGAAGAAATCCTCATTTCTTAACACAAAATTTTGGGAAACCTTGGTAAATGTTTTTAGATACATTTTTAGGGAATAAGTTTCTCAAAAACTTATATTTTTCTAAGTGTCACAATTTATAAAATTTTGGCAGAGTTTCCCCTAAAAATGGAGGTTTCCCATGTTTTCAAAACACGTGTTTATTTTCTTTTAAAACATCATCAACAATCAACAATTCATTTCTCATCTAACAAGTGTTAAAATCAAGTAAGTTACATGACAACATGAACTTGTTCTTTCTCAAAACTTGTAGTAACTTGGCAATGTCTCTAGTAGACTTAGTTACTCTTTAAAGTGTGTTTATTTCATCAAAAATTCTATTCTTGAAAAGATTTAGTGTTTACAACTTGTAAACATAATTTACAAAAATGTTGATTTCATTAACTCTCTTGTTTCACAAGTGTTCATACACTTGTTTTTCCACCAAAAATAATATTGGTTTATGTAAGAATCATGATCTTCTAAAATCATATTTTACACTTGTTTTTCTTGGAAAAATCATTCATAAATCTTGGATTTATAAGTTACTAGCTTCTTTTGTTTATTATTTTCCAAGAAATCATTTATTCATCAAGTTCATGTTTGTTCATGAGGATGATCTTCTTGTGTAAACACATAATCATCCTCTAACTTGCTAGATCATGTATTTAAACACATTCTAACAAGCTTCATGTATTGATCAACATCAATATCTCTAGTAATCAACAAGCAAACATTATACATCTACTAAACAATATCATTTCATCCATTTTTCATCATATGCAAGCTTATGTTTCATGATTCATGAATATGTCTTTTAATGTTCTAGTAATTTTTAACATATCATATCTTTTAACCACTAAAAATGGAAGTAAATGAGAGTGTTCAAGATGCTTACAACTAGCTTAAAGCTAGGGAAGAAGCAATGAAGAAATCGAGTGGTTAAAAGCAAATGAAGAAGGTCCTTCAAGTTTCGTGAGCACCGAGCCTCGTTAGTGACCTTCTAGCACCTTATGTAAGCCTTGAAATGGATGAACAATGGATGAAAATTGGTGGTGTGTGGTGATGGATGGAGGCCGTAGGTATGGGGGAGCAAGGGAGGAGATGAATGTGGTTTGAAGGAGGTGAAGTGTTATATTTATTATCCATACAAGATCTAACTCAATCTTCCATATCTTACAATATCTAGACAAAATCAAATTGAATCTAAGTAATATCATTATAGATCTTTGTAGGATTTTAGAAATCTTGGTGGGGCACTTCTTTGGGCCGTAAGTTTCATATGAGGGGGGGGGGGGGTTAATTGTAACTTGCAAGATCTTTCCATATCTTTTGTAATCTCCTAATATCTAAATAATATCAAAGTAAATCCAAACAATATCTAATGGGATATAGAAAGATTTGGCAACTATTTGGTGGGGCCACCCCATGTGAACCGTATACAATATGGGGGGGGGGGCAAAGTGTAACTTTCAAATCTCTAGTTTCATAAACTAGTTAGTTTACAAGTGAAATTTTTAGGGACTTGATGTGTTATCATGTTATAATGGGTGTTATGGTGTTCGGGGACCATAACTAGTTCAGAAACATTAAAACAATGCTTCTGGTATTTTTATGTTCCGGGTAATGTCCGGTTGTTCGGTTAAATTCCGGTTCGTTAAAGTGCTAAATTGCATCGTTTAGTGTCCTTTATGTACCCTTTTGTAACCCTTTCAATTCCCAACACTTGGGGAAGTATTCTGGGTAATAAAACGTAAATTCTGTATGATATTTATATGTTTAAAAGCTGGTTATAGCTGAATTTAATAAAATTCTGCACTTAAAGTGCGTTTCGGGTGCTTTTTAATGCGTATTTTAGTCTCCGGAAAGTCTATATGTTAACCCTTGTATGTACTCTTGGGTTTTAATGTATTCTTGTCATTGGACCTACACCTAGGCTCCAATTTTATTGTCTGACTGCTTTCTGCAGAGTTGTTGGAATATTGTGTCTTACCGGTGAGTTTACTAGTATTTCCGACGCAACGCTCTCGTTAATGCATAAAGCAATATTTTGTAGTATAAAACGTGCATGAATTCACTTGTATAGTATGAAATCAGACAATGTTGACATTTACGCACATAATTGCAGTCATTAAATAATAATTAAAGTGTACGGAAATTACCGGTTTGGTGCCAGTTGTCACAGTCTCCCCCCGTTAAAAGAATTTCGTCCCGAAATTCAGGCTAAACTAACTCTCGCAGGAGTCTTCTTGAACAGGTGGGGGTACTTTTCTTTAAACTGGTCTTCACGTTCCCACGTGTACTCGGGTCCGTGCTTAGAGTTCCAACGTACTTTGACATGTTTGACTGTACTCCTCCTGGTCTTGTTGACTTTCCAGTCGGTAACCTCAATGGGTTGTTCTGTAAATCGGAGGGTGTCATCGATATGCACTTCATCCGCAGGGATGATCACGTCTTCTTGTGTTGGACTCTTCTTGAGGTTGGATACATGAAACGTATCATGTACTCCATTAAGTTCTTCCGGTAATTCCAACTTGTATGCCACGGTACCAATTCTTTCCAAAATCTTGAATGGTCCGATGTATCGGTTTTCCAAATCTGACTACGCCTTTCCAAGGTGAGACCTTCAACAATACTTTGTCTCCAACCTCGAACTATAATAGTTTTCGTCTTCGATCAGCGTAACTCTTTTGTCGATCTCGAGCCGCTTTAATGCGCTCTCGGATCTGTATGATCTTGTCGGTTGTCTCTTGTACAAGTTCAGGACCAACCATACGTTTATCTCCTGCGTCTGCCCAACATAAGGGCGATCGACACTTGCGGCCATACAGAGCTTCGAACGGTGCGGTTTTATACTCGTATGATAACTGTTATTGTAGGAAAACTTAACTAAAGGTAGATGAGTATCCCAGCTGCCGCCTAGGTCCATGACACATGCGCGAAGCATATCTTCTAACGTTTGTATAGTCCGTTCCCTCTGGCCGTCTGTTTGTGGATGGAATGCCGTGCTTAGATCTAGCTGAGATCCAAAGGCTTCCTGAAAGGATTGCCAGATTCTTGAGACAAAGTTTCCATCTCTGTCTAAAATAATTGAGATTGGCACTCCATGACGTGCCACGATTTCTTTTAAGTATATCTCAGCAAGCTTTCCAGTGCTGTCTTTTTCTCGGATCGGTAGGAAATGCGCAGATTTCGTCAATCGATCAACTATCACCCATATCATATCGTGACCTTTCGGGGTCCAGGGTAATTTCGTTATAAAGTCCATCGAGATTTGCTACCACTTCCACATGGGTATCTTTGGTTGTTGTAGTAGGCCGGACGGTTTCTGATATTCAGCCTTAACCTTAGCACAGGTTAGGCATTTTCCAACATAAACAACAACATCGCTCTTGAGTCTCGGCCACTAATAGTATTCTTTTAGGTCTTGATACATCTTGTCCGATCCTGGATGGATCGAGTATCTTGACTTGTGTGCTTCATCAAGGATGACTTCTCGTATGCCACCATAGAGCGGAACCCAAATGCGTTTCTTAAAGTACAAGGTTCCCTCTTCATTTGGCACCATATATTGTAATGTACCCCGGAGGTATTCAGCTTTACGGTTTTCTCCCTTGAGACCTTTTTGTTGTGCGTCATGAATGCGTGCAGAGAGGTTCGTTTGAATAGTCAGTTTCAATGCTCGAACCCTTAGGGTCTTAACCCTTTCTTTTCGACTTAGCGCATCTGCTACAACGTTTGATTTTCCAGGATGGTACTTAATCTCACAGTCATAATCGTTTAGCAGCTCGACCCATCGTCGCTGACGCATGTTTAATTCCTTCTGATCGAATATGTGTTGTAAACTTTTGTGATCTGTGAAGATTGTACATCGAGTACCATATAGATAGTGTCGCCAGATCTTCAAGGCGAATACCACTGCTCCCAGCTCCAGGTCGTGAGTGGCCCAACAGTTACAGTTTACGTATTTAAGGGACGTAGGTTACGTGAGTTGTCATTCTTGCAAACCCTAGAGCTCTCCCTCTCTCTATTGACGGCGACTGTGTGTCCTCGAAGCCATCTAAGATCGATCAAGTCATTGTTCCGTTCAACCGGTTAGTGTGTAATATCTCGGATTGATCAAACTGTTAAGTTGCTGTGTAGATAGTTGTTATTATGTTTGGATGCCATTGATTGCTGATGATGATTAGTTACGAACCTGTTAACAATTAGGGTTTCTTGGTATTATTGATTTAAATAGATTTTGATCAATGAGATAGGTTGTCGGTAATGATGAATCTGTGAAATTGTATTCGTGCAATGGCCTTCATATATGCTAGATTGTTTAAGGTTAACACACGATTCTGTTATGATTGGATAATGATTAGAAACTGGTTGTTTTGGCATGAATAGAATGATCGGCAGTTAGGGTTTCTGGGTGCCGTAACTGACCTAATGGACGAAACGCCGATGACGACGAAACGGGTGCGTTTCGCCGGAGGGTAATCACGACGAAACGGGTGCGTTTCGCCGGAGGGATGCACGACGAAACTTGGGGAGTTTCGTCAAGTGGGAGTCATGACGAAACAGGGTAGTTTCGTCAAGGGTTTAAACAAGTACAGTAACTCGGTTAGGTCTGTTAAGGGTTAACTGGGTTAGTTAGTTATGTGTTGTTAAATTTAAAGCATGGGTTGCATGAGCTTGTATAACTGTTAAATGCTATGTGTTAGTTGTTGCTCGAATATACGTTCTGATCATGACTGTTACTTGAACTATGTGATTATCAACTGATTACGTATGTATAAACACTATAGGATTGGATTGAATTATTTGTGAGCGAGTAATAATCTTACCGAGCAAACCGAGGTGAGTTCACACTTCTAAGGCATGGGATTCCCGGTGGGTTGGGAATGGGATTGAATAACTACGACAGAACTTGTACATATACCACTACTAGACTACTTACCACCGTCCTCGGATTGGGAAGGACGCCAGCGCTAAACCTACGTACTCGCTACGTACCACCGTCCTCGGATTGGGAAGGACGCCAGCGCTAAATCTACGTACTCGCTACGTACCACTGTCCTCGGATTGGGAAGGGCACTTACGTAAAACCTACGTAATCTCATACTTATCACTGTCCTCGGATTGGGAAGGACACCTATAGATACAACTAGTCTAGTAATATACAACATGGGAAGCCCCCACTAAATATCGTAAAGGTTTGGGAAACAAGGGTACTGGGTAACACATGATTCTGAAACAAACTTACGATTTCTGAAACGAACTCAATAATTGAACAATCAACTGTGAACTCGCTCAACTTTGTTGTTGACTCGTTGTTACATGCCTTGCAGGTCGATAGGTACTCATGGAGCTTGCACAGGGAGTCGCGGTCGTTGTGGGACATGGACAGTGGGTGCCATGTTAAAAACATTATAACATTTCGACTTTAATACTTATGTTGGGTTTTCACATTTATGCTTCCGCTAAACACTTAACTATGTTTGGTTTTGAACACCTTTCATATTGTTGGATTGAATTTTATTTATTACTTACAATGTTCAATATGATTGGTGGCTTTATCCTGGTCAGTCACGCCTCCAGGCGGTGATACTCCGCGTGTGGATTTTGGGGGTGTGACAGATTGGTATCAGAGCCATTGGTTATAGTGAACTTGGTTTTAAAAAGGGGAAAACTTTTGGATAAAACCAGACTATAACCTGAATAGTGCTCAACGATCCACAACGACGCTTCGCTCCACGTGCAAGACTCGACACTATAGGTGATACGATTCATGTTTACATTGCCTACTTGTTAGTTACATAGAACATTGCTTATGGTATACTTAGATAACATAGTATCTACTGCTTGAAAACTTTGTGTGTTCACTCTCTTCTGTCATTCCACACTTGCGTATTGATATGACGCACTTCTCACTCGTGTTCTCTGTATTGTGAAGATCATGAGTGGACGAATCAACCTCACACAAGCCCAGCTGACGGCTTTGATCAACGAACAAGTTGCTGCGGTACTTGCAGCCGCTCAAGCAGGAGGTATACCCTGCAGTCGCAACTCACTCTAGGATCTTTAGATCCTACCCTCATAAACCAACTCTAGTGTTTAACTTTGTCTTGTTCTTATATACACAACAGGTCAGAACGCTCAGCCGCCTGTGTGCACGTTCAAGACTTTTATAGACTGTCGTCCTAGTACTTTCAGTGGCACTGAAGGGGCCGTTGGACTCCTCCACTAGTTCGAGAAGCTCGAATCGGTCTTCGAAATGTGTGAATGCCCTGAGGTTCGTAGGGTGAAGTATGCCACTGGTACCCTCGAAGGCACTGCGCTAACTTGGTGGAACGCGCAAGTTCAAATGTTAGGGCTGGCAGCTGCTAATGCCACCCCATGGAACGACTTCAAGGAACTGATCAAGCGAGAATACTGTAATCGTGATGACATCCACAAGCTGGAAGTGGAGTTCTTTAAACTGAAGATGACGGGGTCAGAGATAGAGGCGTATACGAAGCGATCCAACGAACTGGCAGTGTTATGTCCAACTATGGTGGATCCTCCCATCAAGCGTATCGAGCTATACCTCAAAGGCTTAGTACCAGAGATTCAAAGCCATGTGACTGCTGCTAACCTTGCTAGCATCCAGGATGTTACTCGTCTTGCTCATCGTCTCACAGACCAGGCAGTGGAACAGAACAAGCTGCCTAAGCGTATAGGTGCTTCTGCTGCTACTACTTCTGCTATTCCCAGTGACAACAAACGAAAATGGGATGGAGCCTCCAGCAAGGGTTCGACTAGAGTTCAGTCCCAGGCGCAGCAGCGAAAGATTGATGACTACCAGAGTCCTGGTCAGCAATCTTCTGGTAGTTAAGGGCAGGGTGGATATCGAGGAAACCACCCAAAGTGCAACAAATGCAACAGGCACCACAGTGGTCAGTGCAACAAGGGACGTTGTCAGAGGTGTCTCAAGATGGATCATGAAGCCAAGGATTGCAGGAGCTCACGGCCTGCAAATCAGAATCGTCAGCAGCAACAGCAAGCACCGCAGAATTAGCAACAGCAACAGGGAAATAGGGGATGCTTTCAGTGAGGCGCTGAAGGTCACTTCAAGAGACATTGCCCACAGTTAAATCAGAATCAGAAACAGAAACCACAACCAAGGAAACGGGAACAATAATGGGGGCAACAATGGGGGAAACAATGATGGCAACGGTGCCAGGGGTCGAGTGTTCATGCTGGGTCAGGGTGACGCAAGGAATGATCCTAACGTAGTGATGGGTAAGTTCCTTCTCGACGACTTTTATGTTACTGTTTTATTTGATTCGGGTGCCGATACCAGTTATGTGTCTCTAAAAGTTAGTCAAATGCTCAAGCGCACACCAACACTTATGAACACCAAGCACACAGTAGAGTTAGCAAATGGTAAAAGCCTAGAGGCCATGCATGTAATTAAGGGTTGTAATTTCGTTTTAGCGGGTCAGACCTTCTCCATCAATCTTATTCCTATAGTTCTGGGTAGTTTCGACATCGTCATTGGGAAGGATTGGTTATCCCAACAGCAAGCAGAGATCCTATGCAAAGAGAAGATTGTTCGTATTCCTCGTTCTGGTAAAGAACCTCTCGAAATTCAAGGCGATAAGAGTGGTGCTGTGGTGGGCATCATCTCCTTTCTTAAGGCCCAGAAGTGTTTGCAAAAGGGCCGCACCACTATTTTAGCACTTGTTACAGACGCATCATCGAAAGAGAAGAAGATAGAGGATATTCCAGTAGTACGTGACTTTCCTCAAGTGTTTCTCGAGGAATTACCTGGCCTACCGCCTCATCGCCAGGTCGAATTCCAAATTGAGCTGGCTCCTGGAGCAGCGCCCATAGCTCGAGCACCTTATCGCTTAGCTCCAACCAAACTGGAAGAACTATCCAAACAATTGCAAGAACTCTTGGATAAGGGTTTCATTCGTCCTAGCTCTTCGCCGTGGGGAGCTCTAGTGTTGTTTGTGAATAAGAAAGACGGTACCTTCCGTATGTGCATAGATTACCGCGAACTCAACAAGGTGACCGTGAAGAATCGCTATCCTCTTCCACGCATTGATGACTTATTCGACCAGTTGCAAGGGTCGAGCTTCTATTCAAAGATTGATCTGAGGTCAGGTTACCATCAACTGAGAGTCCGGGACGAGGACATCTCCAAAACAGCATTCAGAACTTGCTACGGCCACTACGAGTTTCTGGTCATGCCATTCGGGTTAACAAACGCACCTGCGGTTTTCATGGATCTTATGAACAGAGTGTGCAAGCCCTACCTGGATAAGTTCGTTATCGTATTTATTGATGACATTCTGATCTACTCTAAGAGTCAGGAGGAGTACGAGCAACATTTGCGACTTATCTTGGAACTTCTTCGAACAGAGCAACTTTATGCTAAGTTTTCCAAATGCGACTTCTGGCTTCGGGAAGTCCATTTCTTAGGCCACGTAGTAAACGGGAATGGGATTCACGTTGATCCATCAAAAGTCGACTCGATCAAGAACTGGCCTGCACCGCGTACACCAACAGAAATCCGCCAAATCTTGGGTTTGGCGGGCTACTACAGAAGGTTCATCAAAGATTTCTCGAAGATTGCGCAGCCGCTTACTCTACTGACTCAGAAGGGTGTCACCTATCGTTGGGGTGATGCTCAAGAATCAGCGTTCCAACATTTGAAGAGTAGACTTTGTAGCGCACCTATTCTCTCATTGCCTGAGGGCACAGATGATTTTGTGGTTTATTGCGACGCGTCCATCCAGGGACTTGGTTGTGTGTTGATGCAACGTGACAAGGTAATAGCCTACGCATCCCGCCAACTTAAAGTTCATGAAACAAATTACACAACACACGACTTGGAGCTGGGAGCTGTTATTTTCGCACTTAAGATATGGAGACATTACCTGTACGGTACCAAGTGCACCATTTACACCGATCATAGGAGTCTCGAGCATATCTTCAAGCAAAAGGAGTTGAACATGCGACAGCATCGATGGGTCGAGCTTTTAAACGATTACGAATACGCGATCAAGTACCATCCGGGCAAGGCCAATGTGGTGGCCGATGCCCTCAGTCGAAAAGATACTACGCCTAAGCGCGTGCGAGCATTACAACTCACCATTCAATCAAGCCTTCCTTCCCAGATACGAGATGCTCAGGCAGAAGCATTGAAACCATAAAACGTCAGGGCTGAAGCCCTACGCGGCTCAAGGCAACGGTTAGAACAAAAGGAAGACGGCGCCTACTATGTAACAGGACGCATCTGGGTCCCACTCTATGGCAATTTACGAGAACTTGTAATGGATGAAGCACATAAGTCTCGTTACTCGGTACATCCTGGTTCGGATAAGATGTACCACGATCTCAGAACTACGTATTGGTGGCCTAGCATGAAAGCTCACATAGTAACTTACGTTAGCAAGTGTTTGACTTATGCGAGAGTCAAGACCGAATATCAGAAACCATCGGGCCTACTCCAACAACCAGAGATACCACAATGGAAATGGGAGCAAATTTCCATGGATTTCGTTACTGGTCTGCCTAGATCTCAACATGGAAATGATACCATTTGGGTGATCGTGGATCGACTCACAAAGTCTGCACACTTTTTGGCCATCAAAGAAACAGACAAGTTCTCTACTTTAGCAGACGTTTATCTAAAGGAAGTGGTTTCGAGGCACGGGGTGCCAACCTCCATTATTTCTGATCGTGATGCGCGTTTTACTTCTGAACTGTGGCAAGCTATGCACAAATCCTTTGGCTCACGTCTAGACATGAGCACAGCGTATCATCCACAAACGGATGGGCAGTCTGAACGCACCATCCAAACCCTTGAAGACATGCTTAGGGCATGTGTGATCGATTTTGGCAACGGCTGGGAAAAACATCTACCGTTAGTGGAATTTTCGTATAATAACAGCTACCACACCAGCATTCAGGCCGCTCCATTTGAGGCATTGTACGGGCGTAAATGCCGATCACCTCTTTGCTGGGCAGAAGTTGGTGACAACCAAATCACAGGTCCAGAACTTGTAGTAGACACAACGGAAAGGATTGCTCAAATACGACAATGAACGGCGGCGGCTCGTGACCGTCAGAAAAGCTACGCTGATAAGCACAGGAAACCACTCGAGTTCCAGGATGGGGATCGAGTGCTACTCAAAGTCTCATCTTGGAAAGGTGTAGTTTGTTTTGGTAAACGAGGCAAACTTAACCCATGATACGTTGGACCTTTTGAAGTCATAGAGAAAATAGGCAAGGTGGCCTACAAACTGAACCTACCCGCAGAACTCAGTGGAGTTCACAACGTTTTTCACGTGTCAAATCTAAAGAAGTGTCTGTCAGATGAGACCCTCATAGTTTCTTTCAAGGAACTCACTATCGATGATCAGCTACGATTTGTCGAAGAACCTGTAGAGATTATAGACCGAGACGTGAAGGTTCTCAAGCATACCATAATACCTCTTGTTCGAGTTCGTTGGAACTCCCGTCATGGCCCAGAGTTCACCTGGGAACGAGAAGATCAAATGAAACTCAAGTATCCCCAGTTGTTCGGGAACAATGCAACTACTACTGAGGCTGAAGCTACTGCGGAATTTCGGGACGAAATTCCAAACCAACGGGGGGATGATGTGACACCCCAGGAAAACCAGGAAACAACACAACACAACTAGCTTTCTTGGTAACCACGTGCTAAATTTCGGGACGAAATTTCTTTCAAGTTGGGGATAATGTGACAACTCGAGTTTCCAAGATTCCATCTTTGCATTAATTGCACGTTAATTGTTTAAGTTATTTGTTTATTGTTAAGTTGTTTGTTTACACGACATGTTTGCTTTGTAACCATACACGTTTGTGATATGTTAAAACGTATTGTGATTATTGTGTTATATGTTTGGTGATTTAAACTGGTAACCTGTTAACCTGTTTAGAAGTTAGAATCTTAAGATGTTGTACCCCGAGCAACCTCGACGAAACCCAGAGTTTCGCCATTAACCATATCGACGAAACAGGGAGAGTTTCGTCACAAACACCTCGACGAAACGGGGAGTTTCGCCGGCCCAGGTTTCTCCGAAGCCCAGTTAAGGCCCAACAGTTACAGTTTACGTATTTAAGGGACGTAGGTTACGTGAGTTGTCATTCTTGCAAACCCTAGAGCTCTCCCTCTCTTTATTAACGGTGACTGTGTGTCCTCGAAGCCATCTAAGATCGATCAAGTCATTGTTCCGTTCAACCGGTTAGTGTATAATATCTCGGATTGATCAAACTGTTAAGTTGCTGTGTAGATAGTTGTTATTATGTTTGGATTCCATTGATTGCTGATGATGATTAGTTACGAACCTGTTAACAATTAGGGTTTCTTGGTATTATTGATTTAAATAGATTTTGATCAATGAGATAGGTTCTCGGTAATGATAAACACTATAGGATTGGATTGAATTATTTGTGAGCGAGTAATAATCTTACCGAGCAAACCGAGGTGAGTTCACACTTCTAAGGCATGGGATTCCCGGTGGGTTGGGAATGGGATTGAATAACTACGACAGAACTTGTACATATACCACTACTAGACTACTTACCACCGTCCTCGGATTGGGAAGGACGCCAGCGCTAAACCTACGTACTCGCTACGTACCACCGTCCTCGGATTGGGAAGGACGCCAGCGCTAAATCTACGTACTCGCTACGTACCACCGTCCTCGGATTGGGAAGGGCACTTACGTAAAACCTACGTAATCTCATACTTATCACTGTCCTCGGATTGGGAAGGACACCTATAGATACAACTAGTCTAGTAATATACAACATGGGAAGCCCCCACTAAATATCATAAAGGTTTGGGAAACAAGGGTACTGGGTAACACATGATTCTGAAACAAACTTACGATTTCTGAAACGAACTCAATAATTGAACAATCAACTGTGAACTCGCTCAACTTTGTTGTTGACTCGTTGTTACATGCTTTGCAGGTCGATAGGTACTCATGGAGCTTGCACAGGGAGTCGCGGTCGTTGTGGGACATGGATAGTGGGTGCCATGTTAAAAACATTATAACATTTCGACTTTAATACTTATGTTGGGTTTTCACATTTATGCTTCCGCTAAACACTTAACTATGTTTGGTTTTGAACACCTTTCATATTGTTGGATTGAATTTTATTTATTACTTACAATGTTCAATATGATTGGTGGCTTGATCCTGGTCAGTCACGCCTCCAGGCGGTGATACTCCGCGTGTGGATTTTGGGGGTGTGACTCTTTTTGGCGTTGCATGAGCACGCAACCCAAACCTTGTCGTGAAGCGTCGCAGTATACCACGAAGTCTTCAGTGCCTTCGGGTAATGATAGTATCGGTGCATCGCATAGCTTGTTTTTAAGTAGCTGGAAGGCTTCTTCTTGTTTGTAACCCCAGTCGTATTTCTTGTCTTTCTGTGTAAGGGTCGTTAGCGGTTGAGCTATCTTTGAGAAATTCTCAATAAACCGTCGATAATAGCCCGCTAAGCCCAAAAATTGTCGGACTTCAATTGGGGTTTTGGGGGCTTCCCAATTCTTTATTGCTTCTATCTTGGACGGGTCTACATAAATCCCCTTCTCGTTCACAACGTGACCAAGAAATTGTACTTCGCGAATCCAGAATTCACATTTCGAGAACTTTGCATAAAGTTTCTCTTTCTTTAGTAGCTCTAGAATGGTTCTGAGGTGTTGCTCATGTTCTTCTTTTGTTTGCAAGTAAATCAGGATATCATCGATAAATACAATCACGAATTTATCAAGATATGGTTTGCATACGCGGTTCATCAGATCCATAAAGACCGCTGGTGCATTCGTCAGCCCAAATGGCATCACAAGAAACTCGTAGTGCCCATAACGTGTTCTGAATGCAGTCTTGGGTACGCTCTCCTCTTGTATCCTTAACTGATGGTATCCAGATCGAAGGTCGATCTTGGAATAGTAGCTTGATCCTTGCAACTGATCAAATAAGTCATCAATCCTCGGTAATGGATACCGATTCTTGATTGTGAGCTTGTTCAGTTCTCTGTAATCGATACACATCCGCAGAGTTCCATCCTTTTTCTTCACGAACAATACTGGAGCTCCCCAGGGTGAGAAGCTTGGCCTTATGAATCCTTTATCCAACAACTCCTGGAGTTATGTAGACAATTCTTGCATTTCGGATGGTGCAAGTCGATAGGGTGCCTTGGCTACAGGAGCGGCTCCTGGAACCAAGTCTATACGGAATTCGACTTGTCGTTGCGGAGGTAGTCCTGGCAAACCTTCGGGAAAAACATCAGAGAATTCCTTCACCATAGGAATGTCTTCGAGTTTCGGCTCCTCAGCCTTCTTGTCTACAACATGCGCTAGGAAAGCAACACATCCTTTCCTTAAGCACTTCTGTGCCTTCATACAACTGATGATTCACAGAGGCGCGTCTCGTTTTTCTCCATGCACAATGAGAGTTTCATCATTCGCTAAAGGGATGCGAATGATTTTCTCATGACAAATCACTTCAGGTTTGTTCTTGGACAACCAGTCCATTCCAACCACTACATCGAAGCTACGCAATTGAATAGGTAAAAGGTCGATGCTAAATCTTCGTTCACCAAGTTCTAATGTGCAACCTCTAACAACTTCGCCCGACTCAACAAGTTTACCATTGGCTAGTTCTATGGAATAAGGAATTTCTAATCTACTAGATTCTATTCCAAGCATGCGTTTAAATTCCACAGACATGAAGCTATAATCGGCGCCAGTGTCAAATAATATAGATGCAAGGTGATTGTTAACGAGAAACGTACCGGTGACCACATTAGGGTCTTCGCGTGCGTTCTTTGCTCCAATCACAAATGCTCGTGCCTGAGCATCGTTTCCCTTTGGGCAGTCTTTTATGAAATGATCATTGCTTCCACAACTGAAGCATCCTCGGTTCTTCCCATTTCCGTTACCATTCCTGTTGCCAGTACCATTTCCATTTCCACCATTGTTTCCAGTTCCAGCACCGTTGCGGTTTCCGTTCCCGTTCTTTCCTTTACCCCAACAGTCTTCTGTTTGATGACCCAATCTACCACATTTGTCGCACCTTGGAATGCGACAAGCTCCTTCATGATGATACTTACATTTTTGGCATTTAGGCAGGGTGCCTTGGTATCCTCTGGCTGCAGTATCATTTACCGCTGCAAAGGTTCTTGCCTCCTTAGATGGGTTAGTGTCACGCTTCTTGTTGAACCTTTGTTGTTGCTGCGGGTAGCTTGATTCAGGTTCAAGTGCTTTCTCTTCTTGTCACCGGACGACTCAGCATGCGTCTCGGTCTTTTCTGTTGGGTTCAGTTATAACTTCTTCATACGGATATAATCTTCAGTAAGGCTGACAGCCAGAGTTACAGCCTCAGTGGTTGTTGGAGGTTTGGCCGAAGTTACCATGCCGCGAAATTCTGAGGCAATCCCCAAATGTAGCGTTCAACGCGCTTAAATTCAGGAGTTACCATGTAGGGAATCACCCTAGACAGATCATGGAACCTTCGAGTATATCTAGTAATATCAGCACCTTCCATGGTTAAGTGCCAGAATTCAGTCTCAAACCTTTGGAGTTCAGCCCGAGAGCAATACTTCTCTCTCATTCTTTCCTTCAGTTCATCCCAAGTTAGGCCATAAGCGGCATCATCACCCAAGGTTTGGTCTTGCAAGTTCCACCAAGTCAAAGCTTCATCGACAAACAACCCAGTAGCAAAAGTGACTTGCTGATCCGCGGTACACTTGCTCATGCGAATAGTAGCTTCAGTCTTCTCCGTCCAGCGTACAAACGCTACTGCACCTCTAGTGCCGTCGTAGTTCATTGGTTTGCAGTCGAGAAACTGCTTGAACGTGCAGCCTGGAGCTGCATTTCCTCCAGACGAATCTCCATTCCCATTACGCCTAGCATTGCTTGGTCCTCCACTGTCTGCAGTACGGTTCGCCTCATATTGGGCGATAGCAGCGGAGATCCTTTCTTCCAGTAGAGCGTTCAGCTCTTCAGCAGTCCTCGGTAGAAGAGGATGAGGGGGTTGATCATCATTGCGAGCATTCACAGCTTTCCTGGGCGCCATGTTCTATCAGAACACAACACAGCACGGTTAGATATTTATTTGATATCGTCTTACGAGACAATAGTAGTATATATATTCACAGGCATATACCACATAAGTGACATCAAACAATTATTACTCTAGCAGAGTATTTAATAGGCTGGTGTTCACGTTTGACCTTTTCTTACTGAGGGAATCCATACGTGACAAGACTTGCTGTGATTTCTGTGCACTGAATTCCATAACTATGTATGCATCCATAATTACGTAACTCCTTGCACAGTCCGCAGAGTTCGTTTCATCCTCGTATCTCTTCCTTCAGATAGGCCATTGTTTTCAGGTAAAGTCACGTATACTTGTGACATTCTACTTCTAGCATATGTAAATATCAATTATCACACATAATTGCACGTAATTCTTAATCAACGACAAGTGCTACTCCAGTGCACCCTAAGTCTCGTAGTGTCTTTTCTTGACTCTTTGTAAACAGTTTCAGGTAGTGGATGTCGCGGAAAGTTTTATGCAATGAAAACTTTTTGAAAAATTGTTTTCGTGAAAGCATCCTAGAGATTGTAGACTAGACTCGAGAAGGAATCCTGGTTCACTATAATCGCAGCTCTGATACCAATCTGTCACACCCCTTTCTAAGGCGGAAGCACGAGGTGTGATCATGAAAGGTTTTCATTGCATACGATTGGTAAACATACTACATGCTCATAAAATAACTTCAAATGCCAAGCATTACATAACCAAAATCATAGTTTTAGTGTTTACATCACAAGACACCATATTGTCTGAAAGTTTACATCTTTATTTAAGGATAAACATAAACGACATCCAGGAGCATGAGTAAGACCGCGCGCACATCCACATTAGTTACCTGAAATACATGTGAGTTTTTGGAAAACGTCAACAAAATATAGGTGTGAATTCATGCAGTTTTTGTATTTCACGTTTGTATACTTTGTTTGAAAACATAGTTTGTATCAAGTATCCTTGTATAAATCCAGTATTCATGTATAAATCAAGTGTTCTTGTGTACACCACGTACTCATGTATAAATCAAGTGTTCTTATGTAACTCAAATATTCGTGTATAAATCAAGTATTCTTGTGTACACCACGTACTCATGTATAAATCAAGTATTCTTGTGGTATGAATCTTGTATAAATAAGGTGTTCTTGTATGTATTAGGGTTGTTAATGGGTTGCAAGGCCATTAACATGTGACACGACATAGGAAGTCACCAAACCATAGGCATTTATCAAGTTTTTCTGAGACACAAAAGCACTACTCGGGACTCGTTCTCGCCGAGAGTGTGGCTGCCCGAAACCTGTTAGATCTAACCTTTTGTTCTGCGGTCTAGGTATATTGTTGATTAATGGTGCTTATGGTACCCTATTCGTGACACGATTTCTCGTATCATTCCTCAAAACGCATCATACTTGGTACTCGTTCTCACCAAGAGTGCTTCTTGTTTTTGTATCCATCATACCATTTGTAAACATTGTAATATTTGTAACATGTATTTCACCCCCGAAGTTATAAAACTGAAAACAGTTAAAAGAAAAGGGGGAGCATGAACTCACAACTTTGCGTTCCTGCGTCGTAAACTTCACCGGTTTTTGCTTATCTAGCGTCGTGACCTAAACGTGTTTTATTAACGTTAGTCACTAGACTTGTATCGCACAAGTACAAGCCACTATCTTTTATGTATGTGTGTTCTTGTGTTAAAAATAATTTATATTTTTAACTATGTGTCTTACGTATATTATTTTCTCAAAAATAAATATAAGTATCTTGTATTTGTCTAAGTATGTTGTATGTGTATTTTTGTATCTTCACTCCTTAGGAGTTTTTAGTGTATCTTCAAGTCCTAATACACTATCAAGTATAGTACATACTACATACACTTAACATAAAATTTGGTGATCAAATATATATATTTTTCTCACAAATATACATACTTAATATCCATTTTTATTTTTGAAGAAATCCTCATTTCTTAACACAAAAGTTTGGGAAACCTTGGTAAATGTTTTTAGATACATTTTTAGGGAATAAGTTTCTCAAAAACTTATATTTTTCTAAGTGTCACAATTTATAAAATTTTGGCAGAGTTTCCCCTAAAAATGGAGGTTTCTCATGTTTTCAAAACATGTGTTTATTTTCTTTTAAAACATCATCAACAATCAACAACTCATTTCTCATCTAACAAGTGTTAAAATCAAGTAAGTTACATGACAACATGAACTTGTTCTTTCTCAAAACTTGTAGTAACTTGGCAATGTCTCTAGTAGACTTAGTTACTCTTTAAAGTTTGTTTATTTCATCAAAAAATCTATTCTTGAAAAGATTTAGTGTTTACAACTTGTAAACATAATTTACAAAAATGTTGATTTCATTAACTCTCTTGTTTCACAAGTGTTCATACACTTGTTTTTCCACCAAAAATAATATTGGTTTATGTAAGAATCATGATCTTCTAAAATCATATTTTACACTTATTTTTCTTGGAAAAATCATTCATAAATCTTGGATTTATAAGTTACTAGCTTCTTTTGTTTATTATTTTCCAAGAAATCATTTATTCATCAAGTTCATGTTTGTTCATGAGAATGGTCTTCTTGTGTAAACACATAATCATCCTCTAACTTTCTAGATCATGTATTTAAACACAATCTAACAAGCTTCATGTATTGATCAACATCAATATCTCTAGTAATCAACAAGCAAACATTATACATCTACTAAACAATATCATTTCATCCATTTTTCATCATATGCAAGCTTATGTTTCATGATTCATGAATATGTCTTTTAATGTTCTAGTAATTTTTAACATAGCATATCTTTTAACCACTAAAAATGGAAGTAAATGAGAGTGTTCAAGATGCTTACAACTAGCTTAAAGCTAGGGAAGAAGCAATGAAGAAATCGAGTGGTTAAAAGCAAATGAAGAAGGTCCTTCAAGTTCCGTGAGCACTGAGCCTCGTTAGTGACCTTCTAGCACCTTATGTAAGCCTTGAAATGGATGAACAATGGATGAAAATGGGTGGTGTGTGGTGATGGATGGAGGCCGTAGGTATGGGGGAGCAAGGGAGGAGATGAATGTGGTTTGAAGGAGGTGAAGTGTTATATTTATTATCCATACAAGATCTAACTCAATCTTCCATATCTTACAATATCTAGACAAAATCAAATTGAATCTAAGTAATATCATTATAGATCTTTATAGGATTTTAGAAATCTTGGTGGGGACAGTTCTTTGGGCCATAAGTTTCATATGAGGGGGGGGTTAATTGTAACTTGCAAGATCTTTCCATATCTTTTGTAATCC
This sequence comes from Helianthus tuberosus, assembly GCA_030545235.1. Taxonomy (NCBI): domain Eukaryota; kingdom Viridiplantae; phylum Streptophyta; class Magnoliopsida; order Asterales; family Asteraceae; genus Helianthus; species Helianthus tuberosus. The sequence goes on from CM060405.1 coordinate 195,027,601, forward strand.
CCTAATATCTAAATAATATCAAAGTAAATCCAAACAATATCTAATGCGATATAGAAAGATTTGGCAACTATTTGGTGGGGCCACCCCATGTGAACCGTATACAATATGGGGGGGGGGGGGAAGTGTAACTTTCAAATCTCTAGTTTCATAAACTAGCTAGTTTACAAGTGAAATTTTTAGGGACTTGATGTGTTATCATGTTATAATGGGTGTTATGGTGTTCGGGGACCATAACTAGTTCAGAAACATTAAAACAATGCTTCTGGTAATATTTTTATGTTTCGGGTAATGTCCGGTTGTTCGGTTAAATTCCGGTTCGTTAAAGTGCTAAATTGCACCGTTTAGTGTCCTTTATGTACCCTTTTGTAACCCTTTCAATTCCCAACACTTGGGGAAGTATTATGGGTAATAAAACGTAAATTCTATATAATATTTATATGTTTAAAAGCTGGTTATAGCTGAATTTAATAAAATTTTGCACTTAAAGTGCGTTTCGGGTGCTTTTTAATGCGTATTTTAGTCTCCGGAAAGTCTATATGTTAACCCTTGTATGTACTCTTGGGTTTTAATGTATTCTTGTCATTGGACCTACACCTAGGCTCCAATTTTATTGTCTGACTGCTTTCTGCAGAGTTGTTGGAATATTGTGTCTTACCGGTGAGTTTACTAGTATTTCCGACGCAACGCTCTCGTTAATGCATAAAGCAATATTTTGTAGTATAAAACGTGCATGAATTCACTTGTATAGTATGAAATCAGACAATGTTGACATTTACGCACATAATTGCAGTCATTAAATAATAATTAAAGTGTACGGAAATTACCGGTTTGGTGCCAGTTGTCACACTATCAAGATTTGCTTGGATTCTGCGAATCTTAGCATTGACCACGGCCGTGTGGAGCTGGGCACGCCCCTGTGTTGGGAAATAGAAGCTTCTTCTACTTTGTCTTTTCTGCAGACACTTGGGCACGCCCCCGTGTCCACTGGGCACGGGGCGTGTTCAGCCTTCTGAAATCTTGTTTTTGCTTGGGAAGATGCTGTCGAGGGTTCGGGCATGCCACGTTTATTCCTTTTCTTGTATTTGTGTTAGATTTAGCTGCATTTTTGCTTCTTTTGTTCATTTGAGCTCATTTAATCCTGAAAATACAAAAGGAAGACAAAAGCATACTTTTTCCAACATTAGTACTAAAAAAGGGTTAGTTTTATGCCTCATTTGATGTAATTTATATGTTGCATTTTACATACATCAACTTTCAAAAGTCGGGTTGTTACATTATTGGTATAGTTCGAGTTTTTCAGAGATAAGAGTGGACTGAATTGCTCAATTTGAGGGGGAATTCAGTGATAAGACGTTAGAATTTGCAAAAATGAGGGGGAATAAAAATTTCATATTGAAATTCCAGCATTTTTGAAATTCATGACGATGCAACAATATTCGGGTGGTTCTGACTTCAGGATTGTCTAAAGATACATAGGATCTGGATTTGTGAATTCGTGATCATAGGAAGTTCGGACTCAACATATTAGGGTCAGATTGACGTCTTAGGGTTTGAGTCCCAAGTCTTCGTCAAGTCGGTCAACATGATTAGCATCGGGAGATGATACTTATAAGATATCATAGACGTGTGATAGTCTAAAGTGTCAGAATGGTTAATCTTCAAGCAGATGAATTGTTTTTCGAACTAACCGCTGGAGAATTATGATGTTTGTTGGTTAAGTTGCTGTCGGAACTAGCGGAGAAGACTATACATCTGTTATCATGACTGAAGAGGAAGAATGTGAATTTGATCGTGGATGAATGTTTCTGAGATCTAAATGTGTTACCAGATGATTCGATATCCGATGAAGATTTGTTGATTGTGGAGAATACTGTTTACACGGATCAATCATTCAAGAAGGTGCTTAAAGGTGATCACGGAAAACAGAATTTCAGATTTTCGGGGGTAATCACATATTTGAAGTTAACCAGTGGGGTGTTCAAAGTTTCTATCAATTGCCGGTTGGGTTTTTGGATATTAACAAGATCAAGCAGGCGGAATGCGCGATCGATGGTGCTGAAATGATATATAAAAAACCGAACGTGGATTTGGTTAAAGCTGAAACAGAGAAGCTGCATTGATTAGTTTCAAGTTGATGATTATTCGTGAAGATTGCAGTTGAGCAAATCAGAGGAGGAGTCGTGAACTGTGCAAACAAAGACTTGAAGATTTATTTCATGGGGAATGTGTGTATAATATTGCCAAAGCAAACCCGGATCATCAATCAAAGGGGAATTTATTGAAGATTTCAATATGTCTGATTGAAGTTGCAGAATATTCAAAACACGGCTCTAGGTTTTCAAAGATACAATTCGACAGTGACGGCCAATGGGGAATCTGTTGGTGCATATATCGTATGTTCGCCACTGTGCGAATAGGCTAGATAGAGTGTGTGTTGAATATTTTATAGAATAGTGTGAAATCCGTATCAAACTGAAAGGTTTTGTGATGTAACAGTTCCTTCGTACAAAGGGAGTCCCATCGTACGAACGGACACATTAGTCAGTTTGTACGAAGCCATAAGACACAACCGTTTCGTATGAAGGGACCATAGGTGGGTTCGTACGAAGGCATGATGTGTGTGTGTGTGTGTGTGTGTGTATATATATATATATATATGGGTGTTGGGGTCTTGTGTTGGACAAGCTTTTGGTTCCCTGATGGGAGATGTTGTCCAACTGGTTTCGCGGGTATGTAACTTCTTATCAGTAATAGAAACCAGATTAAATCGACTTATTCGATGTTTATTTTACTTCTACTCCTTTCTTATCGATAATATCTCACTTAATCGGTTATCTTGGGACCAAAACTCCGTCAAACCTGCCGGATCCTGGAATCTCAAATAAACGTTATAATTTTAACTTATCCTTGTAAATGTAATTATGTATTATTTGTGTAGTCTTGCCCTTGTATTTTTTTGACCAAGTCGAAGTAGATGTCTACTTGTATTTATCTCCCCAAAATAAATATAAGTGAATTGCTAAATAGGGGGAGGTTCATTTGAGAAGAATCTTCTTATAAGAAGAAAAATAAATTGATCTAGGCCCTATATTTTTTTGATCAATGGTTGTGAATCAAGATATAATTTTTATCTACTTTTAATTAATGCTTTAATTAATAAGGGTATGATAGACATTTTGATGTAAAATATTAATAAATATTATAAAGAGTTACTCAAATCTAATTAATGCCACCATAATTTCCTCTTCATCACCATTAATACACCAATTTTATTAGAAATGACAAAACTATTTAAAAATGTTATGTCCTACACATATTTTATTATGAGTCAGCAAAATTATTTAAAAATGTTGCGGTCCTACACATTTTGTACCTTACACCAAAACATTGTCTTTATGGTGTAGGAAACAATGTTTTTATGGTGTAGGAGACGTTGAATATGTAGGATCATGTGCATGATTGTTTTTATTGTGTAATATGCAAAACTATTTTATATGATAACTCATTAAATAATTAGGGTTCATTAATTTGAATAACATAAATAAATGATAGACTCATTAAATGATTTGTTCAAATTACCTATGCACCATTTATTCTTTTTATTCTTAATTTGTAATTTCTTCTCATTTGAACTCTCCACTTGTTAAATAATATTTCTAATATTATTTTTTAGTATAAATATACTTGTATGGTTATTTGCATAACTTGTCATGTTTACCAAATGTATACTTAGGCAAGTATACATGTTTTTGTGTAATACTCATGTATTTTTGTATTAATGACAAGAATCATTTCTTGTAATTTTTATACTTTTCCGGAAATTATATTTCTTAAAAATAATATATCTCTAAGACTTGCTAGAAATATATATATATATATATATATAGGGAGGGGCTCATGCGAGAACCACCCTTATTGTGAGAACCTTGAGAACCAATGTGAACACAACCTAAAATAGCTAAAAAAACCTAACCCCCACCCCCCCCCCCCCCAAAAAAAAACCTAAACCCCCCACCCCCCCCCCCCCCCAAGCTAAAAAAAACCTAAAAAAAACCTAAACCCCCCCTCCCCCACCCCCCAAAAACCTAAACCCCCCCCCCCCCCCCAAGCTAAAATGCTAAAAACTAAACCCCAAAAAAACCTAAAAAAATCAAAAAAAAATCCAAAAATATTTTTTTGATTTTTTTAATATTTTTTAGGTTAAAATCGCTACTTTTCGAAGCAAAAAAAAAATTAAAAAAAAAAATTTTTTTTTGTTCGAAAAGTAGCGATTTTAACCTAAAAATATTAAAAAAATCAAAAAAAAAAATTTGTGTGATTTTTAGCTATTTTTAGGCATTTTTGGTGTGTTCACATTGGTTCTCGCGGTTCTCACAATAAGAGGTGGTTCTCGCATGATCTTCTCCCTATATATATCATACTAGTTAAATATATATATATATATATATATATATATAGTCATTTGTCTGATTTTATATAATTTCCACTAATTCTAGTAAATATATATATTTTTTTGTTGTTTACATATATATTTGTCCATGTAGTTGTCCGATTGTCCAAAGTCCATGAATTTAATAAGGAATATATATATATAGGGTCAGGATTTAGAAAAAATGGTGAAAAGTGTGAGAACAGTGAGAACGGTTATGGATCGTCCGATCAAAACAATCTATGGACTAGATTGGCGCAGTGACGTTTTCGTAAATAACACCAATTCTATTAAGTGGATGCGCTTCATTAAGGGTAAAAGGGTCTTTAGACTTCTCTACCAAAAACGCCAAACTCATGAATAAAACGCCATTACGGGCCAAAACACATCCTATATAAACAAAACATCTCAGACATTCATTAAACACACCTCGAACCGCAAACACCATATTTACTACTATATAATATTCTTTTTAGAAATGCCAAAAAACCCAAAACATCAAACACACCAAACTCAAAAACGCCATATTTTACTATATACCAATCATCTTAGAAAACACCAAAAAACTCAAACATCAAATATTCCAATCGACGTTTCTTTTATATACACTATTTTCTCAGTAAACGCCAAAAATGACAAACATCGTTTCTTGTATATTCAATATTGTTCTACGCGAAGTTTCGCATAATGCATTCTTAGCTGAGGGGTGTAACTCAATAACATTTTGCTGCATGAGATGGACAAATCTTCAAGAAAAAGATGCTGGTGTCAGACTTATGTCATTTTTTGTGCTTTGTTGTTGATGAATTTTTGAATGGCATGAAGAGGCGGATAACACTGATGAGTGGTTTGAAGATAAAGATGAACTTCAAACAAAAAACTCACATCATTTTGTCCATCCAAACGACCACAAAAAACTACTTCAACAACAAAAAAAAACAATATGAAGCATACCAAAGTCAAACTGCCAGTGAACATGTTTCAAAGAAGAAAGAGAATGCTGACAGTGAAGATCTGGAAGATCATTGTTTCTATTTTTTTTTTATTTTCTTTTTCTGTTTTTTGTTATGTATTTTTCAGCTAAGAACAAAATACATTATTTTTAACAAAAACGCCACACAGACAAAATGCTTGTGAAACACCATCATGCCATAAAACGCCAAAAACTTACAAAGTATAATAAAATTACTTTGGACAAGTATTATTAAATACTAAAAAGAGTAATATGCACGGATAGTCCCTGTGGTTTGTCAAAGTAACACCCTTAGTCCTCAACTTTTAAAAATTACACTCGTGCTCCCTATGGTTTGCTCGGTTGTTACTCGGATGGTCCCTAGAGTGATTGACAGTTAGTTTTCTCTGTTAAATGTGTGCGGAATGACTAAATTACCCCTAACCAATTAAAAAAACTAAAAAAATTATAAAGATTGATGGCCCCACTCATCTTCTTCCTCTCTCTCTCTAAAATCCATCACCACCTGCACCTTAAACCCACAACCACCACCTCCATCGTCACCTTCAAAATCAACAAATTGATCTGCAAATTCCCTTATTAACAATTGATGCAACATGCCCACCAACGAAATCTTGCAAAAAATTAAGAATCAAGAAACTAAAAATTCAAAGAATCACATTACACGATTATGTTCCTGGACAATAATCATGTGCACACTTGGAATGTTAAAGGGATCTGCACACATACATCTCATTATTGTTATTAATTATTTTTATCATGATTGTTATTATTATCAAACAAACATATGCTTTCAAGATTTCCCATTTCAACCTAGTTTCAATTTCAATTTCTTCTTTTTTATCTCTGATTCAATCATCCAAGAGAGAGAGAGAATCTTGAAAGACAGACCACCTACCCTCCCCCTCTTCTGTACCCCACCAACACCACACATCCTCCCACAACCATCGAGAGAGAGAGAGAGAGAGAGCTGACGAGGTAAATGACTGTGGCTGGCCATGGCCTCCGATTGTTCTGTTCCGACTAAGGTTCCACAACTGTACCTTAGGTGTCGGATAGAGTTCCTGTGAGTTCCGGTAAGTTGTATTATATCCGATGTCTCATTTTTTACTCAGATCCATCTAAACCTAACTCTGATCTGGTGATATTTGTTGACACTTGACACTGTGTGGATGGATCCATGGTTCTAGTACTATCCCGTCTAGCATGGTAAGGTCCGGTCATAAAGTTGCTTATTTTCTTTTTTCTGGTTGAATGTAGTCTCTCAGGTGGAGTGTGCTGTTGATTGTGATGGTCGTTTTGTCGAATTTATGGTGAACTATAGTGTAGGCAGCAGTGGCTACACTCGTCAGTGGTGATCTCCGGCAAGAAGATGTTGCAACAAGGGAGAAGATGGAGAGATGAAGTAAAGATGAGGGGATGGTGGTGGTTGTTATTGATTGCAGGTTTAGAGTGAGAGAGATGATGGGACCTACTTGACTTTAATAATATTTCTTCTTTATTGTTTTAATTTTTATTTTTTAAAGGGATGGGTAAATAAGTAATTTCAGATGGACTTCACGGAGAAAACTAACAGACATGCACTCCAGGGACTATCTGAGTAACAACTCGTCAAACCACAAGGAGCACCAGTGTAATTTCCAAAAGTTGGGGACTATAGATGTTATTTTACAAAACCACAGGGGGACTATCCGTGCATTTTACTCTACTAAAAAAAACGCTAAACTTGGAAGATGGGCGTCTATCACCCTAAACTCAAAAAAATCTGAACAAAAACAGTAAAAATACACACAGTAACTGAAAAGACGGTTACTTTATTAATATCATTTATTATAATAAAATCTCGCCTAAACTATGCGCCAAAAGCATCCTATAAGAGACGTCTCTGCAAAATCAATTGATCACACCAAAAAACAATGCCATGTTTCCTAGAAACCACTCACTTTAAAAACGCCAAAGAAATAGTTAAAAACCACATATGGGAAACCACGTTTCTTCTATATTGAGTATTGTTCTGAATGAAGTTTTACTGAATTGATTCTTCTCTGAGGTGGGTATCTCTATAAGTTTTTGCTGAATGAGATGGAAAAATATTCAAGAAAAAGAGACTGATGACACTGATATGTCATCATGTCACTTTGTTCTTGATGGATATATTGATGGCATGAAGGGATCAATACCAGTGTAAAAAATGCTATTTTGGACTCCATTATTATAATAACATTCGAGCAGGCATTGATCTTCAACATGTCACCAAACAAGAATATGTCAAACCAAAATACAGGATGCCAGTAAAAATAGGCTTCTTCTAAAGACGAGCATTATGTAGGAAAATTAGCATCTAGGTAAGGTATTAAAAAAGGTTCAAAACGCCAAAACGGTTCAAGAAGAAGAGGCTGGTGACAGTGAAGATTTGGATGAGAAATTAGATTAGATTTTTTTTTCATTTTCTATTGATTGTTATCTAATTCTCTGTTGTTTATTATCTAATTCTCTACTAATAAAAAATTGAGTATAAAACGCCAAAAACTACAAACATCAAAACATCTGATAGTATGAAAACTGTGAGAACGGATGCTAGCAAAGCACATTGTTGCTATATAAAACGCCAAAAAATGCCAAACAATATATTATTAGAAAACAACACTAATTGACATATGAAACTGAACGAAACAGTAACTGCAAACAGTAAAAATAAAGAGACAGGAACATTATTGCTAAACATTTATTATATTAAAAGCCACTACATGGGAAATTGAATTTATTTATCTTTTCAAAATGCTATAATTGTGTGTCACATTATATGCCTGCATCCTACATGGCACAACAATTGATAAAAAAAATACACATAAAGAAAATCACTGATGTTTTTTACCGCAAAAAACAAATATCTACATGGCCGCAAAAAAAAAAAAAAACCTCATTATATAAGTACAACAGCTAAACAAAAGCTTTACACTCCACACATTAACTAAAAACGCCACATCTTGTCTAAAACGCCATATAATTTTAAAAAAATGGTACATGTTATTGCATGGAGGTTTTAGAGGTCAGGGGACGTTTCGTCATTAAGTTCTCTGACAGGAGAAGGGTGAAAGTCAAAACAATCAAAGCCATACTTAGTTAAACGCCAAAATATTTACTATGCTCCTGGTCTAAAAACAATAAAAACGCCATGTATTTGTTAAACGCCAAAAAATGAAGAGATGCTGTGAGACGCGTTTAAAAAAAAGAATATGAAAGGACAAAAAAGCCCCTCCGCCCTTCACTATGTCGCGTGCCACGTGTTAGGCCAGGATCCGTTCTCACCGTTCTCACACTTTAGGGCGTTTTCTCCTGATCCCGTACCTATATATATACATATGTGTGTGTGTGTTTTGGTATTTTTTTTTTGTCCAAACTCCCATGTGTGGGTAATTCATGTGTGTATTATACTTGAATATTTACTTGTGTATTTTAAGCGTATTTTGTATTCATACTCCTTGGGAGTATTTAGTGTATTTCATTTCCTAGATGTACACTAGTATATAATACACATAATATACACATAACATGTAATTTTGGATAGGGTGTGCAAAAAACCGAATTAGCCGAACCATAACCGAATTAACCGACAAAACCGAACCGAAAAAACCAAACCAAATAAAATCCGGTGGGTCGGTTAATGATTTTTTTGAAAACCGAAAGTAGCGGGTCGGTTATGGTTATCGTTTTTTCCATACTCACCATAAATGAACCGAACCGACATGCAATAAATTTTTGTAGGATTTAGGACTTTTCACCATATTTTAATTTTTGATGTTTTTGACTGAAGATTTTAGTACTTATGGGGTTTTCATATCATTTTTTGGTTTTGTTTGAATGTTTATTTGAATTTATGAAATGTATCATATCACTTTATTTGAATATTCGATAATAATTGGTATTGATATTATAGATTATATGTATTCTGTAATACTATGTAATATACTAATATATACAAATATACAATAACAATTTATTCCATGTTAAAAAAAATAAGCTATTTCTAGCTAAGCTAAATACACGGTTAACCACCCATAACCAACCCACTATAACCATCAAAACCAAATAACCATAACCACCATAACCGATCAGTTATGGTTATGGTTATCCAATAACCGACATCGCGGTTATGGTTATGATTTTTTATCAAAATCGACCCAAACCGACCCATGCACATCTCTAATTTTGGAGACAACTAAATATATATACTTATACTTGTTTTAAATCTTTAAGAAAACTCTATTTCTTAACTTATATTTTGGTATAAAATTAGGGAAAACCATGTTTAACTTCCTTACACATTTTATTAGTAAAAAGTCTTGCAAAAATTATATTTTTCCAAGTGTCAAAATTTTATAAAAAAATTATCATAGTTTCCTCTAGATTTAGGAGTTTTCTCATGTTTAAAACATGTGTTAATGTATTCAAAACTCAACAAATCATCCAACAAGTTTTTAACAAGACTTTTATGTAGCAAACTTTTCCAACATATATGTATATGAACTTGTAACCACATATACATGTAGATCCGTGTATTTCTTATGTAAATCACCATTTAAACAAGTTTATGTCAACTTTGAAAACAAAACTTTTCAAGAAAAAGTTTATCAACATGAGCTTCTCATACTTTTACTAGTTTATGTTAACTTTAAAAAAATAATCTTTCAAGAACAAAGTTTACTAGTAAGATCTTTACATGATACAATTTCTAAAAATCATTTTGGTTGCATTTTCAAGTTCATAACATTATGGTGATGGATCTTGCTAGATCTAACATTTTTATTTTAGATCTATGCTTTTAACATAATGATAACAAGATCACTAGTTCATAACAACCAACTTACATGATCTAGCACATAAACAACTTAAACAATCAAGTAAACAACTTGTATTTTTAGTGTTCTTTTATGTTTACCAAGTCTTTTATGATGAGCTTCAAGATGGATTTTCTTGTATTTTATAAACAACATGAAATGTGAAGATGAACAAGGTATTAGTGGGCCTACTACTAGCACTTGTGGCAAGGGAAGAAAACAAGAAGAGCAAGAAGATGAAGATGAAGATGATGCAAAGATGGTGGATAAAAGCTCTCCAAGGTGGTCCTTGAGTTTCCAAGACTTGTAACCTTCTTTGATAGACTTGAGACACCTTTGGGAATGCTTGAAATGGCTTGGAGATGAAAGAAAAATGGAGGTGAAGGTGGGGTGTTGTTGGCCGAAAATATGGGGGAAGAAGAGAGAGTTCCGTGTGTTTGGTTTGTCTTGAAATGGAGTGATAAGGAGCATGACCCATTGTGTTATAAATTCCCATCAAAATATTAACCAAAGGTTTAAGAAATAAGCATCTTTGACCAAACTATGTTTTTGTCAACTTGGAAACCATGTGGGTCCCCTATGGGGACGGTTACACGAGGGGGGGGGGGTAAGATGATCAAAATTGAAAGTTGAAGGTAATAAGTGTAAATTAGAGGTTTTATTATATATTAAATAGGTTTAAGTGTTTTTAAGTGTTTTGAGAACAGATGTTTGCTTGTCTTCAACAGATGTGATGATTTAGGGGGTGTTTGTTTTTTCTTCAAACATCTTCAAGGGAGCTGATGTCTGCAGGCACGCAGACGTTACCCTTGAAAACTGTTTGTTTTTTTCTTTCAATCAGATCTGAAAATGGCTTTTTTCAGCTTAAAAAAATGCTATGACACCCTTTCTTCAAACATCTTCACAAAAAACACTTCCTCCCTCGTATACGCTCTGAACTCAAATTTTAACCTAAACTGGACCACCACCACTCTCTCGGCCATTTCACTCCTCATCCCCTCAACCCTAAAAAAGAACACGCATCTCCGTTCTTTCTCAACTCCACGTCGCTGCACACTCTCCCTCACAATCCAGGCTTCGCAACTTCGCATCAACCGTCCCTTGTTTCGCCAGCGGCCACATTCTTGTTCCGTCCGGCCTTCTCGCTCCGGCCAAGCCTTCCACTCGTAACGAGCCTCCATCATCTCCCCCTTCTAAGGTAAGAATTAGGTAGCATGTTCAATTTGGTTTGTAATTAGGGTATTTTTTTGTGATGTTGTGCAAGTTTGATGAACTGATGTGCAGTATTAGGTAGCATGTTCAATTTTTTACCTCTCACTATTTGGTTTGTAATTAGGTTATTTTTGTCTGATGTCATGAAAGTATGATGTGATTTAAGGGGGGTGTTTGGGATTGGTTATTTTAGCCAACTTATTGATTTTGGAAAATAAAACAAAGTTCATGTAGTTTGTACAGACGGTATCAATTTATAAAAACAAACAGTCTTATATTTTCAGCTTGAAGAGCTTCAGACCACATCTTCAGTTGCAGACATGAAAACAGACGAAATCAGCTTGCAGACAATTTATGTCTGAAAAAACAAACAGCACCTTAGGTGTTCAAGATTCACTGTCTCTGGGGAGATAATTGCTTCATTAACTGTTTATTTCTTGATCTCTGTGTCATGTTTTGGCTTTTAGATATCATCTATTCTTTTGTAGGTCTAACAATCCCCCCTATAAAAGAAGATGCCAAAACAAATGTTTATTGATCAAGTTTTATTTCTCATCAATTGTTCTCTTATCTGACCTTTGAATTGTAATTCAAAGTCTAGAGAAACAGTGTCATATGGGTCCTCCTCCAGTGGCAGACTTATTATGTCTTGCAGATCTTCAATTTTCTGCACATAAGCACTTTTCATCGAGATCTTCTCCACCTCTCCACTAGCCTTGAGTAAGGTCAATTCATGGGTATCTTTGTTTGATTTCTATTTTAGAATTGTAAGGTTATAAGGATTTGCTGGGACAAGAGTTATTACAGATGAGTTTGGAGATACTGGTCTTCCCATGATAATATCAACTAGATCTTCTTTCCTGGTTTATTTCTTCTTTTCAAATTTTCTGTTTAAAAATTCCCTTGCAGCTCTTGATATGTTTTTGCTGATGGGAACTCAAAGGGTTCAACCAAAGTTTTTATGGGAAAATCTAGTTGTTCATACTCTGGCTTTCTTGGTAATGAGGGATCCTTGTCTCTTTTGATTTCCAACTGTTTGTAGTTTTCAAGGGTTGCTGACTCATTCCATTTTGCCAATGTTTTATGGGAACTTAGAAGGTTCAACCAGAGTTTTTATGGCTCATTCCATTTTACCAATGTTTTATGGAAACTAAGAAGGTTCAACCAGAGTTTTTATGGGAAAATCTAGTTGTTTATATATCTATACTATATTATAATGCACGAGAGAGAGAGATACGTTTTAAGATACCCAAAAAATAAGAACTTTTTTCCTCTTGATTTATAAATACACCCCTAAAATGAGGGTAAATTGGTCTTTTTAAGCAACAGTTAGATTTTAGCCCCATATTATTACACTTAAATCCCTTAGTTTTATTATGGGTAATTAGTTACAGGTTCCATCTCCACAATAAACTTATTATTCTTTTACGTATTCTTGTCATATCTTATAAACTATAATGTTTAAAAAAAATCCAAAAGTACTGTTACGACCTACTTATTTTTGTCGACGTTTTGATAGTTGTCTTGGTCAGTATTGACGTGTGGGTTAAAAGGTACAAGTAGAAGATGTCTTAGTTTACAAGTGAGTAAGCTCAATGTACTTAGTCATTATTCCATAATGTTTACTAGCTATAGATTCCCAGTATAATATTGCTATAGTTTTTTTAATTAAAAAATTGATATGTTACGTGATTAACAGTGTCTAAGGGTGAGTAACAACTGAATCGCTATCCGAAATCGAACCGAACCGAAATCAACCAAAAACTGAATTAACCGAAAATTGATTAACCAAAAACGGTTATGGATTATTTTGTACCCTCATTTAACCAAAATTACCTGAACTGAACCATTCATATTTTCATATATTTCTAACTTTTATACCTCCAGTTCATGTATTTCATATTTATACCCCAATTTTATGCATTTATACCTTCATTTCAGGTAACTATACATCCATTTCATGTATTTATATCTAAATTTCATGTATTTTTAATCAAAAGTTTTAGCCCAAATTTGGTTTTGCTATTAACCAAAATTAAATGAATCAAACCAAAAAACCTTAAATCTAACTGAATAAACCATATCGATTGACTAAAAACGGTTTGGTTAATAAAATAGACTAATCGATGATCTCGATTTCGGTTGAGGATAATAATCTAACCAACCGAACAATGCACACTGTGGCAATGTCTGTGTTTCCCGACGCATCGCACGTGCACCTATCGGTTATTAACCAAAATCGGTTATCGGTAAGCAATAACTAAATCGTTAACCTAAACCAAACCGAAATCAACCAAAAACTAAATTAACTAAAAACTAAAAACCGAAATAACCAAAAACCGGTTATCAAAATTTTTTTTACTCTCGTTTAACCAAAATTAGCTAAACCGAACTGAATCATTCATATTTTCATATATTTTTAGCTTTTATACCTCCAATTCATATATTTCATATTTTATATCTCAATTTCATATATTTATACTTTCATTTCATGTATATACCTCAATTTCATATATTTCTAAACAAAAGTTTTAGCCCAACTTTAATTTTTGCTATTAACTGAAGTCAAATAAACTAAACGAAAAACTGTCAATCTAACTGAATAAACCGAAGTGATTAACTGAAAACCGATTAGTTAATAAAATAGACTAACTGATGACTTTGGTTTCGGCTTTGGTTGAGGACAATAACTAAACTGACCGAACCATGCACAACACAATGAAATGGATTACCCGATTACTACGCTTTTGATGTATATCCATCCCAATGATGCTACAATAAATATTATATGAATAAGAAAACTACAAAATCGAGTATCTAAATACGATGTGTCACTCCCGCCATATCACGTGAGCATCCTACTAATACTATTTGTTTGTCTGCTGTGTGTTTTAAAGCTACAGGTCTCTCTCGAGGTAGTTTCTTTATTCTTCAAAAACATATATATATATTTCTCGCGTCTATCCTATCCCTTCTAAGCTATACCGATAACTTTATATATTTCTTGCGTCTATTATATCTCTTCTAAGCTATACCGATAACTTTATAAATAAAAAGTATTGAGTACGGTTGTTGTTGTTGTATCTTTAGTGGGTCTGTCTTGAGCTAGGGTTGTTCACGAGCCGAACCGAACCGATCAGACCTTTGCTCGTGCTCAGTTAGTTTCCAAACCGATCCGAACCGAACCGAGCGTTTTTTCAACCGAGCCAAAGTCGAACGAGCGTCTTTCGATCCAAACATTTTTCGAACGAACGTCGAGCGAGTATCTAGCGTCGCAGAATAAACAAGGAAAGCGACGATGGCAGTGCTAGTTATTAGAATAAAGTGCAGTTTTCGTCCCTGATGTTTCGTCCAATAGAAAACAAGTAAAAATTTAACAAATAACAAGGAATACAAAAACACTCAACTAGTTCTATCGAGATTAACTAAGCGGGAAGATAAATCGTCGGCCGATTGAAACATACCCTTGTTCTATCGGAAGTTTGAAATTGAATGAATTGATTGAAGCAAAACCCTTACGAGTTGGCGTATTAGCGAGTGGCAATGGAGAAATCGAATAACGATGGCCAATGGGGGGGGGGGTTGATTAGGGTCTCGCACTTCTGAATCAAATGGTGGGTTGAGACTTGAGTATTGATCGACGCTTCACATTTTAGTATTTGAAATTTTGACTCAATTACTCAAATGAACATTTAAGTATTGGATGATGAACTATTGGTATTGGATTTCAATTCTAATTACTTAAATGAGCTCTATTTGGATCTTGGACCAAACATTGTTAATGTTGGTCTCTAGTCATTTCATTAAAAATGATATACACATGATGGAGAGGGTGAAACCCGAGCTTTAGAGTGGTTAATTATCATGTTTTATGTGTATTTGATGTGTTTATTTGACTGGAATGAAGTAACTATGAGATTTTGGTGATTTGTAGGTAAAACATGTAAATCGGTGCATTTACGATGGTTAAAGATGAAGTTGTGAGCTTTGGATGGGATATTGCAGCTAGAGGATGAATATTGAAGTTTGTTCGGGTGATATGAAGGCTCACGAGTGAGAGGAGTATGAAAGAACAAAGTTCAGGGACCATTCGGTACTTAATTGGAAGTTGCTTTGTGCATAAATGTGCAAGAAACAAGATTCTACAAAGTCTAGGGACCAAAAGTGACATATGTGAAAGTTTTATGTAGGTATTCATGGGGAGATATTGTTTTGCGTTTTCACCCATGGTACACAAACCGTGGGTCACGATATGGGGTTGCAAGGATAAAAGAACAACAGGGAGTTTATACTGTGACCCACAGGTCAGACCTTCACCCACAGTAGAGGTAATTGTGCCAGCTCTGATGTAAACTGTGGCCCACGGTTCTGAACAGTGGGTCACGCTGTGATGAGATGGGGCGCGAATTTTGTGATTTTTATGGGTTTTTATAAGAGGAAAACCCTAGTTTCTCATTATCTATCATTCCAACTTCGATCAAGGGCATCCAAGACACTCCAAGTTCAAGATTTTTTCACTCAATCCATCAAGATTCTTCATCCAATCATCGAAGCAATCATGAATTCATCATCAATTCAAGCTTTTGAAGATTCTTCGTGCGAGATGAGCGGCTAAACTTTTTGTGGTTTCCTCCGGATGGAGGGTTTGTGTAATTAGGTACTTTTATGTGTTTCTAATCATTGTAACTTGGTGATCTAAGCATCCGATGCTTTTCACCATGGATTTAATTGACTGATTGTAACTGGTTGCATTTATTTAAACCTTGATTTCTAAGCATTCAGTTCCCGAGAGTTCTAGTAATTGGGATATATTTGACATGGGATTAGGGTTTGTAATTGTAATTGATAATCATTCGATAACCTCCCGTTATGTATTGACTGGTGTACTTAGTCGTTGGTTATCACAATTGGTTAATTAGGTTAAACATTTATGTCTATGTGAATGTTTTGATGAAACACATAATTGAGTTAATTGCAAAACCTAAAATCTGGAGGAACCATCTTTCTTCCTACTTATTTAAATCACACTTTTTATTCGTTAATTTAGTTCTCTCACATAATCAAACAAACCGATTTCTCAATTCAGTAACAATTAATCAATACTTAGCATAATAACGCTTTCCACAGTCCTCCCTTGGTTCGATACCCTACTTATTCTATACTAATAGTTTAAATAGGTTTTTGCATGTCACTAACGACAGACATCAAAATGGCGCCGTTGCCGGGGAGGCGTGCGCAAAGTGCTTAGTGTTAAGTTCTAGTTTTAGTTAAATATACAAAAATCCAAAAATAGTGTCTTTTTAGTTTGTTCTGTTTTGTTCGGATTTACGCGAGGTTTTCTTGTTTTTGTTTGTGCAGGTGATCTAGGAAGTGTATGCATCATACTCGGAATTCCGGGAAATCATCACCATTAGTGTTCGACCCGGAGATCGAGAGGACAGTGAAGCATACAAAGAGAGTACTACATCGTGAGAACAAGATTCTTCAATCACCAACATCAACACTCAAGACAATGGAGAACTCAGCGACTCCGGAGAAACAACCACAAAACCCACTTCCACAACAACAATTCTCGCCAACACCTACCCAACCGTCACCAAACACTACCATACCACCACCACCACCACCACCACAGTCTACACAACCTACTTCTACATCTCCAGTACCATCATTCTCAACCTTTTTCCCAAACCTTGATAACATTCAACCAACTTCTACCCAAGCAACATCTCTTCAACACCCAACTACGACCCAGACTGTTAATTTACAGCAGTCGTCTCCTTATGTTAGAATCATTCCTGATGACACTCCATTACCGAGTCAAACTCAAGCACCTAATGCAACATCAATTCCGCCAGCCGCCCGACCAGTTATTTCACCGCAAAGTCAGCCAATGCCAAATCTTTATAGATCAACCATCTATGATCAAGGAAATAACTCAGGAGATTTTGATGATGGCTATGAGGAATATGATAACTACATGGGTCAAAACGAGAGACAAGTGGTTAACACGGGTAGCTATGAGAGGCAAACAGTCGGATTGGGTGCGGCCGAGAGAGTCAATCAAGGGAACGTAGGGTATCAACAATATGTGCAACCAATGCCAATACAACAACAGATACCACAACAATATCATCAACCTGACCCACTCAATCAGCAGCCTGCTCCGAGAAGGCCGGTGGTGGACATTCCATTACCACCGCCGGTACCTCAGATGCAGGGTCAAGCAAGACCGTTGCCACGAAACCTACACCGACCGGTGATTTTACCGGAAAGAATTCCGCGAAGAAATAATCAAGGTCCAGTTCGAGGTATAGAGAGCCACTTCAGGCCTGCTATAGTTAACAACCCATCACCGGTTGTGATCCCGCAACTACAAGGAGGGCGGTCATTCGAAGTACGAACAGATTCAATATCCAGTCTGCCTAAGTTTCATGGTCACGCACATGAAGAACCATATCTACACATTGCTGCATATGATGCACGTTGCAACACAATCAGCAGCCAAGGGTTCTCAGTTGATGATGTGAAATTGGTACTTTTCCAATTCACACTTGAAGACAAAGCACAACAATGGTTTCATTCGTTACCGTCAGCTTCGATCTTCACATGGGGCGAAATGCAGCAACAATTTTTAGATGAGTTCTATACTCATTTGCGTACTAACAATGCAAGGAAGGATATTCGAGGGTTTCGACAACAGCCCGGTGAGTTATTTCACGAAGCGTTCAATCGTTTCAAAATGATGCTCAAGAAGTGTCCACATCATGAGATATATTTGTGGGAGCTTATTAATACATTCCACGAAGGCCTAACAGATGAAGATGCCAGGGATGTAAATTCAATATCCAATGGTACTTTTGGAATGAATTACGAAGAAGATGATTGGGAATATTTAGAAAGAACAGCAAGGGCGTCAAAACGCAAGGCTCAATCTTCTAGAAGTGCACGACAGTCAACAGTGAGAGCAGTAGAGAATCCACCGGAGGTAAGTGGTCAGTTTCCGTTGTGTAGACATTGTGGAGATCTAGGGCATATTGCTGATCAATGCCCAACCATTATTGGTGAAAGTGAAGATGTGAACTATGTGCAAGATGGGGGTGGTGGAAGAAATTTCAACATGCAATCCAACACATATCACCCGGGCCTCAGAAATCACCCGAATTTTAGCTATGGGAATACGAATAATCAGCTAAATCCGGGATTTCAAGGCACCAATCAATCTGGTGGTCAAAGAAACTTCAATCAGAACCGATTTCAAGGTAACTTTCAGGGTGGCTACCAAAACGATCAAAGAGGACCAACTGGGTCTTCTAACACTTCGGGGAGTAACGATATGATGGAGGTGTTGAAATCAATTCAGCTCGAATTACAAAATCAAAGGCTTGAGCTGCAAAATCGTGCTCAAAAGGATGAGATGCGAGATAAAGCTGTCCAGTCATTAACCACACAAATGGCCCAACTTGCAACCGATGTGAAGGAGTTGAAACAGCAAAACGGGAAGCTTCCCAGTGACACTCAAACGAACCCCAAGCACGGGAAGAATATACCAGTCAGCGGGGTAAGTTTCGTTCCTAAAAACAATTTGAATGATAAATTTTTAACTTCTTCTGTTTCCCATGTGATTGCAGGTTTAAGTGGTGCAAATGAGGATGGAGATGGGTGTGACTCAGGAGAGCCGGTCGTCCCGATTCGAGTTGGAAAGTTCAAAATCCACAAGGCGTTGTTGGATTATGGAGCTGGGATGAGTGTTCTTCCCGGTAGCCTTTACGACCAGTACGACTTTGGTCCGTTACACGCGATTGATCAAATGGCAGTATTTGTCGATTCGAGTTGGAAACAACCCCGAGGGGTTGTGAAAGACGTGATAATACAACTGGGCGAGTTTTACTACTCGGTCGATTTTATGGTGATTGATTATGCACCATCACGGACCTATGAGCAGCCACAAGTAGTTTTGGGCCGCCCTTTTCTATATACAGCCAACGCCCAAATTGATTGCAGAAACGGGATGGTTACCATGAGCTACGAGAATCGTAAATTATACTTTAATGTGTTTTTAAAAACCATATCTTATGATCTTCTTGCTGATTTGAGTTATACAGGTGCTACTAACGAATTTGTTTCAAGTGTTAGCACAGTCAGGTTAAATGCGAGTGGTGTTGCGTTGTACAAGTCCGAGTTAAAGAGTGATGGAAGTCAGGTGAACAAGACAGCTGTGAGAGGAAGAGCAATTGCAGGAAAACCACCCGATGGTGGGAGTGAGTGGGGCAACAAGGCTGAGGTTGAGCTCAACTGGCGTGGAGCTGCGAACCTTCCACAAGATTGGACGATGATGTATGGAGAGAAATGGGGAGGCAAGCGTTCAGATGAACCTCCCTGAGTACATCAGGTCTTGAGAAGTCCGGCTGAAGACGAAAACTTAGCGCTAACGGGAGGCAACCCGGATGTTCGGTACATATTTCTTTTGTTTTTTTTTATTTTTCGTGTCTTTCCATTGTTTGATGGTTTGAAAAGGTTTTGTGAGTTACCCACGGTTTCAAGCAAGTGTGGGGATGTTGAAGATACCCAGGTATGTCGCTAATCTCAGTTGTGTGTCGAGGACGACACGATTTTCTTACGGGGGGTGGAGCGGGCATGTGAATGAGAAACCGAATCATTCGGTTTTATCAAAAATTATAATGAAAAGGTCACATGGGTCTTTGAAACGAACGAAATCCTTAAAAACCATTCATCCATAAAATAAAAATAAAAAAACCCTTAAAAAAAACTAAAAAAAAAATAATAATAATAATAAATAAATAAATATGTATGTTTACTTATAATAAGGTGTGAAGAAGTTATGTGCACAAAACATAAAAGAAACAGTGATCGTGAGTTATGGTTGAATAAGAGGCATTGCATTAAGACGCAAACCGTGACCCCCAGTGTAGATTGTGACCCCCAGTTCCCAGTTTCTGTTTGAGCAGCCTCAAGGAACCGTGACCCCCACTTCATATCGTGACCCACAATTCAACATCCCTGGGTGCGCAGCAGGTATGTACCGTGACCCACGGTTCGGAACCATGGGCCACGGAACGTCGTATTTCAGCGGGTTTGAGGGGTCGGGTCGGGTATGTTGACTTTTAAAACGAATAACACCCTAATCGTGAAGCCCGATCCATGTTTAACTCCACTTAACATCACGTTACATCAGATCTTTCATTACAACTTTATAATATTCATCATCTTCTTCCTCTAATTTCTTCAAAAACTCCATAGCTATAACCTTCATAACTTGCTCGTTTCTCCATCAAATCGAGTGATTCAAGGATCTAACTTGCGTATTTTTTCGAGAGGAACACATCTACAACCTCGGTTTCCTTCGAAAACATCCAGAATCTCACGAATCAGATCGAGCACGAAGAACCCTAATTTCCAAATTTGGGGGTTTTTCTTCTAACGTGAATCTAAAGTTTCATAAGTGTTTTTCCAAGCCTCCTAAGACAGAAAGGTATGATTTTCGCCCCTGCATTCCTTGTAATTGATGAAGTCAAGGTATGGTGAGTTGTTTTGCTTTTGATTCTTGCATGATTAGTCATACTACGTTTGATTGAGAATGTTAAGAGACATACATTGATGAACATTGTCTTGAATTGCTGAACTAAAAAGGGCAGGGGTATACACATGTTTTTAGATGAACATATGACCATTGATGATGATGTAAGACTTGTTTAAAAGCTGTTAATGATAACAATTCTGAAATTCTTTATGAAGGTAGTGAATCGGACCTTATAGGTGATGATTTCACGAATTAATAAGTATGGTCATGATGTAGAACAAGTGTGGGGATGTTCACGGGAACATACACTTGTTCTTGATTGCGCTTTGAGCCGAAGTAAACTGATTAATTGTTGTATTGTTTGGCTAATTGTGCGCAGATGGCTCGAAAGAGAGATGCAAGAAAACAGAAAGCGGTGGAGCCTGCCGTACCGGCTAGAGAGAGGAAAAGAAGAGGCACTGGAATCGAAATTAGGGATGCTGAGATGGAGGAAGCGCAAGCATTGGTCATAGAACCGCAATACTGCTTGGCCGATATACCGTATGAAGTTCAATGGAAAGAGGGGCCACTTAGCAAGATGCCTGCCGCTTATCAACCGGAGTTATATTATGAAAAAATGGGCGCGGAGCTGACGATTAAGGCTAATTTGGGCGGATACTATGGTGGACCACCGGGTCCATCATATCAGTGAGCACTCTCTGACATGTTCAGGTCCATGTGCTCTTTCCTTTCTGAACAATTAACTGTCTGTTTATTTTTTGTTTCATGTTTTGTACTTGGTGGTGTTTAAACTCTATGTGTCGTTTTATGGGATGTGTGTGGTTTGGTTTGTTTGTGATGAGTTAGCCGCTCATTTAGGATTGTTGGTTTGTTTTCCCGGGCTATATTTTAAAAGCACCATACATTGGGGACAATGTATCTCAAGTGTGGGGATGGGGGAGCCCGGGAAGGGATTTGCGGATAAAGCTTTGAAGCGATTGAAAGTGGTTGAAATCGATGAAAATTGAAAAAAATTGAAAAAATTGAAAATTTTAAAATTTTTCATCACTTTAAGCAAGCTAATTGGATACGAAAACCTAAAGTTTCAATCACTAATAGGCTTCTTACCGGTAGTATGCTAATTAGTCCCTTGTCATGGTTATCCCTTTAAGTTTCATGAGAGTAGGTTTGACAAGTGTTTTATAGGAAATGAGTTGAAAAGAGATGTCTATCTAGGGGTAACATGTTTTAATTGCATATGCTACAGGTCGTCAACCTTTTTACGTATTCTTGGTGAGATCTTGAGCCTGTAGATGGATAGGATACATTATATAATGAATTCATTTGTTGAGTGCAGGCTACGTGTTATTCTGTGTTAGAACTTGGGTGATTTGATACACGCTGAGATTGTGGGTTTGACATGTGCACGTATATGATAAAGGCATTAGGATTTTCCTGTTACACTGTTTGTGTTTGTGTTTCGTTTGTGTTATTCACCAATTTCCCTTAGTAGCCCTGTTGAGCTTAACTACCTTTCGTTTGTTCGCCCATTGTCTATTGTGAAAAAACCGCCCGTGATGATATTGTTATGAAAAAAAAATAGAAAAATATGTGAAAAAAAAAATAGAAAAGAAGAAAAGAACAAAAACATAAGTGTATGAATATCGTCTATGTTCTTGGGTAGAAACCAACCCAATAGTATAAGTTGTGTTTGAATAAAGTTGTCACGGTTTGGTTATTGTTTGTGAGCCAATTAGAAAAGAAAAAGAACCTAAAAATATTTTCCTACCTTTACCCTAAGCCCAAAACCCGAAAGTCCTTTTGATATGTGCCATGTTAGATGATACAGTGGAGGTGTGATTGTCATACAAGTATATGATTACAGGATTTCATGTTTGCTTATTGAGTGTTTATATACTAGCACATTACACGCTAGTCCAGATATTAACCCGAGAGGAGAGTACATTGTGAGCGGTGTGTAGCATGTGTCTAATTGTAAACATGTTAGTTTTAGATAGACAAGTCTTAAGTTTTTAAAATTGCATCGTTTACTTGTCAGACTGTCAATCTCGATTGTGTCAGTCTATGGGATGGGTATGACTTGGGACTGAACAGGTTGAACCGGTTAAGAGGTTTAGAGGTGTTGTTGCCATGGTGATTAGTTCTAGTTGGTTTGCTTGGGGACAAGCAAAGGCAAGTGTGGGAATGTGATGGAGAGGGTGAAACCCGAGCTTTAGAGTGGTTAATTATCATGTTTTATGTGTATTTGATGTGTTTATTTGACTGGAATGAAGTAACTATGAGATTTTGGTGATTTGTAGGTAAAACATGTAAATCGGTGCATTTACGATGGTTAAAGATGAAGTTGTGAGCTTTGGATGGGATATTGCAGCTAGATGATGAATATTGAAGTTTGTTCGGGTGATATGAAGGCTCACGAGTGAGAGGAGTATGAAATAACAAAGTTCAGGGACCATTCGGTACTTAATTGGAAGTTGCTTTGTGCATAAATGTGCAAGAAACAAGATTCTACAAAGTCTAGGGACCAAAAGTGACATATGTGAAAGTTTTATGTAGGTATTCATGGGGAGATGTTGTTTTGCGTTTTCACCCATGGTACACAAACCGTGGGTCACGATATGGGGTTGCAAGGATAAAAGAACAACAGGGAGTTTATACTGTGACCCACAGGTCAGACCTTCACCCACAGTAGAGGTAATTGTGCCAGCTCTGATGTAAACTGTGGCCCACGGTTCTGAACAGTGGGTCACGCTGTGATGAGATGGGGCGCGAATTTTGTGATTTTTATGGGTTTTTATAAGAGGAAAACCCTAGTTTCTCATTATCTATCATTCCAACTTCGATCAAGGGCATCCAAGACACTCCAAGTTCAAGATTTTTTCACTCAATCCATCAAGATTCTTCATCCAATCATCGAAGCAATCATGAATTCATCATCAATTCAAGCTTTTGAAGATTCTTCGTGCGAGATGAGCGGCTAAACTTTTTGTGGTTTCCTCCGGATGGAGGGTTTGTGTAATTAGGTACTTTTATGTGTTTCTAATCATTGTAACTTGGTGATCTAAGCATCCGATGCTTTTCACCATGGATTTAATTGACTGATTGTAACTGGTTGCATTTATTTAAACCTTGATTTCTAAGCATTTAGTTCCCGAGAGTTCTAGTAATTGGGATATATTTGACATGGGATTAGGGTTTGTAATTGTAATTGATAATCATTCGATAACCTCCCGTTATGTATTGACTGGTGTACTTAGTCGTTGGTTATCACAATTGGTTAATTAGGTTAAACATTTATGTCTATGTGAATGTTTTGATGAAACACATAATTGAGTTAATTGCAAAACCTAAAATCTGGAGGAACCATCTTTCTTCCTACTTATTTAAATCACACTTTTTATTCGTTAATTTAGTTCTCTCACTTAATCAAACAAACCGATTTATCAATTCAGTAACAATTAATCAATACTTAGCATAATAACGCTTTCCACAGTCCTCCCTTGGTTCGATACCCTACTTATTCTATACTAATAGTTTAAATAGGTTTTTGCATGTCACTAACGACAGACATCAACACACAACACACAAATATATATGTGTGTGTGTGTATATATATATAGTAAAAAATTATCGAGCCAACCGAGCCGAACCGAACTGAAGGAACCTTTGCTCGTGCTCAGTTCGTTTACAAACCAAACCGATCTAAACCAAGCATTTTTTTTAATAGAGCTGAATCAAACAAGCAAATTCCGAGCATTTTCCAAACGAGCATTGAACGAGCGTCGAACCCGAACAATTTGAAGAGCCCTATCTTGAACATATAATACACCCAAAAATTATACCCTCCCCCTCACCAATTCTAAAAAACAAAAAAATAAATAAAAATACTGTACACGTAACACCGGTCGTAAAACTCGTACCCATCTTTCCATATAATTGGTCCATATGTTACCCGCCACCGTACCGGTGGGTCACGGTGCCTTTAATTTTCTTTACCCCTTTTCACACTCCAACGACCTTCCTCACTCCGTTCATTTCGTGTCATTCAAACCTTACAACCACCAACAACCCCAAACCCTAGCTCCGCTACGGAGCAAACCATGGCGGTTACCGTTCCGGCCATCACAAACATGTGGGACGGAGTGCTAGAAATGACTAAATCTGCTCAAATCAAAGGCGTTGATCCGTTGATGTGGGCGGTTGAGCTCTCGTCGACGCTATTATCGGCCGGAGTGTCCATGCCGTCAACTAAGGTCGCTGAATTGCTCGTTTCGCACATCTGTTGGTCCAATAATGTGCCGATTGCGTGGAAGTTTCTCGAAAAGGCGCTTTCGATTAGAGTTGTGCCGCCAATGCTTGTTCTCGCGCTGCTTTCTAACAGGTTTTGTTTGTTTTTACTGGTTTGGTTGATTTTAGTGATGATAGAGCAGTTGTTGTGTTAATTTTGGTGTATTTAGAGAATTAGAGCTTTTGTCTAACAGGTTTTGTTCATGTTTACTGTTTAGTTTTGTGATGATAGAGTGGTTGTGGTATGTTTAGAGCTTATATTCAACAGGTTTTGCTTGTGTTTACTGTTTACTGATTTATTTAGTTGATTTTAGGAATGATAAGAATAGTTGTGGTGTTAATTTTGGTGTATTTAGAGGTTTTGTCCAACAGGTTTTGTTCATGTTTACTGATTTAGATGATTTTATTGACGATAGACTGATAGAGTAGTTGTGGTGTGTTAAGAGGTTTTGTCTAACAGGTTTTGTTCGTGTTTACTGATTCAGTTGATTTTAGTGATGATAAACTAGTTGTGTTAATTTTGGTGTATTTAGAGCTTCTGTCTGACAGGTTTTGTTCGTGTTTACTGATTTAGTTGATTTTAGTAATGATATGAGTAGTTTTGGTGTTAAATTTGGTGTATAAGTGAGATCAAGATTGTGATGCTAGTTTGAGTTTGTTTTATAATCTACAAGGACAGGTAGACGGTTTAGTAAGTTGAACTTTGTGATTCACTTTTAGATACTGCTATGGAAATGGTTAGCATGTTCTGGATGATTGGTTGATTGTTTACCTACCATTAGTACACAATAGCGTTGCCGAAACGGAAGAAGAAGGCTACTTTTCATTTCTAAGGGGCTGTTTGAGTGTGCTAGTTAAAACTTAAAAGTGATTTTTTTTAATTGGCTTTGAATTGGATTATCTTTTTGTTATGAAACATGGTAAATGAAATTGTTTTTGGACGTGCTATTGATGTGTATGGCGACTTATGGCTATTTAATAAGGGTATACGGGTTATTCTACTATATTTTTCTGATAATCAGTTTTGCTTTTAAATATGAAATTGATTACTTGATGCCCAAAAAGAAGGCAAAAGCAGATAATTCAATCATAGTTTTTAGCAGCATCATAGCGGGCGCTATAGCGTGGCGAGGCGGCTATATGCCGCTACAAGGTACTTCTTGACCACATAGCGACCTCCACCTCCAGCGGCGAATTTCGACGTCGGTGCTACAATTTGTTGGAAACCGGGGAGAAGAAGATAGCGAACCAGGAAGAAAAAGATAGCAGCTGATAATGCTTGTTTTAAACTTTTAGGGTTAAGTAAGTTTAGGTATCATAACATTTAACCTCTCTATCTTTCACGAGTTTACATTTAGTCCCTAAAACTTGTAATCTTTTACATAAAAAGTGTTAAATTAGTTTGTGTATTTAAACATTAAGCCCCTCTATCTTCACTAGTTTACATTTGGTCTTTAAACTTATATATTTTTACATAAAAAGTATAAAATTAACATTACATATATATAAGTTACAAATAGGTATTTTTTTTAATTTTTAAAATTTTCTACTACCTTATTGCTAAACACGAAATAGCAGGCGCTATTTCGTCGCTATCGCTACGTAGCATATAGAGCTATTCGCTACCGACAGCTATGAATTCAATAGATAATCAGATAGTTAAGCTGAAATGCAAATCTTACTTCCTAGAAGTATAGCTTTTTCTCAGGCTTGTAGAAGAACATTCAGGTACCTGCTATAGCCTATAGGTTCATAATAGGTGGTTTTTATAATGTTGTGTTTACACACTATATAGTTTGTACTATGTAGTGAAGGTTCTTGTACAATATAGTTATTTGTTTGTTTAAAATGTTTTTTTTTTGTTATCATAGAGTAATCCCAAGTCGAAGAAGCCATCCTGCTGCCTACAGGCTTTATTTAGAGCTCCTTAAAAGACACATTTTTCCATTGGCTACTGAAGTTAACGGTTCAAACTATCACAAGTAAGATTCTTATCCCCATTTAGGCTGGAAATAACCTCTGCTTTTAGAATATAGTTTGTATGGAGTCTACTGTTGTTATTTAAAGCGATTTTAAATATTGCATTTCTTGTGTGTCTTTTATGCATATGTAACTTGAAAATTTGACAGTCTTTTATGTAATTGCAGGATCATGGAATCTATAGATGATGCTCTTCACCTCAACCAGATATTTGGTTTCCATTCCAGTGAACCTGGGCTTGTTTTGGTTGAATTTTTATTTTCAGTTGTGTGGGAGCTACTTGATGCCTCACTCGACGATGAAAACTTGCTGGAACTAGTACCTGAAAAGAAATCTCTATGGCCAATCAAATCACAAGACATGGACATCGATGATCATAATAATTATGGAGAAAATAAAGTTGATTATCACCAGGGGCTATACAAAATGAATACCATAACAGCCATTGAGATAATTGGAGAAATTTTTCGTAATAAAGTAACTTTCAGAATTCTGCACTTGGCACGCCGGAATATGTAAGGAACAAGTGTCAAAAATGTATTTCTATTTTGGTTTTAAGTTGCGTGATGCGCTCCGATGCGTTTGGTTTTAAAAATCTGATGCGCGATGCGTGATGCACGTTGCGAGCGCATCATGTATGCGATGCGCTCTTTATAAAAAAATACTAAAAAATTATTTATACATAACAACTTATAAAAACATACTTAAACTAAAACGACTGACGTAATAAGAAGATAATAGTTGTGCTCAAAAGCGAGCGCTTTTGGCGCCTAGGCGCTTTTTCTGGGCGATTCGCATTTACTGCGCTTATAGTTCCTAGGTAATAATAGCGCAGCTTAATTCTTCTCTGCGTAATTAATGATTTATGCTTTTTATTTTTTTAATTGGTAATTTCCACTTTTTCTGCAGTATTTATAGGGCTTTAAGTTTAAACAGATGATATCAGTTTATTATCACATTTTTCAGTTCGAATTATCAAATTATTCAGTTCGCATTATCAAAATTATTCAGTTTGTGTTATCAAGATTATTCAGTTCTTTTGGCTTTCAAGTTTTACTCATTATTACTTTAGTGAACCAGTGAACCTTTTGTTTTCGAGTTTGAGCATTTTGGTTTTAAGTGTTTTGTTATCGGATACTTTTTAAGTGCTATGAACATTTTGGTTTTAAGTATTTTGTTATCTGAGACTTTTTAAGTGCTAGTATGAACATTATTGTTTTGGTTTTGAGTACTTTATTCCTATAATGAACTTTTTAATTTTTTTATTTAAGTGCGCCTTTTTTTTTTCTCGGGCCCACGCTTTTTTTGCGCCTATCGCCTAGGCCCTAATCGGAGCCTATGCGCCTAGAGTGCACTTCACGCCTTTAATGACTATGGTTGTGCTTTTTTGGTTCAAATCAAGCATAATAAAATGTTTCTAGAACCACAATAAGTGTTTAGGAACCATAATGGTCCAAATGAAGCATACTAAAATAATAATTATTAAAAAAACTCAACCCATTTCATAAAATCTGGAAAAAACATAACAAATAATGTTGCGTGAGTCGGAGCGCATTATCCGACGGGCGCATTATGCGAAATCGGCACAATGTTCTCGCGTCATGTAAACGCAATGCATCAGCTGTGGCGATGCGCTCTCATCAGCGCATCGGGCGCATCACGGCACATTTTAAAACCAAGATTTCTATATTTTGACCCATTTTCTAACAATTGGGTATTAGGGTGGATTCAGGTTATGTTTTTCAAGCAGACAGAAAACTAAGTGTCTTTAACACCATTAAGTGTTCGTTTTCTTTTCATAAGATGGCTTAGCATTGAGACGTTAGAAATTGGTTTAATTATATTAATTATTTATAGAAAGTAACATTTTGGATGAAAAATGTTTCGTGTCAAACCAATCAGTTTTTACTTGTGGAAATATATTTGTTTTGACCAGAACTGGCAATTTTGGCACTTATATTTGTACATTTAGACTTTTGGTGCTTTAGATGGCTTAGTATTGAAACATTATAAATTGGTTTAATCATATTTTATACATTTTAATTGTTTATAGAAAGTAACATTTTGGATGGAAAATGTTTCGTGTCAAACCATTAGTGTAGTCCTTTTCCTGATTATATGGTTGACATGAGTCATATCTGATCTGTATTTTTTTTTTTATTTCTAATCATAACTTCTGAATCTATACTTTTAGGCCTGCACACTGGGGATCTTTTGTGCAACACTTGAGGCTGCTTGTCGGAAACTCCACGGCTTTAAGAAATTCGAAAGATATTACTTCTGAGGCTCTTTTGCAGTTAACATCTGATAACCGTGTACTACTATCTAAGGAATGTAAAACATCATCTCTGCAACAGTTCCATGCAGTAATGGCTTCTGGATCACTTGTATCATCTGCAGGGCAAAGTTATGGTGCTTGCCGTTCGGCTATTTGGCTTCCAATTGATTTATTTCTTGAAGACACCATGGATGAATCTGTAGTGGCTACTACCAGTGCTGCTGAAACTCTTACCGGTAAATTTAATTTTAAGTTCCACATTATCACATATATAATATATCTCATTTGTAATGCCATGTTAACAAATGGATTTGTATTTTAGATCTCCTGAAAGCTCATCAGGCAATTACTCAGGCCTCTTGGCAGGACACTTTTCTTGGCTTATGGATTGCAGCTTTGCGACTTGTACAAAGGGTAAACACGCATGACCGTACATATACCTATAAATAATATATAAGTATGTATGTATATACGTTTGTCTTTTTTTCAATGTTTTTAAAACCGGACCGGGCCGGGCCGGCCGGTCGGACCGGTCCGGCCGGGATCCGGAAACACCACCGGGCCGGTTCAGCCCTTTAACCCGTTTCAACATTGACCCGGAGGTCGGGCCGGGAGCCGGGCGGTCGGGCCGGCGGGTCGTCACCGAAAGGGTCGGGCCGGTTATTTTTTTTTTTATTTTTTATTTATTAAACACACATCCATCTTCAATAATAATAACTAGTAATATTGCCCGCGCGCGTTGCGGCGCGGGTACATCGCACATTTCGAATATCTAAACATCGAATGAATTAGTTCAAATGTTATGTGTTGCGTGAACCACACAAAAACGTGTGTTTCGACGTATCCGATTAAACCTAATGTAACCCACATAAGCATTGCGATTGGATAAAAATGTAAAGTCAAGTAAAATAAATCGAATGTATACCGTATAATTATAACGTATTATAGGTGACTCGACTCATACATAGAAAACATAGCGTGTATAGAGGAAAAACATATACGTGTAACAAAAAGATATTAATTAGAGCTTTTAAAAAAGGAAAAAACCACAATTAAATTTCACTCGATTAAGAACAAAATTTACGAAGCAATTAACAATCATAAAATAAGTATAAAAACATATTATATTTTACGTGACTTGTTTTCCAAAAAATTTACGCCGAAATGTAAAATAACTCGAATTTAGACCGACAGGAACGTAAAAATACGCACGTAAAATGATTTTTTTAACGGAAAGGTATTATATTTAACCCCACTCGATTTTTATTAAAAATGTTTACGTCGAAACGTAGAAAACTCAAATTTATACCAAGATGTACGTTAAAATAGTTTTTTTATCGTAAAGGAACGATACGTAATATAGTTTAAAGAAAGTAGTTTAACATAAAATTTTATAATGAAATTCAAAAAGAAAAAAAAATATTTGCAAACAACATGGATCAAACATAGATCCTTCCAACACTCAACCAAAGCAGACAACCAACTATTATAAATGTAAACTATATTACTTAGTGGTGGGCGGTGGAAAAAAAAGAAAAAAGAAAATTATTTGCAAACAACATGGATCGAACATATGTCATTCCAACACTCAACCAAAGCACACAACCAACTATTATATGAATACATTTGAGTGTGTAACAGAAATGTAAATTATATAACTTAGTAGTGGTCGGTGGCTTTTGCCACCGACTTTCTATTTTAAGAGAGTAATAGTATAGAATAGAATATGGGTATTTTGAAATATAAAAAAATGCGGAATATCTTGTATCCTAAGTCGTATATAAATAGTTGTAATCCATATGAAAATTATATTTTTTTATACGCCGCCTCTGAATTATGGAATTAGAAGTTCCCTTGTCAAACATATGTTGCCATTATTAGTAATTAATGCAGATTTTTATTTTGTAAGATAATGTAGTGTTCGGTGATTTCTATTTTAAGAGAATAGAATATAATAAATAAATATATGTATAATCCAAGTTGTATCCAAAAGAGAATTGGGCCAAAGAAGGACACAAAGTGCGGCCCAGCCATCGAATTAAGAAGAAGAGCACGGTGAGCAAAATTGGTTATTATTATATATATCAAATGACAACACCACTTTGCTACAGTGGTGTTGTCATTTTTTTTTTCTTTTTCTTTCTTTTTTTTTTGTGGTTTTTTTTCTCTTTTACTTTTACCCTTTATTTTTTAGCATTAACTCTTATAACCCCTTAACTTTCTAAATACTTTTTAATCGAGTTATACGTCTTTATTTTTATTTACGTGTCGATATAAACTTAAGTTGATTTACATTTCGACATGATTTTTTGTGTGTTTATTTACGATTTTGCCCCCAGTATAAAATTCGTTTTAATATTTTTTTAGAAGACTATGGTAGTGTTTTGTTTTAATTGGTTGACTCGATTTAATTTTTATTCGTCATGCCAACCGGTAGTTTTTCCATCGTTTTAGTTTTTTTTAGCAAAAGTATGGTAGTATTTTGTTTTACTTTGTTTACTCAATGTAATTTTTTTTTGAGATCGTGTTATGAGTAGTATGTACAAGTAACTAAAACACATACGTACATGCTATGAGAAAGAAATATTCGGCTTAATGCCCCGCAACGCGGGCGGCAAAACCTAGTTTTCAATAAAACACACACAACGCACATTGCACACACAAAACTCATAGTTCTCTCTCTCTCCAACTTTGTTTGATGAGGCCAACCAGAACCCCTTATGGTCACCGGTGTACTAACCCAAACCGAAACCCAGCCCCAACTCGATCTCTCCCTCTGTTCATTTCATCGCCGAAAATCCAAGACAAGACCCAACTCATCGCAGATGGTAATAAAGAAAACAAAACAAAGGATGGAGTCTACCTCTCGGATCTGACCGGAAAAGAGTAAACCCAGTGGCGGTACGTGCGTGGCCGAAACAACGGACGCAGAGACGGGGCGGCGTTCGGCGAAACCCACGGTGGCAGAGGGTGGCGGAGTCAGTGAGTTTTGCGGTGGACTCGGAACTGAGGCAGTGGCTGATGTGCGGTGGTCATGGAAGTTGAAGGTGGTGGTTTGTTGGAGGTGATATTTTGATTTGATTACTTATTATAGGACAAAATGGGTGGCAACAGTATTGTCGGCTTAGTGTATTCATCGGCCCAATCACATTTTGATATCAATTAGGAATCAATTTTTATAGGACAAAATGGGTGGCAACAGTATTGTCGGCCTAGTGTATTCATCGGCCCAATCACATTTTGATATCAATTAGGAATAAATTTTGATCTGATCAATATAGTTTGGCCCAATCAAGTTTATTTGATATCAGATCTATCACGTGGCCAACTGAATTTGATTGTTTGATTAATGTGAGCATTTAATAAATGTCGGAAATTAATTGAGTTTTTTTATTAATAGGACAAAATTGTCATTTCGAATGCTTTGTCGGTGGCCGTAGCCACCGACTTTGTACTTTAAGATTATAGGTAATAAGGGTTAGATTCAGAACAAATAAGAAGGCAAATGTTAACCTAGATTTGGTGAAATGATTGGGGAAAATGATGTACGTACCTGTGCTACTTGAAGGATTTGATTTACATGATGAAAGAAGCCATTAATGGAGGATTTGATTTACATGATAAAAGAAAAGAAACCATTAATGGAGGTTCCTGTCCTTATCCTCTAGTTTCTCTCTCTAAAAGACTAGCAGGTTAAATATTTAAAAGAAAATATTACACTTTTAGTAGGGTAGATGAAAGATTGAAATTTAAATGTTACATTTTTAGTCCCTTGATTATAGAATGATTGGTGATAAACCCCTCAAAAGGTTATATAAACTTAATTTTTGTTATGTTTAGTTTTGATTATTTTATATATATATTTTTTATAATTTATGATGTAATCCGGGTCTTAAACCGGTCGAACCGGTCGGACCGGTTCGACCTTTGACCCCGTAAGGCAACCGGGTCGACCTTTGGTCCGGTTTTAAAAACATTGCTTCTTTTTATATACATTTCACCAGGATCAAATGAGAAACAAAATATTCGTGAGAAGTAATCTGATTTACTACTTCTAACATCAATTCACAATTTTATGAGTCTTCTCAAATATATATAATTGTGAAATAAAGTTACATAATTAATGAATCCGTTTGTTTTCCACGTTTCTCATGAAAATTTGGTTTCTTTCTCACTGGCTCCTAAGCCCATATTTGTAAATATAGATGTGTGTGTATACACACTCATTTATGTACTGTAACACACTTATATAACACAGATTGCATATTTTATTTCTGAGATCTGACTAAAGGGATGTTCTAGTGTGTTGAGTAGAACAGGTGTAAAAGAGGCATTTCACAAGTTTAACAAGTTTATTTATTGTATTTTTTTACATGACCAATTAATTAGGTCAAGGCATTCTAATAATTTTGGTAGACTTCCCAAATGTGTAGGTTTTCATTGTCAATTCAGCATACTTTGATGTCTCATAGTTGTTTTCCCTTTTTTTTTAATTTGGTTCTTTAGGAAGTGGAAGCTGCCGAGGGTCCAATACCTCGCCTTGATACATGTTTATGCCTACTATTATGCACAACAACTCTTGCAGTTGGTAATATTATTGATGAAGAAGAGAACACTTTGCTTGAGGAAAATGATCATAAACAAACGCATCAAGGGAATGAAACGCAGGCTCTTGGAAACTGTCGCAAAAGCCTAGTTTCTAGTTTACAACAATTGGGTGATTTTGAAGGTTTATTGATACCACCATCGTCAGTTACTTCTGTAGCAAATCAAGCAGCCGCAAAAGCTATTTTGGTTGCCTCCGGTATATCGGTTGGAAGTGGTTACCTTGATGGTGTTAGCTTAAATGATATGCCAAACACTTGTGGTGAGTAATTTCTTCTAAGTTCTATCTTACTGTTTCTTCTTTATTCTTTATGAGGTATTTATCTTTCATCAGTGTTAGAGGTGGCAAATACCACCCAATTACTTATAAATGGGTTAATATGGGTTTTGTTTTTTCTCAAACAAGTCAGATAGGTAAAATAAGAAACTTTGCCTTAAAGGAAACGTCCAATTTGTATTTTTAATCCATAAAACATTGTAACTTATTTCAATTCAAAGTTTACATACATGTATTGAGCAATCTCTTCTTACTTTATTTCTTCTGTTTTCTTTTTGAGGTATTTGTCTTGCATCAATATTAGGGATAAAAGATAGTTAAAATGAAACGAGTCAAATTGTCGAGCGGGTCAAAAGTCACCCAGTTTGTATCATCAATGCTTAAAACCTCCCAAATTATTGTCTACCAACATGTGTTGAAATGATATAACTTCTATGGTTAGGATTTGGCTACAAAGTCAAAATATCCTAAAAAGTGTGAGAAGCCAGAAAAGTGTGACATGTGGCAATTCTTAATAATTAGGGTAAAGGGTATAAGAGTAAATTGGACAATTCCTGCAAAATAAAACACCATGTACTCTTTGTTAACATATAAAACACAACATGATGAACCCTTTGTTACATGCAAAATAAAATACCATGTACTTGCTACAAATAAAACACCATGGAATAAAAACACCTAGTTGAAACGTAATTTTCTCAACATATATATAGCAATACGGTACTCATATTAAAGATGAAAAAACTCTCGTTATTAGGTGTAATTTTGTTTAAAAAATTATGTATAAAAATTATTTACGGTTGACGACTTGACGGTTTAATAAAAAACGGGGGAAACTTGCATGTGACTTACTTGTTGGTTTCTGAATTTAAGACACGCTGAATTTACCTTTATACCCTTAATCCAAGAAATCAATCAATAAACATATATTACAAAATTGCCACTCTTTTAATCTCATCCATGAATTATTCTAATCTAAAGGCCCACATCACTTCTTACACTTTTTAGGAAAAAACACACTTTGTAGCTGAACCTCACTCTTTCTATAATCGTATTTTGCATGCTAGCTACTTATAAAACTAAAAGTTTGGACGGTGACCGACCCATACTAAAATACAAATTTGACCGTTTCCCAATCTGCTTTATCCACCCATCTTACCTTGTCTAATTAAAAGAAATGCTATCATAAGTGTTCTGATCGTATATTGAGATGAATATGCGTCCTTCTGTGTCCCCGAGTCTTCTGTATCATAAGCTATAACCTGTCTCCATGTCTTATTTTAATTGTACACGTTGATACTTGTATTGTTTGGTCATGATTGGACATTTAATTGCAGCCGGAAACTTGAGGCATCTTATTGTAGAAGCTTGTATTGCAAGGAATCTTTTAGACACATCAGCATATTTATGGCCTGGGTATGTCAAGGGACACAGTAACCAAATACCTCGTAACATTTCTGGTCAAATGACTGGCTGGTCAACATTGATGAAGGGGACTCCGTTGACTTCTCAAATGATGCATACTTTGGTTTCAACACCAGCTTCAAGGTATGCTCACACCTTTTATTGATAGTACTGATTATATGTTTTTAAGTTTCTAACCCTATGCAAACAGACGACAAACAAGAACGTTGCATAGAGGTAGGTTAATTGGTTTCGGATTTGATAGGGGGTGTTTGGATGCGTGTCTTGAAACTGATTATGTGATATTGAATGATCAGAATCAGATAACCAATCATAATAGAACACGATGCAGGATATGGTGTTTTGATGTGCTTTGGCTCCCTGAGTGTTAGGCAAATCCTCATATATTTACGTAACTAATGATATTAATGAATTAATGACCAAGAAGGATATTTTATATATTTGTTAAGGTATATATTCAGTCATAGTAATAATTTTTACCAATATTATATTTAAAAATACCAAAAAGATCAATATACAATTCAACGGAATTGCTTCACTTGACCGTTTCTTATTGGTTTTTGATCAGTAGATGAAGAAAACTGGTAATCAGAATCAAAATCACTTTATCCAAACACTAAAAACTGATTATTGTGGCTTGGAATCGCAATTATCAGATGATCACTTATGTCCAAACACGTAAAAAGAATGGGAAAATGAGTTAAAAGTTGCCCCCAATGTTGTATTCAATGCATAAAACCTCCAATATCATTTTATTAATATATTCAAACTTCTATTAAATAATATAACCTTTGTAATTAAATTGTCCGTCTAAACCAAGTATTGTGCACCCCTATTATATGAGCTCTGAAGTGTTTTGGGTTAGGCTCACCGCTCACCTGACTTGTCTGACCTGTCCATTCCGCCACTTCTATGTTATTTTTACTTATGAGCAAGATCAAATAATTCTGTTACCTTGTATTATACCATTTTCTTGCATTATCAGCAGACAGTATGCATGACTACCATGTATGTAAATAACTAAATAAATAGGCTCGTGTAATTTTCATATTGCAAGCTGTGGTTTAGCAACTGAATTTAAGCTTTTGGATTGAATGGAAGCTTAGCAGAAATAGAGAAAATATACGGAATTGCAATCAATGGTACAGAAGAAGAGAAGATTTTTGCTGCAACTGTCTTATGTGGAGCATCACTAATTCGCGGATGGAACATACAGGTGGTTATTTCTCAGTTCTCCCTCATGGATTTTTTGTTCTTTCTTAGAGTTGGCAATTTGTCTCAATTTCTTTTGAATGGGACTCGGTGTTATGCTTAAAGGGAACATTCAAATGGGTTTAACGGTCGAAACTCGAAAGTAGCCCCAAGTGTATTTTAATGCATAAAACTTCTTAAATCAGTTTACTCACAAATATGGATTGATATTGAAATAAAAGAAATGTTACTACTTCTTTTTAATCATTTGATACACTAATTGGTTATGCAATATTTACAATTTTGGGGGAAAAATGCTTCAACCTGACCCATTACATTTTTAGTATTTTACTCAACTTGCCTATTTTGCTACGTATTCCTTCAGCTCCTGACTTTTTGCAGTTTAACTTTTAAGCCCTTTTGTTGAAAATGTTAACAGGAACATACTGGATTCTTCATTATTAAGCTGTTATCACCTCCAATTCCTGTGGATTATTCAGGGAATGAAAGCCATTTGATTGTTTATGCTCCCCTTCTCAACGTTCTTCTTATGGGAATATCAACTATCGACTGTGTGCAGATTTTTTCCCTACATGGTTTGGTAAGTACACTTTTGCTGAGGCTATCTTTTATATATTCCAATTTTTTTTTTCTTATACTGGGTTTCATCTTTAGCCTACCCTAACTTCTTTTGGATAGAGGACTTGAAATTAGATTTCGACCGGTTACTTGTGAATAGGTTTATTCGAGTTGTGTTTTATCTCTAAAGCTATCACCAATGCAAGGTGCTAAATGCATCCATAAATGCGCCCAGTCAGCTGCCACATCTAATTTATACAAATGCACCAAAAACACTCATTTTCTCTCCAACCCTACAAACACTCTTACCAATATTTGCATTTTCACAACATCACCACATCTTACATTTTATTTTTTATAGTCAATTTTTTGTTGTTTATAGTTATTTCTATTTTCGCATTATAAAAATATATTTATAATAAATAACTATGATTGTAATCATTAATTGTAATTGAAATAATTAAATATAATTAAAATAAGTGAATATAATTAAGACAACCAAATAGATTCTTAAATGTTTAGGTATTGAAACTAAAAAATTAAACATCACATGATAAACAGAGGTGTGTGCTGTTGAAAGATAAATAAAAAAGAAGCTTTTTTTTCTCTATAATCCATGTAAATGTTGTGGACATGGGAAAAATCAAAAGAGATTTTTTAAGGCAGGGTGACCACATTCCACATTTAAGCGCACGTAGCTACGCGCGGTTTTGCCAAAGTCATCCTCCATCAACACATTCCACATTAAATCATGTTTGGCGGACTAGTTATTCGTAAAAATGATTTTTGGACAAGTGTTACGGCTTGATTCACTCGTACAAGATTACACAACGTGAGCAGATCGCATAGATCGAGTGAACCATGCAATATTCTTGCACTTATTTGTCTTGTACTTGTTCATGGGTGTTTATTTGGGTCAGATCTTCTGATAGTTTATTTAATGAATCTGTGTAAAAATTTGGTTTCGAATGTAAGTTATCTAGGTTTTAAATTAGATTCTGTTCCATATTTTTGGATAAATATGCGGAGGATGAATAGTTTGAAAATCAGTTTTTAAAGCTTTGTTTGAAGTTTTCATAACCTGGATCTTAATTTGAGTAAAAGAGATGTATTATAAAGAAAAGGATAAATGAGTGAAGATGAATATAATGTAGGGTTTAATAATGAGAATGTGAAAGATAATGGTAATTTGAAATCTCAAAAAGTCCCTCGGGGCTTAGCGGTTATACTAACCGGCAGTGGGACCCCCAAATCCTCAACAAACTTAAAATATACGGACTAAAGGTGTAATTTCTGAAATTCAGTGAGTAGTTCCATAATTTTCTATATACCACAGCTATCTGTTTTAGTAATTCACTTCCAAGTTTTATGCCACTACTTTAGATTTGTTCTAATGTATATGCTATTTTTTCAGGCTCCACATCTTGCTGCTGTATTAATGCCCCTATGTGAGGTGTTTGGATCATGTCCACCTGCAGTTTCATGGACTCTCCCAAACGGGGAACATTTATCGCCCCTTTCTGTATTCTCAAACGCGTTTATTCTTCTTTTAAAACTATGGAGATTTCACCAGCCACCTCTTGAACATTTCATGGGTGATGTCACTCCTGTAGGATCTCAACTAAATCCCGAGTTACTCTTGCTGGCACACAATTACCCACAAAATAATCAAAAAGCCCGAAGAGGACATTTTAGCAACCTGTCATCCACAGAACCAATATTCTTGGATTCTTTTCCAAAACTAACATTTTGGTACCGACAACACCAAGCGTGTATAGCTTCAACCTTATCTGATCTTAAACCTGGTACTTCTGTGTACCAGATTTTTGACGCGCTTTTGAACATGATGTTTAGAAATACTAAAGCTGGTCAGTCGTTAAGTCATTCTGCATCTGGAAGTAGCAATTTGTGTGGGTCCATACCTGAGGATTGTGCCAGTCGACTTAAACTTCCTGCTTGGGAGATTCTTGAAGCTGTTCCTTTTGTGCTTGATGCTGCTTTGACTGCTTGTGCACATGGAAATTTGTCTCCCCCTGAACTTATTACAGGTTTGCTTTTTTTTTTTTAATTAAAGCATCTACATAAACAAAAAACAAACGTACCCAGTAGGCCAGTATTAGGGCTGTAAACAAACCGAACATTCAGCGATCAATTCGTGAACCGTTTGGTGGGAAGTTCGTTTAATAAATGAACAAACACGAACAAGAAATTTGGTCCGATAAGTTAAACAAACGAACATGAACAGACGCTGCGGTCGTTTGTTTATGTTCGTGAACGTTCGGTGATGTGTTCATTTATGTTCATTTGTGTTTGTTCATTTAAAGGTTTTCTTATGTTTTATTTATATTTTATTAGTTTTAATTTAAAAATTTGAAACCATAGTTAAAATGTATGCCTCCGCCAACATCCCTGATTTGACCATTGCAATTTCAGTTTGTGTTAAAGCTTGAGAAACTTCTTAATTTTTGTGTTAATTATGTTTATGATAATTATGCCAACTATGTTCGGATAGCTATGTTAAGTATTTGTTTATTTTTGGTGGATTTTTCATAATCTTTCAGATGAAAAATGCGGCTTTTATTTTAATATATATATAGGGTTAGGATCATTTGAGAAGCATTAGGCTAATTGAGAAACTTGAGAAACATTCTGGACCACACATTTTCCCTAAGCTTTTCGTAATATACACATATGTATAGTTTAAAATTGCCTATATACATATGTGTATATTACGAAAAGCTTATGGAAATGTGTGGTCCAGAATGCTTCTCAAGTTTCTCAAATAGGGTAGACTTCTCTTAGGATCCCTACCCTATATATATATATATATAGTGTGAGGTTCATTGGGGAACACTAAAAAAGTGGGGAACCGACTCAAACGAACTCCGATTGGACTCATTCCAGCGGCGTTGGAACCGTCTCGTCGAACCCTAACTAGGATCTCTTAACCCTAAATCATAACCCCTAAACCCTAAATATATTAGGGTTTAGCTTTAGGGTTTAGCCTTAGGGTTTAGCTATAGGGTTTAGCTTTAGGTTTAGCCTTTAGGGTTTAGCTTTTAGGGTTTATAGTTTAGATTTTACGGTTTAGCTTAGGTTTTAGCCTTATTTTTTAGGTTTAGAGTTTAGGAGTTAGGATTTAGGGTTAAGAGATCTTAGTTAGGGTTCAACGAGCCGGTTCCAACGCCGCTGGAATGAGTCCAATCGGAGTTCGTTTGAGCCGGTTCCCCGCTGTTCCCCACTTTTTTAGTGTTCCCCAATGAACCTTCCCCTATATATATATATATATATATATATATATATATATATATATAATGTTCGTTTGTGTTCATTTATGTTCATGAACATTTGTTTGTGTTCGTTTACATTCGGTAAGTGTTCACGCACAGTTCATGAACATGTTCATTTCCTTAATCAACGAACACGCAAGAAATCTCGTTTGGTAAGCTTTCGTGAACTGTTCATGATTATGTTCATTCCTTAATGAAAGAACACGGACATGGTCTTGTTCGTGTTTGTTCGATTCGTTTACAGCCCTAGCCAGTATAATTCCACTCGTGACTGTGTAAATATCTGATTATATTGATGTGAATAATAATCTCAGGACTCAGAGAACTTGCTATTTTTCTTCCTGCATCAATGGCAACTGTTGTAAGTTACCTTTCAGCAGAAACAACGCGTGGTCTCTGGAAGCCAGCTTCTATGAACGGGACTGATTGGCCAAGTCCTGCAGCCAGTTTAGCCATGGTCGAGAATAATATCAATAAAATACTGTCCGCCACTGGAGTTGATGTTCCAAGCTTATCTGCAGGTATCGCTTTTCAAAAATTACCTTGTCTTTAGAACGCATGGTATTAGGGGTATGCAAAACTCGGTTCTTCCTGACAAACGAACCGGGGACAGGGCCAAGAACCAGCTATGTTCGGCTCTGCTCCACATTTTTTAGAGTAAAATGCCATTTCCGTCCCTGAGGTTTGGCCAGTTTTGTGACTTCCGTCCAAAGGTTTGTTTTTGGCCAGTAAAATGCCATCGCTGGTTACCATGCCTGGTTTGGGGCTGAAACCAAACTGATTCAAGTCAGTTTTGTTCTTGGTTTGGTTTTTTTCTTTTTGGTTTCAGTCCCGTTCCAGCCCATTGCACAGATCTATCTTATAGTTTGTATATAACATTCTAACTTCATGTTAATAACACATTTCTTCCTTGCAGGGGGAACCACTCCAACTCTTCCTTTACCCCTAGCTGCCCTAGTAAGCCTCACAATAACTTACAAAGTTGGCCGGGTCTCTGAATCTGTTCTAAACCTAGCCGCCCCAGCCCTAAACACCCTCGGTGCGAGCTGCCCGTGGCCATGCATGGCCATCATATCTGCACTTTGGGTCCAAAAAGCCAAACGTTGGACCGATTATCTCATTTTCTCCGCCTCACGAACTGTCTTCCACCACAACAGTAACGCGGTGGTCCAGCTTCTTAAGATGTGTTTCAAATCAGCAATCGCCCAACCACCTGTCTTTTCCAGCGGTTGTGTTGGTGGTCTTCTTGGTCACGGGTTTGGCTCCCACAGTTCAGGCGGGATTTATCCTGTGGCCCCTGGTATTCTCTACTTACGGGTTCACCGTAGTGTTGGAGATGTCATGTTCATGACTGAAGAAATTGTGTCATTGTTAATGCATACGGTCAAAGATATTGTGTCTACTGATGCACCGCTTGAAAAACTAAAAAAGCCCAACGGGCTTGTGATGAGATATGGTGAGGTTTCTTTATCTGCAGCCATGACTCGTATCAAACAAGCAGCCTCACTGGGAGCGTCATTAGTTTGGTTAACGGGCCGGTTAAATTTGATACAATCTTTACTTAAAGAAACGTTACCTTCATGGTTTATATCGGGCCATAAATCCGATCAAATCAAAGGTGATTCGGGCGGGATGCTAGGGATGCTAATGGGTTATGCTTTAGCATATTTTGCGGTTCTTTCTGGGGCATTTGGTTGGGGCGTGGAGCCTGTTTCTTTTTATTGTAAAAAACGGCCCGTCATTCTTGGGCTCCACTTGGAGTTCATGGCAAGTGCACTTGACGGGAAGATTTCACTCGGGTGTAATAAAGCCACGTGGAGGGCTTATGTGTCGGGGTTTGTGAGCTTGATGGTGACGTGCGCACCGAAATGGGCAATGGAGGTTGATGTGGCGGTTTTGAAGAGCTTAAGCAGGGGTCTGCGGAAGTGGGAAGAGGAAGAACTGGCTTTGACTTTGCTTGAGATTTCTGGGGTGAATGCCATGGGTTCAGCTGCTGAAATGATTGTTGAATCTTTTTGTTTAGGGGACTGTATTTTGAAGTAGATTTAATTTGTGTACATATAAGCGGGTTTTGGCTCCCGGACGCTTGTGGTCATAGTGACAAGTCGGTTACCACGCCGAACAGATTGTTAGTTAAACATGAGTAGAAACATAGTAAGATCTACATGTGATATGGTAGTTTCTTTTGCCTTGCCTCTAACTCGAGCCAGTGAACGAGTTGGTTTGTGTATTTTCTTTAATTATTGATGATTTTGTATCCTCCTTTCCATAGAAGTCCTAAGTAACATATTAAGAACATATCATGCATACCATAATAGTGTCCAACTGTCTATACATAAATATACAAGGAGTCGGTATATTTGAGCAAAGTCCCAAAGAATAAGTTACTAGAGAAGGTTTTTAATTTTATACCCAAACGAATGAGTTACTAGAGTTGAATCAACTTGAGTTTATGTATAAGCGAGCTACCTTTTACTTGAACTAGGCTCGGACATTCATATGAGCTTTCGAACTTGAGCAAATCCGGCTCAAGTATTCAACGAGCAAATTTATAATCGACGAGTGTACAACCCTAGAAAAGAACATTGGAATTGAAGACTGTCTCCACCAACCGAGCCTATACCATATCTGAACAAGGCAGCAAAAATGCCACGACTCGTCGACTAGTTATCATCATCTTGGTCAACCTTCAAACCCATGGATAAAATTTTGCTTTGAGAAAAAAGCTTGGTGTATCGTGCTTTCTAATATTGTTAACTCTAGAAACCACCATTAAAAGTTAAAATGAACTTAGATCATCATGATACAAATTTAACTGTAGCAATGTGGCTATATGATGCATGTATACCGATAAATGCTGTGAATTATCCCGCTTTTCCAATTGCAATGAGTAAAGTAGCTTCAATGGGGCATGGATATACGGGACCTTCCTACCATCAAGTTCGTGTAAATTTGTTGAAAGATGCTAAGTAGTCTGTGAAGCTTATAGTTGATTCTTATAGAGAGCAATGG
Organism: Helianthus tuberosus; assembly: GCA_030545235.1. Taxonomy (NCBI): domain Eukaryota; kingdom Viridiplantae; phylum Streptophyta; class Magnoliopsida; order Asterales; family Asteraceae; genus Helianthus; species Helianthus tuberosus. Next base: position 195,071,518 of record CM060405.1, read on the forward strand.
GCAGAAAAAGATTGTACTATAATGAGTGATGGATGGAGATATAAGACAAAAAGCTCTAATCAATTTCTTGGTTTATTGTCTAACGGGAATTTCATTCATCAAATCTGTTGATGCTTCTGATATTGAGAGTAATGCTGAAAGTTTATGCAATTTGTTTAGTGAAATTGTTGAGATTGTTGGTTCCAAGAATATTGTTCACTTGGTCACGGTCACTGATAATGCTGCAAATTACAAAGCTGCGGGAAGATTATTATGTGAAAGATATCCATTGATTTCTTGGTCTCCTTGTGCGGCTCACTGTATCAATTTGATCTTGAAGGATGTTTCAGAAATGGAAGATGTGTCTACTTTGATCCAATTTGCATCACGGGTTACAGTTTTCATCTACAACCATAAGTGGCCTCTAAATTGGTTGAGAAAAAGACCCATTTGGATAGAAATTATCCGTCCCGGGGCCACCCGATTTGGCACATCATTCATTGCATTGAAGAGTTTACATGATCATAAGTTTGATTTACAAGCTTTAGTAACCTCTAATGAATTCAAGAAAATGTTGAAAGTGACTAAAGCTAGTGATGTGAGATAAACTATCTTAGATGACAAGTTTTGGGATAATTGTTTCATAACGGTTAAGGTGATGAGTCCTATCTTGAGACTTTTGCGTATCTATGATTCCGATGAAAAGCCTTCATTAGGTTACGTTTATGAAGGTATGCTTAGGATAAGGAAAGGAATCAAAGAGTTGTTTAAAAGGAAAAGACGTAATTATAAGAGGTATGCTGATATTATTGATGCTCATTGGGATAAAATGTTACGCAAAAGTCTTCATGCAGCAGCTTATTGGCTCAATCCGGTATTTCAATATGAAAAAGATAACCGTGAAGAAAAGGAAAAGACATGGGTAGGGGTGCTTGATATGATTGAGAAGTTATCGAGTTTAGATGAAAGTGTGCAAATAACTATTTCACACTTGGCAAAATTTCGGGATAAACTAGGTACTTTTGGTCGATCTATTGCTATGTCTTCCGTAAAGCTTGAGCATCCCGGTTAGTCTACTTAATTTTTATTTACGATATAAGTTTTATATATTATAACAAAATTATATTTTTATGTTAATTGTATGATTAGATGAGTGGTGGAAAGCGTTCGGTGGAGATGTACCGGCGTTGCAAAAATTTGCCATACGAATTTTAAGTCAAACCGCATCCTCTTCCGGATGTGAGCGGAATTGGATTGTTTTTTGAGAGAATTCGCACCAAAAGAAGGAACCCCTTGGAGTATCAAAGGCTAACTGATCTCGTATATGTGCATTACAAGTTACGTCTACAAAATAGGTATGATATAAGCACAAACTTTACTTATTATTAGTTTTTGATTTTGAATAAAAGAGTTCACATTTAAACTTGTTAGGCTAAATGAGAGCAAAAGGCCATATGACCCGGTTGATTACCAAAGCATAGATAAAAACGAATTTTGGGTGGTGGAAGACGAGAAGGAATCTGAGCTTAACTATGATGATTCAGAAAATATACTCGATGAAGAGCTCCCAATTGACCTTGATTCAAAAACACAACCATTCGAAGGTTAGTACTTTCTTTTTGATAAATTGATTACTAAATGATATTGATGATGCATAATTTTTTACATCAAAAACTATATACTTAGATTTGTCATTTTTTAAATTTTAGGCCAAGAATACAATGAAGAAGATAATGTGGTTCAAGGTGATGATGGTATTAATGTTGGTGATGGCGATTTTGATGATGATGATTCGGATTCGCTAGATGATTGGTAGATTTGTATGTTGTTGAATTGATACTTTCATTTGTTGTTGGTTTTGTACTTTTTTATGTTCTTGGATTTGGTACTTTTGTATGTTTTTGGATGACTAATGGTTGTGTTTTTAGTTCCTTAACTATTTGGAATTTTATTTATTTTTTCTATATTTTTATATAATTTATGCCGTAATCCGGGTCTTAAATCCGGTCGAACCGATCGGACCGGTCTGACCTTTGACCCCGTAAGGCGACCGGGTCAACCTCCGGTCCGATCCTGAAAACATTGAAAACTATAAAATTATACATAGGTTGAATGCCTTGTTTTTAAGTTATTTTGGTTTTCAACAGCTTTTGTATGGTTCTTAAAAATATTATTTGATTTGCAAGTCTGTTATCAGATGTATAGTGGTTCTAATGGATGTTAACGCATTTATTGTATGTCTCTTCCCAATCTTCAGTTGAGAGTTAGTTTTCACTATATGTGGGTGCGTGTGTGAAGCATTTGGGGAATACCCGGCCCTAAATGTGAGGGAGCAATTTTCTCGCGCCAACTTGACCTCTTTGTTTCCTTTTCAAGCTCGACACAGCCCACCCTAACTTGATTGTCTCTTGTGGTTTAGTGCCAGAGACAATAGATCACTTGCTTGTATCTTGTTACCAGGCAAAAGAGGTATGGTTAGTTGGTTACAAATTAGTCGACGGTGTAAAGTCCCATAGATCATGGAGCCCTAGGTCCGTGAAGTTTTGGAGTTCTCATAGTGGTTACAAGTCTCATCTGCCCATAAGAAGATACTATATTCTTGACATCCGTGTGCGTATTTGAATAGTAATGAATGAAAAAGTCTACAATACGAAGGTGATGTGCCCCTCAAAATTAATGTCAATTTAATCTTTTGGTTATACGTTTTTTTTAAATTCGTTTGTGTTTTTCTTAACGCCAGTGTTGTAGCAATTGTTAGTTGCTAGTCGGACGGTAGACAGGGGACTCGCGATTAGTTGTGATCAATCGGGGATTAATCGACGCCTAGTCGGGATTTTTACAACCGTACTTAATGCTAATTTTTATGAAACGCCCTCACACGTAATAACTTAAAAACGACGCAGCGGAAAAGAGCCTTAAATTTTTTTCTTACTTTACTAAATACAATGCTTACGTAAAGACTCAGTCACAAAACGTTTAACATTTACTAACTGAATGAACAACGTTCATAATAAAATAATTCTACAAGTGTTACATAATTAAAGCTAAGTGACCGTTCTTTTCTGTAGAATCCTTGCTCTCGACTCGGTCTATGTCCGCTTCTCTTCATTTGTGGTAGAAGAAATCCGTGTAGTACCTGTGGACATCACATACAACTTAACCATTAATCGTTAACAACATCATTCGACATTATTCTCATGTAATTTAATATCAAATATCATTCAACAATATAAACTTTGATTCATTCAACTGTCCTTTCGTATTTCCTCGTTCCGAGTTCAACTTCGATACCTCATGAATCCGATGTTCTTTTACCTGCATTACATTTCAACTTCAAGGCACACCATTAGCAAACGTCAAGGCACACCATTCCTTCATACATTTATAACATCTCGCATTCATATATGTATACTAATTCCTACGTGCATTCATAGCATATTACATCCATACATGCATACATTCCTAAATCATACATGTACACAAACATATAAACCTACATATATACACACACATTCGTACACGCACACATACATACATACGTACAAACTCTTACATACCACTTACATTCCCATATAATTTTACTAACATATCCTAGTCACAAACATCCATATAAATAAGTCTCATACGTATAAACTTACATGCATGTTCATTTCTATTCATGTTTACCTATGGATTCCGTCACTAACATGTAGGTAGATCTATACACATACATATCTCCAAACTTAATTCTTTCCCACACATACTCTGAATGAACTTTCTTGCTCATGAGTGAACATTTCAACTGTTGAGTGAACATTCTTGCTGAGGAGTGAACGTTCCAACTGTTGAGTGAACATTCTTGCTGAGGAGTGAACGTTCCAACTGTTGAGTGAACATTCTTGCTGAGGAGTGAACGTTCGAACAGTTGAGTAAACATTCTTGCTGACGAGTGAACGTTCCAACTGTTGAGTGAAGATTCTTGCTGAAACGAACTAGAAAAGCAAGATTTGCCAGCTAACTGGCTCTCGCGGGGCGCGACAGCCCCTACCCCGGGCGGTCGCGGGGCGCGACATCTGTCGCGTTGTGCGACGGTGAAACCGAATTGCTGTCGCGTAGCGCGACGGCCCTATTTCGACAGAATACTTCCCTTTGCAGCTGCATAAAGTGCCCAGCTATGTTTTCAACCAAAACTCAACTTGAAACTTACATAACTTTTGAGCTACGCGTCCGTTTTGTGTAATTCTTGTTTCTGCGCGTCCGTAATTTAATTACGGATTTCTTTACCATCCTAATTCCCATCAAAAGCTGAATTATAAGAAAAAGGCTTAAATATCCTTCATGTCATTATTCGACCCGTTCGATTCCACCATTTTTTCTCCGACGTAACTAGCTACTTTCAGCCCCGACAATCATTCCAACCTTAGAATTTCCATTTATTAATTAATCATACATGACCTTCTCACATTTATAAGCATTAAATAACTCCCTAAACATACTAATAAGTGAGTCGGAAGTCACTTACCTTTAGCGTGCATATTAGAGCTTACTTCCTTCCTCATCTCGCCGCGTTAGCCCTCCATGCTTGAGTCAATTGATACGATTCCTTTCCTTACATGTCATCACGTTTGTACCAAAGTTAGCATATATGATCATACATACATACAAACATTCATTTCCTTTTATTTACACATTATTTGACTTCCATTAGTCACATTTTCGCATACATGAGACACATATCAATAGTTACCTTATTCAAATATCACGCAATCCGATTACCATCATACATAGCACATAAATCATCTAGTACATGACACACCAATTCTCTACTCTAACATTTGTGTTCAAAAGCTCATCCATTACATTCATACACTTTTGACTTTCAAAAGTCAAGGATCTAACTTACATGTATACCTTCAAATTGTTATTCTTAATAAGGTAGACGATAGTAATAACATCATGTGCATTTCCTACTCATGTGGTGACGCACATACCGCACGGTCACCTAGTTATATCCACATATAATCACATAGTAAATCCTCAAAGCATGTAGTACAACTTTCTAATGCAAGTGTCTTACCGTATAATCTTATCACACTAATTTCCCACTTGTAATCCATCTAAAACACATTCCTTTTGCAAACCTATTATCTATTACATCATTATCACATTCTACATATAATTATCCATTGCTAGCATACAAATTTCACTTATTATTTTCACCTAAGCATTTTATCGAACACTTGGTGTGCATACCACTTTCTAAGCATAATGTACAAGTGTTTTGAGCATGTTTTTCCAACTTCATCTCACGAACCACCACATTCAAACAAGATCTCATAATCATCAATTTCACATCAAGTTTGTCTATCAAAATCTATCATATAATACCTTGTTCATCACAAAATCACAATATAACATCTAAAATTTCTTCATGATCATCCTCTTCACATTCATGCATGGGTTTCGTTCTAATTCATCCAAATAACTAAAATTTAATCATGATTCAACTTCAACATATTAGCATTAACAAGTATTCATTCTAATTTCAAGCAATTTCACAGATTAAACATAACCCACTTCATACAAGATCACCAATCTAGGTTTTAAAACATACCTTATGATCCCCTTGTGAAGGTGATCATTAATCCATGCTCGGTTGTGAATTTAAACTTCATTTAGCCTTTCAATTTGATGATTTTCCTTGATTAGGGTTTTGGCTCCTATGGAGCTCTGCTCGTTTCTAGAACACACGAACATGTGTGTTTGTGTGTGTTAAACTTTCATTAATAAAACTCATGTTTCCATCATAACGGTTTTGGTCCCTCAAGTAACGTTTTAATTATATAAGGGACTAAAACTCATAATCTTGTTACTTATGTACATGACACCACTAGGCTAATGTGTTCCTAGTCATTTTGTTTATGGGTTCATTTTTACTACTAACGGTACTTTACCCATTCCTTTATATTAACCGGGTTAAAAATTACCAAACCTGTTTTTGGGGTGTTACAAGTCTACCCCCCTTAAACGAGGTTTCGTCCCCGAAACCTTTCTCATTTTCATTTGACACTAATTATCTTTCCTTCGTAATTTATACATACCCCTCTATGTTTAACTTTAACAGTTGCATCATAAATATAACTAACCATCTGATCTCAATTCATATACTATTCATACAATTGACTTCTCTCTAACAAGTCTATACTTTCCATACCATGCTTCCACATAACATTCTCCTTTCCTTAACCCGTTAGTAACAGGTCAATATACATACTTATTCAAACTTGTAATAATACTTACATTCATATGATCCGTTTATAACAGATCTAATACCTTCATCTCATCCTTTAAGATTACATTCTTTACATTTATTACATAACATTTAATTATTGTTTTGTTATCGCAACGAAGTTACTATTTCATGGTCACGCATACGTGCTTAACACCAAAGTTAACATCATTCTACATTTCCTATAGTTATTTGTACCATACATACCCTTATGTTACCTTCAACTCACCTCATTCATTCTACATTACTATTCCTCTCATTTCATGCATTACTTAATTTGCATAAGCAAGCGTGTCATGCAAGTTCATTAGACGAGAGTTTAACCAATACCCGAAATTTTCACTCAAAACTTTTAAGATTTAGTTCTTAATGACATAGTTTTCTTCTTACGTCAACTATTAAAAGTTAAACATTCCATACCATACCTATTCCATCATTCATCTCGTAGGTCATTTTCAATTTACTAAGTCATATCTATCCGACATGAGTTAAAACATTTTACTTACCTCGATTTCATTTCATACTTCAGCGATCCGTAAACCAGATCGATCCGCTCCTTCACGAGTACTAACCGTACCAGGTCAGCTTTCATTCATCCTTGTAATGGGCTTCCACTCGTGCACATTCTTTCACCAATTCGATTGGTTTCATCACATTAAGAATTCTACCATTAACATCTACAAAATAGGCGGTTAGCGCCTTTCATTCAAACATTCATTATACTAGGTGATTACTCACCTATAATCCTTTTACATCTTCCTACATACATGCTATAACACATCCCACATTTCATCCCTTACATGCAATTCTTTTATTCTGGTTACTTATTTCGTCAACCTTTGCAGTTTGACCTCGAAAGGTCAAACTGGCATTTTTTACTTATCGTAGATGTATTGAAGTACACGATTGTACTTCTTTCCATTTACACTTACATACAAGGACTTTAATACATCCTTTCAGTGTTTCTTGCAAAACTTACCCTTCTCGTCCATACTTAAGTTATGGTTCGGGTCGTAGCCCGTCATTCATTTTGACCCGCAAGAGTCACTTAGTAACATATCTATCACGTAACTTGCTCAAAACTTATTTCTTTCAACTAAGATTTCTTACTACTACAATAGCTTTCATCGGTTTTACCTACATAGTAAATCAAATACTTCATGCTAATTTTACTATTACTTACTTAGTCTGTAATTACTTACACATTTAAACTTTTTATTTTTATCATTCGTATTCATACTTTCATTCCTTTCATGTTTCGAATCCGTCTCGCGGATTCTATGTAACGCCCTGCTACTTTGTACTTTCTATTTATAGCAAGTCTTGTTCGTGTTTCTATTTTTGGAAACCTTGTGTTCTTGTAATCGTTCTTTCTTTGTAACCGTTGTAAAATCCGAGACTTGGATCATAAATAAAACTCGTATTTTGTTAATTACATGTCATACATACTTTATACTTACATACAAGGACTTTAATACATCCTTTCAGTGTTTCTTTCAAAACTTACCCTTCTCGTCCATACTTAAGTTATGGTTCGGGTCGTAGCCCGTCATTCATTTTGACCCGCAAGAGTCACTTAGTAACATATCTATCACGTAACTTGCTCAAAGCTTATTTCTTTCAACTAAGGTTTCTTACTACTACAATGGCTTTCATCGGTTTTACCTACATAGTAAATCAAATACTTCATGCTAATTTTACTATTACTTACTTAGTCTGTAATTACTTACACATTTAAACTTTTTATTCTTATCATTCGTATTCTTACTGTCATTCCTTTCATGTTTCGAATCCGTCTCGCGGATTCTATGTAACGCCCTGCTACTTTGTACTTTCTATTTATAGCAAGTCTTGTTCGTGTTTCTATTTTTGGAAACCTTGTGTTCTTATAATCGTTCTTTCTTTGTAACCGTTGTAAAATCCGAGACTTGGATCATAAATAAAACTCGTATTTTGTTAATTACATGTCATACATACTTTATACATGCTCATACATTCAATTTCATGAAACATTCGATGAATATTCGTAATTCTTGGAAACCTTGTGCTAATATTGCAAATACGTGAAACTTGTGAATAATGCGTTATTTGAACGAAATATTGTTCAAAGATTCTTGATTCGTTACTGACCGACACTTGATGCTCGTTAAAATAATTAATAATGAGAGTGGAAGTCTCGTAAAATGAATAACCGTTTAATGAATTTTTCCTAATTTAAATTTGCTCATAAAATATGGTAATTTTGTAAATTAAAAGTTTATTTTCTAATAATCCAGTTAGTACCGTTAGATTTTAAGGTTAAGAAATAACCTAGTTAAATTACTTAAGCAATTGTTTAAATAAACTAAATGATTAAGATTTTATAATTAACTTAGTTAATTTAAGTATAAGGTTAACTATTAACTTAGTTAGTTCAAGTATAAGGAAATAATATAACTTGGTTTGTTAAAGTGCAGGGGTAAGTTATGTAATAAATGGGAATATAAGGTTTCAAGTAAAAAAAAAAACAAAAAGGTTGCTGATACCAGGACTCGAACCCGGGTCAGCCACCCCAAACACACGCACACTAACCGGTTGAGCTGCGACTCCACATCGGAAGTAAACCGGCCCGCATTTAATTTAAACACTCCCTCCGCCACCTTAGCCCAGTTCGCTGTTGTTGTTCCAGCTCGTAAATGGGCGCGATTTTTTGGCTCTTTTTGTGTTTTTGAACAAGTTTAGCATTAAATAACCAACAAACAACTAACCTAAACTCCTCCCTATAAATACACACCCTCTCCAAGCCATTCTACACTTTCACAACTCTCTAATCTCTACAAAATCACTCTCAAAGCTCTTGCAAATCAGAAATTCGGACAGATTCATACCTCCTTACAAAAGTGAGCATAACTTGCTCAAAACTCAACCAAATCACTTGATTCTTCTTTCTAATTGCTTGGATAATCTTTGGGCTTGATTCCTTGATCTCTCCTTGGAGAAATCAGACCTGGAATTGCCCTAAAAATGTCCATAAACTTTCTGTTTTGTTTTAAAACTTTCTAAACTCTTGTTTACTTCAAACAAACTTGTGTTCTTATGCTTCTAGTCTATTGTATGATTAGTAAAGCTAAACCAAGGTTGTTTTACACTTAATAGGAGTGACTAAACACTCTAAACTTTCTATTTTAATCGAGTTCTTAGCTCACAAGTGGTGTCAAGTCTTGAACTTGAAGATGGTGTGACTACTTGGTTAGCCTAGGCTAACCTACATACAAGTCCACACATCACTTGATGTTTTGTTTAAGTATAGTTGTATCTTTTTTTTTCTTTCTTGTACATATCTATGAGGTTCCTAAATGGAAGATTCGTTTTCCTACCTCCTACATGACCTATATGTTAACATATCATTCGAGGTACCAAAGTGGAGTATTTCACCTCCCACCTCCTACTTGACTTATATGACACCAAGAGGTACCAAAGTGGAAGGTTCAACCTCCCGCCTCCTACATGACTAAATATAATATTTTGTATATGATATGACTACAATAATAACCCTTAAAACCGAACCCTTGGTAGTGATTATATAAATCCTCTACCAAGTTAATAAGTTTATCACTATGTGTGTAGTTCCTTGTCACGATTCTAATAGGTCTTGAACCTATGAAATCACATACAATACTTAGGGATTACTATAGTGTCAAGACAAGTGCTAATACCATAGTGAATATTTTCATAATAATTACTTTGTCATTCTTTGAATCTTAAGTCCGAATATCCCATCATTCTTCCAAATTACTCATACACCTTGACTTTCCTCTTGTAGGATAACTTGGTGTTCCCTCCATCAATCAACTTTTCATGGATTCAAGTAGGAAAGCTTGCAAAACCGTGAGTACACTCGACCCGTTTACATTTTAAACCACTTTTGGGTTGTAACATGTTACCATACAACAATTACACTTACACACACTTAAACTTACTTTGCGAACTCAATCCGATATACATGCTACTTGTTATGCTAGATAATACATGCTTTATGCCATTACTATGTTATACCCTCGCTTAACAATTATAGCGCTATAGGAGTAGCACACCACCCGACGGGGGTTTGTTAAGTCGATATACTATACGGCCTCGTCACTTTTGTGGCGAGGGATGCTAAATACTAGTGGACACTTTGGGTTTAGACGTAATGTTATGCATGCTAGTTACCTTGTATACAAATTGCCATGTGGATTCGAGTAAAATGCTTTATACTTATGCTATACTATTTAAACCTTGTGTACTCGCCCTTGCTTTTGCATTGAACTTTATTTTAACATGTTACAGGTTGATGATGATGATGCTATGAAATGAAGTAGCATTGATGCCTAGATACACATATAGACGTTTAGGTTTAAATGTTGTATCAATTTTGATTATGTTGTATGTATTTCTTTCAAAATTGATGTTATTTGAATTCCTTGTATTGATAACAATTTAGTTTATGAAATGAAATCGGTTTTATTAAATATTGACACAAATAGTGTTATGAAGTCTCTAGCAATCTTCACACTTCGTCTCATCCCGATGTTTCCGCCATTGGTTGGGGTGTGACATTCTAACATATCATTCATACTTTCATTTCTTTCATGTTTCGAATCCGTCTCGTGGATTCTAACATATCATTCATACTTTCATTTCTTTCATGTTTCGAATCCGTCTCGCGGATTCAAACATATCATTCATACTTCCCATGTGTATTTGGTACTTTCAAATCTCTGAAAGTCTTACATTTCTCTTCACCCTCACGTCCACCTACTACCTAATTCTAACGAACATACCTGTAACAATTATCACGGTCTCACGAACGTCATATGTTTCTTATGTACTGGCCAGGTACACAATCCACAAACTAGTTTCGTGTCTTCGTGTAATCGTCACCTTATATCCGAAGAATTAGGTTTCGGCACGTGTAACATTTTCAAAACTTCATTACCATCCTATTATTATATTTCATTTAAAATTTTCCTTCACTTGATAGATTTTACCATTACATGCACCCACATGTTAACTTTACGTACCTGGGGTCAATTCGACTTATTACATGCCTTGGTGCCGGTCCTAGTCCGCATTCACTGATCATCTTCTCCAAGCAATTATGCTTACCTTACACATAACATACTGTTAGTTTTCTTCAAATACATACTTAAGCACATACTTACCTCTGCTTCTACCCTTAGATCTTGATTGAGTCTCAAATTGTACGGGTTCCTTGTCACACGAGCACACAGGTTTGAGTTCAAGTATTTACCTCCTCATACTTGATTTCCCTCAAACCATGGCTCTGATACCAACTTGAAACGCCCTCACACGTAATAACTTAAAAACGACGCAGTGGAAAAGAGCCTTAAAATTTTTTCTTACTTTACTAAATACAATGCTTACGTAAAGACTCAGTCACAAAACGGTTGTATATAGAAGCATAATATAGTCTATAAAATAAATGAAATTTTAGAAAATTTACAAATTTTGTTTGTATATTTGTTTACGTGATTATGTGCAATTAATTGTGACATTGGATTATTTCTTATTTAATACTAATTATTCATCTATAAATTAATTATCAGATGGCAAACATTGGTAATGAACCAGTAAATCAATCCGAGCAAATTTAGGAAGAGCAATTATTAAATAGGCAAGATATCGAGGATATAGTGGCTCAAGGAATAGCTAATGCTATTCCAGCAATCGTTGCTGCTGTTCAGAAACCTGTTAAACCTCAATCAATCATTCCTAGTAAAAGGCGACAACTTTAGTAATAGTATAAACGGATGTGGTAATCATATTAATAACAATAATGATCTGCAAGCCCCAGTTTTCAAGAAAATGAAAGCTGCAACACCTGGTTGCACTTACAAAGAATTCCTTGCCTGTAAACCAACTGATTTTGCAGGTAATGAAGGGGCTATTGCAGCACTGCGTTGGTTAGAGAAAACTGAGGCAGTAATTACTATAAGTAAATGTGCTGAGGAAGATCAAGTTATGTATGCGTCAAATCTTTTTAAAGAAGGGGCGCTAGAATGGTGGAACACAGTGTTACAAGCGAAAAGAAGGATCGAGGCATATGCCATGAAATGGGAAGAATTTAAAAATCTGGTAGAAAGAAAATTATGTCCCGAGTATGAAAAAGATCAAATGGCAAACAAATTCCTAAACCATCGGATGGTGAATGTGGACTGTCGAGGATATACTTCGACATTCTTCGAATATGCTAGAGTAGTACCAACGCTGGCTTCGCCAGAACCGGTACTCATTTCTCGCTATGTTTGGGGATTAATTAGTGAAATCCATAATATCGTTAAAGCTGCGAGACCTCGCACTATTGACGATGCGGTAGAACTAGCTAACACACTAACTGATGAACTGATACGCACAAGAGATGAAAATAGGAAAAAGGAACTGGCTCAGAAAATTACCCAGGGATTTCGGGTAGGTAATAATAGCAACTTCAAGAGAAGAGGAACAGGGCAATCTTCAACTTCGCCATTCTGCAGAAATTGCAAGAAGAAACATTATGGAAAATGTTATATGACCTGCAACTTTTGCAAAGCCATAGGACATCGTGAAGAAGACTGCAGGAAGAAAACAAGAATTTGCTATAACTGTGGAGAAACAGGACATTTTAAGCCAGAATGCCCTAAATTGGTTAAACCAGTAGACAACAAAACCAAGGCGACCGACGGAGCTACTAAGAAGAATGTCAGAGCATTCCAGCTGACCACTCAAGAAGCAGAACTTATTCCAGATGTGATAGCTGGTACGTTCCTAGTTCACAACGTGTACGCAAAAGTATTATTTGACTCTGGTGCAAACCAAAGTTTTATAAATACTTCATTCTGCCAAGTTCTTAACTTACCTTTAACTCAACTTAGGCAGATTTTTACAGTTGAAACGGCATATGGGAATTCAGTTAAAATAGATCAGGTTTTGCAAAAAGAAAATATAGAACTTTCAGGTCATAAATTCTCTGCAAACCTGTTACCTATGAAATTAGCTGAATTCGATGTTGTGTTAGGAATGGATTGGTTAATAGCCAACCATGCTCGAATTCTCTATGATAAGAACTCTATAGAAATTCAGACACCCACCGGAGAAATCATTATGATTACAGGAGATAAACCACGTAAGCCCATGAAGTTCATATCAGTAATGAAAGTTGCTAGTTATGAACGAAAGCAAGGAATAGTATATATGATTTCAGTAATCATTAGTACTAAGTGTAAGGAACTTAAGGAAATTCCTGTAGTCTCAGAATACTCAGATATATTCCCAGAAGAGTTACCAGGATTACCACCAGATAGGGAAGTAGAATTTAGGATTCATCTAATTCCTGGAACTACACCGATAGCTAAGGCACCTTATCGGTTAGCTCCTACCGAAATGTTAGAACTGAAAAAGCAATTAGATGAATTACTAAGCAAAGGATTCATATAACCTAGCTCATCCCCTTGGGGAGCGCCAGTGTTGTTTGTAAAGAAGAAGGATGGTTCGATGAGAATGTGTATTGATTATAGAGAATTGAATAAACTTACAATTAAGAATTGATACCCATTACCTAGGATTGATGATCTATTCGATCAACACCCAGGAGCTAGATATTTCTCTAAGATTGACTTACGTTCCGGATATCATCAATTGAAAGTACAAGAGGAAGACATACCTAAAACTGCTTTCAGGACTAGGTATGGTCATTACGAGTTTACAGTCATGCCCTTTGGGTTAACGAATGCTCCTGCTGCATTCATGGACATGATGAATAGAATCTGTAAACCGTATTTGGATAAATTTGTGATTGTTTTTATAGACGATATACTTATTTATTCCAAAAGTCAGACAGAACATTGTGAGCACTTACATGCACTCTTAACTTTGTTAAGAAAAGAAAAGCTTTATGCCAAATTCTCGAAGTGTGAATTTTGGCTACAAGAAGTGCAATTCTTAGGACAGATGGTAAATCATGAAGGTATTCATGTAGATCCTGCTAAGATAGAGGCAATTACCAATTGGAGGGTTCCGCAAACCGCAATGGAAATTAGAAGTATTATAGGTTTAGCTGGATATTATAGACGGTTTATTAAGGATTTTTCCAAGATAGCTGTACCATTAACTAAGCTAACCTGTAAAGCCATTAAGTTTGAATGGGGACCTAAACAAGAAGAAGCCTTTAGAATCTTGAAGCAGAAATTAACAAATGCTCCAATCCTAGCATTACCAGAAGGGACTGAAGATTTTGAAGTATATTGTGATGCTTCAAAACTAGGATTTGGATGTGTGCTAATGCAACGCAAGAAGGTAATTGCGTATGCTTCAAGACAGTTGAAAAAGCACGAGGAAAATTATACAACTCATGACTTAGAGTTAGGCTCCATAATTTTTGCCCTTAAGATTTGGAGACATTATCTTTACGGAAGTAAATTTACTGTCTATACAGACCACAAAAGTTTAAGATATATTTTTGGGCAAAAAGAGTTAAACATGAGGCAAAGGAGATGGACGGAAATCCTAAGTGATTACGACTGTGATATTCAATATCATGAAGGAAAAGCAAATGTAGTTGTAGATGCCTTAAGTCGTAAGTACCATGAGAAACAACGACGGGTTCGTGCTCTCAGATTAAATCTACAATTAGATTTAATGGAACAACTGAAGCATTTTCAAGAAACAGCAATAGAGGATGCTGCTGAAGGAATGAAAGGACGAATAAAAGAATTAGAACAGGGAGATGATGGAATCTGGAGATTTCATAAGAAAAGGATTTGGGTACCGAAGCAGGGAGAATTAAGAAATAAGAACTTAGAGGAAGCTCATAAATCTAGGTATACCATACACCCTGGAAATAATAAGATGTACCAAGATTTAAGAAATAATTTCTGGTGGATAGGCATGAAGAAGGATATAGCTAGATATGTTTCTAAATGTCTTACTTGTTCACAAGTTAAGGCAGAACACCAGAAACCTTCAGGTCTACTACAACAATTAGAAATGCCTATATGGAAATGGGAACTCATAACAATGGATTTTGTTACTAAGTTACCCAAAACCAGAAAAGGTAATGATGCGATTTGGGTAATTGTGGATCGATTAACCAAATCAGCTCATTTTCTACCTATGAAGGAAACCTTTAGTATGGAAAGGTTAGCCAAATTATACGTAGATGAAGTAGTATCCTTACATGGAGTTCCACTCTCCATTGTATCAGATAGGGATAGTCGGTTCACTTCTCATTTTTGGACAAGTTTCCAGAAAGCAATGGGAACTCGACTAAACTTAAGCACTGCATATCATCCCCAAACAGACGGGCAAAGTGAAAGGACAATCCAAACTCTGGAAGACATGCTCAGAGCATGTGTGAGAGATTTTGGAGGAAATTGGGATGACCATTTACCTTTAATTGAATTTTCCTATAACAATAGTTATCATTCAAGCATTGAAACTGCCCCATTTGAAGCACTGTATGGAAGAAAGTGCAGAACTCCAGTTTGTTGGGCAGAAATAGGAGAAAGTCAATTATCGGGTCCAGAGATTGTGCAAGAAACTACTGATAAGATCACACAAATCAAGGAAAGACTGAAGACTGCTCGAGATCGTCAAAAGAGTTATGCAAACTATAGACGGAAGCCATTGGAGTTCCAAGTTGGAGATAAAGTACTTTTGAAAGTTTCTCCTTGGAAAGGAGTAGTCCGATTCGGTAAGAAAGGAAAGTTAAGTCCAAGATACGTAGGACCATTTTCGGTGATCCAACGTATAGGACCAGTTGCTTATCGTTTACAACTACCAGAGGAATTAGCTGGAGTACATGACGTATTTCATGTATCCAATCTCAAGAAATGTATATCAGACGAATCTCTGGTAGTACCTCTTCAAGACATAGAGGTAAACGAAAAGTTAAAATTTGTTGAGAAACCTCTTCATATAGAAGATCGAAAGGTGAAATTTCTCAAGCACAAACGACTAGTGCTAGTTAAAGTCAAGTGGGATTCAAAGAGATGCGCTGAATACACTTGGGAGCTGGAATCTGAAATGAAGCGAAAGTATCCACACTTATTCCAGTGAATCTCGAGGATGAGATTTTTTATTAAGGTGGGGAGGATGTAACAACTCTCATCAAAACTATTATTTATTATTATAATTAGTGCAATAGGAAACCCTAATTAAGACACCCAAGTAATTCTGTACAAACCCTAAAATTTTCAGAATCATCAGAATCAGGATCAGGGCCCCTAAAACTCAGGGGGGTAAAACCCTAGTTACGATTATCCACATAACTATCTATCAAAATCGAATTTTACGAAACTGTCAAGTCAGCAAGGCTAGTTGAGGATGTGGCTACCCTATGGTAAATAGGGACCCCTCGCGCCACGCGAAGCCCCAGGGGGTACCCCTCGCGTCACGCGAGGGGGGTCAAAATTTACCTATAAATAGAGGGGATTGGGACTGGAATCTGGGCACTTGAACGACGTAGAAATTCCAATTACACACTGAGTTACGTTCTGTTTACTATTAAAACACACACGATCACAAATCGCTGCCACAAAACAGGGTAATAACTCAATCGCTGCTACGATTCATTGTCCGATCGATTAAAATATCCAATGGATGTTTAAGTGCTGCCCACATTAGGGTTATGCTTTGTCATTCGTCGTTAAATCGATGGATGTTTAAGTATCGCACTTTGTCATTCGTTGTGAGGGTTTAATCTCGTGAGCTATCGTAAATGCTGCATTAGTTACTAACCTAGTTTTGTGTGCATTGTTATTTAACATAGGTTAACAAGGCTAATCAGTAGACTAGACTCTGTCCGTGTTAAATCTGCAATGTGAGTCATTCTCTTTTTATCAAATTTAATTTCGAAAGCACGTTTATTTTCAAGGTTATAATTACAGGGATTAAGTCTTTGTAATCACCAAATTACAGCCGGTATGTGGGGTATTGTATACATTACTTGTTCCCGTCACCATTGGACAACGAGTTAGCCAATGGGTGATCTGACCACAGTCACAGAAATATGTCAAGTGACAAACACTGTGGGTAGTTGGTTGATATAGAAACAATGTAATCACCCATAATACTGTAAATTATAACAAACAGGTTATTTTTATTAAATTGAATGATTCACCAGTATTTCCCGCTGACAAAACCTTTTTCAAACATGTTTCAGGTGATCTGTTGTAATCCAGGAAAAGTGCCGTGAAGCACTTCAAGCTTAAGAAAGTGGCTCATTATAAAATAAAGAAATCATGTTTTGTAACTTAAAGATTTCTCCGTGAAATCATATGATTGAAAATTACCGGGGTTTTAGCCCGAGATTGTGAAATAAAATAATCGGGAAAATTTAAGCTTTAAAAAGATCCTGATGATAAACTTCCGCTGTTAAACTCAATTAAATAAATACCACGGGATTTTCTGTCCCGCGGCTCCTGAAACGGGTCAAACCGGGTCGGGGGCCGTGACATGAACGTTCCAACTGTTGAGTGAATATTTTTGCTGACGAGTGAACGTTCCAACTGTTGAGTGAAGATTCTAGCTGAAATGAACTAGAAAAACCAGATTTGCCAGCTAACTGGCTCTCGCGGGGCGCTACAGCCCCTACCCCAGGCGGTCGCGGGGTGCGACATCTGTCGCGTTGCGCAACGGTGAAACCGAATTGCTGTCGCGTAGCGCGACGGACCTATTTCGACATAATACTTCCCTTTGCTGCTGCATAAAGTGCCCAGCTATGTTTTCAGCCAAAACTCAACTTGAAACTTACATAACTTTTGAGCTACACGTCCGTTTTGTGTAATTCTTATTTCTACGCGTCCGTAATTTAATTACGGATTTCTTTACCATCCTAACTCCCATCAAAAGCTGAATTATAAGAAAAAGGCTTAAAGATCCTTCATGTCATTATTCGACCCGTTCGATTCCACCATTTTATTTCCGACGTAACTATCTACTTTCAGCCCCGACAATCATTCCAACCTTAGAATTTCCATTTATTAATTAATCATACATGACCTTCTCACATTTATAAGCATTGAATAACTCCCTAAACATACTAATAAGTGAGTCGGAAGTCACTTACCTTAAGCGTGCATATTAGAGCTTACTTCCATCCTCATCTCGTCGCGTTAGCCCTCCATGCTTGAGTCAATTGATACGATTCATTTCCTTACATATCATCACGTTTGTACCAAAGTTAGCATATATGATCATACATACATACATACATACATACATACATACAAACATTCATTTCCTTTTATTTACACATTATTTAACTTCCATTAGTCACATTTTCGCATACATGAGACACATATCAATAGTTACCTTATTCAAATCTCACGCAATCCGATTACCATCATACATAGCACATAAATCATCTAGTACATGACACACCAATTCTCTACTCTAACATTTGTGTTCAAAAGCTCATCCATTACATTCATACACTGTTGACTTTCAAAAGTCAACGATCTAACTTACATGTATACCTTCAAATTGTTATTCTTAATAAGGTAGACGATAGTAATAACATCATGTGCATTTCCTACTCATGTGGTGACGCACATACCGCACGGTCACCTAGTTATATCCACATATAATCACATAGTAAATCCTACACATGAGAATTCTTCATGATCCTACCAATTGACCAACACATTCTAAATTAACCCATTTACATAACTCCACCTTCTTTACTCGCTAGTGAGTTCACACGCTTAATATTTAGTACATGATTATTTAGTAGTTATGATCAAACACCTAATCCCACATACGGTGTGCATCACACCCTCAAAGCATGTAGTACAACTTTTTAATGCAAGTGTCTTACCGTATCATCTTATCACACTAATTTCCCACTTGTAATCCATCTAAAACACATTCCTTTTGCAAACCTATTATCTATTACATCATTATCACATTCTACATATAATTATCCATTGCTAGCATACAAATTTCACTTATTATTTTCACCTAAGCATTTTATCGAACACTTGGTGTGCATACCACTTTCTAAGCATAATGTACAAGTGTTTTGAGCATGTTTTTCCCTACTTGATCTCATGAACCACCACATTCAAACAAGACCTCATAATCATCAATTTCACATCAAGTTTGTCTATCAAAATCTATCATATAATACCTTGCTCATCACAAAATCACAATATAACATCTACAATTTCTTCATGATCATCCTCTTCACATTCATGCATGGGTTTCATTCTAATTCATCCAAATAACTAAAATTTAACCATGATTCAACTTCAACATATTAGCATTAACAAGTATTCATTCTAATTTCAACCAATTTCACGGATTAAACATAACCCACTTCATACAAGATCACCAATCTAGGTTTTAAAACATATGTTATGATCCCCTTGGGAAGGTGATCATTAATCCATGCCCGGTTGTGAATTTAAACTTCATTTAGCCTTTCAATTTGATGATATTCCATGATTAGGGTTTTGGCTCCTATGGAGCTCTGCTCATTTCTAGAACACACGAACATATGTGTTTGTGTGTGTTAAACTTTCATTAATAAATCTCATGTTTCCATCATAACGGTTTTAGTCCCTCAAGTTTCGTTTTAATTATTTAAGGGACTAAAACTCATAATCTTGTTACTTATGTACATGACACCACTAGGCTAATTTGTTCCTAGTCATTTTGTTTATGGGTTCATTTTTACTACTAACGGTACTTTACCCATTCCTTTATATTAACCGGGTTCTAAATTACCAAACCCGTTTTTGGGGTGTTACAAGTCTATCCCCCTTAAACGAGGTTTCGTCCCCGAAACCTTTCTCATTTCCATTTGACACTAATTATCTTTCCTTCGTAATTTATACATACCCCTCTATGTTTAACTTTAACAGTTGCATCATAATTATAAGTAACCATCCGATCTTAATTCATATATTATTCATACAATTGACTTCTCTCTAACAAGTCTATACTTTCCATACCATGCTTCCACATAACATTCTCCTTTCCTTGACCCGTTAGTAACAGGTCAATATACATACTTATTCAAACTTGTAATAATACTTGCATTCATATGACCCGTTTATAACAGATCTAATACCTTCATCTCATCCTTTAAGATTACATTCTTTACATTTATTACATAACATTTAATTATTGTTTTGTTATCGCAACGAAGTTACTATTTCATGGTCACGCATACGTGCTTAACACCAAAGTTAACATCATTCTACATTTCCTATAGTTATTTGTACCATACATACCCTTATGTTACCTTCAACTCACCTCATTCATTCTACATTACTGTTCCTCTCATTTCATGCATTACTTAATTTGCATAAGCAAGCGTGTCATGCAAGTTCATTAGACGAGAGTTTAACCAATACCCGAAATTTTCACTCAAAACTTTTTAAGATTTAGTTCTTAATGATATAGTTTTCTTCTTACGTCAACTATTAAAAGTTAAACATTCCATACCATACCTATTCCATCATTCATCTCGTAGGTCATTTTCAATTTACTAATTCATATCTATCCGGCATGAGTTAAAACATTTTACTTACCTCGATTTCATTTCATACTTCAGCGATCCGTAAACCAGATCGATCCGCTCCTTCACGAGTACTAACCGTACCAGGCCAGCTTTCATTCATCCTTGTAATGGGCTTCCACTCGTGCACATTCTTTCACCAATTCGATTGGTTTCATCACATTAAGAATTCTACCATTAACATCTACAAAATAGGCGGTTAGCGCCTTTCATTCAAACATTCATTATACTAGGTGATTACTCACCTATAATCCTTTTACATCTTCCTACATACATGCTATAACACATCCCACATTTCATCCCTTACATGCAATTCTTTTATTCTGGTTACTTATTTCGTCAACCTTTGCAGTTTGACTTTTCGAGGTCAAACTGGCATTTCTTACTTATCGTAGATGTATTGAAGTACACGATTGTACTTCTTTCCATTTACACTTACATACAAGGACTTTAATACATCCTTTCAGTGTTTCTTGCAAACTTACCCTTCCCGTCCATACTTAAGTTATGGTTCGGGTCGTAGCACGTCATTCATTTTGACCCGCAAGAATCACTTAGTAACATATCTATCACGTAACTTGCTTAAAGCTTATTTCTTTCAACTAAGATTTATTACTACTACAATGGCTTTCATCGGTTTTACCTACATAGTAAATCAAATACTTCATGCTAATTTTACTATTACTTACTTAGTCTGTAATTACTTACACATTTAAACTTTTTATTCTTATCATTCGTATTCATACTTTCATTCCTTTCATGTTTCGAATCCGTCTCGCGGATTCTAACATATCATTCATACTTTCATTTCTTTCATGTTTTGAATCCGTCTCGCGGATTCAAACATATCATTCATACTTCCCATGTGTATTTGGTACTTTCAAATCTCTGAAAGTCTTACATTTCTCTTCACCTCACGTCCACCTACTACCTAATTCTAACGGACATACCTGTAACAATTATCACGGTCTCACGAACGTCATATGTTTCTTGTGAACTGGCCAGGTACACAATCCACATACTAGTTTCGTGTCTTCGTGTAATCGTCACCTTATATCCGAAGAATTAGGTTTCGGGACGTGTAACATTTTCAAAACTTCATTACCATCCTATTATTATATTTCATTTAAAATTTTCCTTCACTTGATAGATTTTACCATTACATGCACCCACATGTTAGCTTTACGTACCTCGGGTCAATTCGTCTTATTACATGCCTTGGTGCCGGTCCTAGTCCGCATTCACGGATCATCTTCTCCAAGCAATTATGCTTACCTTACACATAACATACTGTTAGTTTTCTTCAAATACATACTTAAGCACATACTTACCTTTGCTTTTACCCTTAGATCTTGATCGAGTCTCGAATTGTACGGGTTCCTTGTCACAAGAGCACACAGGTTTGAGTTCAAGTATTTACCTCCTCATACTTGATTTCCCTCAAACCATGGCTCTGATACCAACTTGAAACACCCTCACATGTAATAACTTAAAAACGACGCAGCGGAAAAGAGCCTTAAAATTTTTTCTTACTTTACTAAATACAATGCTTACGTAAAGACTCAGTCACAAAACGTTTAACATTTACTAACCGAATGAACAACGTTCATAATAAAATAATTCTACAAGTGTTACATAATTAAAGCTAAGTCACCGTTCTTTTTCGTACAATCCTTGCTCTCGACTCGGTCTATGTCCGCTTCTCTTCGTTTGTGGTAGAAGAAATCCGTGTAGTACCTGTGGACATCACATACAACTTAACCATTAATCGTTAACAACATCATTCGACATTATTCTCATGTAATTTAATATCAAATATCATTCAACAATATAAACTTTGATTCATTCAACTGTCCTCTCGTATTTTCTCGTTCCGAGTTCGACTTCGATACCTCATGAATCCGATGTTCTTTTACCTGCATTACATTTCAACTTCAAGGCACACCATTAGCAAACGTCAATGCCTAAACATAATGAAACCATTCCTTCATACATTTATAACATCTCGCATTCATATATGTATACTAATTCCTACGTGCATTCATAGCATATTACATCCATACATGCATACATTCCTAAATCATACATGTACACAAACATATAAACCTACATATATACACACACATTCGTACACGCACACATACATACGTACAAACTCTTACATACCACTTACATTCCCATATAATTTTACTAACATATCCTAGTCACAAACATCCATATAAATAAGTCTCATACGTACAAACTTACGTGCATGTTCATTTCTATTCATGTTTACCTATGGATTCCGTCACTAACATGTAGGTAGATCTATACACATACATATCTCCAAACTTAATTCTTTCCCACACATACTCTGAATGAACTTTCTTGCTCATGAGTGAACATTTCAACTGTTGAGTGAACATTCTTGCTGAGGAGTGAACGTTCCAACTGTTGAGTGAACATTCTTGCTGAGGAGTGAACGTTCCAACTGTTGAGTGAACATTCTTGCTGAGGAGTGAACTTTCCAACAGTTGAATGAACATTCTTGCTGAGGAGTGAACGTTCCAACTGTTGAGTGAACATTCTTGCTGACGAGTGAACGTTCCAAGTGTTGAGTGAACATTCTTGCTGACGAGTGAACGTTCCAACTGTTGAGTGAACATTCTTGCTGACGAGTGAACGTTCCAACTGTTGAGTGAAGATTCTTGCTGAAACGAACTAGAAAAACAAGATTTCCCAGCTAACTGGCTCTCGCGGGGTGTGATAGCCCCTACCCCGGGCGGTCGCGGGGCGCGACATCTGTCGCGTTGCGCGACGTTGAAACTGAATTGCTGTCGTGTAGTTCGACGACCCTATTTCGACAGAATACTTCCCTTTGCTGCTGCATAAAGTGCCTAGCTTTGTTTTAAACCAAAACTCAACTTGAAACTTACATAACTTTTGAGCTACGCGTCCGTTTTGTGTAATTCTTGTTTCTGCGCGTCCGTAATTTAATTACGGATTTCTTTACCATCCTAACTCCCATCAAAAGCTGAATTATAAGAAAAAGGCTTAAAGATCCTTCATGTCATTATTGGACCCGTTCGATTGCACAATTTTATTTCCGACGTAACTAGCTACATTCAGCCCCGACAATCATTCCAACCTTGGAATTTCCATTTATTAATTAATCATACATGACCTTCTCACATTTATAAGCATTAAATAACTCCCTAAACATACTAATAAGTGAGTCGGAAGTCACTTACCTTAAGCGTGCATATTAGAGCTTACTTCCTTCCTCATCTCGCCGCGTTAGCCCTCCATGCTTGAGTCAATTGATACGATTCCTTTCCTTACATGTCATCACGTTCGTACCAAAGTTAGCATATATGATCATACATACATACAAACATTCATTTCCTTTTATTTACACATTATTTGACTTCCATTAGTCACATTTTCGCATACATGAGACACATATCAATAGTTACCTTATTCAAATCTCACGCAATCCGATTACCATCATACATAGCACATAAATCATCTAGTACATGACACACTAATTCTCTACTCTAACATTTGTGTTCAAAAGCTCATCCATTACATTCATACACTGTTGACTTTCAAAAGTCAACGATCTAACTTACATGTATACCTTCAAATTGTTATTCTTAATAAGGTAGATGATAGTAATAACATCATGTGCATTTCCTACTCATGTGGTGACGCACATACCGCACGGTCACCTAGTTATATCCACATATAATCACATAGTAAATCCTACACATATGAATTCTTCATGATCCTACCAATTGACCAACACATTCTAAATTAACCCATTTACATAACTCCACCTTCTTTACTCGCTAGTGAGTTCACACGCTTAATATTTAGTACATGATTATTTGGTAGTTATGATCAAACACCTAATCCCACATACGGTGTGCATCACACCCTCAAAGCATGTAGTACAACTTTCTAATGCAAGTGTCTTACCGTATCATCTTATCACACTAATTTCCCACTTGTAATCCATCTAAAACACATTCCTTTTGCAAACCTATTATCTATTACATCATTATCACATTCTACATATAATTATCCATTGCTAGCATACAAATTTCACTTATTATTTTCACCTAAGCATTTTATCGAACACTTGGTGTGCATACCACTTTCTAAGCATAATGTACAAGTGTTTTGAGCATGTTTTTCCCTACTTGATCTCATGAACCACCACATTCAAACAAGATCTCATAATCATCAATTTCACATCAAGTTTGTCTATCAAAATCTATCATATAATACCTTGCTCATCACAAAATCACAATATAACATCTACAATTTCTTCATGATCATCCTCTTCACATTCATGCATGGGTTTCATTCTAATTCATCCAAATAACTAAAATTTAATCATGATTCAACTTCAACATATTAGCATTAACAAGTATTCATTCTAATTTCAAGCAATTTCACAGATTAAACATAACCCACTTCATACAAGATCACCAATCTAGGTTTTAAAACATACCTTATGATCCCCTTGTGAAGGTGATCATTAATCCATGCTCGGTTGTGAATTTAAACTTCATTTAGCCTTTCAATTTGATGATTTTCCTTGATTAGGGTTTTGGCTCCTATGGAGCTCTGCTCGTTTCTAGAACACACGAACATGTGTGTTTGTGTGTGTTAAACTTTCATTAATAAAACTCATGTTTCCATCATAACGGTTTTGGTCCCTCAAGTAACGTTTTAATTATATAAGGGACTAAAACTCATAATCTTGTTACTTATGTACATGACACCACTAGGCTAATGTGTTCCTAGTCATTTTGTTTATGGGTTCATTTTTACTACTAACGGTACTTTACCCATTCCTTTATATTAACCGGGTTAAAAATTACCAAACCTGTTTTTGGGGTGTTACAAGTCTACCCCCCTTAAACGAGGTTTCGTCCCCGAAACCTTTCTCATTTTCATTTGACACTAATTATCTTTCCTTCGTAATTTATACATACCCCTCTATGTTTAACTTTAACAGTTGCATCATAAATATAACTAACCATCTGATCTCAATTCATATACTATTCATACAATTGACTTCTCTCTAACAAGTCTATACTTTCCATACCATGCTTCCACATAACATTCTCCTTTCCTTAACCCGTTAGTAACAGGTCAATATACATACTTATTCAAACTTGTAATAATACTTACATTCATATGATCCGTTTATAACAGATCTAATACCTTCATCTCATCCTTTAAGATTACATTCTTTACATTTATTACATAACATTTAATTATTGTTTTGTTATCGCAACGAAGTTACTATTTCATGGTCACGCATACGTGCTTAACACCAAAGTTAACATCATTCTACATTTCCTATAGTTATTTGTACCATACATACCCTTATGTTACCTTCAACTCACCTCATTCATTCTACATTACTATTCCTCTCATTTCATGCATTACTTAATTTGCATAAGCAAGCGTGTCATGCAAGTTCATTAGACGAGAGTTTAACCAATACCCGAAATTTTCACTCAAAACTTTTAAGATTTAGTTCTTAATGACATAGTTTTCTTCTTACGTCAACTATTAAAAGTTAAACATTCCATACCATACCTATTCCATCATTCATCTCGTAGGTCATTTTCAATTTACTAAGTCATATCTATCCGACATGAGTTAAAACATTTTACTTACCTCGATTTCATTTCATACTTCAGCGATCCGTAAACCAGATCGATCCGCTCCTTCACGAGTACTAACCGTACCAGGTCAGCTTTCATTCATCCTTGTAATGGGCTTCCACTCGTGCATATTCTTTCACCAATTCGATTGGTTTCATCACATTAAGAATTCTACCATTAACATCTACAAAATAGGCGGTTAGCGCCTTTCATTCAAACATTCATTATACTAGGTGATTACTCACCTATAATCCTTTTACATCTTCCTACATACATGCTATAACACATCCCACATTTCATCCCTTACATGCAATTCTTTTATTCTGGTTACTTATTTCGTCAACCTTTGCAGTTTGACTTTTCGAGGTCAAACTGGCATTTCTTACTTATCGTAGATGTATTGAAGTACACGATTGTACTTCTTTCCATTTACACTTACATACAAGGACTTTAATACATCCTTTCAGTGTTTCTTGCAAACTTACCCTTCCCGTCCATACTTAAGTTATGGTTCGGGTCGTAGCACGTCATTCATTTTGACCCGCAAGAGTCACTTAGTAACATATCTATCACGTAACTTGCTTAAAGCTTATTTCTTTCAACTAAGATTTATTACTACTACAATGGCTTTCATCGGTTTTACCTACATAGTAAATCAAATACTTCATGCTAATTTTACTATTACTTACTTAGTCTGTAATTACTTACACATTTAAACTTTTTATTCTTATCATTCGTATTCATACTTTCATTCCTTTCATGTTTCGAATCCGTCTCGCGGATTCTAACATATCATTCATACTTTCATTTCTTTCATGTTTTGAATCCGTCTCGCGGATTCAAACATATCATTCATACTTCCCATGTGTATTTGGTACTTTCAAATCTCTGAAAGTCTTACATTTCTCTTCACCTCACGTCCACCTACTACCTAATTCTAACGGACATACCTGTAACAATTATCACGGTCTCACGAACGTCATATGTTTCTTGTGAACTGGCCAGGTACACAATCCACATACTAGTTTCGTGTCTTCGTGTAATCGTCACCTTATATCCGAAGAATTAGGTTTCGGGACGTGTAACATTTTCAAAACTTCATTACCATCCTATTATTATATTTCATTTAAAATTTTCCTTCACTTGATAGATTTTACCATTACATGCACCCACATGTTAGCTTTACGTACCTCGGGTCAATTCGTCTTATTACATGCCTTGGTGCCGGTCCTAGTCCGCATTCACGGATCATCTTCTCCAAGCAATTATGCTTACCTTACACATAACATACTGTTAGTTTTCTTCAAATACATACTTAAGCACATACTTACCTTTGCTTTTACCCTTAGATCTTGATCGAGTCTCGAATTGTACGGGTTCCTTGTCACAAGAGCACACAGGTTTGAGTTCAAGTATTTACCTCCTCATACTTGATTTCCCTCAAACCATGGCTCTGATACCAACTTGAAACACCCTCACATGTAATAACTTAAAAACGACGCAGCGGAAAAGAGCCTTAAAATTTTTTCTTACTTTACTAAATACAATGCTTACGTAAAGACTCAGTCACAAAACGTTTAACATTTACTAACCGAATGAACAACGTTCATAATAAAATAATTCTACAAGTGTTACATAATTAAAGCTAAGTCACCGTTCTTTTTCGTACAATCCTTGCTCTCGACTCGGTCTATGTCCGCTTCTCTTCGTTTGTGGTAGAAGAAATCCGTGTAGTACCTGTGGACATCACATACAACTTAACCATTAATCGTTAACAACATCATTCGACATTATTCTCATGTAATTTAATATCAAATATCATTCAACAATATAAACTTTGATTCATTCAACTGTCCTCTCGTATTTTCTCGTTCCGAGTTCGACTTCGATACCTCATGAATCCGATGTTCTTTTACCTGCATTACATTTCAACTTCAAGGCACACCATTAGCAAACGTCAATGCCTAAACATAATGAAACCATTCCTTCATACATTTATAACATCTCGCATTCATATATGTATACTAATTCCTACGTGCATTCATAGCATATTACATCCATACATGCATACATTCCTAAATCATACATGTACACAAACATATAAACCTACATATATACACACACATTCGTACACGCACACATACATACGTACAAACTCTTACATACCACTTACATTCCCATATAATTTTACTAACATATCCTAGTCACAAACATCCATATAAATAAGTCTCATACGTACAAACTTACGTGCATGTTCATTTCTATTCATGTTTACCTATGGATTCCGTCACTAACATGTAGGTAGATCTATACACATACATATCTCCAAACTTAATTCTTTCCCACACATACTCTGAATGAACTTTCTTGCTCATGAGTGAACATTTCAACTGTTGAGTGAACATTCTTGCTGAGGAGTGAACGTTCCAACTGTTGAGTGAACATTCTTGCTGAGGAGTGAACGTTCCAACTGTTGAGTGAACATTCTTGCTGAGGAGTGAACTTTCCAACAGTTGAATGAACATTCTTGCTGAGGAGTGAACGTTCCAACTGTTGAGTGAACATTCTTGCTGACGAATGAACGTTCCAACTGTTGAGTGAACATTCTTGCTGACGAGTGAACGTTCCAATTGTTGAGTGAACATTCTTGCTGACGAGTGAACGTTCCAACTGTTGAGTGAACATTCTTGCTGACGATTGAACGTTCCAACTGTTGAGTGAAGATTCTTGCTGAAACGAACTAGAAAAACAAGATTTCCCAGCTAACTGGCTCTCGCGGGGTGTGATAGCCCCTACCCCGGGCGGTCGCGGGGCGCGACATCTGTCGCGTTGCGCGACGTTGAAACTGAATTGCTGTCGTGTAGTTCGACGACCCTATTTCGACAGAATACTTCCCTTTGCTGCTGCATAAAGTGCCTAGCTTTGTTTTAAACCAAAACTCAACTTGAAACTTACATAACTTTTGAGCTACGCGTCCGTTTTGTGTAATTCTTGTTTCTGCGCGTCCGTAATTTAATTACGGATTTCTTTACCATCCTAACTCCCATCAAAAGCTGAATTATAAGAAAAAGGCTTAAAGATCCTTCATGTCATTATTGGACCCGTTCGATTGCACAATTTTATTTCCGACGTAACTAGCTACATTCAGCCCCGACAATCATTCCAACCTTGGAATTTCCATTTATTAATTAATCATACATGACCTTCTCACATTTATAAGCATTAAATAACTCCCTAAACATACTAATAAGTGAGTCGGAAGTCACTTACCTTAAGCGTGCATATTAGAGCTTACTTCCTTCCTCATCTCGCCGCGTTAGCCCTCCATGCTTGAGTCAATTGATACGATTCCTTTCCTTACATGTCATCACGTTCGTACCAAAGTTAGCATATATGATCATACATACATACAAACATTCATTTCCTTTTATTTACACATTATTTGACTTCCATTAGTCACATTTTCGCATACATGAGACACATATCAATAGTTACCTTATTCAAATCTCACGCAATCCGATTACCATCATACATAGCACATAAATCATCTAGTACATGACACACTAATTCTCTACTCTAACATTTGTGTTCAAAAGCTCATCCATTACATTCATACACTGTTGACTTTCAAAAGTCAACGATCAAACTTACATGTATACCTTCAAATTGTTATTCTTAATAAGGTAGACGATAGTAATAACATCATGTGCATTTCCTACTCATGTGGTGACGCACATACCGCACGGTTACCTAGTTATATCCACATATAATCACATAGTAAATCCTACACATATGAATTCTTCATGATCCTACCAATTGACCAACACATTCTAAATTAACCCATTTACATAACTCCACCTTCTTTACTCGCTAGTGAGTTCACACGCTTAATATTTAGTACATGATTATTTGGTAGTTATGATCAAACACCTAATCCCACATACGGTGTGCATCACACCCTCAAAGCATGTAGTACAACTTTCTAATGCAAGTATCTTACCGTATCATCTTATCACACTAATTTCCCACTTGTAATCCATCTAAAACACATTCCTTTTGCAAACCTATTATCTATTACATCATTATCACATTCTACATATAATTATCCATTGCTAGCATACAAATTTCACTAATTATTTTCATGTAAGCATTTTATCGAACACTTGGTGTGCATACCACTTTCTAAGCATAATGTACAAGTGTTTTGAGCATGTTTTTCCCAACTTCATCTCATGAACCACCACATTCAAACAAGACCTCATAATCATCAATTTCACATCAAGTTTGTCTATTAAAATCTATTATATAATACCTTGCTCATCACAAAATCACAATATAACATCTACAATTTCTTCATGATCATCCTCTTCACATTCATGCATGGGTTTCATTATAAATCATCAAAATAACTAAAATTTAACCATGATTCAACTTCAACATATTAGCATTAACAAGTATTAATTCTAATTTCAACCAATTTCACGGATTAAACATAACCCACTTCATACAAGATCACCAATCTATGTTTTAAAACATATCTTATGATCCCCTTGTGAAGGTTATCATTAATCCATGCTCGGTTGTGAATTTAAACTTCATTTAGCCTTTCAATTTGATGATTTTCCATGATTAGGGTTTTGGCTCCTATGGAGCTCTGCTTGTTTCTAGAACACACGAACATGTGTGTTTGTGTGTGTTAAACTTTCATTAATAAAACTCATGTTTCCATCATAATGGTTTTGGTCCCTCAAGTTTCGTTTTAATTATATAAGGGATTAAAACTCATAATCTTATTACTTATGTACATGACACCACTAGGCTAATTTGTTCCTAGTCATTTTGTTTATGGGTTCGTTTTTACTACTAACGGTACTTTACCCATTCCTTTATATTAACCGCTAAATTACCAAACTCGTTTTTGGGGTGTTACATTTTAGAACATATACCATTGCGGCATGCTTTTCATTATCTACGTTTCGATGAATTTAACCATGTCAATGTTAATGCTGCAATGTACGGACCCCGCCAACTAGTCAATTTCTTTAAAAATAAGTAGACTTTATAAAGCTAACATTAATGAAAATTATGGGAGGAAGAGTTTTATACACACCTATAAACTTGTGAGTTATCATGTATACTTAGCTCAAACTTAAAATATTATATATACCCTTAAAAGTTAGTTAACATATCAAATTTACCTAATCTCATTAAAAACAATTCAAAAAAAGACCATTTTACGTTTATTTTTCTAAAGCCTTATAATTTCATATACTCATATATAAGTTTAGGATTATGATCAAATACAAAGTGCAAAATAAATGAGAAGGGTGAGAAGAATTCCACTCATTAACTTTAGATTTGGGGGGCTGGAATTAGGTGTAAACGGGCCGAGCCTGAGCCTTACCTTAATCGAGCTAGGCTCATTACATTTTTTTGAAACTCGAGCTCGGCTCGATTCGAGCCTTGTATTTTGGGCTCGAGCTCGATTCAAAAGCTCGAGCTAAGCATCTATGGTGCGAGTTAAAACAAGCTAAAGCTCGACTCGAGCTCGTTTTTGGCTGTTAATGAGCCAAGGCACGGCTCGAGCTCGACTCGATAGTTTGAGAACTTAATTTAAAAAGAACATATAGATCATTCAAAAAGTAATAAATAGTTTAAACCCTAAAGTATACTAAGCTCGATAAGGCTCGTCGAGCCTAAACGAGCTACACATACAAGGCTTGAGCTCGGGTTCGATATCTAATCGATCCTAATTTCAAGCTCGGGCTCGAGCTCGATAAGGCTCGGCTCGTTCGAGCTTTTTATCGAGACGATTTCGAGTAGCTCGCGAGCCGCTCGACTCGTTTGCACCCCTAGTTGGAATTAGTTTTGGGAAAAAATTAGTGAAAAGATATAAAGGGTATATGATATATTTGTTGCCTTTCTTTCTCCACATATAAGACACATGTCAAATCCCTGATCATTTTAAAATGTCAATAACTTTTTCATACAATATATTCTTTTTAAATAGAAATCACTATAATAACGATCATTTTTTATCTTTAATATAACTATGATATTGCTTTATAAAACTAAAACAAAAATTTACATATTGAGTTTTCTATACATTGTGTTAAAGGTTCTGGTTATTGTGTTTTTCAACTATGTTTTAGTCATTACTTTTTTTACTAAGGTTTCTATACATTGTGTTATTATCAGAACGTATAACACAATTTTATTTTGGGTTCTGTCAATTGTGTTTTTATTATCAGAACCTATAACTTATAACACAATATTTGACATAGTGAAGATGATGCTATATCCGATTTTTTTTAGTTGGGTGTGTTCTCTATACATTGTGTTATAAGTTTTGTCATTATTGTGTTGTTCATTGAGTTTTTTAGTTGGGTGAGTTCTCTATACCTCTGGCGCCCACAAAATGTTTAAATGCCTTACAGACGGTAAGGCTATGGCTTACGGTCCATAAGAGACCGCCAGAGGCCAAAACTTTGGCATTTTGGCACATTTGACCCCTCTACTATCCATCTTCCATATAACGTACAACTTTGGCCTCTCTCGTTCAACTTACCGTGATTATTTGAGAGTTGGAAGGACATGTGTTGTCATATTATTTGTCATAAATTTCGAGGTGTTACATATCATTTGGTCTGTTTCGCCGCAACGCGCGACGTTAACAAATCTAGTGTATATAGTTGATGAAGAACGATGAATAGTGATTTTAATTTTACAATAATATATATATATATATATATATATATATATATATATATATATATATATATATAAAACATGCGTGATTTGTTATATAACATGCGTGATAAATGTTGGCTTAACGTACTTCACGTACAACAACGTGCGTGATTTGTTATATAACATGCGTGATTAATGTTTTCAATATGCGTGATTATTGTGTTTCAACATGCGTGATTTTGGATTTTTGAGTTATAACGTGCGTGATTTTAAAATGAACGTGCATAATTACCTGTCGTACGTGATGTACGTTAAGCCGTAATGTACGTTAACCTTCCTCT
The DNA here is from genome assembly GCA_030545235.1 of Helianthus tuberosus. Lineage (NCBI taxonomy): Eukaryota > Viridiplantae > Streptophyta > Magnoliopsida > Asterales > Asteraceae > Helianthus > Helianthus tuberosus. The sequence continues at coordinate 195,105,004 of CM060405.1, forward strand.
CTCTCTCTCTCTCTATATATATATATATATTAATATTTTAGTATTTTAGTATTATAATACTTTATTATTATATTTACTTGAACTTTTAACATATTTCTCTTTTTAAAAAAAATCATATACCTTTTGTCATTTACTTTTTTTTTTAATAATAATTTTTTCTTTTTATAATATATTTCCTTTATCAATTAATTTATTTTTCATTAATAACTTGCCTTCGTTAATTTGTTTTCTAAAAACTTATGTACGTAGTTATGCTTATTTTTTCCCTGAATATTCTAATCTAAAGTGTTGTCGGGACGATGATAATCTGAACTGATTCTGACGGTTTGTCTTTCTAAATAACATGCTTCATTTTCAAATAACATTTGTTTAACATCATCATTTTTATCGTTTCACTGCATCATGCGACGTAAACAAACCTACTTTATATGAATAATGCATAATGCTATCAAATGAATTTATTATTTAATTTAATTGTGAAACAAATATTTGAGGACACGTGTAAGCATTTTTTTATATTTAATTATTTATAACTACTAGCTATTTTAATAACTATTTTAAAAAGTTCATTAAAAGTTAACCATTCTATTTGCTTAAATATAACGAGCAAACTAGAGTCTCCACGTATTGGTGTACTTTTTTAAACGGCGTACGATTAGGATATTGTTAATCGAGTTAGTAGTTAGTATGTTATTATCACCAAGTTACTAATCAGGATGAGATTGCATAGGTTATTGTTCACAGTCTCATCCAACGCAAAAAATTCAAAAAAGTTGTGGGTTATTAAATTGGACTTAGTGTTGTCTTAGAAGTTTGTAGATTATTAGCTTGCTTGTGTATGCATTACGGTAAATGTTTTTTCTTTTATGATTTTAGTGTAATTGATCATTTTTATATGATTGAATTTGTAATTTAAAGTAGAGGAATCTAAGTCAAATTACAATACAAATTAATAAATATATAAGTTAGTTAAGAAATGAAAAAAAAAATACACTTATGAGTTGATTGGATAAAAAGGGATGACATGTTATTGATCAACTAATCTTTTAAAGTTCTTTTCTTTTTCTTTTTACTTTATATTCAATCAGCATATTATTATTATTTTTGTTTAGTTTTATTTATCCAACCAACTCATAATAGTTTTTTTTTTTTTTCATTTCTTAACTAACTTATATATTATAATTTTTCTCTTTTATATTTTAATCAAAACCATGTTGTCAATTTTAGATGGTGGATGCATCATCCTTTAATATACAAAGCTTCTACGAACTAAATCCAAATGTCTCATAGATAGGGAATTAGGGATGCCATGAGCTAAACTTGCAACCAACTTGTAATAGGTGGATAAACCTATTGAGATTTCAATTGTGCACATAGGTAGGGTAGGGTGTAAATTTTATAAGGATGTACAAAGTCCGATTCTATTGGTTTTGACCAAAAAAAAAAAAAATTAAAACCAAACCTTTAACTAAGGTTTCAACGAATAACAAACCAAACCATGAAAAGAAAATTAAAACTAATATGAATCTTAGTTTGTTGTCAAAATGGTGGTGGCGTCTCAAACATGAAAAGAATTCCCTTTGGGGGAGAGTTATTATGGCAATACATTTGCATACATATTCCGCGTCGTACCTTCCTGTTAGGGAAGGCATTTCCGGAATTTGGAACAACATTGTTCGAGCGGGGAAAGAATTTCACAATTACAACTTGCCGGTACAAAACATGATAAAAGGGGTGGTGGGTAATGGTAGAGAGGTACGTTTCTGGTTGGATTGGTGGACTGGAGATGGCCCGCTGAAGGATACTTTCCCGGAATTGTTCAGTTTGGAAAGACATAAGCACGCCTCTGTTGAAGACCGTTTAAACACGTGGGAGTGGAGATTTATGCCTAACACAAATGCATTGTTAGACCAACTGCAACAACTCGAGGCAGTGAGAAGCACAATCCAATTGGAAAGCAGGAATGATAAATGGATATGGACCTACTCGGGTGACGGAGTCTTCTCGGTTTCATCAACGAAAGAAATGCTAAACAGGTTTGCTACACCCTTCTATCCTTATGATTGGGCTAAATGGATTCCTAAAAAGGTAAACATATTCGGGTGGCGCGGGGTACAAGACCGGTTATCAACGATGGTCGGTTTAAAGAAGAGGGGTTTGCTAGCTACCGATCCGGTCTGCACATTATGTGGGGAAAGAGATGAAGACGCGGATCATTTATTTATCGGTTGTTACGTAGCAGCGGTGTTGTGGCATAAAGTAAGTAATTGGTGTAAAGTTCAGCAGATTTTTGCACACTCAATAAAAGACCTGTTTGAATTCTACAAATCTGCGCATTTAGACGAACCAAAAAGAGTGTATCTACAATCGATTATATTAGCAACGTGTTGGGCCATTTGGAAGGCAAGGAACGAGAAGATTTTCAAAGGAAAACACATGAACATAGAAGGGATCTTTGGTGAGATGCAGACTATGACTTTCCTGTGGATAAAAAATAGAGCAAAGAAATCAGCGCTGGAATGGAGAGATTGGGTGCGTTTCGAGATAGGAAACTAATTTCTTTGTTTTGTTATGATTCCTCGTGGTGATGTAATAGGTGTTTTTAAATATGGGTGGTTGGCTTAGTAGCTTACTAACCATTTGGTGTGTCTGTTAAAACTTTTTGGTGATCGAATAAAGTGTTTGCTGTTTGCCGTTCAAAAAAAAAAAACAAACCAAACCAGTTTAGATGAGTGGATCGACCAGACCAGACCAGACCGATAGTTTTACCAGCGGTCCAGTCTTGACGGTTCGAACCAACTTTTCTCGAAAATGTCAATAAAAATCATAAAAAACAAACAATCTAGAAACAGGTCAAAAACTAAAGTGCAAATATCTCAACATCCAAACACACGACCAACAACCTAAATTCGGAAATGTCGAAGAATCCTAAAAAAAATATTCCTTTTTAATCAAACCTTTTTCGTCCCAAGTCACCACCTCTACGTGTCCTCCACCATACACAACCACGTGTCCCACAATCCCAGATATTTTTCTCAAACGCGGCAATCAATCCCTCTTACACCACCACGTTACCCCCCCACAGATCTTTTCGAGCAACCAACTTTTAACATCCCTCCGGGACACGTGTCCTCATCATCCACTCTCCTCCATTTTATACTCCACGTGTACCTATTCCTCCAATCACATCCCTTCACGTTCATAACCTAAAAAAACAGATTCCGATTAACTATTGATCCTCCACTAACCACAGGCCACGTATAACAATCCATTCTATTGTTCCGCAATATATAACGCAAAAAAAAATAAAAAAAAATAAAAGTAAATTACGATTTTGGCTTGTGGTGATATCACTTTTACACTTTTAACCAGTGGTGGACCCAGAAATTTTTTGTTAGGGGTGCGGATGAGGTGTTCAACCATATTTTCAAGGCGTGCGGTCGGGTTTTTTTGCCTAAAATATACACTAAATTATTTTTTTCAAGGTGCGGCCGCCTACCCTGGCAAAAGGCTAGGTCCGCCCATGCTTTTAACCCAAAAAGAATCTTTTAACATTTTAGCCCCCAACGTCTTTTTTTCTAACCTGTTGGCCCCTAAAACTAAATGGATCGGGTTAGTGTTAGGGACTAAAAGGGTCAGGAAAAAAGATGTTGGGAGCTCAGATGTTAAAAGATATTTTTTTGGGTTAAAAGCGTAAAAGTGATATAAATACAGGGGCCAAAATCGTAATTTACTAAAAATAAAAACTTCTATATAAATTCAATTCACTTGCTTCAGATTAGGTTGCGTACATCTAATACTTCAATAAAACACTTTTTGAACAACAAGAAAAGTCTTTCATTCTAATGAGTGCGAATCAGAGACCGCGGCTGACTCCGTCAGCCAGCGGGGGTTCTGGTTCTTCGCAAGAACCGGATTTTTTCAACGAAAGGGTGCTGTTGTTAGTAATGGAGTCAATAAAATGGGACGTGAGAGTCCTCTGTGTGACGGCGTCAGTTTGCCGTAGGCTTCGGGCGATGGCGAAGCGGTTATTATGGCGGGAGCTTTGTTTATTCCGTGCGCCGAGGATAACGGAGTCGTTATCTAACGGCGTACATAGCAGCCGGATGGCTGGCGGGTGGCAAGCGTTGGCTAAACTGTTGTTTTTCTGTGGTGGGTGTAATTCGAGCCGGCATTTTGTTATGCCCCGGTCTAAACCGGGGCATTTTGTGACGGAATCCCGGTTTTCGAAAACGTCCGGTCGGAGTTTTTTGGTGAAACGGTGTCGTAACGATTTGTTGTTTGTGAGTGATCCGTGTGAACACCGGTTTGGAGACAGAGAGGATGACTTAGGGGTTTTTCGAGGGGTATTTCGGGGATTTCGTGAGTCGATGACACGTGCGTGTTTGATAGCGAGACAAGTGGCGTTAGAAGAGAATGAGAGGTGTCCGTACTGTGGTGCACGTGTTTGGAGCATGACTACAGCCGGCTTGGTTCCGAGAAACGCGGCTAAGCGGCTCGGTTCGTATGACGGCGCGCTCGAGTATTTTGTGTGTGTGAATGGGCACCTGCATGGCACGTGCTGGTTGGCTCCGTTGTCGTCTGATGAAGGGTATGAAATGAACGGTAGTGATGGGACTGGAAATAGTTCTGGTGATGATCGGACGGTCACAAATGGGTTCCATGATGATGGTTTTAATGGTCGTCGCACCTGATTAGAATTTCTACGGGGGACTGTCTTTGTTTCCAGAGCAGATGTTTATTATTCCAGACCTCTAGTATGTTGATGTAAAGGTGAATCTCTGTCTTTAGCCATTATGCCTCTGGAAAAGGAAGGTTTTGAGCGTGGGTGTATTGCTATGAAGTGGAGACCAGGGTTTGTAATACAATACATCCAACGCTTATTAGTTATTCCCTTTGTACCATTTGACTATTTTGCTTATTCCATTTGTACCATTTGACTTTCATTATTTTGTATCATTTAACTTTTACTTTTTTATTTACCTTCGTTTTTGTACAGTTAAGTTATGGATCCAATGTTTTTGTTTGGAGGGTAAGTTGAATTTATATTGATCACATGCTGCTAGCAAGATATAATATATACCTTAAAAGAGATTACTCACTACAAAAGATTCTTCCACATAGGACATTCCATTGGGGTGAGGGTATTGGTACATCCCCCAAAAGTAATGACCCCCCCCCCCCCCCCGCAGCCCTGTATAAGGCAATGAGGGTTGTATAGGGGTTGAGTGCATTAATTATGTCAGAAAAAGTAAAGTTATACGACCCTCATTGCCCTATGAGCGGTGTATTAGAAAGGTGGTAGTTGGAGCATTAAACCATATACGCCTCTCATTGCTTTATACACTGCTCATTGGTACTATAATAGACTGAAAAGGCTGAAAAGGTGATCCGCATATACGCGCTCATGGCCCTATACACTGCGTATTGTTTCGAATTTTTTCCCTTTACCCCAAGCTTACGGGATTCATGTAATACAAATGTTCAAAAATCCCAAAAAAGTGATGAAAATGATAAAAATTTTCAAATAAACGGTCTGGTTAAATTAGATTCGAATCACGATGTCAAATTGGGACTTTGGATATTTTTTTGGTGAAATTTCGAATGAGTCATACGTCTCCGAAAACGTTTGGTTACCCGGCGTTGATCGAGGTGAGGAGGAGGTGGTTTCCGTGCGTCGTTGTGATGAAGGGAGTGTGCGGCCCGTGATGCCTGATTTGAACCAGGTAAAAAATTCATATTGGCGTTATGGTTATTAAAGTCTAACCATTAAGTTGTTTCAGGTCGTAGAGGAGGCGGGACCATCTTACGTGGCTCAAAGCTATCCGCAACACGCCGGAACTTACCATTCGCATCAGGAAGGGAGTGTGCGGTCCGTGATGCCTGATTTGAACCAGGTAAAAAATTCATATTGTCGTTTTGGTTATTTTAGTACAACCATTAAGTTGTTTCAGGTCGTAGAGGAGGCGGGACCATCTTACGTGGCTCAAAGCTATCCGCAACAGGAAAAACACGCATACGGGACTTACCATTCCCATCAGGAAAAACAACGCAAGAAAAAGTCCGAGGAAGGTGCTTTTGACTTCGAGGAAGACGAGAACGAAATCGAGAAAGGTGTTACACACTTCGAGGAAAGTGATCAAGACGAGGAAGATGGTGGTGGCTGGGACGATGGTGGTGGCTGGGATGATGGTGGTGGCGGGGACGATGGTGGTGGCGGTGACTATGGTGCTAATGACCCGAAAAAACAAGGAAAGGTATAACATAACCGTCACTTACGTGTTATTCGTTATGTATAATGTTTATTAAATTTTAGAGAATTTTGATTTTGTATACGTGTTATTCGTTATGTATAGGTTTATTAGAAGGGTGCCTATTAGAATTTAGACAAAGTTGATTTTGTTTACGTGTTATTCGTTATGTATAAGGTTTATTAGATTTTAAACAAATATAGTTTTAAACATAGTTTTAAATTACCGTTGTTTCAGGTATTTGCGACACTTCACGAGTTAAAGAATTGGGCTTACAAAACAGAAATTGCGAAAGGTTACGTCATTGTGACCCAACGAACGGTAACAAAAGGTGAAGATTCGTCAGCAAGGACAGTGAAGATATGGTTGCAATGCGACCGTGGAGGCACATGCAAAAGTAAAGCAACAGTTCGGCGTTCTGGTAGCAAGAAGATTGGGTGTCCTTTTAAAATGATAGGGAAACTAGATGCAAGTAGTGGCAATTGGAGCTTAGTGGTGAAGCAAAAGGATCATAACCATGAGCCTGCGGTATTTCTCGAGGGTCACGCGTTTGCAAGAAGGTTGACCCCAGACGAAGAATCATTGGTAGAGAGACTTTATATTCAAAACATGGAGCCTACGAACATACATTTAACCATAAGAAAACAAAATCCACAGAGCGTGTGCATTCTACGAGACATACAAAACGTGATAAAAAGATTAAAGTCAAAATGTACGGTGATCGGACTCCAATGCAAATATTGGAGCAAATGTTGCATGAAGGAAGGTATGTTTACCACACCCGAGTGAATCCCGAAACAAATGCGGTCGAGGAGGTTTTTTTTTGTTCATCGGTACTCGTACGATATGTGGCGTGCTTTCCCACATGTGTTGATGATTGATACCACTTACAAAACGAATGAGTATAGACTTCCGTTTGTTCAAATTGTGGGTGTGACATCGACACACAAGTCGTTTTGTGTCGCTCATGCTTCTATCTCTAAAGAAAAACAGGATAACTTCTTGTGGGTCCTACAGAAGCTCAAAGGATTGTTGGAAGAGGGTATGGAACCGCGCGTGATAGTAACAGATTGCGATAAAGCTTTGATGAATGCTTGCGATAAAGTATTCCCAAAAGCATCCAAATTGCTATGTAGGTGGCACATCTCACAAAATATTATAAAACACACCAAGGCAAAATTTGCAACGGCTGAAGAATGGAAAATATTCAAGCTTTCTAGGTCTCGATTGTGTAATTCTCCCACTGAGACGCTATACAATTATAACTTTGAGCGGCTATTTACGCGACTGACTGACGACCATAGATCAGGTACGTATTATATTACAAACTATAAAGGCCTATTTTGACATTTTATGAAACTATAAGTTGAGGGACTTGTTTGAAACTTGCTTAAAAAATGGTTAAAACCAAGTCCAGGGACTAAACTGTCATTTATTGAAAGTTATAGTGTAGGGGTTATTTTGACATTATTTAAAAGTACAAAGTATTGGGCATAAAATGTAATTATTGAAATCTAAAGTATAAGGGTTGAAATAGCCTTGTTTGAAACTTATTTTAACTCTAAAATCTTAACCAAGTTAAATGTTGAATAAGAAATCCTTTAAAAAAAATTAACTTAGTTAACTATGTTAATTAGAATAACATAAGTTGAGGGACTTGTTTGTCATTGTTTGAAACTTGCTTAAAAAATGGTTAAAACCAAGTCCAGGGACTAAACTGTCATTTATTGAAAGTTATAGTCTAGGGGTTATTTTGACATTATTTAAAAGTACAAAGTATTGGGCATAAAATGTAATTATTGAAATCTAAAGTATAAGGGTTGAAATAGCCTTGTTTGAAACTTATTTTAACTCTAAAATCTTAACCAAGTTAAATGTTGAATAAGAAATCCTTTAAAAAAAATTAACTTAGTTAACTATGTTAATTAGAATAACAAAAAAGGGGGTTTCTTGTATAACCCGCCCCTTAGCAAGGATCGAACCCGGACCACTCGTGTAAAAGCACCCATTCTTTACCAGTTTATCCTCCTGTACAGGAGCTGATAGATACCCTAACATTAGTTGTTTTATACTTTTAAAAAAAAGTTAACTTAGTTAACTACGTTAATTAGAATAACAAAAAAGGGGGGGTTTCTTGTATAACTCGCCCCTTAGCAAGGATCGAACCCGGACCACTCGTGTAAAAGCACCCCTTCTTTACCAGTTTATCCTCCTGTACAGGAGCTGATAGTTACCCTAACATTAGTTATTTTATACACTTCTTAAAATCCAACCGGGCACACACCTTTTATTTTATTTTTACGTTTTTTTATCACTTTTATAAAAACTAACATTTTTATAAACTCATATACATCAAACCTGATTTACTAAAAATATAAACTATAATTATTTCCGGTTTTATCTAATTCTTATGAATTAAGTTAGTTTTAATCTTATTAAATTCAATAAAAATAGTAAACTAATTTTATAAAACCTGAAAATTTTTATATAATTATTTTAACATCAGAATGATGTTCGAAAATATAAAATTGATATTTTCCCAAAATTCGATTTTTAACCAATTTAATCCAATAATTACATAGTTTTATTTGTTTAATTAATTATTTAAAATAGTTAATTTATCAGAAAAATTTTGTTTCAGCCTTTGGTCGGGGTGTTACAATACAAACATTACAAATCGTTATATTCTGGTTTTTTTTTCAGGAGTTTTGGACTATTTGTATACTGTCTGGCTACTACCCTATAAAGAAAAGTTTGTTTCAGCCTGGACTAACACAAGCCCTAACTTTGGTCAACATACAACCAACAGAGTTGAAAGCCAACATGCTAAGTTTAAGAGATACCTTAAGGGGCCAAACAGCTCGCTCCATAGACTTGTGTGGCTTGTTGACAAAGTTGTAGAGCCACAACGCATACAAATAAACCTCACTTTTCAGGATAGCCGGTCCTTGAAAATGGGGGACCACATGATATCAATCTTTGATAACCTACGTGGTAATGTTTCCCTGAAAGCATTAGATTTGTTGCTTGTGGAGAAGAAAAAGATACGTACGTTGCTCCCAGCAGGGGGGACTTGTGGTCATGTGCTTTTTACGAGTTGTGGGTTGCCATGTGCTTGTCGGATGGAGTGGTGGGAAAATACAAGTAATAAAAACAGGCTTCAACCGCTTATTCTACTTCATATGAATACCCACCCCCTCATTTCTAACTATTGTTTTTAAAATACAGATTGCAAAATTCCTCTTGCCGCCGTAGACAAATTCTGGACAAAACTAGATTTCAATGCTGAAGAACTTAAGGAAGACGATAATAATCTTCGGGAGGAAATGGACAGAGTCATGCAACAACTGAAGGCGCAACCACTGATAGTGTTAAAAAGTATGTTGTCGAAGATAAAGGAGGTCGTGAATCCAAGTATGACTGACCATCAACCGCCTGAGGTACAACAAGATACTCGGGGGCGCCCAACCTCTAAAGCACAACAAAAAAAGAAGGAGGAGGTTGCGAGACGTAAAGATACCCGGTCCGAAGCAAAAGGCAAAAGCCAAAAGAAGGACGAGGACTCTCAAAAGCCAGCAGTGCAACGCAGTCGTTCAAAGAAAAATAAGGCTAAAAAGACAGTTGAAATTATAGATGAAGATTTTCCACTGTTGGTGGGGGATAGGTACGTCAACAATCATTGACCTATATAATATCCTACGTATTTCCATACATACATTTTCCCTGATAAAGATTTTCCACAATATATTTTCCAATTACAGGTACAAAAACATGATCGATCGTTTTAAGGACTGGCTTCCATCTATGTATCGAAGATACATAACACATATGGAAGATGCCCAGCCTGACGGTAACTGTGGGTTTCGATCGGTGGCTATGGGTTTGGGGTTGGACCAGAATGCTTGGATGTGGGTCCGCCAAGAGCTACTGGATGAGATGTTCATTAACAAAGCCCGGTGGTGGCCTATTCTTGACTCTTTTGATCCGGGATTTTACACTACAGTATATCGATCAATAAACTGGTTGCACGTGGAACCTGCACCAATGGCATGCTGGATGTTCTTGCCATACGCCAGATTGTTGGTGGCTCAAAAATTTGGTGTGGTTGTTCAACATTTAAGCAATGGTGTTTGTTAAACATACTTTCCCATGTTTGATGGTCCGGCGGAGGGCCATTCTGTTCTTTCGATTGCCTATGTGGAAGATGGCCATTTCATCATGGTTAAGTTAACGGATGATGGTCCGATGCCTCCACCGAATGGACTATGGAATATGTATCGAAGCTATGGAGTGGGAGACAATGTACATGTCTCGTCTTTCAGAGGGTAAGAAGTTACTTCGTAGTAATAGAAGTGTTCGAAGAGACTTTATTAACTTGTTGTAGGTTCTCGTTGTAACACGTAAAACTGTTTAATCGTATTATTATGTTTTATTTTTTTTTGTTTACATTCTATTATCTTTTGAATATAGTGTAAGAAACATTTATTTTATAAAAAATGTTAATTACATTGTTTTATAATGTAAAAACACTTATTTACATCACTATTTTTATTAAAAGAAAGGCATCATATGCAGCATATTGGGCAATGAGAGGTGTATACCAGCCTCTATATGCCGCTCATAGCACAATAAGCGGCTGCTGGTAAGCAATCTATAAGCCACGTATTGGCCAATGAGGAGTGTATACCAACACAAACAACATTTCAGCTCACTAAAGAGGGAAAACTAGATCAAAATCAATTCAAACACACACACACCAAAACACCAAAAACACACACAACTCTCTCCCGTATACCATTTCTATCCCGTATCGAACCATACGGTGCGAATTTTCACAAGAGGTTAGTAACATCTTCATCTTTCGTTTTTGTTATTGTTTTTTTACGGTTTTTTTTTTGTTTTTTCTGAAATATTTTGGTTGTGGTGTTTGGCGGTAGAGGTGTTTGACGGTGGTGGTTGTTAGAGTGGTTTAGGTTAGGACGGTGGTGGTTGTTAGAGTGGTTGAGGTTAGGACGGTGGTGGTTGTATCTATGGGTTAGGGTTTGACGGTGGTTGTGGGTTGGCTGTGGTGGTTGTGGGTTGGTTGTGGTGTTTGTGGGTTGTCGTAATTTTATTAATATTTTGACAAAATATTAACTTTTAATTGTTGCAGATATGTCGTCAGATGAGGAACAACAGGCACCAAATGGTGGTCCGGTATTCAATCCGATGGCTGGGGGTAATTGTGAGCAGTACGATTTTTTAGACTTCCCCCAGAGCAGTACGGAATACAGACGTTTTGCCAAGTTCCGGGGTATGAGAGTGAGGCAGCAGAGGGCGTTGTGTTGGGACGCGTTACGGGAGTGTGGCGAGGAGCAGAGGGCCCGGGGTATAATCGGGGAAAATAACCCGTGGGATCGTATGTTTTTTTATGCGGCTGGGCCTTCTTATAGGCCTATGGTGGTGGAGTTCCTCTCCACGTTTATCTATTGACCACGGCCTGCTGAGCAGCCTAACTCAGATATGGACGATCCGATGGTGGAACCACCCCCTGCTGAGGTAACTTTCTGTTTATTCGGGGAGCGACAGAATATGTCGCTGCGTCAGTTTGCTTTGGCCACCGGATTCTACACTGATGAGGAGTTGGTTCAGGATATTTATACCACCGCGATCACATCTATGCCTGATGATCAGTTGCTTGCTTGGTGGCCCACCCTCTGTGATGTACCCTTCGGTCATAAGGCCCGTGTCTCGTTGATTACTGACCCACTCGTTCGCTACATACACCATTGCATTGCCACGTCGATATCTGGGCGTGGCAAAAGCAACGAGTGGGTCACGAAAAATGACCTGTTCTATCTTTACTGTTTATTCACGGGGACGCCGTGTGCCCTCCATCGCTGCCTGGCGGAGTATTTCGCCTCATTTTCCCGACGTCAGAAGCATGGCGGATTGCACGGAGGGGCGTTCATCACGCGTATTGCCCAGCATTGCGGTCGGTATTTTCCATTCATCGGTGAGTTGCCACCGCCTGCCCCTTTCGAGTATTTGGGTATTAGGACGATGAGAGGGATGAACTTGGCGGTGAACTTTCCAGGCATTGGTTATCGGTTTGTCGGTGAGAACGATCAGATTTTCGTAGCCCAGCCGTTAGTACATCAACATCTGCTGGACGCTGCGGAGGTGGATATGCCTCATGTTGTTGATGAGCCTATTGGAGAGGGTGACATCGAGCCTGAGGTTGAGCAGGGGCATCCGCAGGAGCCGCCACAACATCCTCGGCGCGTCTATCATGCGGTGAGGTTGCCTCAGTCCACTCAGCGTCTCCTCGAGAGGATTGTGGCGGGTCAGACGGCAGTGATGGGGAGGTTGGCGCTGCAGGATCGGCGGATGGACCGGATGGAGGATATGATGGAGTGGATGATGGCTAGCGAGGCTGATAGGCGTAGCGAGGCTGGGTTGCGGTTCGTGACCCGCCACAACCACGAGTGTATCTGGGGTCTGGCTCGGAAGCCGGCCCGTCCGGCACGCAGGCAGGCCCTTCCGGCACGCAGGCAAGCCCGTCCGGCACGCAGGCAGGCACGTCTGACACGCAGATGCAGTTGACATGTTATGATGATAGTGGTTCTGATGACGGTGACGAGGAAATGGCTTAGGAGTAGTATTTATCTGTTTCGTTTGGTTGTATTTTGGGTTTAATGTGGTTGTACGAACAAATATTTATTCATCTTTTGTTATTTATGTTTAGTTGTATGCCCGGTTGTTTTTGTATAAACGTTTAATCTTTTATCAGCATGTATGGATGGTAACATGTTTAATATTTTATCAGCATCTATGTTGTATTTTGGGTTTAATGTGGTTGTACGAACAAATAGGTATTGGGATTCTTATAACGAAGGGGTATATTGGTCTTTTTTAAAGGTATTGGGATGTGCAGAAGGGGTATAAACGGTTATAAGAATTTCAGGGACTGGATTTGAAAAATTAGAATTACAGTTAGTTTTTAATAACTGTGCAGGGACTGTTCTTGTGCAAAACAAACCTCAGGGACTGGATTTGAAAAATTAGAATTACACAAATAAAAAAGGGTTTAATGTGGTTGTACGAACAAATAGGTATTGGGATTCTTATAACGAAGGGGTATATTGGTCTTTTTTAAAGGTATTGGGATTCTTATAACGAAGGGGTATATTGGTCTTTTTTAAAAATGCTAAGCATGTGCAGAAGGGGTATAAACGGTTATAAGAATTTCAGGGACTGGATTTGAAAAATTAGAATTACAGTTAGTTTTTAATAACTGTGCAGGGACTGTTCTTGTGCAAAACAAACCTCAGGGACTGGATTTGAAAAATTAGAATTACACAAATAAAAAGGGAGGGGTCCTTCTGTATCGGACCGGCCTCCAATGGGATTCGAACTCGTACACCTCGCATAGAACACACAAGCCTTAACCAGTTTATCCTCCTGTACAGGAGCTGATAAACTGGTTATAGTATATCCTTTATACACTTGGATTTGAAAAATTAGAATTACATAAATAAAAAAGGGAGGGGTCCTTCTGTATCGGACCGGGCTCCCATGGGTTTCGAACTCACACACCTCGCATAGAACACACAAGCCTTAACCAGTTTATCCTCCTGTACAGGAGCTGATAAACTGGTTATAGTATATCCTTTATACTTGATTTGAAAAATTAGAATTACACAAATAAAAAAGGGAGGGGTCCTTCTGTATCGGACCGGCCTCCCCAGGGTTTCGAACTCGCACACTTCGCATAAACACACACATGCCTTAACCAGTTTATCCTCCTGTACAGGAGCTGATAAATTGGTTATAGTATTTCATTTATACACTTCATACACTTTCAGGTGCTCATTGAACCATACGGCTCTCATTGAACACAAACACTTTCCCAACTTCAATAAAGGGGTAAACTAGATCTAAAATTTGAAAAATCAAACTAAAACACCAAGAACACACACACAAACGCTCTGGACCACACGATTTTCACAAGACAAACTCTGGACCACACGATGAAGGTTAGTTTGTATTTCAAATTTTATTGCTTAATCTTCAAACTTTTTTTATTTTTTGGTTTTATTTCCGCCGTTTGTGGTGGTGTTGGGTTTGATGGTGGCGGGGGATTGATGGCGGTGGGGATTGTGGGGAATGGTGGTGGTTGTGGTGGTGGTGGTGATTGACGACTGTGGTGGTGGTGATGGTTGTGGTGGTGGTGGTGGTGGTGGTGGTAGTGGTTATGGTTGTGGTGGTGGTGGTTGTGGTGGTGGTGGTAGTGGTAGTGGTTATGGTTGTGGTGGTGGTGGTTGTGGTGGTGGTGGTTGTAACGCCCTGCGTTTTCATACTTACTATATTTAGAAACCATTGCTTGAAAGTCTATTTATGGAAACTTGCATTCTCGTAATCATCCTTTCTTCTTAATCAAATGTAAAATACGGGACTTGATTTCATAAATAAAACTCATACTTTGTTAATTTCATGTTATACATCCTTTATACCTAATCATACGTTTAATTGTGAGACAATTAGTTACATATCCGTAACACTTGCAAACGTGTAATAAACCTACTAATACATAACATACATGCTTCGTATGATACTTACATACGAGTCTTATGCTTAATCTTATTCATTTTATACTTGTGTAACCCTTGGAACATGCATTATACACCTAAATACCCTAAAATGGTCATAAAACACGTAATATATATCAATGGGTCATGTTACAAAACATTAAAACAAAAAAATAAAAATTTTTGTGTTCCTGACAAAGGCTTACGGACCGTAAGCCACCACCCTTACGGTCCGTAAGGGGTGCTGGGCGGGCAGAATGTGTTTCTTCCGCGTTTTTGCACGAAATCCCATCAAACCTCCTCCCCCAATCACCTCTAATCCACCTCTAATCACCTCCAATCAACCTAACTCCTTCCCCTATAAATACCCATCTTCTCCAAGCATTCCTACACTTTTAACAATCTCAAATCTCTCCAAAATCACTCTCAAGTTCTTGCAAAATTCTGAAATTCGGACAGATTCATACCTCCATACAAAAGTGAGCATAACTTGCTCAAAACTCAACCAAATTACTTGATTCTTCTTCCTACTTGCTTGGATAATCATTGGGTTCGATTCCTTGATTTCTCCTTGGAGAAATCAAACCTGGAAACGCCCTGAAATTGTCCATAAACTTTCTGTTTTGTTTCAAACTTTCTTAAACTCTTGAATACTTCAAACAAGCTTGTGTTCTTATGCTTCTAGTCCATAATATGATTATTAAAGCTCAACTAAGATTGTTTTACACTTAATATGAGTGTCTAAACACTCTAAACTTTCTGTTTTGATCGAGCTATTAGCTTGCAAGTGGTGTCAAGTCTTGAACTTGAAGATAGTGTGACTACTTGGCTAGCCTAGGCTAACCTACATAACAAGTCCACACATCACTTGATGTTTTGCTTAGATTAGTTGTATTATTTCTTGTACATATTCAAGAGGTCCCTAAATGGAAGATTCGTATTCCTACCTCCTCCATGACCTAAATGTTAACATAATATACGAGGTACCGAAGTGGAGGATTTTACCTCCCACCTCCTACTTGACTTATAAGACATCAAGAGGTACCAAAGTGGAAGGTTCAACCTCCCGCTTCCTACATGACTAACTATACTATTATGAATATATTATGGCTACAATAAAACCGAACCCTTGATAGTGATTATATAATCCTCTACCAAGTTAATAAGTTTATCACTATGTGTATAGTTCCTTGTCACGATTCTAATAGGTCTTGAACCTATGAAATCACATACAATCCATAAGGATTACTATAGTGTTAAAGACAAGTGCTAATACCATAGAGATTATTTTCATAATACTTACTTTGTTATTCTTTGAATCTTAATCCCGAATCTCGACTCTAAGTATACTTGAACTTTAACCCTCATACATTCGGACTCTAAATCTCTATTCGTCAACAATTGGATAATCGGAAAGCATATGCAAACTTTGTGAGTACACTCGACCCATTTACTTTTAAAACCACTTTTGGGTTGTAACATGTTACCATACAAAAATTACACTTACACACACACTTAACATGCTTTATGAACTCAATCCGTTATACATGCTACTTGTTATGCTTGATAATACATGCTTTATACTATGTTATACCCTCGCTTAACAAATATAGCGCTATAGGAGTAGCACACCACCCGACGGGGGTTTGTTAGGTCATTATACTATACGGTCTCGTCACTTTTGTGGCGAGGGATGCTAAATACTAGTGGACACTTTGGGTTAAAACGTAATGTTATGCATGCTAGTTACCTTGCTTACAAATTGCCATGTGGATTCGAGTAAAATGCTTTTATACTTATGCGATACTTATTCAAACCTTGTGTACTCGCCTTTGCTTTTGCATTGAACTTTATTAAAACATGTTGCAGGTTTAGCGATGATGTTGATGATGCATGGAATCTAGTAGGATGCTTAGATGCACACTTTAAATTTTATTTTATTTGTATTGTATTTCATTATTCATGTTGTACTGTTTCAAACTCTTGTAATTGATTTCTTAGAAATGAAATGAAATTTACTATTTAAATACTTGTCACGATTATTAGTGTTATGATGTCTCGAGCAATCTTCACACTTCATCTCATCCCGATGTTTCCGCCATTGTTTGGGGTGTGACAGATTGGTATCAGAGCCATAACTATAGGGAATTAGGTAGAATTGCCATGCTTTTACCTAGTCTATAGTTTAGAGCCTTATTCTTACGCTTTATTTGGAACTACACGCATGCCACTTTATGTGTTTCTTATTTATTCTATTTGAGCCTTTTAACGTATGTGTCATTTTTATCCTTATGTATCATACTTGACATGCTATTCTTATGTGTTAATACATGCTTTGTTTGATAATACTTATAGTATCGTTCCACCCTTTATGTGCTACCCTTGAAATGTCTTTTACGTATTATTTCTTGAGATACTTATTATGCTTATACTTGTTATCATTATTTTGAGAATACGTCTTTTACTCGTTTATAATCAAAACCACTCGTAATACACAAACGAGACGACTTCACCAAAATAGTCGTGAAACCCACAATTTGGTGAATGACTCTCAATCCTTCTACTTTTCTTTTCTCACACGAAATTCACCACCAAGTTAGGAGTGAAATCCTCCCCTTGATGGGGAAATTCAAATTTTGAATTCTAGTGGACCCTCGTCAAAGTGTTGAAATTAAATTTTGACCCGACGAGTACCAACCACACTTAGGATACTAAATCGCCAAGTTAGGGGTGAAACCCGCACCTTGACGACTAGTTCCACTCCTTGATTTTCATTAATCCCGCCAAGTCTCGAAATTTCAAATGAATTAGGGACATGTAGTAACCGGAATGGTAAATACCGTTAACCGACTTGTCGGCAAGAGTATTTCACCTATTAGGCCAAAGCATGCTCCTCAAATTCAAAATACTTTTCGACCACTTTGGTTAGTCAACGTTCCGTTTTGGAACCATCCCAAATTTTAATCGAACAGATGTTATATTATTTATTTTATACGATGAAATCTTCCCAATTCGAATTTACTTTCGATATTTTCTTCTCACACACACATCATCTTTTTCATACACTTATACATATGCATGATTTCAAATAATTTAAATCCATATTCCTTGTAACGATAAGTAGAGACATATCATCGAGATAGGAGTGATTTTCTTACCTTGACGATTAACTCCACTCCCCTTTCCTTAAAAAACGACCCCACCAACGAGTTAGGGGTGATTCCCTTACCTAGGTGATCGTTACCAAAACGTCTCTTCAAAATATCTTATTATGCAAACTCGATCATGTTTTATACCTAAATTAGTTATCATTATTCAAAATACATACGTATACGTATACAAAATACATTGTTTCATCAAGCGTACTTTCTATCCTACAATTTATTTTCACTCAACTCATATACACGAGATTCTTAAGCATATCTTAAACGTTTTACTACACAAATTTCCAAACCTTACGAAATGCTACCTATCAATTTAATCGGTCCAATGAAACTCTTGCCCATGAACTTCATCTTTGACTTAATCACTAAAATATGCTCGCGTTATATCGTCATTTTAGAGACTTCCATTCTTAATTGAAACCAAACCAACCTTTCTCAATTACATATAGGATCTTATAAATATTATAAGATCGTTTTACCTAAGACTATTTTCAACAACAACAAATCATTTGATAAATTTTTCTTTTAGGATCGACGTTTTCACAAGAACCTCCAAAATTCAAAATTTCTTGTTTGGGTGCAAATGAAGCGAACTTATTATTTTCGAAAACTTTTCTACACCGCTTAAGTCGTCATTCAAATCTCAAAACACGTGGGCAAAAGACTTCATGGAGACCGATGACCTTCAATATACGTAAACTCTTTTAAAACAAAAGTAGCATTTCCATTCATTACAAAATACATTATGCTTAACCAATGAGTACTTTATATCCTCTTACATATGAAAAACTATATTCTACCTTTCAAACCAAACCCAATCTAATTTTGATTCGATGAACTCAACGTTTCGT
The DNA here is from genome assembly GCA_030545235.1 of Helianthus tuberosus. Lineage (NCBI taxonomy): Eukaryota > Viridiplantae > Streptophyta > Magnoliopsida > Asterales > Asteraceae > Helianthus > Helianthus tuberosus. The sequence continues at coordinate 195,123,840 of CM060405.1, forward strand.
TTAAACAACTATATATGCGTATCATCATACACGTTTTAGTCGTTGCATCGCGACAATTTCATTTATATCGTTCGTATTTACATGCTCAACCTCTGGAGCACTTTTACTTGCTTAACTTTGTTATGTTTCAATTAATACTATATACGTAATCATTAGTATTCGTACTCACACTCACACTCATATTCATAACAATACATTTTATGTTTATACTTATAATCGTATTCATACTTATACTCATACGTTTCATGTTTTTACCTATACTCACATGTTTCATGTTTTTACTTATACTCATACGTTGCATGCTTATACGTATACACATACTACTCGTACGTGTTATGTTGATACACATACTTGCGTGTTTATTCATACTTAAACCTATACTTATGCTCATACTTTCTTTCATACTCATGATCCATACATTCGTACCCGTACGCGAGCGTAATCCGAGTGATTCGCTTACGTGGGTCCTATACATATTTAAGCATGGACTTGCTTACATACTTTATTCTTATACGCACACATAGCGTACCTACCCAAATTCATACACAACTAGTACAAGCTATGCGGATCATGCGACGATCAATATAATCACGGGTGCACACGGGATTATAGTGATAGGCGTATGAGAACCATAGAGTGTACTACTGTGTATGGTAAGACACGAAACGTAACATGGCACCGAATACGGAACGGACGTAATGTGGTAAAAACATGGTGGATACGCTGCTGGTACTTCCTATATATAAGTGTTTTCACCACGTTACCAAACTTTCGTAAAACGTGTCATGAGAAATTCAGTGTTTTACAGACCTATTTAGACCTAATACAACTTTAGACAACTCACAAACGCATTATATCCGATTATCCACGACGAGACTTCATCCTTAACACACTGCGTTCATCTATCCAACACTTATGCTATTCTTATACTTGCACTCTTTAAGAATCATTCATTCTATACTCGTATTATTCTCCTTTATCCTTTTCTTTCATATGTAACAGTTAGCGATTTAGGGATTAGGGTTCAGGGTTTAGTCGTTACATTTTGTATTAAAATGACATGTTTTGTGTATTAATATAAAACGATGTTTCGTGTATTTATTGCCTTATGGTTAATAAATGACAAGTGAAAAATAAGTAAAGACATAATAATAATTGATAAATAAAAAATTTGACATTTTATAATATACAAAATTCATTTCATAAAATATCGTCATGGGTCAAAAACCCTACCCGACCCCCGGCCCGACCCGTTTGCCGGGACTAGATATAACATCGTTTTTTTAATGTGCATATGTTTTATTATTATAAGTTGCATAAACTCTCAAGACATAACATTCCGCTAAATCACCAAAATACGAGAGTCATTACATTCGTTTACATAAGTTGCATAAACTTAAATACGGCTAAAGACAAATACAAATACGGACAAAAAAACACAATCCAACAAATTATCAAACAGGTGTCCCTCTTACGAACGACCCTTGAATTTTTATTTTCCATTTCTGCTACTTGCTCTTTATACATTCGAACCTCCTCTCTCAAATGCTTGACTTCTTCTTCAAGTACTCCTTTCGTATCCAGCAAACCTCGGATGACTTGAACTGCCCGAGGACACATGGGAGGGTCGATCCACGCAAAGAATTTGCACCGAGAACGCTGAAACCGAAGGAGAATTAGTGTTTCTAAGTGTAAAAAATACGTCCCATTAATAAAAAAGACATATTTTGAATTTTCAAAATATGACAATTTTAATGGGACGGAGGTAGTAGTGCTTAAAGTACATACCAATTGAGAGCAGGTGTAAAATTGACGCCCGGGATTAATATCCGTCCAAGATGTTTTTATCCCAGCTTGCCTTCCACATCTACAAATAACCATTGTGAATGTAAAAATGGATATGGATTACACTTTCTCGTACGTAATATTAGAAAAAAAAGACTCAATACGTCACTCATAGCACAATGAGATGCGTATAAAGTACAAAATCCAACAACTTTTTCAGAAAAAGTAAATACATATGCCTCACATAGTGCTATAAGGTCCGTATAACAAAAAGTTAGGTGGTGTATATGCCTCACATTGACCTATACGGTCGTATACGCTGACACCTTTTCAGAAAAAGTAAATACTTGCGTTTTGTTTGACTTATTTACCGAGGAGCCATCTCTTTTGACGGATATTCACACAACTAGATCCCCAAGAAGGTCTTGGACCACAGGAGACCAACGTTGGACCACACGATGAAGATCCGGAAGTACACACACACGCACGGATTTTGTGTCTCTCGTATTGTTATCGCTCTCGTATCGCTTCATACGCTCGGAGTATTTAAGGTTAGTTCGTATTCTGTATTTTTATGTTTAATTTTCATTTTTTCTCTGATTTTTGTGGTTTATTTTGGTCGGGTATATTGGTGTTGGGATGGTGGGTTTTTGTGGTTGACGGTTGTGGTTGTGGTTGTGTTGTTTTGTGGGTGGTGGGCTGTGGTGTTTGTGGGTGGTTAGGTGGTGGTTGACGGTGGTGGTGGTGTTGTGTAGTCGGTGGTAGGCTGTGGTGTTTGTGGGTGGTGGGCTGTGTTGTTGGTTTGTTAAGGTTGACGGTGGTGAGGTGGTGGGTTGTGGTGGTTGAGGTGGTGGGTTGTGGTGGTTGATGGTGGTGAGGTGGTGTTGTGTTGTGGGTGGAAGGCTGTGGTGGTTGTTGAGGTGGTTGAGGGTGGTAGGTTGTGGTGGTGGTGGTGTGTTGTGGTAGTTGGGATGGTGGTTTTGGTGGTGGTTAGGTTGTGGGTGGGCGGTGGTGGGCGTCCGACTGGTGGTGGTGGTTGGCTGTGGTGGTAGTGGGTGGGCGGTGGTGGGTGTCCGACTGGTGGTGGTGGTTGGCTGTGGTGGTAGTGGGTGGTCGGCTATGGTGGTGGTGGGTGGTCGGCTGTGGTGGTGGTGGTGGTGTTGTTTGTTTATTATATTTTACAATATAATTTCTAATATCGAGTCTAACACTATAATTCTATGTTTTTTAACAGGATATCGAAAGTCGGTGTTTTGACGGTGGTGGAAACGTAATTTTTATGGAGAAGTGCACTGCGTTCATATTTCAGATTCATGCGCCGGGACGTTTTATAATAATAATTAAAAAAAATGTTGACGTTTTATACTAACACTTGATAAAAAATGTAGAAGTTTTATAATACTAATTAAAAAAAATGTTGATGTTTTATAATAATAATTAATTAATAAAAATGTTGCCATTTTTCTAAATATATTAAATAAAAAAATGACATTTATATACCTTCCTTTTATAACAATAAATAATAACAAATATAAATGTTTATATTTTTTTTATTTTAACAACAATTTAAAAAAATATATATAAAGTTTTTTTTAAATAATATTTCACCCCAATGAAAACCCTCCATACCCTTCAAATTTATTCCACACAAAAGAGCCAATGATTGGGCAATCATTGGCTGACACCCAATCATTGACAATTAATAGGATGTGTGAAAAAGTAACCAAAAAGTAAACGTATAGGGCAATGAGGGGCTTATCAGGTGGGTCCATTTTCAGGCGTATAGGGCAATGAGGGATGTATAGGGTTAGGGGATGTGTCGATAAATTGAGAGGGATGTGTGGATAACCAAAGCCTTCCATTGACCCATGTTTCCTTTTCCGTTTCCCTTTATGAATTCTTATCATTTTAATGAATTCTTATCATTTTAACAATATATATATATATATATATATATAGAGAGAGAGAGAGAGAGAGAATGGGGATCCTACGGAAAGTGTGTTTTTTTCTAAAAAGTGTAGGAAGCGATCTGGGCTATCAGATGAGTGTGTTTAATGGTTGAGGTCATTTTAGTGGCATTTTGGTAATATACGTGTCTTTAAAATAGGCTAATTTAATTGATTGGGGGTAAATAGGTCATTTAAGTTGTTTTAAATAAGGAAATAACTACCAATCAAGAATGCCAACTGATAAAACACAACGTGAACCAGTAACTGATAAAACACAACATCAAGAATGCCAAAATCATATCAACCAGTCATTGATAAAACACATTGTGATGAAACAGTAACTGGAACCAGTAACTGATAAAACACATTGTGATGAAACCAGTAACTGATAAAACACAACATCAAGAATGCCAAAATCACATCAACCAGTAACTGATAAAACACATTGTGATGAAATAATAGATAAAATACAAAAGAACATGCCATTCGTGAATCATAACTGCTAAAACACATTGTGATGAAACCAGTAATTGATAAAACACAACATCAAGAATGCCAAAAATCATATCAACCAGTAACTGCTAAAACACATTGTGATGAAACCATTAACTGATAAAACACAACATCAAGAATGCCAAAAATCATATCAACCAGTAACTGCTAAAACACATTGTGATGAAACCAGTAACTGATAAAAAACAACATCAAGAATGCCAAAAATCATATCAACCAGTAACTGATAAAACACATTGTGATGAAACAATAACTGAAACCAGTAACTGATAAAACACATTGTGATAAACCCAGTAACTGATAAAACACAACGTGAAGAAATTGTTAATGATTTGAACTTCGTAATTTAAAGTAACTGCCCTTTTGAAATCGTAATGATTTGAAATAGTAAAAGAGATATACGTTTCGATAAATATCTGGACAGTTAGTTTAGGATAAATAATATTCCAAAATTAAATTAACAATCAAATTACCATCATGCCCTTTTGAATAAAAAAACTAAAAGCCACATGTCACCTCCCTATTGCTTCTTAGACTTTCTAGGAAACTTAGGCTTTCTAGCCAACTCCCAATATATATATATATATATATATATATATATATATATATATATATATATATGGTAGAGATCCTAAGAGAAGTCCATCTTATTTGAGAAATTTGAGAAACATTCTGCACCCCAAATTTTTCCTAAGCTTTTCGTAATATACACATAGTATACTCTAAAATTGACTATATACGTATGTGTATAATTCAAATACACATATGTATATAGTCAATTTTAAATCATACATATGTGATGATAGCTAAACAATGTTCACAGTTATTCCTACCATCGTCGTTCAAGTTGTACAGGCGCACAACGCCAACGCTTCCACGAATCGTCATCACACGATAACAACCACCATAGCAGTGAAACCAACCAAAACTATGTCATACTGGCCATTCCGCTAAACCAAGTGGCCCCTAATCCTCCACATGATAGATTACCTTATTGGGGACATTTTCCATAGTGCCCTACATGTCGAAAACATCACCCAGTCAACTCCGTGTGTCGCATTTTCACTTATTATGGACATTATGGTTACTTTGTCGACACTTGTTGACGCTATAGACCTCAAACAGAACGACCTATGGCTCTATACAATGCATAACTCGTGACTCCTCCATTTGACCAACCAAACACCCACCTTATGATCCAGTCGTATGTCCAACCAGACACTCCACTTATGGATCAACCGACTGTACTGTATGACACCCAATTCATTCCTTACGATCGAGTCGTTCAAGCCAACCCAGTAAACAAAGATAACTAGAAGGCATGCAGATGAACACTCAACACCAATTCAGTTCAAGAGAACAATGATGTGGTCAGCAGCGCGGCAACGTTTTTATGCTATGAGTTAAACTTGGATAAGACATTTCATGTTTGACCTTGTACGAATTAGTTTATAACAAATAAAAATTGTTATGATTTTCGAATACAAGTGTAATGATGCGATCTTTGGTAGTATGTTTTAAATCCTAACGAGTCGTCTATTACGACTTGAACGTCTCAACCTTAACCACTTTCGTAACCTGTGCCCAGAGATCACTAAATTCGAGTCGAGGGCGCACGGTGACGTTAAAAGTTTCTGATCTCACAAATTTGGTTTTATAAAAAAAAATCGTAATAAAATAAAATAGATATTTTTAATAAATATTAGATGAAAGTACCATGTAGACGCTTAGTCGCTATTGAATTTGTGGATGTCATTAGGGTGAAAGGAGTGGTTACCTATTCCAAATAGGTAAACTCCCTATTCAACCAATCAAACAGTGCCACGTCAATTCACCTAATTAGTTTACCTATTACTAAAAAACGTTGGCGGTGGTTTACCTATCTTGGATTAGGTAAACTATTTTTTATTTTTTATTTTTAAACTAGTATATTTAATATTTAGACATGTATTTTAACATAATAAAATACAACGGGATTTCATCCGCCATTTTGTTTTGGAATGATTGGGTAAATGTTTGGTATTTTTTGGTTTGGTTTGGGTATGAATTTGAATGTGTTTGGGTATGAATTTATGTTTGGTATTTATAGTTACATTAAAATTTTGTTTTGTTTTGTTTCAAACGGCTATATAGCCGTTGAATGTCTCAAACGGTCAAAACTATCTCGTTTGTCGATCAGTATAGGTTCACCGATGAATCAAACAAACTGAGCGGTAAAGGGGGTTGGCGGCGGTATTACCGCTCGGTAAACAAGTTTACCGCCCACTCCGTTCACCCTTAGTTGCTTAAATCAAGGGTTTTCATCACCCTAATAAAATTTGATTGAATGCTTTGATTGTTAGGGTGGGCGGTATCGTCTCGGGGAGTTTGATCGGGGAGGGGGGTTGCCGAGCGGGGAACGGTTGCCGGCGATGAATCGGGGAGCGGGGAGGAGGAGAGAAGTGGTGTGGGCGGTGAGTATTCACCGAAGGTGAAGAAGAGGTGATGGAGGAGAGAGATGGGACTTGACCATTATTCAACCAATCAATTTTTTTTTAAATTGAGTGGGTGTTTGAACCATTTCCAGTGATTGAGTGCAAAATAGGGAGTGGAATTGAGACTTGACATGACATGATATTATTGACTAGAGAATAACTCAAACACCCTAAGTGATTGAACGATATCCTCCACCCTTAGACCATGTGTAGTGTGTGTGTGGGGACTCTTGGGTGTTTTGCATCATGTGGAGGTCCAGTCAGTATGTGGCATTGTGGGGCATTATAACAACCCTCCTAAAATATTTCCGACACCCCTAAATATTTAGAATGTCCCTATATGCCTTAAAATACACCCAGAATACGTATATTGGCCCTAAATACCTTTATATAATTAAAAATAAAATAAAATCAAAATCCTGGTGTCGCTCGCGGGCCGCGAAGACCATATTAGTCTCTTACGAGGGCCGCGGCAGCTCGAGATCAGGGCGACACCCTGAGCCGCCACGTGGCAATGACGTGTTGGGTCTAGGGTTTGAGTCGGATAAGCTAGGGCTTACCCTAGTTGGCCTCGTGGGCCGCGAAGCCCTTTGCTGAAACCTTCGCGGGGCGCGACAAAGTGTCGAACAGACACTATAAATAGCAACCATCGGCCTTCAGTTTACAGTCGCTCATTCCTTCTATTCTCTCTCAATTTCTGCATAGTAGACATAATCTCCGGGCATTATACCCCCCTAAATAACGAAGTTCTGCCTTGTTGTAAGTATCATAACCCCCGGTTATGTATTAGATACGCTGCCTGATTGATCTAGGATTCCGTAACGGCTGTCGAGGTTCTGCCCGACGTAGTCGTTGGAGTTCTGTCTCGGGGAGGGTATAACTAATGTAAATATTAGGTTATTATACTAACACGTATGCATTGTTTAATTAATAGTTTATAACCAGGAAAATAACAGTAAAAACCCTAAAGTTGCAATGTGAGTAATCTCCTTTTTGTAAACCTTTTTGCAAACTATTTTACAAAACCTTAAATATTTTACAATGTGATTAGCAGTGATTGAGTCTTTGTAATTCTTCAATTACTGCTGGTATGTTGGGGTTTTGTATACAAAATGTGGAACAACGAGTTAGCCAATGTGTAATATGACCCACCAGTCAGGATTGACAGTACTGAATGAGTAATTGTGTAGATATAAATATTGTAATCGCTCTCAATACTGTTAAAAGATAAAACTCTTCTTGATTAACTTGGGATTCACTCACCAGTATTTCCCACTGACAAAATGTTTTTAAACGCGTTTCAGGTAACAAAATGTGAAAGTCAAATATAAGCCAGCTGGACAGCACTGGAGGCTTGGAAAAGTGGCTATAAAAGTTACCTAAATAAAGAAGATGTTTTATTTCAATAAATTAGGGTTTATCTCTATAACCTTGTTTGTAACAAAAACTCGGGTTTTATCCCAATATTTATTATTATAAAATATGATGTTTTACTCTGATAAAATATTTCCTAACTACGGTCCTGATGTAATTTCCGCTGCCAAATAATGATAAACACCGATACCACTGAATCTGATCTCTCGGCCGCCCGTTCCCGGGTAGATAGGGGACGGGGGTTGCGACAGAAGGTGGTATCAGAGCTACAGCCACTGATTCAGCCACAGAAGTGTTCTGCTGACACCAAAAGTTTATTCATTATGTTAGGAAATAATCTACGTGATTACCTGCATATCTGTATATTATTTTTTTGTGTTATTTGACAATTTGTTAGTTTACACTATGAGCGACCAAGGACCTTCAGACGCTTACCGTCAGTTGTCCAGCTCACCTAGGGACGAAGGCAGCTCTTCACAGCCTACCCACTCGGGGTATTCGGCTGATACCGAAGATGGGATTTTCGTGTTCAAAGCCCAATCTGAAGAGCCATTCCCTCCCAGAAAGAGAGGATGGTTCGGCAGAGGAGCTCACGAACGTAGAAAAAGGATGAGAAAACTTCAGCAGCAGCGTGCTTTACCAGCCGCGAATAGAGAAATGAATGCTCAAACACAGGATATGATCAATAGAAGACTAGCAAACTTCCACATACTAGCAACCACAGCCGCCGACTCGAATCTAGAATAACTCATAGCACCCCAGCCCTTACCACTGTTTCCCACACAACCTATGGAAATTGAAGCCAACCCAGAAAACCAAATCCAAATGCCTGCTTTTGACCCAGCTGAAATACCTAGAGTACCAGCACCCCATCCCCCAGACTATGACCCATGGTTTGACGACCATAGGGATTATGAACAACGCTACCCAATACCAGACGAACCCATGCAAAACCTAGTAGGACCCTACCCAGAACTTGACCCTCTAGACCCCTATTTTGACAACGACCAATATATCAGGGAAATTCTAGAGAACCCGTACCCTTACGAAGAACCCATGCCCCAGTTTCCAGACCCGCACCACCCATGAGCACTGAGAATGTGCAAGAACTCCGAACCTTTGGTGAGGAGATTGTAGAAGGAAGTGAAAGAATGAGACAAATAGGTGAAAGGCTCGTCTGGAAATATGACGAGCGTAACATGGAATTTTGGATGAACCCGTACCATTAATAGTAATTATATATATATATATATAGATAAACAGCTACGGATGCATACTAGTATTGTATTTTCAATTCCAGTTGTATTTGTAATAGATATATATGCATAATATAAAATAGAGTAAAGGTCGCAATGTTCGACGATTTTGATCAATATGCTTGTGATGTGATTGTTATATTGGATATTGTCTTGTGATATTAATACGTGGTAAATGTTTAAAATTCAGATGGACAACGAAGTGAATCAAGAAAACTAGAATAACAATAATAATGGAAACCAAGTAGATAATAGTGCCATCCAACACATAGTGGCACAAGGGATTATAGACGCGATGCCATATATTATCAAAACGGTTAAGGAAGCAGATAATAATAAAAGTAATAATGGCAGTAAAAGACCACCTACTGAACCAGAACACAGCGTAAACAATGGACCAATACTTCAAGCGCCCATTCCAAAGAGAAGAAGAACCCTGTCTTATGGTTGTTCTTATAAAGAATTCTGGTCCTGTAAACCAATAGAATTCTCGGGCAATGAAGGAGCTATTGTAGCTCTACGCTGGATAGAAAAGACTGAGGCAGTCTTGAAAATAAGCAAGTGTACAGAAGAGGATAAGATAATGTTTGCCTCCAATTTGTTTAAGAACTTAGCATTAGAATGGTGGAACACTATCCTCCAATCTAGAGGAAGTGACAGAGTCTATAATATGGAATGTGATGAATTTAAGAATATGGTGGAAAGGAAATTCTGTCCTCCCAATGAAAATGAATAGATAGCAAATAAGTTCTTAAACCTTAGAATGACTGGAGTGGATAGTAAGGGTTACACTACTATATTCTTCGAATATGCTAGAATAGTGCCAACCCTTGCATCACTCGAACTAGTATTAATCTCCCGTTACATCTGGGGATTAATCAATGAAATTAGGCATATAGTCAAGGCAGCTAGACCACAAACCATAGAAGAAGCTGTAGAACTAGCAAATACCTTGACTGATGAATTAGTATGTACACAAAAAGAAAACCAGAGGAGGAACCTAGCTCGAAAGCTTACCCAAGAATTTCGCTATGGAAATTCCAACCGTGGGAAAAATGTAGGTTCTACTTCTGCACCTTATTGCAAGTATTGCAAAAGGAAGCATTCTGGGAGATGCTCTATATATTGTAATTTTTGCAAAATATCTGGACACAAGGAAGAAGACTGTAGGAAGAAACCTAACAACATGATATGCTACAATTGTGGAGAGCAAGTTCATATTAAGCCAAACTGTTCGAAACTAGCTCCGACCACAACAACAAGAACACTAAAAAGGCTAGAGCATTTGTTCTGACTGCAGAAGAAGCCAAGATGATCCCGGACGTGATTGCCAGTACGTTTTTAGTTAATGCTGTTTTTGCTAAAGTATTATTTGACTCTGGTGCGAACCAACGTTTTATTAATACTTCATTTTGCAAACTTCTCAATCAACCATTAACTAAACTCCCACAAGAATGTCTAGTAGAGACAGCAAATGGGGAAACCATTAAGATCACCAAAATCTTGCAGGGAGCAAGAATAGAATTTTTAAATCAAAAGTTTATTGCAAACCTTTATCCAATGAATCTGGCAGGATTTGATGTTGTTTTAGGAATGGATTGGTTAATAGCAAATAAAGCCAGTTTTTATGTGATCAAAAGTCAATCCAAGTAAATTCACCAAAAGGTGAAAAGATCACAATTAAAGGAAATAAGTCATCTAGTTCCACGAAATTTGTCACACCCCAACCGATGGCGGAAACATCGGGGCGCGGAACTGAGCGAAACAGATTGTCCAAGAGAAATCCATAACAACTAAATTACCAGATAATTAATATTATGTCCTATACCATAACTTATCAAAGTAAAACAATTATTACAGACATAGATATCTCAAGGCAAATCATTGTTCCGACAACTCATAAAATTAAATTGTTTGTTTCTAGACTCATCCTATCTTGATTCCACAAAAGATAGCAAGCAAAGCACAGTATCCTAAACACCTGTCACATACGTTAAAATAAAAGTCAATACACATAGTGTAAAGGTGAGCATACAAGTTTAATAGTATAATAGATAGCGAAATCGTTTTACGCATAACCAACATGTAACATGTAGCAAAGTGAAGCGTGTAGGTTATCGACAATGAAATATGCACAGACGTGACTGCGAGTTGTAGAATGCGCAACACATATCCCCACTGGGACACGTGAAGTAAAGCCCTTAACAACCCCTGTCCACGACAGGTGCTGAGTCCAAACTATAGTACTATCGTTGCTAAGGTGTCAGGCAATAATCACTGTGTAAACATAACATACAAGCATTCATTAAGTAACACGTATACATGCAATAACGGCCAGCGTGTAAAAGTGTTTGCGTTGTGTGTTGATTGTGATTTGAATAAGTAACGTATGTAACACCCAAAAGTGTGTAAAGCAAAAAGGGTTCGAGTATACTCACAGATAGCGTTTAATTAACTAAACACCGTCTTGGATTGAAGAGAGCCCTAGAAAGTTAGCCTGATTACAGAACGATAGCATAAGCGATGAACGGCGCATTAAACGGTGATGAGTGAACCAAGTGACGAATGGTTATCCGATCGGATGACAATCCGAACGGATGGGCATTCGATCGGATGACAATCCGGTCGGATGGCCATTCGGTCGGATTGCCACTCGTTTGGGATGGATGTGTTTGTGTATGATGGCTTTGAAGTTTTCGTTGTAGCATTTTTAAAACAGAGAAGTATCTCTACCTTTCAGGTCGTTCGATCGAACGGTCGTTCGATAGGATGGCGATCCGTCCAGCGAGACATTTCTTGGAGAACAAGTTCACAGCAGGACGGTCATTCGATCGGATGGTCTTCCGATCGGATGGCAATCCGCTGGAACTGATATGTTTTGAAAGTTTGTAAAAATTTCAAGTGTTGGGACCAAATGTCATCCGATCGGATTGTTGTTTGATCGGATGGCAATCCGATCAGACGGTAGTCCGTTTGGTGACTTGGTCGTTTTGAAACTTGGAAGATTTGTTAAGTTTAGAAAGTTGCGGTTTGATCGAGTCGGTATGACAACGTGTTAAACAATGGAAACCCCGCCAAGTCCAAGTTATCTGATCGAATGGGAATCACCCCGTTTGACCAGTTAACTGTTCTCGTCGGTCTTTCATGTTCAACTCGCGAACCGGTTATCTCGTTGATAGGAATCCGATCTCAGACCGACACTTCACTAGAAAACGAGTAGAAGGCCTGAACGAGCTCCGATTCTATCGGTTTTCAGTGCATGAGTGTAAAAGAGTTGAAAGAAAAGTTATGAAAACATCTTTCAATCCTTCAAACTCTGAAAATGTTTAGGTTTATGCGAAATCAGTGTTTAAACATGTTGAAATCTCTTAGATCTGAGTTGTTCTTGGTGGAATGAGGCCAAACCTTGAAGTTCATAAGAACCCCATGATGACATCATCCTAGAACAACTCAAATCAGGCGATTTCATGGTTAAAAGTGAAGATCCAAAGGTGAAAATGATGAAGAAGTGTGTGTAGATGATAGATGTACAAGATTTGAGTTGAAAACTTCCAAGAATCGCGAGAAATCGAGAGAAAAGAGGGCTGGAGGCGCTGGTCGAATGAGAGAGCTGTCACATCACTGTTTGTGATGTGACATGGGGTATTTATAGGTTTCCAAAAGAGAAAAGTGGTGCAGTGTAATGGATCGGATGGCAACCCGATCAGATGGCCATCCGATCGGATGGTCATCCGTACGGATGACCATTCGATCGAAGGTTGCCGCGAGTCGGTTTTCGATGTTTCGTTTCGCGTGTTGAGCGTTGCGATGCGTTTGAGCGAGTGTCGATTAAGCGATGCGATGGATTTAATTAATAGTTACACAAATACTATATCTAACATACAATCAACATAAATAACTTGCGTTTAGCGTTTGCGATTAGATTGCGTTGTGATAGAGTTGCGATTGTGTTTTGATTAATCACCACAAACATAAAGTAAACATGCACAAGTAACACACAAATAGCACACACACGTAAAACAATATACAGAATCTACCATTCAAGTTGAGAATGCAATTGTGATGCGATTAGCGATAAACATGCGATCAAACCTCGATTGTTATAGATACTCCATATAATACAACTAAAGCAAACAAATAATAGAATTTGATTACAAGTCAAGGTGTATAATCAATAGTTAAGCAAGGAGTGACAGATCGCAATTAGCAATCTTTTCTTTCTTTGACTTTGACTTTCAAAACGCGGGTTGTTACAGCCTCCCCTTCTTTAGGGAATTTCGTCCCGAAATTAGGCCGTAGGCGTAACAAATAGCTGCGGGTACTTCGCCTTCATGTCACTTTCGAGTTCCCAGGTGAACTCTGCGCTGCGTTTTCCTTCCCAGCGAACCTTCACAATGGGAATGCATGAGCGCCTAAGCTTCTTGGTTTCTCGATCCATGATCTCGACAGGCTTCTCCACGAAGCGTAATGTTTCGTCCACTTATAGATCCTCAAGTGGAACTTGTAAATCCTGCTCAGCCAGACACTTTCTGAGGTTCGATACATGGAAAGTCGGGTGGACATTGCTAAGTTCCTCCGGTAGTTCGAGTCTGTAGGCCACTTTGCCAATCCTTTCCAGGATTTTAAAGGGTCCAACATATCGAGGCGCGAGCTTTCCTTTCTTGCCGAATCTGATCACACCCTTCCAAGGTGAAACCTTTAGGAGTACGTGATCGCCAATGTCAAATTCAAGGGGCTTGCGGCATCTATCGGCGTAACTTTTCTGATGACTCCGAGCTTTCAGCAGATTGTCTCGAATTTGGAGGATTTTGTCAGTCGGTTCTTGCAAAAGCTCAGGACCGGTGATTTGTGCGTCTCCGATCTCATGCCATACAATAGGCGATCGACATTTCCTTCCGTATAATGCCTCAAATGGTGCCATTTGGATGCTAGAATGATAACTGTTATTGTACGAGAATTCGACTAAATGTAAGTGCGCGTCCCAATTACCACCGAAATCGACGAAATCGATCAAGCGATGCAATGGATTTAATTAATAGTTACACAAATACTATATCTAACATACAATCAAAATAAATAACTTGCGTTTAGCGTTTGCGATTAGATTGCGTTGTGATAGAGTTGCGATTGCATTTTGATTAATCACCACAAACATAAAGTAAACATGCACAAGTAACACATAAATAGCACACACACGTAAAACAATATAAATAATCTACAATTCAAGTTGCGAATGCAATTGCGATGCGATTAGCGATAAACATGCGATCAAACCTCGATTATTATAGATACTCCACATAATATAACTAAAGCAAACAAATAATAGAATTTGATTACAAGTCAAGGTGTACAATCAATAGTTAAGCAAGGAGTGACAGATCGCAATTAGCAATCTTTTCTTCCTTTGACTTTGACTTTGACTTTGACTTGTACTTTGACTTTCAAAACGCGGGTTGTTACAAAATTCATCTCTGTGATGAAAACAGCAAGTTGTGTAAGAAAATGATCATTAGTGTATATGATTTCCATAATCATTAACACTAAAGGAAAAGAATTAAAAGATATTCCCTTAGTATCTCAGTTTTCAGATGTGTTTCCCGAAGAACTACCAGGACTACCGCCAGACAGGGAAGTTGAATTCAGAATTCATCTGCTACCAGGGACAGCACCAATTGCCAAAGAACCTTACCGTTTGGCACCAGCAGAAATGCAAGAGTTAAAGAAGCAGCTAGACGAACTGTTGGAGAAAGGATTCATACAGCCAAGTTCATCACCATGGGGAGCACCGATCTTATTTGTCAAGAAGAAAGACGGGTCAATGCGTATGTGCATTGACTACCGTGAATTGAACAAGGTCACGATTAAAAATCGGTACCCATTACCGAGAATCGATGATCTGTTTGATCAACTGCAAGGAGCACGATTTTTTTCTAACATCGATTTACGCTCAGGATATCATCAATTAAAGGTACAGGAAGAGGACATTCCTAAGACCGCATTTAGAACAAGGTATGGCCATTATGAATTTACTGTCATGCCATTTGGTTTAACCAATGCCCCAGCTGCATTTATGGACATGATGAACCGAGTATGTAAGCCATATTTGGATAAATTCATAATTGTCTTTATAGATGATATTCTCATTTACTCTAAGAGTAAAGAAGAACATGCAGCGCATCTGCATGCACTCCTAAATTTGCTGAGAAAAGAAAAGCTTTACGCTAAATTTTCAAAATGCGAATTTTGGTTAGAAGAAGTACAGTTTCTTGGGCATTTAGTCAATCATGAAGGAATTCATGTGGATCCCACAAAGATTGAGGCAATTACCAAATGGAAAACCCCTGAATCACCAACCTTAGAAGTTTCTTAGGATTGCCCGGCTATTATAGAAGATTTATCCGAGATTTTTCTAGAATAGCCATTCCCTTAACTAAGCTAACCTGTAAATCTGTTAAGTTTGAATGGGGACCAAAACAAGAAGAAGCCTTTAGAATTCTTAAGCAGAAATTAACCAACGCACCCATACTAGCGTTACCAGAAGGAACATGATATTTTGTAGTTTATTGTGACGCTTCTAAGTAAGGTTATGGATGTGTATTGATGCAACGTCAAAAGGTTATAGCCTATGCGTCTAGACAACTTAAGAAGCATGAAGATAATTATTCAACCCATGATTTAGAATTAGGAGCTATAATTTTTGCCCCTGAAAATTTGGAAACATTACCTTTACGGTAGTAAGTTTACCATTTTCACCGATCATAAGAGTTTAAGGTATGTTTTCGGGAAAAAGGAGTTAAATATGAGACAAAGACGCTGGATGGAGATACTTAGCGATTATGATTGTAATATTCAGTATCATGCAGGAAAGACAAATGTAGTAGCCGATGCTTTAAGTCGAAAATATCACGAAAAGCCAAAAAGAGTACGTTCTCTTAAATTAAATCTACAAGTAGATTTAAATGAACAGATTAGAAAAGCACAAGAATCAGTAATCAAGGATGATACTGAGAAACTGAAAGGAATGATTAAGGAATTAGAACAAGGAACTGATGGAATTTGGAGATTCCATAAGAAAAAGAATGTTGATACCCAAATTAGGAAACCTACTCCACCGAATACTAGAATAAGCCCATAAGTCTAAGTATACGATGCATCCTGGAAGTGATAAAATGTATCAAGACTTAAGGAAAATTTTTTGGTGGATAGGAATGAAAAAGGTTATAGCAGCTTATGTTGCCAAGTGTCTAACCTGTTCACAGGTCAAAGCTGAACATCAGAAACCCTCAGGATTATTGCAGCAATTAGAAATGCCGGTTTGGAAATGAGAATTGATAACAATGGATTTTGTTACCAAATTACCCAAAACAAGAAAAGGTAATGATACAATCTAGGTAATTGTAGACAGGCTAACTAAGTCAGCTCATTTCCTACCGATGAAGGAAACCTTCAGTATGGAACAATTAGCTAAGCTATATGTAAATGAAATAGTTTCATTACATGGAATTCCTTTATCAATTGTTTCTGATAGAGATAGCCGTTTTACTTCTCATTTTTGGACAAGTTTCCAAAAAGCAATGGGAACCAAGCTAAATCTAAGCACAGCTTATCATCCTCAAATGGACGGACAAAGGGAAAGGACAATTCAGACAATAGAGGATATGCTTAGAGCTTGTGTAATTGATTTCGGAGGAAATTGGGACGATCACTTACCATTAATAGAGTTTTCCTACAATAATAGCTATCATACCAGCATCAAGGCTGCACCATTCGAAGCACTTTATGGGCGAAAGTGCCGAACTCCAGTCTGTTGGGCAGAGATTGGAGAAAAGCAACTATATGGACCAGAAATAGTACAAGAAACAACAGACAAGATTGTTCAAGTCAAGGAACGACTAAAAGCAGCACCCGATCGACAGAAAAGTTATGCTGATAACAGGCGAAAGCCATTGGAATTCCAGGTAGGAGACAAGGTGTTATTGAAGGTCTCTCCTTGGAAAGGAGTGGTAAGATTCATCAAAAAGGGAAAGTTAAGCCGCATGTATGTTGGACCTTTTGAGATCATCAGAAGAATAGGACCAGTAGCTTATCAGCTACAACTGCCAGAAGAAATGGCAGGAATACATGATGTATTTCATGTATGTAATCTCAAAAAGTGTTTAGCCGATGAATCATTAGTAGTACCTCTTAAGGACATAGAGGTAAATGAAAAGCTTAAGTTTGTAGAGAAGCCTCTACAGATTGAAGACAGAAAAGTCAAGAATCTCAAACACAAGAGATTGGTTCTAGTCAAAGTAAAATGGGATTCCAAGAGAGGACCAGAATACACATGGGAGCTTGAATCAGAAATGCAGAGGAAATACCCACACCTATTCCAGTAGACCTCGAGGACGAGTTCTAAAACAAGGTGGGGAGGATATAACAACCCTCCTAAAATATTTCCGACACCCCTAAATATTTAGAATGTCCCTATATGACTTAAAATACACTCCGAATAGGTATATTGGCCCTAAATACCTTTATATAATTAAAAATAAAATAAAATCAAAATCCTGTTGTCGCTCGCGAGCCGCGAAGACCATAGTAGTCTCTTACGCGGGCCGCGACAGCTCGAGATCAGGGCGACACCCTGAGCCGCCACGTGGCAACGACGTGTTGGGTCTAGGGTTTGAGTCGGACAAGCTAGGGCCTACCCTAGTTGGCCTCGCGGGCCGCGAAGCCCTTTGCTGAAACCTTCGCGGGGCGCGACAAAGTGTCGAACAGACACTATAAATAGCAACCATCGGCCTTCAGTTTACCGTCGCTCATTCCCTCGATTCTCTCTCAATTTCTGCATAGTAGACATAATATCCGGGCATTATACCCCCTAAATAACGAAGTTCTGCCTCGTTGTAAGTATCATAACCCCCGGTTACGTATTAGATACGCTGGCCGATTGATCTAGGATTCCGTAACGGCTGTCGAGGTTCTGCCCGACGTAGTCGTTGGAGTTCTGTCTCGGGGAGGGTATAACTAATGTAAATATTGGGTTATTATACTAACGCGTGTGCATTGTTTAATTAATAGTTTATAACTAGGAAAATCACAGTAAAAACCCTAAAGTTGCAATGTGAGTAATCTCCTTTTTACAAACTATTTTACAAAACCTTAAATATTTTACAATGTGATTAGCAGTGATTGAGTCTTTGTAATTATTCAATTACTGCCGGTATGTTGGGGTTTTGTATACAAAATGTGGAACACGTTACCATTGGACAACGGGTTAGCCAATGTGTAATATGACCCACCAGTCAGGATTGACAGTACTGAATGAGTAATTGTGTAGATATAAACATTGTAATTGCTCTCAATACTGTTAAAAGATAAAACTCTTCTTGATTAACTTGGGATTCACTCACCAGTATTTCCCACTGACAAAATGTTTTTAAACGTGTTTCAGGTAACAAAATGTGAAAGCCAAATAGAAACCAGCTGGACAGCACTGGAGGCTTGGAAAAGTGGCTATAAAAGTTACCTAAATAAAGAATATGTTTTATTTCAATAAATTAGGGTTTATCCCTATAACCTTGTTTGTAACAAAAACTTCGGTTTTATCCCAATATATTTATTATTATAAAATATGGTGTTTTACTCTGATAAAATATTTCCTAACTACGGTCCTGATATAATTTCCGCTGCCAAATAATGATAAACACCGATACCACTGAATCTGATCTCGCGGTCACCCGTTTCCGGGTAGATAGGGGATGGGGGTTGCGACATGCATTATGTTAAAAGTGGTGTAGGGGGGCTTAAAACCTTGTGGGGAATTATAATCTAATAGAATTTAATAAAAAGTAAAAAATAAAAACCATAAGAAAATACTATTGGCCAAAGATAAAGAAGAAGGCGTGGAAAAAAAGAATACTCTGGAGTTTTTTTTTTGAAAAAAAACCGCCCAGGGGGCGTCTAGGGGCGTTGTTTGGCGTTTTTTAGGGAAAACACACCAAAAAAACTCCACTACGGGTGGTCTTACCTAGTTTAGTTGCATATCTAATTCAAACTGTATACATAATTTAGTCGATGAGTTTCTTTCAGTGGATTTCTTCTTAATTATATACTAATCAAGGTTTTGATCTTATCTAACGCTAGAGGAGGTAGAATTCCGGTTTGCAACTGATGAAACAGTGATTAACCAAGAGAGGTTAAATCACTGGTCTCGTCAAGTAGGGTTAATCCCTTCTTTCCGAGGATCGGTGGCCGGATCGTCCACTGGTCTGTCTCCTGCACAAGGAAAAACACACCGTGACTCGTAATTAGGAGGATGGGGTGGGTGGTGCTCCTTGTTACCACTCTCTGGCGTGATAATCAGTAATTTG
The DNA here is from genome assembly GCA_030545235.1 of Helianthus tuberosus. Taxonomy (NCBI): domain Eukaryota; kingdom Viridiplantae; phylum Streptophyta; class Magnoliopsida; order Asterales; family Asteraceae; genus Helianthus; species Helianthus tuberosus. The sequence continues at coordinate 195,143,546 of CM060405.1, forward strand.
CTTGAGAGCAAAGTGTGTGATAGTAGTAGTAGTGAGATAGTTTGATGAGCGATACCTCAAACCTGGTCCGGGATGGGTATTTATAGCCGAGGAGTGAAGGAGGGTAATTGAGTGGCTAGACTGACAACGCGCAGCCCCTTTGCAGGTGTGTCAGGCTTGTCGGTCACGGAGGTAATGCCACGTCCTACTGTGGTGTTAGTCTGTGCGTCAGTGTCGTTTACGTATGGGCTGACAGATGACTGTCATCAGTGCCACTTGCTGTTTTGGCTATCTGAGTCAAGGTGTCAGTCCCACTTGCATCGTCAATAGGATGCGGTGCTAGGCCGCATCGCTGCCTGCGGTAACCGTGGTTGTTTCCGCGTCCCTTGGCTTGACGTAGACGTTTATGGGATGCGGTGCAGAGCCGCATTGCCATACTTGGTAACTGCTTTTTCTATATCCTTTGTCGTGATGAAAATGTCCATAGGATGCGGTGCTAAGCCGCCTCTCTACGTGCAACACCCATTTTCATACACAAGGTAAGTCTTCTTATCACTTGACATATTAGATTCGACCGTTGCGTCCACGCGTGCCCGCACGGTCGCAGATAAGTTCTTGCCGGTGGGACGATTTGATAAGGGTAATGGTCACTCGCGACCATGTTGGTGCGAGATTTGGGACCATACCCCTTCAGCAACTTGTATTATTATTATTATTGTTGTTGTTGTTGTTCTGCAACTTTTTTCTTTTATTATTGACAACTTGTTTAATTTATTTTTGGAAAGCTAGTTTATTATTTTTATGTGTTTCATATTGCCCACATCCCCACTACATCCATTTTAGAAAAACGCCCAATAATGCCCCTTGCTGATTGTACTACCACATGACGGAAAACGCCAAAGGGTGTGGGCGTTATTCACCCTTACCACTACGCATGGTCTAAGGGTGGAGTGAGTCGTTCAATCACTTAGGGTATATGAGTTATTCTCTAGCCAATAATATTATGTTATGTCAAGTCCTCATTCCACTCCCCATTTTGCACTCAATCACTAGCAATGGTTCAAACACATGAAGAGTGGTAAAGAACTAAAAAAAAGGTAATTGGTTGAAAAGGGTGGGACCCACTATTCACCCTCTCTCTCCCACCTCTCCCTCTTCTTTACGGAATCAGTGAATACTCACCGCAAACACCACTCCCCACTCACTGATTGAAGACCGGCAACCACTCACCGAGCGGTAAAACTCCTCCCCGCTATGACTCCGTCCGCCCTAAGGACTCAATATAACCAAAACTGCGTAATTAAACCGGAACCATATCGTTGATAACCGTTTGGTTTAATACGATTTTAAATTTTAACTGTTTGGTTTAGGTTTTCAATAATAAATAAAACTGTCAAAACCAGACCGAGAGTAACCCTAGTATTAACTCAGGAATCTATTATAGGTCCACCAGATCATCGTACATTAGCACATCAACATACGGCTAAAGATTCTTGTATCTTACTAGTAGATGCCCCGCCCGCGTTGCGGGGCGATTACCGAATAATTCTCAACCAATTAAAAAAAGACTACTATAATTTTGCTAGGAAAAAAAAAAAAACAAAAACAATGATAAGACCGTAATTTTGGGCTCAAGGCAAAACTGTAATTTCTCAGGACTAATGAGCTAGTGTTAGGCAACTCCTTGACACGAAAAAAAATTAAATCGAGTAAACCAATTAAAACAAAAAAACCTTTATAGTTTTGGTAAAAAAACTAAAACGATGGGAAAAACGTAATTTTCAACTGAGGGCCAAATCATAACTTTAATTCGGGGATAAACTGTAAACTAAATGGACCAACGGGGGAGTGCCAGGAAGTTGCCGGCACGACTGTAATTTTACACTGGGGGCAAACTTGTAATGTCAGCAGGAAAACAAAGAAAAACGATGGGGAAAATGTAAATTTAAGTTGAGGGTAAAATCGTAACTTGGCTGTGAGAAAAAAAACTAATGGCAAAACTATAAATTTATACGGGGCAAAATCGTAATTTTGAACCGATGGCAAAATTGGAATTTTTAGCTGTGAGCGAAAGCGTAAATTTATTTTTAAGCGGGGGTAAAAACATAGCTTTGAACTGATGGGAAAATCATATTTTTAAGGGAAAAAACCTAATGGCAAAACTGTAAATTGAAACGGGGCAAAATCGTAATTTTTAACCGGGGGCAAAATTGAAATATTTAGCTGGGAGCATAAGCGTAAATTTATTTTTAAGCGGGGGCGAAAACATAAATTTTAACTGATGGCAAATTCGTAATTTTAAAGGAGGATAAAATCGTAAATTTGTTGGGTCAATAGGGGAGTGCCAGACAGCTGCCTGACACTATTATCCCTGCCGCCCATTCCCAATGACAGCCCACAACTATTACCGTGTGTCTGCGGCCGACACTTTGTAGTAATTGAGAATGAGAATGAGAATTTGTCTTCTTCGCCAATAATAATACTAGGGTCCCATAATACTATCTATTTCTCTCTCTGCAATATATCCATATAACCAACAGTGTTTCATCTGCCTAGTTGACTTTCAAATCAAGTCAAAGATATGAACCATCTGGACGAATTCGACATAATCATCATCGGTGCAGGCGTCATGGGCAGCTCAGCCGCATATCAAGCAGCTAAATCCGGTCACAAAACCCTACTTCTCGAGCAGTTTGACTTCCTACACTACCGCGGATCATCCCACGGTGAATCTCGAACAATTCGAGCAACTTACCCTGAACCATACTATACTCGAATGGTGATTGAATCTGAGAAGTTGTGGAAAGAGACTGAGTTGGAAATCGGTTACAACGTTTACTTCAAGACACAACAGTTGGAGTTAGGTCCTAAGGAGAGGAGTTCTCTGGCTGCGGTTATTGATAACTGCGAAAAACAGTTGATTCAGTACCGGATTCTTGATCGTGAACAGGCGAACGAGTGTTTCTCGGTTGAGATTCCGGATGATTGGATTGCGGTTGTGTCGGAGCTTGGTGGTGTGTTGAAACCTACTAAGGCAGTTGCTATGTTTCAGACGCTAGCGATTAAGCATGGAGCAGTGCTTAAAGATAAAATGGAAATTGTTGATGTTGAGAGAGATGAAGATAGAGGTTGTTATCTCTCATTTGAAAAGTAGTTTAGTTATTGACGTTTTATCTTTATCATTTTTATCATTAGGGGTGTTCTTCGAGTTTTTTAATCGGGTTTCGGGTTTTTCAGGTTTTTAAAGCTAAATATTTTTAACCCGATAACCAAACCATTCTAGGTTCAGGTTCTTTGGTGTTCGGGTTTAGAATGGGTCGGGTTAGATTAGTTATTAGCGAACACTATAAAAACGATTTTGTAAAACAGCTCTTGTATGTCGTTGAGAATGGAGGATGTCGAAGATATAGAATGTATTATGTATGTTGTGATTTAAAACTTTTAGAAATTAGAGATATGGATGGATTTCGTGATTTAAAATTTTTAGAAGAGGGTGATGTAAAAAATTTAGAAGATATGGTTTGCTACATAACGGAATAGGAAAGGATTATTAAGTCCTTTTATAAGATATGGCTATATCTAGAACATATAGTGTATTGTACAATTAAGCTTAACGTACGTTGTGAATTTATAACATGCGGATTTTGGGTATACAACATGCAGTTTTTTGGATGGGAGGTAAATTCGCATGTACGTGAAAAAAAAATCCGCATTTTAAAAGAAATAGTCGCATGTTGGAAAACAAACAAATCGCATGTTGATTAAAAAAATTGCATGTTATTCACAGCGTACGCAGCGTACATTAAGCCCAATTGTACATTAAGCTATTTCGGGTTTTTCGGGTTAAACCGATTACCAATTATTCAACCCGTTAACCAATCCATAGAACTATATTCGGGTTTGGGTTTACAGTTATTTGGTTACGGGTTCTTCGGGTTTCGTCTACTTCGGGTTCGATTGACTTCGGTTTCGGGTATCGGTTAAAAAAGACAGCCCTAGTTAGGGTTGTGCAAAAAAACCGAATCATATTTTGTAACCGGAAAAAAAACCAAACTGAATCGTGAATTCAGTTTTGGGTTCGGTTATCAGTTCTACAAATGTTGCTTTACGGATAACCGAACCGAGTTCAATTGAGTAAAAAGAATTATAACTGTATAATCCGAAGAAATCGGTTGAATTCGTTTCCATTAGACACATTTCTAATTCGGATTTGTTTGGTTTCGGTTAGGTTAAAAAAAATCAAAACTGAATAAACCGATACCAAACCGATGAACACCCTTGACATTAGTTGGTTAGCGTTATCATTATCATTTTCTGCTTGTCATTAGCATCTAATTTTCGGTTATTCAATACACAGAAAATATTAATCACCAATTAGTCTTGTTCTCTCTTTTGAATTCTTTCAAGGTGGAGTTTTAGTGAGTAGCAGATTGGGGGAGAAGTTTTGGGGGAAGAAATGTGTGATCACAGCAGGAGCATGGGTGAGTAAACTGGTTCAAAAGGTGAGCAATGGGCGCGTGATTTTGCCGATACAACCATTGGAAATAAATGTGTTTTACTGGAAGATTAAAGAAGGTAAAGAGGTTGACTTCACCATAGGAGCAGGTTTTCCAACGTTTTCGAGCTATGGTGAGCCTTCTATCTATGGAACACCGGCGTTGGAGTTCCCGGATCTGATCAAAATCCTGGTACATGGTGGGGCGGAATGTGATCCAGATAAGAGGACATGGGGGGTTGCAGTTGGAGGTGCAGAAGGGACAGCAAAGGTTGTTGGATATTTGAAAGAATGGATCAAATCAAGATTTGGTGACCGAATCAAGTGGGAAGATGGACCGGTTATGACTCAGTCGTGCTTGTATTCGATGACGCCGGATAAGGATTACATAATTGATTTCTTGGGTGGTGAGTTTAAGGAAGATGTGGTGGTTGCTGGTGGATTTTCTGGTCATGGGTTCAAAGTGGCTCCGGTCGTTGGGCGGATGTTGGTGGATTTGGCTATTGGAGGGGCCGCGGCTGCGGTGCAACAAGATGAAGAGTTCAAACATTTTAAGGTGGGAAGATTTGAAGGAAATCCTGGAGGAAATGTTAAAACGTTTTGAAGACCAAGTTCGCCTTTACACTATGTTCCCGAGTTCACTTAAAGAAAGGAATTGAAAGTTAATTTATCTAAAAAAATATTTATAAAGTTTAATGATTATGTGAACTTTTATCTTGTTGTAATGTAATGTAATATATGTATCATGGTTGTTGTTCCTTTTTTTTGGACTGTTCTAAAAGTTTTTTTTTTACCGGATATGTATACTTGTATAGAACTGGCTGAGTTACATCAATATCGCAGGTAAGCGAGCAACAAGCTGCGCCGCTACCCCTTTCTGAATAGCAAACCCTAGCCTATTAATGTTCCTTAGTATAAAAAAGGTTTAGCTTTGGTTGTAGTTTGATTGCTAAACTTGTGATTCTGCAAAATTATGTTGCAGGAATGTGCTATTTATGTGCACTGTTTGATGCAATAGGTTTCTTATAGAAGATTGTACAACGGTGTTTTTATTAGAAACTAAATGAATGATTTACAAATAAAAAAACCCGAGTAATTACGAATAACTAGTGGGATATTCCGCGCTTCACGGCGGACTTTCGATCAATATCGGTTTGGTAAGTCACAACATCGTTACGATACCGGGACTCGAGATAGCAACCGAAAGAGATATAAATGAGCACTGGCATTGGTACTGATGTTGTCCAAACACCATCTGTTTTGGCACGGTAACGGCCTAAATATCAACACGTGTTTTTCATCGATCGAAAATCTTAATTTACTTTGAAAAGGCCATATACTGGCATCGGATCTGATAATACCAATAATAGTACCGCTATTACTCTCTTTTAAATAAAAACGTATTTACAACGATTCTATTTAACTATCTAAAAAATAAATAAAAGAAAGAGTTATCGTAACTAATGGTTGCAAATAAAGAATTGTAAATTAATACAAGGAATAATATATTCTTATTTTCTTTTATAATAGGTATAATCGACAAATAAAGGGAAAAATATGTGAAGGTAGCATAATATTTAATATATTTTATACATGTCATTCATATATAAAAAAATACTAGGTTTAAAGAAGTTCGCCGCGTTGCGGCGCTTTTTTTTTGTTATTTAGTCTGTGTTTACATGTGTTTTGAAATCACTACGAGCGTGTTGCGAACGGAACTGCTGACAAGAATAAAAAGAAAATATAGAAAAAAACATTAAAAGATAACCGAAAGAAATTCAACCAAAAAAGTTGTATGGTAACGATGTTGTTCATATGAAACCCTTGGTCAGAGATGAGCAAATTGTTCTGGGTACCGGTACCAAATTGGCCGAACCGAAAGATCTTAAGTACCAATTCGGTACCGACTTTTGGCATTCCTGATACCGGTTCACTACCGTTTTTTTACCTTTATATACCGGTACTGTAACCGCTATTTTCGGTATCAGCACCGATTCTGTATCGGTTGGCACCGAGCTCATTCCTACCTCTGAAACTAAAAAAAAAATTAAAAGTTGAAGAAAATCAACAAAAAAAAGTTGTATGATATTACGTTGTTCGTACGATAACCGTGATCAGGGATGAACAAATGGTACCGGGTAGCAGCACTGAATTTCCCGAACCAAAAGATTTCCAATATCAATTTGGCACCAACTTTTGACGTTTTCTGTATTAGTATCGGATTTTACCTTCATGTACTGATACCGAATAGGACCGTCCCGGTATTTTCAATACCAATACTGGTTCGATACCGGTTGACCCCAAACTTATTCTAATCCCTGATATGAAAAAAAAGATTAAAGTTAAAAAGTAAAGAAAAAAACTATTATTATAATATTAAAATAATAAAAGTATTAAAAAAACTATATATTATTATAATATTAAAATCAATAATAATAATTTCCTTTATTAATATATAGTAATAGTAATATATGATATTTTTGTATCTCATATGGGTAGATGTGATTGTGTTTATGAGTCACCTACAAATCAATGTAATTTCTTTTTTTTAATGGCGTATGGTTAGTATGTTGCTAGCCAGGTAAGTAGTTAGTAGTTAGTATTAAAATCCCCTTTGCCTGAAATTGAACCCAGGACCTCTAAGAGAAGCAAAGCTTCTCATCTCCCCCTTGACCACTAGACCAAGAGAACATTAGTAAATCACTTAAATTTTTATTGTAGCCAACAACTTCTTCAGTTATATGTAGGGGTTGGTTAACGTACAATTTGTGTTAACGTATGTTGCGTACGAGATTGAGTTACAATATGCGAACTTTATTTTTCACATGCGATTTTTTTTTATAACATGCTATTTTTTCAGTTTCAACATGCGACTTTTTATATTTTAGAACATGCGAATTTTTAGTTATAAAGTTTATAACGTACGAACTTCAAATCTTGTAAGCTCGTACGATAAGGAATATATAATAATTTCTCATCCTCTCCCACACATGGGTAGGCCCAAATATTGACCCATTGGATCATGGTACCTGATAAGCATGTCATAACATGAACCACGTGCGCATTATCACAAATAGAATCAGTCCAGCAACAACTGTAAAGATTCACCTCTCTATTATTTGTCTCTTGTCTCTTCGAAACTGCCAAATCCCCATCTCTTTCTCTCTCTATATAAATCCAACCAAGTTTGTATATATACGTAGAATTCCGGTTTGCAACTTGCATTATTATTATTATTTTGGATAATAATCTATCAAACTTTGTATACATACGGAGAATTCTGGTTTGCAACTTGTATTATTATTTATTATTTTTTGGACAATAATCTATCCAACTTTGTATACATACGGAGAATTCCGGTTTGCAACTTGTATTATTATTTATTATTTTTTTGGACAATAATCTGTCCAATTTTGTATATCCATGGAGAATTCCGGTTTGCCACTTGTATTGTTAATTTTTTTTGGACAATAATCTATTCAATGTTGTATATACACGCAGAATTCCGGTTTACAACTTGTATTATTATTTATTTTTTTAGGACAATAATCTATCCAACGTTGTATATATACGTAGAATTCCGGTTTGCAACTTGTATTATTATTTTTTTGGACAATAATCTGTCCAATTTTGTATATACACGGAAAATTCTGGTTTGCAACTTGTATTATTATTTATTCTTTTTGGACAATAATCTGTCCAATTTTGTATATACACGGAGAATTCCGGTTTGCAACTTGTATTATTTATGTTTTTGACAACTTGTTTTTATTTATTTTTAGACAGCTTGTTTATTATTACTTTTTTTTTTTTTTTTTTATGCATTTCATACAAGGGCTCATAAAACCTAAACTGTGTAATCAAACTGTAACCAAACCGTTTGTAACGATTCAGTTTTAAATTTTAACGATTCGATTTTAGTTTTGGATAATAAAAAAGTGTTATGTTTTCAGGACCGGACCGGAGGTCGACCCGATCGCCTTACGGGGTCAAAGGTCGGACCGGTCCAACCGGTTTGACCGGATTTAAAACCCGAATTACGTTATAAATTATATATAAAATGTAGAAAAAAAACCCACACCAACCACATCATATTTTTTGAAATTCCATTATCACCCTTAAAACCAACCCAAAAATAAAAAGCAGGTGTAAGGACTCTCAAAAATGTCCTAATTTTACCCGTAAGTGAAAACCCGGACCCCTGAAACCTACTGTACATGAAAAACTAAGAAATCAGAATTTATGGGTTTCAGGCGGACCGCGTAAGGGTTAGCTTACGCGGGCCGCGTCAACATCAAGTTTGACCGATAAGTGTTCCGGGTTCACGTGTTGACCAGCTGTCGAACCTACTCGTGTCCTAATTTTACCCGTAAGTGAAAACCCGGACCCCTGAAACCTACTGTACATGAAAAACTAAGAAATCAGAATTTATGGGTTTCAGGCGGACCGCGTAAGGGTTAGCTTACGCGGGCCGCGTCAACATCAAGTTTGACCGATAAGTGTTCCGGGTTCACGTGTTGACCAGCTGTCGAACCTACTCGTGACCAATCAGACCTACGCCTAGACTAGGTGGCCACGCGGGCCGCGTAAGTGTCGATCGAAGGTTTACGCGGGCCGCGTGAACCCCAAATTTTAGCTATAAATAGAAATGGCCATGGGCAGTCCTCTGGTGTCGAAACCGAAACTCAAAAACGAAGTTATACTGCTCCAAAGTCGAAAATTCAATTATTATAGCGAGGCGCTGCTACGATACTGGGTATTAACTCGATCGCTGCTACGATTCAATGTACGATCGATTGAAACTATCCAATGGATGTTTAAGTGCTGCCCACATTAGGGTTATGCTTTGTCATTCGTCGTGAATTCGATGGATGTTTAAGTATCGCACTGTCATTTGTTGTGAGGGTTTAATCTCGTGAGTTATCGTAAATGCTGTATTAGTTACTGACCTAGTTCGTGTGCATGTTCTTTAAATTTAGGTTAAAAGGCTAATCAGTAGGCTAAACTCTGCCCGTATAAATCTGCAATGTGAGTCATTTTCTTTTTATCAAATATTTTACAATACTCCATTTTCAAATGTTATAATTACAGGGAGTAAGTCGTGGTTATCTTAATCACTGGCTAGTGGGGTATTGTGCACATTACTAATCTTTCTCCCGGTTAGGTTCATTGACCTAACAGGGATAATCATCACTACTTGGGGTGGGACCCAATAGTGGTATGACCATCGTCACACAGTGTGACACGGCGCCAGATAAAAAAATAAGATAGAAGCCATTGTAATCGCTCTTATGCTGTAATTGATAACTATGTGTCATTTTATCAAAATGAATGATTCACCAGTATTTCCCGCTGATAAAATATTTTTAAAACATATTTCAGGCGACCTGCTGTAAATCAAGAAAACGTGCTACGGAGCACTAACAAGCTTGAATAGGTGGCTCAGTTAAAAAATAAATAAACATGTTTTAATAAATCAGGGAATTTCCTAGTTAAATTCCTCTATTGTAAAGTACGGGGTTTATCCCAAATTATGGAATAAAATAATTGGGCATTTTGAGTTTTAAAAGATCCTGTTAAAAATCTTCCTCTGTCGCATCCCAGATACCACGGATTCCTGTCCCGCGGCTCCTGACCGGGTCAAACCGGGGCTGGGGCCGTGACAGCAGGTTACACACTAAAAAACATATTTTTAACTCTAGCACCAAATTATTTACATGGTTTTCTATTTAGAGATTTAATGCGAATTCAACATATGTATGTAACTAGTTTTTGCCTCGTCCGCGTTGCGGGGCAATAAGCTGAATATTTCTCTCTCATAACATGTATGTCTGTACAGAGGGCAAAATCGTAAATTATATTTTGAACTGGAGGCAAAATCATAATTTTAAACTGAGAGCAAAATCATAATTTTGAGCTAGGGGAAAAACATAATTTTATTTTGAACTGTGGGCAAAAACCTAATTTTGAGTTGAGGGCAGAATCGTAATTTTGAGCTAGAGGAAAAAACAACATTTTATTTTGAACTGTGTGCAAAAACGTAATTTTAAACGGAGGGCGAAACCGTAATTTGAAACTGTGAAGAAAATTAAAAGTGAGTTTTTAAACCGAGGGCAAAAGAGTAATTTTGAGCTAGGGGCAAAAGTATAATTTTATTTTGAGTTGAGGGCAAAAACGTAATTTTAAACAAAGGACGAAAGCGTAATTTTAAACTGAAAATAAAATTAAATTAAAAAAATTGGTCCAATAGGGAAGTGTCAGGCACTATTCCCCTAACTTAGAAATGTATATGTAGGAAATAGATTATTAGAAAATTAAAATGAATAGTTTAATAATTGTTTAGGCAAAGTATGTTATTATGTAGAAATTTACGGTTGTTGATTGCAACCCATAAGACCATGCGTAGTGGTTAGCTCAATAATGCCCCCACCATGGGGCCTTTTCTGTCATGTGGCAGTCCAGTCAGCATGGGGGCATTATTGGGCGTTATTACAAAAGTACCGTAGTGGGAATAATGCCCAATAACACCCATTCCAATCATTACACAATTATTATTTTTTAATTAAAAACTTAAAATACTTTATTAAATTAAAAAAAATACAATACTAGAAATAAAAAACCAGAAAAAAGTAAAAAAAAAAAATTACATTGCCAAAATCTAATTAAAACTAATTAAAACTTTAGGGACTGAAATGCAAAATTCTTTTTTAAGGACTTTTGAAGTTTAAATCTTTTTTTTTTAAATACAATCAAAATGCAGGAACTGAAATGAAAAATCATCTTCTTCTTCCTTTCACCTAAACAACCACCTGCAACTTTTGCTTTTTTTTTAAATCACCTTCTAATTAAAACTAACGCCATCACTATCCTCTCATCAAAGCTGGCCCACTGTAAAAATTGTTTACTCTCTTTCCAAAGCACAAACGCCATCACTATCCTCTCATCAAACTACTCTTTCCAGCATCACTCTGTTCCCTAGTCTCATTTAACAGGAGGAGATGAAAGAAAATAGATGAAAATATGAAAAAACCATGTTCCTGAGATTTTTTAAGGATAGAAGGGGAGGGAAAATGAGGGAAAAGTGAAGAAAATTTGTACCTATATTTATCCTCTCAAATACTATTATACTAACTCTCCGTTTTTAAAAACTATCCGTTTTGACTGCAGCTCTAATACAGGTTCGACTCCCGGCTGTGGTACTTTGGGGGGGGGGGGGGGGGACGTCCCTATGATGGATCGCTCCTACCGAGGCATGGTTCGATCCGGAGGGCAACCCGGTTTTCACCCAGCTGTTACCCCAGCGGCTTTACCCGTGTGGGGGCAGTATGGTTTCCGGGCGAAGGTCAGTTCCCGTTCGCGGCCGGGGCCCGATAGAACATCGCGTCCGCAACGGCCTGACGGGGGATTATCTTTGAAAAGAACCCGGTGACCTATAGGTCCTGTACATATGTACATAGAAAGTCACCCTTCAAAAAAAACCTCTGCAAATCTATTTGAGGCCCACCAGATCAGCGTGCATTATCTCATCAACAACGTGCGTAGTAACAAACTTCAACAGATACTACAGATTCCTTTTATCTCTTATTTGTCTTCTTCAGTTTCACCAATCCTCATACTCTCTCTCTCTACACTTTCTCTCTCTACAGTCCCCAACCCTTGGAATCAAGATATGAACCAATTCGACATAATCATCATCGGTGCAGGCGTCATGGGAAGCTCAGCAGCATATCAAGCAGCTAAATCCGGTCACAAAACCTTACTTCTCGAGCAGTTTGACTTCCTACACTACCGCGGATCATCCCACGGTGAATCTCGAACAATTCGAGCAACTTACCCTGAACCATACTATACTCGAATGGTGATTGAATCTGAGAAGTTGTGGAAAGAGACTGAGTTGGAAATCGGTTACAACGTTTACTTCAAGACGCAACAGTTGGATTTAGGTCCTAAGGAGAGTAGTTCTCTGGTTGCGGTTATTGATAACTGCGAAAAACAGTTGAATGGGTACCGGATTCTTGATCGTGAACAAGCGAACGAGTGTTTCTCGGTTGAGATTCCGGATGATTGGATCGCGGTTGTGACGGAGCTTGGAGGTGTGTTGAAACCTACTAAGGCAGTTGCTATGTTTCAAACGCTAGCGATTAAGCATGGAGCAGTGCTTAAGGATAAGATGGAAATTGTGGATGTTGAGACAGATGAAGATAGAGGTATACTCAAAACTTGAAGCAGTTTGGATGAGTATACCCGATACCTGATGGGTATTGGGGCGAGATGGGTATGGAAAAAATATTTTGTGGGTACAAGAATTTTTCCATGGGGGTGCAGAACATTTTTAAAAATTTTAGGCCCCTAGATATATAAGTAAAAAAGTCGGTTCGTATCGGGTCGGGCCGGGTCATGTAAAACAAACGAACATCAAACTAAATTTATATAATCATCAAAAACATGTCAAACCTTGTTACAAACATAATTAAAACGTCGACGCCCTACGGGTTTTCATTTTTTGAAATCTATCCAAAACATCATCTAAAGCTAATTTCTTAAGCAATTCTTTCTCTATATAACATAAGTTCATCGCTCCATAACATAATGTTTCGATTTTAATTTTCAACTATTCAAGCCCTAGAAATCATAACGTAAGTTGTAATCACACTAAAAATATATAAACAACATAATCACCCTAAAAATCATCTAAACAGCCATAAACAACGTCAAAACACACAAAATTTCAAACCTATTTAACAACTTTATTACCCTTTTTTCTCCTATAATATCAACCAAAATCATCAAAATAACAAAGAAACTTACCCGTGTTCGGATTCCGGTTAGATTTGGTGTCAAACGACGGTGGTATGGTGGCTGATTACGGTGGTCGCCGGCTGCTGGACTGTTGTCGCAGGGTGATGTTGTTCGTTGGCAGTGTAGGGACGCAAGAGAGAGAGAGAGAGAGCGGGATAGAATTTCTTAAGGTTTTGGGATTTAATTATTTTATTATAGTTTGAAATATTGTTGGGTTTGGTTAATGAGCTAAGACTTAGTGGACTAGCTAGTTAGGAATTATAAGAGGGTAAAGGTATGGGTATTTGGGTTTAGTTGGTTAGGTATTAAAAGTTATATAATTTAGGTAGTATTTTTTTTTTTTAAATAAGAGTTTACTAAAAAAAATTAAAATATAAATTGATAACACTTTTTACCTAAGGGGTGCGGACGAAAAATTTCAAAGGGTGCGGTCGAAAATTCCAAGGGGTGCGGACGGAAAATTCCAAGGGGTTTTTTCCCCCGGGGGTGCGCCCGCCCACCCACCTTGGGGTGTGCTTGGGTCCGCCCCTGTATGGGACTGGTATTCTATTAGATGATACCCGACCTAATTACCCGAAACTATATACTCGTTTACTCGAAATATATACCCAAAAACTTTTAGAGATAATGTCATTTTAGTCCCTATGGTTTTGGCTATTTTGTCAGTTTAGTCCAAAGGTTTCATTTTTCGCCTGTGGGTCCAAAAAGGTTTCACCGTTGCCATTTTAGTCCACTGGGTTAACTTCATCCATTTTTTCTGCTTTTCATTAGCATCTAATTTTCGGTTATTCAATACACAGAAATATTAATCACCAATTAGTCTTGTTCTCTCTTTTGAATTCTTTCAAGGTGGAGTTTTAGTGAGTAGCAGATTGGGGGAGAAGTTTTGGGGGAAGAAATGTGTGATCACAGCAGGAGCATGGGTGAGTAAACTGGTTCAAAAGTTTAGCAATGGGCGCGTGATTTTGCCGATACAACCAATAGAAACAACTGTGTTTTACTGGAAAATTAAACAAGGTAAGGAGATTGATTTCACCATAGGAGCAGGCTTTCCATCATTTGCAAGCTATGGCGAGCCTTACATCTATGGAACACCGGCATTGGAGTTCCCCGATCTGATCAAAATTGCGGTTCATGGTGGCCGAGAATGTGATCCAGATAAGAGGACATGGGGGGCTGCAGTTGGAGGTGCAGAAGGGACAGCAAAGCTTGTTGGATATCTAAAAGAATGGATCAAATCAAGATTTGGTGACCGAATCAATTGGGAAGATGGGCCAGTTATGACTCAGTCTTGCATGTATTCGATAACACCGGATGAGGATTACATAATTGATTTCTTGGGTGGTGAGTTTAACGAAGATGTGGTTGTTGCTGGTGGATTTTCCGGTCATGGGTTTAAGATGGCTCCGGTCGTTGGGCAGATATTGGTGGATTTGGCTATTGGTGGGACCACGGCTGCAGCGCAACGAGATGAAGAGATCAAACATTTTAAAGTTGGAAGATTTGAAGGAAACCCAGGAGGCAATTTTAAACGTTTTGGAGACCAAGTTCGCCTTAGGTAGGCAAGATTGTTTGTATTTACATGAAAATTAATTTATCTAAAAAATTTATTTATATAGTTTATTGATTTGGTGAACTTTCATTTGATTGTAATATTTGTATCATGGTTGTTACTTTGCTAAACTCTAGATTCCAGGAACTTATGATTGTTTGTTCAAGGCCATAAAAGTAGTCCAATACTTCCATTATTTCGTTGATGAAAATACATACTGGACGTAAGTTCTGGTAACAGAAGGTTACTAGTAAAACTAGGTATATTCAGAACAGTCCAGTTTTTGCTCAATGGGTCAAAAAATCCATATTGGTCCAAACCGATTTAGGCATGAGATGAGTCAAATGGATAAATGACCCTAATATTTATACATATGCAGTCCAGGCCGAACCAGATTCAGTGGTTTTGAGCAGTTACGCTTCCAGTCTTCAACGTGTAGCATCAAAGTAACTGTAAAGAAGCAACAAGTATGCTTCAGTTTTGAACCAGTAAAGATAACCAGAATATACTGCCAATATCAGGTTTAAATTAAGCAACACTACAAACAAATGACGACTAAAATACATTAACCAGTTTGGCTAAAAACATGAATATAACGTTACAAAAACAAAATGTTGCAGACATATGCACCGGAAGAGTGTCAGTAGCTTTGACTGCATCCTGATGATGTGTTCACTTGATTAAATAAGCATTTACACGGGAATTATGCATCTTGGTTTCTTCTAGAAGATTGTACAACGATGTTTTGTAATATGTTTCTGTGCACTGTTTGATGCAATAGGTTTCTTCTAGAAGATTGTACAACGGAACAAGCCGGTAGAATGGTCTCTTAATAAGATTAAAGAAAATTTATACAATGGTCCTCTCATGTGTGTCACCTTGGTCTCCAAAAGTTAGGAGCTGCAACATAAAAGATTAGTTAAATAAAAGAAAAAAAGTGCAAATCTGCTTTTAAAACGCGTATAAAGCAAACAAGTTGTTTAAACAAGCCATCCCAAGCATCCCTTAAACATTAAAAAATGGATTAATACAAGAACACGGACAAACCTCTAGTAGCCGACATATGAACAGATGCTTCGGGGTATGATCTATGAGGTGTCATATCTCTATGATTTGGAGGTCTTACTGGATAATGCCAGTTGTTACTGGATATTGGAGGTTCACAATGCGGGCCTGCATACATATTGGGAGGATACTGTCCTCTGGGACCATCAGGATGACATGGACCTGTTAACAGCACCAAACATTCAAAAACACGAATACTCGTTACAAAATAACGTATCTGAGAATTCAAAAGTTATCACCAAGGCCAGTTTAGAATCAAAACAACTTTTGAGTGGACCCAACTATCAATTTAATTTCCTATATGCCAATAATGGCTAAGAAAAACTTGCTCAAAATTGTAAAATGACAAAATCCCCCTAAGTTTAACGTTTCGTCGCTTCTAATGACAAAAAATACCTTAAAGCTACAAAACGTTTTTACCGATTCATAAAGGTTGTTTCAGTTGCTTTTTGTCATTTTTAAAAATCGAGGTTTGACTGAAGCTTCAAACGAAGTCAGTCATTTTACAACTTTCAAGCAATTTTTTTTTCTGGTAATCGATATAACAAACTGAAATTTGGGTTTTGTTTATGCTGATTCTTGCATATAAACCTTGCTAAAAATTGTAAAATGGACATAAACGCCCCTGGTTTTTTATGTTTTTGCTACTCCCAGAGTTTGAATCTGCTCAAATATGCTTTAAAAATCTATATTTACTTGATTAGTAAAATTCAAAGGGAATTTTGTCATTTTTACAACTCTAGATGTGACACAAGCTTTAAATCTAAGAGCATTTTGCCATTTAAAAAAAATCAATATATTTTTTAAACCAGAATTGGCTTAAACCAAAAAAAAAAGATTTAGGTGTTCCAAAATTTGGGTGGCAAATGTATGCATTACTCCAAAAATCAGTAACTGAATTACATAAAATCAAGATTTTTACCAGAGAACGGAGGGGGTGGAAAGCGCCAGCTGTCATCCTGCGGGGGTACATGCATTCGGTCATGATCACTATGAAAGTTACCAGTATCTGTACCGTTGACAAAATGGAATCTGCCAGGATATGATGGAGGTGGAATTTCCCTACACGATTGATCTGATTGAAAATACGAGAACTGAGATGAAGGGGCCGGGTGTGGCGGCCTTAGGTGCACGTTACTGGCGGCTTGAACAGGTGGACGAGAGACGCCAAAAGAGCAGGAATTTGACGATTCTGGTACTTCAGAAGGATGGTAATGAACTGATAAAGCAGCAGTCGATTGCGGTGAATCATCACTACCATTCTGCATTGTCAAGTGCAAATTAGATGTCAAATACACAATCAGCTAGCCAAAAAGTAAAGTTGGCAAAATGAGTGGATTGAACCAAAGAATACAAGTTTTGATGCATTAAGAGATAAAAACACATCATGTTTTCTTTGACTAAACGACAGAACTGATGGCCGAAGAGCTTGTCAAGACAGCTGATTTTGGGTACCGGTCATAATGAATCGAGTTGGGTTTACCCAAAACACGTACTGTCCAAATCTGTTTACTTTATTGTAAATATTTAGTGTCAAATATACTTTCCAAAACTTAGTAAGTAGTAACTCAAAAATAACTTTCTGAATACAAAATTTAGAAGGTTTTATACCTTACAAGTTATAAATAGTTAAATACCATCTGGGTGAGTTTTCACCCGTTGAACCCATTTCTTTTTAATCGCATTGTATTTACTCGTTTGACCAGTTGGCTAAAAACCATATCAGAAGTCACCCCATCCACAAAGAAAAGGGTCAAAATCGTCACCTCTAGTTCAAAACAATATTGAAAAATAAATATCAAAACCCACCTCGCTAGATAATGGAAGAGGTGCAGGAAGGGTGGCTGAAGGTGTTGGAAGAGTGTCTGGAGGTGGTGTAGTAATTGAAACTGGCGGTGGAGGCGGCTGAGGAAGGGCAACATGAGGTGGTGGTGGAAAAGAAGCATGAGGTGGAGGAGAATTCGGCAGAGGCGGAGAAGAAGGGGGCAAATCTATCGGTAATGGAGGCAACTGTTGTTGGAGTTGATGCTGGGATGCCTCTGCAGCTTTTGCCACATCAGCAGTAACTGTAACATCACCTTCACAAGTAGGGGCCACATCTTCCATTTCAAGTTCACCGTCAACATCCTCCAATACATGCGTATGCTTCTCTGATGAAGGTGTAGGAACCTTATCACCGTCACAAATCTCAGGATCTCTTTCAGGAGTTACAGCCTCAAAACCCTCTGCGTCAGAATCACTTTCTTCTTTTTCATCTTTCAGCATTGTTGGCATACAGAAACCAGATAACTGTATACTTGAATTGCTAAATGCCAATAAAACAAAACAAAAAAAAAAGATTATGAATTGATTTATCATTTATAGCTACTTAGCAAATACAAACAAAATAAAATAATTGTGTACCTTCCATATTCATCAACTAGCATGCCCTCAACTTCCCTAACTGGATCATCAAAGGCCCGTTCATTCCTAAAGGGCCGACGAGAATTACTGATTCGAGAAGACAAATTGTTGAGGGAGTCGAGCTCACGAATATGGTGACGGATCATTGGTTCTGGAAGGATCTTTCTTTCTTGCCACAGCTTCAAAACCTACCCAACAATACAAATATAAGATTAGAAAGTTCCGCAGTATCTGTTGAAATGAGTCGTCTTTAGTGATGGATTCGAGTAATTGGTTGATGTGGATCTTGGTTGAGACTAGTCATTTTTCGTGCGGTTGAAACGGACTAGGCGGAAAAAAGGTATTTATTAATTATGATTAAGAAAACAATAATATCACAATAAAAATCCAAATATTTGAATGGAATGATATATGAAGCTGTACGGATTAATAAAAAACTAGTATTTTGACCCACCGCGGGTTGCGGCGGCGTCGAAACATAAAGTAACTCGAATATATACCGTCAAATATTTGATCCGACTTGTTTCCGAACAAAATTTACGTCAAAACGTTGACCAACTGAAAACGCACTGAAAAATAAGCACGAAAACGTATTATATTTAACCTGACTCATTACCGAGAAATAAGAGTTAATTACCGTTTTCATCCTTGTGGTTTGTCAAAAATCACTATTTCAGTCCATTAGTTTAAAAATTGCGATTTCAGTCCCTGTGGTTTCACTTTTGTAACCATTTATGTCCACCTCGTAACCATTTCAGTCCCTGTACTAACAGAATAAATGGATTGAAATGGTTACGAAAGTGAAACCAAAGGGACTGAAATGGTTACGAAAGTGAAACCACAGGGACTGAAATCGCAATTTTTAAGCTAATGGACTGAAATAGTGATTTTTGACAAACCACAGGAACGAAAACAGTAATTAACTCGAGAAAAAATTATGTCGAAATTAGTAAGAAAATAGTAATGTACTTAAAAGTAAGCACGTAAGAAAATAGTGTTTTTAAGTTAAGAAACAGTACCGCGTGTTGTGGCGGCGGCCAAACGTAAGGTAACTCGAAGTTATACCGCCTAGTGAAAACGTGTTATATTTAACCCGACTCGTTTCCGAACAAAATTCATGTCAAAAAGTAGGCTAACAGGAAATGTATTATATTTGACCCACATACATAATGATAGGCACGAAAACATATTATATTTGACCAAGTAAAACTCGAGATGACATTTTACAAAGTTTTTAAAAGTTGAGGTGGTATAAATGCCAATACTGAAAGTTAAGGAATTGAGGTATACAAAAAGACAAACTAAAAAAAAAAAGAAGAAAACTTCAAGACAAAAAAAATAATAAACAAATAAACCTTGACATTGGCTATAGTAGAAAAGCTTCCCTCAATTGTTATATATATATATATATATAATATAAGCAAGTCCAATAAGCTGCCTAATCATATGATGACGAGGATGACAACTATGATAATAATAACAATAACAGCATGAATAGTAAAGTACGATATCTAAGAAAGAACAGGCTTGCCTTTAAGCACTGCCTACGGTTTTCAAGAGCACTGCTCCCTGGAGGAGCAGCAGCCAACAATAACCGTGGTAGCACTGCTTGAATAGCTGAAGGATACAAACCGCCCACATCACCTGAAACACAAATTATCATATCACTTTTAGAAGATAGTGTGGGAAATATAACAATATAAAGACAGGATATATGCATAAAGTAGAAACAGCTTCACACTTTTCATCAATATTACCAACAAACTTTGAATTAGGCGCAAAACATAAACCATCTTACATTTCGTTATTCATTTTTGCAACCAAATTTCCACTTTATTACCGATTGCAGGACCAAATAACGTGGTCAGCTGCTAGCAACTAAACTTTATGTTGACTTTTTCAAAACTGTTGGCAATGGCATGCCATCTTATTCGTCAACATATGTCATATGTGGTCTCTGACAAGACATTTAGTAATTACTTTTAAGCCTACAATATTAGCTAATATATCATTTTTATGAACTTCAGTTATAAAACTTTAGTTATTTTTCTAGTAAGTTTTTTTTTCATATGTGGCAGGGCATCAATCAGTACAGCATCAGCAATTTACAGGTAAAATTAGCTGAATGAGATTGACTGCTAAAATCAGTATCAAATAGTGTCAACGTTTGTTTTCATTTTGTGTAATTTGCCCATAATAAAGACAACGATTGTTACATTAGTACTGAAACCAACAGATGTAACTAATTACCTCTAAGCCCTCGTGAACATTGTGCAATAGAATCGACAAGAAAGAACAAGTCCACCCGTTTATGTAAACTTGATTCAGCTTCCAAACAACGAGCAATAGTCTCCACCACCTAGATTTAAAACAATTGCATTTAAATTACCAAAAACAATATTACTACAGTAGCCCGATCAATGCATGTAAATTACACAAAAATATGGATATAATACCTTGACAGCAATGCCAAATTTAGCACAGTCAATGGCGATACGAGTAGCCCGATCAATGCTTTTTTTGGTCCGAGTTAGCGCCCCAAGACTTGCCTCAAAGGAAGTTAAAGAAGCGTTTGCTTCTGAGATAGTGCTCCATTTTTCGCCAGTGTGTGTTGTTTTTTCATGCACATTGGGACTAGAACAGCCACTGTTTTCAAGTAAATTACTATTACATGACGTGGATATGGTGTAGCAAATTGAAGTATTATTGGGCGGTGAGGCTCGTGACACATCAGCTGAGCCTAACAGCTCAGTCAGACTGGAGGGTGTCCGAGTACCTGACACACTTTTATGGCTCGTTTCATCTTCAGAGATACGAGTTGAATGAAACAGTTCAGAATCCGGGTCAACGGTCAACTCTTTCACGCTAGAAAGAGATGGAGAGTCGTCTGCTTCCATTATTGACTTTTTGGTTCCTTCAGCATCTTCAACTCTAAAACAAATTCCAACAATGAAGTTAATAAAGACTAGATGCAACCAGAACAACAAATATGAGAAGTAACAAAAAAGAACTAGTTGACCACTAGGGCTGCAAAAAATTAAAACCCCAATGAACTATCGAACGCAAAAGAACACGTTACCGAACGTTCACGAACGAATGCGACCTTTGTTCATGTTCGTTCATTTAACTACTGACCACTATACGACATCTAAACCCATTTGTATGAAAACGAGTCTAATTCAGACTGTATATTATCGGTAGCGGGTCAAACAAGTAAAATAAAAAAATATATATGTAATTACTAGGACGAAAAAGTTCAAACTTGTCTAACGGGTCAAAATCGCCCAAAAAGTATACAAATGCTTACAGTGTCCTAAACTGTTTACTTCAAAGAACCTATAAAGTTACTTTGGTGATATAGTTTTAGAATCATACTTGATACATGTATTATTTAGAAAATTCAGAATATGTTGGTGGGTCAGTCCAATCTGTCAGACCTGTTTTGACCCATTATTTAACCCTACCAAATTTACCTATTTTAACACCTCTTTTAACACACTTATTAACCATAAGCAAACAGTATTGCATTAGATGTGTATTAACTACTTACATTGCATTATCAGTGACATCATCTTGAATTGGATGGTCCACAATATTGCAGCTTTTTTGGGGAGAAGATCGCAACAAAGTGACATCGTCATGTGAAACAATTCCATTTTCCAAATTACTTGAAACAGGATCTGAACTCCACCCAGACCCAGAAACATCAGATGGATCTTTTTTTAACTCAGGAGAAGACTCTTTCTTCTCAAGATCATCTGATGAAGGTTTTGGGCTTACTGAGCCCGCTACTGTTTCAACCGCTTCAGTAAAAGAATCCAGCATAAAATAATCTTTATCATCAGCCACTTCCACTGGCTTTTGTTCTGGGCTACTAGTTCTAGAAGGCTGACTGCATGTGTCAAGCTCGTCAATCGTCTCATTATGTTCAACTGGTGAAGATATATTGCTACTGCTATCGGCGTCTTTACTCTCCAAATTTCCGTTAATAATTGTCTTCATGGTAGATGGCCCACCAGGAGAACATTGCTTATCTTCTGTCACGTAAGCAGACATAGCTTCAAGAGCCCGATGTAGTCTTTTGGATGGTGGTAAAGCAGCTTCATCTGTGGTTCCACC
This sequence comes from Helianthus tuberosus, assembly GCA_030545235.1. Taxonomy (NCBI): domain Eukaryota; kingdom Viridiplantae; phylum Streptophyta; class Magnoliopsida; order Asterales; family Asteraceae; genus Helianthus; species Helianthus tuberosus. Next base: position 195,165,958 of record CM060405.1, read on the forward strand.
CATTCGAACCCGAGCCCGTTTCACTAAAGGCAGGTGCTCATCACCATCTTCCTTCGAATACTTTCCAATAGATTTTTCAATAACAGAATTCTGAATGGATTCGGTCAGATCCATTTTGTCAACTTTATCAATGAATTCACGTTTTCTACTTGGCTTTCTTTTCTTCTTAGTAATCACCGCTTTATTTTGAAATTCAAGTGTCTGACTCAACTTCATATCATACTCATTGTCCATAACCGTGTTATAATCAGATTGTACACAGTTTCCCTCATTTAAGTTCTTGGTATCAGAATCAACAGTCGCAATTTCAGACCTGTTTTCTTCTGGACTTGCATTTGAACCCGGTCCATCAGATGAACCAGGTGACGTCCTGACCCTTTTTGTCCTCTTTTGTGGCCCGTCTCGTGCTAAGCTCAATGAATTACCATTATTCAGTACAGCATCTTCTTTTACCGAACTTCTTGACCTTCGAGCAGAAAGTGCCAGATTATTAGAATATTTCTTTCTGGAGTATGTTGTCGGTAAAGGTGCTTTCTTCACCGCCAAATGACCATTATGCCACTCAGACGTTATTTTGTCATCATTATTAGGTTCTAAAGAATCTGAGATTTTTGGGCACGAATAAACAGTAGGTGTGACAGCCTCATCCTTTGACGCTGAGCTGGCGACACATTCCTCGGACTTGACCCCATTTGTTGAAGCAATTTGACCGTTTATATTATTGACATTATTAGATTGCTCTTGTTTTTTTAATTCCTCATGACTATCGATAATTTCCCTAACAGCACGAAGAAAATCGGCACCTTTACCATGACGCTTATTCATAAGAGATTCTTTTTTCTCTTCAGTAAAAGCCTCGACATCGGTTGGATTGCAGAATGCTCTGCAAAGAGAGATAATAGTTACTAATTAGTTAATCAAAATACTAGAAGTAGACATAAAATGATAGAAATACCAAACGAAGGGCAAACAAGACAAACATGTTAAGCAGATTGGGAAACAAGTCAAATAATCGGGCCGAACAAACACAAAACACATTTTTTTCCAAATACACAATAGGCCAAAAGACCTGCGCGATTTAACAAGTGTAGTATATGGCTATATGGTACAAACCCTAGAAGTGTATAGTTTCCACTCAATGTGACTTGTTTCCATGATGATCATCTTCAATGGTTAGATGAACAGATTCTGCTAATATGATAAATTAGGGTAAAATAACGACTTTGAATAATCAATTTCATTATATACTTGAAGCACTCACAAAATCGCATCACACCTCAGAAGACGCACTTTTCAAACCAGAAAACGAGATTACCTAATCACCCATTCCTTTAACCTAATTTGATAAACTTCTAACCCCACCTCACAATACATATATCCTTTTATTACAAGAACGGCTTTTTTTGGACATTTTATCCGTTAGCTTCTATATTTTTAAGCCATTTACCAGTTGATTATCTTGTTATTGGAACTTCAAAACGCAAAAGCAGGCTCAAAACACTATCCTCTACAGCATGTTTTAATACAGCTGATTATTAACTCCGATTATTAGATATCAAGTAATCACTTTCTAAATGCACATCCTAAAAGTAAATGTAACCTTGGACCGTTCATTATTTCACAAGTAATGAAACATTTTAACTATTGTAATCATGTGATCATCGTATGGTGATCGAAATGAACTCACTTGCACAATTAAGTGTGTGGCTCTGATTGACATAAATAAACTTAAAAAGTAAATGTGTGTGCTTTTGAAATCAACATAAATACACATGTCAAACATCTATACAACTTGAAAAGGGTGAGTATCATCATGCTTGAATAACTACACAGTACACACTAATGTGTAGATTGTAGAGTTCACATATAACAAAAGATAAAGCTCAAACGATCTGTTCGTAAGAGCAAGACATGCATAAAACAAAAAAAAACACAGATATGTCAAGGTTTTGCTTCAGCACAACTTACTGCGTTCTCAGGTTTGAAGAGATGTGAAAAGAAAAGAGAGAAATAAAAATACACACAAAAGCCCTTCGAGCGCGCACCTAGGCCCTCAGGTAAGGAGCACAGAAAACGCCTTGCTGCCATCCAGGCGCTCTGGCAACCTTCGGAACAGATTTCGATGAGATACCGGCCAAATCCTACAAATTCCAGTCAAATGCAAATTCGGGCAAATTATGCAAATTCCAAGCAAACTGGTGTGAAACATCCAAAAATGGCCTGAAACCAGCTCTAAAGAAGCCTAAATCACGTCTAAACCCCAAAAATAATGCTATGTGCCTTGCCTATCTTAGGCCATCGCTTTTAAGCGCCTTACGCCTAGGCGCCAAGGGCTCACCCTTTGCCCCTTGCGCTTTATCTTTGACAACTACTATAAATATATGTATCATAGTTGTCAATAGCGAATAGCGGTAAATTGTGACAAGCTCCCTATATGCTACGTAGCGATAGCAAAGAAATAGTGCCCACTATTTCATGTTTAGCGAATAGCGATAAAGTAGTAGAAAATTTAAGTAATATTTACATGTATATTTAATCAAAAGGAGCTAAAATACACCATCACTAATCATCTAAATACGCTTCTGTTTTCAATTGTGAAACAAAAAAGAAACCCTAACGGGCATCGCTATTTACATTTATCAAAAAATAAAAATTACGGGAACGTCGCTATTTGTCGCTAAATGTCCTATAGTGCCATATGGGCGCATCGCTACATAGCGAGCGCTATAGCCGCTATTGACAACTATGATATATATATTTCTCGTTCTCAAGTTGAAAATAAAATACATCTAATCATCCAACATGAAAACTTTCTAAGATGTTCAAAAGTAAAGTGCTACCTAGGTTTTCCTTCTCTCAAAGAATGCACATTGACAATTACCTTTGACTTCGAAAGTTGAACTTCAAAGCCTTGAGGCTTGAATAAAGCCGAGGCAATTGTCATCATCATCATCATCATCATCGTACTCAGTATATCCCACCTATAGCAAAGCTAAGGTAGGGTCTGAGGAGGGTGGGATGTAGACAGCCTTACCTCTACCTCGTAGGAATAGAGAGGCTGCTTCCAATGAGACCCCCGGCTCGATTGTGGTTTTGCATCAAGCCTTGGACATAAGGCACATAACACTCAGCAATTGAGACAAACGCCAATTGGTGCATGTACCCCCTTGTCTTTCGGCTATCAACGCCACCACATGATGCCTGATTAACGATCCCCTCTTTTTAACGTTATTTTCACGAAATTAGTAAAATAACGTTAAAAATTAGTGCACTTTTGCTTTTGCCCCCCCGAGCGCCCACACATATATTACATTATATGAGCAGACCGCAAGCGGGGCTCAAGCCGAGGCAATTGTATGATCACTTAAAGATTAGAGAAAAATAAAGCTTTTATATCGCTTATGGTTGCTGGTGAGAAAGCAATGTCAATATTGAAAATCCATTATTCAGTTCGAACACATAAAATACCACAAAGACAGTGAAAAGGTGTAAATACTAAATATCTACTATTTTGCATTACTGTCACTATCTTCTAGACGCCTAGACCTGGCCTTGTGCGCCTTTGACAACAAGTATACTACATACCACATCTATGGTTCAACTTCCTACCAGAGTACCAGTGTGTCCCCTTGTAATTCGCTCAAGCGTCAAAAAAATTATAAGCGATTGCCAATTTACCACATTTAGGTTCATTGATGTGGGTTGAAACTGTAAGCCTAAGTGATTGCTTCAAACTTACTACAGTTTTCAACACAGTATAACTGAATAGTTGTGAAACATTATACTGATTATTAAATATGAAGAATTCAATGAAATTATAAGCAATATGTTCATAAGAACCGAATCAGTATAAGATTGTAGATGAAGCAGATAAAGAATTACCGAATAACAAGGATAAATTATTCATGTTTGAGAGGTCGATCAGCTTTCCCACAATTTACTTTCGAGAGGTAAACCAACTCTCCAATGATATCAAAATCAACGATTAAAGTATGCATGACAATATTACAACCCTAAGGCCATGTTTTATAGATTGAAGAATATATCTATCCTAGTGTAACTCCAATCCATAATCTTTATCTAAAATAAAACATCTCTTAAATAATAAAACAATACTGAGACAAACCAAATAAAATACCATTAAAACTTTTCTCCTAATGAACAAAATTGTATCACATGTTTTGTGCAGCAATCTCAATGGCATGCTAGTAGTCAAGTCAAGAGACCCCAACTTGAAAAGGCAACCAGAAAACTGAGCTTTCATAGTCAATAAAGCATAAAGTTGTGTTTATAAGATTCAACATTTCAACAGAAGTATTATATAGTACAGCAACTCAAACTCATTTAGTAAACTCTTTGTAAAAATAGCTTCTTTGTCAAATAACGAATCTTCACTGCTGCACTTGTAAGCATCAAAACTTATACAAAAATAAATCTAAAAATTTATGACAACATATAAATGTAAGTTAGCTGATCCACTCAAGTCCCAAAGCTACATACACCTTACCTAAAAAGGAATTTAGCAATGATGTCATTCAAGAACTTTTAGTGAGTATAACGATATATCTCTCCACCCAGCCTATTAACTTCAAATCCTATTCTTCTAAGAACAAAGCATCATAAAAATGTTATTTCACTTTATTTTTAATGCAAACTGTCTGACACAGACTGAGCTAAGAAAAATGGATGCTCTCAATCCATCAAGTAGTATCTGAGTGATGACATTTAGTGACAACTGACAACAATAAAAAAAACTTGCAAGAGATGTTACCTGTCTGAGATTAACACCAACAATAGATCTAAAACGACAAAATAAACTCCCAAAAAGTAAACTCACATTTGCTGTGTTCCAAAGAAGAAGACTAGAACTTTCTTCCAGTCAACAGAGTACCCCCACTTTTCTGGCTCACTAACCTGCAATCAAACATACATAATGACAATAAGCACAAATTTCATGAATCATAATCCTAAAGTCCTCCTAAGTTCCTTACAAAAAAAAAAAAAAAAAAAAAAAAGAAATCACGAAACCTCAAGCATATCGATTTACGGGTTAAGTTATTCTACAAAGGTTCCTAATTGTAAGAAGTGTAAGAAGGCTTTATAGAGTGACAAGTATCCAAGAACCTAAAACCTAAACACACTACACCTCCACCCGAGGGGGGGGGGGGGGGGGTGGAGGTTTAGGTTTTTGGGTGGTGGTTGGTGTTTAAGTTTTTTTTTTTTTTTGTGTAGTGGGTTTATTTTTAGTAGCCTTTGTACACTTCTTATTTTTAGGAGCCTTTGTATTTGATCCTAATCCATCGATTTACATATAAAAAATACTCCCTTTTATACCAATACAACTTTTTGTTGAAAATATAACATCATGAGCCCGGTATTCTCGGAATTTATCAAAATTTGTGGTTAGAATCTAAAAACAGTTCTTTCATCTTTCACATCTCATTCAATTAACCCTAACTAATGCAGAATCTATTCAACAAGTCAACAACTAATGGATCAGTCAAACAAAGTTAGAACAAGTACAAGAAATACCAATTCCAAAGGTCCAATCATTGCCAAGGAAAAAATAGAGAATAGTTCATCATCAACAACAACTCATTCAATTAACCCTAACCAAATGCAAATCAACTCTAAAAACATTCACAAAAACAAAAAATCAACAACCATACCGTAGCAGGCCAAGCAGGAAATCCTTTCATCTTAGCAAGCACAAGATCCCCAACCTTCCACTTCCGGCAAGCGGCTGCAGCCGCCGCGGCTTTACTGGCACCTTTTCTCCGGCTCGGCGCCATGCGAAAACAACTCAATCAATCAAATCACAACCATACATACAGATGATGAAACTTAACATAAACAATAAACGCATAAAGCTATAAGCTAATCATCAAATTCGAACGCCCTAGGGTTTGCTAAATGACGAAACAGTATATAAATTAACACTGAATTTGTTTGTGAAAACCTATTATAATTAAAACTGACAGCAACTGTAATTGATTTACTAATCTAGAGCACAATTCAATGTGTGTTATGATACAATGAAACCCTAACTAAAATGGTGAATAAGGGGTTTGTTTGTGTGGGTTCTGGTGAAGAGAGGATTCACATACGGAGAGAGACAGCTATGAATTTGGTGTGGATTAGGGGGTGAGGCTATTGTGCGCCGGGTGCGTAGAATTGGGTAGGAGTGCGTGTATTGGGCTAACGTGAGCGGTGATGTGGTGTGGATATGGGATTGGGTGCCAGCATCATGTGGCCGACCGACTCGTGATGATTATGGATAAAGTGCGTGACTGCGTGCAGTCCCGGAAGATTCGTGTGGGCCTAAGGGGATTATGGGCTGGTTGAGATAGGAATTTAGCTTGAGGGCCCATTTGGATTAAAGAAAAGTGGATGTCTTGTGCTTTTTTAATCAACTAACTAATAATGGGATTCCCTACGTTACGCGGCGGGAATTTGGTCGGTATCGGTTATGTTCGTTATGATAAAGGCACTTAAATGAACATCGTCACGTGTTTTACATTGATCGAAAACATTGAAAACGAATATTGGTTAGGTTCGTTAACGTACCGACACTCGTTTATAGTCTCCGATACCAAAGAATACTCTAACTTAAATGCAACTCTCTTGTCAACAAAATTTATCCCGCATGTCTGAATAATTTAAACACGTGCATGTGTTGAGCTTTTTTTAAGAAAGAAATTTAAGAAACATGAGTACATCAGTTTCAATATTATATAGTAATAAACTTTAACTCTATTAATAACTCACTTAACTTAGTATAAGCATTTGAATATATTGATATATATATTTTTTTCCAAACCTATCGTATATATACTGCGTGATAGAACCATAATTTAAATGCTAACTTGTTTAAGAAATAAAGGTACTCCGTAAAAATCAATTAAATAGGCTATGAAAACTAACATACTATAAAGGATTTGATATAATAATATTTTTGTCACTCAATTAAATAGAAATTTAAATCGTATGTTAGTTTTCATGATAATTTAAATCCTTTATATTATGTTAGTTTTCATAGCAATATAATGAATTTTAATAAATACAAATAGTTTAGTGATCTTCCTAGGACAATAATATGTTAGTTTTCATAGCAATATAATGAATTTTAATAAATAGGAATAGCTTAGTGATCCTCCTATGATATACTTAAGAGAAATCATTAACCAACAGTATGAAATCCATCATGGCAAATATACCCATAAAAAAGTTTTCCTATAACTCATTTGGCCCACAAATGACACAAATGAACCAACAAACCAAATCACCAATACTACAACTCCATTTGGGTTCATACTCCCGAAGTGAAAAATTAATCTTCTTTGAAGCCACATTTGACCCAACTAATACACCTATTATTCTATCAATCTATGCATCATAATTCTATTCTAACAATCTATACATCATAGTTCTATGCTTATTAAAATCATAGTGGTTGAAAACAATCCAAACCGATTGAATGCCCAAACACATGATTGCTATAACTCTTCACCCTCAAATCCACCTACAATATATTTATCCCATTTAGTTCTAATATATTCATTTAGGTTTGATTTCAATTTTTAACAGAAAGTTTAAAAAAAAAATTAGCCCATGCCGAAGGTTTTGGTTTGACGAATATATGAATAAACCGAACCAAATGGCCACCAATAACGAAACTGAATGGTTTTAAATCCCCTTAACCATAATTTTGGTTTCGGTGGCGGTTAAGACTAAAAACCCAACAACCCAACGCGGGCACCCCACTAGTAATTTAATATAGAACATCTGGTTTGACCATCTGTTTGACCACCTTCTAACCCTCAGCGACAAGGTATTATTCCATTGGATCTTTAGAATTGTGTTCCAACATCAATCTCCATCAACTATGATCATGCGAGTCACCCCAGCACAACTTATTTGAATGATTTGATTTCATGATATTTATTTAATTCTAACACTTCACATTTGCTATAGATTAATATATATATTTGTAGTCATGGGTGTTAGTGAATACTAAAAATGTTTTAATCTTATGTTGTTTGAACTCTGAAAGATGAACCATTCTAACTTGATAATTGCATCATTTTTGTTAATAATTAACTTAGTTAGGGAAGAGGGTGCATTTGATGGAGGTACCCACGCAAAGACGGATCTATGGGTGTTTTGGGGGTTCCCGGGAACTCGCTCGGTTTGGAGAAAAATGGAAAAAAATTAATGAAAACCTTGTATGATTTAGAAAAATTAGTGAGAATCTACCAAAAAAAACCTAGTGGAAAAAAAAATCTTGAATTCATCACTATAGTTGCTACTACTGCTACTATTCATCACTATAGTTGCTATTCATCACTATAAGTGCTACTACTGCTACTATTCATCACTATAGTTGCTACTACTGCTACTTTGTATAAAACCCAAATTAACTTGAATGTGATCATGCTTTAGTTAATTAAATAAAGAGAAAAATGCCCGGATAGTCCCTGTGGTTTCACCTTTTTTCACCTATAGTCCCTATCTTTCTAAAACTACTTGAATAGTCCCTAAGGTTTTCCGTTTTGTTCTCGGATAGTCCCTGGGTCTAACTTCAGTTACTTTTCTCTGTTAAAATGATGTGAAATGACAAAAATACCCTTTCCTTTAAAAGGCCAAACCACAGGGACTATCCGAGCATCTTCTTCATTTTTGTTTATAAAACCCCACCACCACACCCTCCTCCACCCTCCACCGTGCCGCCGCCGGTCTCCGCCGCGCAGAACCACCGCCGTTGACTGGTTTGACTTTTTTTGACCCGAACTCCTCGTTGACGGCTATTGACCGAGCCCGAAACAAAACCCAAACCACCACACTTCATCTTCAACCTCCACCCACCATCACCCTCCTCCACCCTCCACTTCATCTTCAACCTCCACCCACCATCACACGACGGCGGCTCATATAACTTCACTTTTTTTCAACTTATCATTTATTCTTGCTTAAATTTGGAGTCCTGACTATATATTTACGCAGACTTTTGATCAGATTTAGTGAATGTAGTCAAATCTGCGAATGAACTTACAACCAGCGGATGGACAGATTTCAACAGTTTCTGCTAATGAACAAAGATTCTGTTCAGCAGCGGATGAATCTGTTCAATAGTGAATGAACTTTTTCAAGTGACTGGGCCTGTTTTGGGCAATATTAACAGTGAATAGATTTTGTAATGCAAATGGACAGCTTTCTGGGTAAATTAACAGCAAATGGACAATTCTTCGCATGTACAAATTTCTGTGAAAAACATTTCTGCAGTAGATAAACTGAACCAGCTTGTTTCAGCGATCAAACACTTCGAATTCTGCAATGCACTTTTAATTCTACGCTGAAACTGCAGCGAATGAACCTGTTATCTGCAGATAAATCTGTTCTCAGCAAATAAGACTGTTCGAAATCAGATTTCCAGGCCGTGATTAATTCTTGATCTGTAAACAGTACAACGAATGCAGCAAATGAACTGATTTCTGTTTTGCGCGGATAAACCGGATCGAATCGGAAATCGATTCTGATAGGTTTGAATCCGCTTCGAATAACGGTTACATTCTAGAACAGATCTGGAAACTGTTGACGGAGATTGAAAATCTACATTTGTTAATGGATCCAGACGATTTTCTCCGGTTGAAGAATCAGTTAGATATTAAAACAGAATCGGAATCAGAATCATTTTGTTTCCGATCAAAAGCGTTGATAGAGATCACGAAACGTTCGAAGAATTTAAGGCATAAGGTGCCGTACATACTCGGTGTGGAGGTGGATCCGAACGGAGGACCGAGGATTCAGGAGGCGGCGATGAAGCTGTACCGGAGGAAGAACGCCGCCGTGAAGATTCATCGGTTGCAGAGCTTGCAGGCGGTTGAAGCGGCGGTGAAGAAGTTTTATCGATGGCTTCACAAACTGCAACCCAATCAGTTCCCTGAAGTACGACTGTGGCGGTGATGGTGGAGGGTGGAGGAGGGTGATGGTGGGTGGAGGTTGAAGATAAAGGGTGGAGGAGGGTGATGAAGAAGATGCTCGGATAGTCCCTGTGGTTTGGCCTTTTAAAGGAAAGGGTATTTTTGTCATTTCACATCATTTTAACAGAGAAAAGTAACTGAAGTTAGACCCAGGGACTATCCGAGAACAAAACGGAAAACCTTGGGGACTATTCAAGTAGTTTTAGAAAGATAGGGACTATAGGTGAAAAAAGGTGAAACCACAGGGACTATCCGGGCATTTTTCTCTTAAATAAATTACAATTAATCGTTTTAGTTTGTTTAAATGCTTAACTATTCATCAAGCCAACTATCAATAATTTAATTTCCTTTTGTGTTTAATGATTAACGTAATTTAAAGTGTAATCCACAATTTTTTTTTTGAAAGGCAAACTTTATAAAAAAAAACAAACCGAGGCCAAGGGATTTCCAAGTCAGAAATCCCCACAAGCCAAAAGTTACATTACATCAAAAGAGAAAGACTTCCAACCCTTCCAATCCACCCCTTCAGATTTACCTCTACTACAAAACCAAAGATAACTCATAGACTTGACATCAGCCACTATCTCAGCGACGCTCCTGTTCTTCTGACCAAAAATTCTTTCATTTCTAGCTTTCCATAGACGCCAGCACGCCACCATAAAAATACCATTCAAAATCTCTTTTTTCTTCTTCGCCCAACCCGAACCACTAACCACTTCAACTATGTCCTTAATGGAGAAAAAATAAATAGGCGGAAGGTGAACCCAACTCGCGATATTCTGCCACATAACAGTCGCCAGACCACAACTGGTCATAATATGCTCCGCACTTTCTTCTTCATCACTACAAAAAGTACAACTACACTCTCCATGAATAATATTTCGTCTTCTCAAAGCTACCTTGGTAGGAATTCTATCAAGCAGAAGTCTCCACATAAAAACATTGCACTTTAACGGAACCCACTTACACCATATAAAGTCGTTAGTCGCCTGATGAGTCCCCACCCGATCGTTACTGATCCACAACTTAGCTTCCTGAACTGAGAATTCAACAGGCCCATTATCACACCAAGCCCACTTGTCTCTATTGGTCACCAGAGTTTGGGCCGCCACCAACCTATGACAATTCACCAGGTCATCTAATTCTTGGGCTGTTGATGGGTATCTACTCCAACTCCACACAACCGGCCCATCACCAATTCTATCTTTAATTTTGCACCACTTCTGACTCTCCAATCGAAACAGACTTGGGAACATATTTTTAAGAGGAACATTATTAATCCAAGGGTCCAACCAAAACTTTATATCCTCACCATTACCAACAATACCCCGGATCATGTGAATACCAACCTTATCACCCACTTTTAATTTGGCGCAACTCTTGACCAACCTGGACCATGTATCGGTTAAACATGCCTTACTCGGATACACCTCCCATTGTCTAGCCGACCCATGTATCGCATCAATAACTCTTCTCCACAACGACTCACCTTCTACCCGGTACCTCCACAACCATTTTAACAAGAAAGCATTATTACTATCTCCAAGCCTACTAAGACCCAACCCGCCTTGTTTTTTAGGAATCGCCACTTTATCCCATGCCACCCAATGGATCTTTTTAATGTCCGGATCTCCACCCCACAAAAAGGCCTTTATCAAGGATTCCAAGCAATTAATAACTGCAACTGGCGCCTTATATAAGGCAAACACCTTAGCCTTCCACTTCGACAATCTAGTCTTAAAGACCTTTATCACCGGATCCCAATTACTAATCCGACTCATATTTGCACCCATAGACCGCGCCATATCCTCCACCTCTACCGTACCTTTTCCAACTCCGAATATAGTGGATTTACTAATATTAATCCGGAGACCCGAACATAAATGGAATACTCTAAGTAACCGTCTAAGAGTATCAAAATTATTTTCCGACCATTCACCCATAATCATAGCATCATCGGCATACAATAAATGGGACAAAACCATACCACTATTTGGGAGCTGAATACCACTGAAAGAACCGACTTCACAAGCTTTTCTCATCAACCCAGCGAATGCTTCCATGACAATAATAAACAGAAAAGGCGATATGGGATCGCCTTGCCTCATACCCTTTTCACAAGAAAACTCAAACGTAGGGGAGCCATTGACTAAAATAGACGACCGTGCCGAACCCAACACTCCCTTTATCCACTTGCACCACAAATCTGGAAACCCCATCTGTCGCATGACAGACACCAAGAACTCCCAATTGACATTATCGTACGCCTTCGCAAAATCAATTTTAAACATGAACAACTCCTTACCCCGTTTTCTAGCCCAAGAGAGAAGTTCACTAATGACAAGCGGCCCATCCAGAATATACCTCCCTGCTATAAAAGCCGATTGAGTTTCAGAGATAAGACTATCAATCACCTTTTTTAACCGGTTTGCTAGCACTTTGGACACCACTTTACTGACCACACCAATCAAATTAATAGGCCGATAATCCCCCAAATCCCCCAGATCCTTTACCTTTGGCACCAACGTGATAAACGAAGATCCCACTCCCCTACTGATCACACCCGTCTCGGAAAAGTCTTTAAGAATCTCCATAAAATCACCTGAAAGCAAAGACCAAAACTTTTTTATAAAGCGAAAATTAAAGCCATCCGGGCCCGGCGCCTTGTCACTACCGCACTCGAAAACCGCATCTTTGATTTCTTTCTCCAGAAAAGGGGCAATGAGCCCTTCCGCAACCTCTGAATCTAGCCTCTTAACACCATAGACCGAAAATGAAGGGCGCTCTTTAATATCTTCCACAAACTTGTCTTTAAAAAACCGACGCACCTCTTTCTTAATCTCCTTTGGCTTCGTCACCCATTCACCATTAATAGTTAGACCCGAAATAGAGTTAGACACCCTACGAGTGTTTATGACACCATGGAAAAAACTAGAATTTTCATCTCCTTCCTTAGCCCACCTAACTCTTGCTTTTTGTTTTAAATCCCGCACTTTAATCAACTCCAATTCTTTTAACCTTTTAGTAGCTTCTTCAAGAATCCAACACTCTTCTTCAGTAAGGTCACGAGATTCCAATACAATCTCCAATTCAGCTATATCTTCACGTAAACCATTTTCCTCCTCCTTTTCTTTTTGAGTTTGCCTAATATTCCACTCCTTTAAATTGGACCTAAGCAACCTGAACTTGGCCTAATTGATATAAGGTACAAAAGATCATACTTTATTACTTCACATAATTGGACTACAACTAAATGTTTTGGTTTGCTTAAATATTCATTAAGCCAATTATCCAAACAATTAGTTTCTGTTTGGTATAAAGTAATGAAATGAAAAAGAGAATAAAATAGACTAAGGAATGGAATGGGTAACAGAATGAAATGATTCATTCCATTTTATTTGATGTCTTCTAACCCATACGTGAATATAATGAATCGTTACTTTGTAGAGTTTTATAAAAAAAAAAAAGACGAGTAATGAAATACAATTAATAAAAACGACAAAAATATAATTGTCCTGATAATAATAATAGTAATACAAATATATAATAATAATAATAATAATAATAAAAATACAATATATACTAGTAATGAACCATCCTCTAAATGCTCCATCTGAAGCATAGCTAACATGGTATTTTTCATTTTTTTTTCAAAAATTATTCGTACGTTAAATATCCAACCAAGAGAAAACAATAAGAAATTATGTAGCATTTGGCTCAATGACATTGATAAATTATTCTAAATCAAGTGGCAAGGTTCAAACCCTATTATTAAGTGTATTTAGGTGATGTACAATGCCTAAAATCAAATATTTTACATCTATCTATCTACTATAATAAAAGAAACCAACTTTTAGACATGTACCATTCATTGAAGGTATCCTCAAATCTATATTTATCTTATATTAACTAAATAAATAAATAATAAATTAATATTAAATCTGATACTCTTAATACTATTTGTTTATAAATAAATATATACTTATCCTAGAACATAATCTTTTTTGTTTAAATGTGTTTCTTGTGATTAAAGTATAATGACTAAAATAATTCTATCTGAAAATAGTTGGTATTTTTTAAGGGTTAATACATATAATTTAAACACATAAAATGGTGAATATTGAATTTGAAGTTACAAATATATTATAACTCAGAATATTCCTAGAAGTCGATATTTTTGATTTTTCATTATTAATAGCATCATATAGTAGCGAAGACAAGTTAAATGGTTAAATTATAGAAAAAAAAAATTTACTATAATAAAAGAGGGTAAAGATCAAATAGGAAGTTAATTCTCGCTAGGAAGGATAGGAAGCCATAGGATTATGACATGTGACAAATTTTAAAATAAAGAGAAAGGGTATTTTAGTCAATCCAACTCCTTCCTCCTTTTTCAAAACCCAGTAAATTCAAAAACCCATCATTTTCAAAACCCACCATCTTCAACTATTTCTTCACTTTCTATCTCAATAATCACTACATTATAGTGCGATTTTCATCACAAATCAATGATTCAGAACCCGATCAACGTGTTCTTCAGCTTTTTTTTGAAGAAAACCCAGTTTAATTTCATAAAAAAATCTCATTTTTTCCGGTGATTTTGGAGATAATCACTCGATTCGTTCGATTCGAGCGTTGATAAGTGTTTCTATCATTCAAATTTCGTCAATTGATGAAGAAATCGGCTTCGATCCATGTAAGAAATTCTTTAATTTCATTTTCATGATCTGGGTTTTTGATTTAGTCATTGCGTTTTACGATCTTTGCGGGGGTCCGGGGGCGGCAGCCCCTGGCGGGGTCCAAGGGGCAGAGCCCCTGGCTGGGGTTAGCTCGGAATTTTTTTTTTGATTAAATTGCTGTACTAAAAACGCATCAGAAAAATTAAATTTCCATAAATTGGCTCATTTCGAAGACAGTAATTCGTAGACAATTCAGACAGTTCACAGTGACAGACAGTTTTATGTGTCCATTGCGTTTTAGAAATAAGAGAGTTTTATGTGGTTTCTGGCTATTGCGTTTTAGAAAAAAAAAACACATTTTTAAGTGTTTTTAGTCATTGTGTTTTAGGTAAAACACATTTTTTAGGTGTTTTCAGTCCATTGCGTTTTAGAATGAGTCATTTTTAAGTGTTTTCTGGCCATTGCGTTTTACATATAAGACATTTCTTTGTGTTTTTGGTGCATTGCGTTTTAGGTAAAACACTTTTTTATGTGTTTTCAGTCCATTGCGTTTTAGAAAACAGACATTTTAAGTGTATTCTGGCCATTGCGTTTTACAAATAAGTCATTTCTTTGTGTTTTTTGTGCATTGCGTTTTAGGTAAAACACATTTTTATGTGTTTTCTGGCCATTGCGTTTTACAAATAAGTCATTTCTTTGTGTTTTTGGTGCATTGCGTTTTAGAAAAATGTCATTTTTTAGGTTTTTTTTTTCATTGCGTTTTACGTAACAAGTGGTTTTTCTATTGCGTTTTACGCAACTGGGTTTTAAATTATTTTTTTTAAAATATAGCAATAGTATACTCGTTTTAAAGATAAAAAACGCTCGTTTTTTTGGTGCAATTTTTATAAAAAAATAATGTCGTATGAAAGAGTTATTAACGTTTAAAAAATGGGGGGGAATTGGAGGAGAGAGAAACTATTGGCTTGGATTGACTAGAATGCCCTTGAACAAACTCACGCGCCTCTTTTCTTCATTTCAATTTGCCTGATTTAATCTTAGCCCTTGATTAACTTAATGGATGGTCAAGATCACTTCCTATCCTTCCTAGCCAAATAAATTTCCTATTGTATCTCCACCCTAATAAAAGAAACCAACTTTTGGACACGTCTCATTCATTGAAGGTGTCCTTAAATCTATATTTATCTTATATTAACTAAATAAATAAATAATAAATTAATACTAAATCTTATCATACTTTAATAAAATATTATCCCCGAATCTAAATTGTTAATTTAATATATTTTTAAGAGAAAATATCAAATAGAAAGATTAGTTTTAGTATGAAGGATAGGAAGCAATAAGAGGAGGACATATGTCGAAGATGAAAAAACATAAGGAGGGACATTTTAGTCAAAACTCATCATCTTCAAAAAAACTCATCATCTGCAATTCATTTTTTTCCTCGTATACTAAAATCCACCATTTTCAAAACCATAAACTACCACATTACAACCAACACCACCACCACCACCTCCACTACCACCTACGATCGCCACCATCTTGCAGGAAACTATATCTGAAACCACCACCACCACCTTCAACCACCTGTTGGGTTTTTCAGATCTGGAACCACCATCCACCGCCACCGCCACCGCAACAAGTTTCACAACGGTGTATCGGAGTTCTTTCTCCGCCCATTGTCGTAAATCAGTGTTCTTTTGTAAATCGTGTTATTTTTTATTTTGATTGCGTTTTAGGTTATCAAACCTCAGTTGCGTTTTTCACCTCATTATGTTTTAGTTAGAGTTTTTTTCATTTTTGTTATTCTGGATGTTAAAGCAGAGGCATGACCATGCTAAAATATAAGCATGATTATGTGGGAACAAAGGCATGACCACGTTAAAACCATTGTGTTTTAGAACCTGCAGTGCAAAGAACATGATCATGTTAAGACAGAGGCATGATCATGTTGGAACTAAGACATACCCATGTTAAAATTACATTGCTTTTTAGAACCTATGTTAAAACCTCATTGCTTTTTAGAATCTGTAGTGTAAAATATTGATTTTGGGTTTCATTGATTCTTACAACCTGAAGTGTAAAGAACATTATCAGGTTAAAATAGAAGTATGGTCATGTTGGAACAAAAGTATTTTAAGGATATAATTTTTTTTATTATTTGGTGGATTTTTGAACCCGACTATACACGGGTTTTTTAAAGGTATGACGTTTTTAGTATTTAATATACAAAATTACATTTATTTAATCTGTGTAATACACATGGTTTTTAAAGATATAACTCTTTTTTAGAACTATTCAACACGTGTAATATACGGGGTTTTAAGGATGTACTTTTTTTATTATTTGGTAGATTTATTCAACCCGATTATACACGGGTTTTTTTAAAGATACGACATTTTTAGTATTTAGTATACAAAAATTACATTTATTTAATCTGTGTAATGCACATGGTTTTTAAAGATATAACTTTATAATTATTTGATTTATTTAACTCATACAATATACAAGGTTCACAAAGATATAATTTTTTGAGTGAATTTAAAGGATTGTCATTTATCTTTATACCCATTTTCAGGCGTTGTCCTTTATGTTCAAAATTGACGAGTTTTGTCCTTTATGTTTTCATATCATACACATTTTGTCCTTTAGGCCTAACCCAGTTAGTTTTTTCAGTTAAATTTGGTCATGTGCTTTGCACATGAGTGCATTTTTGCATTTTTGTCAATTCAAAGGTAAGTACAACGGCAGATTTACAGCTCAAAGCTTCTGCAACCTTTGAATTGACAAAAAATGTCCTCATGTGCAAAGCACATGACAAAATTTAACTGAAAAAACTAACTGGGTTAGGCCTAAAGGACAAAACGTGTATGATTTGAAAACATAAAGGACAAAACTCGTCAATTTTGAACATAAAGGACAACGCCTGAAAATGGGTATAAAGATAAAAGACAATCCTTGAAATTCACTCTAATTTTTTACTATTTAATATATAAAATTATATTTATTCAACCCGTGTAATATACGGGGTTTTAACCTAGTATATATATATGATTAAAAAAATACAAGGAATTAATATATACATATCTTTTAAACCATCGTTTATTTATTTATTTATTTATATTGAAAAATAAAGATGGAGGGGTGTGAGGACAATTGAGGCGATTCCAAATGTAGAAATTGGTTCCTCAAAAATGATCGATCATCTTGTTCACAATTCATTCGACTTCCAAACATGGGCACATCCGCATCCGTCCTCGAACAATCATCAGTTCATGATTTCACAGTCAAGGTTTTCTCCATCATCATCATCCAATGTTTCCTTCTTCTTCGAATATCGATTTTGAACGTTAAATATTTATCGCGATATATTTCAGGATAGCACGGGAAAGGACGTCAATCTTAGCATCTACAAAGGGAAAGTCCTTCTCATTGTCAATGTTGCTTCCAAATGGTTCGTGTTTGTGTTTTCCATCGTATTCGTTTGGTTTCATTGTTGGATTTCGATTATGTTTTGGTTTTTGTTTATGATGCAACAGTGGATTAACGAATTCGAATTACACGCAACTTACCGAGATTTATAGGAAATACAAGGATAGAGGTATTCTTATCTAACATCTTTTTGCATGAAATTTTCTTCTCATGTCATGAAAAGATATAAAGTCAGATTTTCTTTTTACGGTTGTTAAAATGTGGAAACAAACGTCTCGAGCAAATGTATGCTAGGGGCGTGTTTTTAACGTGATACGAACTTAACACGAAATTCGTCTATTAGATTTAGTATAAACATATACGGGTGTTTCGATGTGAACCCACGGATATGTTTAACTAAACAATACGGGTTTGGGTCAACCTGACGGATTGG
The DNA here is from genome assembly GCA_030545235.1 of Helianthus tuberosus. Classification (NCBI taxonomy): domain Eukaryota; kingdom Viridiplantae; phylum Streptophyta; class Magnoliopsida; order Asterales; family Asteraceae; genus Helianthus; species Helianthus tuberosus. The sequence goes on from CM060405.1 coordinate 195,184,482, forward strand.
CTTGTTTGTTTTATTATTCTTTAAGATGTGTTTTATGTTATGGTAAAACCTAAAAGTAAAACAAAAAAAATTAACTTTTAAACATAGATACTTTTAGCGCAGTTATTTTTAATATAAATTAATTTGTGATTTTAGAGTATATTAATGTGCAAAAGAAACAAAATAAACGAGCTAAACTTGTTATGTTCGTGTCGACCTATGAATATGCATGTCGTGTTTGGGTTCTTGCGATCTTCATGTTTTGGGTGGGTCATGTCCCAATTCGTATGGGGTTTAGCCTGTGAATACGATCAGCTTGCCAACCAAGTTAAAGAAATGTAACTTTTGTTTACATTAAATTAGAAAGAAAAAAAAAAAAAAAACCTAAACTTCAGTAGTCAAAAAATTGAAAATTTGAATAATCTTACCTTTTATGGCCTTTTCTATTTTCCTTATCTTCAGTTCAGTTTATACCCTATGATTATTTTTGATGTAATTTATGGTTTACTACTTTACCATCTGATACACTTATGAACAAACAATAAAGTAAAGGTGCTTCCTGTGTGTACTAGGGGCAGTGGCGGATCCAGTATTTTTTTTAATGGGGTCCAGTTTCTTAGATACTTGGATTTTTTACACCCAAACGATAGAATTTCCGGGTCGGTCGTTGTTTGGGTCGGGTAAGGATGATTTATTGAGCTTGGAACCTTTAAAAAAAGATAAATAAATAACAAAACAACACGTGTCTAAGCACAAAGGGAGAAATTGAGTAAATCAAAAGAGTTAAAGTGTTTATATTACATTAAAATTATGCTTGCTAATTGATATTAAAAACGACTTGTATTAAGCTTGAACCTATGACCTCTTTGTTAGTAAACAAGGGATTAACCACCACAACAACTTTGCTTTTCATACTATGAGGTCCAACTAAATATTCTTATGGGGTCCTTAAAAAAATTAATATACCGGATCTACTAATTTGTTTTAAAAAATTGGGGTCCGGGGACCCCAACCCAGTCTATGTGGGTCTGCACCTGCTAGGGGGGTTTGGAATTACTTTTCATAAACATAATTGTCTTCTAAACATACAATAGTGAATTTTGAATAACCAACTTTCTAAATGTTTATTTCCCTACTTCCATCACACTAGATACATATATTGTTTTTATTGATGAATCTAAGATACGATCGATCATTTTTTTCATCTAGTATATCTAACGGCGATAAAAACAATTTCTAAATAGTTAGCAACTTCTAAACTGTTAGTGGTTCTTATTTGAACCCCTCGAAAAACTTCCAGATAAATGCACTTAAACACAAAGATGGTCTCTCTCCACATACATATATATGTGTGTGAGGGAAAGACCATATTTGTGTATGTACATTTATCTGGGAGTTTTTGGATGCGTTGAAGAAGTATCCTGATTATGATATTTTAATTATCAAGGCCAAATTAATCAAATTTGGAAAATATGCTAGAAGTTGATAAAAGAAAACTGATTATTGAACATAAATGTAAAACTACCTATCTACAACATAAATGATATAACTATGATTGTTGATTGTTGAAGCAGGTTTCGAGATATTGGCATTCCCATGCAATCAATTCTTGCAACAAGAACCAGGGACGATAGAAGAGACTGTCCAGTTTGTCTGTGAGAGGTTCAAGGCCGAATACCCGATCTTTGCAAAAGTAATATGCCATTGATTCTTGGGTTTTCATTTTCATGTTACGAGTCATAAGTAGAGGTGTAAACGAGTCAACTTGAGTTCAAACTGGCTTATGATTGGCTCGTTGAGATTCACAAAGCTTAAGCTCGACTCTCCTTAAGCTCTATAACAAAAGATTAAGCTCGGCTCGTTTCTTGTTTATTAATTACCTATAAAATCATCTTACTGATATACATATATAACTATTTCTATACAATGTTGATATATGAAGCCCAGCTTTATGCGAGCTGATCTTAACATAACCGACACAACCCCACTAGTTCGTTGTGGCCCAGTTAGGGACCCAACTAGTTCAAAACCTTGGTTTGTTCACACCCCTAAACTAGTGGGGTTCACCACAACAAACTATAGCTAGAATATTAAGAATATCGACCTGACCTAGTTCGATATCAGACCAAGGTTTTGAACTAGTTGGGTCCCTAACTGGGGCTAATCCGAATATGGAATATGTTGGGTCCAATTTTCTTCTAACAAGGCCCTTTCAGCTCTTTTGTGTTATGGGTCCAGACCTATTATATGTCTGTTTACTGGATTCATTCAGGTGAAAGTCAATGGGAGTAACACTGAACCATTATACAAGTACTTGAAAGCAAATGGAGGTGGACTTATGGGGACTACAATCAAATGGAACTTCACAAAGTTTCTTATTAACAAGAAAGGAGAAGTGATACGTCGATATGGAGCTAGGACTGAACCATCGTCAATTGAGGTAATTCAACTATTAACACGAGTGTTCATCTGTTGAGGTTTCGGTTTCCTCGGTTTGAGTTGAAACCAAACATAACCGAAACCAAACCTAATAATAATTATTTGGTTTTAAAAAGTTTTAAAACCAAATAACTCAGTTTGGTTTTAAAAAGTTTTAAGTCCAATTTGAAACTGAATGCTGAACATCCAAATTTTAACAAGATAGGTGTTCATTCGTTTAAATTTCAAGTTCCTCGGTTTTTATAATGGGCAAAATAATTAATGGAATGTATAATATGAACATCCATCTCCTAATACATGCAATTCGGGGTCTCGGTTTTAGCGTGTTAAGTATTATCGCAAAAATAATTTGAAATTCAAAATATGATCTAGGATGTATAGAATTCAATGGTAACAAAGACATTAATCTTTTTTATTGAATGATTTTAATAAGGGACATCACCCCTATTTATATAACAAGAGCAACATGAAAGAAAAGGAAATAAAATCAAACCTAAATAAAACCCAAAAATATGCTCTGCTCTATAGCATAACATGTTTTGCTCTACAGAGCATATGGGTTATGGATCAAATTCATATACTCCCCTTAAGTTGGAGTGTGTAAGTTGATAACACCCAAATTGTAGTTGTGGTGCTCCTAACCCCTTTGTGAAAGGAGGATATCCTACAAAAACCCCAGGTCTCCCCCTTATCTCGAACTTATCCCCTCCAGTATTGGTGTTTCTATGATATGCTAGGCAATAAAAAACACGCATAAAATCATAATCAAGCTTTTGGTTGTGTAGTAACTCAAAAGGAGATTTATTCCTATCACACTAGAGGGTGATTGATAACATAAGCAGTGATTAGCACACACACCCCCAAAAAAAAACTCTTAGGCAAATTTGCCTCAAATCTTAAGGTGCATGCCGTTTCTAAGAGGTGTCGAATGTCGATGTTTTCTTTCAACGACACCGTTTTGTTGAGGTATGTGTGGGCACGTAGTTTCTAGTAAAATTCCTGATGCAATTCTCTTGCAAATCAAGTTGGTTCAACAACAATCAGAAGAACTAAGCAAATAAACTTTTATAAAAAAACAACCAAAGTTTTCCGTTGCAAACAATGAATATAAAACTCTTCCGGATCCTAGGAATTAGCTAACAAAATTCCAGCAGATAAAACATTACAAACTTAAAAAAAAGATAAACTAAAATTCCAATAAACTGAAATAAATGAATAAACAGATAATCCCCTGCAAATTAACGTCCAACAGTTGAGAACCCAGCTGCAACTCTTCGGCCTGGGTCGGGTTCCAGCCTCGGGTCAGATATAGTTGCCGAGTCTAGGTCATTTGCATCATTCTGCCCCTCTTCAAAAGGACCCGTCCTCGAGTCAAAGGGATCATCATCCTCTGGCACAAACGGTAAGATATCAGCAACATTAAAAGTGGCAGAAAAGTTATAGTGACCTGGTAAGTCAACTTTGTAAGCATTATCGTTGATGCGTTTGAGAATCTTAAATGGATCATCAGTTCATGGTTGCAACTTGCCAAAACGACCACCTGGGATCCTTACTCAGATGGATCCAAACAAGATCTCCTTCCTGGAACACTACTTTTTTTCGATGCAGATTCGCACGCCTCTGATAGAATGTTGTTGTTCTCAATTTGATCCTTCACTTGCTTGCGTATCAATTTAATCTATTTTGAACGCTCCTCTCCCTCAGAATTAAAATGTTCAGTAGCCGGTTGCGGTGTGAGATCCAAAGGTGTGAAAGGGTTTCTGCCATAAACAACCAAAAAGGACTCATGCCGGTTGACCTGTGAGCTGACCTGTTGTAAGCGAATTCTGCATGGGGAAGAATCACATCCCATTGACGGGGATTATTACCAACAAGGTTGCGTAGTAGATTCCCCAAACTATGGTTTATAACCTCGGTTTGCCCATCACTCTTTGGATGGTGGGCACTGCTGAGTGAAGACGAGAACCTAAGCGTTTCCACAATGTTCTCCAAAAATGACTGACAAACTTGACATCACTATCCAAAGTTAAAGACTTTGGTACCCCATGTAGTTTAACTTTCTCATCAAAATATAGGCGAGCAATCTGGCTAGCAACGTATGTCTTGGCACACGGAACAAAATGTGCCATTTTTGAGAACCAATCGACTACTACCATAATCGAATCTTTTTGACGTTGAGTACATGGAAGACCCACAACGAGATCCAAACTAACATCCTCCCACGGACCCTCCGAAACTGGCAATGGAGTATAAAGGCCGATGCTGGAATGGTGAGACTTTGCGAAATGGCACATACGACACCTGTCAATAAAGCGTGCAACATCCAGGTTCATCCGAGACCAAATAAACCATTCTTGCACTAACTTGAGACTATTGTCTCGCCCAAAATGACCTGCCAATCCTCCTTGATGAATCTCTAAGATAATAGCATCCGATAAAGAACATTTCGGGACGCACAAGCGTCTTCCTCGAAACAAGAACCCATCGTGGAGTGTGTACCCATCCGTAGGGGCTGTTTGACAGCAATTCCACGCTTCAGAAAAGTCCGGGTCATCGTGATAAAGACCACGAAACACATCAAACCCATCAACCTGAACCCGTAGAGAAGTCACAGGAGAGCGACGCCAACTTAGGGCATCCGCTACGGTATTTGTTACGCCCACCTTATGCTTAATAACGACAGAGAAATCTTGTAAATATTCAACCTGTTTGGCATGACGGGGGTTGAGTTTGTGTTGCCCTTTAATAAAACGTAAAGCTTGATGATCTGAGTACAAGATGAACTCACCGGGTAATAAATAGTGTCTCCAATATTCAAGGCTGCGAACAATTGCGTAAAATTCTTTGTCATACATTGCTTCGTTTAACTTTTCACTAAAAAAAGCGATTAGTCTGTTTTCCTGACAAAGAACACCCCCAATGCCAAACCCAGAAGCATCACACTCAACCTGGAATAAAATTTGGTAAAGCTAAAAGAGGGGCTTACGTGACTCATTTCTTCAGTTCTTCAAACGCTTGGTTAGCGGATTTAGTCCACACAAAAGTATGTCCATTTGAACAATCTGTCATAGGTGCAATAATGGAACTAAAATTTCTAATAAAGCAACGATAAAAAGAAGCCAACCCATGAAAACTACGAAACTCATGAACTGAAGTGGGAGCAGGCCAAGAAGTAATGGCGTCAATCTTTGATTCATCCATATGAATACCCTGTTTGGAGACGAGGAAGCCCAAAAACAAAACCTCAGAAGGCAAAAAGTGGCATTTGGCCCGATTGGCGTATAACTTCTGATGTTGTAAAATAGCGAACACCTGGTGAAGGTGATGAAGGTGTTGTGGGACATCTTGACTATATACCAAAATATCGTCGAAATAAACGACACAATGGCAATAAACATTTTGAATACTTTATTCTTTAACCTCATAAAGGTGCTCAGAGCATTCGAAAGGCCGAAAGGCATGACTATCCACTCGTTTTCCACTCGTCACCCGGACGCATCCGGATTTGAGGATAACCACTGCGAAGGTCTATCTAGGAGAAAACCGAGGCCCCATGTAGTTGGTCAAGTAAGTCTTCAAACCGTGGTATTGGGAATTGATATTTGATAGTAATTTTATTAACGGCTCTACTATCAATACACATCCGATACGCCCCACCTGGTTTTGGTACTAAGAGAGCCGGAACGGCACAAGGACTCATACTTTCTCTAATGAGGCCATTGTCTAAAAGCTCGGTGACTTGGCGCTGCAACTCCGCAAATTCTTTTAGATTCATCCGGTATGCAGGCTTGTTAGGGATGACTGCTCCTGGTACAAAATTAATGCAATGTTGAACTTCACGTATTAGAGGTAACCCCGCGAGTATTTCATCTGGAAAAAAACGTCCTTGAATTCATCAAGGAGAGGCTGTACTTCGGCTGGGGTGGTATCGGCTGGGTTGTTTTGTTCCAAAATGATCAGGGAAAAAAATCAAAGGAGGAGGGGTGTATCTTGTGAAGTCTATAAACACTGATTTAGTAAGGATTACAGCTTCGGTATTCATCTCTCGGCTGTCGAGAGTGGCAAGTACTACATTAACACCGTCTTTCTTAAACGAGTACGTGTTTCGGAAGCCATCATGTTTTGTTCGCCTATCGTATTGCCACGGTCGTCCTAATAACACGTGACATGCATCCATGGGGATGTTTTCACACCAAACCTCATCTAACTACTTATTACCAATTGAAAATTTCACCAGACATCGTTGGGTAACTTTCACGACATTCCCTTTTTTCAGCCAAGTCAATTGGTACGGATCTGGGTGGGGTTCAACTTTGAGCCCTAGCTTTTCGACCATACATAGCCACCATATTCTCACAGCTTCCCCCATCAATAATAATCGTACAAATCTTCCCTTTGGAAGTGCAACAGGTGCGAAAAATATTATTTCAAAGCCATAAAGTATCGTCAACGATAGGGGTTTGAGAAACGTTGAGATCCCGTTGAGTGATTAATGTTTCACCCTTGTTGGGGTAAACAATTTCATCAATTCGATCAGCTTCACCTTCCTGGTCTGAGTCGTATTATGGAAGTGTTTCTTCTATAAAAGTAACCAGGTGTTTGTTTGGACATTCCCGAGCAAAATGTCCAAGCCCATGATAATTAAAACAACGCTTGAGACATGATGAGTTGGTGGAAGAACCCGCAGAACCTCCTGGGGTCTCAGCTTTGATTGGGCTGATTTGGGTTCCCGGTGAGGAAATAACGGACCCACGAGAGTTCTCGGCTTTGATTGGGCCAAGTTTAGGGGAGGTACTCTTGGGTTTCGCTTTGAGTTGTTTCTCCACGTTTAGAGCCAATTGACACACGTCATTAAATCTAGGAATTAACCTGCACTTCTTCCTCTTCTACACTACATCGCATTCTCAACCTATCAAAATTAGCAATCAAATCCTCAACGGTAGAGGCCCGTTGGGATAAGTTATGATATTCCAAAAAGGCCTCTTGTCATTAATTAGCGTAATAACTTCTTCATTTTATCCCAAGTTTTCACCTTTGATCGTCCTTCTAGAACCCTTTTTTGTATGATCCCACCATAATGAAGCAGACTTATGTAATTTAATAGCAACGAGTTTTACCTTGTAACTGTTGGGGATGTCTTTCAGATAAAAAATGTGTTCCACTGTGTTGAGTCAATCAATGAATTCGTCAGGTTGTATTCGCCCGTCAAATTCTGGAATTTCAACTTTGATTCCCATGCCTTAGAGTGGATCCGCTTCATAGGCTTCAAAGTGTCAGCCTGATCGGCCAAAAGGGTTACTGTCGCCCTCTCCATACTCCCGGAATATGGACTTATTGTCGGATCCCTCATAACGCTCTTCGTGCTGCAACTCTAGGTGTCACACCCCAACCGATGGCGGAATCATCGGGGCGCGGCACTAGGCGAATCAGATTGCTCAAGAGAATCCATAACAACTATATTGCGATAATATTTAATACATTCGTTATCCCATACTAACAAATAATACAATCACATAAGTTATCACAGATTTCTTGTCCTCTCGAACAATACAAATCCGACGACCTAGGTTTTAGTTGAGTTTCTAGACTTCCTAGCTTGATTTGATATAGCCTGCGACCTAACCTGCAACATACGTTAAAATATTTGTCAATACAAAAGTATTGGCGAGTATACAGGTTTGATAAGTATAGCATAATAGATTAAAAGTGCTGCGAATTTCCACATGCATAAACGTAATACACGACATATATACTCACAAAACTGATACTACCAACTAAGTCCTCGATGCTCGAATGTACGATGGCATAACTAGACCCCGTCGGGCGCAATAGTACTATACTAGTCGTAGTGGGACGTCGCGAGTATAAGCCCTAGCACATATGCAACTAGCATCACGTATATCTATGCAAGACAGTTATTCGCAAGTGATAATTCGATTGATTGAATATTTCGATTGATAAGTTCGATTTGTTAGAAACGTATGTTACACCCAAAATTCGATTAAAAAGGGGTCAAGTATACTCACAGTGCGTATTTAGCGAGATTACAACTTGATTGAGTCGGTTGCGAGTACGTCTGTAATGATCCTTGAAGAAATAGAGTAAACGATGTACGGTTAAGCAAGATTGCCTTGAAAAGTTACTCATTAGGTTGAATGGTTCTCATCCGTGCGGATTGACAAGTTATCCGTCCGGATGACAAGTCATCCGTCCGGATGACATGTTATCCGTCCGGATAACAGGTGATCCGTGCGGATGGAGTGTCATCCGTGCGGTTAATGCGCGTATAAGTGGTCATCCGTGCGGTTAATGCGCGTATAAGTGGTCATCCGTGCGGGTGGAGGTACGTGCGGATGAATGGTGGTACGTGCGGGTGACATTGTTGTGCGTGCGGATGAGTGTGCGTGCGGACGACATGATCCGTGCGGATGACAGTTGTGCGTGCGGAGTGACTTCTCCTCCGTGCGGACTGACATGTCATCCGTGCGGACTGACATGTCATCCGTGCGGACTGACTTGTCATCCGTGCGGACTGACATGTTTGGTTCGCACTCTGATCACTGTTTCCGAGTGTTTATCGGGAGGAAAACGTTCGTTTTTACTAGGGTAGTGTAATCTCGCACTAACACTTGAAGTTCCGTCAATTCCGACTCATTCTAACGGCCGGGAATCACCCCGTTCCATCAGATCTGGCCGTTCGTGATGGTTCTTCATGGTTAACTCGAAATCGCACAGATTTAGGTGAGATTTGTCATTAAAACATGTGGAGATCACCCGGATCTGAGTCGTTTACAGTGAAATGAGACCCCAACTCGAAGTTCATAAGAACTCTTGGTGACATCACCTCGAAATGCCTCAAATCCGCAGATTTCACGGTTAGATTTCGAGTTTTGAAAGATAGAATGATGTAGAATCAAGTGTAGATCGTAGAAGTACAAGTTTTAGGTTGAAATCTTACCGGAATCGTGAGGAAATCGAGAGAAAAGGGTCTTGGAGCGTGTTTGGTTGAATAGGAGCTGTCACATCACTGTTCAAGTGATGTGACATGATATTTATAGGCCACAGAGGAGAAGGAAAGAGTTCTGGCCCGGATAGCCCATCCGTGCGGATGGCCCATCCGTGCGGATGGCCCATCCGTGCGCATGCCCATCCGTCCGGATAGCTATCCTGACGCGTTGGACTTTTCCGTTTTTGATAGTTTTCGAAGTGCGTACCTTCCATAATTAATTTATATTATTGTTATTATATATATATCACTAGGGGTCGTATTTACGTATCCATAATCCAAAGTTTCGATAATTAACAATCGGTTTCCGTTTCGAGTATGCGATTATTAGCGACGTTTCACGGGCATCAATGAGGGTAGTATGGGTCCTTTCTTGATGTCATCGTGAACGTTATTTCGTGTAGTGCCACAAAGACTGCCGGGATACCGTTTACTCGTATTGTCATCATCGTCATGACGACTTGAGCTACCGCACTCACCCGAGAGTCCTTGTTAGCGTTAATTGTTTACGTTCGACACACCACGGCCACTGAGGAGGGTAGAATAGGTCCTCACTCAATGCCTCTGTGAGTGTTAGTGTGATAATAGTGTAATATAGTGATATTGCATTTCGAAAATATGCGATTATCCTTCGAATAGCGATATATACGATATGGTTACATCATGATCCGAATCTCTGGTACTAGGCGTAACGAGTATAACGAGTAGTAACAACGCACAAAGAATGCGGGTTGTTACACTAGGTCTCAGACCCGTTCTTGTAGCCTCGCAATCTCTGTGATATCACGTGGGTCTCTCCTTTCCTCCTCGTTGCCTTGGTCGTGGTCTCTACGAGGGCTCCATTGAAGATAATATCCACGTCCTGTCATTGAACTTCTGCTGAGCTCTGATACCAACTGATGCAATTCCTCTTGTAAATCAAGTTGGTTCAACAACAATCGGAAGAACTAAGAAAATAAACTTTTATAAAAAAAATCAACCAAAGTTTTCCATTGCAAACAATGAATATAAAAGTCTTCCAGATCCTAGGAATCAGCTAACAAACTCCCACCATATAAAACATGATAAACTTAAAAAAAGATAAACTAAATTCAAATAAATTGAAATAAATGAATAAACGGATAAACGGATAATCCCCTGCAAATTAACGTCCAACAATTGCGAACCCAGCTGCAACTCTTCGGCCTGGGTCGGGTTCCAGCGTCGGGTCAGATACGGTTGCCGGATCTGGGTCATTTGCATCAATTCCATTTTCTTTATAAAAGGATAATATTTCATTAGATGTGAACTCCCCACCGTTATCACATCTAATCCTTTTAACATCTTTTCCAAACTGTGTTTTCACCATTTTATGAAAAGACTTCAGACAATCACCTGCTTCATGTTTAAATTTTAAGAGGGAAAACCATACTGCCCGACTAGAATCGTTAACAATTGTTAAAAAAATAGCTCGCCAACTTGGAATATATCCATTTTCATATAAACCCGACCCATCCATTTTTCAAGCTTAATTGTTGTAACTTATTTATAAAAACATAGACAACATATGCATGGGTTAATTTGCTACAGTTTTGTAATGCAGGTTGACATTGAGAAGGCATTAGAAGAGCCTGAAGAAAACCAAGGGAAATAATAGGATACAATATATATTATATTCTATATCTAACTATACACCAAAAATCCCTCACCCTAAACTTGTTTATAGTAATATCAAATAGATCATAATTTGATGAGATGACATTTCAAGTATTTAAAGTCTTGACTGGTTTAAGAATTATCTAATTGAGCGTTCGATTTGAAACCCGATCATTCAGTGTGGTAATGAAAGTACCAAACCGGATAGTATCAGCAACAGTAAAATGTTGGCGCTTTGACCGTAATAGTAATAATGGAAACGGACAAAGATCGCTCTTAAGTTTTTTACGGTTTTACGTATTTCGCTTTTGATCATCCTTTCACATGGTCAGATTTAACCATTACAACAGGGGTGGGTTGTTTGGCAATTGGTACATTTCAACAGCAAAACCAATATGATCAGTTACTTGCAATATACATACAAACTATGAAATTGGCAAAACTTTACGGGTTGAGCTGAGTGGGTAACGGGTCAAACCAAATTCGGGCTTAAACAAGTTGTGTTTTTAGTGTGGGTTCAAATGGGCCAAGTAGGTTGGGTTACCACTTTTTGTCTAAATTTATTATTTATTTTATTCTTTATTATCTATATATTAAAAATAGAAGCCAAAGAATAGTAACTTTAATATTATAATATTATATATAGTTTTTTTATACTTTTATTATTCTAATATTATAATAATATTATCTATATATTAAAAATAGAAGCCAATAAATAGTAACTTTAATATTATATATAGTTTTTTTATACTTTTATTATTCTAATATTATAATAATAATAATAATAATAATTATTATTATTTCCTTTACTTTTTAAGCTTAATAGATTTTCATATTTTTTCTTAACTTAAATGATTTCTTTTTAGTTAAACTTAATATATGCTTCAAACATTTAAGAAATTACGAATAAAATTCCATAAATTACTTTAAAAGTCGAAAACCTAAAACTTGACTAAGTTGAAAAGTTGTTAGCCTTTAAAAAATTAATATAATGGGAGAGTGTTCAGCTCTTGTGTAGCACAACGGCTGTTAAGTGGCAGTCGGCGGTATGGTTTCCCGGGGGAACGTCTAAGCCAAACTCTGAAGCCAGCGTGTGCCCGGTTAAGACAATATAGTCTGGCTGGAGTGGGATTTGAGGAGTGCGGTAGCCTAATACAAGAAAGTCGTCGTTCTAAAAAAAGTAGCATGTTACTTGTAAGCCTCCAAATTACTTTATTAGAGATACAGGATTGTTGTTGTAATAATAGTTTTATTATCATACAAGTCCCAGTCGACAATCAAACGAAGAACACAAATGCGAATGGAATAACTCTTCCAGAACTTTTATTATAATCAAGAAAATATAACTCAAAGAACTTGATTACAATAACTCTCAAACCATAACTCGGTTTCTCTAATGTCTAACCCTAACTTGGTTTATATAGGCTAACCCTAACTTGGTGGCCAAAACATTACCAGATTAATTATAACACAATTAGGAAACTTAACTAGTTTAACCTACTTGTCAAATTTGGTCCCTCAAGTTCACCAACTTGTGAATTGAAGTCCGCAAATTACCAACAAAAGCGGGTCAACATGCCCCATTTTGACTTGTTACCCGTCCCGCCTATTTTAACCAACAGGTGCTTAAGTGCTATTGATTCTGTCCCTTTTTTTCAAATATAAGGGTGGAGGGTATGGTCAATTACCCTAGGGTGTTTGAGTGAAATCCTACCCAATAATATTATGCCATGTCAACTCCCCATTCTACTCCCCATTTTACACTCAATCACTAGGTATGGTCAAACACCCCCCAATTAAAAAAAAACTTGATTGGTTGAGTGATCCTATCTCCTCTCTCTCTCCTCTCCTCTCAATCACATCGGTGAACAATCACCGATTTTTGTTCACTCTCTCCAACTCACCGCATAACTCAAACAGGTGGGGGTGATCACAGATCGGTGACTCCAACTCACCGCACCACTCACCGCTCCTTATACCCTCCACCCTAAGGGGCTGTTTGGTAGCCTCATAATGACCGTTAAGATGCTACCTCTTAATGGTTTAAAACCTCTGAATGAATAAGAGGTAACCTCAAGTCTGAATGGTTAAGAGGTAATCTCTGAATGGTAAATAATCACATGTCACATTTCTTCTACCTTCTCATTGGTAAAATTCTTAATGGTTCCATTAAGAGGTAGCCTCTTAATGACCATTCAGAGGCTACCAAACAGCCCCTAAGTCTGTTTAAGTTAAACTGCTTCCGAAATATGACTTGTGCATTATGGAACATAAAGAATAAGATGGAGTGGTAACTAAACTACTTTTAAGCAGGAACTAAGCAGATATATAACAAAATTCTAATTTTTATATATAACCTTTTAATTTCACAATATCATATTTTATTTATTTATTTTTTATTTTTATCCTTTCAAAAAAAATATATATGTATATATAAAATTTACTTGACCCATAATAAATAACATAAAATCAGTTACTCTAAGATGATTCACATTAATAACTTCATTTTTTTGTTTGTTTACCAAGTAGTAAAACAGACTGATTTATTCATTTACTATAAAATAGGTAAACATGATAAGTAAGAGTTTTTAAATGATAAATAAACTGAGTCCGTGCTTGCCTAAGCTCAAGCTTGGCTCGTTTCAAGCTGTATATCTAAAGTCTCGAGCTCGACTCGTTTTTTATTTATTAAGTATTTAATTATATTTATCTTATATATATGAGTAACTAACATATATTATTTAGAAACTAATAATAAGGTGATGTGTGGAATTTTAGGCCTTCACTTTGGGTTTGCTTTGTATTTGTAGTTTAAAGATCTGGACAACTGAGTGTTGTGTAACAATGGGTCTAGATGTTATTTTTTTTCCTATTTGTAATGTGGTTATGCATGCATGGTGATTTTTATGTAATAGCTTAAAAAGATTTATACATCATACTGATAAGAGTAACATAAAATTGGGCAATATCACATAGATATGCTAAATCATAATATTGGTATATAGCCAAATTAACACAGTAAAAATTTAAATTCAGATTTTAATTTCAGTGCATTCCGCGAACAAACGCACATTTAGAGCTTCTAATTTACAAAGCATCATCTAAACAAATTAGTGTTTAAATTTGAGGATTCTAGTAAATTATATTATATTATATATATATATATATAGGGGACCGCTAAAATGAGAACCACCTCCAGTTGTAAGAACCGTGAGAACTTTTTGATCTGGGGCGAGTTGGACCAATTTTTTTTTTCATAAACGTAGATGCTTGTATTATAAACACATCTGTAAAAAAAATTCAAAAAAAAATGTCGTGTGTGTAGTTTTGAACACCACAAGTTTGTGTTTACGGGTACCGTAAATTTTAAATAAAATTTACGGGTCCCGTAAACGCAAACTTTGGGTGCTCAAAACTACACACCCGACATTTTTTTTTTGATTTTTTTTACAAATGTGTTTATAATACATGCATCTACGTTTATGAAAAAAAAAATTTGGTCCACCTCACCCCGTACGGTGTAGTTCTCACGGTTTTCATACAACTGGAGGTGGTTCTCATTTTAATCAAGAAGATATTAAATTAGTTAAAGAAATTAAAAAAGCCGTTAAAAACATTAAACCATTAGAATTACCATTAGTAGAAGATATTATGAAAGGAAAAGGTATGCTATCAGATTTTTATAAACAAGAACAAAGTTTTATGGATACACAAATGTTTCATCCTTTTAATCCTTTAAAAAGACCAAAAATAGAATGGGGGAGAAGGATATAGTGGTACACACGAAAGTCATGGTAGAGAACCATGGACACAACCAACAGTTAATTATCAACAAGAGTCTAATTCCATAGGAAAAGGAAGAAGATTGCCTATAGGACAAATATATAGTGGAAATATGTTATTGTTAGAACAACAAAAACCACAGGTATGGATAGATGAAGTTTTAACATGGGAACAAAATGTAGTAAGGTTATGCGAAACAAATAAAAAAGATAGCATGGATATGTTTTCATATTTAGAAACTACATTAGGACCAATAGCATTAGGAATATGGCAAAGTAAGAAAACACAAAATCCAGAAGAAATAAATAATCTTAAAGCATTAGGAGATAATCCTTATAATTTTACATCACAGATTAGAACACTTATATTAGGAGTTGATCCAGCAAAAAATAACTCTTTAATACAGGATACAGCTATCAGAAATTTAGAACAATTAAGTATAGCAGATATGAAATACATAAATGAATTCACATTAGATTTTACAAGATTATTATCACAAACAGGAAAAACAATGGATGATAACCTATGTGATAAATATTTTATAAAATTACCAGGTGATTTAGGAAAATCTATACATGAAGCATGGAAAACAAATTATGGTACACAACAGAATTTAGGAATAGGACCAAGAATAACTTATACATTTGGTATACTAGAAGAAAAATGTAAAGAAGTAGCATTACAAGAACAATTAAAAAGAAACGCTTATGCATTTTGTAAAACAGCAATTTATACACCACAAGCATATGGAGTTTATGACAAAAAGAAAAAGATACGAAAAAGCACAACATATATTAGAAATTATAGAAAAAATTATAATATAAATAAATATGTTAAAAAACCACAATCACGAAAATGTAGATGTTATACTTGTGGAGAAACAACACATTTAGCTAATAAATGTCCAAACAAGAGAAAAAATATGGAAAGAGCTAATTTAATAGAACAATTACAAGATTATGAAATAGAAGCTTTAGGAACAGATGATGAATCTAATAATGAATCAATATATAGTATTTACAGTGAAGAGGAAAACCCTACAGCAAAAGTAACATATACATATATGAATACAGAAGAAATTTGTGAACATGATTGGAAACAGAATAAAGGAAACAATCACATAAGATGTTATAGTTGTGGATACTATCCAAGTATAGAAAAAAGATCACAATGTAATAATGTTTTAATGAAATTTGTTTTAAATGTCTTAAAGAAATTTATGACAAAGATATAGCTACAACATCAAAAGTGAAAACAAATTTAAAATGAGAATGAAAGGATAGATAAATTAGAATTAACAATTGAATTACATAGTTTAAAAATAAAAAAACTTAGAAAATAAGGTAGAAGAACTTGAAAGATTAGTTAAAACAGAAGAAATAAGTAAAATGGCTCTACAAAAACCAGATGATCAAACTTACATACAAACACAATGATCAACAAACATGATAAATATACAATGTCGTTTATGGTTAGATAATAATAAATATCTAGATTTAACAGCATTAGTAGATACAGGAGCTACAAAAAGTTTAATTTCACATAGTTTAACACCTATAGAATACCATAAAAAACTAACATATGAATTAAGTACAAGAACAGTAGAAGATAGATTAATACCTATTACACATTGTTTAGAACCAGTAGGAATACAATTCTTAGACTTTGCAAACAATTACAGTATAAAATATGAAATGCCACAAATAAATATTAATCCACCAAACATAAAATCAAAAGATTTTGTAATAGGACTAAATTTTATATTAGGATTAAATGGTGCAGTTACAATAACAAGAAATTTTATAACATTAAGTAAACAATTATATACAATACCAACCCTTAGATATATGAATACAACACAAATTGTTCAAAAAAAAAGGGGATAAAGGGAATTTACACTTCTTAAAAACACAGAACAGAAAAAAGTTTATAGAAAATGAATCATTAAAACTTTTAATAGATTTTTTAAGCCATGAAATAGAAAAAGGGCAAGACATTACAAAAAGTGTTAATCATCCTATGATATTACATTTAGAAAAAATAGGATATATTGGAGAAGATATAACAAAATCAAATGTAAATTATATTTGTAAATTTAAATTAAAAAATCCTGACATAATAATAAGAACAACTAATATAGAATACAGCCCATTAGACAAAGAAGAATTCAAAAAACAAATCCCTGAGATGGTAAATCAAGGATTAATTAGAAAATCAGAAAGTCCTCATAGATCTACAGCTTTTTTAGTAAGAAATCACAGTGAGATAAAAAGAGGAAAAGCTAGAATAGTTTATAATTATAAAAGATTAAATGATAATACAATAGATGATGGGTATAATATTCCTAACAAAGATAGTTTGTTAAATCTTATACAAAACAAAAAAGTATTTTCGAAATTTGATTTAAAATCAGGATATAACCAGTTAAAACTAGAAGAAAGTTTTAAACCATGGACAACCTTTACATGTTCTGAAGGGCAATATGAATGGAATGTCCTTAGTTTTGGACTAAAAAATGCACCTTCAATTTTTCAAAGATTTATGGACAGTATATTTTTAAAATTTGATTTTTGCTTAGTATACATTGATGATATTTTAGTTGCAAGTAACACAGTGCAGGAACATGAGAAACACTTACAGCAGGTCTTTGGAGAAATAAAGAAAAATGGTATAGTGGTTTCAAAAAGAAAAATGGAACTTTTCAAAAGAAAATTTTCCATTTTAGGATTAGAAATTGGAAATGGAAAAATAGAATTACAATCACATATTTCTACAAAAATTCTAAGTTTTCCAGAAAAATTTGAAAATTTAAAACATATACAAGCCTTCTTAGGTTTAGTCAATTATGCTAGAAAGTTTATTCTAAACTTGTCAAAATTGGTTGAACCTTTATATGGTAAAACTACTAAAAATGGTCAAAGGTATTTTAATCAAGAAGATATTAAATTAGTTAAAGAAATTAAAAAAGCCGTTAAAAACATTAAACCATTAGAATTACCATTAGTTACAGATTATATAATTATTGAAACAGATGGATGCAAAGAAGGATGGGGAGCAGTCCTTCTATGTAAACCAAACAAATACAGTCCCAAGGAAGAAGAGAAAATTTGCGCTTATGCAAGTGGTAATTTTCAAAACAAAACAAACTGGACTACAATAGATTTTGAAATACAGGCATTAATTTATGCATTAGAAAAATTTAAGATTTTTCTTAATAAAGAGTTTACAGTAAGAACTGACTGTGAAGCAATAGTTAAGTTTGTAAAAAATGATCAGAGTAAAAAAGTAAATAGAACCAGATGGGTTAATCTACAAAATACTATACAAGGAAATGGGTATTTTATAAATTTTGAACATATTAAGGGAAAAAATAATGGGATAGCTGATATGTTATCTCGAAATATAAACAAATGGTTTGTTTCAGATGGACAGGAAAAAAGATAAGGAGAAATTAAAGCTTATACACCCAAAGCAGGGGAATTCTTCTTCAGATGAAGAACAAATCCAATAGTCATATCTACATTCAGCAGAAAAGATATACAGTTCTCCTCACACCTCATTACCACAGATAATGACAGGACAGTTTTATAAACAACAACAATCAAAGACAGCTGGTAAACGACCATTGTATACAAATTTCTCACCCAAACCGGTGATTGAATTTGGAACATATGCTTTACAGATATGCAATGATGTTGACAAAAAGTTTCATCCTATCATGGGAATGAAACTTACAGATAAACAGCAATGTTTATTAGACAACTTATGGCATATTCAAACCATGCCACAAGCTTCATCATTTAAAGTACAGGTTTTAAATGCTTTAAGCATTTACTTTCAGGAACAAAGTTCGAAAACACCTGAAAGACAGTTTAAACAAAAACCAAATTACACACATTATGTAATATTTAGGGGTACTAAGGTTGGCATTTTTAACAAATGGGAAACAGTTGCACAACACATAACTTGTGTAGGAGGAGCACTTTGGAAAGGTTATACAAGTTTTACTGAAGCTCTTCAAGCAGCAAGAAACAGTTTTGGTATACAAAGTTTTTACATAGAACCTGAAGAGGTTAAGAGTTTTGCTGATTTGGCTAAAACAAATCCGGAACATTACATAAAAGCCCAGCAAGAAATTATTTCTACATTAAAAACACAGCTTGAGGAAAAAACAAGAAATGCACAAGATATACAATTAAAAATTGAAAATAGCATGTTGAAGAAATCCAGAATTTTCATCATGCTCATAAGTTTTAGACAAGCGATTGAACAATTCTGCTACTACAAATTTTATAGAAAGCCAAATTATAGATGATCTAAAGGTGGAAACCTAGAAATATGCAGGAGAAATTGAATAAAAATTAGTTACCAGACCTCTACATTTAGTGTTTTGAATGTGATGGTTCATACCTTTAAGATGAAATCGAAGTTGGTAAACAGTCTTACATCAGATCCAGTCTACCTACGCAAGAGACATCAATTAGTTTGAGCAAATATCAAGGATCTTTAAATTACCTATAGTTCTCCACTGTAATCAAATATAACATCTTACTTCTTTTAACTCAATCTATAATTTAAAATATATGAACGATCACATATCACAATATAAAACACACTTATTGTGAAATTCATACACAAAATCAACGACTTATTCATACAAACGGTCAACTTATACCTTGTAGAGAATCACAATTCTCAGCCTTGTTACGAACAACTTCCAAAACCGAATCGATCAACTCAGCACCTTCAATATAGTGACCTAGTTGGCGTGGAATTTTAGGCCTTCACTTTGGGTTTGCTTTGTATTTGTAGTTTAAAGATCTAGACAACTGGGTGTTGTGTAACAATGGGTGTAGATGTTATTTTTTTTCCTATTTGTAATGTGGTTATGCATGCATGGTGATTTTTATGTAATAGCTTAAAAAGATTTATACATCATATATGATAAGAGTAACATAAAATTGGGCAATATCACATAGATATGATAAATCATAATATTGGTGTATAACCAAATTAACACAGTAAAAATTTAAATTCAGATTTTAATTTCAGTGCATTCCGCGAACAAACGCACATTTAGAGCTTCTAATTTACAAAGCATCATCTAAACAAATTAGTGTTTAAATTTGAGGATTCTAGTAAATTATATATATATATATATATATATATAGGGGACCGCTAAAATGAGAACCACCTCCAGTTGTAAGAACCGTGATAGACAGCACACACAGAGACTTCTAGAAGATGACGTAAGAAATGACGAAAGAAAATAGAAGACAAAAAACATGGCGTAAGCAATGACGTTTTAAAAGCTCAATTATTTAACAGAAAGTGGTCGACAGTGGGCAACAATTTTCAAACTTTATTTTGGAATCTAGTTTTGTAATAATTCGTTTATTTGGCTTTCTAGGCTAGGCTTTTTGACTTTTGTAGATGCTTTGTTCCTTTATCTTTGCCTATATATATGGCAATTGTAAATTGTTGTAAGCACGAACAACCATTACTAGCAATAATATTATTACTTCAATGGCACACTAAACTCTCTCCACATCTCTTTAGCTCCACTCCCTTAACATCCTAAATTATCTCCAGTTCTTCATATTATATTCCAACACACACATAAAAAAAAAAAAAAAAAAAAACACATTTTCTTTTGCAACCTTCTAATCCGCTGTGCATACTCTCATCCATCATCATCCCCTGTGCATATCTTCATCCTCTCTGTAAGTTTTAAAACTCCTTTTTATTTTCAGTCCTTTTTATTTTCAGTTTTTCAGTTGTACTTTCACCACCCTCTCTCTCTCTCTCTATATATATATATATATATATACAGGGCCGCTAGAATGAGAACCACCTCCAGTTGTAAGAACCGCGAGAACCACTCTCAACCAATCACAAAAAAGGTAGTTTGGTCATTTCCTTTAATATGTCTAATCTCTCCTCTCTCTCCTCTCTCCTCTTTTAAAGTTCCAGACTTTCTTCTCTCACCTCTCCTCTCTCAATAAAGTTGCAGACTTTCTTCTCTCATCTTCAAACAACCCCACAAACAAACATCATCCTCCTGCTCCGATCTCAACCCACTACCACATCGCAACCACCGTCCTCCGATATCTGTCTCTCTGCTTGTACGAGGTCTCGATGACACCACAATGCCACCGCCGCCAGGGTGTTCTTTACTAAATTGGTAAGAATTTAAGCCTTTGATTCCCCCCTGTTGTGTTCAAAACGGAGATGTCTACGATGAAGGTCTCTGTTTTTGTTGTTTGGATCTTTGTTTTGAGTGGTGGGTAGAGGTGGTTCTGGTGATTGGGTGGTGGGTAGAGGCGGTGGCGGTTTTGGGGGTGGCTCGACGGTGTTAGCGGCAGTGGTGTTGGAGGTGGTGGCTGTGTGACTGGTTTGGTCGGCGGCGGTTGAATCTGGGTTTTGAATGTGGGTTTTGAATGTTTGAATGTTTGATCTGTGGGTTTTGAATGTTTGATCTGTGGGTTTTGAATGTTTGAATCGGTTGAATCTGGGTTTTGAATGTTTGATTTGTGGGTTTTGATCTGTTGAATCTTGGCCTGTGTTCTTGATCTGTTGAATTTTTGGTATGTGTTCTTGATTTTTCTGGGTTTTGAATGTTTGAATCGGTTGAATCTTGGCCTGTGTTCTTGATATGTGTTCTTCATCTGTGGGTTTTGAATGTTTGATTTGTGGGTTTTGATCTGTGGGTTTTGAATGTTTGAATCAGTTGAATCTGGTGCCTTTTTTGAATCGGCGGTGATGATGAAAAAAAAACGGACGATGGCGCGGCAAGGATGGTGGAGGGTAGGTTTTTTAACCCGCAACCCCACTTTTGCAGCCTCTGATTATCGGAAAATCTGAGCCAAAACTTCGGTTTTTTTTTTTTTTTTCCAAAATCCACTCGTTCTTTTTTATTTTTGTTTGTTGGGTTTTTATATTTTTTTTGAGGCGTCGATAATGATATCAAACTATCTGAGACCTACCGAGTAACGATTTTCTGGGTGCGTTCGTTTTTGTGTAAAAAAATTTTGTAAAAAAAAAAGTTAAACCGTAAACTTTTCAACGTAAAACGTAATAAGTTTTACGTGAAACGTAAAACGTAAAAAGTTTTACGTGAAACGTAAAACTTAAAAAGTTTAACGTAAAACGTAAAAAGTTTAAAAAGTTTTACGTAAAACGTAAAAAGTTTACGTAAAATGTAAAACGTAATACGTAAACATCCCGAGTGTGCGATTTTCTGGGTGCGTTCGTTTTTGCGTAAAAACGTTTTTAGTAAAAAAAAAAAATTAAACCGTAAACTTTTTAACGTAAAACGTAAAAACGTAAAACGTAAAAAGTTTTTACGTAAAACGTAAAACGTTTTCCGTAAAACGTTAAAAGTTTTAGGTAAATCGTAAAACGGAATTTTTTTTAGGAAAACGTAAAAAACGTTAACGTAAAAAAAAACGGCGCGTAAAACATAAAAAATGTTAACGTAAAAAACCGGGGCGTAAAACGTAAAAAACCGGCGCGTAAAAGACTATTAACGTTAACGTAAAAAACCGGCACGTAAAACGTAAAAAAACGTCAACGTCAAAAACCGGGGCGTAAAACGTAAAAAACCGACGCGTAAAACGTAAATAACGTTAAAAAAAACGGCTCTTCAAAACGTTTTTTTTAAACAAATCTTTAAAAAAAATATACTAAAAATTTGATTTCAAAAAATTGTTTAACAAAAAAATTTGTTTATAAATAAAAAATAATTAAGTAAAAAAAGTAATTAATGAATATGACAAAAACGGTAAATTAAAATTAATATATATAAAAAGACAAAAAAGACAATTTTACTTATATACTCTTAAAGAATAAAATATTAAAAACATAATAAGACAAAAAATACTTAATATTATTTTTAAATACTTTTAATCTCATCCATCCATCTCCTTGATCTAATGGCCAGAAAGTGGTTCTCGCGGTTCTTACAACTGGATGTGGTTATCATTCTAGCGGCCCCCTATATATATATATATAGGGGGCCGCTAGAATGATAACCACATCCAGTTGTAAGAACCGCGAGAACCACTTTCTGGCCATTAGATCAAGGAGATGGATATATATATAGGGGAAGGTTCATTGGGGAACACTAAAAAAGTGGGGAACAGCGGGGAACCGGCTCAAACGAACTCCGATTGGACTCATTCCAGCGGCGTTGGAACCAGCTCGTCGAACCCAAACTAAGATCTCTTAACCCTAAACCCTAAACCCTAAATCCTAACTCCTAAACTCTAAACCCTAAAGCTAAAAAAATAAGGCTAAAACCTAAGCTAAACCGTAAAATCTAAACTATAAACCCTAAAGCTAAACCCTAATGGCTAAACCTAAAGCTAAACCCTAAACCCTAAAGCTAAACTCTAAACCCTAAAGCTAAACCCTAAAAGCCAAACCCTAATATATTTAGGGTTTAGGGGTTATGATTTAGGGTTTAGGGTTGAAAGATCCTAATTAGGGTTCGACGAGACGGTTCTAACGCCGCTGGAATGAGTCCAATCGGAGTTCGTTTGAGTCGGTTCTCCACTTTTCCCCACTTTTTTAGTGTTCCCCAATGAACCTCACACTATATATATATATATAGGGAGAAGATCATGCGAGAACCACCACTTATTGTGAGAACCGCGAGAACCAATGTGAACACACAAAAAATGCTTAAAAATAGCTAAAAATCACACAAAAATTTTTTTTTTGATTTTTTTAATATTTTTTAGGTTAAAATTGCTACTTTTCGAACCAAAAAAAAAAAAAAAAAATTTTTTTTAAAATTTTTTTTTTTTATTTTTAATTTTTTTTTTGCTTCGAAAAGTAGCGATTTTAACCTAAAAAATATTAAAAAAATCAAAAAAAAAATTTGGATTTTTTTTTTTATTTTTTTAGATTTTTTTAGGTTTTTTGAGAGTTTAGTTTTTAGCATTTTTACTTGGGGGGGGGGGGGGTTTAGGTTTTTGGGGGGTGGGGGAGGGGGGTTTAGGTTTTTTTGGGGGGGGGGGGGGTGGGGTTAGGTTTTTTTTAGCTTGGGGGGGGTTAGGTTTTTTTGGGGGGGTGGGGGGTTTAGGTTTTTTTTTTGGGGGGGGGGGGGGGTGGGGGTTAGGTTTTTTTTAGGTTTTTTAGCTATTTTAGGTTGTGTTCACATTGGTTCTCAAGGTTCTCACAATAAGGGTGGTTCTCGCATGAGCCCCTCCCCTATATATATATACATATAGTGGAGAGTTCAAATGAAAAGAATTAAAAATTAAGAATAAAAAGAATAAAGGATTCAATGGTAATTTTAACAAATCCTTTAATGAGTTTATTATTTATTTTTGTTATTCAAATTAATGAACTCTAATCATTTAATGAGCCTATCTAATAAAATAGTTGTGCACCTTACACAATAAAAACAATCATGCGCATGATCTTAATTTTCAACGTTTCCTACACCATTAAAACAATATTTTGGTATAGGATACAGAATGTGTAGCACTCAAACACTTTTAAATAATTTTGCAACTCATAATAAAATATGTGTAGGACACAAAATTTTTAAATAATTTTGTCACCTCTAATAAAATTTGTGTAGGAGCCAATACATTAATGATGGTGAAGGAGAAATTTATGGTTGCATTAATAAGAATTGAGTAACTCTTTAAAATATTTATTAATATTCTACATAAAAATGTCCATACTACCCTTAGTAATTAAAACATTAATTAAAAGTTGACAAAAATGATATATTGATTCACAACCATTGATCAAAAAAATATATGGTCTACATTAATTCATTTTTTCTTCTTTTAAGAAGATTCTTCTCAAATGAACCTCCCCCTATATATATATATATAGGGGAGGGTTCATTGGGGAACACTAAAAAAGTGGGGAACTGGGGAACAAGGGCATTTTTGTCCAACTATATTTCATTAACTTCGCGTATCAAAAACACTACTCCATCCACAATTGCAAACCCTACCTCCTCTGAAGAACTACCACCACCAACGCCACTGCCATCGCCACTAAGAAAGCCTAACCTCCACTGTTCGATCGTACCGACGCAAGGTTCTAGCGAATTGAGTTGTATTTACTCATCACTCCGTCGATGGAGACACGACATTTAGCGAATTGAGTTGAATTTCTTTCGATGTTTGGATGCATCAACGGTTTCTTGAACTAGGTTTGTCAATTTATATTTAATTGCATCTGTCTACTAAATTTGATTGATATTGCAACTAGAAACATCACGATTTGTCTGGAATTGAAACTCTAATCAGTGTTGCAGTTAGTTACTATGATATTTCAGTTCGATTTTGGTGATTGACTGCGTGTGCTTGAAATTGAAGGACATAGTTTAAAAAGTTGACAAGGATTGGTAGATTTAAGTTTTTGAGATGAACTTTGTAGGTTCTTTGAAATTGATAGCGTTTTCAAAACTTACAACATAATTGTAACTGGATTGTTCATTTGTGGAGGAGGATTTTGACAACATATTGTGCTTTCTATACTTCAATTTAGTAGTTAAACCCTAATATATGTGCCTGAACTACTGTATGGATGACTAATAAGTTGGTTTGTTTGACAACTAGGTGTAGATATGCCTAATTAGCATATCATGATTTGGACCTGTGGATGGGCGAATCGAATTGTGTCTTTGATTTGTGAGCTATGAGATGGTGGTAGCTTAGAGTTCACTCTCCCAGTTGGTCTTACTTATTGAATTTGCCATATTAGGTTCTTACCTAAGGTTTTAGTCAACCATTGGGTGTCAGCCCAGTGGCCACCCGGCCCCACCTTAAACCGGCCTGAGAACACTCGAGGTCACGGGTTCGAAACATGTTTCAGCCCCTCGGGTTGGCAGGGGTTTCACCGTCAGGCAGCGTTGTCGGTTCGCTAGCTTGGGAAGGGGGATCCCTTCCGCAGTCGGGGGTACCGTGCATCTACCATTTTAAAGGTTTTAGTTGAAATATTAACTACGGCTCGGCTCGATTTAACGTGATGTCTGCGCTGCAACGCGCATGGGAATCATACTAGTTAGATCTAAATTTGAAAAAGGTCAACTGAAGACGATGGCGCAAGATCTGTTTGTTCACAAGGCTCTACGGTCTGATTGCTTATAGTTGCACTCTCCAATCGTAAATCCAAGGCCTTTATAGTTATAAGTAATTTTAATTTGGATCATTCTTGCACTAAGATAACGTTGTTAAGATTAGATTTTTCTATTTATAATGTGTTTTTTTAATTATATAATAAAAATAGAATGATAGTTATGTTAGTTAAATTTGTGTCATTTTAAAAGATACATATACAAGATAAAGTGATTTGGATAAATGAAAAAAATAGAAAGTTACATTTACTTTTCCTTATGTTTTTTTTTTCACTTAACAAAGCTTAATTGTCAATGATGGAACCGGAGACCCTAGTACTATCAAGGTGGAGTTAAGGGGATGATGTGATACGACAAATGGACGTGACAGACTGAAGGACCAATTCCCGCGGATCTTCAATGTGGTGCAACAAAAAAAAGCAATCATACAAGACTGCTTCAAGGGGGTTAATCAAGGCATCTGTTGGGATCTAGCGTGGCGGAATCCCCCTGATTCTGCAGCGGAAAGAAGCGAGTGGGTCGAGTTGCCGAGCCTTCTTGAGAAGCAAAACATCACAACAACTGGGGATGTGTGGAGATGGGTTACTGATGGTGTCAAGATCATGCCTTCGGTTAAACAGGCCTACATCGATTTAGAAGATAGAATAATCCAGGGGGCGCAGCCCAATCCCATAATCTGGAACAATATTGCGGTGCCGAAAGTTAACTACTTTTGTTGGAGAGCGGCCCTTCACAAAATCTCGATGGTCGACGCTCTAACGAAAAGGAATGTGAAGAGGGGGGGGGGTATGCAAGATCTGCGGCATCGAACATGTAACAACTCTCATCAAAAGTCATATTTAATTAATTAAATTGTCCAATAAGAAACCCTAATTGAGAAACCCAAGTGATTCTGCACAAACCCTAAATTTTTCAGAACAATTGGAATCAGGATTAGGGCCCCTAAAACTAAGGGGGGGTAAACCCTAGTTAGAGTTATCTACTGAAAACGCTGTCAAAAATTCGAAATAACACGAAATCGACTCAGCAGGCCTATACTAGTGACAAGCCTACCCTAGGATAGGTTGTCACCCCAGGCGAGTCGCGACAGGAGCAGCCCCATCTCCCGCGACACGCGGGGGAACTCAATTTTTCATATAAATAGGATCGTCTGTTTCATGCAATTGGGTGTTCTTTCGACGTTCAATTTCAAATTGTACGCTGAGTTATAATCAAAACAGTCCCAAAACACACACTGATCACGAAGTGCTGCCACAATTCAGGGTAATAACTCGATCGCTGCTACGATTCAATGTCCGATCGATTAAACTATCCAATGGATGTTTAAGTGCTGCCCACATTAGGGTTTATGCTTTGTCATTCGTCGTTAAATCGATGGATGCTTAAGTATCGCACTTTGTCATTCGTTGTGAAGGTTGTAATCTCGTGAGTTATCGTAAATGTTGTATTAAGTTACTAACCTAGTTTGTGTGCCTGATTATTTAAACTAGGTTATCAAGGCTAATCAGTAAACTAAGCTCTGTTAAATCTTCAATGTGAGTCATTCTCTTTTTATCAAATCTATTTACAAAAGCATGTTTATTTCAAAGTTATAATTACAGTGATTAAGTATATGTAATCACCAAGTTACAGCCGGTATGTGGGGTTTTGTATACATTACTTGATAATTTTCACCATTGGACAACGAGTTAGCCAAGGGGTGATATGACCATAGTCACAGACACCATTGGACGAATGGGCCAATGGGTCGAGTGACAAGTACTGTGGGTAGTTGGTTTGATATCTGAAACATTGTAATCTCTCTTAATACTGTAAATTATAACAAATGTGTCATTTTATCAAATAGAATGATTCACTCAGTATTTCCCGCTGACAAAACTTTTTTTAAACATGTTTCAGGTGATCTGTTGTGATCCAGGAAAAGTGTCGTAAAGCACTATCAGCTTAAGGAAGTGGCTCAGTATAAAATAAAGAAACATGTTTTGTAAAATAAAAGATTTCTTCGTGAAATCTCAAGTTTGTAAATTATCAGGTTTTATCCCAAATTGTGAAATAAAATAATCGGGAAATATTTCAGTTTTTAAAATGATCCTGAAGAAACTTCCGCTGTTAAACTCACTTAATTAAATACCACGGGATTTCTGTCCCGCGGCTCCTGAATCGGGTCAAACCGGGTCGGGGGCTGTGACAGAAATAAGGTGGTATCAGAGCCACTGATTTAAGCCTATTAAGTATTTAGAAATACTTAATTTTTACTGATTGCCAATTATGTGATTATGTGTTTTATTAACTGATTATTTGTTAATTACAGTATGGGTAAACAAAAGCTGTCAAACATCTATCTTAAACTAGATAAGTCATCCAACGAGAAAGGAAGTTCATCCCAAACAAAACCTTATGTAATTCCTGAAGAAGGAATATTTGTCCGTAAGGCACATTACGAGGAACCACTTTCTCCTAATAAAAGAAGTTTGATTATTAGGAAAAGTCAGGAGGAAATAAGGAAAAACCGAGAGAAGAAAGTTAAACAAGAAACCCAGGATTTAATCAATAAATCACCTTGGGAGGACAAATTAGATGAGAAATGGGCAAATCTTTATATGCTAGCCACAGTTGCAGAAAATGCAAATCTCTAAATACTCAAAAGTTTTAGCACTTTTATTTCCAGAAACCTTATTTAGTAAATAAATAAGTTACAGTAAATCATAGTATAATTTACTTGTCAGTTGTGTTATGTATGCAATAATATTTACGGGTTATCTATAAAATGTTGTTTTAACATTTGGTATGTATTTTGCATATATGCTAAACAGCATGAATGAGATATCTGAAGGTTTAGAAAATCTTAACCTCTATCCCGTTAAGATAGAAGTTTCCAAGGAATTCACCGGTTATTTTGCTGACAAAGAAGAACCCATGGAATTTCAATCCAAACCACTGGCAAAACCTAAACCCAAGAAAAGAAGCAGATTCGTGGGTTGGAGGCGTGTACGAAGGAAAAAGCCAGCAACAAGAAAGGTTACCAAAACTGAAGAACCAAAAGACAAAGGAAAAGGGGTAGAAATTGAGAAAAATATTAATCAAATAGAGATAGAAACTGAGAAGAGTTTTAAGCAAACAGAAATAGAAGTCGGAGAAAGTTCTAGGCAGAAACAGAAAATGACTCCTTGGGAAGTTTTAGATCATAAATTAGTAATGAGTGACCTCATCGGACCTGCCGATGGAAACCTTGAAGCAGCTAATCCAAATCTTATATTTACTGAAGAAGATCTTTTCAGTTACCCACTAGAAGCTCCAATCCCAATCAATCTGGAACCTGCTATTCTAGATCCTATTGTCCAACCTCAACCACTACCAGTAGAATTAGATGAATGGTGGACAACTGATTGGCAACACCAAAATCTTTTAAACAACCCTGATACATTTTTCCCACAAGTTGACCCAGAACCTCCATTATACCCAACCATGAGCCCGGAAAATCTTACTGAACTTCGCCTCTGGGGCGAAGAATTAATTGATGCAGGAAATCGGATTAGGGATGTGGGAGAAAGAGTTACTTGGAAATATAACGAAAGGGAGCGTCGTTTTTAAGAAATTAGCTGACCAGATAATGAGAGTTCGCAGGAATATATGTGAATAAATAATCATAATAACCAATATGTGTAATAACTTAACAATAAAACGTTGTATGATAATCGTGTGTACGAGGCATAATATAATATATAGAAATGAAACTTGTGAAATCGATAATTTTAATTATACATGTTAATGTGATTATGTGCAAACTGTTTTATTATATTTATATTTATACTAATTATTTACATAAAATTTATTATCAGATGTCAAACATTGGTAATGAACCAGTAAATGAGGTTAATCAGTCAGAGCAACATCCAGGAGATCAATATATGACTAGACAAGATATCGAAAATATTGTTGCTCAAGGGATAGCCAATGCTATTCCAGCATTCGTTGCCGCTATAAAGAATCCAATTGAACCGCAACAAATCGTTCCTAGTAAACACATTTCTGAAGATAACTTCAGTAATAGTGTAAACGGAGGCAATAATCATGTCAATCATAATGCAGAACCACATCAAGCTCCATTTCCTAAGAAAATGAAAACTGCAACACCTGGTTGCACTTTCAAAGAATTCCTTGCTTGTAAACCCACTGAATTTGCAGGCAATGAAGGAGCAACTGCATCACTACGTTGGTTAGAGAAAACCGAAGCAGTAATTGCAATAAGTAAATGTGCTAAAGATGATCAGGTCATGTACGCATCAAATCTCTTCAAGGAAGGAGCACTTGAATGGTGGAACACTGTGTTACAATCAAAAGGAAGAATAATAGCTTATGCTATGACTTGGGAAGAATTTAAGGGTTTAGTAGAAAGAAAATTATGTCCCGAGTATGAAAAGGAACAGATGACAAACAAGTTTCTAAATCATCGGATGATGGGTGTAGATTGTCGCGGTTATACTTCGACATTCTTTGAATATGCTAGAGTGGTACCAACACTGGCTTCGCCAGAACCGGTACTCATTTCTCGCTACATTTGGGGACTGATTAGTGAAATCCGCAATATAGTTAAAGCTGCGAGACCTCGCACTATTGACGATGCTGTGGAATTAGCTAACACCCTAACTGATGAACTGGTGCGCACAAGAGATGAAGACAGAAAGAAAGAATTGGCTCAGAAAATTACCCAGGGATTTCGTACGGGTAATAATAGCAATTTCAAGAGAAGAGGAACAGGGCAACCCTCAAATCCGTCATTCTGCAGAAATTGCAAAAGGAAATATTTTGGAAGATGTAACATAATTTGCAATTTTTGCAAAATGACAGGACATCGTGAAGAAAACTGTAGGAAGAAATCCACAATTTGTTACAATTGTGGAGAAACTGGACATTTCAGGCCAGATTGCCCGAAATTGGTCAAACCAGCAAACAACAAAGCTAAACCAGCAAATGGAGCTACAAAGAAGAATGCTAGGGCATTTCAGCTAACTACTCAAGAAGCAGAACTTATCCCAGATGTGATAGTGGGTACGTTCTTAGTTCACAACATTTACGCCAAAGTATTATTTGACTCTAGTGCAAACCAAAGTTTTATTAATACTTCATTCTGCCAAGCTCTTAATTTACCCTTAACCAACCTTAGGCAGATTTTTACAGTTGAAACGGCAGATGGAAATTTTGTTAGTATAGATAAAGTTTTGAAAAAGGAAAATATAGAACTTTCAGGTCATAAATTCTTTGCAAACCTATTTCCTATGAAATTAGCCGAATTTGATGTTGTGTTAGGAATGGATTGGTTAGTAGCCAATCATGCTCGAATCCTTTGTGATCAGAATTCTATAGAAATTCAGGCACCTACTGGGGAAATAATTAGGATTACAGGAGATAAACCACGTAAGCCCATGAAGTTCATATCAGTAATGAAAGTTGCTAATTATGAACGAAAGCAAGGAATAGTATATATGATTTCAGTAATCATTAGTACTAAGGGTAAAGAACTTAAGGAAATTCCTGTAGTCTCAGAATATCCGGACATATTTCCAGAAGAGTTACCGGGATTACCTCCAGATAGGGAAGTACAATTTAGGATTCATCTAATTCCAGGAACTACACCGATAGCCAAGGCACCTTATCGGTTAGCACCTACAGAAATGTTAGAACTGAAAAAGCAATTAGATGAATTACTAAGTAAAGGATTCATACAACCTAGTTCATCCCGTGGGGAGCACCTGTGTTGTTTGTTAAGAAAAAGGATGGTTCAATGAGAATGTGTATTGATTATAGAGAATTGAATAAGGTTACAATTAAGAATCGATACCCATTACCTAGGATTGATGATCTATTTGATCAACTTCAGGGAGCTAGATATTTCTCTAAGATAGATTTACGCTCCGGATATCATCAATTAAAGGTACAAGAAGAAGACATACCTAAAACTGCTTTCAGAACTAGGTATGGTCATTATGAGTTTACAGTCATGCCCTTTGGGTTAACAAATGCACCTGCTGCATTCATGGACATGATGAATAGAATCTGTAAACCACATTTGGATAAATTTGTAATTGTCTTCATAGACGATATACTTATTTATTCCAAAAATCAGGATGAACACTGTGAACACCTTCATGCACTCTTAACTTTGTTAAGAAAAGAAAAGCTTTATGCCAAATTCTCGAAGTGTGAATTTTGGTTGCAAGAAGTGCAATTCTTAGGACACATGGTGAATCACGAAGGTATTCATGTAGATCCTGCTAAGATAGAGGCAATTACCAAATGGAAGGTTCCACAAACAGCAATGGAAATAAGAAGTTTTATAGGTTTAGCTGGGTATTATAGACGGTTTATTAAGGATTTTTCCAAGATAGCCGTACCATTAACTAAGCTAACATGTAAAGTGGTTAAGTTTGAATGGGGACCTAAGCAAGAAGAAGCCTTTAGAATATTGAAGCAGAAATTAACAAATGCACCAATCTTAGCCTTACCAGAAGGAACTGAAGATTTTGAAGTATATTGTGATGCTTCAAAACTAGGATATGGATGTGTGCTTATGCAACGCAAAAAGGTGATTGCATATGCTTCAAGGCAATTGAAAAAGCACGAAGAAAACTATACGACTCATGATTTAGAATTAGGAGCCGTAATTTTTGCCCTTAAGATTTGGAGACATTATCTTTACGGAAGTAAATTTACTGTCTACACAGACCACAAAAGTTTAAGATATATATTTGGGCAAAAAGAGTTAAATATGAGGCAAAGGAGATGGATGGAAATCCTAAGTGACTACGACTGTGATATTCAGTATCATGAAGGAAAGGCAAATGTAGTTGCAGATGCCTTAAGTCGTAAGTATTATGAGAAACAACGAAGGGTTCGTGCTCTCAGATTAAATCT
The DNA here is from genome assembly GCA_030545235.1 of Helianthus tuberosus. Taxonomy (NCBI): domain Eukaryota; kingdom Viridiplantae; phylum Streptophyta; class Magnoliopsida; order Asterales; family Asteraceae; genus Helianthus; species Helianthus tuberosus. The sequence goes on from CM060405.1 coordinate 195,217,343, forward strand.
ACAAATAGATTTAATGGAACAATTGAAGAATATTCAAACTACAGCAATCAAGGATGATGCTGAAGGAATGAAAGGAAGAATCAAGGAATTAGAACAAGGAGCAGATGGAATTTGGAGATTCCACAAAAGTAGAGTTTGGGTACCTAAGCAGGGAGACTTAAGACCTAAGATTTTAGAAGAAGCTCATAAATCTAGGTATACTATGCACCCAGGAAACAATAAGATGTATCAAGATTTAAGGAAGAACTTTTGGTGGATAGGAATGAAAAGGGATATAGCACGATATGTTTCTAAATGTCTTACTTGTTCACAAGTTAAGGCAGAACATCAGAAACCTTCAGGGTTACTACAACAATTAGAAATGCCAGTATGGAAATGGGAACTTATAACAATGGATTTTGTTACTAAGTTACCCAAAACCATAAAAGGTAATGATGTGATTTGGGTAATTGTGGATCGATTAACCAAATCAGCTCACTTTTTACCAATGAAAGAAACCTTTAGTATGGAAAGGTTGGCAAAATTGTATGTAGATGAAGTTGTATCCTTACATGGAGTTCCGCTCTCCATTGTTTCGGATAGGGATAGTCGTTTTACTTCTCATTTCTGGAAAAGTTTCCAGCAAGCTATGGGAACTCGATTAAATCTGAGCACTGCATATCATCCACAAATAGATGGACAAAGTGAAGGGACGATCCAAACTCTAGAAGACATGCTTCGAGCATGTGTAATAGATTTTGGTGGAAATTGGGATGATCATTTACCATTAATTGAATTCTCCTATAACAATAGCTATCATTCAAGTATTGAAACCGCCCCATTTGAAGCATTGTACGGAAGAAAATGCAGAACTCCAGTCTGTTGGGCAGAAATAGGAGAAAGTCAATCATCAGGTCCTGAAATAGTGCAAGAGACGACTGATAAGATTACTCAAATCAAGGAAAGACTGAAGACGGCTCGAGATCGCCAGAAAAGTTATGCAGACAATAGATGTAAGCCGTTAGAATTTCAAGTTGGAGACAGAGTATTGTTAAAAGTTTATCCTTGGAAAGGAGTAGTTAGATTCGGAAAGAAAGGAAAGTTAAGTCCAAGGTACGTAGGACCATTTTCAGTGATCCAACGTATAGGACCAGTTGCTTATCGTTTACAATTACCAGAAGAATTAGCTGGAGTACATGATGTATTTCATGTATCCAATCTCAAGAAATGCTTATCAGATGAATCACTGGTAGTACCTCTTCGAGATATAGAGGTAAACGAAAAGCTGAAATTTGTTGAGAAACCTCTTCAAGTTGAGGATCGAAAGATCAAGTTTCTCAAACATAAACGACTAGTTTTAGTCAAAGTCAGATGGGATTCAAAGAGAGGAGCTGAATATACTTGGGAGCTGGAATCAGAAATGAAGCGAAAGTATCCTCACTTATTCCAGTAAATCTCGAGGACGAGATTTTTATTAAGGTAGGGAGAATGTAACAACTCTCGTCAAAAGTCATATTTAATTAATTAAATTGTCCAATAAGAAACCCTAATTGAGAAACCCAAGTGATTCTGCACAAACCCTAAATTTTTCAGAACAATTGGAATCAGGATTAGGGCCCCTAAAACTAAGGGGGGGTAAACCCTAGTTAGAGTTATCTACTGAAAACGCTGTCAAAAATTCGAAATAACACGAAATCGACTCAGCAGGCCTATACTAGTGACAAGGCTACCCTAGGATAGGTTGTCACCCCAGGCGAGTCGCGACAGGAGCAGCCCCATCTCCCGCGACACGCGGGGGAACTCAATTTTTCGTATAAATAGGATCGTCTGTTTCATGCAATTGGGTGTTCTTTCGACGTTCAATTTCAAATTGTACTCTGAGTTATAATCAAAACAGTCCCAAAACACACACTGATCACGAAGTGCTGCCACAATTCAGGGTGATAACTCGATCGCTGCTACGATTCAATGTCCGATCGATTAAACTATCCAATGGATGTTTAAGTGCTGCCCACATTAGGATTTATGCTTTGTCATTCGTCGTTAAATCGATGGATGTTTAAGTATCGCACTTTGTCATTCGTTGTGAAGGTTGTAATCTCGTGAGTTATCGTAAATGCTGTATTAAGTTACTAACCTAGTTTGTGTGCCTGATTATTTAAACTAGGTTATCAAGGCTAATCAGTAAACTAAGCTCTGTTAAATCTACAATGTGAGTCATTCTCTTTTTATCAAATCTATTTACAAAAGCATGTTTATTTCAAAGTTATAATTACAGTGATTAAGTATATGTAATCACCAAGTTACAGCCGGTATGTGGGGTTTTGTATACATTACTTGATAATCTTCACCATTGGACAACAAGTTAGCCAAGGGGTGATATGACCATAGTCACAGACACCTTTGGACGAATGGGCCAATGGGTCGAGTGACAAGTACTGTGGGTAGTTGGTTTGATATCTGAAACATTGTAATCTCTCTTAATACTGTAAATTATAACAAATGTGTCGTTTTATCAAATAGAATGATTCACTCAGTATTTCCCGCTGACAAAACCTTTTTCAAACATGTTTCAGGTGATCTGTTGTGATCCAGGAAAAGTGCCGTAAAGCACTATCAGCTTAAGGAAGTGGCTCAGTATAAAATAAAGAAACATGTTTTGTAAAATAAAAGATTTCTTCGTGAAATCTCAAGTTTGTAAATTATAAGGTTTTATACCAAATTGTGAAATAAAATAATCGGGAAATATTTCAGTTTTTAAAATGATCCTGAAGAAACTTCTGCTGTTAAACTCACTTAATTAAATACCACGGGATTTCTGTCCCACAGCTCCTGAATTGGGTCAAACCGGGTCGGGGGCCGTGACAGAACAAGAGACGACTGGCCATCTGCTGGTAGGCGTCCACTTCGCCAAAGCAGTGTGGTGGCTTGTTTGTGTTTGTGTGAAGATTGCGATTCGGATAAATTTCGATAGTGTGGCATCCATGTTTTCTCACTGCAGTAGTCAAGACATGTGAAGACTTTGGAAATGATAAAATATTCAACTGGAAACACAAGACCGTAAGCATGGTGCTGGAAGAAATCAAATTCGGTTCCTACTGGTGGGTGGAGAAAAGCAGTCGGATCGGAGGGTTGTGAAAAGAGAACTGGAATGATTTTACTAATTTAGACTTTGTTTAATTGGTAGGGGGTGTATGTTTTGTTTTGGCTATCTTGGTGTGTTCATGTGGTCTTAGTCTCTTGCTAAGTCTCGTTGTATGTTTGTTTGTTGGTTTTCCAATAATAGTATTATTTGCTGGCCAAAAAGAAAAGCAACAAGGTGAGTGATGGTTCGTTGACTTAAAAAATGAAGTGAACAACAGTTCTATTTGTATTTTTTTTTACAGAAGACAATATTATAGATAATTTTAACTATATATCTATCATTAATTAACATATTAAGGTGAATTCAAAGTAAGTAGTAGTACGGTACATCAAAACATCATCTAATCTCAAAATAGTCATTCTTTCTTTTTTTTCTTTTTCTTTTAAAGGGCTAACAAATCAAACTCGAGCACTCTTGGGTACTCACTAGACAAATCGAACGCTCTGAGAGTAACCCGAGTCACCAAACACCAATTTCGGTGAAAACCCAGTAACTTGCCTGCACATAGGCATGACAGTGAAAATACCTGTAAAACCCGTTTGGCTCAAGAATCGAACCCAAGATTCCCCATCTCTCCTATCATTGCCCACCAATACCTCTACCGCTACAATGCAACGATATTGGACATAGTCATTCTTTCTATTTGGATTGTTTCAACTTTTAGATTACCAATAATGTTAATGATCTATGAAGGTACCAACCTATAGGACCAAATATTTAAATTTAACATGTAAAGTTATTTTATTTAAAGTTTACTTTCAAAAAATTTTGTTAAACATAATGTTAAAAGTTCACTTTCAAACAATTTTTTTAAACATAACGTTAAAAATATTAAAATAAATAAATTTAACATGTTAAATGAAAGTTTGCATTGGTCAATTAGATTCGGTTCAACTTTATTGTACCACGTTATATATTGAATTTTGGATTAGAGTTAAAAAATAAAATAACGTTTGTGTGAGTATGGATTTGAAGAATTTGTGTAGCGGGAAAAAAGAAATACAGTTTATGCGGGCTCAAAATATTTAAGTAAATAAATTTAACATGTTAAATGTTAAATGAAAGACATTATTTAACTGCATTATATATTGAATTTCATATTAAAGTTAAAAAAAATTAAAATAAAGTTTTGTGTGAGGATGTATTTTGGAGGGTAGAGCATTTGTAGCCAGAAGAAGGAAACAGGGTCTATGCAGACTCAAAATATTTAAATAAATAAATTTAACAAGTTAAATTAGAGTTTGTATTGATCAGTTAGATTTTGTTCAACTTTATTTGACCATATTATATATTGAATTTCGGATTAGCGTTAAAAAACTTATAATAACGTTTGTGTAAGTATGGATTTGATAGGGTTTGAGGGACTTGTGTAGCAGGAAGAAAGAAATAGAGTCTATGCGGGCTCAAAATATTATTAAAAATAAATTTAACATGTTAAACGTTAAATAATAGACTTTATTTGACCATATTATATATTAACTTTTGGATTAGAGTATAAAATACTAAAATAAAGTTTTGTGTGGAGTTTATGCGTGCTCAAAATATTAAAATAAATTAATTTAACATGTTAAAGAAAAGTTTGCTTTGATCAACTAAACTTGATTCGACTTTATTTGACCAAACATGTTAAAATACGTTTTGTACATTAAACTTTATCATGTTAAATGAGAGTTTGCCTTGATCTACTAGGTTCGATTTAACTTTATTTGACCATATTATATATTAACTTTTGGATTAGAGTATAAAATACTAAAATAAAGTTTTGTGTGCAGTTTATGCGGGCTCAAAATATTAAAATAAATTAATTTAACATGTTAAAGAAAAGTTTGCTTTGATCAACTAAACTTGATTCGACTTTATTTGACCAAACATGTTAAAATAAGTTTTGTACAATAAACTTTATCATGTTAAATGAGAGTTTGCCTTGATCTACAAGGTTCGATTTAACTTTATTTGACCATATTATATATTAAATTTTGGATTAGAGTATAAAATACTAAAATAAAGTTTTGTGTGGAGTTTATGCGAGCTCAAAATATTAAAATAAATTAATTTAACATGTTAAAGAAAAGTTTGCTTTGATCAACTAAACTTGATTCGACTTTATTTGACTAAACATGTTAGAATAAGTTTTGTAGATTAAACTTTATCATGTTCGATTTAACTTTATTTGACCATATTATATATTAAATTTTGGATTAGAGTATAAAATACTAAAATAAAGTTTTGTGTGGAGTTTATGCGAGCTTAAAATATTTAAATAAATAAATTTAACATGTTAAATTAGAGTTTGCATTGATCAGTTAGATTTGGTTCAAATTTATTTGACCATATTATATACTGAATTTCGGATTAGCGTTAAAAAACTTATAATAACGTTTGTGTGAGTATGGATTTGATAGGGTTTGAGGGACTTGTGTAGCAGGAAGAAAGAAATAGAGTCTATGCGGGCTCAAAACATTAATAAAAATAAATTTAACATGTTAAACGTTCAATAATAGACTTTATTTGACCATATTATATATTAACTTTTGGATTAGAGTATAAAATACTAAAATAAAGTTTTGCGTGGAGTTTATGCGTGCTCAAAATATTAAAATAAATTAATTTAACATGTTAAAGAAAAGTTTGCTTTGATCAACTAAACTTGATTCAACTTTATTTGACCAAACATGTTAAAATACGTTTTGTACATTAAACTTTATCATGTTAAATGCGAGTTTGCCTTGATCTACTAGGTTCGGTTTAACTTTATTTGACCATATTATATATTAACTTTTGGATTAGAGTATAAAATACTAAAATAAAGTTTTGTGTGCAGTTTATGCGGGCTCAAAATATTAAAATAAATTAATTTAACATGTTAAAGAAAAGTTTGCTTTGATCAACTAAACTTGATTCGACTTTATTTGACCAAAATGTTAAAATAAGTTTTGTACAATAAACTTTATCATGTTAAATGAGAGTTTGCCTTGATCTACAAGGTTCGATTTAACTTTATTTGACCACATTATATATTAAATTTTGGATTAGAGTATAAAATACTAAAATAAAGTTTTGTGTGGAGTTTATGCGTGCTCAAAATATTAAAATAAATTAATTTAACATGTTAAAGAAAAGTTTGCTTTGATCAACTAAACTTGATTCGACTTTATTTGACCAAACATGTTAGAATAAGTTTTGTAGATTAAACTTTATCATGTTAAATGAGAGTTTGCCTTGATCTACTAGGTTCGATTTAACTTTATTTGACCATATTATATATTAAATTTTGGATTAGAGTATAAAATACTAAAATAAAGTTTTGTGTGGAGTTTATGCGGGCTTAAAATATTTAAATAAATAAATTTAACATGTTAAATTAGAGTTTGCATTGATCAGTTAGATTTGGTTCAACTTTATTTCACCATATTATATACTGAATTTCGGATTAGCGTTAAAAAACTTATAATAACGTTTGTATGAGTATGGATTTGATAGGGTTTGAGGGACTTGTGTAGCAGGAAGAAAGAAATAGAGTCTATGCGGGCTCAAAATATTAATAAAAATAAATTTAACATGTTAAACGTTCAATAATAGACTTTATTTGACCATATTATATATTAACTTTTGGATTAGAGTATAAAATACTAAAATAAAGTTTTGTATGGAGTTTATGCATGCTCAAAATATTAAAATAAATTAATTTAACATGTTAAAGAAAAGTTTGCTTTGATCAACTAAACTTGATTCGACTTTATTTGACCAAACATGTTAAAATAAATTTTGTACAATAAACTTTATCATGTTAAATGAGAGTTTGCCTTGATCTACTAGGTTCGATTTAACTTTATTTGACCATATTATATATTAAACTAGGTTAGAACCCCGTGTATTACACGGGTTAAATAAATGTAATTTTATTTATTAAATAATAAAAAGTTATATTTTTATGAACCTCATATATTATACGGGTTAGATAAATGAAATTTTATATATCAAATAATAAAAAATAGTTATATCTTTAAAAATCATGTGTATTACACAGATTAAACAACTTTAAACATGCTCTCAATTAGCTATTTTTTCTCCTACGGTCCAAGAAGTGTAACATCGATCTCTTCGTGAACGATATGTCCATTATCAAGCCATACTTCAAGATTCCTTTCTTTAATCTATCATATGTAGAAAGCATTTCAATTGCAGCCCATTTGAGTTCTTCTTCACCATCCTCCCTCCTATTTTCTACAAGTGTTGAAGAGAAAGCCTTTTTGATACTAGCCGATGCCCAACTTCTACTAGATGATGAAATACTCCTTCGTCTGGGCATATGTTATAGACCTAACAATATAACATACTTTTTGATCAACATTATTACATTAATAAAAATAATTAGTATGCCATATGATCATGGGAGCTATATTATTTCTTTACCAATCTATCATTTTGAGTTTAGTGCATGTAATCATTTATTTTTCAAGAAATCGATTCATGTTTTTCTACTTATAAACTCAAAATTAGTCACAAATGGAAAGAAAAAAAAAAGAAATTATACCAGCGCTGAGGTTTTCTCGACATGAGAGACAAACACGAAGCTGCTTTGCAACTTTCTTCACATTCTCACCTATAGCTTTCAAAATCTCCTGACGCAAGAAAAAGCTTCTTTGCAACATTTTCCCTATAGATGTTCATGTGTTACGGATTAAGATTGATTTACCGTTAAAGACGCGGGTTACAAACGAGGTTTTCAAATGTAACACGAGTTTTTTACATGTAAAAACCAGTTTTTTATACCCTCGTTACATCTCCGACTTTGAGAACAACGAATGAACTTCAAAGTGAAGAAACCAAACTCCAAATGGAATAAGTGAAACAGAAGCATGCTAGATCAAGTTAAAATTGAACCAAACCAATTAATTGTAAGTAAAAACAAAAGCATATTGAATAAAAAAGTAGCATACTGGAGAAATTAGTTGAACTAAAAAAAGTGAAAAACAAGATCATATAGACACCGTTGTGTAGAATCGAACCAAAATCTTTGGACCAAAAACCGTTGCACCAAAATCAAACGTCAAAACCTATACAAGCTCCATAACTAAACATCAAAATCAGCAATCGATTAATATCAGTCGCACCGTTATTGATTTTGTGTTGGGAGGAACACTCAATAAGAAAATCAATCGAGAAATTCAACGGTTTGGAACCAACAGTCACCAAAAAACAGGTCAAAACGGTAAAATGAAAAATTGTTGTATTTTCGTGAAACTTACAAACCATCAAAATTTTAACTAACCACAATGCAGGTCAAAACAGTAACATGAAACCTCCATAGATAGCTTTCTATTGCAGCCACTGATTTGTTTAAAACTTGTAAATTATGTAAAAATGATTTGTTTAACATGTAAAACTTATATGTTTTGCATTTAAAGTTATGTAAACCTAATTTAAATTATGAAATGTAGGTAACCAAAAGTGAAATTCAAAAGAAAATTAATAACATGAAATCAACATGATAATCGAAATGAAAGTGACCAACGTTTGACCGCACAAGTGACGACAACAGCCTCCAGCTCGGAGCATGACCTCATATTCTAGTCAAATATTGCCTATCAAATGAAAATCATATCGCAGATGCGATGCACATCGATCAAATCTAACAATCTAAGCACTAAAACTGCTAATTAGCAAAATAGATAGCAAAGTACAGTAAACGCACACTCAGATTCATCAAGATAACTGTCGCCATCAAAACTTGCTGATTGTTTAAAATCATACTGCATATCAATCAAATCTAACGATCGGATTACTAAAACCTACTAAATTAGCAAATTAAATAGCCAAAAAGTAAACGTACGGTCATATTCGTCGGATGATGCAGCCGGAAGACTGGTGCGATATATAAATCAAATTTAATTAAAAAAAATTAACATGTTAAAACGATTTATTTTTTCTAAAAAAAGCTACAAAAATCTACAAATAATCATAATTTCATATAATCAGGTTAAATTAAATAAAACTTAAATGATAATCACAAATAAATGATACCTTAAACTGAGATCTAAGATCTGAAACCCTAAAATACTCCATAGATCTCAGAAAAAATCGGCAACAACTACAGTTTCTAACAGTCTTCCGTAAGCAGATCTGAAAAAACGTAGATTATCAATGTAGATTCGAAAAATCTCAGCCGAAATATGAAAAATCGCAGATGAAATAAAGGAAATCAACGAAGATTATACCGATTAACTGTTCTCCGGTGATAAACACAATATTCCGGCCACATAATCCGGCGGCGACGGTGAAAAGATGTCAAATCGGAGCTCCGGCGAAGAGACGACAGTTGCAAGATTCAAAACAGACTCCATAGAAACCTAATAGAAACTTTTCAAAAATACAAAAACTACCCCTCCGCCTTTTTTAAGCCTTGCAAAATTTACTCTAATCCCAGCCCTTGATTAAGTTAATCCAAGGGTGTTCCCCACTTTTTTGGTGTTCCCCAATGAACCCTACACTATATATATATATATATATATATATTAAAAATAGGGGGTAAGATCAAATAAAAAGTTTATTTTGCCTAAGTAGGATGAGAATGAATATTAACCATTCATTTTTCAAATCAATGGTTTAGATGAAAGTGTAGGAGAAAGGAGGAGTGCAAGGGTATCTTGGGAAAATCATATTTATGGACTTTCTCTCTCCACATGCAAGGCGCATGCATATTACACCCTCATTTTTTAAACGTTCATAACTTTTTTATACGACATTATTTTTTCATAAAAATTTCAACGTAAAATCGAGCGTCTTTTTATCTTTAATTTGAGTACCATATTGCTATATAAAATATGAAGACTAAAAAAACCTACTAAAATGTGTTGTATTTCTATGTTATATAACATTTTTTTTGTGTTTGATTTTTGTACTATATTTTATGTGTTAAATTTTTTGTGCTGAATTTTTTTGTCTTAAATTTTTTTATCAATTTTTTGTGCTGGAATTTTTTGTACTACATTTTTTTTGCTGAATTTTTTCTTGCTATATTTTTTTTGTGCTATATTTTTTTGTGCTATATTTTTTTGTGTTAGATTTTTTTGTGCTATATTTTTTGTACTTGATTTTTTTATTGTATTTTAAAAAACAAATGGGGTGACACATGTCATTTAAACTCCTATTTATAAGGACCAAAATGCCCTTCATTCCTACTTATTAGGAGTGCCACATGTTATCATCACAATCATTCTTATGCTACTTAGGCAAAATCCACTTTTTAGTGGATCTTTCCCTTAAAAATAGAAGCTAATGAATAGTAATTATATATATATATATATATATATAGGGGTAAGATCAAATAAAAAGTTAATTTTGCCTAAGTAGGATGAGAAGGAATCTCAACCATTCATTTTTTAAATCAATGGTTAAGATGAAAGTGTAGGAGAAAAGAGGAGTGAAATGGTATCTTGGGAAAATCATATTTATGGACTTTTTCTCTCCACATGCAATGCACATGCATATTTCACCCCCATTTTTTAAACGTTTATAACTTTTTTATACGACATTATTTTTTCATAAAAATTTCACCGTAAAATCGAGCGTCTTTTTATCTTTAATTTGAGTACCATATTGCTATATAAAATATGAAGACTAAAAAAACCCACTAAAATGTGTTATATTTCTATGTTGTATAACATCTTTTTGTGTTAGATTTTTGTACTATATTTTTGTGCTGTATTTTTTTGTCTTAAATTTTTTTTTCTCAATTTTCTGTGTTGGATTTTTTTGTACTACATTTTTTTGCTGAATTTTTTCGTGCTATATTTTTTTGTGCTATATTTTTTTGTACTACATTTTTTGTGCTATATTTTTTTGTACTAGATTTTTTGTGCTAGGTTTTTTTGTACTAGATTTTTTTGTTGTATTAAAAAAAAAAACAAAAGGGGTGCCACATGTCATTTTCACTCCTATTTATAAGGACCAAAATGCCCTTCCTAAAAGTGGTTTTTGCCTAAGTAGCATAGGAAGGATTGTGATGATGACATGTGGCACTCCTAATAAGTAGGAAGAAAGGACATTTTGGTCCTTATAAATAGGAGTGAAAATGACATGTGGCACCCCTTTTGTTTTTTTAAGAATATAACAAAAATCTAGTACAAAAAAATCTAGCACAAAAAATCTAGTACAACAAAATGTAGCACAAAAAATCTAGTACAAAAAAATATAGCACAAAAAATATAGTACAAAAAAATATAGCACGAAAAAAGTCAGCAAAAAAATATAGTACAAAAAAATTCAGCACAAAAAAATGAGAAAAAAAAAATTTAAGACAAAAAAAATTCAGCACAAAAAATTTAGTACAAAAATCCAGCACAAAAAAATTAGTACAAAAATCCAGCACAAAAAAATGTTATACAACATAGAAATACAACACATTTTGGTGGGTTTTTTTAGTCTTCATATTTTATATAGCAATATGGTACTCAAATTAAAGATAAAAAGACGCTCGATTTTATGATGAAATTTTTATGAAAAAATAATGTCGTATAAAAAAGTTATGAACGTTTAAAAAATGGGGGTGGAATATGCATGTGCCTTGCATGTGGAGAGAGAAAGTCTATAAATGGAATTTTCCCAAGATACCCTTACACTCCTTTTTCCTACACTTTAATCTTAACCATTGATTTGAAAAATGAATGGTTAAGATTACTTCTCATCATACTTAGGCAAAATTAACTTTTTATTTGATCTTACTCCTTTTATATATATATATATATATATATATATATAGGAAGGGGCTCATGCGAGAACTCCATTTATTGTGAGAACCAATGTGAACACAACCTAAAATAGCTAAAAAACCTAAAAAAAACTAACCCCCCCCAAAAAAAAAAACCTAACCCCCCCCCCCCCCCCCAATCTAAATGCTAAAAAAAACCTAACCCCACCCCTCCCCCAAAACCTAAACCCCCCTCCCCCACCCCCCAAAAACCTAACCCCCCTCAAGCTAAAATGCTAAAAACTAAACCCCCAAAAAACCTACAAAAATCTGAATTTTTTTTTTTGAATTTTTTTATATTAAAATCGCTACTTTTAGAAGCCAAAAAAAAAATTTATAAATTTTTTTTTGCTTCGAAAAGTAGCGATTTTTTTATAAAAAATATTAAAAAATTCAAAAAAAAAAATTTTGTGTGATTTTTAGCTATTTTTAGGCATTTTTGGTTGTGTTCACATTGGTTCTCGCGGTTCTCGCAATAAGAGGTGGTTCTCGCATGATCTTCTCCCTATATATATATATATAGGGGTCCGCTAAAATGAGAACCACCTCGAGTTGTAAGAACCGTGAGAACTACACCGTACGGGGCGAGGTGAACCAATTTTTTTTTCACAAATGTAGATGCGTGTATTATAAACACATTTGTAAAAAAAATAATTCAAAAAAAAAAGTTTTTGAGCACCACAAGTGTGTGTTTACGGGTACCGTAAATTTTCCGGTAGGATTTACGGTACACGTAAACACAAACTTGTGGTGCTCAAAACTACACACAAGACTTTTTTTTTTGAATTTTTTTACAAATGTGTTTATAATACATGCATCTACGTTTATGAAAAAAAATTTGGTCCACCTCGCCCCGTACGGTGTAGTTCTCACGGTTCTTGCAACTCGAGGTGGTTCTCATTTTAGCGGTCCCCTATATATATATATATATATATATATATATATATATATATATATATTAAAAATAGAAGTTAATGAATAGTAATTTTAATATTATAATAATATATAGTTTTTTTAATAGTTTTATTATTTTAATATTATAATAATAGTTATTTTCTTTACTTTTTAACTTTAATCATTTTTTTAATATCACAGGTTGGGATAAGCCTGATGTCAACCGGTATCGAGCTAGTACTGGTATCGAAAATATCGGTACGGTTCTGTTCGGTATCTTCAGTGCTGCTACTCGGTACCATTTGTTCATCCCTGATTACGGGTACCGTACGAACAACAACGGTATCGTACACCTTTTTTTGTTGATTTTCTTCAACTTTTAATTTTTTCTTATTTTAGTTTCAGGGGTAGGGATGAGCTCGGTGCCAACCGATACAGAATCAGTACTGATACCGAAAATACAGGTTACGGTACCGGTATATGAAGGTAAAAACCGGTAGTGAACCGGTACCCGGAACGCCAATAGTCGGTACCGAGTTGGTACTTAAGATCTTTCGGTTCGGCAAATTTGGTACCGGTACCCAGAACCATTTGCTCATCTCTGACCACGGGTTTCATACAAACAACATCGTTACCATATAACTTTTTTTGTTGATTTTCTTTCGGTTATCTTTTAGTGGTTTTTTTCTACATTTGCTTTTTATTCCTGTCAGCAGTTCCGTTCGCAACGTGCTCGTAGTGATTTCAAAACACATGTAAACACAGACTAAATAACAAAAGAAATTCGCCCCAACGCGGCGAATTTCTTTAAACCTAGTATAATTAGATTTCTAAGGGACTTAATTAAATTTTATAACTTCTTTAACGGTAAGTGAGAGGCTTAAAAATTACTAGGTAATTATTTGGAAATAATATTGGAGGAAGTCAAGCATGTAAATTGGTCACTTTGTATATATTTGCAAATTGTGACCAAGTTCATGTAAGGTTTTTGTACTTGAATATTAATAACTCTCATGAAGGTCAAAACACAACAAAACATTGACACATGTAACAATATGAAGGAAAATGGGAGATGTGATAAAGTCTAAACCTTTATTTCTTCTAACTTCTGGGAATGATCCTGATTAATTGGATCTGTCTTTCTGTTTATGTGTATACCAAATCTAATCCAACACATAGAACAATGTTCAAACATCATCATTAATGTTGGATCCCACATTTCCTGAACAAGTACAAACTACTAATGAGTTTTAGTAAAACAAATGTCTTCTTGATGACATTGTTAGTGTTACTTTAGGTGTGTTAGAATGGCTAAGGAACATGTCGGATCGCCAAAGTATCACCTAATGGAAGCAAGAAAGGGTCATGTCACGCGTCTGTTAGCCGTTAGTGGACTCTTCACCTTATTCTACATATTGGGGGCTTGGCAAAGCAGTACTATCGCCCCTACAACGCATACGGAATTCACAAACAAAGTGGCATGTGATAAAACATCTGATAAAGCCGCTGGTTCGTTATCATCAAGAACATCATCACCGTCTTCTGACTCGTTGGATTTTGACAGTCATCATCAATTAATAGTTGAGGATCCACATTTACCCGAGTTCCCACCGTGTAACATGTCCTATAGTGAATACACTCCATGCCAAGACACTTCGCGTGGTAACGAATTCGATAGAGAAATGTTGAAGTATAGAGAGAGACATTGTCCGAGTAAAGAAGAACTCCTGCGTTGCCTCATACCCGCACCACCAAAGTATAAACTACCCTTTAAATGGCCAAAAAGTCGAGACTATGCGTGGTATGATAACATTCCCCATAAAGAACTTAGCATCGAGAAAGATCGCCAAAACTGGATTAAAGTTGAAGGCGACCGGTTTAGATTTCCTGGAGGTGGTACTATGTTTCGCTATGGAGCCGATTCTTACATTGATGATATCAATGAACTTATACCTCTCTCAAACGGGACCATTCGAACCGCAATAGATACAGGGTGTGGAGTAAGTATAGCTTTTCACTTCTTTATACTTTGAATTGTAAAAAATTAATATTCAAGTTTTTGAGTGTTGTGATGTGGTTAATTCTGTATAAGTTGTGTGAAGGTTGCAAGTTGGGGTGCATACCTGCTCAAGAGAGACATAATCACAATGTCTTTTGCTCCAAGGGACACACATGAAGCCCAAGTATGGTTTGCGTTAGAACGTGGGGTTCCCGCTATGATTGGCATTATGGGATCACAAAGACTTCCTTACCCGTCCCGGGCATTTGACATGGCTCATTGCGCTCGTTGCCTAATTCCATGGAGTAAATATGGTAAGGTTGTATATATGTAGAGTAGAGTCTGAAAAGTGCGCGTAGGCGCGCGCCTGGATGAGCCTTAACAACAAAGTTTTAAATATTATCAGACTTAACAACATACTTGTAACTTGCATGCAGGTGGATTGTATTTAATTGAAGTAGACAGAGTTCTAAGGCCTGGTGGTTATTGGATACTTTCTGGACCTCCTATTCAGTTTAGGAAGTTGTGGAGAGGATGGGACAGAAGTAGAGAAGATTTGAAACATGAACAAGAAGATATCGAGGATGTCGCGAAGCGTCTTTGTTGGAAAAAAGTCATAGAAAAGGATGCTTTAGCTGTATGGCAAAAACCAATCAACCACATTGATTGCATCAAAATCAAAAAGAAGCATCACAAGCCACTTATATGCAAATCGGGCAATGCCGATGAAGCATGGTACTTCTAGTTTTCTTTCTCGTTGTAATCTTGAAGTTATTATAACATTATTCTAACACAATTTAATTCCTTTTTGGTGTGTTTAAGGTATAAAGACCTTGAAGGTTGCATTACCCCCTTGCCAGAAGTAAGCAGGCAGGATGAAGTCTCGGGTGGAGCTCTCGAAAAATGGCCAGCACGTGCAATGGCAGTTCCTCCTAGAATTAGCAACAATTTTGTAAGAGAAATCACAGAAGAGAAATTTCAAAAGGATAACGAAATATGGAAAGAGCGTGTGACAGAATATAACCGCATAGTTACTGCTTTACCTCAAGGAAGATACCGTAACATATTGGACATGAATGCTTACCTTGGTGGATTTTCTGCAGCCTTAATGAAATATCCGGTATGGGTAATGAATGTGGTTCCGGTCAATTTCCAACCTGACACACTAGGAATTATTTATGAACGTGGATTTGTCGGGGTGTACCACGATTGGTGTGAGGCATTCTCAACTTATCCAAGAACATATGATCTCATCCATGCGGATGGTGTGTTCAGCATGTATCAAGATAGGTATATGAAAATGATCTTTTTGCATGTTTCTTCATTATGATTAACATTAGAACTTGGAATATTATTAGGGCGATGCCATAATACACCACTTTGAGATCTACACAACCTGTCTGCCACATCATATGGATCGTATGAGGTTATACGCTATGTATAACTTTTGCGGACCACATACCTATCACATCATAGAGGCAGTATAACTTTTGACACAACACACCATTGTCACATCAATGAGTTTCAGTAAAGTTATGCAGACCCGTTTAAGGTGTATATACATTTTTTGCCATTTCATACAGGTCTTATATACAATTCATATGATATGGTGAAAATACTATACGGCATGTATAACTTATAAGTGGTGTGTGGATGATATCAGATTATTAGTGGTGTTTCCTTTGCCCTGCACTATTATTATCTTTGATGGTTATGATGTTAATTTGTACATTTCGATTCTAGGTGTGTTATCACGGACATTCTATTGGAAATGGACCGAATCTTGCGGCCTGAAGGGACCGTAGTGTTTAGAGATGAGCCGGATCTGATAAGAAAGATTAAAAGTATAGCTGAACGTATGAGGTGGAATACCAAGACAGTTGACCCTGAAAGTGAACCACACAAAGGAGAAAAAATACTTGTTGCTATTAAGACCTACTGGACTGGTGAAGCTAATGAGGAGCGAAACCACACTAAACCAAACTAGCAAGTGTTTCAGGCTGAAGATGCTTGCCTATTCTCCGGCCTGCAGGTTGCAAACGAGCGGGTTGTGAAGCTCGTTTAACCGGTCAAAACATATATAGGTTGCACCGAGTTGTTTTGTCGCAATAGGCTATAGCGACGAACTTCGTCTCAACAAGTTCGTCACTATTGCTTCGTCGTAACAGGTCAAGTTTTTTGTCGCTATAGCGTTGTCGCAATAGATAGGCCTTTGGCAACTAAATTTAGTCGCAATAGGTGTGTTGCTAAAAATATTACATCTATTAAATTAATCTTAAATGTTTTAAATGGAGACTTTTAGAGACCAATTTTCGTCGCAATAAGTATTTAATTATTTATTTAAATTGTCACCTATATCAACAAAAACACTCTCTTAAGTCACTTATAACGTGTTATTTTTCTCTTTAAAAAGAAATTATTACCCGCGCGTTGCGTAGGGACGCGGTTGGAATTCAGAACGTATTGCAAACCATGACAACCGATAAATAAATTTGTAAAATTAATCAAAATGATATATTGGGTTATGCTATTTGCGTCGTAACTCGACTCTGAACTTCAAAATAGTAACAAAGGGTAAAACGATATAGTAAATAACAAAGGTAAAATTAAGGTAAACGAAAAAGAAACAATAGAAACTTGGTCGGTTTCAGCGCGCTCGTTATAACAAAGGAAAAAAAGTTAAAAATTATCTTCAAAAGAGTATCGGCGTGTTCGTTAAAAAATATTAAACTAAAAAAAAACCTTTGCCACACTCGTTATAGCAAAAAAAAAAAATACAAAAAATATGTCTAAAACGGTATTAACGTATTCGTTAAAAAACTATTTAGAGGTAGAAAAGTAGTTTGGTTAAAGTAAAAGAAAGAAAATACAATAGTTAAACTACATGTGTTGTAAATAAAAAAGTTTACACTAAATGACGAAATAGAATAAAGGACAAAAAAAATTGATGAACTTGTAAAACATGCATATGTTGTACAACATTATTTATTTTCTCTTCTTTTATATTATATATAAATATAATATATATAATTAGTGTGGCAACAGTAATTTGAAACTCAAAATATGATCTACGATGTTTTATGTACTAACAATATAGTTTAAAAACTTTCAACGTGTTCATCTCGTAGCTTACATTAAGCTTTACCCGTTTAACTTAAAAATAACCCGAAATTGACCAATTTATAAGTAATGGTATGAACTTGCCACATGTACCCTAACCATAACATTTTGTGTTGTAGTTAACGGTTTATTGAGTCTAATTACTAATTTAGCTAAATCGTAAGGTGTTGAAACTATTCTGATCCATGCAATCCGCTAAGTTTTTTTTTCTTCATATTCATTTAGAAAAAAAAAAAGTTTGCGAATCAACCCAACCCAATTTGTTTTGACTCGCATGGGCGAAGCTTAAATAGGGCGGGAGGGGGCGACCGACCCCCCGAACTTTTCACTCAGTAGCGGAGAATGTATAGTTTTCGTATACAAATTTTTTGGTATATACGTTTTCGACCCCCTGGTTTTATAGAAATTTTTAGGTCTGGTGACTTTCGTCACCCCGGTCGGAAATCTCAAGCTTCGCCACTGTTGACTCGTACCTCAAGTATTACCCTTTCCGACTTGGAATTCGTTTTCATATAAACCCAACCCATCCATTTTTCAAGCTTAATTAATTTATCTATAAAAAAGAAAAGAAAATAGACAACATTTGCATGGGTTAATTTGCTGCAATTTTGCAATCCAGAAGGCATTAAAAGAGCCTAACGAAAACCAAGAGAAATGATAGGATACAATATATAGTTTCTATAATCTAATTATACACCAAAATCCCTCAAAATTGTTTATAGTACATCAAATAGATCATAATTTGATGAGATGAAATTTCAAGTGTTTAAAGTCTTGACTGATTTAAGAATTATCTAATCAAGGGTTCTATTTGAAACCCGATCATTCAGTGTGGTATTGGAGGTACCAAACCGGATAGTATCAGCAATAGTAAGATGTTAGTATTATTGATAGCGCTTTGACCGTAATAGTAAAAACAGATACGGAAAAAGATCGCTCTAAAGGTTTTTTTTTTTTTTTTTTTTTTTTTTTTTTTTTTTTTTTTTTTTTTTTTTTTTACGATTTTACCTATTTTGCAACCATTACAACAGGGGTGGGTTGTCCTTGTCTTCTTTGAGTCCCTGGCAATTGGCACATTTCAACAGCAAATCAATATGATCAGTTACTTACAAGTTACAACATACAAACTACAAATATCTCTGTCAATTAGGGGGTGTTACACGGGTCATGTTCGCGGGTTCAACCCGACCCGGGCCCGAAAATTTTAGACAAACCCGAACGCGATCCGAACTCGAAAATCGTGTCATACATATGAACCCGAACACGACCCATATATTCTTGGGTTGACCCGAACATGATGCGTTCAACCTGAATTTTTTTATTTTTTTTCCGCAGATTAATATATTAAAATTAAAATTACTACAAAAAACACAAATGTATATATTACAATTACATTTAAATTATAAAAGTTTATGTCAAATCTCTTTTTAGGTTATAATTATGGCATAAAATACACACTCAATTTAATTTATAACATAAAACATATTGTACACATTCAACTTAATTTATAACATAAGAAATAATGTACACATTCAATTTAATTTATAACATAAAACATATTATAAAAAATAAATATAATAAATAGTATAAATGGGTTAAACGGGTCAACCCTCCAACCCGACCGGTTTGATCCGAACCTGACCCGTTTAGCTAAACGGGTACACGGGTTCAACCTGAAACTAACCCGAACCCGTTTAGACTAAACCCAAACCCACGAATTTTGTGTTAGGTTCGTGTCGTGTTTTTTGGTCGTGTCAGAAATTCAGAACCCTATTGTCAATTACCTCCATGCTCAAAAAAGGATGTATTTGAAATGAAATGGGATAAAATTGGGGAATTGGCAAAACTTGGTGGGTTGAACTGAGTGAGTAATGTGTCAACCCGGACTCGGGCTGAAACAAGTTTTTTTAGTATGGGTTCAAACGGTCTGAGTGGTTGGGTTGACCCGTGGACACGTTTTCATCCAAATTTATTCTTTTTTATTCATTATTAATGTGCTAATTATGATCACATGCATAATATTATCACATTAATAATCGAAAAACTAAAACTTAACTAAGTTGAGAAGTTGTTAGGCTTTAAAAAACAAATATTATTGAAATTGTAATAAATTGTTTTTATAATGATTCAGGCGTTGGGTCAAACTAGCAAAACTGATAAACTTAATTAAAAGAAGCATGAGACCTGTAGGCCTCTAAATTAATTTATTAGAAAAACTGGATCTTTATTGTAATAATAGTTTTATTATCATATTTCATATATTAATTATTTCAAAATCCAGAAAAAATTCTTTATTGTAATAATAGTTTCATAACTTAATTATTAATCATATTTAAGTTAAACTGCTTCTGAAAGATGCATGAGTTATGCGTTATGAACCATAAACGAGATGGGATGGCAACTTAACTACTTACTACTTTTAAGCAGGAATTAAGCAGATATATAACAAAATTAACGAGCTTGATCCGCACAATATGATAAAAACATACCAGGGATCTTTGAGTGGCTAGCCTTCTTGTAGAAGGAGCTCGGGCCACATATGAAGCAGCAGCAGCAGCCGCCACCCGTATTCTACAACAATTTATAAAATATATTCAAGCAAAGTGAGTCTGCATTTAGTTTGAGTAAAAAAGTCAAAGCAACAACTGAAATAAGATGCACACACACCTTTTATGTACGTCTATATACACATCAGTTTCATCAACAATTTCCTCCTGCATCATTAAGGAAAATTGTTTTAGCAAAACTTGAACCAAAATATAAAGGAAAAAAGGAAAACTGACCTATATCCTTCTTAAATTCTAATTTTCATATATAACCTTTTATATTCCCAATATCATATTTACCCTTCCAAAACAAAAAAAAAAAAAAAATTACTTGACCCATAGTAAATAGGCAAATTGTATTTAAATAATCCCAACTTTCTCAATTTGGCCGATAATAATCCCAACTCAGTTATTTGTCGATAATAATCCGAACTGGTCCACTTTTGGCCGATAATAATCCGAACTGGTCCACTTTTGGCCGATAATAGTCTTCGTTAAAAATAGCTTAACGGAGTTAAGTTTTTTCCTAATTACAAACCGATGTTTTAGGGTTTTTGATTAGAACGAGGATACGAGTTGATTAATGTAAAATTTAGCTCGAAATACTGCCCCAAACGACGAAAACGATGCTTCAATTAGGGTGTTTAAATTTCCAATTAACAAAAATCAAGCCGTTTGGAGCACCGTTTCGAGATAAGTTTTACATAAATCGACTCGTATCCTCGTTCTGATCAAAATCTCTAAAACATCGGTTTGTAATTCGGAAAAAAACTTAACTCCGTTAAGCTAATTTTAATGGCGGACTATTATCGGCCAAAAGTGGAGCAGTTCGGATTATTATCGAAAAATAACTGAGTTGGGATTATTATCGGCCAAATTGAGAAAGTTGGGATTATTAAATCCAATTTGCCTAGTAAATCCAATTTCACAGTAATACCTTTATTTTATTTTTTGTTTATCAAGTAGTAAACCAAAATGATTTATTTATTTACTATAAAATAGGTAAACGTGCTGATTAAGAGTTTTAAAATGATAAATAATAGGGGTGTAAGCCTAAGCTCGAGCTTGGCTCATTTCAGGCTGTATATCTAAAGTTCGAGCTCGACTCTTTTATTATTATTAAATATTAAATATTTTTATCGTATATATATTAATAATTAACATATATTATGTAATATATTTAATTATATTAAATATAAATATAATCTATTTAAATAAATTATAGACTCGTTTAAGCTTGGCTCAATTTGAGCTTTCAGCAAGCCGATCTCGAGTAGTTCAGTACCGACTCAGCTCACAATTACACTCCAAATAAATATGATATTATGAAATTTTGAACATTTAAAAAGACACGAGTAAGTTATACCTGTAAAAGCTCTTCAAAAACATCTTCTAGGGTAATAATCCCAATGACCTCGCCATCTTCAACACCATCAGTAAAATCTTTTGACCATTTTGGTGTGAGGCCTGTGGCTGACTTTGAAGTCTTGTCAATGTTGACCACAAAATCTGATTCTTCTTCAAGCTTGGGCAACAATGGTTTAGTTAGTTGTGAATGTTTATTTGGAGTTTTGCCTACTAATTTCAGATCACCAACATCAGCAGGTAGATGATTCTTGTTTTGTACTTTAACCACTGCTGCCATATGACTGCCACCCTTTTGAAACTCATTAAGGATGTCATATAATGGCATATTTGCTGGAACCCTGAAACATAAAGTTATAGAATTAGTCAAATTATATGATTAAGAAGAATTTATTTTTGAATTTAAACAACTAACTTTCCCCAATTAGCCAATTTACAGATGTCGATTGCAGTTTTAAAAGAACATAGTTTACTTACTAAAGTCTATTTGTCTTATTCAAACATATAAATCCCTAGACTTCATTTATGCATGATTAAGTCCTCTACAACTTAAAAAAAACATGAGATGGCCATTTATATAAATTTTAGAGACTCAATCATGCAAAAAAGGCCATGTTTACTGTTTTTTATTATCATTATAATTAAGAACTTAAACATGCAAAAAGGACATACTTGTAACAATAAATTCATGAGGATTCTTTTCATCGAGTTCTTATACTTTTAACCGATTTACTATGTAAAACTGAAGTCCAAATACTTATGTGATATATTAACAGAAGGTTATTAGAGTTTTCTCAACATTTCCCCTTTTATATATGATTGAATATAACATAAAAAGAAAAAAAAATGAAACTTTAGGGACTTAATCGATTAATCACGGAAAGTCAGTTTGTTAAATACACCATAAACCCTCAAGAAGATTTTTATAACAAAAAAAAGACAATAAACACTTGAGTAGAGAACAAACTTGCCTGGGGATTTTCCTAATAGAAACATCACTAACTAGAGTCTCTGTTTCTGGCCTAACTGTAAGAAGGCTTTTCACCTACAAGGTGAATATACAGAGAAAATCCAACTTTATAAAAATAATGCTAATTTAAGAAGTTGAATATCAGAAAAAATTGAGATACTATGTAAATCTTCCAAACATACGAGTAAAAGTCCGATGATGTTTTTTAGGTTCCCAGAATACACAGGAACACGGCTATGGCCTTTGCCAAGGATTTTTCCAAATGCTTCCCTACACAATATCAGGTACACATAAATACACAGTGTGTTCATAATGGTCAAATATTGCAGAGCACCAAAGATTAACACTGACAAAAGGTTAAAAAATGTCTACCCTGATAAAAGATATGGTTAAATTATTATGTAAACACTATAAAGACATGTACTTTCGTTCATTATTATGTACTTAGAAACTGATAACAATGTGAAGGGTGGATTTTTAGGCCTTTAAATTGGGTTTGCTTTGTATTTGTAGTTTAAAAATCGGGAAAAAGTGTGTTTGATGCTTATGGTGTAATAATGGGTCTAGATTTTTTTCCCTTTCTGCATCGTAACAAGGTTTTGTCATCTGTGTGTGTTGCTCAAGGAGAAAAAGGACGTGCTAGTAGAAGAAAGTCACACACACACACACACACACATATAGAGAGAGAAGCGATTATTTAAGAATCAATAATATGTTGAGAAGAACCACATAATGCATTTGTACCTACCACTTTGAATGTGACACAAGACGGGAACCGCCTCTGTTTCTCTCTCCCACTACTTTCCGATAATATTTATGCACTATGTACAAGTGCATCATGTGGTTCTCGCGATTCTCATCATATTTTAGGTGATCCTAATAATGTGGTTATGCATGCATGGTGATTAGTTTGTGATAGCTTAAAAAAATATTTATACAACATATATAACAAGTATAAGAAAAATTTGGGCTATATCATATAAGTGGATAGCTCATAATACTGGTATATAGGAGCTTATCACTTCCCTATCACTATGTTGATTGATAAAAATAAGAAAAAAACAAAAGCAGTGGAACTCACCAGTTCAATTTTGAATTCACATCCAGAGAGAACGTTGATTCAATAGGTGTCATGGCCTCCTCTGCAGTCTGCACAGATTTCCAGGTGTTACATAAATGTCATCACCATATTTATAAAAAGATATAGATAAACACAACCGAAAAGCAACTATTTAGGGTGTTATTGTAATAGGAGAAAGCTCATTTCAGAACCGCACAACAAGATAACCAAACAGGATCGTTCAATTAAAAAGTTAAAGGGCAAAGATTGAGTAATCACACGTAACTGTGTGAGTGGATTGTAACCAAAAAGAAGGAAAAAGATCGGAGATATTTGGCTAAAAAGACATATATCCAGAACCGAATTGATTAAAAGAACAATTACTAAGATATTGTTTAACTATAAGCCTTCTCTAAAGAACTTGCCTTTCTACAGGAAACATTAGTGAAAGAAATTTTACAATGATATATTTAGTTATTTACTGCTGAGTATACCTTTTCTGTCAAGTCAAGCGCTCCACTTATGATTGTAGCCTCATCATGTGTAAGTTCACCTCCTTTACCAGCCTGTCATGATTTTTTTTTGAATAAAGACAACAAAAGGATAATACAAATTAGTGAAAAACAAACAAAAAGATAATATAACTTTAGAGGTAGTAAGAAGGGCAGGTCGGGCAGTTAAGTAATGGTCAAAACAGGTTCAGGTTGGAACGGGTCACTTATAGTACGTCATGATCGAGTTGGGCAGACCTCCAAACACTTCTTGTGCATCTCTTTAGCTTATTATGATAATCAGTTTGCTACTTATGATTACAAAAAACATATGTTATTACCATGGCCTTGGCTGACTTTCAGCCTGTGTCACCCGTCCAACCCGTTGAAGTTTCTTGATTTGAACCATTTGAGATAAAACATAACCCAAATTGACCCATTTATAATTTATAACTGAACGGTTTCAACTTGCCACCTCTAGTCAATTCTTAGCTTTACGCCATAGACAACTAAACAAGAATGTAGAATGTTTACCTCTTGGCTGTGAATGGAGACGAGTGCTTTCAACTGGGCACGCCGAAACATAGTATCATTATGCCCGATTAAAGCATCTAAAATCTGCATATTTTGTGAACTTTAATATTAGATGCTGGTAAACCTTCTCCAAAGTAGTTATATATAGACAAATCGAGAGATATTAAGTTAGTAAAAATTTCTTAGATAAAAAACTATAGGAACAATTCACATAGACAGAATTCTTTAACATGGATGCTTAGTCATATAAATGGTTTATACTTAAAAAAGTTGCACATAGCACATGAAATAACTGCCTAGTTGTGATATGCATAAATAAAGGCCATGTGTGTGGTTGTGTTCATGTTTAGCTAAAAAGATCTTATAAATCACAAAATAAGCAATCAAAACTTTGAATATTAACTATTTAGGAATTCACAAGTTAGCAAAAACAAGTAGGTGGTGACACATTCAACTATTCAAGAAGCTTTTACTCTTCCCATAAGCTAAAAAACAAAGAGCCAAGGAAAAATTATCTATTAAAGAAACATGCTTGAAATCACCTTTCCAACAGGATAAGCAATCGGATAGCAAATGACCATTAAAAGCCGAACAAGCCCTACAAAATTAGCACCCACGGCAAGTCCATATCTTGTTGATATTGCTTGTGGAATTACCTGGTATGGTACATACTTTTAGTCTTAAACATGCAAATATATTTACCCTATCAAGAGAGACTATCATACTACATCATTAAATACCTCTCCAAAAGCCAGTACAAAAGTCACAGACAACAACACCGCAACAGCTGGATGAAAAATCTTTTCCAGGTAAATAGGCAGAGCCTGTAAACAATTAAAATGGGAACTTAGTGAGTATTAATACAAAGAGGTACAACACCATAAGACAAGTGAAGCTTATAAGCCGTATATTCCATGACATATACAACCGAAAAGTTCTATTGTGTCTAACAACAAGAAATGCAATAGCTCATATGGAAGTCACAACAAGATAAAAATGCTAGTATAGCCTATAAGTACCGAAGCTAGCATATAAAACGATTTAAATCAAACTTGTTATCAACAAACATAACCAAAAATACGTTGAACCGACCTCCATTGCCGCAGCATTACACAACAGCAATGTTACAAGAAGCTGATGTGGCCTTTGAACAATTGGTAGGATAACAGCTGTATCGAAAGCAGATTACCGTCATTAATCGCAAAGTATTAATCCAAAAAACACAAGAATAACATAGTAATCATACAAATTTGAAATGCAGTGACTAATTATCACATGCTATTAATAGAATAATGAATAATCATCAAATTAGAAGCTACTATTTAACTTCCCATACTCTACATATCAAATTAAAATAAATTTCTCGAAAACCTAAAATTAAATATCGAATAAAAAAAAATCAAATCCTACCTAACACATAACCCTGTGTTAGGTAGACGCTTAATACAACAAATTAACAAATACTGCAATACAGAATCGTGTAAAACTTTCAACAGTTGGATACAAAACAAATGAATCAAATTCGATAACATAACGACGAAATGCTACCTGCTTGCTTCTTCTCTCTGTCCGTACCACTCCGGTGAAGAATCTCGAGCTCAACAACTCCTAGAGACATCAACCCTAGGGTAAGACCGGACATAATTCCGGCGAATAGCACAAGAACACACGAAACGCCGGCGTAAATGAACCACGTAGGGTTTCCGAACGCGATAGTGTTCGAATCGTTGACTGTATAACTCGCCGGAGCTCCGGCGACACCACCGGAGGCAGCTAGGGTTAGTAGATTCATTGTTTGTAAGTGTGTTGAATTAAGACGCAAGTTAGACAAGTAGTTGAAGATGTAAGAATGTGGAAAATTGTTAATTGTGTAGAGAATGGAAGCAAGTAAGCAAGTTGCCGCTCATATAACGACGTCGTTGCCTCTTAACTGCCAAAGGGTCCCACTAGCTTTCTTTTTCACAGTTACGCAACTAGTTGAAAGTGTAAGAGCATTCACATCCAAGGCATCATATTGTGAGTGTGGGGTTTTTAAAATGTAAAGAGTATAAAAAGTGGTTGTGAGTGGAGGAGAGAGAAAATATTACTGTTCATCTGTATATTTGGGGGGACACTGTTCACCCACTATAATTTTTTAATATATATTGAAAGTGGTTGTGAGTGAAGGAGAGAGAAAAATGTAATATATATTGAAAAGGAGAGAGAAAAAGTATTTGTTTTTAGTGAAAATATATTGATATAGGAGTTGTTTTTTAGTGGAATGTATGTATATTTTTAGTGGATTGGATGTGAATGCTCTAACTGAAAACGAAAGCCGCCTTTATCGTGGAAATTTTGGAAAAAAATTAAAGATTTTAGAATCTTAGCTATATAAAAAATTTGGTTTATAGTGGGTTGGATCAGGTCGGGTCATGTAAAACAGTAAACATAAACAAACAAAGTTTTGCTGGCCGGATCAGATCGGGTCAGGTTTGGTCAATTTCAATTTTCAAACAATCAAATCATATTTTCTAACTTCCTATCAAATTAACAATCAAAGTTTCAAGTAAAACAGTAAACAACATAAAAAGCCTTCGTAAGTAAGTAAATTAACATAAAAAAACCATCAAAGTTCAAATGCTACCTACTTTTATTTCTCCTAATCATTAAATAAAACAAAAAAAAACTTATCTAAGACATAACTTGGTCTTAAACTAGAAGAATCCGACAAAAAAAGTGGTCCAACCATTTTTTTTTCAATTTTCAATTTTAATTTTCAAATATTAAGCTCTAGTTTTAAATGTTGATTAGTAATCATTTAAACAAACAAAGCTTAAAATAAAACAAAAATATCATTAAATACAAGTCTAGAACAACTAAAAAAACATCCAAAAATATAAAAAAAAATCAAACCCTTATACATATATATTTTCTCATAATCACCACGTAAAACAACAAAAAACATCAATAAAAAAAGATAAATCTTTGGGTTGTGTTAGGTTGGGTTTGGGCTTGGGCTTGGGCTTGGGCTTGGGTAGTTGGGTTAATAAAATTGGATTGTAGACTGGGTTAAGTAAAGTGAATAAGTGGTTAAAGAATAATTATAAAAATTGTATTATATACGTATATATTCATAATAATCAGTGTTTAATTTTTTTTATAAATTCATAATATTTTTTTCTAAAAAGGCGGTTGAAAATTTTCATGGGGTGCGGTTGAGATTTTCAACAAAAATTAGCATTAAAAACCTTTTTTTCAAAGGGTGTGGCCGCCCACCCACCATCGTGGGTAGGTCCACCCCTGCTTTATGTTGGTAGCTAGAGAAATTTTGATTATTGTAAATTAACCGAACATTTATGAAATCCAAATTAACCAAACGTTC
Organism: Helianthus tuberosus; assembly: GCA_030545235.1. Taxonomy (NCBI): domain Eukaryota; kingdom Viridiplantae; phylum Streptophyta; class Magnoliopsida; order Asterales; family Asteraceae; genus Helianthus; species Helianthus tuberosus. The sequence continues at coordinate 195,245,556 of CM060405.1, forward strand.
ATGAGCTATTTGACAAAAAAAAAAAAAATATGTTCATTTAGTTAAACAAATGAAAATGAACACGTACCTTTTTCATTCATGGAATTTCGGTTATGTTTGTTCATATGTGATCCTTAATATACGTTCGCTTGTGTTCATTTATGTTTGTTTGATTCATGAATTGTTCGTTTAGGTTATATTGGTTGCCAAACAACATGAATTGGAGTATTCATTTGGTAGCCTATGTTGTTTTCTATTGGATTTAGTTTTCCTATTTTTAAACAAATAACATTTTTGCAATGAATATGATTAGGAACAATCCAAGATTGCAGTATGTTAGAAAACTGCTACTGATAACAGTTGCAAAATAATATTAAACAGAAATAAAGAAACAGTTAACGATAACAGTGAACCGGGCTTGTGTTTGACACAATTCCCTTAAACAGATTCGCCGTCTGTTCCCAGGGTACGCCGGTTCGAAGCAGCAACAGCGCACTGCCGGACTTGAGCACTTGCCTGAAAAGAAACCGGAGAATGTTGCTGCAGAGATTGAGAGAGGAGAGAAGAGAAGAAGTTGTTTGTTGGTGTGTATAAACTGATCAACTTGATCTGGTTTTATAGTCACAGAAGCATAACCGAATTTTAGCCATCATTGCAGAGAATTAAAACCTAATAATAATCATTACTACATCAGTTTTGAAACTGATAATAATAACCGTTTAATGATCATCATTATTGAATAATAATTTCAGTTTCAGTTTTAAAACTCATTAAAAACAAAAAAACGGTTATGAGTCTTGAGTGCAAAAACTGCCTCCTCCGGGCCCGGGTTTTCGGAGCTGCATTCGTGTCCGCAGGACGTGCGGGCACGCACGAGTTCAACCAAATTCCAGTTCCGAAACTCAATTTTTGCACCCCCCCCCCCTTGCGCACGCGCGGGTAGGACTTGTGGTAAAACATGTCATAAGACTACAATTGCTTAGTCAAGCTTTTTCCTTATAAATAGCATTTTCTTTTGTTCCCACACCAATGTGGGACAAAGTGGTTTTACCACTTGAGACATACATTTACACCAAAGCTTCCAACAATCCCCCACATGAATGGAGGTCGATCCCATAAACAACATTATTCCAATTAGTTTTCAGCAGTTGAGTTTTGCATACGATAGGTAGGTGTTACCCTTTGAACCTTAGCTCATGAAATGCACTTAGCCCGCTAGCTCTGAGTAGAACTCGATGTCTTTGAACTCGTCTGTCGTTGGTGTAGACGACAATGCACTTCACACAAGACTCTCCCTGACAAAGTCAAGTCCTCATAGTCATGTTCGTTATGGTCATGAACATGAGACTGGTTCTGCGAGAGCCATTAGGTATTGTGCCCCAACAGTACCCTTGAAGCGACCCCACTTCTCTCTCACATAGGTGATTCACTATGTATGGTTATTTTAGTCGAATCATTAAAAGCCATAGGCTTAGCCTCACACTTGTCACTTTTAGGAACGGACTAGGAAGTTTACTAAGCTTTGCAATAAACTCCCTTATATATATACGTAGGGTTATCCCCCACAGTAACCTTACTAATTCATACAATTAGGTATTCCTATTGAACTCAGCTCTTGGGATCTCCAGTCTATTGAGTTAGGTTTCCATCATATGAACTTATATTTTCAAGGGCTTTAGTCCCATTCCCATGGACGACTTCTGTACTAACTCTCTACTTAGGCCTTTTGTTAGCGAATCCGCAATATTATCCTTTGACATCACGTAGTCAACAGTGATAATTCCTGTAGAGATTAGTTGTCGTATCGTATTATGTCTACGTCTGATATGTCTGTTCCTACCATTATACATTGTGCTACGAGCTCTGCCAAGTGCCGATTGGCTATCACAATGTATACAAATGGCCGATGCCGGCTTAGGCCATCTTGGTATATCCTCAACAAATTGACGTAGCCATTCTGCCTCTTTACTTGCTTTATCTAAAGCGATGAACTCTGATTCCATCGTGGATCTAGCGATAACCGTTTGTTTTGACGATTTCCATGATATAACAGCACCTCCAAGTGTGAATATATACCCACTTGTTGCTCTGGAATCATTCGTGTCAGATATCCAATTTGCATCGAAGTGTCCTTCTATAACTTCTGGATATCTGTTATATTGCAACCCGTATTCTCGGGTGTATCTTAAGTAGCGAAGTAATCGAGTGATACAGTTCCAATGCATTGAACTTGGGTTGCTCGTGTACCTGCTTAGTGTAAGGACCTGCAAAAATGTCCCAAAATACTCCGTAAGTAGAAACCCGGACCCCTAAAACCCTAAATTTCATGAAAAGTAAAGAAAATCCAATTTTATTGACCTGTCGCGGGCCGCGTAAGACTTAAGGAGAGTCTACGCGGGGCGCGACAGCTTGTCCAAACTCCGGATAAGCTTCAAGGCCACGTGTCAGACACGTGGCAGACCTACACCATGACACGGCAGCCCTAGCCGTAGCTAGGGTGGCCCTCGCGGGCCGCGTAAGTGTCTCTTCGAGCTTACGCGGGACGCGTAGAACCTATTTTTCAGCTATAAATTGGACGTTGCATGGCATGTCTTCTGTGTTCGAAATTCACTTTCAAAACGTCAAAATTCTGCTTATATACGAGTGTTTAAGAGTTGAGACGCTGCTACGATTACAGGGTAATAACTCGATCACTGCTACGATACAATGTCCGATCGATTGAAACCGATCCGATGGATGTTTAAGTGCTGCCTGAATTCGGGCTATACTTTGTCATTCGTCGTGAGGGTTTTGATTTCGTGAGCTTATCGTAAATGTTGTATTAAGTTACTAACCTAGTTTCGTGTGCATTGTTATTTAACTAGGTTACGAGGCTTAATTAGTAGGCAAAACTCTGTCCAACTAAACTTGCAATGTGAGTCATTCTCTTTTTACCAAATTGTTTCCAAAACCCTATTTATTTTCAAAGTTATAATTACAGGTATTAAGTCTTTGTACTCTTCAATTACAGCCGGTATGTGGGGTTTTGTATACATTACTTGATAATCGTCACCATTGGACAACGAGTTAGCCAATGGGTGATATGACCATAGTCATAGAACGGGTCGAGTGACAAATACCGTTGGGTAATTGGTTGATATAAACATTGTAATCACCCTTAATACTGTAATTTATAACAATGTGTCAATTTGTACAAATTGAATGACTCGCCAGTATTTACCCGCTGATAAAATCTTTTTAAACATGTTTCAGGTGATTTATTGTGATCAAGGAAAAGTGCCGCGTAGCACTACTAGATTGGATAAAGTGGCTCAATAAAAAAATAAACATGTTTTTGTAAACAGGAAATTTCCACGTGAAATTCCTTTATTGTAAATTATGGGGTTTGTCCCAAAACGTGAAATAAAATAATCGGGTATTTTCAGTTTAAATGATCCTGTTTAAAATTTCCGCTGCCTAATTAGCACCAATACCACGGGTTTCTGTCTCACGGCCTCTGAACCGGGTAAAACCGGGTCGGGGTCGTGACAGAAAAAGGTGGTATCAGAGCCACTGATTTAAGCCAATTAAGTATTTTGAAATACTTAATTTTCCAAATTGCCATTCTGTGATTCTGTGAGCATTTAATTTAATAAATAAAATTTTAACTTAAATTTGTGTGTGTTTCTTCATGTGTGCTAACAACATGAATGAACTGTCGGAGGCACTCCGAAACTTTACAATCCATACCACGGATATGGATATAGCAGGAACCCAATCCGGCTATCAAGCGGATACTGAAGAGCCACTGGTATTCCAGGCCCAACCCCAGGAGAAACCCAAGCCTAAAAAGAGAAGGAGAATCCTAGACTGGAAACGCGGACGAAAGAAGAAGTCAGCAGCCCAAAAGGTGAAAAAGACAGAGGATCCAAAAGACAAGGGAAAGGGAAAGGAAGTTGGAGAAAGTTCCGGGCAAGCCCAGGAAATGCCACTGTGGGAGGAGCTTGATCGAAAACTTGCAAACTGTGACCTCATCGGACCTGCCGATGAAAACCTTTTCAATTTCCCATCCCAATCTGAACTTCCAATTAATTTGGAACCTGCTATTCCGGACCCTATTGTCAATCCCCAACCTTTTACAGGGCAGTTGGAAGAGTGGTGGATGAGCGACTGACATTTTCAGAATTTCATGAATAACCCCAATGTTTATTTTCCCCAGTTTGATCCTGAACCTGCACCATTCCCACCTATGAGCGCAGAGAACGTTGCTGAGTTACGCCGCTACGGCGAGGAACTGGTGGATGCGGGCAATCGGATTCGGGAAGTGGGGGAAAACATCATATGGAAATACGATGAGAGGGAGCGTCGTTTCTGAGAAGCCAATGGACTGTGGTTGAGAAGTTTTTGTATAATAATAATAATATGTGAGAAAAAAATAATAATATAAATAATAGTAATAATAATATATATACTATATTATAATGCATGAGGGAGGGGCATTTTAAGATACCTAAAAAATAAGAACTGTTTCCCCTCTTTATTTATAGAAAGACCCCTAAAATGAGGGTAGTTTGGTCTTTTAAACATTATTTATTTTTTAGCCCCTAAAATTATTACACTTAAATCCCTAAGGTTTTAACAAAATTATAGATAATTAGTTACAATTCACCCCTCTATAACAAATTTATAATTTTTTACGTATTCTTGACATATCTTATAAACTATACTGTTTAAAAAAAAATCCAAAGATAGCATGACGACCTACACATTTTTGTCGACGTTTCGGTAGTTGTCTTGTTCAATATCGACGCACGGATTAAAAGGTATAAGTCGATAATGCGTTAATGTACAAGTAATTAATACTTGTGATCTAATGTGCCTAATCTACAAAGATGGGCTCCAAAGATGGGCTCCATCTATGCAAACAAAAACAAAAGAAATTAAAAGTACCGTAACATAAAATGAAGATATTATGTGTCACATTTTATTTTATTAAAACTGCCTAATATCTATACTTAAATATATCTTATAAAAAAAACTTAAAACTAACCACAACAAACTTCCTAAATAAAGGGGTGACAAATCTAAAATTAAACCTTAATGCACTTCTATAGTTACTACTATAAATATAGCAGGACACTCCTATATTTATTGCTAAACAAAGTTAAAAAAATGGATCCAGTTCTGAATTCAATTGTTTCGAAAGGTTAGTTTTGTTATATCTCAGCAGTGAATACTTTTTTCTTCTTTTATTTACTTTTATGTGAATGTTAACTTTTTGATTTTTCAGATTCAGTTGCATGATGAACATGCCAATTTAAACAACACATTTGTCGAACAAGCTTCTAAGGTATTGATTTTGCTGGTTTTTAAGTATTATTTTTGCGTATATCTTTCATATTAACATGTTCGTTATGTTATTATATGTGTGTTTTATTGCAGAATGATTGTGATAAAAGTATTGATATTATTTTTTATGGTACAATGTTTAGTTCATACAAGTCTAATCTTCAATGTGAATTTAGTGAAGATGTAATTTTAAGGTTTATTTAATCTTTTTTTAACTTTTGTATTCAATTTTTGTCATTTATAGGGATCGGAATTTTGAGGCTCAAAGGAAGAGATTCAAGAGACTATCTTAATGGAAATGGAGTGAGGTTATTAATTTAGACGATTATGAGGATGATGACAAAGAAGGGGAATTAGAAGATACTGTCGATTCAAGCACAAACCAGAAAACCCGATTAAAAATACGTCGAGTGTCAATTCAGAAGCGGAACAGATTCCATGCAGTCTAATATGTAATCTATCAAGTGTTTTTATATATATTTTTTTTCATTTTCAGTTGTTATGTTTGACCTAGACGTATGAATAAAGTTTATTTTATATTTGAACTTTATCTTTGTGTTAATATAATGAAGTTATTAACCATATTAATAAAGTTCAAAATAAAGTTAGTATCCTAAATTTACAAGTCAACTAAACGTATATAAGTTAATATCCTAAAGTTGCAATAAATAGATATTGCAGTTAGATATAGTCAAGCTGAAATTATAAAATTTTGCAGTTATTCTTGGATATTAATCTAATAATCTGTATTTCTTAATTAAAAAGTAATAAAGTAATAAACTTTAAAGCTAAACTAAAAAACTGAACTTACTATGATATAAAGTTAATAAAAATAATTATTTTATAAACATTTTTATAACAAGTAATATAAATAAAATACTCCAGAAATTTATAATCTTTACTAGATAAATTCTAAATTGAGTTGCAAATTTTTAGGAATTATAGGTTCAACTATATTGTTATAGATAATATTAGTCAGTTCTAAAAGAATTATTTACAAACTTGACTAGATACATAGTAGTAGATTGTGTTGCATATTTTTTGGGATTATAAGTTAAAAGTATACTCATATAGATAAGATTAGTTAGGAACGAAAAATTTGAACTTAGTATGATATAAAGTTAATAAAGATATAAAATCTTACCATCCTATTTTTTATATTTGTAAAAAACGAAATTTAACAATTTAAGTTAAAGCTCTAAAACGTACTTACGAGTCAAATACTATTTTTTATTTTTATAAAAACGAAAATTTTAAACTTGAAGTTTATTGGATGGGTACTATGTAGATATTTAGAAAAAGTTATGAACTTTAAAGAATAAAATTATACTTTATAATTTAACCAATAAAATAAACAAACTTTACAATTATAACAACTTATCTTTTATTTTTTGTCTTTTGATTATTAATTTTTATAAAAAAAGAACAATATTTTTTTCTTTTGATTATTAATTTTTATAAAAAACAAAACTTTTACATATGTGTAAACTTATGACATATATCCACCACAATAATGTTATCATAAATATTATATGAATAAGAAAACTACCAGAAACGAGTGTCGCCCCCGCCGCATCGCGCGGGCACCCTGCTAGTATTAAATATGTATAATAATAATAATAATAATAATATAATAACTAAAATAAAACTTTTGTAAAATCGACAGTTTGTATTGAGGCATAATATTATATAAATATAAATGTCGCAAGGTCGACGATTTTGGTTATATTTGTGTTGACTTGATTATGTGATGATTGCCTTATCGTGTTTAGTTGCTATCCAATGTGTGACAATAATATATATATATATATATATATATATATATCTTGTTAATTATTCAGATGGAAAACGCAATAAACCAACCGACAACTGAAGTTAACCAATCAGAATAACACAATGAAGATCATTTTCTTAATAGGCAAGATATAAAAAATATCGTTGCTCAGGGAATAGCCAACACTATCCCTTCCATCGCCGCTGCTGTTAAGAATCCTGCTGAACCTTCCTAAGCCAACAATAGCAAACATACTCGCGATGATAATTTCAGTAACAATGTAAATGGAGGCGGCAATAATAATGTGGTTCAAGCCCCAATACTCAAGAAAATGAAAGTTGCAACACCTGGTTGCACTTATAAAGAATTTCTTGCCTGTAAGCCAGTCGAATTTGCAGGCAATGAAGGGGCGACGACTGCACTACGTTGGTTAGAAAAGACCGAAGCGGTAATTAAAATCAGTAAGTGCGCAGGGGAAGACAAGGTTATATATGCATCCCACCTTTTCAAAGAAGAAGCGTTAGAATGGTGGAACACGGTGCTGCAGGCAAAAGGAAGTGACATGGCTTATGCCATGAGTTGGGAAGAATTTAAGAAGTTGGTGAAAAGAAAATTTTGTCCCGACTATGAAAAGGAACAAATGACGAATAAGTTCCTGAACCACCGAATGATGGATGTTGATTGTCGAGGGTATACTTCGAAATTCTTCGAGTATGCTAGAATTGTGCCAACTCTGGATTCGCCAGAACCGGTACTTATTTCTCGCTATATTGGGGGTTTAATTAGCGAGATTCATGATATTGTCAAAGCTGCGAGACCTGGCACAATTGACGATGCTGTTGAACTGGCCAATACCTTGACAGATGGACTGGTGCGCATGAGAGAAGAAAACAGGAAAAAGGAATTAGCCCAGAAAATTTCCCAAGGGTTTCGTGGGGGTAATAGTGGTAGTAATTTCAAGAAAAAGGGAACTGGGCAATCTTCCACACCTCCCTTCTGCAAAAACTGTCGAAAGAAACATTTTGGTAAATGTCATGAGAAATGTAATTTCTGCAAGGCACAAGGGCACTGAGAGGAGGGGTGCAGGAAGAAATCAACGATTTGCTTCAATTATGGAGAAGCAGGGCATTTTAGACCAGAATGTCCAAAATTGGTCAAACCTGGTGAAGGAACTAATAAGAAGAACGTAAGAGCCTTCCAGCTGACTACCCAGGAAGCAGATCTAATTCCAGATGTGATAGCTGGTACGTTTCTTGTACATGACGTTTACGCGAAAGTATTATTTGACTGTGGTGCAAACCAAAGTTTTATCAATACCTCATTCTGCCAAGCTCTTAAGCAACCTTTAACCAAACTCAGGCAGGGTTATACAGTAGAAACGACAGATGGAAATTCTGTTAGAATAAACAAGGTTTTTGCAAGAAGGAAAGATAGAACTCTCAGGCCATAAATTTTCTGCAAACCTGCTACCTATGGATTTAGCTGGATTCGATGTTGTATTAGGAATGGATTGGTTAGTAGCCAACCATGCTCGAATCCTTTGTGATAAAAATTCTATAGAAATTCATACACATGCAGGAGAAGTAATTGTGATTACGGGAAATAAGCCACGTAAACCAATGAAGTTCATTTCAGTAATGAAAGTTGCTAGTTATGAACGAAAGCAAGGAATAGCGTATATGATTTCGGTAATCATTAACAATAAAGGTAAGAATCTGGAGGAAATTTCAGTAGTGTCAGAATACCCAGATGTATTCCCGGAAGAGCTACCAGGATTACTGCCCAATAGGGAAGTAGAGTTTAGAATTCATCTAATTCCTGGAACTACACCAATAGCTAAGGCACCATATCTATTAGTACCCACCGAAATGTTAGAATTGAAAAAGCAGTTAGATGAATTGCTAGGCAAAGGATTCATACAACCTAGTTCATCCCCTTGGGGAGCACCAGTGCTGTTTGTGAAAAAAGAAGGATGGTTCGATGCAAATGTGTATCGATTATAGGGAATTGAATAAGGTTACAATTAAGAATCGATACCCATTACCTAGGATTGATGGTCTTTTTGATCAACTTCAGGGAGCTAGATATTTCTCTAAGATAGATTTACGCTCCGAATATCATCAGCTGAAAGTACAGGAAGAAGACATACCTAAAACTGCTTTCAGGACTAGGTATGGTCACTACGAGTTTACATTCATGCCATTTGGACTAACAAATGCTCCTGCAGCATTTATGGACATGATGAATAGAATTTGTAAACCGTATTTGGAGAAATTCGTGATTGTCTTCATCGACAATATACTTATTTATTCCAAAAGCCAGGACGAGCATTGTGAGCACCTGCATGCACTTTTAACTTTATTAAGGAAGGAAAAGCTTTACGCCAAATTCTCGAAGTGTGAATTTTGGCTACAAGAGGTGCAATTTTTAGGACACATGGTGAATCACGAAGGTATTCACGTAGATCCCTCTAAAATAGAAGCAATCACAAATTGGAAGGTCCCGCAATCAGCAACCGAAGCTAGAAGTTTTCTAGGATTAGCTGGGTATTACAGGCGCTTCATAAGAGACTTCTCTAAGATAGTTGTTCCATTAACTAAGCTAACCTGTAAAACTGCTAAGTTTGAATGGGGACCCAAGCAAGAAGAGGCCTTTAGGATTTTAAAGCAACGACTAACAAACGCCCCAATACGTGCCTTACTAGACGGAACGGAAGATTTTGAAGTCTTCTGCGACGCTTCTACGCTAGGGTTAGGATGTGTGCTAATGCAACGCAAAAAGGTAATTGCGTATGCATTAAGGCAGTTGAAAAGGAATGAGGAAAATTATATGACCCATGACTTAGAATTAGGAGCAATAATTTTCGCCCTTAAAATTTGGAGACATTATTTGTACGGAAGTAAGTTTACTGTCTATACAGATCATAAAAGTTTACGGTACATATTTGGGCAAAGAAGATGGATGGAAAATCTAAGTGACTACGATTGTGATATTCAATATCACGAAGGAAAGGCTAATGTAGTAGCAGATGCCCTAAGTCGTAAATATCATGAGAAGCAAAAACAAGTTCATGCTCTTAGGTTAAATCTCCAATTAGATTTAATGGAGCAACTGAAGAACGTTCAGAAAACGGCAATCCGGGACGATGCTGAAGGAATGAAAGGAAGAATAAAGGAATTAGAGCAAGGAACTGATGGAATTTGGAGATTCCATAAGAAAAGGATTTGGGTACCTAAGCAAGGAAATTTAAGAGATAAGATACTAGAGGAAGCCCATAAGTCTAGATATACGATGCACCCTGGTCATAACAAGATGTACCAAGATTTAAGAAACAACTTCTGGTGGATATGAATGAAAAAGGACATAGCTAGATACGTATCTAAGTGTCTAACTTGTTCGCAAGTTAAGGCAGAACACCAGAAACCCTCAGGTTTACTTCAATAGTTAGAAATGCCTATATGGAAATGGGAACTAACAACAATGGACTTTGTTACTAAGTTGCCCAAAACCAGGAAAGGTAACCGTAACACCTCGCAAAAACATGACCAATATAATAAAGACACGTGTCATGGACTTTAAACGTGAAATAGATTGATCTGGAGGGACTAAAAATTATCAAACAATGTAAATATGTAAGTAAAAGGATCCAAAGTGTCAACATGCCATTCTTGTGCCTCTGATTGACCTCACATGACGTTCGTATTCTTTAATGAATAAAATATCGAACATAGAAAGTCGTTTGTGCTTAAAATGAGAAGTTTACAAAGCATAAGGGTTAAATGTGTCAACATGTTTAAAATTACCTCTGAGTGACCTTTTAACATTTTCGAGACTTTGTAATACTTCCTTATACTCCCATGGATATCGGATAATAAATTCGTAGAGTTTCGACGCACATAAATGAATAAAGTGGTAATTCCAAGAAATAAGGATCAAATGCGTCAATGTTGCATTTTAAGACCGTTCGGGTGACCTCGTAACTAACCGAAAGCTTAATGATGATCGTTTGAAGACTCAAGACCCTTAAAAGTTAAATTTGGGGGTTAAAAGTGCAATAAACGAAAGATAAAACAAGTTAAGAAGGACCATGGACTGAAATTGCAATTAACAAAAGTTTTTATCCGGTTAGAAGGGAGCCTCGCGGGCCGCGTAACCCTTCTCTGGGGTTTACGCGGGCCACGTAGAAGTGCCAGTATCAGAAAGAAAAGGACAGCTGCAAGTTCAGTCAGTTCCACCACCTTTGCATGCTAGTTTTCGATTCTAGGGGCTTGTTTGATGGTTTATTCTGCCACCACAACACTTGTAAACATCTGGGAGCCTCCCTAAACAGGTGTAATGATCTTGGCAACCTCAAATCTCCTATAAATAGCCCACATTTTGATCACTTTGAACTTGCACAATTGAGTTTTCATTCAAAGCTCACTCTCTGGAGTTTCTTGGAGCTCTAGGAAGCTTTCCTCAGTTCTAATCTCGTGCTAAGAGTTCTTGTAAGCATTCTTAGCTTCTCTAGTTAAGTTTTATTAGCTTAATGACCGAAAGTCAAAGCCATCGTAACTAAGCTTTGACTTGGTGATTAATCACTAACGGTCCAGCCATTATTCGAATTGAAAGTGGCTATGAGTTGGTAATTATGTAGGTAATAAACCCTTAAAAGGACACCTACTCATTATCACTCTAACTTGGTCAATTGTCGGGTCAAACTTATTAACAAAAAGGTCAAACGAGACTGTTTTTACAAATTAATTCATAACTGATAATGTAGAAGTCATGGAACATGTTTTAACACTAAAATAACTTGGTAAATAATATAAGAACATGTTTAGGCATGTTCAACCCGGCAATTCTGGGTTTAGGCTCGGTTCGCAACCGAAAGTCGCAAAAGTAGACTTTTGCTTTGACTTTCAGTTCTGACCCGATTTAGCTTGTTTTAGATATGCCTTAGGGTTCCTTTAGACCATATTACATGTTAGTATAACCCTCTGAGATTATACTATATGGTTCCTTTGAAATCTGATTCATATGCATGTTTCCGTTAAATGCTTAAATGTTGACCATTATGCCCTTTTACCATTAAAACGAGATTTTTGAAAATGTGAGTGGACAAAAATCTTTATTACTGATATTTAACTATGTCCTAAAAATTTGACATCAGTTTATGGTCTGAAATGAGAGTTATGCTCGATATCGTAAAATGAAAGCTTTTTATTAATTAGATGGCATTTTTAGTATAAATCATATTTAAACCCAAACTTTGACACCAAACCTTCTACCCACTGATTTAATATAATATTTAGGGATTTTTGGAGATTTTTATTAAATTTTAAACTGATCATAACATAGAGTTCTTGCATAGGCTCGGTAATTGACGATAATGCCCTTTTCGCTAGTAAAATGAGTTTTACACATCCTTTACATATCAAACCTTTTTCTACTGATTTTATACATTAAATAAATTATTTTAAACAGTAAAGGCTGATCAAAATCTTAGATTTCCTTAATCAACCCGAATATCGTCAAATACCGACTTTTACGCGATTTAGGCGCATAGTATGGTTTAAAACCATATTTGGCACCTAAGACTTATTACCTACTAATGTTATGAATAAATTTTTATACTTTAACAGTAAGTAAAAGTTTTGAACTCAGATTTCCAAAATTTAACCCTTATAACATATGTGAAATGACCAAAATGCCCCTATGGTGCATCGTTTGGCCATAAATGATAAATTTCACATATATGTGATATCTTACTGATATAACTTATTAAAATAAATATTTTTACTGATTGTTTTAGACCAGAACCTCAGATTTCTATTTAACCTCTTTTATAAACTTTAAAATGACCAAAATACCCCTACGGGGCTTAAATGGGTTTTAAATTCGTTTGGGGCATAATGGAAGGTATCCTACTGATATCACAACATATTTAAAGCATATTAACTTGTGGAACCTATACATGACTCATCTGGTTACCCGTTATGCATATTCGCGTTCGGTACGGTTTATGTAGTTAGTTTGCATAAATTAACCGAAACGGGTCAAACCTTATCATTTTTACTTCAAACTCCAGAATGTGTTTAGTTTACCCATATTATACAAGTCTTCATACTTGTCGGGTCTAAATCACATTCTAATCCGGTCTTCGCTTAATCTTGCGTTTTGAACCGTAAACCTTTCATTAAAACTAACCGGTCTAAGTTAAGACTTAAATAAGACCTGTTAGGAATCTAATAGGTTATTAAAACCTTCGTTCCAGATTAGGAGCCTAGTAAAAGCTACCTGTGTTTGCTGATTGATATACGGCTGAGATTAAAATTTATAATTTTGCTCAGGTAAATACTTTTAACTTATTTTCCCCTATACGAGCTTGGGATACGGTATTTAATAATACCGCTTGGTCGGGTATTGAATCTTTAATCGATTGGTGGTTAAATAATTGAGATAACCCGTTTTAATCTGTTTTGTTTGATCTAAACCTTTGGGGGGTTAATGACCGTGTCCTGGATATCCTTGGCTCATTCATTGAAATGGCCACGACTTAAGCACGGGGTGTAGGCATACACCTGACAGTTACGTATGTAAAAAGATATACGCGCCTGTTGAGGATAACTCGCCGTGGGTTTATATTATGTGGTGTGTCTATTAATCTTGCTCCGGCTTCTATCCCGGATCCTGAAAGTATGACAAACATATAAATCTGTATACAAGATTATATTAAATAATTGTCCCAAGTTATAAAAGAATATTTGTGCCTTGTGCATTTAAATCAATTTTTATAACCATTTTTCAAAAGAGTCAGTTAATTGTATTTACCAGTGTAAGCTGACGTATTTTTCAAAAAGATTAAGTGCAGGTACTACGCGTAATGGGCTGGCTACTCCTAGTATCAAATAAAGAGTCTTGCAAGCTTTTGATGCTTAAATCTGTTGAACAACATTTCTTTTTATTTTAGATCCGCCTGTGGATCCACTAACAACCCGTTGTATAATATTTTATTGTACTTTCGAATCGGTTTGTAATAATTTTACTTTTGACTTCTGCTGTGCATTGAACTGTGATTATTGACCATGATGATATCAACTACGTCACGATACTCCCCACCGGTAATACGTGGAAATATCGGGGTGTGATAGTAACGATGCGATCTGGGTAATTGTGGATCGATTAACCAAGTCAGCTCATTTTTCTACCCATGAAGGAAACCTTTAACATGGAGAGATTGGCTAAGTTATACGTAGATGAGGTAGTATCCTTACATGGAGTTCCACTCTCCATTGTGTCAAATAGAGATAGTCGTTTCACTTCACACTTCTGGACAAGTTTCCAAGAAGCTATGGGGACACGATTAAACTTAAGTACTGCCTATCATCCCCAAAAAGATGGACAAAGTGAAAGGACGATTCAAACCCTTGAAGATATGCTCAGGGCATGTGTAATCGACGTCGGTGGGAACTGGGACGATCACCTACCATTAATAGAATTCTCCTATAACAATAGTTACCACACCAGTATAAATGTTGCCCCGTTCGAAGCACTGTATGGACGAAAGTGTCGAACTCCCGTATGCTGGGCAGAAATAGGAGAAAATCAATTATCAGGTCCCGAGATTGTACAGGAAACCACCGACAAGATAACTCAAATCAAAGAAAGACTGAAAACGGCTCGAGATTGCCAGAAGAGTTGTGCAGACAATCGACGTAAGCCGTTGGAATCTCAAATCAGAGACAAGGTACTCTTGAAGGTTTCTCCTTGGAAAGGGGTAGTTCGATTCGGTAAGAAAGGAAAGTTAAGTCCAAGGTACATAGGACCATTCGCCGTTACCCAACGGATAGGACCAGTTGCCTATCGCTTACAACTACCAGAAGAACTAGCCGGGGTACATGATGTGTTTCATGTATCAAATCTTAAGAAATGTTTATCTGACGAATCCCTGGTAGTACCTCTTCAAGATATAGAGGTAAATGAAAAGTTAAAATTCGTTGAGAAACCGCTCCAGATAGAAGATAGAAATATTAAGTTCCTTAAACATAAGAGATTGATACTGGTCAAAGTGAAGTGGGATTCGAAAAGAGGACCTGAGTACACATGGGAACTGGAATCAGAAATGAAGCGGAAGTATCCTTACCTGTTTCAATAAATCTCGAGGACGAGATTTTAATTAAGGTGGGGAGGATGTAAGGACCTTCAAAAATGTCCCAAAATACTCCGTAAGTAGAAACCCGGACCCCTAAAACCCTAAATTTCATGAAAAATAAAGAAAATCCAATTTTATTGACCTGTCGCGGGCCACGTAAGACTTAAGGAGAGTCTACGCGGGGTGCGACAGCTTGTCCAAACTCCGGATAAGCTTCAAGGCCACATGTCAGACTCGTGGCAGACCTACACCGTGACACGGCAGCCCTAGCCATAGCTAGGGTGTCCCTCGCGGGCCGTGTAGGTGTCTCTTCGAGCTTACGCGGGCCGCGTAGAACCTATTTCCAGCTATAAATTGGACCTTGCATGGCATGTCTTCTGTGTTCGAAATTCACTTTCAAAACGTCAAAATTCGGCTTATATACGAGTGT
Source organism: Helianthus tuberosus (assembly GCA_030545235.1). NCBI lineage: Eukaryota > Viridiplantae > Streptophyta > Magnoliopsida > Asterales > Asteraceae > Helianthus > Helianthus tuberosus. The sequence goes on from CM060405.1 coordinate 195,261,201, forward strand.
TTAAGAGTTGAGACGCTGCTACGATTACAGGGTAATAACTCTATCACTGCTACGATACAATGTCCGATCGATTGAAACTGATCCGATGGATATTTAAGTGCTGCCTGAATTCGGGCTATACTTTGTCATTCGTCGTGAGGGTTTTGATTTAATGAGATTATCATAAATGTTGTATTAAGTTACTAACCTAGTTTCGTGTGCATTGTTATTTAACTAGGTTACGAGGCTTAATCAGTAGGCAAAACTCTGTCCAACTAAACTTGCAATGTGAGTCATTCTCTTTTTACCAGATTGTTTCCAAAACCCTATTTATTTTCAAAGTTATAATTACAGGGATTAAGTTTTTGTAGTCTTCAATTATAGCCGGTATGTGGGGTTTTGTATACATTACTTGATAATCGTCACCATTGGACAACGAGTTAGCCATTGGGTGATATGACCATAGTCACAGAACGGGTCTAGTGACAAATACCGTTGGGTAATTGGTTGATATAAACATTGTAATCGCCCTTAATACTGTAATTTATAACAATGTGTCATTTTGTACAAATTGAATGACTCGCCAGTATTTACCCGCTGATAAAATCTTTTTAAACATGTTTCAGGTGATTTATTGTGATCAAGGAAAAGTGCCGCGTAGCACTACCAGCTTGGATAAAGTGGCTCAATAAAAAAATAAACATGTTTTTGTAAACAGGAAATTTCCATGTGAAATTCCTTTATTGTAAATTATGGGGTTTGTCCCAAAACGTGAAATAAAATAATCGGGTATTTTCAGTTTAAATGATCCTGTTTAAAATTTCCGCTGCCTAATTAACACCAATACCACGGGTTTCTGTCTCGCGGCCTTTGAACCGGGTAAAACCGGGTCGGGGGTCGTGACACTTAGCTTGCTCACAGGATATGCTAAGTCTGGTCTAGTACAACTAGGGATGAGCATATGAATACTAATACCGATCCCATACCGATCCCGTACCGATCCCGTACCGATCGGTATCGGTATCGGTATCCCGATCGGTATCCACATTTTGGCGATTTCGGTATCGGTACGGTACGGTATCGGTATTATACCGATACCGACCCTCAAAATACGGTATAATACCGATACCGTACCGTACCGATACCTAACCGACATGTTTCGGTATCGGTATCGGTACCTAGTTTGGGTGAAAATCGGTATCGGTATTTGTCGGTATCGGTACGGGACGGAATACCGACATGCTCATCCCTAAGTACAACTCATAAGATACATCAAGCTATCAATAATTCTTGAGTATTCCAACTGGTTTACAAGTTCACCTCTATTCTTGGCTAGATGTTGACTCGTGTCAAGTGGAGTTCTAGCTACACTAGAGTCGTTTGCATTGAACTTCTCAAGAATTTTGTCCACATAGTGGGATTGACTTAAAACAAGTCCACTTTAGGTTCGTGTGATTTTAACTCCCAGAATCACATCCGCTAAACCCATGTCTTTCATGTCAAATCTTGCCTTTAGCATGTTCTTTGTAGAGTTTATGATTTTGTCATCACTTCCAGTAATGAGCATATCATCTACATATAGACACAAAATGACATATCCATCTGATGTGTCCTTCACATATACACACTTATCACATTCATTGATTTTGAACCCAGCATCAAGCATGACATATCAAACTTTTGATGCCATTGTTTTGGAGCATGTTTCAATCCATACAAGGATTTCACAAGTTCACACACTTTCTTTTCTTGCCCAATGGCACTGAGGTCTTTCTGAGGAATGCACCGCTTGTTGGTACGTTTGAGGTTCATCTTCTACCATATAGGTAAGAAACTCAGGGCCAAAGGATTTTTCAGTCCTTTGCCGTTTACTTTTCCTGATTTGAACTTCATCGGTCTTAGATTGTTTTCGAGGTTCATCGTTTTCAACTTCATCCTCGGGAACAATTTCCTCAATCGGTCTAGAAGAACTTGGTTCACTTTTATCTAAGCATGGGAACATATGTTCAAACCATGATGCATCCTTAGATTCTATTATGGTGCGTTTGCATATTCCAGGGTTCTTATAATCATGCATAAGAAAACGATAAGGACCATAAGGACGGGTGTATCCTATAAATACACAATCCACCATTTTGGGTCCTATTAGTAGGAGCTTAGGTGGTGTGATCACCACCTTAGCTAGACACCCCCACACTTTCAAGGATTTATATGGTGGTTTCTTTCCCGTCCATAATTCGTAAGGCGTTACATCCATTTTCTTATTGGTTGTCATGTTCAACACATAATTTGCCGATAAGATTGCTTCCCCCCACATGTTTTGGTTTACACCAGAACTTATCATCATGGCATTCATCATTTCTTTCAAGGTGCGATTTTTCCGTTCCACTATGCCATTTGATTGAGGGGAGTAAGGAGCCGTGAGTTCGTGGATGATTCCACTTTTTGCACATACGTCAATAAAAGGTGAAACATATTCACCTCCTCGGCCGTTCCTTACGATTTTGATTTTCCGATTTAGTTGATTCTCAACTTCGGCTTTGAATAAGCTAAACTTGTCAATAGCCTCGTCCTTACTCTTAAGTAAGTACACATAGCAATACCTTGTACTATCATCAATGAACGTGATGAAGTACTTGTTCCCACCACAAGTAGGAATTGCTTTTAGATCACACACATCAGTGTGGATCATCTCAAGGGATTCGGTGATTCGTTCAACCTTTTTGAATGACGATTTCGTTTGTTTTGCTTCTACACAAGTTTCACATTTATTAATTGAGTCGATATCGAATGTTGGTATGCAATCAAGTTTAATTAAACGACGAATGGAATTATAATTAACATGACCTAGTCTACCATGCCAAAGATTAGAAGACTCAATCAAGTAAGTAGAACTAGTAGCGGTTTCATTCATTGCATTCACAACCATTACATTGAGTTTAAACATTCCATTTAGGGCATAGCCCTTACCAACATACATACCATTTTTGGTCAACACGACCTTATCCGACTCAATCACTATTTTGAACCCAAACTTGTTCAATTGCCACCCCGAGACAAGGTTCTTACGAATTTCTGGAACATACAACACGTTTGACAAAGTGAGTTCCTTTCCAGAAGTCATTTTCAAAACCACATTCCCCTCGCCTTTGATTTCGGCCATGGCGGAATTTCCCATAAAAACCTTTTCACCATTAGTCACCTCCTTGAAGGTGCTAAACATGTTCTTGTCAAAACACACATGACGGGTAGCACCCGTATCAATCCACCAATCGTTGTGGTTTTGCCCAACCAAGTTAACCTCAGTGACCAAAATCGAGAGGTCCGTGATCATAGCAATGAGGTTATCAACCTCATGAACCATGTTAACTTGTCGAGCATTTTCCTTCTTTGGAAGCTTGCATTCGTTGGACTTATGGCCTTGTTTTTTACAATTACAGCAAGTTCCTTGGAACTTCTTGTAACATCCCTTACAAAATTTTCTATTTCCTATTCCAAAAAGGTGCACTAAGAAACCCTAATTGAGACCCCAAGTGATGCGGTGCGACCCGAAATTTTTAAAAACGGACGAAGCTAGCAACAGGGCCCCCTAAACTCAAAGGGGGGATCCCCTAATTAAGTTTATCCGCTCAAAACGGATATATAACACATATTTACGAAATTTATCAACTCGCCTAGGCTATACAGGACACGAGGCTACCCTAGCCTAAAAGGGCAGCCGTCGCGACATGCGCCAGGGAGAGTAGGAGCCGGCGCGACACGCGGGTGAGACAAATTTTCAGTATAAAACCCAGGACTTGGCACTTGCATGGTTTGATAGTTACGACGAAAAATTTCACTACGTACGTTAATATATCTCCGTTTCTTTCAAAAACACAATCATAATCCCGAACCTCTGCTACGATAACAGGGTAATAACTCGATCACTGCTACGATACAATCTCCGATCGATTAAAACCGATCGGATGGATGTTTAAGTGCTGCCTAAATTTGGGCTATACTTTGTCATTCGTCGTGAAGGTTTCGATCTCGTGAAATTATCGTAAATGTTGAATTAAGTTACTAACCTAGTTTCGTTTGCAATATATATTTTACTAGGTTACCAGCTTAAAACAGTAGGCAGGCTCTAACCGTTTAAACTTGCAATGTGAGTCATTCTTTTTTCATCAATTTGTTTTCAAAACCCTACTTGTTTTCAAAGTTATAATTACAGTGATTAAGTCTTTGTAATCTACAATTACTGCCCCTATGTGGGGTTTTGTATACACTACTTGATAAGCTTCACCATTGGACAACGGGTTAGCCAATGTGTGATATGACCATAGTCACAGATCCGGTCGAGTGACAAATACCGATTTGGGGTAATTGATGGATATAAACATTGTAATCGCTCTTAATACTGTATATTATAACCAATGTCTTTTTGTACAAAATGAATGAACTCACCAGTATTTCCTACTGACCAAATGTTTTTAAAACACATTTCAGGTGATTACAGAATATTGGAATAAGAGTTGTGATACGGCACCGAAATGCTTAAAGAAGTGGCTTATTTTATCAATCAAACTAACTAAATTAAGAAACGTTGTTTTATGTATTCGGGTTTATCCCATATTAAAGCTACCTTTGTAAAACATGGGTTATTCTCATTTGTTTAATAAATAAAATCCGGTGTTTTCTAAACTCTGGTATTTTCCTAACTCACGGTCCTGATGAAATTTTCCGCTGCAATACTTTTCAAAATAACCACCAGTACCACTTGACTGCTCGCGGCTCCCGTCCAGGGTGTGTTCGGGGGTCGTGACAAAGGTGGTATCAGAGCCACTGGTTTAAGCAATTGGGTGTTGTAATAATACCTAAGCTTGAACGAAAGAGTTAAGAAATTGTTATTAACTGGTAGCACCCAGGATAGTATTTAGACTTGAACTTAAGAAAGATGCCTTAGTATAAGCTTCGAGATAAGCTAATTACTTGTGTAGATAAAGTGTGATGGGTATTGGTATGCCGTAAGGATGATGACTAGAACATTGCAAGTATGGTAAATAAGCAATAACACTTGGCCACTGTTATTTCTTGTTTATTGGTACTACTTGGTTCTAGAATATGATCCATCATGAGAATACTAATTTCCTTGCTTCTTGATGCAAGCCATAATAAAAGATGCACTTTCAAAATCATGATTTAAGAAAGATCTATTTATGGGAAATACAAATTACCTCTCTGGTAAGACTGGGTATGGTGTAGCAGACTCTCCAGCTTGTCCGGGTAAGGGGGGTTACCTCTCCGGCGAGACCCGGTAAGATGGGGTATATGATATGTCAAACAAGTGACAGAGTTCCCTAAATAGTATCATGACCTAATGCCTGACTTGTTTTTGGAAACATGAATCTGTTAAATACATTGACCTTATGAATTATTATATAGATATGTATATCTATAAGGAAATCCAAAAGCCATAACGATTGACAATTTAGAATAAATCATGTGCATGTGTCTTAATGATAATTCTAGATTTCTTTATCAGGAATCTCTTGTATACATCTATAATTCCGATATCAAAAAACTATTTCATTTGATCATCCGTCTCGTAACTCGTGCGACAAGATAAACGATGTAAACCCTTTAAGTTGGGACGCCATCGAAAGTATAAGAATTCCCCTGGCGTTACCTTAGACTATTAACACAAGCAGGAAACCTGTAACTAAAAGTTGTGCTAGGCACCAAACATCTAAAAAATTAAGCTAATAAGAGTAATTCTACTTTCTTTAAGAACTCTTGCGAAGATAAAAGTAACCACGACTAGATGCACTTACAAATACTCTCTTCACCTATAATCCTACTAAGATTACCAGTAATAAATAAGCTGTTACGATAATACATGGGCTGCAAAGGACTAAAGTTGTCCAAACCATTAGTATATATGTTAAGAAGAATGAAGTAATGTATGATTCAAAATTTAGACATTAAGATAACGAGACCCAGCTTCGAAACACATGATCAAGACATATGCCATAAATGGAAAGAATGAAAAGAACTGACAGAAAGGAAATTCTGTTTGCTTCATAAAATGGAACAAATGGAAATGATGATTCCGGAGGTGATTGCTTAATTAGGTTGAGATTTGCAAGTCAACCTGAGAAGTGACCACAAGGAGACAAGACAGATCAGCCGACAAAGTTCATCTAGGTGATGAAAGCTGCGAGTTATGCACGGAAGTAAGACATAGCGTATATGGTCTTGGAGTTCATTAACACTAGAGGCATGGAACTGAAAGAAATTCCGACCGACGTTTTCCCAGAGGATCTACTTGGACTATCACCCGACCGTGAGGAGAAACTCAGAATTCATCTGAGACTAGGAACAACACCGATTGTTTTATCACAAAGTTAAGACTAATGTGGCAGTTGATGCTTTAAGTCATAAGTTTCATAAGAAACCGAAACAAGAACGTGCTCTTAGATTGAATTGCGGATAGATTTAATGAAACAATTAAAGAGTACCCAAGAAACAACAATCAAGGATGATGCTGAAGGATTATAAAGGAATAATGAAGGAATCAGAAAAAAAAAGAACTGACGGAATTTGGAAATTCCATAAGAAAAGAATTTGGATACCTATCTAAGGAAACATACATAATTCTTAGGAAAGCTCATAAAACTAAGTGTATGATTGATGTGTTAAAAATGCAACATATAAATTTCATCAAATAAGGCATAAAACTAACCCCTTTTTAGTACTAATGTTGGAAAAAGTGTGCTTTTGTCTTCCTTTTGTATTTTCAGGATTAAATGAGCTCAAATTAACAAAAGAAGCAAAAAGACATCCAAATCTAACATAAATACAAGAAAAGGAACAAAACGTGACATACCCGACCCCACGACAGCATCTTCCCAAGCAAAACAAGACAACAGAAGACTGAACACGCCCCGTGCTCAGCCAGCACGGGGGCGTGCCCAAGTGTCAGCAGAAAAGACAAAGTGGTATAAGCTTCTATTGCCCACCACGGGGCCGTGCTCAGCGGACACGGGGCCGTGGTCAACTATAAGATTCACACAATCCAGTAAATCTGCATAGTACAAAGATTCTTCTGCACCACGGGGTCGTGCTCAGCGGACACGGGGGCGTGGTCAACTAAAAAGACAAAACTGCATTAAATGAAGAAAGAGAAGGATGTGGACACGGGGCCGTGCCCGAGCTTCTGTTCAGCCTATAAATAGAAGTGCTTGGCTAAAGCTCAAACCATCCCTTGGCACACCACCTCTCTCACACTTCACACTTCACCCACCACCCACCACCATCATCCATTGTCCATCGTAGAGTATGTGAGTCGTCTCGGGATCCAAGATTGATCGTAAGAGTTCTTGACAATCAAGGCCATGTTTGCCTAAGTCTCTTACATCACTTGGTGAAGACAAAGTGTCTAGTGTAATACTTTTTATTTCTAATCTTTTCGCACTTTTTACTTGGTTTTGTATTAATGACTTTAATAACTAGTTGCTTATGTTGAAGGTGATCTTTCCTTATCGTTTGTCCGTGGTGTCTTGGCATTATTTTACTGTCTATATAAAATAAAAGATTTTCACCATTCATATCTCCACGGTCTATATGGAGGTATGTTGGCTACCTGGTCGGGGGTTAAGGGAACGGTTTGGTAAAGGTCTTGCCATTGTTCAGCGTTTAGAGGTCCTGCAATGGACCTGGGTCAAATTTAGTAGGACCTCCTTCAATACTTAACGGTATTGGATGGCGGGGGTCCAAACTCTTTGATCCCCTCATAAGTTAACTACTATTAATACTATAACCCGGCTATTTAGGACTGTATCCCTGCTGACTCAGACTACTTAGTCGAGGGTAACGTCACCTCCAAAAGAGGGGCCTACCATAATTTGCATTAATAACTTAATTAATTATCTTCCAATAATCCACCCTTTTAGGATTGTATCCTTGCTGACTCAAACTACTGGGGTGAGGGTAACGTCACCTTCAAAAGAGGGGCCTACTACAATAACTAAGATAATCTCTTAAAATAGTGCAAAAGTGCGGAAATAATCAAAGGTTACACTAGATACGAGTCGGAACCAAGTGATTCATCTTGTCTATCTGTTTTTCTTTTTATTTTTATTTTTCAGCATTTTAGTTAGTTTTTATTTTTCTTAGTTAAAACATTTTTCTAAAACTTTTTGATTTGATTAGACGTTGAGGATAAACCGGTACTAAAAGCTCTTGTGTCCTTGGACGACCTCGGTATCTTACCAACACTATACTACGCTCACGATGGGTGCACTTGCCCATATGTGTGTCTAGTGTTAGTAAATATCGTGTTTTATAAATTTAACTTGACTAAAAAGTGTTAAAGGGGCTTAAAATATACACCTAATATATATAACACTAGAATACGCATCAAGTTTTTGGCGCAGTTGCCGGGGACACAAGGATTTTAAGAAAGTTAGGAATCAACGGCCTAATCGTTTTTCTTATTTTTCATTTTTTTTAGGATTTTTTTTTTAGTTTTTCAGTTTCTGCAGAACTCAGCACGGGCCGTGCCTGGTCGGACACGGGCTGTGCCCAGCATCATCACTGGCAGTTTTTATTTTCTGAGTTACAGAGAGCTGAACACGGGGCCGTGTCGGTGCAACACGGGGCCGTGTCCAACTCCCAGTAACAGGGATCCAGAAAACAATCACTGTATCTCTGACCACGGGCCGTGTTCACCGAGCACGGGGCCGTGGTGAACATTCTGACCAACGTTCTTTTCTGTTTTTATTGCAGGACTTGGAACCCAGGCGCCACATTTGAACCTCCTATGTAGTGCATGAGCTCCAGTTCTAGTAGAGACATAAAAGAACCTCTAGAAGAACCCGAACGCTTTCTCAGAAAAAGACTTAAAGCTAAAAATCAAGAGAAAGTTTCAGGGGACCCACTTCCAATGGCGGACCAACGCACCCTCATGGATTACCTACGGCCCACCGTAGGCAATCTCGGCGCCGCTATCAATGCACCGAATGTCGAAGCCAACAACTTCGAACTTCGGCCGCATTTGATACAAATGCTCCAAAACTCCGCAACCTTCCATGGGCTTGCGGACGAGGATCCCCATCTACATATTACTAATTTCTTGGAAATATGTGATACTTTTCGGATCAATGGAGCATCAAACGACGCCATTCGCCTTAGGATGTTTCCATTTTCACTAAAAGACCGAGCTAAGGCTTGGCTTAACACCCTCCCAGTTGGCTCGGTAAACACCTGGGATGATCTAGCCCAAAAGTTTCTATATAAGTATTTCCCTCCTGCTAAAACGGCTAAATTAATGACTGAAATTAATACATACTCACAAGAGGATGGGGAATCCTTATATGAAACTTAGGAAAGGTTTAAGGAGCTTCTAAGAAAGTGTCCTCATCACGGTCTAGCGGTGTGGCAACAAGTATCCACTTTCTACAATGGGTTGTTGCCACACACAAGACAAACACTTGATTCAAGCTCCGGGGGACTTTTAGGTAATCGTCGCCCAAATGAAATATATAATCAAATTGAGGAAATTGCTCAAACCAATTTTCAATGGCACACTCCCCGAGGTAATAAATCTATTGCCCCGGGCGTCCATAAGGTTGATGAAAGCACCTCTTTACAAGCCCAAATCGAGGCCCTCTCTTCGAAAATCAAAAGGCTAGAAATGATAAAAACGGCCTCGGTTATGGCTTGTGAAGGGTGTGGTGGGTCACATAAAAATTGGAGTTGTATGAAAGAATTAGATGAACAAGCAGAAACGGTAAACTACATTGATAATAGACCTAGGCCGTCGGGTCCTCCAACGGGTACCTACAACCAAGGATGGCGTAACCACCCAAATCTTGGTTGGAGAGATCCCGGCAATAGTAATAACCAACAAAACCAACGAACTAATTTTCAACAACCACAAAATTTCTCTCAACAACAAGGTGGAAGAGAAAGGCTTGAAGATACCGTATCTCGCCTCATCTCCGACACCGAAAAGAAAAACTCGGATCGATTTCAACAATTGGAATCAAATTTTAGAAATCAACAAGCTAGCATTCAAAACGTTGAAAAACAATTAAATCAACTAGCTCAAAATTTCTCCGAGAGACCACAAGGCGCGTTACCAAGTAATACCGAAACCAACCCAAAGGCGCAAGTACACCTCATCACATTAAGAAACCGAACCGTGGGTCCCGAGGATGCCCCATTACCACCGGTTAAAGGAAGTCAACTCAGCCAAAGCACGACTTCACCTACAACTCAACCAGAAGAGGCTTCTTCACCAAATCAAGAGCCCACCAAGTCTCCTCCAATTCCGTACCCCGGTTAGTTAAATCGTCAAAAGACCGATGAGCAATTCGCAAAGTTCGAAAGTTTACTAAAACAATTGCACGTTAATATTCCTTTTATTGAGGTCCTAACCCAAATGCCTAAATATGCAAAATTCATGAGGGATTTCCTCACTCACAAAAGGAAAATTGAGTCATTGCAATTAGTTAACTTAGGCGAAGAATGCTCCGCTTTAGTACTCAACAAACTTCCACAAAAGAAAATCGATCCTGGGAGCTTCACAATTGCTTGCTCGATTGGGAAGTCCCCCGTTCGTAATGCATTAGCCGATCTTGGGGCTAGCATTAACCTCATGCCCACATCAATGTTCAAACGACTCGGCCTAGGAACAACAAGCCCTACAAAGATGAGCATACAACTCGCCGACAGGTCCGTCAAATTTCCACAAGGTGTCGCTGAAAATCTACTGGTCAAGGTTGACAACTTCGTTTTTCCAACCGACTTTGTCATCCTAGACATGGAAGAAGACACCGATGTCCCTCTCATCCTCTGGAGGCCATTTCTAGCCACCGCCCAAGCAGTGGTGGATATGAATGACGGAACGTTAACATTGAAGTTTGGGGACGAGGAAGTGAAGTTTGAATGTGGAAAGAAAGTAGAGGAAGAAGACCCGGTCAACTACATGAAGGTCATAGACTCAAGCTTGGATGACGCTCTCCGACGGTGTAACATGGGATGCAATACATCCCACTTGGGTAACATGTGACCAGGCTTTGGGTCTAGCCAAGGACCCTTATAAACGTGGCGCACCACGGAGGCATTCCGCGGAACTATCCTTAGTTTAGTTTAGATTAATTTTCTTGTTTTCTAGTTAGTTTTAATTTTCAGGAATAAAACACACTTGAGATGGCAAAGGATGTAAGGGAAACTTGAACCAGCACTCCATGCAGGAAAAACAGGACCGTCCGACAATTTCTTCGTTTACAGCAAGCTCGGCACGGGCCGTGTCCACCCAACACGGCCCCGTGCTGCACAGTCTGCAGAAAAAGACCCAGTTCAGGTAACTGGACACGGGCCGTGTTCACTCAACACGCCCCCGTGTCCAGGCTTCTGTTTCTTTTGTTTTAATTTTGTTACTGGCACTTGAACACGGGGCCGTGCCCGGACAACACGGGGCCGTGTTCAGCGCCCAGTAACACAAAATTTTTGCTTTTTCACACCTTTTACACATTCAATCAACCTAAAAACTTATTTTTGGGACACATTGAGGACAATGTGTAATTTAAGTGTGGGGGGGGGGGGGATGCTAAAACCTTGAATCTTGCAAGTCCTAAATACAAGCCTTACACAAAACTCTATTGGAATTGCTAATCACCCCAATTTTTTTTCAAAAATTTTCATTTTTTTACTTGTCTAGGTTTAACTCGGGAATTTCAAGTTCTAAAAATGTTATATTTTTACGAATTTACAACCGATAGCGTCGTGATAAAAAAGAACCAACATAAGAAAATTATGAAAAGGCATGACAAGCTTAGTTAAAATTTGATTATATATACTTGATCACATAAAAACCCATTCCCACAAAAGTGAGTTTTGAGCCTTTATTGAGCATACAATTACATATCATTAGACTAAATGCTCATTTTTCGTTTCTTGTGTGAATAGCCGCTTGGTTCTTACGACTCTAGAACTTGCCATGACGATACATTCCCAGTCCTTACCAACTTAAACCCGAGTAAGTAAATGATGGAGGCATTAGGACTAACCCTTTTTATTTCTACACCATTATTTTTTCTTTTTTTTTACCACCTACCCAAAATCCCCCTAGTTAGCCCCTTTGAGCCTAAACCTTTTCATTTCATAACCCAAACCAAACACCCTTTTACCCACCAAAACCTTTTTATTTTTAACCCTTTGTTTTAGTAACAAGTTCAGTTTTTCGTATGACTTTCAAAAAAAAAAAAAATAAATAAATAAATAAATTTCTTGTTGATGATGAAGCAAAAGAAAATAAACAAACAAGTTCATTAAAAATAACTTTGTTTGAATAATAGCTTGATCAAAATAAAAGTTACAAAAATAGAAAGTCTTACGAAAACCGACACTTGTTACGCTTTTAGCCCTTTTTCTACTAACTACTAACCACTAACCCAACCACCTACCTTTAACCCAAGCCTAACCCTTCACCCACAAAGTCCTCTTGATATTTACAAAGGAATATAAGTTAAAAAGGAGGAGGATTGATTGCTTGGCAAGCCTATGGTAGGAGTAAGTTCCATGCCGCTCTCGAGTGATTCACAAAAATACATTTTCGGCCGAGTGTTGAGTGATCCCCGTGAGGTATGTGAACTTGTATATAAATAGAATTTTAAAGAGGCATGTTATGCCCTAATAAGTAATTTATCTTATGAAAAGTTTTAAATAAATCATGACGAATAGAATTGTAAATAAATAAAAATAAAATTAAATAAAGAATCTTGGAAATCCCGACACTCTACGACAAGCCCAAAAACCTTCTTCTCTACCCATTCCATTTGGGAGTGTAATAGCCACATATTAAAGAGTTTTGCTTGAGGACAAGCAAAGATTCAAGTGTGGGGGTATTTGATGTGTTAAAAATGCAACATATAAATTTCATCAAATAAGGCATAAAACTAACCCTTTTTAGTACTAATGTTGGAAAAAGTGTGCTTTTGTCTTCCTTTTGTATTTTCAGGATTAAATGAGCTCAAATTAACAAAAGAAGCAAAAAGACATCCAAATCTAACATAAATACAAGAAAAGGAACAAAACGTGACATGCCCGACCCCACGACAGCATCTTCCCAAGCAAAACAAGACAACAGAAGACTGAACACGCCCCGTGCTCAGCCAGCACGGGGGCGTGCCCAAGTGTCAGCAGAAAAGACAAAGTGGTAGAAGCTTCTATTGCCCACCACGGGGCCGTGCTCAGCGGACACGGGGCCGTGGTCAACTATAAGATTCACACAATCCAGTAAATCTGCATAGTACAAAGATTCTTCTGCACCACGGGGTCGTGCTCAGCGGACACGGGGGCGTGGTCAACTAAAAAGACAAAACTGCATTAAATGAAGAAAGAGAAGGATGTGGACACGGGGCCGTGCCCGAGCTTCTGTTCAGCCTATAAATAGAAGTGCTTGGCTAAAGCTCAAACCATCCCTTGGCACACCACCTCTCTCACACTTCACACTTCACCCACCACCCACCACCATCATCCATTGTCCATCGTAGAGTATGTGAGTCGTCTCGGGATCCAAGATTGATCGTAAGAGTTCTTGACAATCAAGGCCATGTTTGCCTAAGTCTCTTACATCACTTGGTGAAGACAAAGTGTCTAGTGTAATACTTTTTATTTCTAATCTTTTCGCACTTTTTACTTGGTTTTGTATTAATGACTTTAATAACTAGTTGCTTATGTTGAAGGTGATCTTTCCTTATCGTTTGTCCGTGGTGTCTTGGCATTATTTTACTGTCTATATAAAATAAAAGATTTTCACCATTCATATCTCCACGGTCTATATGGAGGTATGTTGGCTACCTGGTCGGGGGTTAAGGGAACGGTTTGGTAAAGGTCTTGCCATTGTTCAGCGTTTAGAGGTCCTGCAATGGACCTGGGTCAAATTTAGTAGGACCTCCTTCAATACTTAACGGTATTGGATGGCGGGGGTCCAAACTCTTTGATCCCCTCATAAGTTAACTACTATTAATACTATAACCCGGCTATTTAGGACTGTATCCCTGCTGACTCAGACTACTTAGTCGAGGGTAACGTCACCTCCAAAAGAGGGGCCTACCATAATTTGCATTAATAACTTAATTAATTATCTTCCAATAATCCACCCTTTTAGGATTGTATCCTTGCTGACTCAAACTACTGAGGTGAGGGTAACGTCACCTTCAAAAGAGGGGCCTACTACAATAACTAAGATAATCTCTTAAAATAGTGCAAAAGTGCGGAAATAATCAAAGGTTACACTAGATACGAGTCGGAACCAAGTGATTCATCTTGTCTATCTGTTTTTCTTTTTATTTTTATTTTTCAGCATTTTAGTTAGTTTTTATTTTTCTTAGTTAAAACATTTTTCTAAAACTTTTTGATTTGATTAGACGTTGAGGATAAACCGGTACTAAAAGCTCTTGTGTCCTTGGACGACCTCGGTATCTTACCAACACTATACTACGCTCACGATGGGTGCACTTGCCCATATGTGTGTCTAGTGTTAGTAAATATCGTGTTTTATAAATTTAAAACTTGACTAAAAAGTGTTAAAGGGGCTTAAAATATACACCTAATATATATAACACTAGAATACGCATCAATGATGCATCGTTGAAGTAATAAGGGGTATCAATGTTTGAATAAGAATTGCGAATAAATAGGAATGAAGAAGGATGTAGCAAGTTACAAGTATTTAATTTATTTGCAAGTTAAAAACTAAACATTAGAACCCTTTAGGTTTACCTCAACGATAAAGATATCAGTATGGAAATGAAATTGATAACAATGGATATTGTTACTAAATTACCCAAAAACAAGAAAGGGTAACGATGCAATCTGGGTGATTGTAGATCGATTAACCAAATCAGCTCATTTCCTACCAATGAAGGAAACCTTTAGTATGGAAAGACTAGCTAAGCTATACGTAGACGAGGTAGTATCACTACATGGAGTTCCACTCTCCATTGTATCAGATAGGGATAGTCGTTTCACTTCACATTTTTGGACAAGTTTCCAACAAGCAATGGGGACACGATTGAATTTAAGTACAACATACCATTCCTAGACAGATGGACAAAGTGAAAGGACGATCCAAACCTTGGATGACATGTTAAGAGCATGTGTTATAGATTTCGGTGGAAATTGGGACGACCATTTACCATTAATAGAATTCTCCTATAACAATAGTTAACACACAAGAATCAATGATGCCCCATTCGAAGCACTTTATGGACGAAAATGCCGAACCCAAGTATGTTGGGCAGAAATAGGAGCAAGCCAATTATCAGGCCCCGAAATTGTACAGGAAACCACCAACAAGATAACTCAAATCAAGGAAAGACTAAAAATGGCTCGAGATCGCCAAAAGAGTTATGCCGATAATCGACGTAAGCCGTTAGAATTTCAAGTTGGAGACAAAGTACTATTGAAAGTTTCTCCTTGGAAAGGAGTAGTTCGATTCGGTAAGAAAGGAAAACTGAATCCAAGGTATGTTGGACCATTTACAATTATCAAACGAATAGGACTAGTCGCGTATCAATTAAAAATGCCAGAAGAATTAGCCGGTGTACATGATGTATTTCATGTATCTAACCTTAAGATATGTTTATCTGATGAATCACTGGTAGTACCTCTTTAAGGTATAAAGGTAAATGAAAAGTTAAAGTTTATTGAGAAACCTCTTTAGATAGAAGACAAAAAGGTCAAGAATCTCAAACACAAAAGGTTGACTCTGGTCAAAGTAAAATGAGATTCCAAAAGAGGACCTGAATACACGTGAGAGCTGGAATCGAAAATGAAACGAAAGTATCCTTAGTAGTTCCAATAAATCTCAAGGACGAGATTTTAAACAAGGTGGGGAGGATGTAACAACCTCACAAAATTTTCTATTTCCTATTCCAAAAAGGTGCACTAAGAAACCCTAATTGAGACCCCAAGTGATGTGGTGCGACCCGAAATTTTTAAAAACAGACGAAACTAGCAACAGGGCCCCCTAAAACACAAAGGGGGGGGGGGGATCCCCTAATTAAGTTTATCCGCTCAAAACAGATATATAACACGTATTTACGAAATTTATCAACTCACCTAGGCTATACAGGACACGAGGCTACCCTAGCCTAAAAGGGCAGCCGTCGCGACACGCGCCAGGGACAGGAGGAGCCGGCGCGACACGCGGGGGAGACAAATTTTTAGTATAAAACCCAGGACTTGGCACTTGCATGGTTTGATAGTTACGACGAAAAACTTCACTACGTACGTTAATATATCTATGTTTCTTTCAAAAACAAAACCACAATCCCGAACCTTTGCTATGATAACACGGTAATAACTCGATCACTGCTACGATACAATGTCTGATCGATTAAAACCGATCCGATGGATGTTTAAGTGCTACCTAAATTTGGGCTATACTTTGTTATTCGTCGTGAGGGTTTTGATCTCGTGAAATTACCGTAAATGTTGAATTAAGTTACTAACCTAGTTTCGTTTGCATTATATATTTTACTAGGTTACCAGCTTAAAACAGTGGGCAGACTCTGACCGTTTAAACTTGCAATGCGAGTCATTCTCTTTTCATCAATTTTTTTTCAAAACCCTACTTGTTTTCAAAGTTATAATTACAGTGATTAAGTCTTTGTAATCTACAATTACTGCCGGTATGTGGGGTTTTGTATACACTACTTGATAAGCTTCACCATTGGACAACGGGTTAGCCAATGTGTGATATAACCATAGTCACAGATCCGGTCGAGTGACAAATACCGATTTGGGGTAATTGGTGGATATATACATTGTAATCGCTCTTAATACTGTATATTATAACAAATGTCTTTTTGTACAAAATGAATGAACTCACCAGTATTTCCTGCTGACCAAATGTTTTTAAAACACGTTTCAGGTGATTACAGAATATTGGAATAAGAGTTGTGATACGACACCTAAAGGCTTAAAGAAGTGGCTTATTTTATCAATCAAACTAAATTAAGAAACGTTGTTTTATGTATTCGGGTTTATCCCATATTAAAGCTACCTTTGTAAAACATGGGTTATTCCCATTTGTTTAATAAATAAAATCCGGTGTTTTCTAAACTCTAGTATTTTCCTAACTCACGGTCCTGATGAAATTTTCCGCTGCAATACTTTTCAAAATAACCACCGGTACCACTTGACTGCTCGCGGCTCCCGTCCAGGGTGTGTTCGGGGGTCGTGACACTTCTTTTTCCCAACTCCCCCTTAGGTCCAAGGTTGGAGCGTTTCCCATGAGCTTTCTTTCCACCCTTCCCACCGTTCTTGTTTCCCTTCGAAGATTGGCCATGTTCAACAATATTGGCCTTTGCTGTTTCAGGATTATCAATCCTTTCCAGAGCAACTTTATTATCTTCTTCAATGCGAAGGCGAACAACAAGATCTTCAATGGTCATTTCCTTTCGCTTATGCTTGAGATAGTTCTTGAAATCAACCCAGCTTGGTGGTAGCTTTTCGATCATAGCTGCAACTTGGAATGTCTCGCTGAGCACCATTCCTTCCGCGTGAATATCATGAAGAATAACTTGAAGTTCTTGGACTTGGCTAATGACAGTTTTAGTGTCTATCATTTTGAAGTCCAAGAACTTAGCCACCACGAATTTCTTAGTGCCCGCATCTTTTGTTTTGTATTTGCGGTCCAAAGGCTCCCATAACTCTTTGCCAGTCTTGGCTTTACAATACACATTGTAAAGCGTATCAACCATACCATTCAAGATATAGTTGCCGCACAAGAAATCCGAATGATTCCAAGCATGAACCGCGCTCACTGATTGAGCATCCACATCCCCTTGATACACATGGGGAACGGTTTCAGTCAAGAACCGTGCTAGGTTCAGAGTGGTCAGATAAAAGAACATCTTTTGCTGCCATTGTTTGAAATTCACACCGTTGAATTTCTCCGGTTTCTCAGCATGTGAGACTGCGTTAGGCAGTGGTGCAACCAGGCCGGTTGTGACAGCAACAACGGAAGTCACGACAGCAGTCATGACTGCAGAAACAGAAGTAGACATGGGCTGGGACGCCATTCTGAAAAGAAAACAAAATGCAAAAACAATTAGTAAAACAAGAGTCTGTTTAAGTTTGTTAGAAAACTGCTACTGATAACAGCTGCAAAATAATCTGAAACAGTTATCGATAACAGTGAACCGGGCTTGTGTTTGACACAATTCCCTTAAACAGATTCGCCGTCTGTTCCCACGGTACGCTGGTTCGAAGCAGCAACAGCGCACTACCGGACTTGTGCCTGAAAAGAAACCGGAGAATGTTGCTGCAGAGATTGAGAGAGAAGAGAAGAAGCTGTTTGTTGGTGTGTCTAAAAAGATCAGCTTGATCTGGTTTTATAGTCACAGAAGCATAACCGAATTCTAGCCATCATTGTAGAGAATTAAAACCGAATAATAGTCATTACTACATCAGTTTTGAAACTGATAATAATAACCGTTTAATGATCATCAATATTGAATAATCATTTCAGTTTCAGTTTTGAAACTAATTAAAAACAAAAAAAAACGGTTATGAGTCTTGAGTGCAAAAACTGCCTCACGCAGGCCCGGGTTTTCGGAGTTGCATTCGTGTCCGCAGGACGTGCGGGCACGCACGAGGTCAACCAAATTCCAGTTCCGAAAATCAATTTTTGCACCCCCCTTGTGCACGCGCGGGTAGGACTTGTGGTATAACATGTCATAAGACTACAATTGCTTAGTCAAGCTTTTTCCTTATAAATAGCCTTTTCTTTCGTTCCCACACCAATGTGGGACAAAGTGGTTTTACCACTTGAGACATACATTCACACCAAAACTTCCAACACAATAGTCATAACCAAACCATTTCTTTAGCCGAGTCCACAAAAGGAGTTCTTATGTACATGAATGTCTCATGCGGGCCCAGGTTTTCGGAGCTGCATTCGTGTCCGCAGGACGTGCGGGCACGCACGAGTTCAACCAAATTCCAGTTCAAAAACTCATTTTTTGCACCCCCTGCGCGTGGGTAGGACTTGTTGTAAAACATGTCATAAAGCTACAATGGAGTAGTAAAGGCTTTATCTTATAAACAACAACTCACTTTGTGCCCACACCAATGTAGGACAAAGTATTTACCACCTTTTGAGACTTTCATTCACATACCCAAAACTTCCAACATATAAGTCCTAAACTTTTTCTACTAACTATTAACTACATGATCTTAAATGGCATATATAATGCTTTTTTTATTTTATATGTGGAGTCTTATTTATTTTCAAAGCATAACATATTTTTTATATTGTTTTCCTCTATGTGCGCTTTTCTTAAAAATGCCCAAGTTTTTTTTGTGCCTTGCGCCTAGGCTCCGGGCGAGACCAGTGCGCCTCGCCTGTGCCTTGCGTCTTTGACAACATAGGTATGACGTATTAAGGAGGCTCAGACTCTGATCTAGGGTTCGTTTGAGGCAGATAAACTCAAAGACATTTAATTTATAATTTAGGTGGCAGTAGGCGGGAATCATCATTAGGGTGGTGGCCCAACTAGAGAAGCAAAACTTCTAAAAACACCTTAATCGGGGAGATTATGGGTTCAAGTTCCACAAGAAATAAAAATAAAATTTATTGTTAAAAATTTAGGCAGAGTCACACTTATTGGAATCCTTTCCAGAAAGATGGAAACCTTCGAGAATGGAGTGAGGAGACGAAGAGTTTTTTTTTTCTTTTTTCATTTTGATTTTTTTATTAGACCATCCGTAGTGGGCATCATCTCCGGCGTGATCCCCCCAAACACGCCCAAAAACGCCGCCGCCCCACCTCCGCTGGCGTGGTCCGGCAGAAAACCCCCCTCCAGCGTGATTTAAAACACGCTCAAATGGTATTTTGGTGGTCAATCAGATGTGTCCCACTTTTTCTTGACCAATCCCCCTTTTTGTTAGTTTTCTGTTTTAGTTAATTCTTTAAACCCTTTTTTAACATAATACACACATCCCCACTACACCCATAGAAAAACGCCCAATAATGCCCCTTGCTGACTGGACTGACACATGGTGGAAAACGCCCAAGGGTGGGGGCATTATTCCCCCTTACCACTACGCATGGTCTTATAAAGATTACTTTAGTTATTTTACATTAATTTAACAAAATGCTTAACGGGGTGTCGGTTAAAAATTGTAACTCAAACATACAACTTTTAAAACTTAGACCTCAAACATTTAACCAAATCTAATCCATATAGACTATTTATGTAACTAATCTTATATTAATTTAACACCATAAGTAGGATAGTTTGTTAAGGGAGGGTTCATTGGAAAAACTAAAAAAATGGGGAATAATGTGGAAACGACTTAAACGAAGTCGATTATGTAAGATTAAATGTATTTTATGTTATATTTAATCTAGTAGCCATTATAATCATTTACATTATATAGATCAAAATATATAACAACATATTATTTAATTAGTTGGTAATTGTTGATGGGCCATATTACCCTTATTAACTAATTAGGGTTTCCTATTGGGTGCATATATAAGGAGAATAATGTGGAGGTTAAAGGGTTAGACTTTTAGACACATAACCTAATTACTCTCATAACATAAATCGACCTCCTCTCCTCAACCGAACACCCTTTATCAGTTCTTATCACCATCATTAGATTGCACCCTAAGAAGGAACCAGATCACTCTGACAATCATGTCAAACTCTATTGCTGCGGTTTCATCTGGATTCTCTCCTGGCCTGTCTGCTGCAATCAAAGGTATCTTTCATGTTTTCCATTATACCCAAAACAGAACTGATCAACATGTGGTATCAGAGCATATGTTGATTAGTCGGTTCTATTTTCGTATCCATCAATTCTGGGATAAAAATCTGGAAAACGGAATTTTGAAAGCCTAATATAATTCACAGCCGGTTTCGAGTTGCATATAGCCACTCGAGATCAATGATTTCGGAAAAAGATTAATATTATGTTCACTCGAAATCAAATGGGTTATGTTTTATGACCGAAATCTGTTTAAAAGCCTTAAAAATTCAGGTTTCGGGTCCCAGAATTATTATTTTATTTTTTTAGGGTTCATCATGTGTTCTTAGAAAAATTCGAAATTCCTTAATGTTTTGGAATATGAGTTGGATTATTGAGTGTTTTTCCATGTTTTGATCTATTTTAACTCTTAGAAATTTTCGAAAACTGTTATTAGATTAACAGATAATTTTTTTTGAAATATTTGATAAAATTAGATCAACACTAAAATAGGAAATTACATCTCAAAATCCCTAAGAATTCGAATTTTCAGTTATTTTCACAATAACAGCTGTTAACAGGAGTTTCGAGATCACCCTTTTAACGACCCGAGACCAAGATCTCGACTCGAGACGACTCAAAATCATAAGGGTTCTCAAATCTTTACAACTCGAGACAACGGTTTCGACTAAGGGTTTTAAATCTTCACAACTCGAGACCATGGTTGCGACTCGAGACCTCATTATGGAGTCGAGATCTCATAAAATTCAGTACTCGAGACCATGGTTCCGACTCGAGACCACAAGATGAGTCGAGACTTGACTCGAGATCTCACTCGAGACCTTATAACTGAGTCGAGATCTCACTTGAGACCTAAGACTAACTCGAAATCTCAACCTCATTACTTCAGGCTGTTTAATGTGAACTAAAATTTAGCTTGGGGCTTCGCCCCGAACCTCGTGCAGGTGGTTTGCTATTAAATAATTGGTTTTTGTAAATACTTAGTTAATTAATCAGAATCAAATAATGTTTTACAAAACCAAAATAGCTTAACTTGAATGAGCTTCTGATGTATCATTTCTGGCCAAAGCTGATTTAATACATCTATTTATCGTTCAAGTATTATGAAAGCTATGTTAAGTGTGCATTACAAACGTGAATGTCTTAATATCTGGCCAAAGCTGATTTATTTCATTCATATATAACATACTTAACAAGTGCATAACTAAAGTGATTGTTTCATTTCTGGCCAAAGCTGATTTGTCACAGACACTTTGCACACATACTTAAATGATTACACTTCTGGCCAAAGCTGATTTCTCTTCGTTTAAGTAGAATTTTAATTAAGTCTATTATTTTGATGTTATTAATAGACATATCACAACCTCTTCACATAATGATCCTTATATTAATGATCCTTCATTAATTTTATGATCATTTCGTCTGCCTTATTTTAAGTACCCATAACTTTTCTCACTATAACTTTTTTCTATAAATCAATATCTCATCCACTCTAATTCCTAAACCTAATATGTTTTGCCTTATTTAAAGTTTCTATAAGAATTAGCTCTTAAATTAAATCCTTGATTATCTCTTAAGACACGATAATCCTACTGCTCTCTTCTGATAAAGGTACTATAGAAGAAAAGTAGAGCATGATGAATAGGACAAATCGAACATGATGTCTCTTATGATAATCAAGATCTCTCTAACATAAATGATATCACTAAAGTTATTCCAGATTAAGTCTTTCCTAAGGCTAATCTACTATCTGTGGAATAATCACTAGAACTCCTAAGATGCATGCTTTTATTTAAAATTATAAACTATAAGGTTAAGTGGTATATGTGAATACATTATAATGTTCAATACCATGACCCATAAAGTTAAGGGCTTACGCATGGAAATAAGTACAATTTTTCAGTACATGACATGATAGGATTTTCACTTGTGCAATTTGATGCCTTATAAATCAACTATAACACTCAAAAGTACCAAAGTATAACGAGTGTGTTGATAAGCAATATATGTACAAAGAAATAAATGTTTGGAACTGGAAAATAAGATGTTATTCACCTTACAACCACTAATACCCTAAAAGAGGATTGTTCTAAGATCCATAGTCAAAATACAAGTACAAAATCCCAACTCTAATGTTCTTCAAGGGAAAATCTCACTACATAATTATGCCATTAGACTAGACATAAGCAAGAGACTATCCATTATTCAAAAGAACAGTTGGATAAGTTAATTAGGTAGTCACTTACTAATGATATTTAAGTCTGATAAGTTTCTTATGATATCTGGACATTAAAGAAATCAAATAAAGTCTAACATATATATGATAGGTTCCCACGTCACGTACCTCATTGAAACTTCTCTTGTAGCATTTTAGAGATATCATAGATCAATGGGAGCATTAAGTGTCTTAATAATAACTTGCAATAGTTGCAAGAGGTGTGGGAGTGAAAACTTCATATTACTTCAATTTACACCTCTTGTACAAGACACCGCTCCATCACGACACCATTCCATCAAAACTTGTCTCCTTAAAATCTAATGCTACTCTTACAAAAGTTTCACTGTTGCTTAATTGTGGGCACACTTAGATTTCTTACCTAACCTAACATAATACTCAACAAGAGAAATCACAACGACTAACGTCATTAACTTGTTTCTCTATTAGAATTTTTGGTTGTTAAATATTGACCCTAAGCATGCTGAGTTCCTAAAGATTTCTAAGGTAAGTGGGAGCAGTCAAAGTCCTTATCATGACTTGTAAGGAATACAAGAGGCGGGGAGAAGAGTGTCATTAAATTTCACTCTGAATTTAACTCCGATTACACCTCTTGTACACCATACTGCACCAACTCTTACAAACTTAGAATCCTGAAAATGATAGCAACCTAACCAAGAGCTAATACATAAAACTGAAACTTCTAACAAACCCAATAATCAACTCAGGAGGTCATCTAGGTTTAAAAACCTACTAACTTTGATGATTACATAACCTCCCTAACTGAAGTTGAAATGGATTTTGGAAATGTTTACTGATCCTATCTCTTCAAATTAAGACATTAGCGTCAATTAATCTTCTAAATGGAATAAAACAGTTTTCTAGTAAAACTGATTTTATATGTTCGTATAACGTTTGGGATTTGATTGAATTACCTAAGAGTGTTTATAACTAAACCAAATCCTGATATAAGCGTTAAGACACGAAGAAGCATGATTGATTGTCAAAGGTCATACTTAGGAAGAGATAAATTATCAAAGATTTCTTTGAGGATCATCACTGTTCTAGTAGCTTATAATAGTTTAAAGCTGCATTAGATGAACATTAAAAACAATTTTCCCTAATAACTGGCTGACACATTTACATGTTCATTAGATAACAACCTGAAAGTTCTGAACTTAAGGTTATAGAACAGTTTGTCTGCCAATAAAATCCATGTATGGGTTAATGCAAACATCATAATGTGATGAAATCTTAACGTAATTATTTTCATCAAGAATCAAGTGGATTAATGTACCTACCTCAAAATGAGTGGGAGCAACTAAATTAAACTTGTCTATATAGATGATATTCTTTTGATAAGTATATGTTACATAAGTCAAAGCATTGTTAACACAAACTTTGATATAATAGATCTCAGTGATATCTCTTATGTGATAGATATCATAACATACTGAGATAGATCCAATGGGACACTAGTTTTGTTCCATAAGTTTAAGCTTAAATGGGTCCTTACATATGTAACAAACAATACTGCTCTCCTTTAGAGGATAATAGGATAAATGAGATTATTTCCTTACGCTTCATTAATTGGAAGCCTTATGTAAGTTCAAGTCTATACTCGTTTAGATATTACTCACATTGCAACACACTAGATATGTCTAGATTAACGTGAAGCATTTAATAGAGTATTACAATATCTTTAAAAGAAACGAGAGGCTATAATTTAAAGAAGAAGTGAGAACTCAAACCGGTTGATTACTTTAACTTTGTAATATTCAAAGATGACAAAAATGTAATTTCGGATATATCTTTATGTCAGAAGACAAAACCTATCTCATGGAGGAGTCATAATGTACTGATATCAACAACCTAAGTTATAACGACATAATATAGTCACTAAATGTTGTTGGAAATTTATCAGTGGACTCATAAGTTTATTAACTCCATATAATTATTATTTTGAAGACTTAGTGTGATAAAGTCAGTTACCATGACTCCTTGAACAGTAAGGTGCTGTTTGTTTTTTGTTGGTGCACCTAATGTCTGTTAACTTCGTCTTAATCGAGTCTTATGTCTAGATAGGACGAACGAGCACACAACAGGGTCGAAATTAGGGTTTGTACATGTGTTAGTATGGCATTTCGCTTGAAAGTAACAAAATGCAGTTCAAGCGAAATCAACTTATGTGAGTTCGCTTGAAACCATCCCGATACATCCTCAAGCGAAATCCCATAGCCTATAAATAGGTGTTGTGTGTTGTCATTTGAAGCGAACAGGGACTTGGTCATGGTGTGTGAGTCGAGGTGCTGCTGAATTTTCATCAGAAATCATTGTAAAGACTCAGAAATCAGTAATAGAAAGAAAGTTAAAAGGAACAAGTTGTGTGACGTTGTTTACTTTGATTCCGCCTTAGTAAATGATGATGAGCTGCCTTTACTGACTGTTTAGGGTCACGAAACCGATCCAACATTTTTTTAGAGGTAAAACGTCTGCAGTCTGCGAACCACATCTGCAGACATCTGTAGCTGAAGAGGTGGACCAAACCTCTGCAGTCTGCAACAAGAAGACTGTTTGTTTTTTAACTGACTCTACACGTATATAAAAGCCTCAAACAAATATAGCTTCAATCCAAAGTGATTTCTCCTCTTTATTATCACTTTACTGATTGATAAGTCACCGATTATCAGTTTCACAAAGGCATAATTAATTGATTATTATCATACAAGTGTTGTAATTCATCACAGATACAACCCAATCAATAAAAATTCAATCCTTAACCAAACCCTTTTCAATCTAGCAAAAAAACTCAACAATTTCCAAACAAGAAACTTCAAGAAAAGATTATAAAAGTTACCAATTGGATTCTGGTATCAACAGAGTGCAAGAAAGTGGTGAGTGAAGATATGAACGGGTTCGACGGTGTTACAGGAGCTTCGACGCAGATGAGGGTGGCGGTGGTTAAACCACATACGGCGGTGGAGGCGGCGGCGGCAACTTGAGCGGTGGAGGAGAGATGGTGGAGGAGAAGAGGCGAGAAGCTAGAGTGCTGGAGGAGAGTGGGTGTCGGCTGGAGTGGGGTGGCGGAGGTAGAGGTGGTGGCGGACGGTGGGTGGAGGAGAAGGGGTGAAGGAGAAGAGGTGCTAGGGTTTTGTGAAGAAGAAGAGGTCTGCAGACTCATGAAGACATTGGTCCATGTCTGCACCAAGAAGTGGTCTCGCAGACCTTTTTTAATGAAAGGTCTTCGAGCAAACAAACAGTCTTCAGACCCAAAGGTCTGCGCGCGGTCTGCGCGGCGCAGACATAAGAGGTTCTGAAGACCTTTTCAGGAAAAACAAACACCACCTAACAGTTCGAGAGGTGCTGCATTAAATTTCGATACACAATTAATTATTCGTTTATGAACGAATTGAGGAAACTAAGTTTTTGTATCGAATACATTCATGATATGCTTAAGGATCCTATAACTGAAGGGATATTACCCATAAGTCTTATTAAGAGAGCTCATAGACGGGTATTAATTGATGGTCGTGCGCAACTGCATATCGTACTATGAATGACTAAGTATTAGTTAATTTTCCTCATCAGTTTGATTTTGTATTTCTCTAAGAATATGTCAAGCCGGCATAATGGCATATAGACAAATAAAGTTACAAATCAAACAAAGGGCTTATGCGTATTTTGATCATAACGATTAGGTTTTAAATTAAGGCTATAGTATGACTAATGGGGGTCCTGAGTCGCATAATGATTTAACGGCTGTATTTCTCTGCTATAGTTCTTGTTTAAGGCTAAAATGAGTGTTAACTCCTGATCAGGCTTATCTAATACTCATAGTAAATGATTACTCGGCTAAGTGGGAGAATGTAAGATTAAATGTATTTTATGTTATATTTAATCTAGTAGCCATTATAATCATTTACATTATATAGATCAAAATATATAAAAACCTATTATTTAATTAGTTGGTAGTTGTTGATGGGCCATATTACCCTTATTAACTAATTAGGGTTTCCTCTTGGGTGCATATATAAAGAGAATAATGTGGAGGTTAAAGGGTTAGACTTTTAGACACATAACCTAATTACTCTCATAACATCAATCGACCTTCTCTCCTCAACCGAACACCCTTTATCGGTTCTTATCACCATCATTAGATTGCACCCTAAGAAGGAACCAGATCACCCTGACAATCATGTCAAACTCTATTGCTGCGATTTCATCTGGATTCTCTCATGGCCTGTCTGCTGCAATCAAAGGTATCTTTCATGTTTTCCATTATACCCAAAACAGATCTGATCAACAGATTAGACTCATTCTAACGGCATTAGAACTGGCTCGTCGAACCCTAATTAGGATCTCTTAACCCTAAACCATAAACCATAAACCTCAAACCCTAAAGCTAAACAATGAGGCTAACGTAAAATCTAAACTATAAACCCTAAAAGTTAAACCCTAAAGCTAAACCTTAAACCCTAAAGTTAAACCTTAAATAATAATGATTAACCCTAAAACTAAACTCTAAAGCTAAACACTAAAGCAAAACCCTAATACAAGACCCCAAAAGCCAAACCCTAATATATTTAGGGTTTAGGGTTAATAAATCCTAGTTAGTGATCGATGAGCCGGTTCCAACGCCACTAAAATGAGTTCAATCAGAATTCGTTTGAGTCGGTTCCCTACTGTCACCGCTTTTTAGTGAACCCAATGAAACTCAGTTTGTTAAAACTATAAACTTTGTATTCTTTAAATTAAGAATTCAATGTTTATCAATAAAGTGATAACTTACGATCCAAATAGGATTGCATCTCCACCTGTAATTAAAAAAAAGAGGTCGGTTTTAATGAAAGAGATGGTTTGAAAATTCAAAAATGGCATCACGTGAGACTTGGGGCATGAGAACTACGACCAAATCGTTGACCAAGTTATCCACAAGGGTTGGTGGGAGATTTTGATATTTAATTTATTTATAACTACACCTCATAATTTATTTACTTGGACATATTTAAACAAAAGAGTTATTGCATATTAGGCCCTCAGCTCTTGATTACTAAAGAAAATGCTCAAAAGTTATAGTTCAACATTTTGCATCATATTCAAGTCTTTTTGAGTTCTTGTTGCATGAAAGAAGTAAATATACTAGGTGTTTTCTTTTTTTATATCATGATGGTCACTAAAACTATCTTGATGTTGGCTAATAAGATTACTTAGGCTGGACGGTATGGGCCGTCCTCAGCCCCGGCGACGCCACGTCCCCATCGTCCCTCCACGCCGCCCCGTCCCCATCGTCCACATTTAGACGTTCGCGACAGAGCAAACAGGTGGGCCCCCTTTCTTTCTTCTCGACGACGCCCGGCACACCCCATCCCCCCCCCCCCCCCGTCTTCATCCGTCCCCGTCTTCATCCATTATACTTTGTTGACCATCTGATGCTACATGTTTTCCATCAAAATATTGAAATTCAATTTTACCAGGCTTGCGGATTCATTAGTTTCAATTTCGTATAGTGCTCGCATTCGTTCTTTCACCCTAGGTTAATAACTTGTGGTTAGAGCATTTAAGCTCTTAACCATCTCTTACAGTGTCGCTTGATAAGGTGACGTCTAAATCACCGGATCGAACACTACACGTCAGAGCTCGAACGAACATGTTCTGGCTCACAAAAGGCCTCCGGCTCAAAGAATCTTCTATAACTAACTAGGGACCTACAATCCCAACCGCCTGACAACGACTGGTCCGGTCATAACATCCCGGGCAACGTCAGCATACCCACAAGTATAAATACCTCACTTAAATCTCCAAAGAGGGGTAATCTGTACTTTCCCTCTTTAATCTCCAACTCTCTCACTGAACACTTTCTGTACTACCCGGTACTTATTCTCACGCCCAAGCTTGGTCACAAAGAGGCCCCCTCCCTGTGACGAGGCTAACGTTGTTTTCTCTTTCTGTGATTTCTTACAGGTTGCAGATCTTCATTCTGAGACTCTTCCTCCATTCGGCTCGAGCAGCTGATATTTGAGTCTTCAGTGGCGACATCCTCTCGGATTCACTAAACCTTTCTTTCAAATCAATTTTTCTACATCATGGCATCGTCTTTTCCGTCTTTTGACGATCTAATAGCTGGAAATACCACATCTACATCAAACTTGGGGTACCGTAAATTTTAAATAAATTTTACGGTACCCGTAAACACAAACTTGGGGTGCTCAAAACTACACACACGACATTTTTTTTTGAATTTTTTTACAAATGTGTTTATAATACATGCATCTACGTTTATGAAAATTTTTTTTGGTCCAACTCGCCCCGTACGGTGTGGTTCTCATGGTTCTTACAACTGGAGGTGGTTTTCATTTTAGCGGTCCCTTATATATATATATATATATAGGGTGAGAGTTGGCTATAAAGTCTATTTTTCCTACAAAGTGTAGGAAGTGTTCTAAGGCTGACATGTGGCATTTAGAGATTTTATATTCAAGGGCATAAAGGTAATTAAATAATTAACTTATTTATGGAAGATTTATTTCTTAAACAAAATAAAGAAATTTTTAAGGAAACAACATATCTTTTAAGAATTCAAAATTGTCAGTTACTTATAATACAAAGAACGTATACAGAACAAATTAACATGCATGCGATCACTTATGAACAAATTCTTGATGTTGTGTTTTAGCAGTTATTAGTTTTTTCACGTTGTGTTTTATCAGTTACATGTGTAAACAACTTACATTTCCGTATAACACACTAGTATAAATAGTTTAGATTCTGTATAATACACCAATATAAATAACTTACATTCCGTATAACACACCAGTATAAACACCTTACATTCCATATAACACACCGGTATAAACAACTTAGATTCCGTATAACACACCAGTATAAACAACTTCGGTCGCCAGTATAACACACTAGTATAAACAACTTAGATTCCGTATAACACACCAGTATAAACAACTTTGATCGTCAGTATAACACACTAGTATAAACAACTTAGATTCCGTATAACACATCAGTATAAACAGTTTCGATCTCCAGTATAACACACCAATATAAACAACTTAGATTATGTATAACACACCATTATAAAAGCTTGCATTCCGTATAACACATTAGTATAAACAGATTAGATCGCAAAAAAAAAAAAAAAAACGTATGAACATTTTTTTGGAATAGATTATGGTGTTATTGTTCTCTATTGTTTGAATGTTCTTGAATCATGTTGATGTCTAAATCCATGATTTTTGAGATTTGTGGTTAATTAATGAAGAAATAGCTAGAATAAAGGAGCTGATGATAGTTTCTTTATTTAAAACACGATTAATGACTACAATGCTCCTCGCCTATTAAATGAATCAATAATTAAAACACAAATATTACAAAAATGCCACCCAACTAATCTCAACCATTGATCAAACACAACCTAAAATAGCTAAAAAAACCTAACCCCCACCCCCCAAAACCTAAACCCCCCACCCCCCAAGCTAAAATGCTAAAAACTAAACCCCAAAAAAACCTAAAAAAATAAAAAAAACACACAATTTTTTTAATATTTTTTACATTAAAATCGCTACTAAAAGTAGCGATTTTTTATAAAAAATGTTAAAAAAAAATATTTTGTGTGCTTTTTAGCTATTTTTAGGTATTTTTGATTGTGTTCACATTGGTTCTCGCGGTTCTCGCAATAAAGGGTGGTTCCTAACGGATCCTTCTCCTATATATATATATATATATATATTAAATGTTGATACTTTATCAGTGACTATACTAAGTCTGTGTTAGGGGGGGGGGGGGGGGTGTTGAAAAAAAAGTGTTGTCACGTGCACCACGCATGCACACTTTTTTTCACCTTCACACCACCAAAAGAGTGTTACGTGGGGGCTACATTGGGGCTTTATCACGTGCCCACGTGACACCCTTGGCGCCCCATAACACATAGTCTAGTGTTAGTGAAGACGTGGATGATGGGTCAAACTTTCACACCAGGTAAATCATTGCTATTTCCAAGGAGAATAGATGAGAAAAACAAAATCTTAAAATTGATTATTATATGAAAGTATAGACATATAAGGGTTATTGCTTCTACATTGGCTGTCTTGTGTAGACCAGATCTAGCCTTTTCCGAGTTTGAGATGGATTTGCAAAATGAAGAAAACTCGTTAGAAGGGGTCATAACCAAACACGTAAAGATCTATGTTAGACTATGTGTTATGGTGATGGGAAAGGTGAAATAAAAAGTGTTGTCACGTAGGCGCCATGGAGGCAGGGTTGGTTTCACATCTCACTAAGATGTGTTATGGTAATATGAGACATGGTAGGGTGAGTAATAAAAAAATGAAAAAAAAAAAAAAAAAGAAATGGTAAGGTGGAGATAAACACCCCCTTTCACATTCCTCAACACACGACCTTAGTATGTATGTATATATAGTCCTTGAGAAGTGGGATAGTTAGGTTTCCTTATATAGGTGAGCATTTGGGTTGGGTTAGGCCTAATGGGCCGGATCTCATCAGGGCCTAAGCCCAAATATAGACCCAAACCAGATATACGTAGTTAATTATCATATATTAATTTTCCTAAATTCACCCTTCATGTATTATGCATATGTGGTTTTCACTTAAACAATTGGAGCAAGATAAGTTGGACAGATGAATGGAACCTGCAGAGGGACATTTTCATTGTTCACAATTATTATTTTATTGTTGTTATTATTATTATTATTATTATTATTATTATTATTATTATTATTATCCACCTTTTGATTCTTTAAAATTAAAAAAACACTCTGCACAAATGGACTCTAATAGTTTGAGGCCTCTTTCTTGCTACCACCTAAATTATGGATGCAATTTCTTGGCAACTTGTAATTGTGGTAGGAATAGGTTGGGCCTGTGGGAAGTAAACAAATGCTTCAACAAACAATATCTACCCGAAATTCATGCAAAGAAAATGAATATGCACAACAAACACAATTACAACTTTAACCTTGATCTTAACCATTTCTAATTCCACACACCCCACAAGAAAACATACCCAAGAACACACAAAGTTTGTGCTTATACTTGTATATAAATGTATGCATTTGCATATATATATCGGTGGAGGCAATCATTAGAAAAAAAAGCGCCTTTTAATTAAACAGAAACTATGATTAGATTCACCATTCTTAAAGCCGTTATCTTCGTGTTCGTTCTCTTTCTTCATCCCCACACCGAAGGCCAGGTAGTCCCCATAGTACCACTTACCCCTTTTGCTCCTCGCCCCCTTTGTAATTACCAAATGGCCCTTGCTAATCAAGCATGTGCATATCTACCATTCGTACAAATCCCTCCACCAGCGCCCCGAGCCCCATATGATCCACCAGCACCACCATCTGACGATGAGGACACACCCGAGCCTGAACACATGGATTTGCATGCTCACAGGCACATACATAATGAGGACCGTGACAATGACACTGACGCCGACAATGACAATGGTAATGATCATGACCATGACCATGACCATGATCATGGCCACAAGCGAGGTCATGGGCGTAAACAACAACGACAACATCCACATCATCATCGTCATCATCATAGGCATAGAGCCACACCTGTTGAAGAACAATGTTGTAAATGGTTGTCTCAAGTTGATGATCAATGTGTTTGTGAGCTCCTTCTTCATATGCCCCCTTTTCTTGCTAGACCTGTTCATAGATATTCTGTAATAGTTGGAAAAGCTTGCAACATAACTTATTCATGCGGAAGTCGAATAAGGAACTAATTTCTATACTAAACCTACAATTATTATGCTTCTTTAGCTTACATGTCATTATAATTAGACACTTCCTCTTTATTTTTGCATCAACTTTTTCATCTAGTTAAATATCATAATATTTAGTTGTGTACTTGTGTATCGCGACATATGTCAAATTTTAACCTTTGGTTTCTATTCTTTATGGTGTATCATGTTATTGTATAAATAGATTTAACACATGAATGACTAGAATCGAATAGATTCAAAGTGTGTAGCTTTTTGTATCTTGGACTTGTGCTTTACATCAATGATAAAAGTGGATGCCTAAGATACTGATTGATTTATCAAGAAAATTATTCTATGCTTATCTTCGCGTTTTTCTTTTTTATTTTTTACATGTAAAACGGCCAACTGAGAGTGGACATGTTGCGTTTACCCAAGTCAGATTGTTCGGTATATTTGCATTATAATGTTTTATCGTATAATATAGCATGTTTATGTTACACAGTAAGAACCAACCCCGACTATATACTGCTGCTTTCTAGGATTTTTTTTTTATTATAAATCACATTTCTATTTATGCATACAGCTGGTGTTACTTTGTTACATGCTCAAGTGAGTTTCCAAAAATGATGTTTAAAGTGTGTGTACCCTTTATAGGGGATGCCCACTCTTTCTTTGTTACTACAATGACAGTTTATGAGGATATTTTCATTGATAATTTGATATGTTACCAATTTAGACATATTAAGCTTTTTTGAGTGGCTTAACAACATATTTGGTTAAATAAATTGTTTTCATAATGCTACTTTGAGTTGTTTTTCTAAAAGAGTCCAAGCATAAGCACACACTAATTTGTATAACTCAACCAAATACCTCCTTTTTCATTTTATATAGAATTTAAAGTTAAAATATCGTTAGAATAATCTAACTTTTGTAAAACAGAAATTATATATAATCCTTTTGGTGTCGTAGAGGGGCTAAAGAGAAGTTCAAGGAGAGCGGTTTTGCTTTTCTGCTTAATATGATTAAACATGATAACTAGTTGTTCATCGGGTTGGGTGGGTTCAAAATCAGGTTGATTCGAAAAACCTATTCATGTTTGAAATTCATACTAGCTAGGTTTAAATTTAGGTTGATCCGAATAAACGAAATTGTTAGAGAAAAACAACTAATATATTTATAATAAAAGGTACGTTTTTTTTTTAAGATATTGGATTTAAATAATCTCAACTTTCACCAATTGGCCGATAATTGCAACTTTCGATTTGTACAACACCACTCTCAACTTTCAACTTGTTTTCCGATATCACTCCCAAACTAACCCATCACTAACCCAGTTTGCCGATGTCAGATGCCACATCACCAAACTGGTGTAATTAGGATAAAGGACACCCCTAATAATAATACTATGTGGATTCTTTCTTGGATGTTTACTTGTGATCCTAAGAGTGGAGGTCGGGGTCATGAGTAGAAGGATAAATGCTCTCATTGATCACTCGAACATACATAGGTGGTGTTGGAATTTATGCAATCAACAATTGTACCGAATGAACTTCGCAAGTGTACCTTTCCTTGGCTCGATTAGTCGATTTCCATCCCGAGGCATTTTTGACGTGATTCGACATTAATCATGTTATTCTTGGATGTAACGGATGATTCATTTAGTGATATGACATTAATCATGTTACCATCTACTCAACATCAAAGCGAATGAGATTCCTATGCTAACACACTTCTATAGACTATACCTACTAACGTAACTTAACTTTTAACCATATTTTAGTTTTTAGTTTGTTTGATGAAACTTTTCTTCCACAGTTCGTAATCAATTCAAAATATGTCATTATGTTGTATTCATCGATAAATACATGTAAAGAGAAAGTATAATGTACAAAAGGGCTTAACGTACGTTAACGTACGCGACAGAAAAACAACTTGCGTGATTACATTTCCATGCGTTATTTAGGCTCCCATGCGTGATTAGGTATACTCCCATGCGTGATTATCACCAAGTAACTGATCCCATGCGTTATTATTTGTTCCATGCGTGATTATAGCCCTGATCTAACGGTTACCAGTGTCGCGTACGTGAAGTATGATAAGCCCTTTTGTATGTTAACCTTTCCCTACATGTAAATAGCAATATATTTACCAGTAAATACAAGAAAACACCAATGTATTCACAGCTGAATAATATACTATACGTAAAATATAGTGTATAAAATACATGTTTTTATATATTATTAGTAGAAAGGTCTTCATCTAACAGATTGGATGATGATACAGTAAAAAAAGATTCTTAAATCTTTTGTAATTGTGTATATATATTATACAAAGAGCACATCAAAGTCTTGTATGTTTGTTAGCTACATGAATGTCATATAAATGCATGAATGTTTTCAAAAGTCTTCTTATGTGCATGCTAATAAAATTTTATGTTTTATTTACAACAAAGCTTTATTAAGTTAATATATATAATGTGTGGCTAATCTATTTGTATATGCCTTTTAAAGGAGTGGTTAAAAAAAGTGGATTGTTTATAAATTTGTAAATAATGTCATATTCCTTTCTAGTATTGTGGTACAAATTGGTCCATAGGTTATTTATAATGAATTTAATCACTATTCACACATCTATAGTTTTAAATACCAAATTAATTTCAAAGGTTCTTTAAAATATCTTCTAAACAATAAAATATATAAAGATTAGTACACCTTTTATAGTGGCTCAAACTTTTCTCTAAAATAATTTATACACTTCTAAAACTGATGAATACAATTCTTTTTAGCTTAAAGATTTTATTTTGAATTTATAGAGGTTCTTTAAAAATAGGTTAAAGATGTTTTTAAATTAAAATGCCCCTTTTTTCCTTTTCTTAGAAAGGAAATACTAGCATGGTAAGCGTTTAAGTTTTAAGCCTCTTTAGTAATGACCTTAAGATCGAATCCAACTTTAAATTGTTTTCTGATGTTAACCTATTATCAAGGTATAAGTCGGGCCAATGAGTTTTTTTTTAATTACAGGTTCTCCTGATTTAGAAAAACGATCATAATTCTAAGAGGACGATACAAATAATAAGTATATGTTTTATAAAAATGAATACTAATGGAGATATTACAAGCTATAAATAATAACATATAGACATTAACTTTAGTAGTGCACAAATCATAACATAACATATAAATATAATTATATAGAGAATAATTTATTAGTTTACAAATCACTTCACTTTCTAAAACCTAAAGAACAAGATTTGACCATGGAGGTCAATGACTTCCAATGATTAGAAGCCCCCTTCTTTTAAAATTTATATAGTGCAAGCAAATTCTAGCCATACAAAAACATTACATAGATGTATATATTTATTATTTATTATACTTTAATATTTGAAATAAACATAAACATTAATTTTATTTTATTTATTTATATTAAAAACTCTTTATAGGCATGCATTTAATAACTAGCATTATATCAAATCCATGTTTCGAATAACAACTTTACATCGATCACACAATTTGAGTTGGGCTCAACCCCAAAACAAACTAATATTATTATTATTAATAAAGGTGAAAATACAAAAAAATCCGGATGTTCACAAGATTTTACCCAAAAATCATACGAACATGCATCCTTACTTGTACCGGACAATATAACAATAAATGTTTTGTCCGGAGCAATACAGCATTACTTGGTACACGATTGTGTTGTCGCATGTGTCATCACTACATGACTATAGAAGTATAACACACTCGACCCATCTAGCGACTTTCCCAGTTATTCATGCAAAAAATTGTCCATATACGTCCGTCGACTCGATCATGAAACGTTATTTCTTCTACACTGCGGCAACCATCTCTCCGGCTCTTATAGTCATTCTTCGCCCATCGTCTGCGCCTCTTTTCGTCGTTCTCCGGCCATCATCAACAACTCTTTTAGGCGTCCTCCGACCATCGTCTACGACTTTAACAAAGCTCTGGGAATGACCACTATTTAACAAGAACTGATTCACAATCACCGACCCCGGTGTAGCGACCATCTCCGCCCATGACTCATCGGCTTCTGCACCCCCTTTTTGGAAAGCGGGGGTGGCATCAAGCCGATGAAGTTTCCACCCTTTAACCTTTCTTAGCCGCTCAATTTTCTCAAGTTGCCGGCAAGCGAGCATACACGAATTTATTTTCGTTTCCTCGATCGCTTCTTCTAATAACCTAGCGCGAGTTTTATCATCCACCGAAGATGAATATTCAGCCCGAAAATACAAATCAAACTCCGGCACTCCAATAGCTCGTCGAATTCCTTTCGTATAATCCGCATTAGGATTATACAGCTTTCTAACTTCTTCCACCATTCCATCAGCCACCATCCGGTCAACCCTATCGGAAACAAAACCATGCAGCACATGCATGGCTACGTCAACCCACAAGAAACACACGTCGTAACATGTTCGAAACTCGTGGTTTTGATCATCAATCAACGCTTCGATAAAAGAATTCGATCCACCAGCTATGATCGGAAGCTTACCTCTACCTACAATCGACTTCATTGTTTGCGACGCTTTGGTAACGAAATCACCCGCAGTAAAATCCGCCTCAGGATCAACTATTCCGAACAAGTGGTGCGGGACACCCGCGCATTCTTCTTGGGTGATTTTATTTGTAGCTATGTTTAAACCTTCATATACCTGAATCTTATCAGAATTTATAATCTCGGCGGGGTATCGCGCCGCTAGGTCCAACGAGAGTCTTGATTTTCCGGCACCCGTAACGCCCAAAACCACTACTACTTTATCCTTCTGTGGAGGGCAGTTGACCACTGATAAATTGCTCCGGCCAGTGGGTATTTGAAGTAAAGATGGTTGAGCATGTGGGCTCAACATCATGGTCATCTTCATTGTTGAAACCCTGAAAGTTTGTTTTTCAAGTGAATGAATGAATAATAAAAATGCACAGTGAAATGAGTAAGTTCTGTATGCGGCAACTTGACAACGTTTGTGAGTTGGGGGCAACTGAGGTTGTTAATTAAGTTTTCATGATGAGCACACCTTCACATATGTTAGTATTTATAGTGGGGAGCGTTGCACACTTGACCTTGACTTGACACTTCACATATGTTAGCATTTGGGTACAAGCAAGGTATTTTTTTATAAAAGTTTATATGATACTACTTTATATATAATAATAGTTTATACATCCATGTGTTCATGGTTTTATAGCCTAGTGGCATTTTAGTGGGGAATAAGGCTTTGGGACCAATAGGTCCTGGGTTCGATTCCCACAAGGGGGTTTTCCCATATTTATTGGGTTTCCTCCTAAATTGGTGTATAGGTTTTATACCTAGTGGATATGGATATGATCGGATGGTTCCGCTGGTGGGACGATGATACTCCAGTGGTCCGTCAGTGATCCAAATTTGTCGTTAAAAAAAGTTTATAGACCCATGTATTATATGAATTTGGGGATAAAAATTGAAAGACTTTAAGATAATCATGGAGTTAATCGAGTTTTTTGAGGAAATAAATGTGTTTTCCATTTACAAAAACTTGAATAAGTTTTTTTAAATAAATATGTTATTGTTGAGGTTGGTTGCGTTTGAAGAACATAACGATTATAAGTTTTAAATTACCTTTTGTATTTCATATTATTTTTTGCATCACGCAAATAAATATAAATTTTGATATGAATACAAATAACTCTAATATGAACCATACATACAATATTAAAGAAAATATAAAATTACTCATTTTAAATGATGTGTTTGCGAAGTAATAATTTTGTTTTTGAATACAAAATAATTATTATATTTTATTTCAAATTAATATTTTCATATTTTAAAAAGTGTTATCAAAATAGAATATGAAATGGAATTAGGTCATGATCTAAGATTGTATATACTTAATATATATATATATATATATATATATATATATTACAGAACACTAACTATTGCAAGAACAAAAAGAACAACTCTAAAACACTAAATTTTGGATTTAATGTTCATATTTCTTAAATTTTATGTTTCTTACATTCATATGTGTATTATATATACATAAAAAATCATATATTTTTCCTACACATAGTCTACATACATGTAGGTAATTTAGCCTACACATAACCTACATGTGTGTAGGCTATTTAAAACGGAAGATTTTTCATATTTTGTTTTAAATTCTAATGTGAGAAACAATAAATCTTACATTTATAACATTTTCATTTACTTTTTAGATTTTTAGGATTGAAAAAATGAGTGATTCATTTTGTTCTGCGTGTTCTCGCAATATTTAGTGTTCTGCATAGAACCTTCCCCTATATATATAGAAAAAATATATCGTACAATTGGCCTTAACGTATATTACGTACGCAATGGCAAAATCACACATTATATTATAAAAAATTTGGAAATCGCATGTGTTTATATCATGGTTGTAAAAGTCCCGACTAGGCTCTGAGTACTCCCCGAGTACTTGCTACAAGGTAGGCTGCCGAGACCCGTGTACTATTTACCTAGGCCAATTACTCCCCGAATAATCTCCGCCTAGGCCGAGTACTTCCCGAGTAATCTCGAATACTCTCAAATCCGACTAGGGAGCGCCTAACGACTTTTGCAACCATGGTTTATATATATGAAGTCGCATGTTATATATGAAAGTGAATGTATGGTTTAATGAAATCGCATGTTATATATGTGTGTATATACTTTTTCTACATACTAATGAAATTGCATACTGATGAAATCACATGTTATATATGTGTACATACTTTTTCGCATGTTGATGCTAAGTGGCGTACACAATGTACGTTAAGGGATTTTGTACGTTAACCAGCCTCTATATATATGTTGTTATACATATGTTTAACATTTGTGAGAATGATAATAACAAATTATAAACATGATGAGGGTTTAAATGTTTGGTTACGTCAAATAGTGATTAGTATATAAATTTTTGGTATCTCATCTTCTTTTGATAAGTATGTTTTTATTTACTAAAGTATTGGTAAGTAAATAACTAATATTAATTATTATGAATTAAGGATATTGAAGAGATATAATCATGAATATAAGATTATTTCTAATATATATTAAATTCAATCATTTAATAGTCTTTATATTAATTTGTTTACTATTTATTATATGGTTGAGGTAACATGATAAATTGTCACATGGCATTCTGGGGAAATCCCTTATTATAGGAGAATGTCATGTGGCATTAAAGTTACTCTTTTATTTTTTTGACCGACAAATTTGGATCACTGACGAACCACCATAGTATCATCCTGCCACTAGCGGAACTACCAGATCATATTCATCTCCACTAGGCAATAATGCCTATACACCAATTCAGGAGGAAACCTAATAAATATGGGAAAAACCCCATTGTAGGAATCAAACCCAAGACCTATTGGTCCCAAAACTTTATCTCACCCTCAAGATGCTACTAGGCTATAAAGTCATGGACAAGTTACTCCTTTATTAGTATTAGATTAGATATATCTTCATGCCATTTAAGCTTTTATTAACATTTAATTTTATTTTTATCTAATAACTAGTGTCTGTTAAAAAAAAAGTTTCAAAACCAAATACATAGTTATGTTAAACTTTTTTTCTATAAATTTTATTTAAAACATAGATGTATTTAAAATAAAGTATTCGTTGGTATCGTAAAATATACCAAGTACCAACACCATAACAAACAACCAATACCGACTTAACAACATTAGTATCGGTATCTTATTATCAGCAGCATTATCGGTATTCGTCTGATGACGTGGGTACCAGGAAACCCCACTCAGCAAAGCTTAGACCAATAATAATCGCAACAAGTAACAAAAGACATAATACACAAATTGTGTCGTAGCCCCCGACCCCTACCCCGGCAGTTGGCGGCCGCGATGACAGTATCAGTGGTATCGGTGTTTATTAATTTGGCAGCGAAAATTAACATCAGGACCGTAGTTAGAAAATAGTTTATCAGAGTAAAACACCACACTTTTATAAATATCAAATACATGGGAAAAACCCAAGTTTTTATTACAATAAGTTTATAGTGATAAACCCTAATTTATTTGAAATAAAACTTCATTCTTATTTAGGTAACTTTTATAGCCACTTTTTTCAAGCCTTCACTGCTCTCCAGCTGGCTTCTATTTGGCTTTCACATTTTGTTACCTGAATCGCGTTTTAAAAAGTTTTATCAGCAAGAAATACTGGCGAGTGCATCCCAGTTTAATCAAAACAAGTTTTTATATCTTTACAGTATTGAGAGCGATTACAATGTTTTTATCTACCCAATTACCACCCACGGTACTGTCAATCCTGACTTGTGGTCATGCTACTACTCACAGTGTAGTAACAAGTAATGTATGCAAAACCCCAACATACCGACAGTAATTGTAGAATACATAGACTTAATCACTGTTATTATAATTTAAAATAATTGAGGTTTTGATAAAAAACAGTTTTGTAGAAAAAGAGAATGACTCACATTGCTATTCTAGATAATACTACTGCTTTCTGTTGACTTCCTGGTTATAATCTATTAAATTAAACAATGCACACGTGTTAGTAAGATAACCCAATTTACATAAGCCATACCCCCGAGACAGAACTCCAACGACTGAGTCAGGCAGAGCCTTGACATGCGTTACGGAGCCCTAGATCAATCAGGTATAGTAACTAATATGTAACCGGGGGTTATAATACTTACAACGAGGCAGAGCTTCGCTTTTTAGGGGTATTAAACCGGGCTACACTATTGCTATTATAGGGACAAAGGAAAGAAAAAAATTGAGCGACTGTAAACTGAAGTCGAGCACCCCTTACATAGGTCTGATCATGGTCGGCTCGCGCCCCGCGAAGCCCATCTTGATCTCCTTCGCAGCCCACGAGAAGCCTAGGGTAGGCCCTAGCTTTGTTGATTCAACCTACTGACCCAACACGTTGATGACACGTGGCGACCTGTGGTGCCGCCTGGTGCCACCTTGTCGCAGCCCGTGACAGCCTTAGCTCGACTGGGTCACGCCCCGCGAGCGACATAGGTTTTTGTTTTTATTTGATTTTTATTAATATAAAGGTATTTTAGGGTTATTTTCCGTATACGGGGTGTATTTTGAGGCGTATAGGAGTATTTTAATGGTTTTGGGAGAGTTATATCCTCCTCACCTTGTTTTAGATCTCGTCCTCAAGGTCTACTAGAACAGGTGTGGATATTTCCTTTGCAT
Organism: Helianthus tuberosus; assembly: GCA_030545235.1. Taxonomy (NCBI): domain Eukaryota; kingdom Viridiplantae; phylum Streptophyta; class Magnoliopsida; order Asterales; family Asteraceae; genus Helianthus; species Helianthus tuberosus. The sequence continues at coordinate 195,303,124 of CM060405.1, forward strand.
CTCTGATTCAAGTTCCTAAGTGTATTCTGGTCCTCTCTTGGAATCCCATTTTACTTTGACTAGAACTAATTTCTTGTGTTTGAGATTCTTGATCTTTCTATCTTCAATGTGCAAGGGTTTCTCTACAAACATAAGTTTCTCATTTACCTCTATATCCTTAAGAGGTACCATTAATGATTCATCTGCTAAGCATTTCTTGAGATTACATACATGAAATACATCATGTATTCCTGCCATTTCCTCTGGCAGTTGTAGCTGGTAAGCTACTGGTCATATTCTTCTAATAATCTCAAAAGGTCCAACATACCTAGGGCTTAGCTTTCCCCTTCTTAGGAATCTGACCACTCCTTTCCATGGAGAAACTTTTAATAACACCTTATCTCTTACTTGAAATTCCAATGGTTTTCTTCTGTTATCAGCATAACTCTTCTGACGTTCTCGTGTCGCTTTTAACCTTTCCTTAACTTGAATAATCTTGTCCGTTGTTTCATGTACTATCTTTGGCCCAGACAGTTGTTTTTCTCCAATTTATGCCCAACAGACTGGAGTTCGACACTTTCGTCCATAAAGTGCTTCAAATGGTGCAGCATTGATACTGGTATGATAGCTGTCATTGGAAGAAAATTCTATTAATGGTAAATGATCGTCCCAATTTCCTCCGAAATCAATTACACAAGCTCTAAGCATATCCTCCATTGTCTGAATTGTCATTTCGCTTTGTCCGCCCGTTTGAGGATGATAAGCTGTGCTTAGTTTTAACTTAGTTCACATTGCTTTTTGGAAATTAGTCCAAAAATGAGAAGTAAAACGACTATCTTTATCGGATACGATAGATAAAGGAATTCCACGTAATGAAACTATTTCATTTACATATAACTTGGCTAATTGTTCCATACTGAAAGTTTCCTTCATAGGTAAGAAATGAGCAGATTCGGTTAATCTGTCTACAATCACCCAGATTGTATCATTACCGTTTCGTGTCTTGGGTAATTTGGTAACAAAGTCCATTGTTATCAATTCCCATTTCCATATAGGCATTTCTAGTTACTGCAATAACCCTGAGGGTTTCTGATGTTCGGCTTTAACATGTGAACAGGTTAGACACTTAGCAACATAGGTGGTGATGTGTGTAAAATGCAACATATAAATTACATCAAATGAGGCATAAAACTAACCATTTTTTAGTACTAATGTTGGAAAAAGTGTGCTTTTGTCTCCCTTTTGTATTTTCAGGACTAAATGAGCGTAAATGAACAAAAGGAACAAATATGCAGCGAAATCTAATATAAATACAAGGAAAGGAATAAACGTGGCATGTCCGACCCCTCAACAACAACTTCCCAAGCAAAAACAAGCAAAACAGAAGGCTGAACACGCCCCGTGCCTAGCGGACACGGGGGCGTGGCCAGTTGTCTGCAGAAAGGACAAAGCTATAGAAGCTTCTATCCCTGACACGGGGGGCGTGCCCAGCTCAACACGGCCGTGGTCAACGCTAAGATTCGCAGAATCCAAGAAAATCTTGATAGTAGAGATACGCTTCTGCACACGGGGCCGTGCCCAGCGGACTCGGGGGCGTGTGGAGCTAATGCAGACAAATGGCAATTAATTAAGAAAGAGAATAAGGATGGACACGTGTCGTGCCCAGCGGACACAGGGCCGTGTCCGGGCTTCTGTACAGGCTATAAATAGAGGTGCTTGGTTCACATCAAAGGCATCCCTTGGCAAACCACCTCTCTACCACTACACCCACTCTCCACCACCATCACAACACCCACATCCACCACCATCATCCATCATCCATCTAGAGTGTGTGTAGTAGTCTCGGGATCCAACATTGATTGTAAGAGTTCTTGACAATCAAAGGCCATGTTTGCCTAAGTCTTTTACATCACTTGGTGAAGACAAGCATTTAGTGTAATACTTTTGATTTTTAATCTTTTCGCACTTTTTATTTGGTTTTGTATTAATGACTTTAATAACTAGTTTCTTATGTTGAAGGTGAAACTTCCTTATCATTTGTTCGTGGTGTCTTGGCGTTATTTTATTGTCTATATAAAATAAAAGATTTACACCATTCATATCTCTACGGTTTATATAGAGATATGTTGGCTACCTGGTCGGGGGTTAAGGGAATGGTTTGGTAAGGTTCTTGCCTTGTTCAGTGTATAGATCCTGCAAGGACCTAGGTCAAGCTTACTAGGACCTCCTTCAATACCCACTGGTATTGGATGGCGGGGGTGTGAATGGCTTGATCCCCTCATATGTAAACTACTATTAATACATTAACCCGGCTATTTGGGATTGTATCCCTGCTGACTCAAACCACTTAGCCGAGGGTAACGTTACCTTCAAAAGAGGGGCCTACCACATTACGCATTAATAACTTAATTAATTATCTTCCAATATTCCAACCCTTTAGGATTGTATCCTTGCTGACTCAAACTACTGGGTAGATGGTAACGTCACCTTCAAAAGAAGGGCCTACTACTATAACTAAGATAATCTCTTAAAAAGTGCAAAAGTGCGTAAATCATCAAAGGTTACGCTAAAGGCGAGTCGGATCTAAGTGATTCATCTTATCTATCTGTTTTTATTTTATTTTTATTATTCAGCATTTTTAGTTTTTATTTTCATTTTTAAAACCTTTTTCTAAATTTTTGATTTGATTAGACGTTGAGGATAAACCAGTACTAAAAGCTCTTGTGTCTTTGGACGACCTCGGTATCTTACCAACTCTATACTTCGCTCACGATGGGTGCACTTACCCATATGTGTGTTTAGTGTTAGTAAAATATCGTGTTTTATAAATTTAAAACTTGACTAAAGTGTTAAAAAGGGCTTAAAATATAAACAAAAATATACCACACTACACGCACATCCACCACCATCATCCATCATCCATCTAGAGTGTGTGTAGTAGTCTCGGGATCCAAGATTGGTAGTAAGAGTTCTTGACAATCAAAGGCCATGTTTGCCTAAGTCTCTTACATCACTTGGTGAAGACAAGCATTTAGTGTAATATTTTTTATTTTTAATCTTTTCGCACTTTTTATTTGGTTTTGCATTAATCACTTTAATAACTAGTTTCTTATGTTGAAGGTGAAACTTCCTTATCATTTGTCCGTGGTGTCTTGGCGTTATTTTACTGTCTATATAAAATAAAAGATTTACACCATTCATATCTCTACAGTCTATATAGAGATATGTTGGCTACCTGGTCAGGGGTTAAGGGAATGGTTTGGTAAGGTTCTTGCCTTGTTCAGTGTATACATCCTACAAGGACCTGGGTCAAGCTTACTAGGACCTCCTTTAATACCCACTGGTATTGGATGGCGGGAGTGCGAATGGCTTGATCCCATCATATGTAAACTACTATTAATACATTAACCCGTCTATTTGAGATTGTATCCCTGCTGACTCAAACAACTTAGCCGAGGGTAACATCACCTTCAAAAGAGGGGCCTACCACATTACGCATTAATAACTTAATTAATTATCTTCCAATATTCCAACCATTTACGATTGTATCCTTGCTAACTCAAACTACTGGGTTGAGGGTAACGTCACCTTCAAAAGAGGGGCCTACTACTATAACTAAGATAATCTCTTAAAAAGTGCAAAAGTGCGGAAATCATCAAAGGTTACACTAAAGGCGGGTCGGATCCAAGTGATTCATCTTGTCTATCTGTTTTTATTTTATTTTTATTATTCAGCATTTTTAGTTTTTATTTTCATTTTTAAATCCTTTTTCTAAATTTTGGATTTGATTAGACGTTGAGGATAAACCAGTACTAAAAGCTCTTGTGTCCTTGGACGACCTCGGTATCTTACCAATGCTATACTACGCTCACGATGGGTGCACTTGCCCATATGTGTGTTTAGTGTTAGTAAAATATCGTGTTTTATAAATTTAAAACTTGACTAAGGTGTTAGAAGGGGCTTAAAATATAAACAAAAATATACCACACTACACACACATCAGTGTATAACACCTCGTAAAATCACGTCCAACGATGTATTGACACGTGTAATAAACCCTAATGAAGTCAAACATTGACTTTAAGGGACTAATTTTTCAAAAAATCGAAAACTTTGATTTTGAAAGGACTGGAAGTGTTAGCATACCTAAAATAAGTTTCTAAATAACCTCTCACGATATTTATGTTCACAAATAAGCCACTTGGCGATCGAGTGTAGCCGTTTGCGGAATTAATTGAAAGTTTACGCAATGAAGGGTTGAAAGCGTCAACATGTTCATTCTTACCTCTGAGTGACCTTTTAACAAACCGAGAGCTTCTGGATATTTAATTATACTCTCGGGAATGCCAAACATTGGCCGTCTAAAGTCTTTATGCTTATAAGTAAGGTTACGCGCAACTTTGCAAGTTAGATGGACTGAAAGTGTCAATATGTTTAATTATACCTCTGAATTACCTTTTAGCGAACCCGAATCATCGTGATGTTTAATAATACTTTCAAGAATGCCTAATATGGATTAGATGAGGCTTCAATGCTATTAAATGATGAGATGCGCAAGTTTGCGCAATAGAGGGACCAAAAGCGTCAACTTTTGAATCTACGCCTCTCGGTGACCAGTTAAGCAAACGGGAGCATAGTAATATTTAATTATATGCTTGGGAATGATCAATATGGGCCATGGAAGGCTTGGATATCATTAAACGACATTTCGTGCTACTTTGCGCAATTAAAGGACTAATTGCGTCAAACTACTAAAGTATGCCGATTCGTATGGTAACGGAACTTCCGGAATATAACCATGAGTTTAACATACCCTATTTATTCTTTATATAGCTTAGATATAGGCTTGGAGGTGTTTGATGCGCAAAAATAAACTTTTAAGTCATGCAAGGACTAAAAGTGTCAAAAAGTGCACAAGTTTACATTTTCGCGCATATCTCACATTCTGAATATACCCTGTAACATTCCTATTTTTATCATATAAATTTTAGATTGTTTAAATTTATTTACCACTAGTAACTAGTTTTATTTTAATATAATTATTCAACCCAAACAGTTTTAAACACTATTTTATATAGTTGATTGAAATAATATAAATAATTGGCCTGTATATGGGTGACCTTTTCTAAATAAAATAAAAGTACATAAAAACTTATTTTATTAGACGGCTAGATTACGGGTAAGTTAATTATTAAAAATATGAAGTACTTAGACGGGCCTAGTGACCGTATATTAATTAAATTATAAAAATACATTATATTTGAACCTACTCTATTTTTAATGAAACTTGGTTCAAAATATAGACACAAATATATATTTATTATTTTATAAAACGTCATATTTTAGAAGTATACACGCTAAATAAGTGAAGCAGTTGAATTAATTATAATAATAATATAATAATAATTAAACTTACAATTAAAATTTAAATATCTCTCGTGACTATTACCCGTTACTACAATTATAATATTTAATATTTAATTTAACATTTAATTTACATATTCAATATAAAGTGAATATGTGTCAACATGTGTACATAGTGGTACGTGTACATGATTTTCGAAATGGTATGCATGAAATTCTCTACATGTCCCAATAAAAAGATAATAATAAAAAAATTAAAAATAAACATTAAATCATATAGGGACATGTATGCATATACGTGTCTGCCAAATCTTGAGTCTCCTAAACTACTATATATATGAGGATAACTCGAAAGAACAAACTGTTCATATACCATCGCCCATCTTTCTCTCTCTAAAAATCTCTAGTATTTATTTATTTTATTTATAATAATAATAAAGGCTTTGTCTCGTTTTAAGTGTTTTAACTCCCGATCACCGCTACCCTTTTCGATTGATCTGAGCCTCATAACATATGTCAGGGCTCTGCCCGACTAAGTTGTTGGGATTCGGTCTCGGGACATCGGGACAATGTTGAATGAGGGGTACTATACTTAACACGAGTGCATTATATATTTTTAAAATAGTTCAGAAGTTATACCCAATATTCTACCAGGAGACTTTCTAGTTGAACCCTAAATATACAAAGTGGGTCCATTCTCTTTCTCACTATTTTATTCCCTTTTTCTTTGTGATATAATTTTATTCAAAAAGATCCCAAATTGACCCGTAAGTAAAAACCCGGACCCCTGAAACCCCAATCCATATCAAAATTCAAGAAATCAAGATTTGTGATCTTCAGGCGGGCCGCGTAAAGATAAGCCGAGGCTTACGCGGGCCGCGACAGCAAGACAAATCTCCGGATAAGCTTAAGGGACACGTGGCATCCACCTGGCAGACCTACTGGTGACTCAGCAACCCTACGCATAGAATAGGCGGCTACGCGGGCCGCGTAAGGATCGAGCAAGGGCTCACGCGGGCCGCGTGAGACCCAAATTCCAGCTATAAATAGAGCAGGCTACGAGCAGTCCTCTGGTGTCGAAAGTTTCTTTCAGAAACAAAGTTATACTGTCCAAATTCGAATATTATTCTCAATTTAGCGAGGTGCTGCTACGATATCGGGTATTAACTCGATCGCTGCTACGATTCAATGTCCGATCGATTGAAACTATCCGACCGGATGTTTAAGCGCTATCCTTTGTCATTAGTCGTGATTCCGACAGGATGTTTGAGTACCACCCGAACTCGGGGAATACTCTGTCATTCGTTGTGAATCCGATGGATGTTTAAGTGTTGCACTTTGTCATTCGTTGTGAGGGTTTTAATCTCGTGAGTTATCGTAAATGCTGTATTAGTTACTTACCGAGTTCGTGTGCACTAGGTTACAAGGCTAACCAGTAGGCTAATCTCTGCCTGTATAAATCTGCAATATATCAAGGCTTATCTGTAGATTAAACTTTGCCCGTATGAATCTGCATGCTTATAATGTGAGTCATTCTCTTTTTATCAAATTTATTTACAAAAGCATATTTATTTTCAAGGTTATAATTACAGTGATTAAGTTTATGTAATCACCAAATTACAGCCGGTATGTGGGGTATTGTGCACATTACTGCTGTTTTATCACTTTAGGTGGGGCGAGCCTAAAATTAGTGATATTCGTCACTATTGGGTGACAGGACCCAATAGTGGTATGACCATAGTCACAGATCCGGTCGAGTGACAAATACTGTGGGTAGTTGGTTGATATCAGAAACATTGTAATCTCTCTTAATACTATAAATTATAACAAACGTGTCGTTTTAGCAAAATGAATGATTCACCAGTATTTCCTGCTGACAAAACCTTTTTAAAACGCGTTTCAGGTAATTACAGTAGATTGGAGTAAGAGACGGATACAGCACTGAAAGACTTCAAGAAGTGGCTTATTTTATTAATTAAATCAAATTAAGAAATATTGTTTTATGTAATTGGGTTATCCCTTATTAAAGCTACCTTTGTAAAACATAGGTTTATCTCATCTATTTAATAAATAAAATCCGGTGTTTTCTAAACTCTTATATTTTTCCTAACTCACGGTCCTGATGAAATTTCCGCTGCAATATTTTTCAAAATAATCACCGGTACCACTGGGCTGTTCGCGGCTCCCGATTCCGTCCAGGGTGGGTCGGGGGTCGTGACAGAAGGTGGTATCAGAGCCACTGATTTAAGCCAATAGGTGTTGTAATAAAATACCTAAGTTTAAACTAAGAGTTAGGAACTTGATATTTTATGGTAGCACTCAGGATGGTATTTAGACTTGAACTTAAGAAAAGATGCCTTAGTATAAGCTTCAAGATAAGCTAAAATACTTGTGTAAATAAAGTATGATAGATTTTGGTATGCCTTGAGGATAATAACTAGAACATTGCAAGTATGGTAAATAAGCGATAACACTTGGCCACTGTTATTTCTTATTTATTATTACTACTTTGTTCTAGGATATGATCCGTCCGGTAAATATTAATTTCCTGCTTCTTTGTGGAAAGTCATAATACACTTTCCAAATCATGATTTAAAGAAAGTTCTATTTATGGGAAATCTAAATTTCTTCTCCGGCAAGACAGGGTATGGTGTAGCAGACTCTCCAGCTTGTCCGGATATACTGAGGTTACCTCTCCGGCGCGAACCGGATAAGACGGGGTATATAATATGTCAAACAAGTGACAAGTTTTCCCTAAATAGTATCATGACCTGATATCTGAATTGCTTTGGAAATATGAATCTGTTAAATACATTGACCTTATAAAGGGTATGTATATTATAGCATATGAAATATGTGATTATATAGATATGTATATCTATAAGAAATTCCAAAAGTCAATTTGGAATAAAGCACAAGCATATGTGTCTAGATTTCTTTATCAGGAATCTCTTTTCCGATATCAAACATTATTTCGTTTGATCATCTACCTCGTAACTCGAGCGACAATATAAACAATGGAAACCCTTTAAATTGGGATACCATCAAAAGTATAAAGAATTTCCAATGCGTTACCATAAACTATTAACGCAAGTAAGAAGCATGTAAAGTTGTGCTAATACACAAGAAAACACATGAAACTTAAATTAAACGTCCATAGACGTCGAAGTATATCACAATCGACTTCTAAGGCAAGACCTTTGGAAAATATAAATTGGGCACGATAACACCAATGCTAATTCCGTCAGTAGAAGAACTACTGATCAAAAAGCGGCACTTTGCCACATGATCCTACAAAATGAATCTCGCTGAGGTACGTTGTAACAAGATTTCACAACCGTCGGTGCACAGTCTAATCAGAGTCATGATTATTATCACTGCAAAAGGAGTCACATACCTTTGCAAATTCCCTATTTCATTTTATTCACATTCCCTGGTAATGTCACTTAACAACAGTTATCACACGAAATTCCAGATAAAAGTTCTTATATTTCTTTTTCTGACTTCTGCATATAATGAGTTGACTTTCGTGTTTCTACTTCCTCTAACGGTCATCATACCATGAGGATTTCTTTCATAGTATTGAATATTGATCTATTTCATTTCCTGGTAAATTCACACATTACACATGCACTGTTTATTACACATGTGGTTCGTTTGATTTATGAAGACCACTGGAGGGCTTCATTCCGATTTGTTATTTTATCCAAACTCAAATATCATTCCGCTTTTTGCACTGTGAACCGCATTATTGCAAAACGATGACTCTTCTGTTTGAGATATATTCTCATTTAAGTTTATGTTTAGTTATTTATTATGGGTAATTAATATTAGTTTTATTATTAATAGTAATATATTAATAGTAATAGTGTTAGTATTATTTTTAAATACTAGGGTTATTATTAAGGGCAGGTATTGGATAGCCTAGCCTTAGTTAGGCATGGACTGATCACCTATGCTTAAACAAGACAACACTAACCAATATCCAACCATGATAATGACTAGTTAATGTATATAAATTAAGTTATCATACTTAATTAGAAAATTTTAATTATATGTAAATATATATACTTTGTACTGTAAAGAGAAGACATATTTTCATAAAACAATACAAGAATTAGAGGGATGAATAAAATTTTCTATTGCATATTTTGTGGTAACTATGTACCGTAACTCTTTGACAAGAAAATGACCATATAAGAATAATATGGTAGTCATCAACTACGTTAGGTTAAGAGAACATTGTAATATATAAAAATAGTCCCCGTTTTCACTTATTTACAACATTTGTAAATACATTCTCAACGTTATATGATTTCAAAATGAAAATAAGTAATCACATAGAATCGACCCATTAAGTGTTATATATTTACAAAATATTTTACAAATACTTTTGTACAATAAATATTTTTACACCTTTATTTACAATTTTCATTTAATGTTATAAATAATAGTGATTTCTTTTACAAAATAATAATACTAAAATATTTTGTAATGAAATAACTTCATTGCGGTATTTTGTAATATATATTACATAGTAGATATAAGTTATTTTACATAGTATAGTAAAATACTAAAATAATATTTATTTAAAAGTGGTGACCATTTACATATAGTAAAAATACGTAACAAATAATATATATTACATAGTATTTATATTTGATATGTAAGATACGGTTCAGACAGGGACACAAATAATATATATTACATTTGTTTTACAAATATAATATAATAGTTGGTCATGCCAAAACAACTTGTTCTTATTATATTTCGACCTCTAGGACATAGTATGAAAAATATAGGTCGCTAATAGTATACTATCACATTGTTTCACAAATAAAACAACTTGGAACTCTAAACAATAATACACTAACTCTATTGTCTTTTGGTGTATCTTTGCAATTCATTCATTTCAACACTTTGATTTTCTCATATCATAAATATTTGACAAATCATTTTTCATGCTTTTATTTCATTTAGAACCTATCAATTCCAAGTCTTCCTCAGTTGCCAATCAAAGTAAGCTTTCTTTTAACAAAGAATTTTATTGATTCTAAAAGTCCTTCACATTCATTTTAAATATCTATTGATCATATATCTTTTGGCTTGAACCTAGTCACCTTGGAAATAATATCATTTCATCTCATTCGTTTGTCATCAATTTCTTGAACTAATTCAGTTAAACCACTGAGTCCTACTTATTGTACAACTAATATTCACAAAATTTGATATTTTAATTCTGTGTCATCTACCTTAATATTGTTTTTATTGACTAAAATATGACATAAATCTAAAAGAAATATCGTAACCCAAATCTCGAGGACGAGATTTAAAACAAGGTGGGGAGGATGTAACATTCCTATTTTTATCATATAAATTTTAGATTGTTTAAATTTATTTACCACTAGTAACTAGTAACTAGTTTTATTTTAATATAATTATTCAACCCAAACAGTTTTAAACACTATTTTATATAGTTGATTGAAATAATATAAATAATTAGCCTGTATATGGGTGACCTTTTCTAAATAAAATAAAAGTATATAAAAACTTATTTTATTAGACGGCTAGATTACGGGTAAGTTAATTATTAAAAATATGAAGTACTTAGACGGGCCTAGTGACCGTATATTAATTAAATTATAAAAATACATTATATTTGAACCTACTCTATTTTTAATGAAAATTTGTTCAAAATATAGACACAAATATATATTTATTATTTTATAAAACGTCATATTTTAGAAGTATACACGCTAAATAAGTGTAGCAGTTGAATTAATTATAATAATAATATAATAATAATTAAACTTACAATTAAAATTTAAGTATCTCTCGTGACTATTACCTGTTACTACAATTATAATATTTAATATTTAATTTAACATTTAATTTACATATTTAATATAAAGTGAATATGTGTCAACATGTGTACATAGTGGTACGTGTCCATGATTTTCGAAATGGTATGCATGAAATTCTCTACATGTCCCAATAAAAAGATAATAATAAAAAAATTAAAAATAAACATTAAATCATACAGGGACATGTATGCATATACGTGTCTGCCAAATCTTGAGTCTCCTAAACTACTATATATATGAGGATAACTCAAAAGAACAAACTGTTCATATACCATCGCTGATGTGTGCAAAATGCAACATATAAATTTCATCAATTGTGGCATAAAACTAACCTTTTTTTAGTACTAATGTTGGAAAAAGTGTGCTTTTGTCTTCCTTTTGTATTTTCAGGATTAAATGAGCTCAAATTAACAAAAGAAGCAAAAAGACACCAAAATCTGACATAAATACAAGAAAAGGAACAAGACGTGACATGCCCGACCTCACGACAGCATCTTCCCAAGCAAAACAAGATAACAGAAGACTGAACACGCCCCGTGCTCAGCCAGCATGGGGGCGTGCCCAAGTGTCAGCAGAAAAGACAAAGTTGTAGAAGCTTCTATTGCCCACCACGGGGCCGTGCTCAGTGGATACGGGGCCGTGGTCAACTATAAGATTCGCACAATTCAGGCAAATCTTCATAGTACAAAGATTCTTCTGCACACGGGGTCGTGCTCAGCGGACACGGGGGCGTGGTCAACTAATAAGACAAAGCTGCATTAAATGAAGAAAGAGAGGATGTGGACACGGGGCCGTGCCCGAGCTTCTGTTCAGCCTATAAATAGGAGTGCTTGGCTCAAGCTCAAACCATCCCTTGGCACACCACCTCTCTCACACTTCACCCACCACCACCATAACACCATCATCCACCACCATCATCCATTGTCCATCGTAGAGTGTGTGAGTCGTCTCGGGATCCAAGATTGATCGTAAGAGTTCTTGACAATCAAGGCCATGTTTGCCTAAGTCTCTTACATCACTTGGTGAAGACAAAGTGTCTAGTGTAATACTTTTTATTTTCAATCTTTTCGCACTTTTTATTTGGTTTTGTATTAATGACTTTAATAACTAGTTTCTTATGTTGAAGGTGATCTTTCCTTATCGTTTGTCCGTGCTGTCTTGGCATTATTTTACTGTCTATATAAAATAAAAGATTTTCACCATTCATATCTCCACGGTCTATATGGAGGTATGTTGGCTACCTGGTCGGGGGTTAAGGGAACGGTTTGGTAAAGGTCTTGCCATTGTTCAGCGTTTAGAGGTCCTGCAATGGACCTGGGTCAAATTTAGTAGGACCTCCTTCAATACTTAACGGTATTGGATGGCGGGGGTCCAAACTCTTTGATCCCCTCATAAGTTAACTACTATTAATACTATAACCCGGCTATTTAGGACTGTATCCCTGCTGACTCAGACTACTTAGTCGATGGTAACGTCACCTCCAAAAGAGGGGCCTACCATAATTTGCATTAATAACTTAATTAATTATTTTTCAATAATCCACCCTTTTAGGATTGTATCTTTGCTGACTCAAACTACTGGGGTGAGGGTAACGTCACCTTCAAAAGAGGGGCCTACTACAATAACTAAGATAATCTCTTAAAATAGTGCAAAAGTGCGGAAATAATCAAAGGTTACACTAGATACGAGTCGTAACCAAGTGATTCATCTTGTCTATCTGTTTTATTTTTATTTTTATTTTTAGCATTTTTAGTTAGTTTTTATTTTTCTTAGTTTAAAACATTTTTCTAAACTTTTTGATTTGATTAGACGTTGAGGATAAACCGGTACTAAAAGCTCTTGTGTCCTTGAACGACCTCGGTATCTTACCAACACTATACTACGCTCACGATGGGTGCACTTGCCCATATGAGTGTCTAGTGTTAGTGAATATCGTGTTTTATAAATTTAAAACTTGACTAAAAAGTGTTAAAGGGGCTTAAAATATACACCTAATATATATAACACTTGACACCCATCAAGTTTTTGGCGCCGTTGCCGGGGACACAAGGATTTTAAGAAAGTTAGGAATCAACGGCCTAATCGTTTTTCTTATTTTTCATTTTTTTAGGATTTTTTTTTAGTTTTTCTATTTCTGCAGAGCTCAGCACGGGCCGTGCCTGGTCGGACACAGGACGTGCCCAGCACTATCACTGGCAGTTTTTATTTTCCGAGTTACAGAGGGCTGAGCACGGGGCCGTGTCGGTGCAACACGGGGCCGTGTCCAACTCCCAGTAACAGGGATCCGGAGAACAATTACTGTAAACCTGACCACGGGCCGTGTTCACTGAGCACGGGGCCGTGGTGAACATTCTGACCAACGTTCTTTTCTGTTTTTATTGCAGGACTTGGAACCCAGGTGCCACATTTGAACTTCCAACGTAGTGCATGAGCTCCAGTTCCAGTAGAGACATAAAAGAACCTCTAGAAGAACCCGAACGCTTTTTCAGAAAAAGACTTAAAGCTAAAAATGAAGAGAAAGTTTCGGGGGACCCACTTCCAATGGCGGACCAACGTACCCTCATGGATTACCTACGGCCCACCGTAGGTAATCTCGGCGCCGCTATCAATGCACCGAATGTCGAAGCCAATAACTTCGAACTTCGGCCACATTTGATACAAATGCTTCAAAACTCCGCAACCTTCCATGGGCTTGCGGACGAGGATCCCCATCTACATATTACTAATTTCCTAGAAATATGTGATACCTTTCGGATCAATGGAGCATCAAATGACGCCATCCGCCTTCGAATGTTTCCATTTTCACTAAAAGACCGAGCGAAGGCTTGGCTTAACACCCTCCCAGTTGGCTCGGTAAACACCTGGGATGAACTAGCCCAAAAGTTTCTATATAAGTATTTCCCTCCTGCTAAAACGGCTAAATTAATGACTGAAATTAATACATATTCACAAGAATATGGGGAATCCTTATATGAAACTTGGGAAAGGTTCAAGGAGCTACTAAGAAAGTGTCCTCATCACGGTCTTGCGGTATGGCAACATGTATCCACTTTCTACAATGGGTTGTTGCCACACACAAGACAAACACTTGATTCTAGCTCCGGGGGACTTTTAGGTAATCGTCGCCCAAATGAAATATATAATCAAATTGAGGAAATTGCTCAAACCAATTTTTAATGGCACACTCCCCGAGGTAATAAATCTATTGCCCCGGGCGCCCATAAGGTTGATGAAAGCACTTCTTTGCAAGCCCAAATCGAGGCCCTCTCTTCGAAAGTCAAAAAGCTAGAAATGACAAAAACGGCCTCGGTTATGGCTTGTGAAGGGTGTGGTGGGCCACATGAAAATTGGAGTTGTATGAAAAAATTAGATGAATAAACAGAAACGGTAAACTACATTGATAATAGACCTAGGCCGTCGGGTCCACCAACGGGTACCTACAGCCAAGGATGGCGTAACCACCCTAATCTTGGTTGGAGAGATCCCGGCAATAGTAGTAACCAACAAAACCAACGAACTAACTTTCAACAACCACAAAATTTATCTCAACAACAAGCTGGAAGAGAAAGGCTTGAAGATACTGTATCTCGCCTCATCTCCGACACCGAAAAGAAAAACTCGGATCGATTTCAACAATTGGAATCGAATTTTAGAAATCAACAAGCTAGCATTCAAAACATTGAAAAACAATTAAATCAAATAGCTCAAAATTTCTCCGAGAGACCACAAGGCGCGTTACCTAGCAATACCGAAACCAACCCGAAAGCACAAGTACATCTCATCACATTGAGAAATCGAACCGTGGGTCCCGAGGAGGCTCCATCACCGCCAGATGAAAGAAGCCAGTCTAGCCAAAGCACGACTCCACCCGCATCAGAAAAGACTTCTTTACCAAATCAAGAGCCCACCAAGACTCCTCCAATTCCATACCCTGGTAGGTTAAATCGTCAAAAGACCGATGAGCAATTCGCAAAGTTCAAAAATTTATTAAAACAATTGCATGTGAGTATTCCTTTTATTGAGGTCCTAACCCAAATGCCTAAATATGCAAAATTCATGAGGGATTTCCTCACTAAAGGAAAATTGAATCATTGCAATTAGTTAATTTAGGCGAAGAATGCTCCGCCCTAGTACTCAACAAACTCCCACAAAAGAAAATTGATCCTGGAAGTTTCACAATTCCTTGCTCGATCGGGGAATCCCCCGTTCGTAATGCATTAGCCGATCTTGGGGCTAGCATTAACCTCATGCCCACATCAATGTTCAAACGACTCGGCTTAGGAACAACAAGCCCTACAAAGATGAGCATACAACTCGTCGACAGATCCGTCAAATTTTCACAAGGTGTCGCTGAAAATCTATTGGTCAAAGTTGACAACTTCGTTTTCCCAACCGACTTTGTCATCCTAGACATGGAAGAAGACACCGATGTCCCTCTCATCCTCGGGAGGCCATTTCTAGCCACCGCCCAAGCAGTGGTGGATATGAATGACGGAACGTTAACATTAAAGTTTGGGGACAAGGAAGTGAAGTTTGAATGTGGAAAAAGAGTAGAGGACGAAGACCCGGTCAACTACATGAAGGTCATAGACTCAAGCTTGGATGACGCTCTCCGACGGTGCAACATGGGATGCAATACATCCCACTTGGGTAACATATGACTAGGATTTGGGTCTAGCCAAGAACCCTTATAAACGTGGCGCACCATGGAGGCATTCCGCGGAACTATCCTTAGTTTAGTTTAGATTAAATTTTATGTTTTCTAGTTAGTTTTAATTTTCAGGAATAAAACACACTTGAGATGACAAAGGATACAAGGGAAACTTGAACCAGCACCTCATGCAGGAAAACAGAACCGTCCGACAAATTTCTTCGTTTACAGTAAGTTCGGCACGGGCCGTGTCCACCCAACACGGCCCCGTGCTGCACAATCTGCAAAAAAAGACCCAGTTCAGGTAACTGGACACGGGCCGTGTTCACCCAACACGCCCCCGTGTCCAGGCTTCTGTTTCTCTTGATTTAATTTTGTTACTGGCACTTGAACACGGGGCCGTGCCCAGACAAAACGGGGCCGTGTTCAGCGCCTAGTAACACAAAATTTTTGCTTAACTCACACCTTTTACACATTCAATCAACCTAAAAACTTATTTTTGGGACACATTGAGGACAATGTGTAATTTAAGTGTGGGGGGGATGCTAAAACCTTGAATCTTGCAAGTCCTAAATACAAGCCTTACACAAAACTCTATTGGAACCGCTAATCACCCCAAATTTTTTCAAAAATTTTCATTTTTTTTACTTGTCTAGGTTTAACTCGGGAAATTCAAGTTCTCAAAAAGGTTATATTTTTACGAATTTACAACCGATAGCGTCGTGATAAAAAGAACCAACATAAGAAAATTATGAAAAGGCATGGCAAACTTAGTTAAAATTTGATTATATATACTTGATCACATAAAAACCCATTCCCACAAAAGTGAGTTTTGAGCCTTTATCGTGCATACAATTACATATCATTAGACTAAATGCTCATTTTTCGTTTCTTGTGTGAATAGCCGCTTGGTTCTTACGATTCTAGAACTTGCCATGACGATACATTCCCGGTCCTTACCAACTTAAACCCGAGTAAGTAAAGGATGGAGGCATTAGGACTAACCTTTTTTATTTCTACACCATTATTTTTCTTTTTTTTACCATCTACCCAAAATCCCCCTAGTTAGCCCCTTTGAGCCTAAACCTTTTCATTTCATAACCCAAACCAAACACCCTTTTACCCACCAAAACCTTTTTCATTTTTAACCCTTTGTTTTAGTAACAAGTTCGGTTTTTCATATGACTTTTTGAAAAAAAAAAGTGTGTTGATGATGAAGCAAAAGAAAAATAAACAAACAAGTTCATCAAAAATAACTTTGTTTGAATAATAGCTTCATCAAAATAAAAATTACAAAAATAAAAAGTCTTACGAAAACCGACGCTTGTTACGCTATTCGCCCTTTTTCTACTAACCACTAACCACTAACCCAACCACCTACCTTTAACCCAAGCCTAACCCTTCACCCACAAAGTCCTCTTGATATTTACAAAGGTATATAAGTTAAAAAGGAGGAGGATTGATTGCTTGGCAAGCCTATGGTAGGAGTAAGTTCCATGCCGCTCTCGAGTGATCCACAAATACATTTTCGGCCGAGTGTTGAGTGATCCCCGTGAGGTATGTGAACTTGTATATAAATAGAATTTTACAAAGGCATGTTATGCCCTAACAAGTAATTTATCTTATGAAAAGTTTTAAATAAATCATGACGAATAGGGATGTAAATAAATAAAAATAAAACTAAATAAAGAATCTTGGAAATCCCGACACTCTATGATAAGCTCAAAAACCTTCTTTTCTACCCATTCTATGTGGGAGTGTAATAGCCACATATTAAAGAGTTTTGCTTGAGGACAAGCAAAGATTCAAGTGTGGGGGTATTTGATGTGTGCAAAATGCAACATATAAATTTCATCAATTGTGGCATAAAACTAACCCTTTTTAGTACTAATGTTGGAAAAAGTGTGCTTTTGTCTTCCTTTTGTATTTTCAGGATTAAATGAGCTCAAATTAACAAAAAAAGCAAAAAGACACCAAAATTTGACATAAATACAAGAAAAGGAACAAGACGTGACATGCCCGACCCCACGACAGCATCTTCCCAAGCAAAACAAGATAACAGAAGACTGAACACGCCCCGTGCTCAGCCAGCACGGGGGCGTGCCCAAGTGTCAGCAGAAAAGACAAAGTTGTAGAAGCTTCTATTGCCCACCACGGGGCCGTGCTCAGCGGACACGGGGCCGTGCTCAGCGGACACGGGGCCGTGCTCAGCGGACACGGGGCCGTGGTCAACTATAAGATTCGCACAATCCAGGCAAATCTTCGTAGTACAAAGATTCTTCTGCACACGGGGTCGTGCTCAGCGGACACGGGGGCGTGGTCAACTAATAAGACAAAGCTGCATTAAATGAAGAAAGAGAGGATGTGGACACGGGGCCATGCCCACTGGACACGGGGCCGTGCCCGAGCTTCTGTTCAGCCTATAAATAGGAGTGCTTGTCTCAAGCTCAAACCATCCCTTGGCACACCACCTCTCTCACACTTCACCCACCACCCACCACCACCATAACACCATCATCCACCACCATCATCCATTGTCCATCGTAGAGTGTGTGAGTCGTCTCGGGATCCAAGATTGATCGTAAGAGTTCTTGATAATCAAGGCCATGTTTGCCTAAGTCTCTTACATCACTTGGTGAAGACAAAGTGTCTAGTGTAATACTTTTTATTTTCAATCGTTTCGCACTTTTTATTTGGTTTTGTATTAATGACTTTAATAACTAGTTTCTTATGTTGAAGGTGATCTTTCCTTATCGTTTGTCCGTGGTGTCTTGGCATTATTTTACTGTCTATATAAAATAAAAGATTTTCACCATTCATATCTCCACGGTCTATATGGAGGTATGTTGGCTATCTGGTCGGGGGTTAAGGGAACAGTTTGGTAAAGGTCTTGCCATTGTTCAGCGTTTAGAGGTCCTGTAATGGACCTGGGTCAAATTTAGTAGGACCTCCTTCAATACTTAACGGTATTGGATGGCGGGGGTCCAAACTCTTTGATCCCCTCATAAGTTAACTACTATTAATACTATAACCCGGCTATTTAGGACTGTATCCCTGCTGACTCAGACTACTTAGTCGAGGGTAACGTCACCTCCAAAAGAGGGGCCTACCATAATTTGCATTAATAACTTAATTAATTATCTTTCAATAATCCACCCTCTTGCTGACTCAAACTACTGGGGTGATGGTAACGTCACCTTCAAAAGAGGGGCCTACTACAATAACTAAGATAATCTCTTAAAATAGTGCAAAAGTGCGGAAATAATCAAAGGTTACACTAGATACGAGTCGGAACCAAGTGATTCATCTTGTCTATCTGTTTTATTTTTATTTTTATTTTCAGCATTTTTAGTTAGTTTTTATTTTTCTTAGTTTAAAACATTTTCCTAAACTTTTTGATTTGATTAGACGTTGAGGATAAACCGGTACTAAAAGCTCTTGTGTCCTTGGACGACCTCGGTATCTTACCAACACTATACTACGCTCACGATGGGTGCAGTTGCCCATATGAGTGTCTAGTGTTAGTGAATATCGTGTTTTATAAATTTAAAACTTGACTAAAAAGTGTTAAAGGGGCTTAAAATATACACCTAATATATATAACACTTGACACCCATCAATCGCCCATCTTTCTCTCTCTAAAAATCTCTAGTATTTGTTTATTTTTTTTATAATAATAATAAAGGCTTTGCCTCGTTTTAAGTGTTTTAACTCCCAATCACCGCTACCCTTTCCGATTGATCTGAGCCTCATAACATATGCCAGGGCTCTGCCCGACTAAGTTGTTGGGATTCGGTCTCGGGACATCGGGACAAGGTTGAATGAGGGGTACTATACTTAACACGAGTGCATTATATATTTTTAAAATAGCTCAGAAGTTATACCCAATATTCTACCAGGAGACTTTCTAGTTGAACCCTAAATATACAAAGTGGGTCCATTCTCTTTCTCACTATTTTATTCCCTTTTTCTTTGTGATATATTTTTATTCAAAAAGATCACAAATTGATCCGTAAGTAAAAACCCGAACCCCTGAAACCCCAATCCATATCAAAATTCAAGAAATCAAGATTTGTGATCTTCTGGCGGGTCGCGTAAAGATAAGCCGAGGCTTACGCGGGCCGCGACAGCAAGAAAAATCTCCGGATAAGCTTAAGGGACCCGTGGCATCCACCTGGCAGACCTACTGGTGACTCAACAACCCTACGCATAGAATAGGTGGCTACGCGGGCCGCGTAAGGATCGAGCAAGGGCTCACGCGGGCCGCGTGAGACCCAAATTCCAGCTATAAATAGAGCAGGCTACGAGCAGTCCTCTGGTGTCGAAAGTTTCTTTCAGAAATAAAGTTATACTGTCCAAATTCGAATATTACTCTCAATTTAGCGAGGAGCTGCTACGATACCGGGTATTAACTCGATCGCTGCTACGATTCAATGTCCGATCGATTGAAACTATCCGACCGGATGTTTAAGCGCTATCCTTTGTCATTAGTCGTGATTCCGACAGGATGTTTGAGTACCACCCGAACTCGGGGAATACTCTGTCATTCGTTGTGAATCCGATGGATGTTTAAGTGTTGTACTTTGTCATTCCTTGTGAGGGTTTTAATCTCATGAGTTATCGTAAATGCTGTATTAGTTACTTACCGAGTTCGTGTGCACTAGATTACAAGGCTAACCAGTAGGCTAATCTCTGCCTGTATAAATCTGCAATATATCAAGACTTATCTGTAGATTAAACTTTGCCCGTATGAATCTGCATGCTTATAATGTGAGTCATTCTTTTTTTATCAAATTTATTTACAAAAGCATATTTATTTTCAAGGTTATAATTACAGTGATTAAGTTTATGTAATCACCAAATTACAGCCAGTATGTGGGGTATTGTGCACATTACTGCTGTTTTATCACTTTAGGTGGGCGAGCCTAAAATTAGTGATATTCGTCACTATTGGGTGACAGGACCCAATAGTGGTATAACCATAGTCACAGATCCGGTCGAGTGACAAATACTGTGGGTAGTTGGTTGATATCAGAAACATTGTAATCTCTCTTAATACTGTAAATTATAACAAACGTGTCGTTTTAGCAAAATGAATGATTCACCAGTATTTCCTGCTGACAAAACCTTTTTAAAACGCGTTTCAGGTAATTACAGTAGATTGGAGTAAGAGACGGATACAGCACTGAAAGACTTCAAGAAGTGGCTTATTTTATTAATTAAATCAAATTAAGAAATATTGTTCTATGTAATTGGGTTATCCCTTATTAAAGCTACCTTTGTAAAACATGGGTTTATCTCATCTATTTAATAAATAAAATCCGGTGTTTTCTAAACTCTGATATTTTTCCTAACTCACGGTCCTGATGAAATTTCCGCTGCAATATTTTTCAAAATAATCACCGGAACCACTGGGCTGTTCGCGGCTCCCGATTCTGTCCAGGGTGGGTCGGGGGTCGTGACATACCCGGACACCCAAAAATTTATGTAAGTATTAAAATATTTTATTTTAGTGTTCGGCATGATAAAATTCCTTTCGTCGCGTAGTTTGGATCGTTTTTCGTGTTCCGTCGTAATTAGACGAACAATGTAACTGTACGACCAAACGAACCGACATCCGACATGTTTTTGAACATGTTTCATGTCCCTCATGTTTAGGCTTCATTGTAGAGCCTTGTAAATAGCTTAACGGGCCTTAAACGTGCCAAACGTGACCTTAAAAGCTATCAGGGACCATTTCTGTAATTATTCAAACTTGATTGCTAAACCAGGAACCTCAGGCGGCCTGCGTAAGCATCCTTTGAACCTTACGCGGCCCGTGTGAGCATGTCAGAGCTGCAAAAATCAGTTTACAACCTGTTCCAGCTGTTTCCAGGTGTTGCAAGTGGCTTTTCTTCATCCTATGGGTTGTTTTGGGCGCCCATAGATTGCCAAAACAGTGGGTATGAAGTGTACGGTCCAGATCAAGGCTCGTTTATCAAGAAACGATCCTAACGGTTCTCAAAAACCTATAAATACCCCTCTTGGTCTTGCTCTCATTCACACCTTGATCTGAATTGTTCTAAGTTGGAGCCTTTGTGCTTCATACCTGAACATCCTAGATCAATTCCATCCTTGCTTGGACCCTTTGTAAGTGTCCTTTCGTGCTTAGTTTAATTGTTTAGCGTTTATAGCCGAAAAGTCAAGCGTTTCGATAAACGCTTTGACTTTTAAACGGTTCAGCCATTGTTCGTAACGAACATGGCTACGTGACCGTAATTAGGTAGGTGTTAAACCCTCTAAAGGGCACCTCCTAATTACCACGTTTACTTAGTTAAATTGTCGGGTCAAATAAAAGTCAAACGAGTTAGTTTTAAATAAATTCATAACTATTAATATAAGAAACCATAACAATCAGTTTTCTCACTTTAATAACTTGGTAAATATTAGTTGAACATGCCTAAGCATGATTCAACCCGACAATTCTAAGTATAGGCTCGGTTCGGAACCGAAAGTCGCAAAAGTTGACTTTTGCTTTGACTTTCAGTTCTGACCCGATTTAGCTTAGTTTAGATATGCCTTAGGATTCCTTTAGGATCAGGTTATAGGTTAGTGTAACCCTCTGAGGTTATACAACTTGGTTCCTTAGTTATCCGATTCATATGCATGTTTCCGTTAAATGCCTAAATGTTGACCATTATGCCCTTTTGACCCTAAAACGAGAATTTTGAAAATGTGAGAGGACAATAATCTTTATTACTGAATTATAAACTTGTTCCTAAAATTTGACATCAGTTTGAGGTCTACATTAGGAGTTATGCTCATTAGCGTAAATGAAAAGCTTTTTATTAATTAAACGGCATAATTAGCGTATATCCTATCAAAACCCAATTTTTGATACCAAACTTTTTACCTAATGATATAAAATAATATTTTGGGATTTTTGAAGATTTTTATTTATTTTTAGGCTGAGCATAACATAGGGTTCTAAGCTTAATTCGGTAATTGTCGATTTTGCACTTTTGGCCCATAAAATGAGTTTTTACATAATATTTTGATACCAAACTTTTTGCTACTTATTTTATATCATAAATAAAATATTTTGAACTTTATAAACTGATCAAAAACTCAGATTTCCTATTTAAACCCGAAAATCGCTTAAAACCGACTTTTACGCGTTTTAAGCGCATAGTATGAGTTAAAACTATTTTTGGCATATGAAACTTAATACCTACTGATGTTTTAAGTAAATTATATATTTTAACAGTAAAGAAAAGTTTTAAACTCAGATTATCTAATTTTGACCTTTAAGCTTATGTGAAATTACCAAAATGCCCCTACGGTGCATAGTTTGGTTATAAATAGTAAATTTCACATATATGCTATACCCTACTGTTATAACTTATTAAATTAATTATTTTTACTGATTATATCAGACCTGAAACTCAGAATAATATTTAACCTCTCTTATAACCTTTAAAATGACCAAAATACCCCTACGGGGCATAAATTGGTTTTAAATTCGCTTTGGGCATAATGGAAGGTATCCTACTGATATCACAACATATTTAAGGCATATTAACTTAGGAAACCTGTTCATGACTATTTTGGTTACCCGTTACGCACTTTTCGCGTTCGGATCGGCTTATGTAACTAGTTTGCATAAATTAGCTGAAACGGGTCAAACCTTATCATTTTTTTTATCTCAAAATCCAGAATGTGTTTAGCTTACCCTTATTACACAAGTATACAAGCTTGTCGGGTCTAAACCACATTCTAATCCGGTTCTCGCTTAAGCATGCGTTTTGAACTGTATCCTCCAAAAAAAACTAACCGGTCTAAGCATAGGCTTAATTAAGACCCGTTAGGAATCTAATAGGTTATTAAAAACCTTCATTCCAGATTTAGGAGCCCAGTAAAAGCTATCTGTACTTGTTGATTTGATATACGGTTGGGATTGAATTTATATTTAGCTCAGGTAAATACTTTTAACTTATTTTCCTTATACGGGCTTGGGGTACGGTATATAAAATACCGCTTGGTCGGGCATTGAATCTTTAATTGTATGGAGGTTAAATCATTGAAATGTCCCGTTTAAATTCTTTTGTTTGCTTAAAGCCTTTGGGGGATTAATGACCATGTCCCGGATATCCTTGACATCATTTTAAGAAATGGCCACGACCTTAGCACGCGGGTGTAGGCGTATACCCGCTATTGCATATATAAATAATGAGCTATAACCGCCGGTTACGGGAATAACCCGCCGCAGGACTATATCATGTGGTGTGTCAATTAATCTTTAACCCGGTGTCAATCCAGGCTACTGAACGTATAACAAACATCTAATTCTTTTACAAGTTTATATATAAATAATTATCCCAAGTTATAAAAAGTTTTATGCCACGTGCATTCAAATCAATTTTCTAAAACATTTTCAAAATGAGTCAGTTAAATTGTATTTACCAGTGTAAACTGACGTATTTTCCCAAAAAGGCTAAGTGCAGGTACTAATCGGAATAGGCTGGCTACTCCTAGCATCAATAAAGAGTCTCGCAAGCTTAGATGTCAAAATCTGTTGAACAATTATCTTTTGTTTGATCCGCCTGTGGATCCTTTACATTCCGTTTGTAATACTTTGATATTACTTTATATCGGTTTGTAATATTTTATCTTTTGCTTCCGCTGTGCATTTAAATTGTGTTGTTTGACTATGATGATATCAACTACGTCACGATACTCCCCACCGGGCCCACCGGTAATACGTGGAAATATCGGGGTGTGACAGGGTGGCTATATCCTTTTTCATTCCTATCCACCAAAAATTCTTCCTTAAGTCTTGATACATCTTATCACTACCAGGATTTATTGTATACTTAGATTTATGAACCTCTTCTAGAAATCGGTGGCGTAGGTTTCCTTGTGTGGGTATCCTATGGAATCTCCAATTTCCATTTGCTCCTTGTTCTAATTCCTTAATCATTCCTTTTAATTTTTCAGTATCGTCTTTAATTACCGTCTCCTGCATTTCTCTAATTTGCTCATTTAAATCTATCTGCAGATTTAGCTTAAGAGAACTTACTCGTCTTGGCTTTTCATGATACTTTCAACTTAAAGCATCAGCTACTACATTAGCCTTTCCTGCATGATACTGAGAATTTCCATCCAGCGTCTTTTACGAAAACATATCACAATCATAATCACTAAGAATTTCCATCCAGCGTCTCTGTCTCATATTTAACTCCTTTTTCCCGAAAACATATCTTAGACTCTTATGATCGGTGAAAATAGTAAATTTGCTACCGTAAAGATAGTGTCTCCAAATTTTAAGGGAAAAAATTATGGATCCTAACTCTAGATCATGGGTTGTATAATTCCCTTCATGATTCTTAAGTTGTCTAGAGGCATAGGCTATAACCTTTTGACGTTGCATCAACACACATACATAACCTAACTTCGAAGCGTCACAGTAGACTATAAAGTCTTCAGTCCCTTCTTGTAACGCGAGTACAGGTGCGTTGGTTAACCTTTGCTTAAGAATCCTAAAAGCTTCTTCCTGTTTTGGTCCCCATTCAAACTTAACTGATTTGCAAGTCAATTTTGTTAAGGGAATGGCTATTCTAGAAAAATCTCGGATAAACCGTCTATAATATCCTGCCAGTCCAAGAAAACTTCTTACTTCCGTTGGTGATTCAGGGACTTTCCATTTAGTAATCGTCTTGATTTTTGTGGGATCCACATGAATTCCTTTATGATTAACTAGATGTCCAAGAAATTGCAGTTTTTGTAATCAAAATTCACATTTTGAGAATTTAGCATAAAGCTTCTTCTTTCTCAACAATGTCAGAAGTGTAAACAAATGCTCTGCATGATCCTCTTTACTCTTAGAGTAAATAAGAATATCATCTATAAAGACAATTATGAATTCATCCAGATATGGTTTACATATTCTGTTCATCATGTCCATAAATGCGGCTGGGGCATTGGTTAAACCAAATGGCATGACTGTAAATTCATAATGACCGTACCTTGTTCTGAAAGCAGTTTTAGGAATGTCCTCTTCTTGTACTTTCAATTGATGATATCCTGAGCGTCAATCGATCTTTGAAAAGAATCAAGCTCCTTGAAGTTGATCAAACAGATCATCGATTCTCGGTAGTGGGTACCGATTTTTAATCGTGGCCTTGTTCAATTCTCGGTAATCAATACACATACGCATCGATCCGTCCTTCTTCTCGGTAGTGGGTACCTTTCTCCAGAAGTTCGCCCAACTGTTTCTTTAGTTCTTGCATCTCCTATGGTGCTAAACGGTAAGGTGCCTTGGCAATCGGTGTGGTTCCTGGTATTAGGTGAATTCTGAATTCAACCTCTCTATCTGGCGGTAATCCAGGTAACTCTTCTCGAAATACATCAGAGAATTGAGATACTACGGGAATATCTTTCAATTCTTTTCCTTTAGTGTTAATGATTATAGAAATCATATACACTAGTGATCCTTTCCTTTCCTTGCATAGCTCGTTGTTTTCCTCACAGAGATGAATTTTGTAGATCTGTTTGGCTTGTTTCCCTTAATTTTGATCTTTTCACCCTTTGGTGAACTTACTTGTATTGACTTTTGATCACATAGAATACTGGCATGGTTGGCTACTAACCAATCCATTCCTAATACGATATCGAATCCAGCCAGATTCATTGGGTAAAGGTTAGCAATAAAATTATGGTTTTAAATTTCTATTCTTGCTCCCTGCAAGATTTCAGTGATCTTAATGGATTCTCCATTTGCCGTTTCTACCTGACATTCTTGTTAAAGTTTAGTTAATGGTTGATTGAGAAGTTTGCAGAACGAAGTATTAATAAAACTTTGGTTTGAACCAGAGTCAAATAATACTTTAGCAATAATATCATTAACTAAGAACGTACCGGCAATCACATCCGGAATCATCTTGGCTTCTTCAGCTGTCAAAACAAATGCTCTGGCATTGTTTGTTGCTAGAGCTAGTTTCGAACAATTCGGTTTGATATGCCCAGTCTCTCCATAGTTGTAGCATAGCTTATTGTTGGGTTTCTTCATGCAGTCTTCTTCCTTGGGTCCAGATACCTTGCAGAAGTTGCAGTATATTGAACATCTTCCTGAATGCTTCTTCTTGCAGCGCTTACAGTAAGGTGCAGAAGTAGAAACTGTATTTTTCCCACGGTTGGAATTACCGTAGCGAAATTCCTGGGTAAGTTTTTGGGCTAGGTTCTTTCTCTAGTTTTCTTCTTGCATACATACCAATTCATCAGTCAAGGTATTGGCTAGTTCTACGGCTTCTTCTATGGTTTGTGGTCTAGCTGCCTTGACTACATGTCGGATTTCACTAATTAATCCCTAGATGTAACGGGAGATTAACACGGGTTCTGGTGAGGCTAGGGTTGGCACTATCCTAGCATATTCGAAGAATATGGTAGTGTAACCCTTGCAGTCTATTCCATTCATTTTAAGATTTAAGAACTTATTAGCGATTTGTTCTTTTTCATGAGGAGGATAAAATTTCCTTTCAACTATGTTCTTAAAGTCAGTCCATTCCATATTATAAACTTTATCACTTCCTCTAGACTGGGGAATAGTATTCCACCATTCTAAGGCTGCATTCTTAAAAAGATTAGAAGCAAACAAGATCTTATCTTTATCTACACGTTTGCTTATCTTTAAGACTGCTTCTGTCTTTTCTATCCAACTTAGAGCTGCAATGGCTCCTTCATTGCCCGAGAATTCTATTGGTTTGCAAGACCAGAATTCTTTGTAAGAACAATCATATGACATGGTTCTTCTTCTTTTTGGAATAGGTAATTGGAGTAGCGGTCCATTATTCACGCTGTGACTGGGTTCAGTAGGTGGTCGTTTACTTCCACTGTTAGTTTTATTATTTTCTGCTTCTTTAACAGTCTTGATAATATATGGCATAGCGTCTATGATTCCTTGTGCTACTATGGTTGGATGGCACTGTTATCTATTTGTTTCCATTATTATCATTATTCTGATTTTCCTGATTTACTTCGTTGTCCATCTGGATTATAAACATTTATCAGGTATCAATATCACAGAATAAGATTTAATGTAAACAATCAGGCAAACAAATTGATCAAAATCGTCGAGTATTGCGACTTTTACTCTTTTTCATATATATATATATATATATATATATATATATATATTACAATCTACAACTGAAATTTAAACACACTATTAGTTATGCATCGATAGGTATAAGGTTATTTATTTTAGTGGATTTTTTTCAAACTACACACATATATATATTATTAAGGATCGTTTCTCCAGAATTGCATTTCTCGCTCGTCATATTTTCACACGAGCTTTTCTCCTATCTGTTTTATCCTCTCTCCTTCTTCTACTAATTCCTCACCATACGTGCGGAGTTCCCGCACATTTTCTTCACTCATGGGTGGCAGTGGTGCGGGTATTGAGTCAGGGTATTGAGGTATAGGCTCTCCATATGGGTACGGGTCGCCTAACACACTCTAAAAATACGAGTCGTTATTCCAAAATGGATCTAAAGGATTAAGGTTGGTATACTGTGCTATGGGGTCTGGCATCGGTTTTCCCTCTAGATAGAGTTCCTAATATTCTCTATGATCATCTTCCCATAGATCATATGCTAGAGGATTAGGTGCTGGGATTCTAGGTATCTCGTTAGGGTTAAATGCTGGTATGGGTAATTGGTTTCCTTGGTTAAGTTCTATCTCCATTGGTTGGGTTGGGAATAAAGGCAATGGTTGTGGTGCCATTATCTGGTCTAGGTTTGGATCGACTGTAGTGGTGGCTAGTATATGAAAGTTTGCCAACCGTCTATTAACTCCTTCTTGGGTTTGGGCATTTACTTCCCTATTGGCTGCTGCTAACGCTCTCTGTTGTTGTAACTTTCTCATTTGTTTTCTCCTCTCATGGGCTCCCCTACTAAACTATCCTCTCTTTTTCGAAGGGAATGGTTCCTCAAATTGCGCCTTAAAAATGAAGATTCCTTTTTCTGTATCAGCAGAATACCCCGAAGGAGTAGGCTGTGATGAAGTTCCTTCACTTTTGGGATAACTAGCTAGGTGACGATAGGTGTCAGACGTACCTTGCTCACTCATACTATAAACTAACAGATTGTCAAATAACACAAAACAATAATATACATGTATACACATAATCACATATATTATTTTCTAACATAATTGATAAAATCTTGGTGCAAAACGCTTATGTGGCTTAAATCAGTGGCTATAGCTCTGATACCACTCTCTGTCGCAGCCCCCGACCCCTACCCCGGGAGCGGGCGGCCGCGAGGACAGTATCAGTGGTATCGGTATTTATTAATTTAGCAGCGGAAATTAACATCAGGACCGTAGTTAGGAAATAGTTTATCAGAGTAAAACACCACACTTTTATAAATATCAAATACATGGGAAAAAACCCAAGTTTCCATTACGATAAGTTTATAGGGATAAACCCTAATTTATTTGAAATAAAACTCCTTTCTTATTTAGGTAACTTTTATAGCCACTTTTCCAAGCCTTCAGTGCTCTCCAGCTGGCTTCTATTTGGCTTTCACATTTTGTTACGTGAAACGTGTTTTAAAAAGTTTAATCAGCAAGAAATACTGGCGAGTGCATCCCAGTTTAATCAAAACAAAGTTTTATATCTTTACAGTATTGAGAGCGATTACAATGTTTTTATCTACCCAATTACCACCCACGGTACTGTCAATCCTGACTTGAGGTCATACTACTACTCACAGTGTAGTAACAAGTAATGTATACAATACCCCAACATACCGACAGTAATTGTAGAATACATAGACTCAATCACTGTTATTATAATTTAAAATAATTGATGTTTTGATAAAAAACAGTTTGGTAGAAAAAGAGAATGACTCACATTGCTATTTTAGATAATACTATTGCTTTATGGTGACTTCCTGGTTATAATCTATTAAATTACACAATGCACACGTGTTAGTAAGATAACCCAATTTACATTAGCCATACCCCCGAGACAGAACTCCAACGACTGAGTCAGGCAGAGCCTTGACATGCGTTACGGAGCCCTAGATCAATCGGGTATAGTAACTAATACGTAATCGGGGGTTATAATACTTACAACGAGGCAGAGCTTCGCTTTTTAGAGGTATTAAACCGGGAAACACTATTGCTATTATAGGGACAGAGGAAAGAACAAGAATTGAGCGACTGTATACTCAAGTCGAGCACCCCTTATATAGGTCTGATCATGGTCGGCTCTCGCCCCGCGAAGCCCACCTTGATCTCCTTCGCGGCCCGCGAGAAGCCTAGGGTAGGCCCTAGCTTTGTCGATTCAACCTACTAGACCCAACACGTTGATGACACGTGGCTCCTTGTGGTGCTGCCTGGTGCCACCTTGTCGCGGCCCGCAACAGCCTTAGCTCGACTGGGTCGCGCCCCGCTTTTGTTTTTATTTTATTTTTAATTATATAAAGGTATTTTAGGGTTATTTTCCGTATACGGGGTGTATTTTGAGATGTATAGGAGTATTTTAATGGTTTTGGGATAGTTGTTATAAATTGGGAACAAGAAGCTAGAAGCTGGAAGCCGGAAGCTAGAAGCTCCCAACAGGAAACTGATACATTAATAGCTCGTGACTAGAAGCTAAAGTTACTGTACACATCGGGATTTGAACTCAACAGGTCAAGAGTGATGGGACTTTACCCAAAAACACATAAATGTGACCTCGAGACACACAAACCTCGACATTACTAAAAGAGGCAATGTATGAGCTGGCATATGCTTCCTTGGGCAGAACACTCTACCTATAAAAGGGGAATCTTTCTCACGCTTGAGTCCAAACCCGGAAGGCCACCTCTCACGTTAAGACTAACGGTGTTCTTTGAATGCAGATCATGACCAAGAAGCTACCTTTTGGAGTTGATCCTGGACCTTCCCCTGCCATACTCTTATTGATTTAACAAGTGGAGCCCACCGTGGAGCTGCGCTACTTAGAACAATATTCTTGGTAGTTCAGCCATGTTCCTAAGTTACCATCTCTCTTATAGCTGGAAAGGATCCTCACCCAAAAGATGTCTTGATCAGTTCACTGCCTCCTTTTAGCCTTCCGGCTACTCCCGGAATAGGCAGTTGCTCTACCAACACAAACGGACTTTAGGTCGCACTTGCAGGACAAGATGCACAAAAGTTCCGCACACCTCCCTCTACACGGGCTGCTCCATCTTCACCGAGTGAAGTTCTCTTCTCGGTTGAAACCATGGAAATAACCCCGAATGGGGTAAGGAACAACTTTACACAACTAAGGGAGTTCTTGAACGGTTACGTTTGAGAAGAACAAACCAAGGGAGTTAGAGTCGGTTTATCTTATGATGAACCGGAGGTTACACTCTGCCCCATGCCTCCTCCGTTATGCACCACCACATCTCCATGTGTTAGCTGAGCGGGACCTAGTCCTGACCCAAATCCATACCTCATGCCTGAAGGTTCACTTTGGCCAGGGAGCTTACACTCTAGCTCCCCTAGTCTTCTCCCAAGAAGCCTCGAGTACACCGTCGAGCAACTCCTTCAACAAACTAAAGCTACGCCTCCGCGCCCACAAACGACTTTCAAAGAAGCCCTTAGATCATTGCCCTTGGCTAGCAGTGCTGTAGCCGCAAGCTTGTCCCCATTATTTTTTTTAAATTCATATTCTACAATGTATATAGCAATTTGTTACCTAATTGCCATCTCATACGTCATTTAATCATGGTATATTCAACCTATATTTGTTTTAATTAAATTAAGGCGGCAACTCTTTTTAAAATATTGGTTTCATGAATTCAAGTTATAAAAATGTTCATTTTTATAAATATGACATAATTTAGGATTGATTAACATGTCTTAGCTAATCAGTTTTTAAATCTGGAATAAATAGGTCAGTTTCATTTGTTTTTTTTTTTTTGAAAGGTAAATTTCAATAAAAAACAAACGCCCCTAACAGTCCTCAAAAAGGGGACCATCGGGCTAAAACAAAATTACATCGAGTTTATAGGATTATTACACCAAGCATTCCAATCTATACCTTTCAATCTAGATCTATGACGAAACCAAAAAAACGACACAGACTTAATATATTGCATGACTTCAATAGTTCTCCGGGGCTTTCAACCAAACACTCTAGAATTCCTTTCATTCCAAATGGTCCACATAGTAGTGAATATGATGCCTCGCAAAATGTACCTCTCCTGTTTCGTCTTCGTTTGAGTCTCTGCCAAAGACAAAAGATCTTTCACGTCAAAAACAAACAAGGGAGATAACTTACACCATGATGCGACCCGAGCCCAAATTTCCAAGGAGAAGATGCAGCCAATAAACAAGTGTATAGTCGTCTCCGAATCCGCTTCACAAAGGATGCAAGACATATCTTCAATTGTTACTCCGCGTTTGATTAATCCCATCTTAGTAGGAAGACGATTAAGATCGGCATGCCAAACCATAATTTTGCATTTCAACGGAGTCCATCCTTTCCATTTCATGTTTGAGCCGGTTGAAGTCATCGGTTTATAAGAGATCAATTTTTTCGCGCTGTTAACCGAGAAACAACCATTTTTATCACCCTTTCACTTCCAGCGATCTGCACCACTACTCCATTTGTAATCGTGTATGTCTGAGAGGATTTGGAATAGCTCAGCCACCTCCTCATACGAAGTTGGAGAGCTACGCCAATCCCACGTAACAGAAGTATCAGCGCCGTTCTCGGCAGTCACCCGGGAATTCACATTCACCCATTTGTTCTTTTCGAGGCGAAAAAGATTTGGATAAACATAGCGCAAAGGTTGATTCCGAAGCCACGTATCAGTCCAAAAATTAACAGCCGAACCTGCTCTGACATCTACAACAAAATAGCTATTTAGCTCTCTACCGTTATCAATCTTTTTAGAACCGGTCTTCACAATCCGTTTCCAACACCCGCTAGCCGATGAACTACATGGAAGCATAGTCCATGCACGACTTGACCCGTTGCACCCCACTATAACCTTTTTCCACAAGCTATTTCCTTCAAGTTTGAAACGCCAAGTCCATTTAAGAAGAAGTGCTTCATTTATATCTTGTAATCGACTTCTACCCAAACCACCGTTGTTTTTTGGTCTCGTGATCACATCCCAAGCTACCCAAGGAATCTTTTTTTCTTCACTAGAGCCCGCCCATAAAAATCGCCTCATAATGGATTCAATGCTATTGATAACCGCCATAGGAGCTTAATAGAGAGAAAAATAATAAATCGGAAGATTTTC
Organism: Helianthus tuberosus; assembly: GCA_030545235.1. Lineage (NCBI taxonomy): Eukaryota > Viridiplantae > Streptophyta > Magnoliopsida > Asterales > Asteraceae > Helianthus > Helianthus tuberosus. Next base: position 195,336,252 of record CM060405.1, read on the forward strand.
GAGAACCGATTTAATAAGAATCAAACGTCCACCTATAGATAATGTCCTAGCCTTCCAAGACTCTAGATGTCTCTTTACCACTTTGATAACCACATTCCAGTTGCTAATCTAGGACATATTAGCGCCAACTTGGATCCCTAAATAAACAAATGGATAAGCCCCATGCTTATACCCCAAAACCTCCATCATGTTATCAACTTCATTATCCTTGGTGCCAACTCCAAATAAGTTTGGATTATGAATATTTATGTGAAGACCCGAGCAAATATAGAAAATCCTCAATATCCGAGCCTTGTTCTGGAGGTTCTCGCGAGACCATTCTCCCAAAATAAGAGCATCGTCTGCATAGAATAAATGCGTAATGTCGGCCTCCTGATCGGTAAAGTTGATACCTTTAAGAATACCAATCTCTTTAGCTTTCTTCAACATACAAGATAAAGCTTCCATCACTAACAAAAAAAAAAAAAAAAAGGAGAAAGGGGATCGCCTTGACGATGGCCCTTCTCACAATTAAATTCAAAAGTTGGTGACCTGTTAATAAGAACCGCAGATCTAGAGGCCGCTAAAATCCCGTTGATCCAACAACACCATCTCGAAGAAAAACCCATTTGATCCATGATAGACATCAAAAAATTCCAATTCACATTATCGTAAGCTTTCTCAAAATCAATCTTTAAAAGAAAAGCCTTACGATTTCTTTTTTTCAACCATTCCATCAACTCATTAACTACAAGAGGCCCGTCAAGAATAAAACAACCCGATAAAAATGCCGACTGAGATTCGGAAATAACCCTACCCAACACCTTTTTAAGACGATTAGCAAGAATTTTGGACTTGATCTTACTAATCATCCCAATAAGAGTTATCGGTCTATAATCTTTGAGACCCATCGGCGTTTTCACCTTTGGAATCAAAGCAATAAATGACGAACCACAACCGGGACTAATGTTACCTGTCTCGTGAAACTCCTCCATGATCTGAACGAAATCTTCTTCGAGAAGGTCCCAATACCGTTTGACAAACCGAAAATTAAAACCCGTCTGGTCCCGGGGCCTTGTTAGAACCACAATCAAAGGCCGCTTCTTTTATCTCTTTCCTTGTAAACGGTTCAAGTAACATAACTTGATCTTCTTCGCTTAGACTATTGAGGCCATAACAATGTAACTGAGGACGAGATACGCAAACTTCTTTAAAGTGATTGCGAAAGAACCACATTGTTTCTTTCTTAACTAGAGTAGGTTTTGAAACCCAAACCCCCATTCACTTCGAGCCCGGGAATAGCGTTTCTAGCCTTCCTCCCATTGATCATACTATGAAAAAATGAAGAATTCTCATCCCCTAGAGACGCCCACTTCACCCATAACTCGGCCCATACCCATAACTCCGATTCTTCTAATTCTTTTTGCTCCATCAAAGTTTCAAGCTCCTCTTTTTCTGATCTCAGCCTCACCTCGTCTTCCATCTCTTTGGACTTCCAACTTTTGTGCCATATTTTCAGCCTATCTCGTAAACATTTGAGCTTCATACTTAAACCTGCGTCTGACGGGCCTTGAACAATGTTCTCCTGTAAAACCGAGATAACCAAATCCTTACACCCTTGTCTCTCGAACCAGGAATCGAACCACCTGAAAGGCTTAGATCCAAAATCCGTATAAATCAACGAGAGCAATAGCGGCGAGTGATCAGAAAGCTCTCTCTTCAAAGCTCTAACGCAAGCGTTCGGCCACTTGTTAAAGACATTAGAACACACCAAAATCCTGTCAATGCGACTCATTTTGCAATCGCCTCCCCGATTTTTCAAATATGTATATTTCATGCCTTTTAATATATATTCCCGAAGACCCGCTTCATCAATAAAATCATTGAAATTTCTGGCACACACCGGGTCAAAATTTGAATTCTTTCTCTCTGACGAGTCTCAAACTGCATTAAAATCACCAAAAATAATCCACCATCCCTGCCCGGCTTGCATAACTCGAAGAATTTTCTCCCAAAGTATACGTTTCTCAACATTTTGTTGAGGAGCGTACACATTAATTATATTAAGACGAACCAACCCATCAACAAGCAAACCGGATACGTGCAAAAAATTATTATCTTTCAATACATAGTCTTTCACATAAATCTTCGGGTCCCAACATGAAACTATACCTCCCGAATGACCGTTTGCATCCACGATCTCGCAATCATACCCCATACCACCCCAGAAATTCGACATCAAACCACTATGTAAATTACTAGCCATAGTTTCTTGCATACCGATAAAAGAAATACCAAACTCGTTCTTCAATCTTTTTATCCACCTCGACTTCCCATCAATCCCAATTCCACAAATATTAATAGAAAGGCAATTCATATCTTACCGCATTGTAACCCTTCTTGAATGATAGAATCCCGAATTAGAACGTCACTTAATCCGATATTTGCTCCAAGTTTTTCACCCAAATCCTTCATTGCCACGACCTCTTCAACTAAAATACCATCATCCACAGAATTGCTTTGATCCTGAACACCATTCTTTAACGCGACATCTGGATGCGAATTCAAATCAAAAGGTGCATTTCCTTCAAGAAGACTAGAATTATCATGGTTATCAATCGGCTTGTCAACTCCTATGCCCAGCAAACTGTTCAGCCCGAAAAGGTCATCCGAAATGGCATGCTTAACTTTCTTACCGGCCTTCAAACTCTCATTACTACTCGTGTACGTATTACTAGGTTGAACCGAACCCTCCGCTTTTTTGAACTTTTTCCTTTTAGTCGTCTTTATATCAATCGATTTCGAAGCCTCATTTTCATCAAAGAATTGCTCGAAAGGGAATGTAGCTGCTGATACAAACCCATCGACATGTTGAAAATCAAACGTATTCTCATTAGCCGCCTGGAGTGGATCGCTTTCAACACCTATTACACCTTCCACTTCCTCGTCCTCCTTCATGGATTCACCCTCCGAAGTATTACCATCCGAATCAGAAGTTACAGACGTGTTTTCTGATTCATTTGCAGCTTCACTTCCGGGTCTCCTCGGTTCGACAAAGTCCGGAATCCAATCACCTAATTCCTCCATAACCCACACCCGGAATTTACAATCTTTCCAACTCAACAACACTTCCTCCGAAACCCTTCTCCCATCTCCTACTAGAACCCCCACATACTCGAGCGATAAATCATTATCATTTTCCGCTCTATTCGCCTTATGCACCACCTTTCCAAACATACCTCCAACTGAGTTTATGACCTCGTTATCGATTAAGTTAAGAGGTAAACCCTGGAATTTGAGCCATGCAAGACGCTAAAAACCGAATACCTGAACATTCCAAATGCTAGTCTTCAAGAACTTGCTCTCAAAACTCCTAACGACATCATGTACTGCAATAGCTGTCTCCTCGTCTATGAACGAGATTAAGACATCCAAACCGCCTAGACATTGCACCTTGAATTCTGACGTATAAACCTCTCATATTATAACTTTAATGTTCTTCAGTGAATCAAGATCGGTCATACTTGCTATAAAAGCTTTACCATACAAACCAGAAAAAGCGTTAATCTTACCATCAATGTTAAGCGTTTTACCCACCAACATATCTTTGAACGAACAGGCTCCTTTCTCGAATGTTGCTGACGTACCTTCCTTTATTACTTCTTCCACATGCTGCTTATAATTCTTGTGATTCGAAGGCTTCCGAATATCCTCCCTGTTATTATCGATTTCACCCTCTTCCAAAACGAAACGTGCCACACTGCACCACAATCTGTACTCCCCCATTCTAATGCCACGAATGTTCTTGATCAGGGTATCTTTATCTTTGACATCAAGCATCGACACAAAACCAAACCTGTTGCCGTGAATGTCTCTTTTCCGGGCAATATAAAGATCATAAATCTGACCAAACTCACGAATATGACTAGCCAGATCTGCTCCACTACATCCATCGGGTAGATTAGTAATGAAAATCTTTGTGATTCGACGTTGAATTTAATAAAATTTATTAGATTGATGAATAATTAGAAAGGATGTAAACATAAAATAATTTTTTAACCTAAATTATTATGAAATTATTTAAAAAAAAGAATGAATTAAAAAAATGTTTTTTACTAGTAAACTTATGATAAGACAAAATCTAATCAAAAGTCAATTGTTTTTTTATATTTTTCCGTGTAACACACAAGTTTCTAACCTATTAATATATAAATAAAAAACAAAATAAAATGTTATTAGTTATATAATACACAAGTTTCTAACCTAATAATAAATAAAAAACAGAGTATAATGTTATAAAAAAGTATATAGTACATCAAAGTACATTTTTTTCATAAACATATATTGACAATTGTGTCACGGTTAACCGATTACATTATATGTATTCAAACCATGTAATACTCGTGTTTATTCATTCCGTGAATGCACGGGTTTTTAAAAATGTAAATTTTTTATTACTTCGTATATAAATTATTCAACTCGTGTAATACACGGATTTCTAACCTAATATCTACATAAAAATATAATTCATTATTACCAACCATGGTTGTAAAACAAGGTTTCCAAGGCCGAGTACTCCCCGAGTAGTCGCTACAAGGCAGTCTGCCGAGGCGACTTTCTTTGACTCCGCCTAATTACTCGGAGTCGGTCAAACGCGGTCAACCTCAGGCAGAATTGGATATAGTAGGTCAACTCAAACCTAGTTTGACTTAAATAATAATATAACATAATTTCTATGCCTATCATATTAAAGAATGAATATCATTTTCACGTATTTTGTTATAAATATTAGTAAATTTGTGTTATTTGACATATATTTAATCTCCAAAAAGTAATTTATTTATAGTTTATCATGTCCGAGTACTCCCCGAGTACTCTCCGCGTAGACCGAGTACTCTCAACTCCCCGGTCGACCGACTAGGGAGCGCCTAGCGACTTTTGCAACCATGTTACCAACTAATCACTGTCCAGGTATCGCCAAACTTTGAAGAAAGACATGTTAACAACTTCAACAAAGAAACATGTACAATATTTTACACAATGAAACACATGAAAAAATAATAACCAACTATATATGAAATCATAAATAGTGTTATTTGACGACAAAAATTAAAAGAATCATTTATATACATCAAACATATCAAAACATAAGATCTTACATATATTTAAAATCAAACAATTCATGGAAAACATCAAACCCCAAACATATCTATTAAAACTGACAATCTTTGAATTAGGGTTTATTGAATAGACATAGTTCCTTGTATATTGTATCTTAAAATATCAAAGATAAATGTTATTCATGAATGTTACCACAGAAACAAATGAAAAATTGAAATAAAGATTATCTAAAATCAAGAATTTACGAAACATATAAAAATGATATCAAAAAAGTATTAACCCTTATGAATCATAACTGAAAAAATTATGGTTTCGTATAAAAAATAATTTTTACTCATCAATTTTACAACGATAATCTATCTATAATTTCCATAAAAGGAGAAATCCCAATGACATAAGAAAAGCTTATGTGGCAGCCATAGAGGCTGTCTAACAATGCTTTTCTTATGTCATCAACAATGAGGTGGAAGCCATAGAGGAGCCATAGTGACATCATAAAGCTTAATATTAAAACACTTTAAATTTCAAAACTCTAGCCCACATTCATCAAACACTGCCTTCCATTCATGTTTCAAACATCTGCCTTCCATTCATGATTCAAACATCTGGCCAGATTCAAATTTCAAACTTCTGGCTCCAGATTTAAAATTCAAACCATATAGGTATATAAAGCTCTTTTAATTTCAAAGTCTCATAACAAACATAAACTCTAACTCTCTCTCCCTCTCTCTACGGTTTCAATTTTCCCTCTCTCTCTCTCTGTTTCTCATCGGAGCTTCAGAATTTCATCAGCAAACTGCGAAGAAGTAGATGACGAATCTCCTAGTCAACACACAGCCTACGTCGCCAATCTCGATCCTCAGGTACTTTTTATTCATCATGTTTAACATCGATTTGAATATTATGCAGACCGACGGTAGTTTAAAAATAGATATTTTTTTATTTTTTCCTTTTATCACAAACTGAAGGTTTCTATGTTAAATGTTCTTCAGGTAGAACTTGCTAGATTTGTTGTATGGTGTGGAAGTCTTGAGTTCGTTGCCCGAACTTCAGAATGTAATCAAGGTTATAAAATGGATCTCAACTTTATTGATGAAGATGTAATGTCTGTTTGTGTTTAAAAATAGATGTATATGTGTGTATTCTTGATTCATCATGTTTAACATCGATTTGAATATTATGCAGACCTGAAGGTAGTTTAAAAATAGATATTTTTTGATTTTTTTGTTTTTATCACAAACAGAAGGTTTGTATGCTAAATGTTCTTCAGGTAGATCTTGTTGGATTTGTTATTTGGTGTGGAAGTCTTGAGTTCGTTGCCCGAACTTCGAAATGTAATCAAGGTTATAAAATGGATCTCAACTTTATTGATGAACATGTAATGTTTGTTTGTGATTAAAAATAGATGTATATGTGTGTATTCTTGATTCATCATGTTTAACATCGATTTGAATATTATGCAGACCTTAAGGTAGTTTAAAAATAGATATTTTATGATTTTTTTTCTTTTTATCACAAACTGAAGGTTTGTATGCTAAATGTTCTTCAGGTAGATCTTGCTGGATTTGTTATTTGGTGTGGAAGTATTGAGTTCGTTGCCCGAACTTCGAAATGTAATCAAGGTTATAAAATGGATCTCAACTTTATTAATGAACATGTAATGTCTGTTTGTGTTTAAAAATAAATGTATATGTGTGTATTCTTGATTCTATGCTTTGTAGGTTTGTAATATAAATGTTCTTGAGTTTTGTTACCTTCTGGAATCGTGGTAATAAATGATATCAACAAATTTATTGCCTCTTAAGGTGAATATGTATCATAATTTTCGAATGATTTTATGTTGTTATTCATTCAATTTGAAGTTTTGATGTATTGTGTGGAATAATTATTCTCTGTAGTTTGACTAATTCATCTCTAAAATAACAGCTCTTAAGTATATGATGGTTATTATACAACATGTAAAGTGTAAGGAAATGTAAAGGTAATTTTTGTTACTTTTTGCAAATCATAACTATACTCTTTATTTCTTGCAGTATAATAACAGGTTGAATGAATATTCATTAGTTGTTTTGTGATCTGTTGCAAGGAAGTTGGTGATGTTACGGAAGACTTTTCAGCAGCGTTCGGTTGAAAGGGATTCTGGATTAAGTCTGAATGGAAAGTAAAAACTACTTATTTTCAAGACTAAAATTGTGGTTTTAATACAAGTGTGTCTTAACCTGTTGTGTTTGAATGTTTGGTATGTTATGGTTACAATTTGAATCATCTAAACTGATGGATTTTGTATGTAATTGCTACAATTTCAATATTATTGTTATTATATTATTGTTAATGTTCATTTTTTGGACAAGTAGTAGTGTTATATATTATTTTTAGTGACTGAGTATTACTTTAATGAATTGGTTAGTAGGAAAACTGTTAGAATCTGTTGAGCAGTCTTCGCTTCAACAGACCTTAGCATCTGTTGATCATGGTCTGTTAAAGCACTGTTGTTAAACATTCTCTGTTGAACTGCATCATTTGTTAGTCCATAGCAGAGGTTCTCTTTGGCAGACCTTTGCTTGAACCGTCTCGGTGTTTATCAGCAGGTGTTCAAGGTTAAGCGTGTGTAAACAGATGTTTGAAATTCTTTGTTGAATTGTATCATCTGTTAAGGCACAACAGATGTTAGCAATCTATATTGAGTAAACAAACCTTATCATCTGTTGATCATGGTCTGTTAAAGCACTGCTGTTAAACATTTTCTGTTGAATTGCATCATCTGTTAGTCCATAGCAGAGGTTCTCTTTGGCAGACCTTTGCTTGAACCGTCTCGGTGTTTATTAGTAGGTGTTCAAGGTTAAGCGTGTGTAAACAGATGTTTGAAATCCTCTGTTGAACTGTATCATCTGTTAAGATACAGCAGATGTTAGCAATCTATACTGTGGAATGATCAGTAGATGTTATGTTTGGCATACCTATGTTTCAACAGCAAATGTTTCAGATGTTTAAAGACTGTATCATATGTTAAGTAACAACAGATATTAGCTTTATGGTGCTTTTGTATTCATATTCAGCAGCAGAGGTTGTGTTTATCAGCAGAGGTTATTTGCTATAACAGTATTTGTGTTTATCAGCAGAGGTTGTTTGGAACCACAGAGTTTGCTTGAACAGATTTTCTGTTTCACATAAATTTGAGTGCATCCCTTTTATAGATTTTAAAAGACTGATATTTGTAGTTAGAGGTTAATTTAAGTGAAGTTATGAGATTGATCACCCATAAATTTGTTGAAGCCTTTTAAGTGTCGATGACTGCGCATAAATTTGTTGAAGCCTTTTAAGAAAAGCCTTTCAAGTGTCGATAACTGCCCATAAATTTTTTGAAGCCTTTTAAGTATCGATGACTGCCCATAAATTTACAGAGTATAATTCAAGTTGTAATGTATCATGAAGAGCCAATTAAAATATATGGAGAATGTACAACAAAGGTTTAAGTTAATATAAATAAAACATAAGCATACATGATTATAATTTAAATATTCGTAAATCGTAACTTTTCAAAATATAGAAGTTTGATACATCACCATCCCATAATTTATCTCAAATGAGATATACAAGCAGGTACCCTTTAGTTATATTTTTTACTTTGAACATCTAATTATATTTATCTAACAACTCACTGTTGAAAAATTTCAGTTATGTATACAGTGGAATTTCAGAAGCGTGGACTCCCACATGCTCACACATGTTTGTTCTTGGGTTCTGGAAGCAAATTTCCAACTACATCTGATATTGATCGTGTTATTAGTGCTGAGATACCAGATAAAGAAAGAGATCTTGAATTATATGACCTTGTCAAGCAATTTATGATTCATGGACCATGTGGTACAGACAACCCACTTTGTCCATGTATGGTTCAGCAAAAATGTTCTAAAAAGTTTCCCAAAAAATATGTAGATGAGACTTGTGTTGATTCTGTAGGATATCATGTCTATCATTGTCGTTAAACAAGTAATACAGTAGTAAAGAATGGTGTGACACTTGATAATAGATTTGTAGTTCCTTACAATGCTCTCTTGCTCAAAAAGTATCAGTGTTACGTTAACGTTGAATGGTGCAACCAGTCAGGTTCTATCAAATATTTGTTTAAATATATTAATAAGGGGCCTGATAGAGTCACGTCTTCTGTTTTTCAAGCCAATAGCACCAACAATGATATGGAAGAAAATGTAGTTGTAGATGAGATAAAAGCATACCTTGATTGTAGATATATCTCTGCTTGTGAAGCTGCTTTGAGAATATTCATGTATGATATACTTTATAGATCTCCAGCTGTTGAAGTATTACCTTTTCATTGTGAAGATGGTCAGAGTATTGTGTATAACGATCATGATAATTTGTGTGATATTATTACTGATCCAACTGTGAAAATGACTATGTTCACAAAGTGGATGAATTGTAATAAAGTCGATGAATTTGCCAGGACATTGAGGTATGTTCAGTTTCCGGGATATTATGTATGGAATGCTAAAAATCGCAAATGGAATCAAAGAAAGCATCCGTATGGATCAATTGGGAGGATACATTATGTCCCACCATCACTTGGTGATTGTTATTACCTAAGGATTTTACTGAATCATATTAAGGGACCAACCTGTTTTGAAGATATAAAAACAGTTGGACAGGTTTTTGGAACATTTAAAGATGCATGTTTTACACGGGGACTGTTGGATGATGATAAGGAATATGTTAATGCTGTCAAAGAAGCTAGCACATGGTCAACCAGAGATTTCTTGAGGACTTTTTTGTAATGTTGTTGTTGTCAAATTCGATATCTCGTCCTGGTGTTTTTTGGTCGGAAACGAAGTCCCTGTTATGTGAATACATTCTGTATCAGCAACGAAAGATAACTGGTATTGCAGGTAATGTGATTATTTTATTAAAGTTATATACAACTACATTAAAATTATGCAATAGCTCTGTTATTGGAAAAAAAACTAATACTTTTTTCAACATTTGTTTTAGATTTGGATCTTCAACAAGAAGAACTTGAAAATATTTGTCTATCTGAAACTGAAAAGTTGCTACTTACCAATGGAAGTACAGTGAGAAATTTTGATGATATGCCAAGTGTTCCGGACAATTATGTTTCATCATCGAACAATCGATTGATAATGAAAGAATTACCGTATGACAGACTAGCACTTCAAAGGGAACATGATGGTTATGTAAAGTGTTTAACTACCGAACAGGAAAGGATATATAAGATTGTTATGGAAGCGATTGAAAAGGTGATGGATGTGTGTTTTTTGTATATGGTTATGGTGGAACTGGAAAGACGTTTCTTTGGAAGACATTCTCAGCTGCATTACGATCAAAAGGTGAAGTTGTATTGAATGTTGCATCCAGTGGAATTGCTTCACTTTTGTTGGATGGTGGTAGAACTGCTCATTCAAGGTTTCTAATTCCAATCAACATTAATGAGAATTCAATATGTTCGATAGAGCCTAATACTGACTTAGGTGATTTAATTAAAAGAGCAACTTTGATTATTTGGGATGAAGCACCTATAACTCATAAGCATTGTTTCGAGGCTCTTGATAGAACAATGAGAGACATATCATATTCTAGTCAACCGAACATGGAATCCAAGCCGTTTGGGGGAAAGGTCATTCTATTTGGTGGTGATTTTAGACAAATTCTTCCGGTCATCCCTAAAGGTACCAGAACAATGATAGTCAATGCTTCTTTGAATTCTTCTTACATATGGTGTCACAACCCCCGTCCCCTATCAACTCGGGAACGGGCGGTCGCAGCCAGTTTCGGTGGTATCCTGGTGTTTATCATTTTGGCAGCGGAATCACATCAGGATCGTAGTTAGGAAATATTTTATCAGAGTAAACTACCAAGCTTTTAATATATTAAACACATGGGAAAATCCCAAGTTTCAAGTACACGCATTTTATAGGGATAAACCCTATTTTATTTAAATAAAACATCTCTTTATTTTAGGTAACTTTATAGCCACTTTTCCAAGCCTTCAGTGCTGTCCAGCTGGCTTCTATTTGGCTTTCACATTTTGTTACTTGAAACGCGTTTAAAAACATTTTGTCAGTGGGAAATACTGGTGAGTGAATCCCAGTTTAATCAAGTTTAAGTAAAACCATTGTACAGTATTGAGGGTGGTCGCGCAATTACATTTGTTTCCATCTACTTTAATTACCACCCACGGTACTGTCAACCCGACTTGTGGTCATGTTACTCCTCGCAAGGTAGTAACAAATTTTGTATACAAAACCCCAACATACCGACGATAATTGTAGAATACAAATACTCAATCACTGTTTAATATAATGTTAATCATTTGAGGTTTTGTAAAAACAATTTGCAAAAAGGAGATTACTCACATTGTTGTCTTAGGGTTTTCCTTAATGATTTCCTGGTGATTATCTATAAAATACACAAATGCACATGCGTTAGTATAATAACCCAATATTTACATTAGTAATACCCTCCCCGAGACGGCATTCCAACGACTACGTCGGGCAGAACCACGACAGCCGTTACGGAACCCTGCATCAATCGAGCAGCTTATCTAATACGTAACCAGGGTTATGATACTTACAACGGGGCAGAACTTCATTATTTGGGGGTATTATACCCAAGAATAGTGCCTACACTAGAGATTTTCGAGAGAGAAAAGTTTTGGTGCGAGTTGGGACTGAAGGCTTGAGCTCCTAATTTATAGGAGCTGAATTCGAGTCCCTCGCGCCCCACGTAAGAGGTGGCCAAGGGCTACGCGGCCCACGACATAGGGTCCGTAGGCCCTAGCTGATCTGGGTCATTGGTATATCTTCGACGTGTAGCTGCCACGTGGCAGCTCTGGTGCTGCCTCGTTGAAGAGCGCTCGCGGCCCGCGTAAGACCAAGCTTAGGTCTTCGCGGCCCGCCAGAGACCATTTATTTTTTTAATTAATTTTAATAAAAATAAAGGTATTCGGGGTCCGTTTCGCATACGGGGTGTATTTTATGACGTATAGGGATATTTTAAATATTATCAGGGTGTCGGAAATATTTTGGAGGGTTGTTATATCCTCCCCACCTTGTTTTAGAACTCGTCCTCGAGGTCTACTGGAATAGGTGCGGGTATTTCCTTTGCATTTCTGATTCAAGCTCCCATGTGTACTCTGGTCCTCATTTAGAGTGCCATTTCACTTTGGCTAGAACTAATCTCTTGTGCTTGAGGTTCTTAACTTTCCTGTCTTCAATCTGTAGAGGTCTTTCTACAAATTTTAGTTGTTCATTTACCTCTATATCCTTAAGAGGTACTACCAGTGATTCATCAGCTAAGCATTTCTTGAGATTAGATACATGAAATACATCATGTATTCCTGCCATTTCCTCAGGCAGTTGTAGCTGATAAGCCACGGGTCCTATTCTTCTAATAATCTTAAAAGGTCCAACATACCTGGGACTTAGCTTTCCCCTCTTGATGAATCTTACCACTCCTTTCCTAGGAGAGACTTTCAATAACACTTTATCTCCTACCTGAAATTCCAATGGCTTTCGTCTGTTATCAGCATAACTCTTTTGTAGATCACGTGCTGCTTTCAATCGTTCCTTGACTTGAATGATCTTATCTGTTGTTTCTTGCACTATCTCGGGTCCATATAGTTGTTTTTCTCCAATTTCTGCCCAACAGACTGGAGTTCGGCACTTTCGTCCATAAAGTGCTTCGAATGGTGCAGCATTGATACTTGTGTGATAACTGTAATTATAAGAAAATTCTATCAATGGTAAGTGATCGTCCCAATTACCTCCGAAATCAATTACATAAGCTCTAAGAATGTCCTCCATTGTCAGAATTGTCCTTTTGCTTTGTCCGTCCATTTGAGGATGATAAGCAGTGCTTAGATTCAATTTGGTTCCCCTTGCTTTTTGGAAACTTGTCCAAAAATGAGAGGTAAAACGGCTATCTCTGTCAGAAACAATTGATAAAGGAATTCATGTAATGAAACTATTTCATTTACATATAGTTTAGCTAATTGTTCCATACTGAAAGTTTCTTTCATTGGTAGGAAATGAGCTGACTTAGTTAGCCTGTCTACAATCACCCAGATTGTATCATTACCTTTGCTTGTTTTGGGTAATTTGGTAACAAAATCAATTGTTGTCAATTCCCATTTCCAAACACGCATTTCTAATTGTTGCAACAATCCTGAGGGTTTCTGGTGTTCAGCTTTAACTTGTGAACATGTTAAACATTTGGAAACATAAGCTGCTATATCCTTTTTCATTCCTATCCACCAAAAATTCTTTCTTAAGTCCTGATATATCTTATCATTTCCAGGATGCATCTTATAATCAAACTTATGGGCTTCTTCTAATATACGGTGGCGTAGGTTTCCTAATTTAGGTATCCACATTCTTTTCTTATGGAATCTCCAAATTCCAACTGTTCTTTGTTCTAATTCCTTAATCATTCCTTTCAGTTTCTCAGTATCATCCTTGATTACTGATTCTTGTTCCTTTCTAATTTGTTCATTTAAATCTATCTGTAGGTTTAGTTTAAGTGAACATACTCTTTTTGGCTTTTCATGATACTGTCGACTTAAAGCATCAGCCACTACATTTGCCTTTCCTACATGGTACTGGATATTACAATCATAATCACTATGTATCTCCATTGTGACATTTGTGCCTCTGCGACCATCGAACAAATACCAAATCAATGAAATATTGTGTTTCATACTTGGGATTTGTATAAATATGTGTATTATTTGCACATATCAATTCTTGTTCGATTTCGAGCTTTAAATCACTTTCTAGAATGTTATACGCGAACTGATGCGTAAACGTAATCATTTTAATGCAACAAACACTCTGGAACAGTGACATAGGCTTAACATACCTTAAATAACCTTTACATAACTTAGAAATAAGTTTTGGAGGGTTTGGTGTGTCGAAATAAAGTTTATTCGATCACAGGGACTATTTGCGTCAAACTGCAAAAGTATACCGAATCGAATAGTATCAAACATTCCGGAACTTGACCATAAGTTAAACATGCCATAAATATCCTTTACATAGCTTATAAATAGGTTTTGAGGTGTTTAGTGAAAAAATAAACTTTTGGGTCAAACAGGGACTAAAAGCGTCAAAAAGTGCACAAGTTTGCATTTTCGCGCATATCTTACGTTCTGATTATATCCGGACATCCAAAAATTTATGTAATCATAAAAATATTTTATTTTAGTGATTGGCATGATAAAATTCCATTCGTCGCGCAATTTGGATCGTTTTTGCGTCCGTTACGACTTTCGTCGTAATTAACCGAACAACGCAAGCGTACGACCAAACGAACTGACATCCGAGATATTTTTGAGCATATTTCATGTTCCCTATACTTTAACTTCATTTTAGAGCCTTGAAATGGGGTTAACGGGGTTTAAACGCATCGAAAATGGCTCAAAAGTGTTGCAGGGACCAAACCTGACAATTTAGCAAAGTTTCTGGTCACTGGTAGGTGGTGGCGCGCTGCGCCACCACTATATGGTTTTTCCGTGGCGTGACGCCATGGCCTCATCTGGGCAGAAACTTCATTTTGGCACCCAGGTTGAATTTGAGGGGCCTAAGTGTAACTTTTCTCAATACGGTGTGATGGTTTTGGGCACCCATAGTATTCCAAATCAGTGGGTACACATGGATGGTTGAGATTGAAGATTGTTTATCAAGGAATGATCCTAACGATTGTGGATTTCCTATAAATACCCAACCCAATTTCATTCCAAACCCACACTTGATCTAATTTCAAGCTCCTACTCTACCCGCTCCTTAGGGTCAACAAGCAGCTCCTGCTCCCGCAGCTCACGCAAGAGCCTGATTTGCGTGTGGTGATCCCAACCACTTCGTAAATGTCTGCCCAAACAGGGTGGTGAAGCAAGAGCCACAGCAGCAGCAGCAGGCAGCACCGCAACAACACCAACAGTAGCAGCAGCAGCAGCCAGCTCAGCAAGCAGCCCGAGGGCGAGTCTTCAACATCAACGCCCGTTAGACTCAGGCAGACAACAACGTGTTTAATGATATGTTTCTCGTAAATGGTATATATGCTTCGTGTTTGTTTGATATGGGAGCCTGTAACTGTTTTGTATCGTTCGAATTCGAAAGGCTCCTAAACCGTAAATGCGTTAACCTCCCATCAACATTCGACGTAGAAGTTGCCACTGGAAGAACTGTCACTGTTAGCTCTGTTCTGCGTGACTGTACTCTTGAGCTCAACAGTCATGTTTTCCCGATCAACCTTATCCGGATGCAGCTCGGTAGCTTTGATGTCATAGTAGGTATGGATTTCCTTCGGGAGAATCATTCTAAAATTGTTTGCTTCAATAAAATGATTCATTTCTCTCTCCCGAACGGTGATCAATTGTGTGTTTATGGCGAAGTCGCTTCGAAGATGTTACAACTCATGTCGTGTGTCCAAGCTAGCAAGTATCTCCGCAAGGAATACCAAGCTTACTTGGCGCACATCGTAGTAGCGGAGGAAAAGGAAGTTAAGGCAATAGACAAGGTGCCTATGGTTCGTGATTTTCCTCGTGTATTCCCCGACGATTTACCTTGTTTACCGCCCAATCGTGATATCAATTTTCGAATCGACCTCATTCCTGGAGCAAATCCTGTTGCTAGAGCGCCTTATCGTCTCGATCTTTCTGAAATGCGCGAACTCTCGAGTCAGCTCCAGGAGCTGCTTGATAAAGGTTTCATTCGCCCTAGCACCTCTCCTTGGGGCGCGCCTGTCCTTTTCGTCAAAAAGAAGGACGGATTGTTCCGGATGTGCATCGATTATAGGGAATTGAATAAGCTTACCATCAAGAATCGCTATCCCCTGCCTCGAATCGATGATTTGTTTGATCAACTACAAGGTGCTACATGTTTCACGAAGATCGATATACGCTCAGGCTATCACCAATTACGAATTTAGGAGGAAGATATACCCAAAACTGCTTTTCGAACCCGATACGGTCACTACGAGTTTGTTGTTATGCCCTTTGGTTTAACTAACGCTCCCAAAGTCTTTATGGATCTAATGAATCGCGCATGCAAACCCTTTCTTGACCGTTTCGTCATCGTGTTCATCGATGATATCCTGATCTATTCCAAGTCAAAAACCGAACACGCGCAACATCTTCGTTTGGTTCTTGAGTTACTCTAGTGAAACCGTCTCTATGCCAAGTTCTCCAAGTGCGAATTCTGGCTTGAGGAGGTTCAATTCCTCGGTCACATCGTCAATAGTCAAGGAATTCATGTCGATCCCATGAAGATCGAAGCTGTTAAGAGTTGGGTTACACCAAAGAACTCGTCCGAAGTTCGTTCTTTCTCGGATTGGTGGGTTACTATCGTCGATTCATCGCTGATTTCTCGAAGATCGCAGTTTCGCTTACCTCGCTTACGCTCATGGACAAACCTTTTGTTTGGGGAACCGAACAAGAGGAGGCCTTTCAAAATCTCAAAGCTATGCTTTGTAACGCTCCCGTGCTTTCGTTACCCGACGGAAATGACGATTTCGTAGTTTATTGCGATGCCTCTAACCTCGGCCTCGGTTGTGTTCTTATGCACGAGAAGAACTATACAACCCACGATCTCGAGTTTGGTGCAGTTGTTTTTGCGTTGAAGATTTGGCGACACTACCTTTACGGTACCAAGTGTATGGTCTTCACCGACCTAAAGAGCCTACAACACATCTTTAACCAGAAAGAGCTGAATATGTGCCAACGCCGATGGGTTGAACTCCTCAACGATTACGACTGTGAGATTCGTTACCATCCAGGCAAAGCAAATGTCATTGCCGATGCTCTCAGTCGACGAAGCTATTTGCATAGCGTTCGTAATACTCAAGCCCAGCACAATCTCGAAGCTCTTATCCGTGATGCTCAACATGCTTTTTTTACCGAACGTACTTTGAAGAAGGAAAGGATCATCAATGATGGCAAGCAACTGGTGAATAAATCGAATGGTATATTCCATTATCTAGACCGAATTTGGATTCCTAAGCGCACCAATTTATGACAGATTCTGCTCGACGAAGCCCACAAGTCTCGATACTCCATTCATCCCGGTGCCGATAAGATGTACCAGGACCTACGCTACAAGTACTGGTGGTCGGGCATGAAGAGGGATATTGCTATCTACGTTTCAAAATTCCTGACTTGTTCGAAAGTCAAGGCTGAGCATCAACGCCCCTCTGGCTTACTCGTCCAACCCGAGATCCCTATGTGGAAATGGGAGAGTATAGCTATGGATTTCATAATGAAACTCCTGCGCAGGCCATCAGGTCATGACAGCATCTTGGTTATCGTTGACCGTCACACCAAATCTGCTCATTTTCTACCAATACGGGAAGACTACAAGGTAGAACGATTAGCATGATTCTACACCGACAAAGTTATATGTCGACACGGGACACCTCGTGACATCATTTCTGACCGCGATGGTCGATTCACTTCGCGTCTCTAGGAAACGTTTCAATCTGCTCTCGATACTACCCTCAATCTAAGTACCGCTTTCCATCCCCAGACCAATAGTCAGACTGAACGCACAATTCGTACCCTCGAAGACATGCTTCGCTCGTGTGTGATAGATTTCGGTGGTAATTGGGATTCGCATTTACCTTTAGTCAAATTCTCGTACAATAACAGTTATCAATCTAGCATCCAAATGGCACCATTTGAGGCATTATACGGAAGAAAATGTCGATCACCTATTGTGTGGCACAAGATCGGAGATGCGCAAATTACCGGTCCTAAGTTACAGCAAGAAACTACTGACAAAATCCTCCAAATTCGAGACACTCTACTGAAAGCTCGGAGTCGTCAGAAAAGTTACGCCGATAGACGCCGCAAGCCCCTTGAATTTGACGTTGGCGATCACGTACTCCTAAAGGTTGCACCTTGGAAGGGGGTGATCAGATTTGGCAAGAAAGGAAAGCTCGCGCCTCGATATGTTGGACCTTTAAAAATTCTAGAAAGGATTGGTAAGGTGGCCTACAGACTCGAACTACCGGAGGAACTTAGTAACGTCCACTCGACTTTCCACGTTTCGAACCTCAAAAAGTGTCTAGCCGACCAGGAATTACATGTCCCTCTTGAAGATCTACAAGTGGACGAAACATTACACTTCGTGGAAAAGCATGTCGAGATAATGGGCCGAGAAACCAAGGTACTCCGACGCTCATGCATTCCCATTGTGAAGGTTGGCTGGGAAGGCAAACGCGCCACCGAGTTCACCTGGGAACTCGAAAGTGACATGAAGGCTAAGTATCTGCAACTGTTTGTTACGCCTGCGCCTTAAATTTCGGGATGAAATTTCCTAAAGTAGGGGAGGCTGTAACAACCCGACTTTTGAAAGTCAAAGTACAAGTCAAAGTCAAAGTCAAAGGGAGAAAAGATTGCTAATTGCGATCTGTCACTCCTTGCCAAATTATTGATTGTACTCCTCGACTTGTAATCGATACTCTAATTTAAGTTAATTTAGTTGTATTATGTGGAGTACATGTTAATAAATCGCTATTTAATCGCTAATCGCATTGCAACTCGAGTGATAGGTTATGGATATTGTTTTACGTGTGTGTGCTATTATGTGTTACTTGTACATTTTATGTTTATGTTGAGGTGATTAATCGCAAACGCAATCACAACTCTATCACAACGCTATCTCATCACAAACTCGAGATTTAAGGATTATATTTATGATATTTGTTAGTTAGGTTATTTGTGTAAATAATGGGTAATACTATCGCATCACTTACTTGCAACGCTCAACGCACGAAACGAACCATCGAAAACCAACTCACTCCGCCCATCCGATCGAATGGTCATCCGTCCGGATGACCATTCGATCGGACGGCCATCCGATCGAACCACCCTTTGATCCCACTTCTGCACCGCCTTTACTCTTTTGTCACCTATAAATAGCCCTGTTACATCACTATTCATGATGTGACAGCTCTCTCGTCCGACCAGAACATTCCAGCCCTCTTTTCTCTCAAATTCTCGCGATTCTTGTAAGTTTTCAACCCAAATCTTGTACTTCTATCATCTACACACACTTTTACATCATTTCCACCAACAAATCTTAACTTTTAACCATGAAATCGGTGGATTTGGGGTGTTCTAGGGTGATGTCATCATGAGTTCTTATGAACTTCAAAATGTGACATCATTCCACCAAGAACAACTCAGATCTAAGAGATTTCAACATGATTAAACACTAATTTCACCTAAAGCTAGACATTTTCAAAAGTTTAAAAGAGTTGAAAGATGTTTTCATAACTTTTCTTGTTCTTTTACACTCTTCAACTCAAAACCGATAGAATTAGAGCTCGTTCGGGCCTTCTACTCGTTCTATTGTGAAGTGTTGGACTGAGAATGGATTTATATCGGAAGAGACGACCGATTTACGGGTTGAACATGAATGACCGTCGAGAATAGTTAACTGATCGGACGGGGTGATTCCCATCCGATCGGGTGGCATGGGCTCGACTGGGTACTGTTGTTTGACATGTGGTCATACCGTCTCGATGCAATCGCAAAACTTCCCAAACTTAGCAAATTTTTACAAGATCTCAAACAAGCAGGTCACTGAACGGATCACCGTCCGATCGGATAGCCATCTAATCGAACGACAATCCGATCGGATGACCCATGATGACCCAATACTTAAACAATTTCAAATTAAATTCAACCTATCCCCTCCACTCGGATCGCCATCCGAGCGGACGGCCATCCGACCGGATGACCATCCGACCGGACGACCTGAATGGTAGGAATACTTCTTGTTTTATAAAATGCTACAACGAAAACTTCAAAATCACATTATACACAAACACATCCATCCCAAACGAATGGCAAACCGACCGAATGGCCATCCGACCGGATGACCATCCGTCCGGATTGCCATCTGTTCGGATGACTCTTCGTCGCTTACCTTACTCGCACCATTTAACGCACTGTTCATCGCTTATGCTATCGTACTGTGATCAGGCTAACTCTCCAGCGCTCCCTTCAATGCAAGACATTGTTTACTTATTAGACACTATCTATGAGTATACTCGATCCCTTTTTTGTTTACTTATTAGACACTATCTATGAGTATACTCGATCCCTTTTTGCTTTAAGCACTTTTGGGTGTTACATACGTTATCTATATCCAAATCACAATCGACATACAATGCAAACACTTTTTATATGCTAACCGTTACTGCATGTTATACGTGTTACTCGATGAATGCTTGTATGTTTTGTTTACACAGTGATTGTTGCCTGAAACCTTAGCAACGACAGTACTATAGTTTGGACTCAGCACCTGTCGTGGACAGGGGTTGTTAAGGGCTTTTCTTCATGTGTCACAGTGGTGATATGTGTTGCGCATTCTACAACTCGTAGTCATGTCTGTGCATATTTCATTGTCGATAACCTACTTGCTTCACATTATACAGTCACGCCATCGGTTGGGGTGTGACACTGGGGAATTCCTGAGGTCGAACAGAACACACCTATGTGTGTGTTTTGTTTTAAACTTCTTTTTATTAAATAAACTTTCAAGTTTATCCAAAATTGGCCCCTTATGTTTGATTAGTTATTAAGTAGGCCAGAACCTACTCATTTCTAACAATATTTATAACAACTCTCCTAAAAATATTTATAACATCCCTAAATACACCCCGTATACGAAAGCCGGACCCGAACTACCTTAAATTTAACAAAAATTAAATAAAAACAAATTCCGAATATTGCTCACGGGGCGCGACAAAGACAGACAAGTCTGTCGTGGGCCGCGACAGCTCAACACTAGGCAAGCACCCGGTGCTGCCACGTGTCATCAACGTGTTGGGTCTAGTCTTTGACTCGGCTAAGCTAGGGCCTACCCTAGTCTGCCTCGCGGGGCGCGAAATGACAAGAATAGGGGGTCACGGGCCGCAAGCCGCCCTCTGAACAACACTATAAATAGGATCGAGCGGCTTCAGTTGAGAATCGTTCAAATTTCGATTTCTCTCTTAATTTCTCTAATAGCAATTATAATTCTCGGGCATAATACCCACTAAATATCGAAGCTTTGCCTCGATGTAAGTATAATAACCCCCTGTTACGTATTAGTTACGCTGCCCGACTGATCTAGTGCTCCGTAACGCATGTCGAGGCTTTGCCTGACTTAGTCGTTGGAGTTCTGTCTCGAGGAGGGTATAGCTAATGTAAATTTGGGTTATTATACTAACGCGTGTGCATTGTTTAAATTAATAGATTATAACCAGGAAGTCATAAGGAAATACCTAAATTAGCAATGTGAGTAATCCTTCTTTTTGTAAACTATTTTTTTTTTTTACAAAACCTCAATTGTTTTATATTATAATTCACAGTGATTGAGTATTTGTAATTCTACAATTATTGTCGGTATGTTGGGGTTTTGTATACAAAATTTGTTACTACACTGTGAGTAGTAGCATGACCACAAGTCAGGATTGACAGTACCGTGGGTGGTAATTAAAGTAGATGTAAACAAATGTAATTGCTGGAATGCCCTCAATGCTGTAAAATGATAAAACTTGTTTTGATTAAACTGGGATTCACTCACCAGTATTTTCCACTGAAATTTTTTTTAAACGCGTGTCAGGTAACAAAATGTGAAAGCCAAATAAAAGTCAGCTAGAGAGCACTGAAGGCTTGGAAAAGCGGCTATAAAAGTTACCTAAATACAAAAGAAGTTTTATTTGAATAAAATTGGGTTTATCCCTATAAAAATATTATGAATGGAAACTTGGGTTTTACCCATGTGTTTATTATTTATAAAATGAGGTGTTTTACTCTGATAAAATATTTCCTAACTATGATCCTGATGTAAATTCCGCTGTCAAAATTAAATAAACACCGATACCACCGAATGTGCGAGCTCGCGGCCGCCCGCCTCCTGGGGCAAGGGGTCGGGGGTTGCGACAGAAAGGTGGTATCAGAGCTACAACCACTGATTTCAGCCACAAAAGTGTTCTGCTGACATTAAAAATTTTCAATTATGTTAGGAAATAATCCATGTGACTATGTGCATACATGTATATTATTGTTTTGTGTTATTTGCCCATCTATTAGTTTACAGTACGGGTGATCAAGGACCATCTGACGCCTATCGTCACCTCTCTAATTCTCCTAGAGATGAAGGAACTTCCTTCCAGCCTACTCCTTCGGGGTATTCAGCTGACACCGAAGAGGGGATATTCATCTTTAAGGCGCAATCCGCAGAACCATTCCCTACCAAAAAGAGAGGATGGTTTAGTCGGGGAGCACATGAGCGTAGGAAAAGAATGAGGAAATTACAGCAACAAAGGGCTTTAGCAGCAGCAAATAGGGAGACGAACGCCCAGACCCAAGACATAATCAATAGGCGATTGGCCAACTTTCACATACTAGCTACCACTGCCGCAGACCCAAACCTAGAACAAATCATTGCACCACAATCACTACCGTTGTTCCCAACTCAACCCATGGAAATAGAACCCAACCGAGAAGAACTAGTTCCCATACCAGCTTTTAACCCTGATGATATACCTAGAGTTCCAGCACCCAATCCCTTAGCATATGATCCGTGGAATGACGACCATAGGGATTATCGAGAACTCTACCCACAAGAGGAACCCATACCAAACCCATTAGCACCATACCCCAATCTTGACCCTCTAGATCCATATTGGAATGCTGACGAGTATGTCCAGGAAATACTAGAAAACCCATACCCGTATGTAGACCCTTTACCACCGTACCCTGACCCAATACCCCCACCACCACCACCCATGAGTACCGAAAATGTGTAGGAACTCCGCACATTTGGTGAGGAGTTAGTAGATGAAGGAGAGAGAATAAGGCAAATGGGGGAAAAACTAGTTTGGAAGTACGACGAGCGAAACATGCAATACTGGATGAACCCCTAGAAATAATATATATATATATATATATATATATATAAATGCGAGTAGTTTGAAAAAAACCAACTAAAATAAATAATCTAATATCTACTGATGCATAACTAGTAGTATGAAGGAGAGAGAATAAGGCAAATGGGGGAAAAACTCGTTTGGAAGTACGACGAGCGAAACATGCAATACTGGATGAACCCCTAGAAATAATATATATATATATATATATATATAATAGAGTAAATGTCGCAATGCTCGACGGTTTTGACCAATGTGTTTGTTTGTGTAATTGTTGGCATTATATCTTATTTTGTGATATTAATACTTGATAATTGTTTGTAAGTCCAGATGAACAACGAAGAAAATTAGGAAAATAGAATAATGATAACCAAATAAATTACAGTGCCATTCAACACATAGTAACCCAAGGAATTAGAGATGCTATGCCATATATCATCCAAACTGTTAAAGAAGCGGAAAATAATAAAAGTAATAGTGGAAGTAAACGATCACCTACTGAACCCAGTCACAGCGTAAACAATGGACCTTTACTTCAATTGCCTATTCCAAAAAGAAGAAGAACTATGTCATATGGTTGTTCTTATAAAGAATTCTGGTGTTGCAAACCAATAGAATTCTCTGGCAATGAAGGAGCCATTGCAGCTCTACGTTGGATAGAAAAGACAGAGGCTGTCTTAAAAATAAGGAAGTGCGCAGAGGAAGACAAAATCATGTTTGCTTCCAATCTTTTTAGAATGCAGCCTTAGAATGGTGGAATACTATTCTCCAGTCCAGGGGAAGTGACAGAGTCTATAATTTGGAATTGACTGAGTTTAAAAACATGGTCGAAAGGAAATTCCGTCCTCCTAATGAAAAAGAATAAATTGCTAATAAGTTCTTAAACCTTAGAATGACTGGAATAGACTGTAAGGTTTACACTACCGTATTCTTCGAATATGCTAGAATAGTGCCAACCCTAGCATCACCAGAACCAGTATTAATCTCCCGTTACATCTGGGGATTAATCAGTGAGATTGGACACGCAGTCAAGGCAGCTAGACCACAAACCATAGAAGAAGCTGTAGAACTAGGAAATACCTTGACTGATGAATTGATACGTACGCAAGAAGAAAACCAGAGGAAGAACCTAGTCTAGAAGCTTACCCAGGAATTTCGCTACGGTAACTCCAACCGTGGGAAGAATATAGGTTCTACTTCTGCACCTTACTGTAAGTCTTGCAAGAAGAAACACTCGGGAAGATGTTCCACATACTGCAACTTCTGCAAAATACCGGGCCACAAGGAAGAAGACTGTAGGAAGAAACCCAGTAATGGAATGTTCTTCAATTGTGGAGAAAATGGACATATCAAACAAAACTGTCCGAAACTAGCTCCAGCCATGAACAACAAGACTACTAAGAATGCTAGAGCTTTTGTTCTAACTGAAGAAGAAGCCAAGATGATTCCGGATGTGATTGCAGTACGTTGTTAGTTAATGATGTTTTTGCTAAAGTATTATTTGACTCTGGTGCGAACCAAAGTTTTATTAATATTTTATTTTGCAAAATTCTTAATCAACAATTAACTAAACTTCAATAAGAATGTCTAGTAGAAACGGAAAATGGAGAATCCATTAGGATCACTGAAATCTTGCAGGGAGCAAGAATAGAAATTCTAAACCATAATTTTATTGCTAACCTTTACCCAATGAATCTGGCTGGATTTGATATTGTATTAGGAATGGATTGGTTAGTAACCAATAAAGCCAGTATTTTGTGTGATCAAAAGTCAATACAAGTAAATTCACCAAAAGGTGAAAAGATCACAATTAAAGGAGATAAGCCAACTAGATCTACGAAATTCATCTCTGTGATGAAAACCGCAAGTTATGCAAGAAAAGGATCACTAGTGTATATGATTTCCATAATCATTAACACTAAAGGAAAAGAACTGAAAGATATTCCCGTAGTATCTCAATTCTCAGATGTTTTTCCTTAAGACCTACCCGGACTACCGCCAGATAGGGAAGTCGAATTCAGAATTCACCTACTACCAGGGACAGCACCGATTGTCAAGGCACCTTACCGTTTGGCGCCAGCAGAAATGCAAGAATTAAAGAAACAATTGGACGAACTACTGGAGAAAGGTTTCATACAACCAAGTTCATCACCATGGGGAGCACCAATCTTGTTTGTCAAGAAGAAAGACAGATCAATGCGTATGTGCATTGATTACCGAGAATTGAATAAAGTCACGATTAAAAATCGGTACCCATTACCGAGAATCGATGATTTGTTTAATCAACTGCAAGGAGCCCGATTCTTTTCCAAGATCGACTTACGCTCAGGATATCATCAACTAAAAGTACAGGAAGAGGACATTCCTAAGACTGCCTTCAGAACAAGGTATGGTCATTATGAATTTACCGTCATGCCATTTAGTTTAACCAATGCCCCAGTCGCATTTATGGACATGCTGAACAAAATATGTAAACCATATCTGGATAAATTCATAATTGTCTTTATAGATGATATTCTCATTTAATCTAAGAGTAAAGAGGAACATGCAACACATCTGCATGCACTTCTTACATTATTAAGAAAGGAAAAGCTTTATGCTAAATTTTCAAAATGTGAATTTTTGTTACAAGAAGTACAATTCCTTGGACATTTAGTTAATCATGAAGGAATTCATGTGGATCCCACAAAGATCGAGGCGATTACTAAATGGAAAGTCCCTGAATCACTAACGGAGGTGAGAAGTTTTCTTGGACTGGCAGGTTATTATAGACGGTTTATCCGAGATTTCTCTAGAATAGCCATTCCTTTAACAAAACTGACATGTAAATCAATTAAGTTTGAATGGGGACCAAAACAGGAAGACGCCTTTAGAATCCTTAAGCAAAGATTAACCAACGCACCCATACTAGCGTTACTAGAAGGAACTGAAGACTTTGTAGTCTATTGTGACGCTTCTAAGTTAGGTTATGGATGTGTGTTGATGCAACGTCAGAAGGTTATACCCTATGCCTCTAGACAACTTAAGAATCATGAAGAGAATTATACAACCCATGATCTAGAGTTAGGAGCCATAATTTTTGCCCTTAAAATTTGGAAACATTACCTTTACGGTAGTAAGTTTACCATTTTCACCGATCATAAGAGTTTAAGATATGTTTTCAGGGCAAAAAGAGTTAAATATGAGACAGAGACGATGGATGGAAATACTTAGTGATTATGATTGTAGTATCCAGTATCATGCATGAAAAGCTAATGTAGTAGCTGATGATTTAAGTCGAAAGTATCATGATAAGCCAAGAAAAGTACGTTCTCTCAAATTAAATGTAAGACCCTAACACGTATTTGACAAAAGTCGCAGCGGAAATTCGTGCCATAAAATTTCTTTCATTACAAACGTCTTGACTTACTTGAAGGTTTATTTAAAAAATATCTCTTTTACAAAATAAAAGCATAACTCCCGTTTACTAAAGTACATACTCGATTATTCCCGTACAATCTATCTTGTGACTCGGTCTTCGATCTCTATTCCTTGTGATAATCGCCCGTGATCCGTACAACCTGCACTCACCACATACATTCCTAACATTAGCACACATTATATAAACAAGATTCTTTCACGTACACTTCACATTTCGTCCTTTTCAAACTTTAAGCATTTTATCTGCTTATCCATTTCCTGGTGAGGCTTCAATAACGTACCTGCATTACTTTTCATTCTCAAGGTACACCATTAATAACGTTAACACTCTACGTGTCTAAATCATGCATACATACGTACTTACATACATACATACATACATACATACATACATACATACATACATACATACATACATACATACATACATACATACATACATACATACATACATACATACACATCTACATACGTACATACCTTTCCTACAACTTTACATATGTGCATACACTCATACATGTCTTTATTCATACATACATACACAACTACAATACGTACATACCTTTCCTACACCTTTACATACATGTATACACTCATACATATCTTTATACATACATACATACACATCTACATACGTACATACCTTTCCTACATCTTTACATACATGTATACACTCATACATATCTTTATACATACATACATACACATCTACATACGTACATACCTTTCCTACATCTTTACATACATGCATACACTCGTACATATCTTTACACATACCTACATACACATCTACATACGTACATACCTTTCCTACATCTTTACATACATGTATACACTCATACATATCTTTATTCATACATACATACACATCTACATACGTACATACCTTTCCTACATCTTTACATACATGTATACACTCATACATATCTTTATACATACATACATACACATCTACATACGTACATACCTTTCCTACATCTTTACATACATGCATACACTCGTACATATCTTTACACATACCTACACACACATCTACATACGTACATACCTTTCCTACATCTTTACATACATGTATACACTCATACATATCTTTATTCATACATACATACACATCTACATACGCGTACAAGATCTTGCATACTTCTTATATACTCATGCGTTGATTACATGGGACTTAGACTTTGATTTATAGCCCATAAACATCTAAGGATCGATCAAAATCATGTTTAGGAAGCCCGCCATAGTCCACGGATAACAAACCGAAGCCTACGATACATGAATCAACTTAAATAACAATTTTCATGTTTTTGGACTTGGGGAGGGCGTCGGCGACGGCCCTAGGGCCCGTCGGCGACGACCCGTGGTTCTTCCCGTAGCCAAAAACCCCATAGACAGGTAAATAACCCGTCAGCAAAAAAACTAACTTTCTAGAGCCCGTCGGCGACTACCTCTAGAAATGGCACTTTTCTGCAGTTCCGTTTCGTCGTCCGTACACACTAAAACGCGCATAACTTTTGAACCGTTTACCCGTTTAACCTCCCGTTTCTTCCTACATGCTTGTAAATTCACATTCTATCATATGAACTTAAAATCCCACATCCGGATTAAGGAAATTCTTAACTTACACGCTATCGTCTTATTATTCATTTATGATTTATTCGACCCGTTCATGCATTCATCCACAAAACTTGTTTGTTTGACCATAACTTCTTATGAACCTAATAATGTCAACATTGTATATCATACAAGATTAAGTTCTCGGATGTCTTGCATCCTCTTGGCCCATTTACGCTCAAGAGCTTATTTTGACCCGTTAAGGGTATTTGCGCATTTTAAGGTCCTTAGCTTACGAAAACCATACTTCTCGCTTTCTTGCTTTTTCAAAACATTCATTTAATCAAATAGCTTGTTTGTAATCAACTTTTAAGACCATTTGCTTGTTTTGCCCATCAAGGGCGTTTTTGTCAACTTTGCTCTATCCTTAACAACAAAGGACTCCCTTGCATAAGTAACCAATCCTACTACTTAGCTACAATTCTTAATCACACATACCTTGCTCGGATCAAAGCTAAGATCCGTTTAATACTTCATCGGTCTCATACAATTCTTTCCTACTTGACCTCGATCATCATACTTAATTAAATTGCACATAACTTTACATAAACAACTAAGAAGTGATTACAAAAATCACTTACCTCGTGCGTCCATGTTCATACTCGTTTCCTCGCCACTTTTTGACCCGTTAGCCTTCCGTGCTTGATTCCGTCTCGACATGATTCCTCTACTTCCATGTCATCGAAATCACATTCTTATTAGCATACATAATTGTACATGTTAACGATCATATCGATCGCATAATTCCTATTTGACTTTCATTAGTTACTTCTAGCAAGCATAATACATGTGACCAAATTCATATCATTTCAAACTCATGTAAACCATCATGTCATCGCATTAAACACACATTCGTCAAACACGCTCCATATAACTTACCTTAATCTTACAATTATGACAACACGTCTAACCATCCTTCTTATACACGGTTGACTTTTAGAAGTCAACGGTTCATTTAGTTTAACTTTCGACTTATCATTATATACCCGTAACATCATAATAGCCTATACGGACAACACTATATACATATCATCTTTTACTTACATACAATTTCATCGATTAAGCTCACCTAGGCGTTTCATCAAACGCTTGGTGTGCGTACCACTATCTTAGCACAATGTACAACTAATATATGCATATTCTTCTAATCTTATGCATAATTCATCCAATCCTCCCACTAATTAGCATTTATCATTCATACATAACATCAAGCATATCAACACCATATTTCTTTCAATTCATGCAACAAGAATTCATCATACCCACATAATACAAACAACATGCAACAAGAATTAGACATGGATGATGATTCAAGTCATTATTCTTACCATAACTAATGGGTTTTGCCTCTAAACATCAAATTAACCTAAACCATGCATAATCCATGTTCTATATGATGATTCTAACATATCCTCATGCCCAATTTCATACCAATTCATGATTTACAACATAACCCACTTCGTGGGTAATCACCAATCTAGAATCTAAGACATACCTTATGATTCCCTAGTGTAGGTGATCACAAATTCGTGTTCGGTTCTGAATTTGAGCTTCATTTATCCTTCCAATTTGATGGATTAGATGGAGTTAGGGTTTTGACTTCATGAGAGCTCCTGCTCCCTCTAGAACACACGATCGTGTGTGTGTTTGTGTGTGTAAATTGTTATTTATTAATTCAACTTTCAACTTAACCCACTTTAACCCCTCAAGTTGCCACTAATTATAAAGGGGCACAACTTTCTTTCTTTTAATTGTTTTGACCATTTTGTTAACTTGGTTAAATAACCTAGTCATTCATTTCTTGATGCACCATATCATAACATTTAACGAATATAAACATTCGGGTTTTGGGGTGTTACATTAAATCTACAAGTAGATTTAAATGATCAAATTAGAGAAGTACAAGAACCAGTAATCAAAGACGATACTGAAAAATTAAAAGGAATGATTAAGGAATTAGAATAAGGAACATATGGAATTTGGGGATTTCATAAGAAAAGAATATGGATACCTAAACAAGGAAACCTACACCACCGAATTTTAGAAGAATCCCATAAGTCTAAGTATACGATACATCCCGGTAGTGATAAGATGTATCAAGACTTAATAAAAAATTTCTGGTGGATAGGAATGAAAAAGGATATAGCAGCCTATGTGGCTAAATGTTTAACCTGTTCACAAGTTAAAGCTGAACATCAGAAACCCTCAGGTTTATTGCAACAATTGGAAATGCCTATATGTAAATGGGAATTAATAACAATGGATTTTGTTACCAAATTACCCAAGACAAGAAAAGGTAATGATATAATCTGGGTGATTGTAGATAGATTAACCAAGTCTGCTCATTTTTTACCGATGAAGGAAACTTTTACTATGGAACAATTAGCCAAGTTATATGTAAATGAAATAGTTTCATTACATGGAATTCCTTTATCTATTGTGTCTGATAGAGATAGACGTTTTACTTCTCATTTTTGGACTAGTTTCCAAAAAGCAATGGGAACCAAGTTAAATCTAAGCACAACCTATCATCCTCAAATGGATGGACAAAGCGAAAGGACAATTCAGACAATGGAAGGCATGCTTAGAGCTTGTGTAATTGATTTCGGAGGAAATTGGGACGATCATTTACCATTAATAGAATTTTCTTACAATAACAGCTATCATACCAGTATCAATGCCGCACCATTTGAAGCACTTTATGGACGAAAGTGCCGAACCCCAGTCTGTTGGGCAAAAGTTGGAGAAAAGCAACTGTCAGGACCAGAGATAGTGCAAGAAACAATGGACAAGATCATTCAAGTCAAGAAAAGACTAAAAGCAGCACGCGGTCGACAAAAGAGTTATGCTGATAACAGGCGAAAACCATTGGAATTTCAAGTAGGGGACAAAGTATTATTAAAGTTTCTCCATGGAAAGGAGTAATTAGATTCATCAAGAGGGGAAAGCTAAGCCCCAGGTATGTTGGATCCTTTGAAATTATTAGAAGAATAGGACCAATAACTTATCAGCTACAACTGCCAGAAGAAATGGCAGGAATACATGATGTATTCCATGTATGTAATCTCAAGAAATGCTTAGCAGATGAATCGTTAGTAGTACCTCTTAAGGACATAGAGGTAATTGAGAAGCTTAAGTTTGTAGAGAAACCACTACAGAATGAAGACAGAAAGATCAAGAATCTCAAACACAAGAGATTAGTTCTAGTCAAAGTAAAATGTGATTCCAAGAGAGGACCAGAATACACTTGGGAGCTTAAATCCGAGATGCAGAGGAAATATCCACACCTGTTCCAGTAGACATCGAGGACGAGTTCTAAAACAAGGTGGGGAGGATATAATAACTCTCCTAAAAATATTTATAACATCCCTATACGTCCTAAAATACACCCCGTATACGAAAACCGGACCCGAAATACCTTAAATTTAACAAAAATTAAATAAAAAACAAATTCCTAATATCGCTCGCGGGGCGCGACAAAGACAGACAAGTCTATCGCGGGCCGCGACAGCTGAACACTAGGCGAGCACCCGGTGCTGCCACGTGTCATCAACGTGTTGGTTCTAGTCTTTGACTCGGCTAAGCTAGGGCCTACCCTAGTCTGCCTCGCGGGGCGCGAAAGAACAAGCATAGGGGGTCGCGGGCCGTGAGCCGCCCTCTGAACAACACTATAAATAGGATCAAGCGGCTTCAGTTGAGAATCGTTCAAATTTCGATTTCTCTCTCAATTTCTCTAATAGCAATTATAATTCTCGGGCATAATACCCACTAAATAGCGAAGCTTTGCCTCGATGTAAGTATTATAACCCCCGGTTACGTATTAATTATGCTGCCCGATTGATCTAGTGCTCCGTAACGTATGTCAAGGCTTTGCCTGACTCAGTCATTGTAGTTCTGTCTCAAGGAGGGTATAGCTAATATAAATTTGGGTTATTATACTAACGCGTGTGCATTGTTTAAATTAATAGATTATAACCAAGAAGTCACATGGAAATACCTAAATTAGCAATGTGAGTAATCCTTCTTTTTGTAAACTGTTTTTACAAAACCTCAATTGTTTTATATTATAATTAACAGTGATTGAGTATTTGTAATTCTACAATTATCGGCGGTATGTTGGGGTTTTGTATACAAAATTTGTTACTACACTATAAGTAGTAGCATGACCACAAGTTAGGATTGACAGTACCGTGGGTGGTAATTAAAGTAGATGTAAACAAATGTAATTGCTGGATTGCCCTCAATGCTGTAAAATGATAAAACTTGTTTTGATTAAACTGGGATTCACTCACCAGTATTTTCCACTGAAAAAAATGTTTTAAACACGTTTCAGGTAACAAAATGTGAAAGCCAAATAAAAGCCAGCTGGAGAGCACTGAAGGCTTGGAAAAGTGGCTATAAAAGTTACCTAAATAAAGAAGAAGTTTATTTGAATAAAATAGGGTTTATCCCTATAAAAATATTATGAATGGAAATTTGGGTTTTACCCACATGTTTATTAATTATAAAATGAGGTGTTTTACTCTGATAAAATATTTCCTAACTATGATCCTGATGTAAATTCCGCTGCCAAAATTAAATAAACACCGATACCACCGAATGTGCGAGCTCGCGGCCGCCCGCCTCACGGGGCAAGGGGTCGGGGGTTGCGAAAATATTCCCACTTATTAACTAGGTTAAATATTCCTAGTTAACTTAGAGGGTTCAGGGAAATTATGACTCGGTTTATTTTAAGTCCCGTTAGCTCGGGCCTTCTATAAACTTTATTTCCTCAAAAGCCTTTATACAACTTTTATTTAATATTAGGTTTATTTGTTTAAAATCCTAATATTCACCGGGTTAATTTTTACCACTAACGGTACTTTACACGTCTTTTAGTATTAACGTGGTTTGATTACCAAACCCGTTTTCATGGTGTTCAATAAGTCTAAGTATATGATACATCCTGGTAGCGATAAGATGTATCAAGATTTGAGAAAGAATTTCTAGTGGATAGGAATAAAAAAAGATATAGCAAACTATGTTGCTAAATGTCTAACCTGCTCACAGGTTAAAGCTGAGCATCAGAAACCTTTAGGGTTATTGCAACAATTAGTAATGCCAATATGGAAATGAGAATTGTTAACAACGGACTTTATTACCAAATTGCCTAAGACATGAAAAGTTAATGATACAATCTAGGTGATTGTAGACAGATTAACCAAATCTGCTCATTTCTTACCAATGAAGGAAACTTTCAGTATGGAACAATTAGCCAAGTTATATGTAAATGAAATAGTATCATTACATGGAATTCCTTTATCTATTGTATCTGATAGAGATAGTCGTTTTACTTCTCATTTTTGGACAAGTTTCCAAAAAGCAATGGGAACCAGGTTAAATCTAAGCACAGCTTATCATCCTCAAACAGACGGACAAAGCGAGAAGATATTTAGACCATGGAAGATATACTTAGAGCCTGTGTAATTGATTTCGGGGGAAATTGGGACGATCATTTACCACTAATAGAATTTTCTTATAATAATAGTTATCACACTAGCATTAATGTTGCACTATTTGAAGCACTTTATGGACGAAAGTGCCGAATTCCATTCTGTTGGGTAGAAATTGAAGAAAATCAACTATCTGGACTAGAGATAATGCAAGAAACAACGGACAAGATTATTCAAGTCAAGGAAAGACTAAAAGCAGCACGAGATCGTCAAAAGAGTTATGCTGATAATAGACGAAAACCAATAGAATTTTAAGTGGGAGATAAGGTATTGTTAAAAGTTTCCCCATGGAAAGGAGTGGTTAGAATCGTTAAAAGAGGAAAACTAAACCCCAGGTATGTTGGACCTTTTGAGATTATCAAAAGAATAGGACCTGTAGTTTATCAGCTACAACTGCTAGAGGAAATGGCAGGAATACATGATATGTTTCATGTATGTAATCTTAAGAAGTGCTTAGCAGACGACTCATTAGTGGTACCTCTTCAGGACATAGAGGTAAATGAGAACCTTAAGTTTATAGAGAAACCACTACAGACTGAAGATAGAAAGATCAAGAATCTCAAGCACAAGAGATTTGTTCTGGTCAAAGTGAAATGAGATTCCAAGAGAGGACTAGAATACACTTGGGAGCTCGAGTCATAAATGCAACGGAAATATCCACACCTGTTCCAGTGAATCTCGAGGATGAGATTTAAAACAAGGTGGGGAGGATATAACAACCCTCATAAATCACCCCTAATCGTTCCTAATGTACCCCGGTTACTCATAAATGACCCTAAATAACTTTAATATTTATAAAAATCAAATAAAACAAATATAAAGGTCCCTTGTGGGCCGCGACCCAGTCAGGAGGCCGGTTCACGGGGTGCGGCCAGGTAACACCAGTCAACACCCCCTTTAGCCACATGTCTAGGTGCGTGTGAAGTCTAATGAGCTGATTAGCCAAGGCTAGAGCCTAGCCTAGGTCCTCGCGGGCTACGAGGGAGATAGCAGAAGGGGTCGCGGGGCGCGAGTCGCCCTAAGTCCAGCCTATAAAAGGCAGCGATCACCCTCAGTTTCATTCGTTCAAATTTATTTCATCTGTCTCTATTACAGCAAAGTATTTCCCGGGAATAATACCCCTAAAAAGCGAAGCTCTGCCTCGTTGTAAGTATTATAACCCCCGATCACGTATTTGTTACCCAACCCGATTGATCTAGGGCTCCGTAACGCATGTCAAGGCTCTGCCTGACTCAGTTCGTTAGAGTTCTGTCTCATGTTGTATGGCTAATGTGATTTGGGTTATTTTACTAACATGTGTGCATTGTTTAATTTTAATAGATAATAACTAGGAGAATCGTCAGGAAGCTATAGTATTATCTAAGTCTACAATGTGAGTAATTCTCCTTTTCTCACAGTTTGTGAGCCATTATTTCAAATGTTTTTTTTTCCAAAACCATAAATGTTTATCAATTACAATTACAGTGATTAAGTATTTGTAATTCTTCAATTACTGCCAGTATTATGGGGTTTGTATACAGTACTTGATAGCCTTCATAATTGGGCCTGGGTATCCAATGTGTGATATGACCATACACACAGATCCGTCGAGTGACACGTACTGAACGAGTGATTGGGTAGATATAAACATTGTAATCGCCCTTAATACTGTAATGTAATAACAACTGATGTTTTACAAATTGGAATGTACTCCCCAATATTTTTTGCTGATAAAATCTTTTTAAAAATCGTTTCAGGTAACTTAGTGTGAAGCCAATAGAAGCCAGCTAGAGAGCACTTAAGGCTTAAAAAAGTGGCTATAAAAGTTACCTAAATAAAAAGGAGTTTATATCTTCAATAATTAGGGTTCATCCCTATAAATGTATTGCAAATGGAACTTGGGTTTTATCCCATTTATTTATTATAAAAGTTTGGTGTTTTAAACTCTAATAATATTTCCTAACTACGGTCATGATGTATAAATTCCGCTGCCAAATTAATAAACATCGATACCACCCGCTCTGTGTGCGTCTCGCGGCCGCCCGCTTCCGGGGCAGGGGTCGGGGGCTGCGACAATAGTTCCTAGTGCTCATGGCTTGTACCACTGACATTCGGTGACCACAAAACATGGTGTGGCCACACGACCTATGATTAAAAGCTCAAAGCCAATAGCATTCCCTGACAAGCAGTGTGCTCTACAAGAACTATCGGGTGTGTCACACGGCATAATTGTCCATACTTGAAATGCTCCTATGCACTTGAATAAGATTATGTTGTCTTCCCTGTGCTGAAGCTTGGAAACAAGGAAAAAACCATTCTTATTGTGGCAAGGCTAACGAATTGCTACTTATGCACATCCACTATCGTCGTTCAAGTTTGGCGTTGTCATTTTGGCTGAAACATCAATCTGAATCTCGAAGAGTAGGCTTGTTGCTTCATTTAATTGAGTCGAGCCAACATGACATCCTTGCATGTACCTTTTGTTTAAACTATAACACGTAAGATAATTATGTAATCGTCTATCTCATTCTGTCTATATTTCATTATATTATCAAGTGTTACTATACAAGTGTATTATGCGATTTTTCATAGCTCTCTGCTTAACATTGGTTATATATTAAACACCCCCACACACATATAGTCTTTTGATCAAATACAAATAAGTTTTAGCGTGCAAACTATACGAATCAAACAAAAATCCATGCGGCTATAACAACTGTATTAGAGTAATAATAATTACGCTACAATAAGTAGCGTAATTTTATTACCCCAGTATAGTTTTGTTGTAAAGTAATTACTAGTTAAATAGTGTAATTATCATAGTTACTAAAATGACAATCTATTCTACTTTTCTTTACTTCGTAGACGCACACTAAATGTTATTTGTACCGAATCACACCAAAATATATAGAAACCCATTGTTATTTTCTTTTAAAATGATTATAACTAGGTTTTGCCCGCCCGCATTGCAGGGCATTAAGCCGAATATTTCTTTCTCATAGCATGTACGTCTGTGTTTTAGTTGCTTGTACATACTACTTATAACACGATCTCAAAAAAAAAATTTACATTGACTAAACAAAGTAAAACAAAATACTGCCATACTTTTGCTAAAAAAACTGAAACGATGGAAAAACTACCGCTTGATAGAGTCAATACTGAAAATTAAAGGGTAAAAGTAAAAAAAAAACCACAAAAAGAAAAGAAAGAAAGAAAAAGGAAAAAAAAAAGAATAAAAGGAAAAAAAAAAGACAACACCACTACCGTAGCAAAGTGGTGTTGTCATTTGATATATATAATAATGTACATCTTTTTCACATGTGCACATCCCCATCATAATTAGAATAATATATCGAAACAGTTAATCTTTTTGGTCAACTTTAAAAGCTTTCAATGATGAAATCGTTGTATGGCTCTATACATCAATGATAGGTCATGATTCCATTTCCATTTTCATTCCATTACCATGAAATATATTACCCTCCATTTTCTTGCATGCATGCATAAATTCCCAATAAAAGAAATAACCATACATACTTATATACACACATATACATACATGTACACAATCCACATATACACACGTACCATGTGTGTATAATTTATTACTCATATATTAGATATTTATACACGTACACATACATGCATCTCTTGTAAAACATGAACTTAAAATGCGCGTGGCAAGATTTCTTTTGCAAAGATAAATAAACATACCCTTGGTTGGCTTTATATCCAAATTTACGAGCAAAATCATAATCGTGAACATCATATATACACAAATGCATGCACATCATGAGTCCTTCTCCCTCTACATACATATGTGTGTATGTATCAGTGGCGGAACTAGCCCATTAAATCAGGGGTACCCCAAAAAATGAATTACCGTGCAATTATACAATATAAAAAACGAGAATAAATAAATAAAGTAAAACAAATACCTAAGTAACTGGGCCACAATTTCAATCTTATTAATAATTTGTGCAATTGGGTCACTGTTTCAATCGGGCTCCCTTATTTACAAGTTTGGATTGGTTAGGGATATCCTTGTATTATTTTAGGGGTATAAAACCGAAAAAAAATACACTACGAATACGCACTTGAGCCGTAGCCAGTGCTACGACTGCAAAAGCATTGGGTCCGCCCCTGGTATGTATGCCTTTTTGAGTTGATAGAAAGTCTATATATTCTTATGCTGTTTGCTTATGAAAATTTAATGTTTAAGATGAAAATGAGTGAATAAGCACTAGGGTGGTGTTTTCAAAAAGTTAAAGAAAGGACATATTATAATGGGTTACAAATAAAATTAGGATCTAATATCCATAATTAGTGTACAATTAGGGGTAACTTATTCAAAGAATACAAGGAGAAACCTCCATTACATAAAGGTATAAAGCACCAGCACACCCTCAAAACTAAAAGAAACTAAGCTTTATGAGGTTCCTAATAGGACCATTCATCCACTTTCGAGTTGACCATGCAATTGCCATCTCTTCTTAATAATGGGATATTAGTTGTATAGTTGTATATGGCAGGAGTAATGATGACTATGTTGGTGCACTTGTGTCTGTACTTTGTCTGTATTTAGTCTTGATACGAAACGATGTCTTTGATGTAAGATTGATGTAAGTTTGACCAAGTCAACCATCCTCCGGTTTGACTTGGCCAAACAGTTAGAAAAATGGTTGAAAGCTGTTTGGGTCGAAAGATGTGTCATCGAAGGATAGTTTAGATCCTTCGATGAGCTCGAAAGATGACCTACGAAGGATAGACCACGAAGGATACCATCCTTCGTGGTATATGTGGTCTTTCGATGGGTTTATGGTCGATAGATGATCCTTCGATCATCTTATCTGATCCTTCGACCAGACATGCTGTGTTGGGTATAAATACCCATGTGTTGTGTTCACTTCGATAGGTCAGGAGAGTTAGACATTGGAGACATATAGAGAGCATTCTGTCCAGAAACACACACACACGAAAGTTAGAGAGAGTTTGCAGAATACATTTGTAAACCTTGTGCTTGTAACCGAACCTTTCATACGTTTAATACAAGTGGTGTTAATCGGTGAAGTTCTTGTGTTGTGTTTGTGCTTGTTCTTGCTTGTTCATCCCGGTTTGCATGCTAGCTTGGATTCCGCACTCGCTAGTGTGTTAGACATAACAAGGAATAGGTTAAACCTCAACCTCCGAGGGACCTACAAGTGGTATCAGAGCCGTGGCTCTTTTCCTTGTTAAAAACCGGGTTTTATACAAGCTTTGGAGTGTTTTGGACAAAAACTTTCTTGGTTTAGCTCCCGTTTTCTGTGTTTTTCTCGCTGTTCTTTACATTAAAACGTGGTCTAAACTTGTCGGGTGTGTTAAAAGGGCGGTTTGGGTAACTTAAAATCTGTTTTTAAGTGTTTTGGTGATTTCCGGCCAAAATTCCGGCTACTCCGGTACCGGTTTCTGGGCAGAATCCTTAGGTTTTTCGTTATATTTTATTATTATTCAAAACCTGTTCTGCATGCAGAAGATATGGTCTGACCATACCTTCTGCCTTCTGCCGAAAGTTTTTCACCAACCCATCACCTTTTTCACCAACCTGTCACTCTTTGTCAACTGTGTCAGAGCAGTTCGAAAGATATCCTTCGAAGTCGAAAGATCATCTTTCGATCAGTGGAGGTTCGATAGATCATCATCCTTCGAACCAAGGAATCATTTCGAAAGACCATCTTTCGATCAGTGGAGGTTCGATAGATCTTCATCCTTCGAACCAAGGAATACTTTCGAAAGATACATCTTTCGTTTTACTACTCTTATTCGAAAGACCAGGATCCTTCGATTGGGGAGTCTTTCGAAAACAAGTGTTCGAAACTCAACAGTGATCTTTCGAACACTGTTGATCCTTCGAACAAGTCTTGATCCTTCGATCCCAGGTTGTTTAAGTTTAACAAGTTTGTGTTTTTCAGTGTCTTTCGATCTCAGATCCTTCGGCTGGTTAGTGTAACAATTTTTCTTGATCAAAAATGAATTCGATGTGGGGTATTCCCTTACCTCCATCTCCTGCATGGGCCGAATCTCCCGTACCTGTATCTTCGCAAGCTAATGCTACATCTACCGGTCAATGGGCATTCGTATCAAATCAAGCTCCAAGTGTTCAAAGCATTTTGCTAAGCGAAAGTGAAACGGGAAGTTTGAATAGGCCTCCAAAGTTGATGCACTTAAGTGAATATCCGGGATGGTTTGGTAGATTTCATACATACGTCCTTGGTCAAAATACAGAATTGTGGTTGCGTTTCATCACAGATTTTGATCAAACAATAGAGGTTGCCGCTTCATCTGCTGCTACGTTTGCCGATCTTACGGAAGATCAGAAGAAGGTGTATGACTTAGAGAAGAAAGCGTATGCCATTCTTACTCAGGCGTTAAGCAAAGATATTTATCATCAATATGTCAGTCACAAGACAACGAAGAGATTGTGGGACGCATTGAAAACAAGGGGCGTAGGAAATGAAGCGACACGTCAATTAAGAAAAGACCTGCTAAAGAAAGAGTTTGATGGTTTTACTTGTATGCAGAATGAATCTTTAGGAGATTTGACAAGTCGATTTACTCATTTGCTGACTGAATTGGGAAATATTGGGGTTGTAACAACTTCAGCAGAGATAGTGAAGAAGTTTGCAGATGCACTGCCACCTCAATGGAATAATTTCTTAGAAATCCTGAAGTACAATGGCACTTTGGATACAACAAACTTCGGTGACTTTGCTCAACTCCTGGAAAACAAGAATCAGGAAGAAACTCTCAAGGCTAAAAGAGTTTCAGTGCCACAAAATCCTGAAATGTATTATGGAGCTTCTAGCACTTCTACAAAACCGTCTTCACACGCTCCAATTCAAACAGCATTTGTGTCTAGCACTAGCTTGTATGGCACTCCTCCTCCAACAACAGACATATATGGAAATCCGCTTAATCCAGTTCCTCAACCAGTGCCACAACAGCAAAGCCAACAACCTATCAGAGCAACTGATATATTCGGAAATCCACTTCCTCCTCCTCCTCAACAGCAAGCGTGTTATGGAAGCACATCATCTGCTGGTCAACAATCAAAGCCAAATACAGTACGGCTCGACACCTCAAGTTTTTCTAAAGTTAGTGTGGAAGTAGCAAAGGAACACATGGAGCTGCTAAACACTTTGGTGAGCGCATACTGTGGATTAGTTGAAGGTCAGATTGGTAACATTAATCTGACACAAGAAGACTACCAGCAGATCGATAAAGAGGAGATGGAGATGATGGACATCAAGTGGGCCTTTGCCAGTGCTGTTAGGCGAGCAAAGGATTTCATGGAAAGAACTGGCAGAACCAGCTTGGAAAGCAAGAAAGACACCAAGTATGGGTTTGATAAACAGGCTGTTAAATGCTTCAATTGTGGTGAACGTGGTCATTTCAAACGTGAATGCACAAGACCAGCTCAACATGGAAACCAAAATCCTTTCAGAGGTCAAGGCAACAGGGCAAATCAGAACCAAGGAAGGAACAATGAGCGAACATTGGTGCCTGTTAACAACCAGACTCAAGCAGGACCATCAAATGCCAACCAGGCACTTGTGGTTCAAGTAGATGAAGGTTGTGATTGGTCTATTCAGTTGGGAAATGATGCTCCAGATGGAACAGCTTGTTTTGCTGAAATTGTCAAGGATTTAAATCACGCCAGTGGTGGAGAATCTTCCGCCAATGGTGATGGCTCTTCTGAGGATGAAGACTCTTCTGGTTATAGTAGAAGTTCAGATGAAGAATCCTCGAGTTCAGGCGATGATCATGTGGATGAGACATCAAGTGCGTCAGTCGATGCTAATATTGATGAGCTATTGGGAGAAGCTGCAGCAGAAACTCAAAGAAGATCTATTTTGGTGGATCAAGCTGCTTATTCTTCGTCTTCTCTCCATTTAGCCTTTATGGCTAATGTCGACAGTTCATCAAGTCAGGTATGTGTCGATGAACCCACTTCTGTTAGCTGTGATAATTGTGATTGTTTGCGTGTTAAATGTGCTGATTTAGAGGCAAACATGTCTGAGTTGCAAGGCAAACATAATGCTTTACAAGCTAGTTTGTTTGACTTGCAAGACAAACATGTTTCGTTGAATGATAAGTGGTGTGAATTGCAAAGCAAACACGAGGCTTTGCAAGAGAAATATGATGTGACATTCATTCACAACCAGAAGTTGACCGTTGATCTTTCCAAGTGCACAGAAGCCAACATGTTTTATGAAAACCATGAAAAGGAGTTTAAATCGATGATTGAAAAATTAAAGAAAGATAAAACTGAGCTAACAAAAATGGTTTCCAGAAAACAAACTGACATTAATTTGTATATAACTCGCCTTGAGGTAATGCAAAAGGAAATGGCTTGTGTGAAAACTGAAAGTGAGGCGATCCAGCTTAAGCTAGACAGTTATTTGA
This sequence comes from Helianthus tuberosus, assembly GCA_030545235.1. Classification (NCBI taxonomy): domain Eukaryota; kingdom Viridiplantae; phylum Streptophyta; class Magnoliopsida; order Asterales; family Asteraceae; genus Helianthus; species Helianthus tuberosus. The sequence continues at coordinate 195,378,248 of CM060405.1, forward strand.
GCTCTAGTTATGTGTTGGATCACATCATTGATGTACAGAAAGAGAAACGGGATGTCACATGCATAGGTTACAAGAAATGTCCACCACCCGTGAGAAATAATTATGATGCCATGCCTGATGAGGAATATAGAACTCACTTTGAACCATCTGTTCCTCTAGATGTTAATGAATTTGCAACAGGACTCGGATACAAGAAAGAAGTATCATCAGATTCGAATGTGTCAGCAGATACATTTGTAACTGCTGAACCGAATCAGACTCCTCCAGTTGTGATTGAGGATACTGATTCTTCTGATGATGAATCTGATGATACTGATTCGGAAAAGTCTGATGCGGTAGTCAAAGAAGAGGACATACCTCTTGAGAATCATATTCTATGTGATCCTCCCGCAAAACCTGCTAAGACTGTCCCAACCGAGTCCACATCTGCAAAAGAGTCGGAGAGTGTGGAGTTGCTGTACACTCTGGTTGGTGATGATAAAGTTTATTCAGACAAAGATTTTCCTATTAAGAATGTTAATCAATCATTAATCAGTAAAGTCTTTGAAAATTCAACAAGTAAGTTTTTGGGAAAGACAGGATCACGTGTTACAGTAACACAGTGCCCTCCTATCCCAAAGGCCGAAGTTCGAAAACAATTTGGCAATCAAAAATTACCAACAGTGCAAAAACAGCAAAATCATGCCAAACCAAGAGGTAAAACACCGACTCAAACTCAAAGGAAGCCGAATCAAAAGAAGAAAAAGGATGTGAACTTTGTGAAATCTAAAGGAACGGACAAAATTGAAACGTTTGAAAATCAATCTATCTTAGATTTTGTCAAGAAAGCAACTGTGATGAAAAGAAATGAACCAAGTTGTTCGAAACCTAGTACTTCGAGATCACAAAGTTCATCTTCATCATCGGCAAGACGACCACATGATACTTCGGGGTTTGTTGAACGAAGATCATGTTTTGAATGTGGTACAATTGGGCATATCATTCGAAATTGCCCGTATCTTCATAAGTTGAAAGCAAAAGAAGATGATCCCCGTGACCAAATTAACCGCAAGCGATCTGTTTCATTAAAACAAGATCCCCGCCTTGTAAAAGAAAGGGAAAAGAAACAGAAACGCCAACAGGTCAAGAAAATTGAAAAGGCAATTAAAACCGATGTGGTTAACAAACCATCTGTTTCTGTCAAACCAAACAATTTAAAAACTTCAGACAAACATGAAGTTAAGGTTTTAAAGAATAACACTGGTATAACAAAACAGACCTGGAAACCAAAAACGGTTAAAAATTCAGGGGGACCATCTCAATTTTCGAATCATCAAAGAATAGAGGTTATTGTGATTGATGAAAATGGAAGACCCAAGACCACAATGGCTTGGGTCCCCATCTCCAACTAATTGTGTGAGTTCATGTGCAGGGTGTTCCAGGAGGAACTATCAGTAGTCATTGGATTGTTGATAGTGGTGCATCCAGGCACATGACAGGCGACATGAAGCTTCTCTACGACGTCAAATCTATTAGAGGAGGTTATGTTGCTTTTGCTGGAGATAAGGGCGGATACATTACGGGTGAAGGAATGATTTCCAACGGGGTTGTTAGCTTTGATAAGATCAACTTCGTACAACAACTTGATCACAATCTTCTTAGCGTTTCTCAAATTTGTGATAAGCAGTTCTCAGTACACTTTGATGCAAATGGATGTTATGTGCTGAAACCCGACTTCAAAATTCCAAAAGAATGGATTCTCTTGTCGGCTCCAAGGATAAATAATTTGTATGTCCTTGATATGAGCCAAGCTATCACAACGTCTGCACAAGCAACATGTTTCGTTTCCAAAGCCACAGAAAAAGACACAATCTCTTGGCACAGACGAATGGGTCACATTCACTTACGCAAAATGAATCATTTGGTGTCAAATGAGTTGGTGAATGGTGTTCCTCTTAAAAACTTTCATCTTCAAGACATCTGTGTCTCGTGCCAGAAAGGAAAACAAACGAAGAAGCGACACCCTACAAAGAAAGTCAACACGGTGGCAGTTCCTCTTGAACGTTTGCACATGGATTTGTTCGGTCCTGTCAAGCACAAAAGCATCAGGAATCATCTATATTGCCTCGTGATAACTGATGATTATTCAAGATTTTCTTGGGTGGCGTTCATGGCACATAAGAGTGAAACCTTCGGTATTATCAAAAACTTGATCATTCAGATTGAGAATCTATATAAGTTGAAGGTTAGGCGTATACGTAGCGACAATGGTACTGAATTTAAAAATCATGCCATGGCGGAGTTTTGCACTTCAAAAGGTATTCTTCACGAATTTAGTGCAGCTTATACTCCTCAACAGAATGGCGTCGCTGAACGTAAGAACCGCACATTGATCGAGACTGCTAGGACAATGTTAGTAGAGTCACAATTGCCGATTCCATTCTGGACTGAAGCTGTGTCTTCTGCATGTTATACGTTGAACCGAGTCCTTACAGTCAAAAGGCACAACAAGACCTGCTTTGAGCTTATTAACAAACGGAAACCAGATTTGTCATATCTTGAACCGTTTGGAGCTCCATGCACAATAATCGATCCTAATGGAAAGTTTGGGGCAAGAGCAATTGAGGGATACTTTCTTGGGTATTCCACCCCAAACTTAAGAGTCTGGAATCTAGAGACTAAAAGGGTCGAGGAATGGTCTGAAGTCAGAGTACAAAGGCACACTTTACCAGTCAAATGTCCTGGTCAGCCTTGGATGTTTGAGTACGATGACTTTTTCAATTCGATCAATGTTGAAGCAGTTGAAGAAAATGCTGCGGCAAGGATGTTTTTCGAGAGTGACAATGCAACAGATTCACCGTTGGTTCGTCCCATTATTGTCAATCAAGAACCATCTTCAGTGAACAACAATGCTCTCGACAATGAGGATTTTCACGATGCTACCGAATTGAACGAATCTTCAGAGGATGATGAATTTCTCGATGCAGATCAAGAAGCCCCAATAACAGCAGTTCATGGTACTTCAGAGGGTACACCTCCAGTGGGCGTCCCTGGAACAGCTGAAGCTACTGCATCATCCTCTTCGTCAATTCCGGGCATTGAATTAGTTGTTGATCTCAATCTCAACAACCTGGGTACAAATATTCCAATTCAAGATAATCCAGAGACAAGGATTCACAATACCCATCCTCAACAAAACATCATCGGAAATGTACAAAGTGGCGTTCAAACAAGAAACATGTTGCGAAACAACAACAATGCAGGCTTGTATGCGGCGATTAGAGAATCTGGTCAACAAAATGATTGGTCTTTCGCGTGTTATGTCTCACAGGAAGAGCCAAGAACTTGGAAAGAAGCTTTGAAAGATAACTCTTGGGTTGAAGCAATGCAGGAAGAACTGCAGCAATTCCAGAAGCTTGGTGTCTGGAAACTCGTAGAGAAACCTGCTGGTTACAAGAAGATTGGTACCCATTGGGTGTTTAAATGCAAAAAGGATGACCGTGGAATCGTTATTCGAAACAAAGCAAGGCTAGTCGTTCAAGGTTTTCGTCAGATAGAAGGAATCGACTACAACGAAGTGTATGCACCTGTTGCACGTCTAGAAGCAATTCGGATCTTTCTGGCTTATGCCTCATTCAAAGGTTTCAAGGTATACCAGATGGACGTGAAAAGTGCATTCTTACATGGTGTAGTGGAAGAAGAGGTGTACGTCGAACAGCCTCCAGGTTTTGAAGATCCTATCCATCCCGATCGGGTTTGGTTGCTCAACAAAGCTCTCTATGGTCTTCATCAAGCACCGCGAGCTTGGTACGCAACCTTATCTAATTATCTGCTGGAGAATGGATTTCGCAGAGGTCTTATCGATTGTACTCTTTTCGTCAAAGAACAAGATGGAGATCTTCTACTGGTACATGTATACGTTGATGATATTATTTTTGGTTCTACTAATGATGTTTTGTGTAGGAATTTCGAGCGCATTATGCAGGATAAATTCGAGATGAGTGCTATGGGGGAAATGACTTTCTTTTTGGGCCTACAAGTACAACAAACTGAGTCTGGGATATTCATCCATCAGACTAAATATGTTGGTGACATCTTGAGCCGTTTCCAGATGTCTGATGCAACGCCCATCGGTACCCCATTGCCGCAAAATCACGGAATTACTCCAAATTTGAAGGGTCAAGCTGTTAGCCCCTCATACTATCGCGCGATGATCGGATCTCTTATGTACCTCACAACATCAAGACCAGATATAATGTACCCAACGTGCCTCCTTGCCAGATATCAAGTCAACCCGAAGGCCTCACATCTTGCAGCTGTAAAAAGGATTTTTCGTTATTTGAAGGGTTATCCTGACACCGGTCTATGGTACCCTAGGGATAATAACTTTGACTTGATCGCATTCAGTGATTCTGATTTTGGCGGATGCAAAATCGACGGCAAATCCACAACGGCTGGATGTCAGTTTTTGGGAAATCGCCTAGTCACATGGCAGTGCAAGAAGCAGACGTGCGTCACTACATCAACATGCGAAGCTGAATACATTGCTGCCTCAAGTTGTTGCTCCCAAGTCCTATGGATACAACAACAAATGCGTGACTACGGTTTTGAATTCCTAACTACTCCTATTTACGTTGATAATTCTGCTGCCTTACAGATCACTAAAAATCCTGTGCAGCATTCAAAGACTAAGCACATCGATATTAAGTATCACTTCATACGTGATTGCTTTGAGAAAAGGCTAATCGATGTTGCTTACGTCCACACCGATGACCAACGTGCCGACATTTTTACCAAAGCATTTGACAAATCAAGATTTGACTATTTATTATTGGTAAACGGCATTAAGGTCAAGCAAGAGTAAAACCAACATCGGAAAATCATTTTTGTAAATACCTTTGTGTTTTAAATTTGTCTTAGTTTATTGATTTTAGGGGGAGTAAATCTAAATCCAAATTTGGAAAATCCAAAAACATCGAAAAATTTCAAAAACACAAAAACAATAGAAAAGCAAAAAAAATGAGTTTCCTGGCGAGCAAAAAGAGAAAATGATAGTACATCAGTGGTCTGTCTAAACCTCTTTAAACCTAAAATGAAAAACGATAAGCAGCTCTATATAAGATGTATCGGTAGGCTCACAAACATTTTAAAGTGTGCAGGGTGATATAAACTTAAATCGACTGAAGACTGGGTGGGAACCATTCATTGGCATATGGTCTTAGTACCGAAATTTCGTTTGAGAGATTGCCGAGGTTCTGAGATATTCGGTCTTTATGCTGCTTATCATCTGGGTATCATGGTTGTATCTTTTACCGAAAAATAACGGGGACGCAAGTCTAGATCTTCCATGATACCATACATACGTGTACATATTGCATACGACCTCAATAAGTGATAAACAATCACATGTCCAAACAAATAAGTGATAATATATCACATTTATCCGGGAGTCAAGTTCGTCTCTCTGCTGTACGAAAGTACTGACCTGTTCACGGACTTGCTCCTGTGCCCTCATGCATGAAAATCAAGTTCCTCATCAATAAGTGATTCTATCACATAGGGCTTGTTTTCAAATCAAAATAAGTGAGAATCTCACATCATATACGGTCAAACAGATGATAATCGGTATACTCACCGGTAAGATGAACCCTCGTGCATACCTTGATACGGGAATGTGTCGTGATGTGGATGAACACCGGTCGGTAAGTATAAATCATACCTTAACGTATCCCCTCGCCATGATTACAAATGATAAGTTGAGTTTATGTGGACAACAATACCGATAATTGTTATAGGATGCTTATCTTAATGTTAACTAAAAGAACAACAAGAGCGTTTTGACATGACCGTACTCTGATATGATTCTCTTACCCTCGAAACTCGCAAAAAGATTGTCTGTAAATATTTATTTAATGCTTTCATTTTCTGCATCTTTGTATATATTTATTTACTGCTTTCAGTCTTTGCATTTCAAATATTAAAACCCACCTAAAATCTGTTTTAATATAAACTTTATAAAAGCCAAAAAGATTTTAGTTCTATTTTATTTTCGATCGTACGATGTTGGAGCTCGAGTCTTCGTTACCTGAAACCTGAACGAAAACCGAAAACGACTAAATCTTCATAAACGGTCGAAATTTGCAAAGTGTTGAAAGTTAAAATTGAAATTGATAAAATATTTTTAAACTTTCATACTGTCGGACGGTGTTTGATTGAACAATGGTCACATGTGTGTCGTTTGCTTATGATATTCCAAGCAGTTGTTCTCATTACGCGTTTAGATTTCTTGCATGTGCAGATTCTAAAGGCAAGGAGAACATGGTCGATGACAAAGCCTCGGAATGAAGACACGACGTGAAGGCACTCAAGTGATGAAGATGATCGAGTTGCCGCTGACCATCATCAATACCACAAGGATCTCACTTCATAACGAACAAGTATTTCACGAGCATAACTCAAGGGGGAGCTTATGTTAAGGGGGAGTTTGTCAACACACTTCCTACATCAAACGGGGAGTTTGTTGGTACACTTTCTGCTTTCAAGACGTGAAGACTTTAAAGATCCTCCGACATTGAAGACTTGAAAAGATGTCAAAGACTTGAAGTCACAAAGATCGAGACAAAGCTACAGCCAGACAAAGCTACAGCCAAGGGGGAGTTTGTTGGTGCACTTGTGTCTGTACTTTGTCTGTATTTAGTCTTGATACGAAACGATGTCTTTGATGTAAGATTGATGTAAGTTTGAGCAAGTCAACCATCCTCCGGTTTGACTTGGCCAAACAGTTAGAAAAATGGTTGAAAGCTGTTTGGGTCGAAAGATGTGTCATCGAAGGATAGTTTAGATCCTTCGATGAGCTCGAAAGATGACCTACGAAGGATAGACCACGAAGGATACCATCCTTCGTGGTATATGTGGTCTTTCGATGGGTTTATGGTAGATAGATGATCCTTCGATCATCTTATCTGATCCTTCGACCAGACATGCTGTGTTGGGTATAAATACCCATGTGTTGTGTTCACTTCGATAGGTCAGGAGAGTTAGACATTGGAGACATATAGAGAGCATTCTGTCCAGAAACACACACACACGAAAGTTAGAGAGAGTTTGCAGAATACATTTGTAAACCTTGTGCTTGTAACCGAACCTTTCATACGTTTAATACAAGTGGTGTTAATCGGTGAAGTTCTTGTGTTGTGTTTGTGCTTGTTCTTGCTTGTTCATCCCGGTTTGCATGCTAGCTTGGATTCCGCACTCGCTAGTGTGTTAGACATAACAAGGAATAGGTTAAACCTCAACCTCCGAGGGACCTACAGACTACATAATAAATCATGATAAACTTTATCAAGGAGTACACAAATTATGACACATAAGAACATACAAATCATCTATCTATGCTAATAAAGTAAAATACATGAGAAACACAAGTCACTCCCTCATGCAATTTCACATCATTTTTTTGACTGTTTGACCATTTTTTAAAAACATCACGCGGGATACGAACCCACAAACCCTAATCCTTCTCTCCACTTCTCGCTCTTCAACGGCGGATTCTATCAACATCAACGGGATCATTCTTCTTAGATTGTTTATCGGTTTGTTAAATCCTCGATTTCATGTAATTGTTATTTCAATTTTTTATCCGTCTCAGTTAATTTATGTTTTATTTGATACTGTAATCGATAAATCCACTCGATTTGAATGTAATATAGATCATAGTTCACAATGGTTAATATTTTGTTGACATGTTAGGGTTTTTACATAAATCATTAAATCCAATCGATTCAAATATGATCGACACTAGGTTAGAACCTCGTGTATTACACGGGTTGAATAAATTTAATTTATATACTAACTAATAAAATAGTTACATCTTTTAAAAACTCGTGTATTGCACGATTTGAATAAACACATGTCTTACACGAATAATGTAATATGTTAACACATTTAGTCATCAAGATGAGTTTTCTAACAAAATGAACTTTGAGGTACTATTTACTTATTGTAACTTCTCACTTTATTTTTTATTAGGTTAGAGAGTTGTGTATTACATGGTTTATAACATTTTACTATGTTTTTTTATTTATTATTAGGTTAGAAACTTACGTATTAGTTGATGTTGGATAATTAGCAGAAAAAAAAAGAAATATTCTAGTTAAAATATTAAATACACAAGAGATAAGCTGGATATTATGATATAATATTATTATTTTATTGGAGTGTAAAACGGGATAATGGGATCCTTTATTAAAAGTAGGATTCTAATTATACCACATGTATAAAAAATATATATGTTCTACATGTATTGAATAAATCATTTTAACGAATCAGTTGATTAAAATAAATGTTTATTTTAATATGTGATTATCAGTTATCCTTGTCCTTATTGTGACAACTCGAGTTTTCAAGGTCTTTCCTCTATACAATACTTGTTTCATTCTAACTTGTACATGCTAGTATGTGATCAATGTGTTAATGTGTTTATGTGCTTAGTGAGTTTAACTTGTAATCTGTTTAAAGGTTAAAAACCTTAAGTTGTTTCACCTCTTGTAAGCTCGACGAAACATGATGTTTCGTCATCAATCTCACACGACGAAACCTTAGAGTTTCGTCGGAGGTAAGGTTCGCCGTATGGGCCATCGGCCCAATTGAGGCCCAGTTGTCTGTTTCTATTTTAAATGCGTGCACAAGGGTTACAGAACCTTTTTTTTTAGAAAACCCTAACCTTCGACGGCAGTTCCCTTCTTTGCAACCTCTTCTCTCTTGCTAAACCTATTCTTGGTGATTCAACCATCCGATCGTGAGGTTAGTGTACCCTCTTTATGATTATGATTGTTGCTAGGGTTTAGCTTAATTGTTGATAAGCTTGTTTTGCATGATGTTATAATTGGCTGTTTGAGATCACTTTATTAATTGATTGATGATCATGTATGATGCTATGCATATTGTTGATTTGGGATGATGTCCTATTGTTAATCTATGAAACTTAAACTGATGTTTGTAAAGGTATACGGGTGTGTCTGCTGTCCATGTTCGATTTGATGTGGTGCACCTTGAATGTTTAAATGATGCCTAGGGTTGTATGAGCCGTGCTAATGATTGCAATCATAGGAACATTAGGGTTGTGTTAATGATAGTTAATTACTGGAAACTCATACTATTGAAACTGCTCTAGATGATTATGCTTGGTATGCGAATTGCTTGATGATGGATTATGTAACTGCTGTTTAGTGATTAGGGTTTCTGTGTGAGTAATTGCTAATGCGACGTAACTTATGCTTTTGACGAAACATTGAAGTCGACGAAAACCTGGGGGTTTCGTCAGCATAAGCCACGACGAAACCTGGGGGGGGTTTCGCCAAGGGGTATACGACGAAACCTTAGGGTTTCGTCAAATGAGAGTCATGACAAAACATGGAGTTTCGTCTGGTAGGTAAACTGCACAGTAAACTCAGTTAAGTCTGTTAGGGGATAACTAGGTTAGTTATGTGTTTCCATGAAACAATTATGTGATGTATGAATTGCATGGACTTGTACAGCTGCTATGTGCTATGATTGTATTTATGCGTGAACTTCGTGAACGTCAACTGATTGTGTGTACATGCATACTATAGGCTTTGACTGAATTGTTTGTGCAAGTAATTTTAGCATACCAAGCAAACCGAGGTGAGTTCACACACTTTCTAAGGCATGGGATTCCCGGTGGTTGGGAATGGGTGAAAGAATTAAAACGGAACCTACATATCCTCCTTGGGTAGGATATGTACGGCCATCCTCCATGGGTAGGATGCCAATCTTAATCCTGCGTGTTTTCCTTGGGTAGAATACGTACGTTCGTCCTCCTTTGGTAGGATAACAACCTTAACTTACTAGACAAAACTCTATCATGAAGTCCCTCATTTTTATATCGACTTAATCGCCGGGCCAATGGCGAGCGGGTCATTAGTTAATAGCGCTATTAGGGTTGACAAGCCTCACACCGTGCTATTCGGACGGGCTTGTACTAATGGATCTGGGCAAACTGTCAATGATGATAGACATTGACGTAGGGCACAACTATTGTTCGTCAGTTGTCGATATGGTAACGGTCTAGTGGTTCACATGGGAAAGCCCTCACTGACTATGGATACGGTTTGGGAAATAAAGGAACTGGTTAACTCGTGGTTTACGAAACAACTTGTGGTTTTCAAAACAAACTGGTACAACTAAACAACCAACTGTGAACTCGCTCAACTTTGTTGTTGACTCGTTGTTACATGCCTTGCAGGTCGTTAGATGCTTTTGGAGCTTGCACGAGGAGGAGGACGTTGTGGGATATGGACTGTTATGTCCCGTACTTGACATTTGAACTTTAAATTATGTTTTGGTTACTTAAACATTACTATGCTTCTGCTGATTGCTTAAACATGTTTGGTTTTCTTTTAAACACCAATTATATTGGGTTTGGTTTTATTTACTTTATTGCATAGTTCAATATGATTGGTGGCTGGATCCTGGTCGGTCACGCCTCCAAGCGGTGATACTCCGCATGTGGATTTTGGGGGTGTGACAGATTGGTATCAGAGCCATTGGTTATAGTGAACTTGGTTTTAGAAAGGGAAAAGCTTTTTGACAAAACCAGACTATAACCTGTACAGTGCTCAACGATCCACAACGACGCTTCGCTCCATGTGCAAGACTCAACATTCTAGGTGATATGGTTTATGTTTATATTATCTACTTGTTAGTTACATAGTACATTACTCATGGCATGCGTAGATATAGGTAGCAGCTATTGTTTGAAACACATATGTGCTTACTCTCTTCTGTCATTGCACTTTCGCGATACCATTCTCACTCATGTTTCCTTTGATATGAAGATCATGAGTGGACGTGTCAACCTAACTCAAGCCCAGCTGACGGCTTTAATCAATGAACAAGTTACTGTAGCACTCGCAGCCGCTCAGGCAGGAGGTATAACCTGCCATAGCAACTTACTCTAGGATCTTTAGATCCTACTCTCGTAAACCAACACTTGTGTTTAACCTTGTCTCTTCTTACTCGCACGACAGGTCAACATGCTCAGCCTCCTGTTTGTACTTTCAAAACTTTTATGGACTGCCGACCTACTACTTTTAACGACACTGAGGGAGCTGTAGGCCTCCTTCACTGGTTTGAGAAGCTCGAGTCTGTGTTTGAGATGTGTAAATGCCCTGAGGCACGTAGGGTGAAGTACGCTACTGGTACCCTTGAAGGTGTAGCGCTCACGTGGTGGAACGCTCAGGTTCAGATGCTGGGGTTGGTTGCTGGAAATGCCACCCCATGGAACGATTTCAAGGAATTAATCAAGGAAGAGTACTGTAATCGTGATGACATCCACAAGCTGGAGGTAGAATTCTTCAACTTAAAGATGACGGGGTCGGAAATTGAAGCGTACACGAAAAGATCGAACGAGCTGGCTATCTTGTGTCCCACTATGGTGGATCCTCCTATCAAACGTATCGAGCTGTACCTTAAAGGTTTAGTGCCAGAGATTCAGAGTCATGCGACTGCAGCAAACCTCGCCACTATCCAGCAAGTTATCCGTTTGGCTCATCGTCTCACTGATCAGGCAGTCGAGCAGAATAGGCTGCCCAAGCGTATTGGTACTACCACTGCTACTACTACTTCTGATGGCCCCAGTGACAACAAGCGCAAATGGGATGGGGTCTCAAGCAAGGGTTCAACATCAGCACAGTCTCAGTCTCAGTAGCGAAAGACTGATGACTAACAGAGTCCGGGTCAGCAATCTTCTGGTAGTCAAGGGCAGGGTGGATACAGGGGAAACCACCCCAAGTGCAACCGATGCAACAAGCATCATAGTGGGCAGTGCAATAAGGGTCACTGTCTGAGGTGTAACAAGTTTGGTCATGAAGCAAAGGATTGCAGGGGTGCACGACCTGCAAATCAGAATCGTCAACAACAGCCACCAGCTCCACAGAATCAGCCACAGCAACAGCAGGGTAACAGGGGATGCTATCAGTGTGGTGCTGAAGGTCACATCAAGAGGAACTGCCCCCAGTTGAACCAGAATTAGAACAACAACAATAATCAAGGGAACGGTAACAATAACGGGGGTAACAATGATGACAATGGTGCCAGGGGACGTGCTTTTGTGCTTGGTCAGGGTGACGCGAGGAACGATCCCAACGTGGTGATGGGTAAGTTTCTTCTGGATGATTTCTTTGTTACTGTTTTATTTGATTCGGGTGCCGATACTAGTTATGTGTCTTTAAAAGTTAGTCAAATGCTTAAGCGCACTCCAACACATTTGAACACCAAACACACGATAGAGCTAGCAAACGGTAAAAGTCTTGAGGCTGCACACATAGTTAAGGGTTGTAATCTCGTCTTAGCTTGTCAGACCTTCTCTATCGACCTTATTCCTATCGTACTTGGTAGTTTCGACGTTGTTATTGGGATGGATTGGCTATCTCGACATCAAGCGGAGATTATTTGCAAGGAGAAGATCGTTCGCATTCCTCGTTCTGGTGAGGAACCCTTAGTGATTCATGGCGACAAGAGTGGTGCTGTTGTGGGCATCATCTCTTTTCTTAAGGCCCAAAAGTGTTTGCGAAAGGGCCACACTGCTATTTTAGCCCTCGTCACAGACACCTCAAAGAAAGAGAAGAAGATAGAAGATATCCCAGTCGTACGTGACTTTCCTCAAGTGTTCCCTGAGGAATTACCTGGTCTGTCGCCTCATCGCCAGGTCGAATTTCAAATTGAGCTAGCTCCTAGAGTAGCGCCCATAGCTCGCGCACCGTATCGTCTAGCTCCATCAGAACTTGAAGAACTGTCCATGCAACTGCAAGAACTCTTGGAAAAGGGTTTTATACGTCCTAGCTCTTCGCCTTGGGGAGCTCCAGTGTTATTTATGAAGAAGAAAGATGGTAACTTCAGAATGTGCATTGACTACCGCGAACTCAACAAGGTGACCGTGAAGAATCGTTATCCTCTTCCACGCATCGATGACTTATTCGACTAGTTGCAAGGGTCGAGTTTCTACTCAAAGATTGACCTGAGGTCAGGCTATTATCAACTGAGTGTCCGAGACGAGGATATCTCTAAGACAGCATTCAGGACTCGGTATGGGCATTACGAGTTCCTGGTTATGCCTTTTGGATTGACGAATGCACCTGCGGTCTTCATGGATCTTATGAACCGAGTGTGCAAGCCTTACCTGGATAAATTTGTCATAGTTTTCATCGACGACATCTTGATCTATTCGAAGAGTCAGGAGGAACATGAGCATCACCTTAGACTTATTTTGGAACTCCTTCGAACAGAGCAACTGTATGCCACATTTTCGAAATGTGACTTCTGGCTTCGTGAAGTCCATTTCCTAGGCCATGTGGTAAACAAGGATGGGATTCATGTTGATCCATCCAAAGTAGACTCGATCAAGAACTATCATGCACCCCGTACGCCAACAGAAATCCGCCAATTCTTGGGTTTGGCGGGCTATTACAGAAGGTTCATCAAGGATTTCTCCAAGATCACGCAACCTCTCACTTCGCTAACTCAAAAGGGTGTCACCTATCATTGGGGTGATGCACAGGAATCTGCATTTCAGCACTTGAAGGATAGACTTTGTAGTGCACCAATTCTCTCATTGCCTGAAGGCACAGACAATTTTGTGGTTTATTGCGACGCTTCCATACAGGGACTTGGTTGCGTGTTGATGCAACGTCACAAGGTCATTGCTTACGCCTCACGCCAACTTAAAGTTCACGAAAGGAATTACACTACACACGACTTGGAGTTGGGAGCAGTTGTTTTCACGCTTAAGATATGGAGACATTACCTGTACGGTACTCAGTGCACCATTTACACCGATCACAGGAGTCTCGGGCATATCTTCAAGGAAAAGGAGTTAAACATGAGACAACGATGATGGGTCGAACTCTTGAATGATTACGAATGCGCGATCAAGTACCATCCGGGCAAAGCCAATGTAGTAGCCGATGCCCTCAGTCGAAAGGATACTACACCAAAACGCGTGCGAGCGTTACAACTTACCATCCAATCTAATCTCCCTAATCAGATACGAGATGCTCAAGTTGAAGCATTAAAAGCAGAGAACATCAGGGCGGAGTCCCTACGAGGATCAACAAAATGGTTAGAACAGAAGGAAGACGGCGCCTATTATGTGAACGGGCGTATTTGGGTCCCACTTTATGGAAACTTACGCGAGCTTGTGATGGATGAAGCGCATAAGTCTCGTTACTCAGTACATCCTGGTTCAGATAAGATGTACCACGACTTAAAGACTACATACTGGTGGCCTAGCATGAAAGCCCACACAGCAACTTACGTCAGTAAATGTTTGACTTGTGCGAGAGTCAAGATTGAATATCAGAAACCATCAGGCCTACTTCAACCACCAGAGATCCCAACATGGAAATAGGAGCAAATTTCCATGGATTTCGTTAATGGCCTACCTAGATCTCAACGCGGGAATGACACTATTTGGGTGATCGTGCATCGACTCACAAAGTCTGCACACTTCTTGGCTATCAAGGAAACAGATAAGTTCTCCACTCTAGTTGACGTTTCTCTTAAGGAAGTTGTTTCGAGGCACGGAGTGCCAACTTCTATTATTTCCGATCGTGATGCGCGTTTTACTTCTGAACTGTGGCAGGCAATGCACAGGTCTTTTGGCTCTTGATTAGACATGGGCACAGCATATCACTCGCAAACGGATGGGCAGTCTGAACGCACCATCCAAACCCTTGAAGACATGCTTCGAGTGTGTGTAATCGATTTTGGAAATGGTTGGGAAAAGCACCTCCCTTTGGTGGAGTTTTCGTACAGCAACAGTTATCACACCAGCATCGAAGCTGCTCCGTTTGAGGCATTGTATGGGCGTAAATGCCGATCACCTCTTTGTTGGGCAGAGGTTGGCGACAGCCAAATGACTGGCCCAGAACTTGTAGTAGACACAACTGAGAAGATTGCTCAGATACGACAACAAATGGCGGCAGCTCGTGACCATCAGAAAAGCTACGCTGATAAGCGCAGGAAACCACTCGAGTTCCAGGTTGGGGATCGAGTGCTACTCAAAGTCTCACCTTAGAAAGGTGTAGTTCGTTTTGGCAAATGAGGCAAACTAATCCCGCGATATGTCGGACCGTTTGAAATCATTGAGAAAATTGGTAAAGTTGCTTACAAGTTGAATCTACCTGAAGAACTCAGTGGAGTTCACAACGTTTTTCACGTGTCAAATCTGAAGAAGTGTCTGTCAGATGAGACCCTCATAGTTCCTTTGAAGGAGCTCACAATAGACGACCAGTTGCGATTCGTCGAAGAACCTGTAGAGATTACAGACCGAGACGTTAAGATTCTCAAGCGCACCAGAATACCTCTTGTTCGAGTTCGTTGGAACTCCCGTCGTGGCCCAGAGTACACCGGGGAACGAGAAGACCAAATGAAACTCAAGTATCCCCAGTTGTTCAAGAACTGTGCAACCACTACTGAGGCTGAAGCTACTACAGAATTTCGGGACGAAATTCCAAATAAACGGGGCGATAATGTGACACCCCAGGAAAAACAGGAAACCACGCAAACCTAACTAGCTTCCTCAGTTACTACGTGCTAAATTTCGGGACGAAATTTCTTTAAGTTGGGGATGATGTGACAACTCGAGTTTTCAAGGTCTTTCCTCTATACAATACTTGTTTCATTCTAACTTGTACATGCTAGTATGTGATCAATGTGTTAATGTGTTTATGTGCTTAGTGAGTTTAACTTGTAATCTGTTTAAAGGTTAAAAACCTTAAATTGTTTCACCTCTTGTAAGCTCGACGAAACCTGGAGTTTCGTCACTACCCTATGCTCGACGAAACATGATGTTTCGTCATCAATCTCACATGACTAAACCTTAGAGTTTCGTCTGAGGTAAGTTTCGCCATATGGGCCATCGGCCCAGTTGAGGCCCAGTTGTCTGTTTCTATTTTAAATATGTGCACAAGGGTTACGGAACCTTTTTTTTAGAAAACCCTAACCTTCGACGGCAGTTCCCTTCTTTGCAACCTTTTCTCTCTTGCTAAACCTATTCTTGGTGATTCAACCATCCGATCGTGAGGTTAGTGTACCCTCTTTATGATTAGGATTGTTGCTAGGGTTTAGCTTAATTGTTGATAAGCTTGTTTTGCATGATGTTATGATTGGCTGTTTGAGATCACTTTATTAATTGACTGATGATCATGTATGATGCTATGCATATTGTTGATTTGGGATGATGTCCTATTGTTAATCTATGAAACTTAAACTGATGTTTGTAAAGGTATACAGGTGTGTCTGCTGTCCATGTTCGATTTGATGTGGTGCATCTTGAATGTTTAAATGATGGCTAGGGTTGTATGAGCCATGCTAATGATTGCAATCATAGGAACATTAGGGTTGTGTTGATGATAGTTAATTACTGGAAACTCATACTATTGAAACTGCTCTAGATGATTATGCTTGGTATGCGAATTGCTTGATGATGGATTATGTAACTGCTGTTTAGTGATTAGGGTTTATGTGTGAGTAATTGCTAATGCGACGTAACTTATGCTTTTGACGAAACATTGAAGTCGACGAAAACCTGGGGGTTTTGTCAGCATAAGCCACGACGAAACCTGGGGGGGTTCGCCAAGGGGTATATGACGAAACCTTAGGGTTTCGTCAAATGAGAGTCATGACAAAACAGGGAGTTTCGTCTGGTAGGTAAACTGCATAGTAAACTCAGTTAAGTTTGTTAAGGGATAACTAGGTTAGTTATGTGTTGCCATGAAACAATTATGTGATGTATGAATTGCATGGACTTGTACAGCTGCTATGTGCTATGATTGTATCTATGCGTGAACTTCGTGAACGTCAACTGATTGTGTGTACATGCATACTATAGGCTTTGACTGAATTGTTTGTGCAAGTAATTTTAGCATACCGAGCAAACCGAGGTGAGTTCACACACTTTCTAAGGCATGGGATTCCCGGTGGTTGGGAATGGGTGAAAGAATTAAAACGGAACCTACATATCCTCCTTGGGTAGGATATGTACGGCCATCCTCCATGGGTAAGATGCCAATCTTAATCCTGCGTGTTCTCCTTGGGTAGAATACGTACGTTCGTCCTCCTTGGGTAGGACAACAACCTTAACTTACTAGACAAAACTCTATCATGAAGTCCCTCATTTTTATATCGACTTAATCGCCGGGCCAATGGCGAGCGGGTCATTAGTTAATAGCGCTATTAGGGTTGACAAGCCTCACACCGTGCTATTCGGACGGGCGTGTACTAATGGATCTGGGCAAACTATCAATGATGATAGACATTGACGTAGGGCACAACTATTGTTCGTCAGTTGTCGATATTGTAACGGTCTAGTGGTTCACATGGGGAAGCCCCCACTGACTATGGATACGGTTTGGGAAATAAAGGAACTGGTTAACTCGTGGTTTACGAAACAACTTGTGGTTTTCAAAACAAACTGGTACAACTAAACAACCAACTGTGAACTCGCTCAACTTTGTTGTTGACTCGTTGTTACATGCCTTGCAGGTCGTTAGATGCTTTTGGAGCTTGCACGAGGAGGAGGACGTTGTGGGATATGGACTGTTATGTCCCGTACTTGGCATTTGAACTTTAAATTATGTTTTGGTTACTTAAACATTACTATGCTTCCGCTGATTGCTTAAACATGTTTGGTTTTCTTTTAAACACCAATTATATTGGGTTTGGTTTTATTTACTTTATTGCATAGTTCAATATGATTGGTGGCTGGATCATGGTCAGTCACACTCCAAGCGGTGATACTCCGCATGTGGATTTTGGGGGTGTGACACTTATCATCAAATATAAAAACAATTAAAACTACCAACTAAATAAAATCTTTATCTTTATAAATATTTTAGTTAATTACATAGTTAGTCCCTGTGGTTTGCACAAAGTAATATGTTATTTTGTGCAAACTATAGGGACTAACTATGTTAATACCCTAGAAGTTAATACCTCCAAACGTTACAAAATGAAAAGTTAATACCCTAGAAGGTGATTTTAAACTATTATTACCTAAGTATGTTATTTTATGCAAACCACAGGGACTAACTATGTAATTAACTCTAAATATTTAAAACGCTAATATATTTTTTTAGATTTTAATAATTAATATATGATTATAATAATTAATATATTATTATCCGTTATCTTTGTCTTTATCATTAAAATCTCTTCTACAAATTTTAAATCTAATATTATCAATAATTAACTTTCCATAATAAATATTTAAAAAAATAATTAAGAATGCCTCATAGAGCGCCATGTGTCCCTAACATGGTTTATTTTATTATATAGTACTAGCGATAAGACTCGTGTGCAAACACGGGTCGTTTCTTAGAAAACCATGCATAACACATATTTATAGAGAGTAAAAAATAATTAGTGCAGACTTACAAAATTGATATAAACTAATAGTCAATAGGTTTATTCAACAACAATTCCATCATATTGATAGCAAACCACTGTTGTCTATTAACTGCTTAAAACCTCTGTTGCTTTCCAACAGACTTTCCTAAAAACTATCATCCATTATCTCCAACAGAGCTTGCCATATGGATAGATAGTAAGGATCAGATGTTAGTTAACCCATGTTAAAAAGGTCATTCAACAGAAATTACAAAGGTTAGTAAACAAATGTTAAGAGAATAATGGTATTAACAAAGAATTTAGTACTCTTATTAAAAATGAGAGCTGCAAACTTGTTACTACAATGCCAGATATAAACATTTTTCACACCATGTGTTCTCAGGATAGGCTTAATGCAGAGCAAGTATCAGATGCTTTCAAAAAGTTGTATTGCTTTCCAACAAACATTTCCAAACAACAGTTCGTCCATTATACCCAACAGACATTGCCAGGTTGACAGATGTTTAGTATCATCATAGATTTTGTAAAACTTCTTTGTAAACCACATTTGTAGTGGTTGTACAGACTCGTTTCTCTTTATCACAAATCAAAACTTTCAACCCCTTCCTACTTTTTACACTAGATATAGCAACATAGAGCTGGCCATGACTAAACACTGGACGTGGAAGATATAAACCAACACACTCCAATGATTGTCCTTGACTTTTATTTATTGTCATAGCAAAACACAGTGAAAGTGGGAATTGTCTTCGAGAAATCTTCACTGGTATTCTTTTATCAGAAGGTGTCATCTTCAGTCTTGAAATCAAAGTATGATGACCCTTATTAGTCCCTGTGATAATTTTTGCTTCAATCACAACTTTTCTGAGCCTCGTGACTTGTAACCGTGTACCGTTACACAATCCATTTTCCTGATCAATGTTTCTGAGTAACATCACTGGAGCACCAAGTTTCAGTACTAATTTATGGTTAGGTAAACAAGATAAACGAAGATTGTTTAACACATCAGGAGGAAACAATGCCATATTAAGCTCTGATTCTTCCTCAAATTGGCATAAACTATCTGAACTAAAATAAACCTTTTCTTCACCAGGCAGACTCTCTAACAACTCTTTATTTATTGAATCCACTACTTCATTAGTTGGAGCAAGAATCGCTCTTTGTTGGAAATACGTTAAATCCCACAAAAACTTATTCATGTCCGGATATATAAATGAAATGAGAGAAGAAATAGGATTGACTTGGTCATGAATAAGTAAATCATCTGGTATTTCAATATCTATCTCACCATCATTTTCTTCACCAAGCTTTAAAATCGATCCTCCAAATTCCTTTATTTCTTTCAAATCTGCTTCCTGACAACCAACTCTTAATCTCATATTCTCAGTTAGTTTTAGTACTTGACAGTATCGCCATATATAACAACCCTCCAAAATATTTCTGACACCCTGATAATATTTAAAATATCCATATACATCATAAAATAAACCCTGTATGCGAAAACGGACCCCGAATACCTTTATTTTTATTAAAATTAATTAAAAACAAAAATAAATGGTCTCTAGCGAGCCGCGAAGACCTAAGCTTGGTCTTACGCGGGCCGCGAGCGCTCTTCAACGAGGTAGCACCCTGAGCTGCCACGTGGCAGCCACACGTCGAAGCTATACCCGTGACCCAGATCAGCTAGGGCCTACGGACCCTATGTCGCGGGCTGCGTAGCCCTTGGCTACCTCTTATGCGGGGCGCGAGGGACTCGAATTCAGCTCCTATAAATTGGGAGCTCAGGCCTTCAGTCCCAACTCGCACCAAAACTTTTCTCTCTCGAAAATCTCTAGTGTAGGCACTATTCTCGGGTATAATACCCCCCCCCTAAATAACGAAGTTCTGCCCCGTTGTAAGTATCATAACCCCGGTTACATATTAGATACATTGCCCGATTGATCCAGGGTTCCGTAACGGCTATCGTGGTTCTGCCCGACATAGTCGTTGGAATGCCGTCTCGGGGAGGGTATTACTAATGTAAATATTGGGTTATTATACTAACGCGTATGCATTTGTGTATTTAATAGATAATCACCAGGAAATCATTAAGGAAAACCCTAAGACAGCAATGTGAGTAATCTCCTTTTTGCAAATTGTTTTTACAAAACCTCATATGATT
Source organism: Helianthus tuberosus (assembly GCA_030545235.1). Lineage (NCBI taxonomy): Eukaryota > Viridiplantae > Streptophyta > Magnoliopsida > Asterales > Asteraceae > Helianthus > Helianthus tuberosus. The sequence goes on from CM060405.1 coordinate 195,398,814, forward strand.
AACATTATATTAAACAGTGATTGAGTATTTGTATTCTACAATTATCGTCGGTATGTTGGGGTTTTTTATACAAAAATTGTTACTACCTTGCGAGGAGTAACATGACCACAAGTCGGGTTGACAGTACCATGGGTGGTAATTAAAGTAGATGGAAACAAATGTAATTGCGCGACCGCCCTCAATACTGTACAATGGTTTTACTTAAACATGATTAAACTGGGATTCACTCACTAGTATTTCCCACTGACAAAATGTTTTTAAACGCGTTTCAGGTAACAAAATGTGAAAGCCAAATAGAAGCCAGCTGGACAGCACTGAAGGCTTGGAAAAGTGGCTATAAAGTTACCTAAAATAAAGAGATGTTTTATTTAAATAAAATAAGGTTTATCCCTATAAAAATGTGTGTACTTGAAACTTGAGATTTTCCCATGTGTTTAATATATTAAAAGCGTGGTAGTTTACTTTGATAAAATATTTCCTAACTACGATCATGATGTGATTCCGCTGCCAAAATGATAAACACCTGGATACCACCGAAACTGGCCGCGGCCGCCCATTCCCGGGTTGATAGGGGATGGGGGTTGCGATAGAAGGTGGTATCAGAGCTAAGCCACTGATTCAGCCACAGAAGTGTTCTGCTGACACCAAGATATTATTCAAATTGTTAGGAAATTAATTACGGAAATACGTGCATATCTGTATTTTATTGTTGTGTGTTATTTGACTATTTGTTAGTTTACAGTATGAGCGATCAAGGACCCTCCGTCGCCTATCGTCAATTGTTCGGCTCACCTAGAAGTGAAGGAACCTCTTCATAGCCTGCCCTCTCAGGGTATTCAGCTGATACTGAAGATGAGATATTCGTGTTTAAGGCTTAGTCTGAAGAGCCATTCCCACCTAAAAAGAGAGGATGGTTCAGTAGGGGAGCACATGAGCGTAGGAAGAGAATGAAAAAGTTACAACAGCAGCGAGTTCTAGCAGCCACTAAGAGAGAAATAGATGCCCACACCCAAGACATGCTCAATAGGAGTTTAGCAAACTTCCACATTTTAACAACCACAGCTGCCGACCCAAACCTGGAACAACTCATAGCCCCACAACCATTACCCTTGTTTCCCATGCAGCCAATGGAGATTGAAAACAACCCAGAAAACCAAATCCAAATGCATGATTTTAACCCAAAAGAGATACCTAGGATACCAGCACCTAATCCCTTAGACCCAGGCTACGACCCATGGTTTGATGATCATAGGGATTATGTACAACGCTACCACCTAACAAACGAACCCATGCCGAACCTAGCAGCTTACCCGGGTCTGGACCCTCTAGATCCCTATTATGATAATGATGAATACATTAGGGAAATCCTAGAGAATCCGTATCCTCAGGAAGAACCCATGCCACAGTACCCAGATCCAGTACCAGCACCTGCACCCCCAATGAGTGCAGAAAATGTGCAAGAACTCCGAACCTTCGGTGAGGAGATTTTAGAAAGTAGCGAGAGGATGAGACAGGTTGGAGAACGACTCTTCTGGAAGTACGACGAGCGTAATATGGAGTTCTGGATGAACCCATGTTAGTGATGGTGATAGTAATAATAATATATATATAATATGTGTGTATGAATATATATATATATATATATATGTGTGTGTGTGTGTGTGTGTGTGTGTAATAATAATAATATATGTTGTAGTATAGACCACTTTGTGGTTAACGACGCATATTACTATTGTAATTTTTAAATTCCAGTTTTAGTTTGTATTAGATGCATAATATAAGAAAGAGTAAGTCGCAATGCTCGACGCTTTTGGACAATATGTGTGTTGTGTGATTGTTTGCCTTAAATTTTATCTTGTGATATTAATAATTGGCAAATGTTTAAAATTCAGATGGACAACGAAGTGAACCAGGAAAACCAGAATAACGATGACCAGAGTTACAATAACCCGGATAACGATAACCCGGACAACAACAATAATGGAAACCAAGTGAATAACAGTTCCATCCAACACATAGTGGCACAAGGGATAATAGATGCGATGCCATATATTATCAAAACGGTTAAGGAAGCAGATAATAAAAGTAAACGTGATAGTAAACGACCCACTGAACCTGAACACAGCGTAAACAATGGACCCATACTTCAAATGCCCATTCCCAAAAGAAGAAGAACCATGTCTTATAGTTGTTTTTATAAAGAATTATGGTCTTGTAAACCAATGGAATTCTCAGGCAATGAAGGGGCCGTTGCAGCTCTACGCTGGATAGAAAAGACTAAAGCAGTCTTAAAAATAAGCAAGTGTGTGGAAGAGGATAAGATAATGGTTGCTTTCAATCTGTTTAAGAACTCAGCACTAGAATGGTGGAAAACTATCCTTCAGTCTAGGGGAAGTGATAGGGTTTACAATATGGAATGGGAGGAATTTAAGAACATGGTAGAAAGGAAATTCTGCCATCCCAATGAAAAGGAACAGATAGCAAATAAGTTCCTAAACCTTAGGATGACTGGAGTGGATAGTAAGGGGTACACTACTTTATTCTTCGAATATGCTAGAATAGTGCCAACCCTTACATCACCTGAACCAGTATTAATCTCCTGTTACATCTGGGGATTAATCAGTTAGATTCGACATGTAGTCAAGGCAGCTAGACCTCAAACCATAGAAGAAGCTGTAGAACTGGCAAACATCTTGACAGATGAGTTAGTACGTACACGAGAGGAGGACCAAAGAAGGAACCTAGCTCAAAGGCTTACCCAAGAATTCCGTTACGGTAATTCCAACCGTGGGAAAAATGTAGGTGCTACCTCTACACCGTACTGCAAGGCTTGCAAGAAGAAGCATTCAGGTAGATGCTCCACTTACTGCAATTTCTGTAAGATACCAGGACACAAGGAAGAAGATTGCAGGGAGAAACCTAATAATGGAATGTGCTTCAACTGTGGAGAAAAAGGTCACATCAAGCCAAACTGTCCGAAACTAGCTCCATCCATGAACACCAAGAATACTAAAAATGCTAGGGCATTTGTTCTGACTGCAGAAGAAGCAAAGAAGATCCCGGACGTGATCACCGGTACGTTTTTAGTTAATGATGTTTTTGCTAAAGTATTATTTGACTCTGGTGCAAACCAAAGTTTTATTAATACTTCATTTTGCAAACTTCTCAATCGACCATTAACTAAACTCCCACAAGAATGTCTAGTAGAGACAGCAAATGGGGAAACCATTAAGATTTCTGAAATCTTGCAGGGAGCAAGAATAGAATTTCTAAATCAAAAATTTATTGCAAATCTTTACCCAATGAATCTGGCAGTATTTGATGTTGTATTAGGAATGGATTGGTTAATAGCCAATAAAGCCAGTATTCTATATGATCAAAAGTCAATCCAAGTAAATTCACCAAAAGGTGAAAAGATCACAATTAAAGGAGATAAGCCGTCTAGATCTACAAAATTCATCTCTGTAATGAAAACAGCGAGTTATATAAGAAAAGGATCATTAGTATATTTGATTTCCATAATCATCAACACTAAAGGAAAAGAATTAAAGGATATCCCTGTAGTATCTCAATTTTCAGATGTATTTCCAGAGGAATTACCAGGGCAACCTCCAGACAGAAAAGTTGAATTCAGAATCCATTTGATACCCGGAACAACACCAAAAGCACCTTACCGTTTAGCACCCGCAGAAATGCAAGAACTGAAGAAACAGTTAGACGAATTGTTGGAAAAATGATTCATACAGCCAAGCTCATCACCATGGGGAGCACCGATTTTATTCGTTAAAAAGAAGGACGGATCAATGCGTATGTGCATTGACTACCGTGAATTGAACAAAGTCACGATTAAGAATCGGTATCCATTACCAAGAATCGATGATCTGTTAGACAAGTTGCAAGGAGCACAATTTTTCTCGAAAATCGATTTACGATCAGGATATCATGAATTAAAGGTACAGGAAAAGGACATTCCTAAGACCGCTTTCAGAACAAGGTATGGCCATTATGAATTTACTGTCATGCCATTTGGTCTAACCAATGCCCCAGCTGCATTTATGGACATTATGAACCGAATATGTAAGCCATATTTGGATAAATTCATAATTTTCCTTATAGATGATATTCTTATTTATTCTAAGAGCAAAGAGGAACATGCAGCGCATTTGCACGCACTTCTAAGTTTATTGAGAAAAGAAAAGCTTTATGCAAAGTTTTCAAAGTGCGAGTTTTGGTTAAAACAGGTACAATTTCTTGGACATTTAGTCAATCACGGAGGAATTCATGTGGATCCCACAAAGATTGAGGCAATTACCAAATGGAAAACCCTTGAATCACCAACTGAGGTTAGAAGTTTCTTAGGACTAGCCGGTTATTATAGAAGGTTTATTCAAGATTTTTCTAGAATAGCCATTCCCTTAACTAAGTTAACCTGTAAATCCGTTAAGTTTGAATGGTGACCAAAGCAAGAAGAAGCCTTTAGAATTCTTAAGCAAAGATTAACCCATGCACCCATACTAGCGTTACCAGAAGGAACTGAAGACTTTGTAGTCTATTGTGACGCTTCTAAGTTAGGTTATGGATGTGTATTAATGCAACATCAAAAGGTTATAGCTTACGCCTCTAGACAACTTAAGAATCATGAAGATAATTATTCAACCCATGATTTAGAACTAGGAGTTATAATTTTTGCCCTTAAAATTTGGAGACATTACCTATACGGTAGTAAGTTTACCATTTTCACCGACCATAAGAGTTTAAGGTATGTTTTCGGACAAAAGGAATTAAATATGAGACAAAGACGCTGGATGGATGTCACACCCCGACCGCGTTAAAACAACAAACCACGGCGGAAACGTCGGGGAGTGTCGTAACAGAATTATTGTTTCACAACACATGGATTAGAGTTCTGTTTTATTGAATTAAATTTATTACATTGTTTTGAAATTAGAAACAAAACATGAACAAATTAAATTTCATTGTTATTAAGTCACTAAGGCCTTGTCCATTCCTATGTGAGCATGCACCAACATCATCATCAACTATGATACCTGAAACATATGTGAAAATACGTCAGCATAAAAATGCCGGCGAGTACATAGGTTTTATGTGAGTGTCAGATTCATGGCTCGTTTACTTTTTGAAATAACTCAAACAACTTTGTTATTCGATATTAGAAAACTTAGTTTTGAAAAATGTTTGTATTGTAAATTAAATAACCAAGTCAAAACAGATTAGTTATAATTCATAAAACCTCAATACCATGTAAACCCAGATTGTAAATCGTTTTTGTAATAAAACTCGAATGGTTTATATTGTTAGAAAAATCTTGTAATATAACTTTGTTTTGATAACATTTGCCCAAGTGATCTAGATAACGCAACGATATATAATGTGTTAAAAACACTTATATATAGGAAGTACCAGCGGTTTATCCACCATGCTTTGAACACATTACACCCGCCCCGTTACCTAATCACTTCCCTAACCCAACGGTTCAAACAGTTCAAATAGTTCACATAAATCAAACAGCTCCAAACGGTTCACAAGGATCAAACTGTTCCAAACGGTTCACATAAATCAAACAGTTCCAAACGGTTCAATCAGTTCAAATAATTCACATTGTAATATAAACCATAACATTTGTTTAAAAGACTCGAAATCATTTAGCACAAATGAATCACCCCAAAATAGTTTAAAACGGTAAAAGAGGGGAACTATGTACTCACTTGAGGATGCTTAGAAGTCTTGAATAACAACCAAGCAAAGCTAGAGGGATCACGGAAATCAATCGGCACCTAATACAGATAACTACATTAATAACCGGACCTAAATCGGAAGATCGGATAGGATGAGGTTTTGTAACCCAAATGAGTGTTGGAAGTCATATGATATGGTTTAATAAATCCTACATACTAAATCGAAACCTAACCTAAGTGCTTACGACTCGTTTAGGTAACTTACGCTACTTTAACGCGTCGTTCGCGCAAAAGCGCGTTCGAGACGCCTAACTAGTCCTATGACAGGTATTATATGCCTAAACATGTTTAAATATGTTGCATAATCAGTTAAGTGACAAAAGTTTAAGTTTGATATGCTTAGATACCAATTATGCATGAAAAGGGCATTTTGGTCATTTTACCTAAGGCATATAAACAACCTATCATACAACTAATTAAACTAAGTGACCATAAGGTATAACCTCGGAAGGTTATTCCCTATACATCTATGGTCACTAAACATGCTTGGTCGGATCCTAATGATCGACCAAACGGGTTGGGTTCGATAGTCTAAGCGGTTGTTTAGACCGCTTATCTTACGACCCTATATAAGCACTAAACTAAAAGTGACGAGTTAAACATGTTAAAACATGTTTAACAAAGTTTGAAAACAAGTTTGATAACAAAACAAACGGTTTTGATACCCAAGAATAGTTTGGTTGCAAAATACGCATAAATACGCATTTTGACCAAAACTATGACTCGTCACTACACCTAATCAACGTGGTAATCAGTAGGTATAGTCACAAGGGACTATAACCATCGTGATTACACTCACGTTGCAAAGTTCAAACGAACTTTGTGTTGACCATTGACCGGTCAAAGTAGAAAGTCAAACACCGTTTGACTTTTACGCTTAAAAACACATAAAAGCATGAAAGAAACTTACAAAGGGTCCAAGCTAGGAAGATTTGATCTAAAAATTCTCAGGTATGAAGTTTTGAACTTCAACTTAGAGAAAACTAGATCAAGTGTGGGTTTGGAATGAAACTGGGTTGGGTTTTTATAGGAAATCCACAACCGTTAGGATCGTTCCTAGGTAAACGAGCTTCAATCTCAACCATCCATGTGTACCCACTGATTTGGAATACTATGGGTGCCCAAAACCATCACACGGTATTGAGAAAAGTTACACTTAGGCCCCTGAAATTCAACTTGGGTGCCAAAATGAAGTTTTTGCCCAGATGAGGCCATGGCGTCGCGCCACGGCAAAACCATATAGTGGTGGCGCAGCACCACCACCTACCAGTGACCTGAAACTTTGCTAAATTGTCAGGTTTGGTCCCTGCAATACTTTTGAGCCATTTTCGATGCATTTAAACCCCGTTAACCCCATTTCAAGGCTCTAAAATGAAGTTAAAGTATAGGGAACATGAAATATGCTCAAAAATATCTCGGATTTCGGTTTGTTTGGTCGTACGCTTGCGTTGTTCGGTTAATTACGACAAAAGTCGTAACGGACGCAAAAACGATCCAAATTGCACGACGAATGGAATTTTATCATTCCAATCACTAACATAAAATATTTTGATGATTACATAAATTTTTGGATGTCCGGATATAATCAGAACGTAAGATATGCGCGAAAATGCAAACTTGTGCACTTTTTGACGCTTTTAGTCCCTGTGATTCGGTATACTTTTGCAGTTTGACGTAAATAGTCCCTGTGATCGAATAAACTTGATTTCGACACACCAGACCCTCCAAAACTTTTTTCTAAGTTATGTAAAGGTTATTTAAGGTATGTTAAGCCTATTTCACTATTCCGGAGTGTTTGTTGCATTAAACTGATTACGTTTACGCATCAGTTCGCGTACAACCTTCCAGAAAGTGATTTAAAGCTCGAAATCGAACAAGAATTGATATGTGCAAATAATACACATATTTATACAAATCCCAAGTACGAAACACAATATTTCATTGATTTGGTATTTGTTCGATGGTTGCAGAGGCACAGATGTCACAGTCTCCCCTACTTTAGGAAATTTCGTCCTGAAATTTATTCGTAGGAGTCTGTTTTTGACGCTGTGTTAATAATTGTCTTGCATGGAATCTAGGGTGTCATCTATTTGCGTAGAGTAACCCATCAAAGTTTTTTATGCAAGGCATAATCCTGTCATTCCCTAGTGGATATACTTCGAAGTAAAAATGAATGGACGATTCACTTTCTCCAATGGGTTCTTTGTCAGGTGTCGAAAGGATATTCATTTCCCTCAACGGATATTCTTCGGAAACGAAAATGAACGGATTGAGTCATTTTCCTCAACGTGTATTCTTCAAAAATGGAAATGAAGGAATAATCAAAAGGACATTCATTTCCCTCAACGGATATTCTTCAGAAACGAAAATGAACGGATTGAGTCATTTTCCTCAACGAGTATTCTTCGAAAATGAAGGAATAATCAAAAGGACATTCATTTCCCTCAACGGATATTCTTCAGAAACGAAAATGAACAGATTGAGTCATTTTCCTCAACGGGTATTCTTCAGAAATGGAAATGAAGGAATAATCAAAAGGACATTCATTTCCCTCAACGGATATTCTTCAGAAACGAAAATGAACAGATTGAGTCATTTTCCTCAACGGGTATTCTTTAGAAATGGAAATGAAGGAATAATCAAAAGGACATTCATTTCCCTCAACGGATATTCTTCAGAAACGAAAATGAACGGATTGAGTCATTTTCCTCAACGGGTATTCTTCAGAAATGGAAATGAAGGAATAATCAAAAGGACATTCATTTCCCTCAACGAATATTCTTCAGAAACGAAAATGAATGGATTAAGTCATTTTCCTCAACGGGTATTCTTCAGAAACGGAAATAAAGGAATAATCAAAAGGATATTCATTTCCCTCAACGGATATTCTTCAGAAACGAAAATGAACGGATTGAGATATTTTCCTCAACGGGTATTCTTCAGAAATGGAAATGAAGGAATAATCAAAAGGATATTCATTTCCCTCAATGGATATTCTTTCAGAAGTGAAAAATGAATAGCTAGTTCATTTATCCTAAACGGGTGCTTCATCAGAAATGGAAATGAATAGAGTTAACTCTAGATACATGACAAAACTTGATGTGGTTTCTGTGCACTAAATTCCATAATTATGTGTGCATCCATAATTACATAATTCCTTGCACAGTCCGCACAGTGCATTTCATAATGTGTAGGGGAAGGAAATCAAATGAACGAATCTGTGATGAGTGTGACTAGACCGCCATAGGGTCCTTTTTATTAAATCAATAAATGATCTCTTTAAATAGACCACCAAAGAGTCTTTTCAGCTATATCATCACATGACATTCCTAACCAGATTTTGAATCAATCATTTTAACTAGACCACTCAAAGGGTCTAATTAAGGAATAGTACTTTATAATCCAAGGGTCTTAACTATTACGTAGAAGCCCATTAAGGATTTAAGGTAGTACCTTTGGATATCCTACTATGAATCCCTCATATGCAGATATGGAAGATTCTACGAGGATTTGGATAACGAATATTCAGATTACACAAATACCCAACACATAAAACATAATCACGCAATCACATAATTATTTATCTTGGTTTTCGGTTTGTTATTATTTTGTTAATTTGTTAATTATGCACATGTATTTAAAGCACACCAGGAATCCAATCCGTGGATTTCATTTGCCACTTTAAACATCTTCAAGAATCTATCTATGAAGATAGGAAGATCTTAATAGGAATTCGGCTTTTGTCCTTATTGAATCGTAATGTACGTATTAAATCATACAAAGAATTCAATTAAGGGCTCCGATGGGCGATACTTATCCACAAGGATCTAATTACGAGGATAGAAAGATCCTATATGGATTTTGGAATTTGTGTAACGAGAGGTGTTTCAAAACCTTGCACTAGACGTGCTTAAGTCGATACACAAGGTAGAAAGTTCATAAAGTTGAGGTGCTAGATATGCCAAGGCAACATATGAAGCAGAATTTGGAGGTTGAGCAGCGGCAGGATTTGCAACAACTTTGCTTTGGATTGTAAAGCGGCACATGTTAACCAAATGTCCCCATCATCCACAGTGGGTACATTTGAAACAGGGTATTTGATTTGGATGATGACGGTAACATTGATTGCACCAAAAAACGATTCCCTTGACTTCATCCCTGAGGCGAGTCATGGTGATAGCTAAATCAACGGTCCTCTGGAGTACGACGCCTATTTGTTGGGAAATTGCAGCACCTGGTTCGGACACTTGAGTGTTGTTGCGATGAAGAGGCATCCTAAAGATAATGGAAGGCATGGGAGGAAGCAAGCGAGATGTTATCGGATAATCAAAACAGGATGACAGCGCATAAAATTGTGATCATTCGTTTGTTACCTAAGGCAAACAAATGAGATGGTGACCAATCAAAGTAAGCGGGTCATATTAATGTATCGCGAAGACATGCTTTAGCCTATAAGTGAATACTCACCCCAAGAGTTCCCAGGTAAGAGTGACTGGTCTGATTATGTGGATTTGTACAAACACTCTAGCCTTAGACAGAAAACTCAGAGTACAGGCATCCACCCTTCCAGATTGCACATGTTCACATTATAAGACCCAACTTTGACGAGATTTTTGAAAACTTTGAAGGTTCAAAACCTTATAATAAATCATCCTAGAACAGATGATTGGTTTTCAAAGTGGATCAGAATTTGGTGTTCTCATTGTGGTTGTCACCTAAGGATAAGTGACGGTATTGTTTTAAGATCTAAACACAAGAATCTTGTGTTAGGGTCCTAGGAAGGTTATAGACTAGGTCAAAGCATTAATAATAACCTAATTCCCTATAACAATGAGCTCTGATACCAATTTTTCTGTCACACCCCGACCGCGTTAAAACAACAAACCGCGGCTGAAACGTCGGGGAGTGTCGTAACAGAATTATTGTTTCACAACACATGGATTAAAGTTCTGTTTTATTGAATTAAATTTATTACATTGTATTGAAATTAGAAACAAAACATGAACAAATTAACTTTCATTGTTATTAAGTCACTAAGGCCATGTCCATTCCTATGTGAGCATGCATCAATATCATCATCAATCATCATCATCAACTACGGTACCTGAAACATATGTGAAAATACGTCAGCATAAAAATGCCGGCAAGTACATAGGTTGTATGTGAGTGTCAGATTCATGGCTCGTTTACTTTTTGAAATAACTCAAAGAACTTTGTTATTCGATATTAGAATACTTAGTTTTGAAAAATGTTTGTATTGTAAATTAAATAACCAAGTCAAAACAGATTAGTTATAATTCATAAAACCTCGATACCATTAATCTTAACTCAAAACATTTGTTTATGTAAACCCATATTGTAAATCGTTTTTGTAATAAAACTCGAATGGTTTATATTATTAGAAAAATCTTGTAATATAACTTTGTTTTGATAACATTTGCCCAAGTGATCTAGATAACGCAACGATATATAATGTGTTAAAAGCACTTAAATATAGGAAGTACCAGCGGCGTATCCACCATGCTTTTAACACATTACACCCGCCCCGTTACCTAATCACTTCCCTAACCCAACGGTTTAAACAGTTCAAATAGTTCACATAAATCAAACAGTTCCAAACGGTTCACAAGGATCAAACAGTTCCAAACGGTTCACATAAATCAAACAGTTCCAAATGGTTCAATCAGTTCAAATAATTCACATTGTAATATAAACCATAACATTTGATTAAAAGACTCGAAATCATTTAGCACATATGAATCACCCCAAAACAGTTTAAAACGGTAAAAGAGGGGAACTATGTACTCACTTGTGGATGCTTAGAAGTCTTTAATAACAACCAAGCAAAGCTAGAGGGATCACGGAAATCAATCGGCACCTAATACAGATAACTACATTAATAATCGGACCTAAATCGGAAGATCGGATAGGATGAGGTTTTGTAACCCAAATGAGTGTTGGAAATCATATGATATGGTTTAACAAAGCCTACATACTAAATCAAAACCTAACCTAAGTGCTTACGACCCATTACGACTCGTTTAGGTAACTTACGCTACTTTAACGCGTTGTTCGCGCAAAAGCGCGTTCGAGACGCCTAACTAGTCCTATGACAGGTATTATATGCCTAAACATGTTTAAATATGTTGCATAATCAGTTAAGTGACAAAAGTTTAAGTTTGATATGCTTAGATACCAATTATGCATGAAAAGGGCATTTTGGTCATTTTACCTAAGGCATATAAACAACCTATCATACAACTAATTAAACTAAGTGACCATAAGGTATAACCTCGGAAGGTTATTCCCTATACATCTATGGTCACTAAACATGCTTGGTCGGATCCTAATGATCGACCAAACGGGTCGGGTTCGAAAGTCAAAGCGGTTGTTTAGACCGCTTATCTTACGACCCTATATAAGCACTAAACTAAAAGTAACGAGTTAAACATGTTTAACAAAGTTTGAAAACAAGTTTGATATCAAAACAAACGGTTTTGATACCCAATAATAGTTTAGTTGCAAAATACGCATAAATACGCATTTTGACCGAAACTATGACTCGTCACTACACCTAATCAACGTGGTAATCAGTAGGTATAGTCACAAGGGACTATAACCATCGTGATTACGCTCACTTTGCAAAGTTTAAATGAACTTTGTGTTGACCATTGACCGGTCAAATCAGAAAGTCAAACACAATCCCGTAGATCACGGATGTATTTCTTGATGGTAATCTCGGGTGTGGTAACTTGGCCCGGACAAATGATACTCGGCTGCTTAAAGCGAGTAGTTAAACCAGCGTTATCGCCTCCCTCCTATTTGATGTGCCAGAACTCGTCCTCCAGCTTCTAAAGCTCGTGGGGAGGGCAGAACTCTTTCATCATGATGTCCTTCAACTCATCCCACGTTAGCCCATAGGCTGCATCACTCCCTCGCTTGTTTCTTTCGGCAGTCCACCAGTCCAGAGCCCTGGACTAGAAAACACCAGTGGTGTTAGCCGCTTTGGCGCAGGGTGACTTCGATTGAATCGAACCATTGAAACATAGCCGTAAGCCCGTCTTCTCCGGTGAATTCTTTGGGACCACATGCTTTAAACTGCTTGAAGCTAAAAGTAGACTTAGGAGAATCAGTCCTAGATTCTTCAGAGGACTTGCTAGCGTTTTCGTTCAGCTCGCTGACAATTTGCGGAATGACCTTAGCCATCTGCTTTGCAACTAGTGCAGCGATGCGTTTGTCCTCATGGTTACGACCAGCGGAGCTAGTAGTGTGAGATCTGAATGACGACATTGTCTGCAACAGACATCGTCACAGGACTTAAACACAATTTCGATTAAGTAGAGAATAATCTACAATCTCACCCAAAGCTACTCTATATAAAGCACAGGAACACGTCTAGTTCACATAGTCAAGTATGCACAAAATCCACAGAAGCACGTAAGCACATAAGCATGTAATCCATGCAAGCACGTATTCCACTATATTTTGCACGTATTGACCTACATATTTTGCACGTATTCACCTATCATTCAAGGCCGCGATTACGATCGAGAGTTGCGAGTACATATCGAGTAGCACAACGAGTAGTATAGCGTAAGCGTGTAACATAGCATGCGATTTGTTGGTATTTTGAGGTAAATGTGTAGTGCGAATTGTGTGTGTTGATCAAAGCGAACAGCAAAAAGCCAAAAATCGAAACACATAAACACATAAAACCATATAAAATTTCATGTAAAATCGACAAATCACAGAGTCAGCGGCCGCGGAATCCAGAATCGAAACACATAAAATCGTGAAGGGATTGTCTTGGCTTGATAGACGTCGACTACCCAAAGTGATTCGACTATTCTCAAGGACTTTGGGTACACATTTTGGCTTAATAGACTGTGCTCTCGCCTCAATCTGGGCGATCGGCACGCATCCATTCGGCCATTATGGGACCCTAGTCGTTGGAACCCATCGAGACGTTGGTGAGAGTTTCGTAAAACCAAAATAGAGAACGGAACAAGTCACCAAGGTTCGGGTTTCACCCCTGACTTAATGACTGCATTCCTGTTTGTGTGATAGAATCACGAGATAGTTAAGGAATCGGCGTTGAAGTATGGATTTTCACTCCTGGTTCAACGCAAATTCTCGTGTAAAATGCGTGTCGACCGAGCGATGTGATTGAGAGTTTGCGGTTTTCACACCTAGTCTCAACCAGATCGTTCGTTTTTGTGTGTTGCCAGCCTTAGGAAAGGTTGACCCTGCGCGGAATAGTAGTATGCGATGTTCCCGCAAGAGTGTAGTGTACAGCGAGTTCGAGCGAGAATATCAAGTAAGCTCGTGCAAAACCCCTATCGGGTAAGCACAAGTCGGTCTGTTGGTACTTAGACTATAGACTAGGTCATTTCTAAGACACCGACCCAGACTAGGTCGAGTCTTGCCTAACTCCCTATAGTTATGGCTCTGATACCAATCTGTCACACCCCAACCAATGACGGAAACATCGGGGCGCGACACTGAGCGAAACAGATTGTCCAGGAGAAATCCATAACAACTAAATTACCAAATAATTAACATTATGTCCCATACCATAACTCATCAAAGTAAAGCAGTTATTACAGACATAGATATCTCATAGATAAATAAATTGTTTGGACAACTCAGGTTTTAAATTGTTTGTTTCTAGACTCTTCCTAACTTGATTTCCAGATAGCAAGCATCCTAGCATCTCAAACACCTGTCACATACGTTAAAATAGAGGTCAATACACATAGTGTAAAGGTGAGCATACAAGTTTAATAGTATAATAGTAGCGAAAGTGAGTTTACACATAACCAGCATGTAACATGTATAATGTAAAGCAAGTAGGTTATCGATAATGAAATATGCACAGACGTGACTGCGAGTTGTAGAATGCGCAACACATATCACCACTGTGACACATGAAGAAAAGCCCTTAACAACCCCTGTCCACGACAGGTGCTGAGTCCAAAATATAGTACTATCGTTGCTAAGGTGTTCGGCAACAATCACTGTGTAAACATAACATACAAGCATTCATCGAGTAACACATATAACATGCAGTAACGGTTAGCATATAAAAAGTGTTTTGCGTTGTGTGTCGATTGTGATTTGGATATAGATAACGTATGTAACACCCAAAAGTGCTTAAAGCAAAAAGGGATCGAGTATACTCACAGATAGTGTCTAATAAGTAAACACCGTCTTGGATTGAAGGGAGCGCTGGAGAGTTAGCCTGATCACAGTACGATAGCATAAGCGATGAACAGTGCGTTAAACGGTGCGAGTGGGGTAAGCGACGAAGAGTCATCCGAACGGATGGCAATCCAGGCGGATGGTCATCTGGTCGGATGGCCATTCGGTCGGTTTGCCATTCGTTTGGGATGGATGTTGTAACACTTATGCTCCGTAAACACACACGATGTAGGACACTATCTTTTATCAAAGAAACAATGTGTTTTGGTCTCAAAAATTTGTCTATTTGTGTTTTACACTTTCACATTTTGATTCTAGTTCATTTTCAAGCCTTAAATCGCTTTCTAGAAAGTTAAACGCGGACTGACACGTAAATGTAACCCGTTTAATGCGGCAAACACTCTGGAATGTGACATAGGCTTAACATACCTTAAATAACTTTTATATAACTTAGAAATAGGTTTTGAAAGCTTTGGTGTGTCAAAAACAAGTTTATTCACACTCAGGGACTATTTGCGTCAAACTGTGAAAGTCTATTGATTCACATAGTATCGAACATTCTGGAACTTGATCATAAGTTAAACATGCCCTAAATATCCTTTATATAGCTTAGAAATAGGCTTTGAGGTGTTTGGTGCGCAAAAATAAACTTATTTGATCAATAGGGACTAAAAGCGTCAAAAAGTGCATAAGTTTGCATTTTCGTGCATATATTACGTTCTGAATATAACCGGACATCCAAAAATTTATGTAATCATTAAAATATTTTATTTTAGTGATTGGCATAATAAAATTCCATTCGTCGCGTAATTTGGATCATTTTTCGCGTCCGTTCGTGTTTCGTTGTAATTAACCGAACAACGCAATCGTACGACCAAATGAACCGACATCCAAGATGTTTTTGAGCATGTTTCATGTTCCCTATGTTTTAACATCCTTGTAGAGCCTTGAAAATGGGTTAACGGGGTTTAAATGCATCAAAAATGGCCTAAACGAGTTGCAGGGACCAAAACTGTCAAATTTCGAAAGTTTCTGATAGCTGGCACATGGTGGCACTACGCCACCACTATGTGGCTTTGCCATGGCGCGACGCCACGGCCTCATCTGGGCAGAAAACCCATTTTCAGTAAATTTCAGCAACCGACTTGAAGTTCAGGGTCTTTTTTGTATTTTTTTCAATACCGTTTGATGGTATGGGGGCACCCATAGTATTCCAAAACCATGTGCCTTATGTGTAAGGTCCAGATCGAAGCTCAATTTTCTAGGAACGATCCTAACGGTTCTTCACTTTCTATAAATACCCACCATCTTCATCACCTTCATTCACACCTTTGATCTCAATTTCATTCTCTAAGATAAAGCTCTCCTTGTGAAGCTTCATACCTGAGAATTTTTTAGTTCAAATCTCCTAGCTTGGACCCTTTGTAAGTTTCTTTCATGCTTGTTATCGTTTTTCAAGCGTGAAAGCCAAACAGTGTTTGACTTTCTACTTTGGCCAGTCTTTGGTCAACACGAAGTTTGTTTGAACTTTGCAACGTGAGTGTAATCACGATGGTTATAGTACCTTGTGACTATACCTACTGATTTCCACGTTGATTAGGCGTAGTGACGAGTCATAGTTTCGGTCAAAATACGTGCCTATACGTATTTTGCAACCAAACTATTCTTGGGTATCAAAACCGTTTGTTTTGATATCAAACTTGTTTTCTAACTTCGTTAAACATGTTTTAACATGTTTAACTCGTCACTTTTAGGATAGTGCTTATATAGGGTCGTAAGATAAGCGGTCTAAACAACCGCTTAGACTTTTGAACCCGACCCGTTTGGTCGATCTTGAGGATCCGACCAAACATATAATGTGACCATAGTTGTATAGGGAATAACCTTCCGAGGTTATACCTTATGGTCACTTCGTTTAGTTAGTTGTATGATTGGTAGTTTATACGCCTTAGGAAAATGACCAAAATGCCCTTTTTCGCATAATTTCATTTTAAGCATATGTAACACATGTTTTGACATCTAAACTGATTTTATAACATAATTAGATATGCTATGGCATATAATACTTGTCATAGGACTAGTTAGGCCTCTCGAACGCGCTTTCGCGCAAACGACGCGTTAAAGTGGCGTAAGCTACCTTAATGGGTCGTAATGGGTCGTAAGCACTTAGGATAGGTTCCGACTTAGAATGTAGGCTTTGTTAAACCATATCACATGAGTTCCAATACTCATTCGGTTTACAAGACCTCATTCTACCCGATTTTCCGATTTAGGTGTCGATTCACTAACATAGTATCTGTTACCCTAGGAACCACTTCAACACTTGAACTCTTGGTCTTTTGAGCTTTGTTATACCCTTTGAACCAGAACTATACGCAATCCCAGGCGAGTACATAGTTCCCCTCTTTTACTGCTTTCAAATGTCCCTCTTTTACTGCTTTCAAATGTTTTGGGGAGATTCATATGTGTAATCGATCTGTTTTCAAAATGTATGGCATATGTGTGTTCACTAAGTGCTTTTATGTGTATTATTCCGATTATGCAAATGCAATGTTTTATCCTTAAGTGATCTACCTATCTTCATAGTTAGATTCATGTAGGATATTTGAAGTACAGTCTTAGATCTTCCTATCGTCATAGTGAGATTTTTAAGAAGTACTTTACAACTCGATGGTTGGTTTTGTGTAGTTTGTTGGTGATTTAGATAACGAAACTAGATAATACAACAAGCACATGGTGGATACGCCGCTGGTACTTCCTATATATAAGTGTGCTTATTGTATTACCTTTCATGGCGTTATCCCGAATCACCATTAGGATTTAAGATTGTTTTGATAATTCAATATGACAGAACCCAGGATCCCTGTAGTATCTATCTATCCTCCTAGTTAGACTTATATGAGGTGTTTAGAGTACTAATATTGGAGTCCATGTTTGGATTCATTGTGTACTTTAATGCATGTTTGACTAGACAATGTGACAGAACCCAGAATCCCTGTAGTATCTATCTATCTTCATAGTTAGACGTATATGGGATGTTTAGAGTACTAATATTGGAGCCTCTGTTTGGATTCATTATGTACTTTAATGCATGGTTATGAGGTGGAACAAGTTGACGATTATGTGTTTATGTGGTAGTTGTGATTTAGATAATGAAACAGGTATAATAAAATAAGAACATGGTGGATACGCCGCTGGTACTTCCTATATATAAGTGTTCTTATTTTATTATTCTTGTAGCGTTATCTGGATCACTTTAGGATTTTGTGTATGATTGTTTCAATGTTCAATTATCCAAATCTTTGTAGAATCTCCCATATCTATATATGTTAGATTCTTAGGAAGATATCTGAAGTATTATCATAACTCATTGGTTTGATTTAATACTTACATAAGTTTTGAATTATTTCAAAACAGCTATTATTAATCGTTGATTGGATTCCTAATAACACGTTAACAAGTTTTTACAATGGTTTAATCGAGATTACAATATAAGGCATAAAATGACTTAGTAATAATCATATTGCCATATACAAACCTATTTTGTCACAAGTTTTCACATTTAAGATTTTGTAATGCAATAACTAAAATGTTTTGCCAATTACTTGGCTAATAAAACCTATGTATTCGCCGGCATTTTTATGTTGACTGTTTTTCTCATATGTTTCAGGTTTTCGACTATTTCAAGCATGCAACGCATAGGACTGCATTCGGGCCTTAGACTTCTAAAACAAAAGAACAATTTCATGTATTCTTTGTTTGTAAAACGATGTTAATGATATTGAAACAATTTAGTACCAGTAGTTGTGAGCAATTTGTAACGTGACTCCCCGATATTTCCGCCGCGTGTTATTGTATTACGCGATTGGGGTGTTAAAGATTGGTATCAGAGCACTGGTTATAGGGAATTAGGTTATTAGCATGCCTTAAACCTACTTTATAACCTTCCTAGGACCCAAACATGAGTAGACTTAGGACTTCTCTCCTAATCCTCATCCTTATTCGTGCAACAACTACCCCATGATTTACTAATCATCTAACCTTAGATGGTTTATCCTAAAACCCTTAGGCTTTATGCCTTAAGGTATTCCTCAAAATGTTTTTCTCAAAACGTTTTCATTAAAATATTTTTCAAAATGTTTTCTCAAAACGTTTTTGTCAAAATATTTCACAACATGTTTTATCTCAAATGATTTGTATCAAAAGATTTCTTAAATGTTTTCTTCAAACGTTTTTCATCTAGATCTTGGGTTTTAATAATGTGAACACATGCAATCTGGAAGGGTGGATGCCTGTACCCCAGGTTTTCTGTCTAATGCTAGAGTGTTCGTACAAATCCGCATTTTTGGACCAGTCACTCTTACCTGGGAACTCTTAGGGTGAGTGTCCACTTATAGGCTAAAGCATGTCTTCGTGAAGCATTATAAAAACCTATCCAACTTGACCCTACCGAATGATTTCCAAATGACCTTTGTAACCCTACACATTCATGTTACCCTCGGTAATGTGTTTGCTCTTCATGGCAATCGAAGCATCCTTCCTTTCCCAATACCATTTCATCATATTACCTTCGGTGATATGTTTGATTCAATACAGTTGAAATGAATCTCATTTCATTTCACGACACTACGAGATCCTATTTTATTTTCAAAATACTACCTTTGTTTTTCAGAATTTCAAATTTTTACCATTTGGACGAGAATTTTCAAAATTTCAACACAAAGTTTCTTTATTTTAAAAAAAATTAATTTAAAAACATTTTTCTTAAAAGCAATAAATTTTTAACAGGTAAAGAATTTATAATACCATTAACTTGATTTGTATTCTCTCATCCAAAAAATATTACAAAAAGTTTATTTTCAAACAACTCTTGTTTCAAAACAAAATCCACAACACCATATATTCTAAGTATAAGAACAAGACCAATGAACAAAATTTCACTAGATCAAAGTTTTCACAATACAATAATGTTACAAACTCATAACAATTGGATAAATCTAACTCAATTGGTTTTCTCTATAGCTGAACTTTCAAAATGCCTCCTCGACGAGATGCACAACCTCAAACCAACGAAGAAATCGCAGCCCTTGTCACTCAGCAGATGGCTGCTGTGCTTCTGAACATAGTAACCCAGGTTCATCAAATATACCACAACAATAACAACAACGCCCAGTGTAATTTGAAGACCTTCAATCCAGCCAAACCGCTAAAATTTTCTGGGTCTGAAGGAGCAACCGCACTCCTACAATGGTTTGAAAGTATAGAAATCACATTCTGCCATGTTCAGTGTCCCAATGGGCGCAAGGTGGATTTCGCCTCGAGTGTGTTTCAAAGGAGAGCACTCACTTGGTGGAATGGTATTATGAGAGACCGAGGTGCCGATGTAGCAATGGAACTGACGTGGGAAGAATTTAAGGATCTCATGAAGAAAGAATTCTGCCCACGAAGCGAAATAAGGCCACTTGAAAATGAGTTCTATTATTTAAAACAGGATAGTGGGGAAAATCGTGCCTACACTGACCGATTTGAACAGTTAAGCCTACTTTGCCCCACTATGGTCACACCTTTGGATCTGGCCATTGAGAAATACATCGATGGTTTACCTGACCCTGTCCAAGACATTGTCACTGGCAGCCAACCTACAACGCTTAGGGAGGCTAAAGAATTTGCTGTTATCTTAACCGACTCCCAAGTTAGAAAAGGTAAGCTATTTCGAAAAGGAGAAAAGAAACAAGACACTGAATCTGTTAACGAGAATTCAAAAGGAACAAAGGCCGAATCTTCTAAAAGTTCTAGGAAGCGCAAGGCTTCAAAGAATTTTGCAATTCCTGCACCTGCTCCACTGAACTCAGTACCCTTTAAGGGATTTTACCGTGGGAAGCAACCTCGGTGCAATCATTACAATTATCATCATGCACCAAATTCCCCTTGTTGCCAGTGTACAATTTGTGGTTTATTTGGACATCTAGCTGTGATCTATCGTATCCAGAACCGAGCAGCCCCTACTCAGACTCGCCCAAGAGCATGTTTCAATTTTGGTGACCTAAATCATTTCAAGCGAAACTGCCCCAAGCTTGCCGATGCTAATGGATGAGTATTCAACGTCAACGAGGCTCAAACTAATGATCAAGCGCTTATGATCATCTGAACCTCTAAATTTTCTGTTTAATTTCAAGAACAATGTACATATTTTAACTATGTTTGTAATGACGATATAAATTTCAAGAAGTCTATCTTTATCTTTGTTATTCAATTTTCAATTTTAAATTCTAATGTGATTACACTATGTGTGATTTCAAATCTCATGCTAATTTTGAGGATTCCGTTCTTTAGGAAGTAAATCTTATAATATTAGTACAATATAAATTGCATTCCAGTGCTTTCGTACGAGCGTGGTGACACGATCAATACGAATACTATGAACAAGTTAATACTACTTCATGATCATAACCTTACATATATGATTTATTTATCTAATATGTATAGTACATGGTTGGAAATACAATTTGCTTCGTATGTTGATATAACATACTTGATACATTTTTGCTTAGAATGTTAACTTAGCGTACATAGCACGTGATTTGAGAACATTTTCTTGATATGCTTACATTATGGTGATAATGTATGATTAATATATGTTGCATTCTACCTATTTGGTTAATATGAAACATATATAAATAATTGTACTAGAATAAAATACCTACTACTAAATTTTTCGTAGGCAAAATAAGTAGTGTATCATTGCTAGTATGAAATACGATTCAATTTGACAGATATTATGTTGTGACGATGTTTATTTGAATTAGATGATAGTTCAACCATATTATTTGTTTACCCTCGCTTAACAAGAGGAGCTATGTGGACCATGCGACAAAACGAGTAATTATGGGTGCACACTTAATTATGAGATTCGACGCATGAGAATCATAGTAAGCCTTGTTAAGTACGGTGGCATAAAATCTAGAATGATTAAGGTAATGGGAGGAGTATGATGCGATAAGAACATGGTGGATACGCCGATGGCACTTCCTATATATAAGTGTTCTTATTGAGTTATTCTTCAGAACGTTGCTGAGATCATTTGGTGATTTTATGTTATCTTGGATCATTATGTGATTATGTGTTTGTTTGTTATTTGAGTGGTTATTTCCGATGGACAAGAACACGTACATTCATTAACTCAAATCGAGCCGACCGGGAGTATGATATGGTGTTAAAGGTGACGATCTTGTTGCCATAGGTATGTTGACCCGTCTCCTATGCATGAGATGCTCATGGTGCATTAGATGTACCTCGTGGGACGTTAGAAACCGTGTACGTGAAGGTCTTGAATGTACACCCCTTTGTTTGCTAGGAATTATACTAGGAGCTTAGTATAACATAGTGCCATACTTAAATGATTTTTGAACACTAGTTGACTTTCACAAGTTTCAAGGGATTGAATACCTTGAGACACTTTGAATATCCCAAATCACATTTTGAATTCTCCAACACCAAATGATGCTCCGCATCTTTGGGATCCAACAATCAGCTTATCCATCAGTTGTTTCAATTCCACATATCTTACGTTCTGAATATATCCGGACATCCAAAAATATATGTAATCATTAAAATATTTTATTTTAGTGATTGGCATAATAAAATTCCATTCGTCACGTAATTTAGATCGTTTTTCGTGTCCGTTCGTGTTTCGTCGTAATTAACCAAACAACGCAATCGTACGACCAAACGAACCGACATCCAAGATGTTTTTGAGCATGTTTCATGTTCCCTATGCTTTAACATCCTTGTAGAGCCTTGAAAATGGGTTAACGGGGTTTAAACGCATCAAAAATGGCCTAAACGAGTTGTAGGGATCAAAACTGTCAAATTTCGAAAGTTTTTTATAGCTGGCACATGGTGGCACTGCGCCACCACTATGTGGCTCTGCCATGGCACGACGCCACGACCTCATCTGGGCAAAAAAAAACCATTTTCAGCAAATTTCAGCAACCGACTTGAAGTTCAGGGTCCTTTTTGTAACTTTTTCAATACCGTTTGATGGTTTTGGGGCACCCCTAGTATTCCAAAACAGTGTTTGACTTTTTGCTTTGACCAGTCTTTGGTCAACACGAAGTTTGTTTGAACTTTGCAACGTGAGCGTAATCACGATGGTTATAATCCCTTGTAGTCGACTATACCTACTGATTTCCACATTGATTAGGCGTAGTGACGAGTCATAGTTTCGGTCAAAATATGTGCCTATACGTATTTTGCAACCAAACTATTCTTGGGTATCAAAACCGTTTGTTTTGATATCAAACTTGTTTTCTAACTTCGTTAAACATGTTTTAACATGTTTAACTCGTCACTTTTAGGATAGTGCTTATATAGGGTCGTAAGATAAGCGGTCTAAACAACCGCTTAGACTTTTGAACCCGACCCGTTTGGTCGATCTTGAGGATCCGAACAAACATATAATGTAACCATAGTTGTATAGGGAATAACCTTCTGAGGTTATACCTTATTGTCACTTCGTTTAGTTAGTTGTATGATTGGTAGTTTATATGCCTTAGGAAAATGACCAAAATGCCATTTTTCACATAATTTCATTTTAAGCATATGTAACACATGTTTTGACATCTAAACTGATTTTATAACATAATTAGATATGTTAAGGCATATAATACTTGTCATAGGACTAGTTAGGCGTCTCGAACGCGCTTTCGCGCAAACGACGCGTTAAAGTGGCGTAAGCTACCTTAATGGGTCGTAATGGGTCGTAAGCACTTAGGATAGGTTCCGACTTAGAATGCAGGCTTTGTTAAACCATATCACATGAGTTCCAATACTCATTCGGTTTGCAAGACCTCATTCTACCCGATTTTCCGATTTAGGTGTCGATTCACTAACATAGTATCCGTTACCCTAGGAACCACTTCAACACTTGAACTCTTGGTCTTTTGAGCTTTGTTATACCCTTTGAACTAGAACTATACGCAATCCCAGGCAAGTACATAGTTCCCCTCTTTTACTGCTTTCAAATGTTTTGGGGTGATTCATATGTGTAATCGATCTGTTTTCAAAATGTATGGCATATGTGTGTTCACTAAGTGCTTTTATGTGTATTATTCCGATTATGCAAATGCAATGTTTTATCCTTAAGCGATCTACATATCTTCATAGTTAGATTCATGTAGGATATTTGAAGTACAGTCTTAGATCTTCCTATCTTCATAGTGAGATTTTTAAGAAGTACTTTACAACTCGATGGTTGGTTTTTGTGTAGTTTGTTGGTGATTTAGATAACGAAACTAGATAATACAATAAGCACATAGTGGATACGCCGCTGGTACTTCCTATATATAAGTGTGCTTATTGTATTACCTTTCATGGCGTTATCCCGAATCACCATTAGGATTTAGGATTGTTTTGATTCAATAATTCAATATGACAGAACCCAGGATCCCTGTAGTATCTATCTATCCTCCTAGTTAGACTTATATGAGGTGTTTAGAGTACTAATATTGGAGTCCATGTTTGGATTCATTGTGTACTTTAATGCATGTTTGACTAGACAATGTGACAGAACCCAGAATCCCTGTAGTATCTATCTATCTTCATAGTTAGACGTATATGGGATGTTTAGAGTACTAATATTGGAGCCTCTGTTTGGATTCATTTTGTACTTTAATGCATGGTTACGAGGTGGAACAAGTTGACGATTATGTGTTTATGTGGTAGTTGTGATTTAGATAACGAAACAGGTATAATAAAATAAGAACATGGTGGATACGCCGCTGGTACTTCCTATATATAAGTGTTCTTATTTTATTATTCGTGTAGCGTTATCTGGATCACTTTAGGATTTTGTGTATGATTGTTTCAATGTTCAATTATCCAAATCTTTGTAGAATCTCCCATATCTATATATGTTAGATTCTTAGGAAGATATCTGAAGTATTATCATAACTCATTGGTTTGATTTAATACTTACATAAGTTTTGAATTATTTCAAAACAGCTATTATTAATCGTTGATTGGATTCCTAATAACACGTTAACAAGTTTTTACAATGGTTTAATCGAGATTACAATATAAGGCATAAAATGACTTAGTAATAATCATATTGCCATATACAACCCTATTTTGTCACAAGTTTTCACAATTAAGATTTTGTAATGCAATAACTAAAATGTTTTGCCAATTACTTGGCTAATAAAACCTATGTATTCACCGGCATTTTTATGCTGACTGTTTTTCGCATATGTTTCAGGTTTTCGACTATTTCAAGCATGCAACGCATAGGACTGCATTCGGGCCTTAGACTTCTAAAACAAAAGAAAAATTTCATGTATTCTTTGTTTGTAAAACGATGTTAATGATATTGAATCAATTTAGTACCAGTAGTTGTGAGCAATTTGTAACGTGACTCCCCGATATTTCCGCCGCGTATTATTGTATTACGCGATTGGGGTGTTACAGATGTGTTTGTGTATGATGTGATTTTGATGTTTTCGCTGTAGCATTTTATAAAACCAGAAGTGTTCCTACCATTCAGGTTGTCCGGTCAGACGGTCATCCGGTTGGATGGTCGTCCGCTCGGATGGCGATCCGAGTAGAGGGGATAGGTTGAATTTGATTTGAAATTGTTTAAGTATTGGGTCATCCGATCGGATTGTCGTTCGATCGGATGGCTATCCGATCGGACAGTGATCCGTTCAGTGACCTGCTTGTTTGAGATCTTGTAAAAATTTGCTAAGTTTGGGAAGTTTTGCGATTGCATCGAGACGGTATGACCACGTGTCAAACAACAGAACCCTGTCGAGCCCAAGTCACCCGATCGGATGGGAATCACCCCGTCCGATCAGTTAACTGTTCTCGACGGTCATTCATGTTCAACCCGTAAATCGGTCGTGTCTTCCGATAGAAATCCATTCTCAGTCCAACACTTCACTATAGAACGAGTAGAAGGCCCGAACGAGCTCTGATTCTATCGGTTTTGAGCTACAGAGCGTAAACGAACAAGAAAAGTTATGAAAACATCTTTCAACTCTTTTAATCTTTTGAAAATGTCTAGCTTTAGGTGAAATTAGTGTTTAATCATGTTGAAATATCTTAGATCTGAGTTGTTCTTGGTGGAAGGATGTCACACTTTGAAGTTCATAAGAACTCATGATGACATCACCCTAGAACACTCCAAATCCACCGATTTCATGGTGAAAAGTTAAGATTTGTTGGTGGAAATGATGTAAAAGTGTGTGTAAATGATAGAAGTACAAGATTTGGGTTGAAAACTTACAAGAATCGTGAGAAATCGAGAGAAAAGATGGCTGGAACATGCTGGTCGAACGAGAGAGCTGTCACATCATGAATAGTGATGTGACAGGGCTATTTATAGGTGACAAAAGAGGATAGGCGGTGCAGAAGTGGGATCAAAGGGTGGTTCGATCGAATGGCCGTCCGATCGGATGGTCATCTGGACGGATGACCAATCGATCGAATGGTCATTCGATCGGATGGGCGATGTGAGTTGGTTTTCGATGTTTCGTTTCGTGCGTTGAGCGTTGCGAGTAAGCGATGCGATAGTATTACCCATTATTTACACAAATAACCTAACTAACAAATATCATAAATATAATCCTTAAATCTCGAGTTTGCGATGAGATTGCGTTTTGATAGAGTTGTGATTGCGTTTGCGATTAATCACCTCAACATAAACATAACATGTACAAGTAACACATAATAGCACACACATGTAAAACAATATCCATAACCTATCACTCGAGTTAAGATGCGATAGGGATGCGATTAGCGTTAAGTCGATTAGCGATTAAATAGCGATTTATTAACATGTACTCCACATAATACAACTAAAGTAACTTAAATTAGAGTATCGATTACAAGTCGAGAAGTACAATCAATAATTAGGCAAGGAGAGACAGATCACAATTAGCAATCTTTTCTCCCTTTGACTTTGACTTGGACTTGGACTTGTACTTTGACTTTCAAAAGTCGGGTTGTTACAGCCAGCAGCCAAAAACCCTAACTTCCAACAAAATCATCAAATTGAAAGCTTAAACGAAGCTCAAATTCACAATTGAACGAGAATTATTGATCACTCAAGCTAGGGGATCATAAGGTATGTAAAATTTTGATGATTTGTGAAGTTGTGAAATTTGGTGAATATCATAATCCGCGAATTATGGGTGATTTCTAGAAGCTATGGCTGAATTGTGATGTATAATCGCTTAGGAACAAAACCTTAAGTGAAAATTATACATATGTAGCCATGAATTGAATGTTTAGATGAATTACCACACTTGGATAAGTGGGTTTTAATCATATGATGAAATTGTGATATAATTGTGTTTAGAATCATCATACATGATAATAATAATAATAATAATAATAATAATAAAGAAATACTTAAACAAATTATATGTTTGATTACATGATCATATTTTCTAGGAAGTGAGTTTTGTATGATAAGATGAAAATCAATGATATATTCATGTTGAATGATGATTGGCATCATCATGTGTTAAAAATGATTTAAGTTATGTTAATTCGATGAATTTCGATTACAAGAACTTGGTTAATAAAGTGATTAAAACGGTAGGATAAGAATAATACTTACCGGATAATTGACCAAGTAATTAAACGAGTAGTTGAGCTACATCGTGTAATTATTTATGTTAATAAGCAGTTGACTTTAAAAAGTCAAACTGACCAATGATATGATCGAATGATAAATTCGACATAAGAATCGTAGGATGGAATAGTCGTGAATGATTATGAGTAATCTAACCATCTTACAAATTACAATGATAGTTTGACGCTTAACAAGCTAGGTGGAAGCTTGGGAAGGAAGCGGGTCAAACAAATCGAGTGTGAAGGAAAAGCATAATTCGGATGCAAGGTAAGTATAGCTTACACTATTCTTAAATTGTAGAATATTCCCTTATCGTATTAATTATCAATAAGATAAATAAACAATTGAAATATGAAGTTCCGACGTGTAGTCGTACGGAACAAGATAATCGAAGATGATAGGAAACCATATTGATGGTTAAAAAGGAGTAAATCGGTAATTCGGTCATACTATGACGAATGGAAAATGAACTTTTAATGGTTACCTTATATGGTAAGCCAAAACAAATAATAAGGGCAAAACAGTAATTTGGTCATGCGTTGACAATAACCATTAGTTTTAAAAGACACTTTATGGTGTAAGCCATAAAGGGTCAAAAGCGTTATGAAATAGTTTATAAGTAAAATGACCGTATGGTGTAAACCAGAGCTAGTCATGTAGATGAGATGGTAATAAATATCATCTCGCAAAAATAAACGGTCACATAGACCAAACGGGTCAAAAGGTGATGATATCACCCTTTGACAATATCGACTAATGATGAATTGTCGAGTTATGGGATTACAGGAGAAAATATCTAATGGATATTTGCGTCGCTATTAATTAGTGGTTATTAAAGCAAAGTATAAAACGGGTCAACATATTGATCCGAGTCAGGTATGTGTAATAGGTTAATTACTCATGTAGAACTTGAAGTTCTATGAGAGTTAGACTAAGTCAAAAATAGACATTTGGTTACTTTAATAGGTAAACCGAATGATTCAAATTATAGTCATTGTGTTTTGAAAACAGAATGACTTTTCCAACAGAATCATAGTTAAATAGAGGGATTTTGGTCAAACATTCCTTTAAAAGTCCTTCGTCGTAAATGAAAGGCTAAAATGGACCAAAACGCCCTTGATGATAAATCAAGCAAACGACCCTTACGGGTTGGTAAGAAATAAGCATTTCGATCAAGGAAATCATTAGGATAAGTGTAAAAGCGAAAGGCATGATCCTTATGAGACAAATGCCTTAAAATGCGTCTTTGTCGTAAACAGGCAAACCGAGTGATAGAATTCGGAATAAGTAGTCTACAACATTAAATCCACCACAATTATAGTTGTGGTGGAAAACTAATCAATAGGGAAATATAGAATTATGATGCAAATAAAAAATGAGCGTGATTTAAGCTAAAAGTGCTTAAACACTCTTAACGGGTCAAAATAAGTATTTAAACAAAACGGGTTAAGAATACGTAAGAAACCCGTGGTTTGGACCTTGAATAATAGAAAACTGATATAAGATGAGGTTCATGATAATTTGTACGCAACAAACTAGTTTTTGTTTGATAAAATCATGAACGGGTCAAAATTGGTAATTGATTATAAAGCCGAGGGCTTGAAAATTTAGAAAAATGTTAATCCGAATGTTGGATTTCAACTCCATGTGATGGAGAATCGAATTACGATCACGTAGGAAGAAACGTGACGCGAAATGGATCAAAAACGAGAAAGTTATGTCCGTTTTCGCAAATTTTCATTTGGCTAGAAAAATGCAGATTTCAGAATGAAACTTGCTGGAAAAGTGTGACCCTCGCGGCACGCGTGGGAGTATCTGGAACTGGGCGCGCCACGCAACGCACGTCGCGGCCCGCGACAAAACTTGTTAAGTCTCTTGCGGCACGCGAGACTGCGAGAGACACAAAAACAGCCAAATTTCTTGTTTGTTGTTGTATTGTTGCTGGAACTTGTTTAAACATGTTTTAAACTAGTATAATTAACTCATTTCATGTTTATATGAAATGTAGGTAAAAAGTTAGTTACCGGAGGACGATCAAGCTCACTAAGGAACCGAACACGATCAAGAAATTCAAGCTTCCGCATAACGATTCTTCGGCACGTTTTAGACGGCGAATTTACATACCAAATGTTGAAATGTTATTTCTTAAAATGTTTTAACAAATTTGTATTTTCAAGTGTATGTTTAATCGTAAATACACTATAATTATTGAAATTTATATGAAAATCGTATAAATTAAGTAAGGTCTTACACTTATGGGCTTCTTCTAAAATTTGATCTCGTAGGTTTCCTTGAATAGGTATCCAGATCCTGTTCTTATGGAATCCGCAAACTCCATTTGTTCCTTTTTCTAATTCCTTAATCATTCCTTTTAAATCTTCAGCATCATCCTTGATTGTTGTTTCTTGTATTTTTCTTACTCATTTAAATCTATCTGCGGATTTAATCTGAGAGAGCGTACTCGTTTTGGCTTTTCGTGATACTTTCTACTTAAAGCATCAGCGACTACATTAGCTTTTCCTGAATGATACTTGATATCACAATCGTAATCACTAAGAATTTCCATCCAACGTCTCTGTCTCATATTTAATTATTTTTGCCTAAAAACATATCTTAAACTCTTATGATCTGTGAAGACAACAAACTTACTACCATAAAGATAAGTGTCTCCAAATCTTAATGGCAAAAATTATGGCTCCTAACTCTAGATCATGGGTCGTATAATTCTCTTCATGTTTCTTAAGTTGTCTAGAAGCATAAGCTATAACCTTTTGACGTTGCATCAGTACACATCTGTATCCTAACTTAGATGCGTCACAATAGACTATAAAGTCCTCAGTTCCTTATGGTCACGTGAGTATGGGTGCATTGGTTAACCTTTGCTTTAAAATCCTAAAGGCTTCCTCTTGTTTTGATCCTCATTCAAACTTAACTGATTTGCATGTCAGTTTGGTTAATGGAATGGCTATTCTAGAAAAATCTTGAATAAAACGTCTATAATATCCTGCCAATCCAAGGAAACTTCTTACTTCCGTTGGTGACTCAGGGACCTTCCATTTAGTAATCGCCTCGATCTTTGTGAGATTCACATGAATTCCTTCATGATTAACCAAATGTCCAAGGAATTGCACTTCTTGTAACCAAAATTCACATTTTGAAAATTTAGCATAAAGCTTTTCTTTTCTCAATAATGTCAGAAGTGTATGCAGATGCTCTGCATGATCCTATTTCTCTTAGAGTAGATTAGAATATCATATATAAAGACAATTATGAATTTATTCAGGTATGGCTTACATATCTTGTTCATCATGTCCATAAATGCGGCTGGGACATTGGTTAAACCAAATGGCATGACTGTAAATTCATAATGATCGTACCTTGTTCTGAAAGCAGTTTTAGAAATGTCCTCTTCCTGTACTTTCAATTGATGATATCCTGAACATAAATCGATCTTAGAAATGAATCGAGCTCCTTGAAGTTGATCGAACAGGTCATCGATTCTCGGTAATGGGTACCGATTTTTAATCGTAACCTTGTTCAATTCCTGGTAATCAATGCACATACGCATTGAACCGTCTTTCTTCTTGACAAACAACACCGGTGCTCCCCATGGTGATGAGCTAGGTTGTATAAAACCTTTTTCAAGTAATTCGTCCAACTGTTTCTTTAGTTCCTACATCTCCGTTGGTGCTAGTCGGTATGGTGCTTTGGCGATTGGTGTCGTTCCTGGTATTAGGTGAATTCTAAATTCAACCTATCTATCTGGCGGTAATCCGGGTAACTCTTCTAGAAAAACATCTGAGAATTTAGATACTACAAGAATATCTTTTAATTCTTTTCCTTTAGTGTTAATGATTACCGAAATCATATACACGATTCCTCCTTTTCTGACATAGCTTGCAGTTTTCATCACAGAGATGAATTTTGTTGATCTGGTTGGCTTATCTCCTTTAATTGTGATCTTTTCACCATTTGGTGTACTTAATTTTACAGACTTTTGAGCACATAAAATACTAGCATGATTGGCTACCAACCAATCCATTCCTAATACGACATCGAATCCGGCTAGATTCATTGGAAAGAGATTAGCAATAAACTTATGCTTGAGAATTTATATTCTTACTCCCTGCAAGATTTTACTTATCTTAATGGATTCTCAATGGGTACCGATTTTTAATCGTAACCTTGTTCAATTCCTGGTAATCAATGCACATACGCATTGAACCGTCTTTCTTCTTGACAAACAACACCGGTGCTCCCCATGGTGATGAGCTAGGTTGTATAAAACCTTTTTCAAGTAATTCGTCCAACTGTTTCTTTAGTTCCTACATCTCCGTTGGTGCTAGTCGGTATGGTGCTTTGGCGATTGGTGTCGTTCCTGGTATTAGGTGAATTCTAAATTCAACCTCTCTATCTGGCGGTAATCCAGGTAACTCTTCTAGAAAAACATCTGAGAATTTAGATACTACAAGAATATCTTTTAATTCTTTTCCTTTAGTGTTAATGATTGCCGAAATCATATACACGATTCCTCCTTTTCTGACATAGCTTGCAGTTTTCATCACAGAGATGAATTTTGTTGATCTGGTTGGCTTATCTCCTTTAATTGTGATCTTTTCACCATTTGGTGTACTTAATTTTACAGACTTTTGAGCACATAAAATACTAGCATGATTGGCTACTAACCAATCCATTCTTAATACGACATCGAATCCGGCTAGATTCATTGGAAAGAGATTAGCAATAAACTTATGCTTGAGAATTTATATTCTTACTCCCTGCAAGATTTTACTTATCTTAATGGATTCTCCATTTGCTCTCTCCACCTGACAGTCTTGTTGAAGTTTAGTTAATGGTTGGTTGAGAAGTTTGTATAAAGAAGTATCGATAAAACTTTGGTTTGCACCAGAGTCAAATAACACTTTAGCAAAAACATCATTAACTAAAAACGTACTTGCAATCACATCCGGAATTATCTTGGCTTCTTCAGCTATCAGAACGAATGCTCTGGCATTCTTTTTGGGTTCTTCAGTTGCCTTAGCTTTGTTGGTTGTCGCTAGAGCTAGTTTCGGACAGTTCAGTTTGATATGACCAGCTTCCCCACAATTGTAGCAGATTCTGGCACTAGCTTTCCTCCTACAATCTTCTTCCTTATGCCATGGTTACTTGCAAAAGTTGCAGGACACAACACACTTTCCTGAGTGCTTCTTTTTACAGAACTTGCAGTAGGGTGCAAAGGAAGAACCTGTTCCTTTTCCACGGTAGAAATTACCAGAACAAAATTCTTGGGTAATCCTTTGAGTTAAGTTCTTTCTCTGGTTTTCCTCTTGTGTGCGTACCAATTCATCAGTCAGGGTGTTGGCTAGTTCTACTGTTTCTTCTATGGTTTGTGGCCTAGCTGCCTTGACTACGTGTCTGATCTCACTAATTAATTCCCATATGTAACTGGAGATTAACACTGGCTCAGGTGAGGCTAATGTTGGTACTATCTAGCATATTCAAAGAATATGGTAGTGTACTCCTTACAGTCTATTCCAGTCATTTTATGATTTAGGAACTTATTGGCGATTTGTTCCTTTTCATGAGGAGGACAGAATTTCCTTTCAACTATCTTCTTAAAGTTGGTCCATTCCATATTATAAACTTTGTCACTTCTTCTAGAATGGAGAATGGTATTCTACCACTCTAATGCTGCATTCTTAAAAAAGATTAGAAACAAACATAATCTTATCTTCGTCTGCGCATTTACTTAATTTTATGACTGCTGCTGTCTTTTCTATCCATCGCAAGACTGAAATGGCTCCTTCATTGCCTGAGAATTCTATTGGTTTGCAGGCCAAGAATTCTTTATAAGAACAACCATATGAGATGGTTCTTCTTCATTTTGGAATTCGAGCTTGGATCAAGGGTCCGTGATTTTCGTTCACGCTATGACTTGGTTCAGTAATTTGACGTTTACTTCCAATTGCAGAGTTATTATTTTCTGCTTCTTTAATAGTCTTGATAATATATGGTATAACATCTATAATTCCTTGTGCCACTATATGTTTGATGGCACTTTTATTCACTTGATTCTCGTTATTATCGTTATTTTGGTTTTCCTGATTTACTTCGTTCAGCATCTGAATTATAAACATTTATCAGGTATTAATATCACTGAATAAGATCTATATCTATAGGGTGGGGTTCGGCTACAAAGTCCATTTTTCCTACAAAGTGTACAAAGTCATAAAACACCACAATTTCAACCATAAAACACACTAAAAACCCACAAATAACAGAGTGAAGATCACTAAAACACAATATCCAAACCCTAACAGTCTATAAAAACTTCAAACACACCATCATAGAACTACGAATATAAAACACAACATGATAATCAACATAAAACACACTAATGTTAGTCATTCAAAAACCAAAGCCTTATCATCCAAAACACAACACAAAACCCACAAGTATGACGTTTTAGTAATCTTCACTTTATTATTTGTGGGTTTTGAGTGTGTTTTATGGCTGGAATTGTGGTGTTTTATGACTTTGTACACTTTGTAGGAAAAATGGACTTTGTAGCCAACTCCGACCCTCTATATATATATATATATATATATATATATATATATATATATTCAAAGTACAAAATTACACACATATATATTATATTATAGTAGGTGCTAGTTTGTTCAATACTGCATCTCGCGCTCGTCATACTTCCAGACGAGTTTCTCTCCTATCTGACGGATTCTATTTCCCTCTTCAACTAAATTTTCGCCATACTGGCGGAGCTCTTGCACATATTCGTAGGTCATTGGTGCTGGTATTGGTTTAGGGTAATGTGGTAGGGTACTTCGTAAGGGTCTGAGTTGTTTAATAATTCCTGAAATGACCTGTCGTCATCCACCACGGGTCACAGTCTAAAGGGATTGGTGTGGGAATTCTAGGAATTTCATTGGGGTCGAATGCTGGTATCGGGAATTGGTTTTCCTGGTTGGGTTCTAACTCCATTGTCAATCGGGGAATAAGGGTAAAAGTTGTGGTTCAGCTATTTGGTTTAGATTAGGGTCTGATGCGGTGGTTGCTAACATATGGAAATCTGCTAACTGCCTATCAAGTTCCTCCACCCATAATGGTCTATTAACTTCCTGGGTTTGGGCATTCATTTCTCTATTGGCTCTTGCTGTTGCTCTCTGTTGTTGAATTTTCTTCATTCTTTTCCTCCTCTCATGTGCTCCCCTACTAAACCATCCTCTCTTTTTAGGAGGGAATGGTTCCTCAGACTGTGTCTTAAAGATAAAGATTCCTTCCTCAGTATCAGCTGAGTATCCTGAGGGAGTTGGCTGTGATGAGGTTCCTTCATCTTTTGGGGAACTAGCTAATTGACGATAAGCGTCGAATGTACCTTGCTCACTCATACTGTAACTAACAAATTGTCAAATAACACAAGATAAATAATATACATATTTACACATAATCACATAGGTAATTTCCTAACACAATTGGTTAAAATTTAGGTATTAACAGAACACCTAAATGGCTTAACCAGTGGTTGTGGCTCTGATACCACCTTCTGTCGCAGCCCCCGACCCCGGTTCCGGGAGCGGGCGGCCGCGATACGCACACAGAGCAGGTGGTTTTATTAATTTGGCAGCGGAATTTATACATCAGGACCTTAGTTAGGAAATATTATCAGAGTTTAAAACATCAAACTTTTATAATAAATAAATGGGATAAAACCCAAGTTTCATTTGCAATACATTTATAGGGATAAACCCTAATTATTGAAGACATAAACTCCTTTTTATTTAGTTAACTTTTATAGCCACTTCTTTAAGCTTTCAGTGCTCTCCAGCTGGCTTCTATTGGCTTCACACTAAGTTACCTGAAACGCGTTTTAAAAAGTTTTATCAGCAAAAAATACTGGCGAGTACATTCCAATTTGTAAAACATCAGTTGTTATTACATTATAGTATTAAGGGTGATTACAATGTTTATATCTACCCAATTACTCGTTCAGTACGTGTCACTCGATGGATCTGTGACTATGGTCATATCACACATTGGATACCCGTGCCCAATTGTGAAGGTTATCAAGTATTGTGTACAAACCCCATAATACTGGCAGCAATTGTAGAATTACAAAGACTTAATCACTATAATTGTAATTGATAAACATTTATGGTTTTGGAATAAACATTTGAAATAATGGCTCACAAACTGTGAGAAAAGGAGAATGACTCACATTGTAGACTTAGATAATACTATAGCTTCCTGATGATTCTCCAGGTTATTATCTATTAAAATTAAACAATGCACACATGTTAGTAAAATAACCCAAATCACATTAGCCATACAACACGAGACAGAACTCCAACGAACTGAGTCAGGAAGAGCCTTGACATGCGTTACGGAGCCCTAGATCAATTGGATAGGGAAACAAATACGTGATTGGGGGTTATAATACTTACAACGAGGCAGAGCTTCGCTTTTTAGGGGTATTATTCTCGGGCAATACTTTGTTATAATAGAGATAGAGGAAAGAAATTTGAACGAATGAAACTGAGGGTGATCAATGCCTTTTATAGGTTGTACTTAGGGCGGCTCGCACCCCGCGACCCCTTCTGCTATCTCCCTCGCGGCCCACGAGGGACCTAGGCTAGGCTCTAGCCTTGGCTAATCAGCTCACTAGACTTCACACGCACCTAGACACGTGGCTAAAGGGGTTGTCGCCTGGTGTTACCTGGTCGCGCCCCGCGAACCGGCCTCCTGACTGGGTCGCGCGCGAGGGACCTTTATATTTGTTTTTATTTGATTTTTATAAATATTAATGTTATTTAGGGTCGTTTATGAGTATACGGGGTACATTAGGAATGATTAGGGGTGATTTATGAGGGTTGTTATAACTATGTGCTTGCAACACTACCTTGTTGCTCTGTGACTATTGTATATAATTCAACTCTCACGCTCCTAAGAGGATTGTGGTCAGAGGGGAAGGATAGTGGGTGCCCGGGGGTGCACCCACCCACCCCAATATTTCGGTTAGAAGCGTACAAGTTCTGATTTTTTGTCTAAAAATTTTCAAATTATATAGGATCGCCTCTCGATTATTTTTCCTAAATTGTATATCCTAAATATTTATAAACTTTGAATATAAATGGTGGGTAGTTTGGTAAATATACACTTTGATAGGAAAAAAAAATTTGGGTCCCATCACTTTACGCCCCCTCGAAACTTTTGGTCAAGCTCCGCCACTGATTGTGGTGTTGGACTGCTATCCATATTTGTAAAAGTCCTTATCAAGAGTTCTACATCCAAAGAGGGTATAAGTCCTCCGGAACCTAGGATCCTAAAAGGGTATGTGTCCTTCGAAACCTGAGACCTGAAGAGCTGTATGTTGGGTAGGGTTGTAAACAAACTGAACGTTCAGCGAACAGTTTGTGAATCGTTCGCCGGGAAGTTTGTTTATGTTCGTTCATTTAATAAACGAACTAACATGAACAAGAAATTTCATTCGAAATTAGTTAAATGAACGAACATGAACAGAGCTCTTGTTCGTTCAATTGTGTTCCTGAACGTTCGGTAAGGTGTTCGTGAACTTTCGTTCATTTTATATGCGTTCGATTATGTTCGTATGTTTGTGTTTTAATTAAAGATTTTTATACTTTCATATATTTTATCCATACCTTTTATATTATTGAACTTTTATTTATTTTATTACCATAACAATTAAACTA
Organism: Helianthus tuberosus; assembly: GCA_030545235.1. NCBI lineage: Eukaryota > Viridiplantae > Streptophyta > Magnoliopsida > Asterales > Asteraceae > Helianthus > Helianthus tuberosus. Next base: position 195,436,133 of record CM060405.1, read on the forward strand.
GGAAACCTTATTTCACTTTGTTTATGTACAATTTCCTTTTCGTTTCTCATTATTTACATCAACAAATACGATCGACCTCTGTTCCACAATAAGGGATTCAAGTTCCAGTGCTACTCTATGGGCCATCCACCTTTATCCTTCGTCGCCTTGGTCAAATTTATTTGTGTTCGTGAACTGTTCTTGAACACTCTCATTTCCTTAATGAATAAACACGAACGTAAAAACTCGTTCGGTAAGTGTTCATGAACCGTTCATGAACACATTTATTTCCTTAACGAACGGACATGAACAAGACCTTGTTCGTGTTCGTTCGGTTCGTTTACAGCCCTAATGTTGGGGCCTATAGTCCTGAATGTGCGCTTTTTAGACCAGATTTGTAGGAGAGAAGTGAGTATGGAGCCTTAGTTCCATGTATGTAGGAATTGCTCAAGGAATAAACTTCTAAGAAGGGTGTGGGTGTTTCAGAGCTGAGCTCCAAGGGAAGCTTAACCTCATGAGCATGATCTCCATGTAAGCGTGTGTAAGAAAAGTGTTCAGTTTAAATCTTTACAGGTATAAGGTTAAATGATATTTATGTGTAAAAAATGATGTTAAAAAATGACAAAGTAATTATCATCAATGTAGAGTTTATTTTTTTGTTACACTATATATGGATAAACACATTATGTGTATATATCACCTTATTTTACATGTTATTTTTATGGGCCCGTGTCATGAATAGTTATTATTATTATTATTATTATTATTATTTAAAGTACGGTGCTATCATCCCGTTTTACATGGTGTTATGGGCCCAAAAAGTTATGTTCTTAAATGGACGTAAATACTCTTACCTAGAGATGGGCATAATACCCGGTTCTAAACCCGACCCAGTAGAACCTACCTGGAATCGGTTCCAGTTCCTACCCGCTGTATAGAAGAACCGGTTTCGGGTTCAAAAAACCCGTTGGTTCTTACACGGTTCCACATTTTATAAAAAATAGGGTCGTATCCGGTTCCTCCGTAAACAAAAAACCCTGGTGCATTAAATTCTTACCTTTATTGATTTTATTACCGTTAGAATCGATTCCTAGCCGTTGGAATCGATTCCTAGCCGTTGTAAAGTGCCCATTTAATGCTTATTACCGTTGGAATCAATTCCTAGCCGTTGGAATCGATTCCAGTAAGTATAAATAGTGACCAAGAATTGATTACTCACACCATATTCATCTACTTCTTGATTATTCTTCTACTTTTTTATTCATTTGATACTATGGCAACCAAGAATTCCAAAACCACCAACTCTCTATCCGTCAACAAGGCTCCTCAATCCGCTCCATATGTCGTTGGGACACTCACACATAATCGCAATATGGATGTATGGTACAATTAGGATTTGGGGGAAATGAGTGACGGCTCGGAAAAGGCTCAATGCAAACATTGTGGAGCTTTGTTAAGCAAGGACTCCAATTCAACTTTGACGAAACATATAAAGAACAAATATTGCAAGGCTTTGAAAGATGTTACACCCGGTCATGTGCAACTCTCAAAGGATGGTTCAATATTTCGTTACGATCACATGATAGCTCGGGATAGGATGACTAAGTTGGTGATTCAACAATCATTGTCGTTTGGACACTTCGACAACCCTCTTTTAACTAAGGTTATTAGAGAGACTCTTCAACCACGCTACAAACATGTAAGTCGTCGCACTTTAAAACGTTATTATTTAAATTTATGGAAAAATGCAAGAAAAGACTTAATTGGATTTTTCAAAAAATTTAAAAACTATTGTTAACTTAACTAGTGATGTGTGGTCGGCTTCACATGGTTTACCAAAATCATACATTTGTGTCACCGCTCATTGGGTTGATCCCAATATGTGGCAAATGATGAAGCATATGATTACGTTTGACGAGTTCCCTTCTCCTCATACCAGTGAAAATATTTTTAAAATTATAAATGCAACAATCATTAAATATTGTTTAGAGGATAATTTTTTTCAATATCATTTGATAATGCTTCAAACAACACAACAGCGATCGATAAATTAAAATTAAAGTACAAACCGGTTATTGATGGAGCGTTTTATCACACAAGATGTGTTGCACATATTATTAATTTAGTTGTGCAAACGGGGCTAAAGGATACTTTTGTTTCGGATTTTATTAAAGCTTTTCGAATTATGCTTCATGACATTTTCAAAAGTGGAAAAGAACGATATCAAGAATATAAAAAACTTTGTAACGATGTTAATTAAAAATCAACTGGACCTAATTGGGATATACCAACTCATTGGAATTCTAATTGTTTTATGTTCGAAATGGCTTTAAAACAAATGGGCACGTTAAAAACTTTTCATACATTACTAAGTGATGATTACTTAGTCGACCCTTTTCGTTGGAGATGAAACAGCTAAACAACAAGGAGGTAACGCCCCATCAAGTGAACTTGGTAGATATAAAGAAACATGTTATTCGCGTACTATGACCGCCGAGGAATATAAAAAGTTTGATCTTTTGTCATGGTGGAAATCAAAAGAATCGGAATTCCCGATTCTAGCCACCATGGCTCGTGATATACTAACGGTCCAAGCTTCCACCGTAGCTTCGGAAAGTACGTTTTCTCTTAGTGGCAGGGTATTGTCCATACGAAGAACAAGACTAACACCGGAATCAATAAAGATGACAATTTGCCTAAAGGATCATTTGGATGTCGTGGACCGTATTCAAAAAACGTAAGAAGCCGCCAGAACAGAGGTTTTATAGTTCTTTTAGTTCCTACCTTTTAATAATCAGTAAGTGATATTAATTTTCAAATAATATCTAAAAAATAGAAAAACATAATTTATTTTAGGGGAATTGGACTGTAATTATCTCACCTAGATCTTATTGCCATTAATAATCCACCTTAGAATATTCCCCTCACTAGTTCCACATTTCACCTAGTTTTCCTACAATGGTCCCCTGTTAAAAAAAACTTAACGGAGTTAAGCTTTTTTTTCCAAAATACAAACAAATTTTTTAGGGCTTTTGATCAGAACGATGATACGAGTCCATTGATGTAAAACTTACTTCGAAATGGTGCTCCAAGTGACTTGATTTTGGTTAATTGGAAATTTAAACACCGGAATTGAAGCGCCGTTTTCATCGTTTGGAGCACCAATTCGAGGCAAGTTTTACATCAATGGACTCGTATCGTCGTTCTAATCAAAAGCCCTAAATATCTGTTTGTAATTTGGAAAAAATCTTAACTCTGTTAAGTTTTTTTAACGAATGACCATTGTAGGAAAAATAGGTGAATTGTGCGACTAGTGGAGGGAATATTCTAAGGTGGGATTATTAATGGCTAATAAGGTCTATGTGTGATTATTAAAGGTCAATTTCCCTTTATTTTATTAATAACTATGCGCTACTTAATTTCTTTTAACTTTTTGTGCATATTAAAAAATGCACACGCAGATGAAAAAATAAAACTTTAGTATATTTTCGTTTTTTATCATATTTTCAAATCTGTGTGTAACATAGTGTATTGAAGAAAAGGTTCAAAACTATTACAAAAATTATGAAAGTTTGTTTTTTTTTTTTTTTTTTTTTTTTCAGTCTGATGCATGATAAACTTATATGCATAAACTTATCACACTTTTAACTTATAAAGTTTTATTATTTCAACTCTCATTCATAATATACATAAATGATTATTTATCTATACCTAATAAATAAGTAACTAGCATATGTTACGTATCACAATTCTTTAAGTCTAGGGTTTTTTTTCCCGCTTATGTTATTTCACTAATTCGTATTTTTATTGCTTAATATAACAGTGGTTTAGTCAGTTTAATCTTTTCAACCCAAAAATTTTTTTTTTGACATAACAGACCTCGATGTTTCATTTCATAACGATTTTGGCCCATGACACTAACTTGTTACTTTTATAGTTAAGTGTAAGGCTGTTTAGGTCATTATATACCTTAGGGACTGTTTTTTATAATTACAAAGTTCTTTTAATATTTAATAGATTATTAATGCAATTACTCAAGTTTATTTTATTATTTTGTTATTTTCATGATTATTATTTAATAAAGAACTTTCCATTAATAATTTTTTAAATATTAAAAGAACTTTGTAATTATCAAAAACAGCCTATAAGGTATATAATGATCTAATTACCCTTACACTTAACTACAAAAAAAAAGTAACAAAGTTAGTGTAGTGGTCAAAACCATTATAAAATGCAACATTAGAGTTTCATATGTCTAAAGATTCTTTTTCAGGTTGAAAGGGTAATTAAAAAAGTGATAGTAACAAAATATAACGTATTAAATTATTAGTATCAAATCATTTAAAAATATATATAATAAAAATTATAAAACTGATTTCGTTTTATAAATCCTTAGTTTTCATTAATATTTCATTTATTTAGTTATTGTAATTCACATATTTCTAACTAGTTATTGTTGCGGTTTTTTTTTTTTTTTAGCATAGCAAATGATCTGAATTACAAATTACTAAAATGGTCATAAAAGGAAGCCAATCTTCGTTGTTTCTTTTTTTTTTTCCCTTTCAATCAAATAACTTTTATAAATTACATTACTTTTCTTCTAAAAGATTAAACTATAAAATTAAGATATTTTATTATTTTTAACTTGAGTATTTGAGTATGGTGTGTGTAGCAACAATTTTTAAATGTTGGTGCACTCTTGATTAGGATGGTTTATTTAAGGGTGGAGATATTTGGACACCCTATGCGCCTATTTGGACACCCTTTGCCTCGTATAGGCCTCGTATAGGCCTATACGAGGCGTATAGGGTTACATCAAAATCAGTGCCTGACTCATGTCACTTCTGGTTTGACCCCTTCAAGACGCCTCGTATAGGCCTATACTGGGCGTATAGGACCCTTCGTATAGGCCTCATATATGACCCTTTGCCCCTTATATGCCTCGTATAGGCCTATACTGGGCGTCTTGAAGGGTTTTTTTTTTTTTTTTTTTTTTTAACAAACATTTTATACAATATTAATCTTTTTAGCAAACTTTTATACAAAAACAAGTTTTTTTATTTTAAATAATTATTATTAGGACCCCCTCGTTGGTTTTTTTTAGTTGAAAAATGGATGTTTTGGTAGGGTAATTTGATTGTTTTTTGAGGGTGATGTTTTTTGAGTAAAAAAATGGGTGTTTTGGTGGGGTAATTTGAGTTGTTTTTTAAGAAAAGTTTTATTTTTTTATAAAAATATTTTACCATTTTCAAGATCGGCCTTTAAAAAATATTCGATCGTAGAAATATTACATTGTTTTTAACATATAGTGTAGTATAGGTCTCGTATAGGTCCCTTATAGGTCTTGTATAGGCCTATCGACGTATACGGGCGTTGTATCATATCCTATAGTATCGTATCGTATTGTATTGTATTGTATCGTATAGTGTAGTATAAGTCTCGTATAGCTCTCGTATAGACCTATACGATACAATACGATACTATCGTATCATATAGTGTAGTATAGGTCCCTTATAGGTCTTGTATAGGCCTATCGACGTATACGGGTGTTGTATCGTATCGTATAGTGTATAGTATAAGTCTAGTATAGGTCCCATATAGGTCTTGTATAAGCCTATAGGCCTAAACGGGACCTAAACCACACCTATAGTCCTATACGAGTGTTGTATCTTATCCAATAGTCTAATATCGTATTGTATTGTATCGTATCATATCGTATCGTATAGTGTAGTATAAATCTCGTATAGGCATTGTATGGGCCTATGGATGTGGTATCGTATCCTATAGTATCGTGTTGTATCGCATCGTATCGTATCGTATAATATAGTGTAGTATAAGTCTCGTATAGGTCTTGTATAAGCCTATCGTGTTGTATCGTATCGTATAGTATAGTATAAGTCTCGTATAGGTCTCGTATAGGCATCGTATAATTAATATTAGTGTTATTATAATTAATATGAGTTTTTTATAGTTAATATTAGTGTTATTATAATTAATATGAGTTTTTTATAATTAATATTAGTGTTATTATAATTAATATGAGTTTTTTATAGTTAATATTAGTGTTATTATAATTAATATGAGTTTTTTATAGTTAATATTAGTGTTATTATAATTAATATGAGTTTTTTATAATTAATATTAGTGTTATTATAATTAATATGAGTTTTTTATAATTAATATTAGTGTTATTATAATTAATATGAGTTTTTTATAATTAATATGAGTTTATTATAATTAATATGAGTTTTTATAGTTAATATTAGTGTTATTGGTATTTAAAAAAAAAAAAAAAAAACCCTTCAAGACGCCCGGTATAGGGCTATACTGGGCGTCTATGTGGACCAAAAGACCATTAAACCCCTGAATTAGGCCTATACTGGGGGCAAAACAGGGTTATTATGGTCTTTTGGACCTCTCGTATAGGCCCAGTATAGCCCTATACTGGGCGTCTATTATTATTTTTTTTTGTTTTCTTTTTTTAAATATTAAAAAGAGAAAACAAAAAAAATAAAAATAGACGCCCAGTATAGGGCTATACTGGGCGTATACGAGGGGTCCAAAAGACCATTATAGCCCTGTTTTGCCCCCAGTATAGGCCTAATTCAGGGGTTTAATGGTCTTTTGCCCCTTATATGCCTCGTATAGGCCTATACTGGGCGTCTTGAAGGGTTTTTTTTTTTTTTTTTAACAAACATTTTATACAATATTAATCGTTTTAGCAAACTTTTATACAAAAACAAGTTTTTTTATTTTAAATAATTAATATTAGGACCCCTCGTTGGTTTTTTTTTATACGTTTATTTTTTTATAAAAATATTTTACCGAATGTAATATTTCTACGATCGAATATTTTTAAAGGCCGATCTTGAAAACGGTAAAATATTTTTATAAAAAAATAAAACTTTTCTTAAAAAACAACTCAAATTACCCCACTAAAATACCCATTTTTTTACTCAAAAAACATCACCCTTCAAAAACAATCAAATTACGCTACCAAAACATTCATTTTTCAACTAAAAAAAACCAACGAGGGGTTCTAATATTAATTATTTAAAATAAAAAAACTTGTTTTTGTATAAAAGTTTGCTAAAACGATTAATATTGTATAAAATGTTTGTTAAAAAAAAAAAAAAAAAAAAAAACCCTTATATACGCCTAGTATAGGCCTATACTAGGCATATAAGAGAGGCAAAAAAGACCAATTTACCCCCAGTATAGGCCTAAATCAGGGGCTAAATGGTCTTTTTCGCCTAGACGCCCAGTATAGGCCTATACGAGGCGTATACGTGGCAAATAAGACAAAATATGACATAATCAGAGATTCTCTTGGAAATTGAAAAAGGCCATACGCCTCGTATAGGTCTATACGAGGCGTCTTGAAGGGTGTCCAAATAGGCAATAGGGTGTGTAAATATGTAGACCCTTATTTAAACTAGTAGGATGGTTTATTTAAACTAGTTATGACGGCGCACCTAACATTACAACAACCAAGTTTTCAAGGTTTGACGCAAGAAAGAGTTGTACGTTTATAATAGTGTCTAAATCATTACAAGAGTATATATAAAACCAGTTAATTTAATGAGTGCATATATATTATAATTTAAGGGGTGAATATATATATATATATATATATATATATATATTCGTCTAAAACATACATATCCCACTCCGAATAATTTATAAATTATAAAAAAAAAATCATTTCTTACATAATGGAACTCTGTATGTACATATAAATTAATACTTGATTTACATAGTTAGAATCATTAATAAACATATCACTCTGGCTTGATATTTGCCATATTTCAAAAAGTAGTTTTTGTCTTTCTCTCATTTTTATTCTACTTTTCTGAAGAAAAAAAATATTATACTACCCAACATGCTTTATTTGTAGTATTTTTATAATCAAAATTTTATCCACAATTGTAATAATATAAACATATGAATCTCAAACCACGAACTCTTCATAAGTAGTTCCAAAGAACAATTTATTAATATACTGGTGACAAATATGTGAAACTAGTACACGCATTACACATATAAAATAACCTGTTGCCAAATTTAATATTAAAAAATAGCTAAAGATAAATTTTAAAATACTTTGTCTTTTTAGAGAAAGATAATTTTTTTAAACTGTTTATTATTATTTTTTTATAATGATAGGCTGCCCCCTTTATCATGATGAATTTTTCATACAAAATTCCCACTAAATATGTGAATTCAAGTGGCCCACTAATGTAATGGAATATCTAGTGCTAGTAATTGACTCAATTCTTTAATCTTCTCCTCATCATTGTTTTCTATGACCTAAAATTAATGATTCCCGTCAAACACATTTTTTAATAATCAATATTAGAGGTGTTCAGTGTTCTTAAAATCTCGAATAGAATCGTTAAGAGTATATCACAGAAATTACAAACGGTTGATACTTGATAGAATGTCGAACTCAGAAGTTTGTCGTATTTAATATTTCTCTTGTAAATTAGAGGTGTTCAGTGATCTTAAAATCTCGAATAGAATCGTTAAGAGTATATCACAGAAATTACAAACGGTTGATACTTGATAGTTGATAGAATGTCGAACTCAGAAGTTTGTCGTATTTAATATTTCTCTTGTAGTCTTGTAAATAATTAAATATGGTGTTATGTTTCTCTTGTAAATATGGTGTTATATTTACATGTTCATCATCTTATCTCTCAAGAAGTGGATCCATTCAACGTGACACGTGGATTGTTGAGTCACATGGATTCATTCAACGTGCGTCAACCATGCTCTCGTCTGTAAACACCAACGGTCGTGACATGAGAGACAAAACGTATATTCCTTGTTGTCGGCCTCGAGCCCAAGGCCCATCAGTCCAACTCCTTCACAATTAACCTTGGCTATAAATAGGGAACTTCGGCTACAAGTTTAAGGATCGCTCTCTTACTCTCTTACTTAATACACACACTTTTATCCTCAAAGCAACTTCCTATTCTCACGCCAGATGATGGTTACAAGGATAACCCCCTATTCTGCTCCTTTTAACGAGCTTCACGATGTATTGATTGTTTTGCAGGATCATCGTAGCTGTTTTCGAGAACGAAAGAAGATTAACCTTATTTGGACAAGACTCAAACCACAAGCTATTCTTCGGATTAACTTGGCGTTTCTTCATAGATAAATAAGGAACGAAACATATCTTTACCCTTATTAATCTAATTTAAAAAGTAATAACAATCATATTTGATAATGTTAAATCATCCCTCATATTAAATAATATTATTAAATCATAATTTCCCGCTTATCTCTTATTTATTTAATATTTCTTTTCTTAGCGATTTCTTCTATTTTTCCGCTTATTAATAATTGTTTAACATGACATTAATCCAGCCACGTGTAATACACAAAGCTTCTAACCAAATAATAAATAAATTAAAAAAGTAAAATATTATAACTCGTGTAATACATAAGTGTTATAATAAGTAAATAGTATATCAAAGATCCTTTTATAAAAACATATCTTGACGATTGTATGTGTTAACCGATTACATCATATTCATTCACCTATGCAATACACGTTTTTATTCAACTCGTGCAATAAATGGTCTTTTTAAATATGCAACTTTTTATTACTTAGTATATATAATAATGCCCAGTTGGCCAGCCCCACCCACCCTCTCCATAGAGGTCCCGGGTTCGAATCTTGGTGTCCGCATACCCACCGCCAAGCTCTTCGCTCTCGGTTGGGTATTCAGCCCCAGGCAGCTATGGGGCTAAGCTAGCTTGTGGAGTGTGATCACTCCAGCGGTTGGGAGGACCGTGGAATATCCCCCCCCCCCCCTGTATAATAATATTTATTCAACTCGTATAATATACGGGGTTTATAGATTCCAATTAATGTCACGTGACATTCTCTCCTCTCCTTTAATTTATTATTGATTAATATAAATGTTATTAATATCTAATATTGTTATTAATTTCCAATTTTATAAATTAAATCTTAGTGGAACTCCTATATACATATTTGATTAATATAGAATTAGATTAATATAAATATATTTATAATACCCAATTTTTTAAATTAAATTTTAGCGAAACTCCTATATGTATTCAACTAGTTGATTTCCCGCCCGCGTTGTGGGGCGATGGCCGAATAGTTCTCGATCAATTAAAAAAACACTACTATAATATTGCTAGGAAAAAAACTAAAACGATGATAAGACCGTAATTTTGGGCTCAGAGCAAAACTGTAATTTTTCAGGACTAATGAGCGAGTGTTAGGCAGCTCCTTTAGACAAAAAAAATTAAATCGAGTCAACCAATTAAAACAAAAAAATTTTATAGTTTTACTAGAGAAATTAAAACGATGGGGAAAACATAACTTTGAACTGAGGGGGAAATCATAATTTTGTTTCAGGGATAAAATCATAAATTAAATGGACCAATGGGGTTGAGGGCAAAATCGTAACTTGGCTGTGTGAGGAAAAAACCTAACGGAAAAACTGTAAATTTAAACGGGGCAAAATCGTAATTTTGAACCGAGGGCAAAATTAAAATTTTTAGCTATGAGCAAAAGCGTAAATTTATTTTTAAACGGGGGTAAAAACATAATTTTGAACAGATGACAAAATCATTATTATAAGGAAAAAACCTAATTGCAAATCTGTAAATTTAAACGGGGCAAAATCGTAATGTTGAACCGAGGGCAAAATTGAAAATTTTTAGCTAGGAGCAAAAGCGTAAATTTATTTTTAAGTAAGGGTAAAAGCATAATTTTGAACTGATGGTAAAATCGTAATTTTAAAACGGGATAAGATCGTAAATTTTTTGGGCCAGTAGGGGAGTGCCATGCATGAGTATAAATATAAACAGGGTAAAATCACAATTTGGAAAAAAAAAATTGTGGGTGGCATGTGGCCGCCCAACTCAACCAACAACAACAACAACCATACCCAGTATAATCCCACCTATAGCAAAGCTATTGATAGGGTCTGGGGAGGGTAGGATGTAGGCAAGCCTTACCTCTATCCCAGGGGATAGAGAGGCTGCTTCCAGTGAGACCCCCGGCTCCCAAAAACCATAACCAATACATAAGCTTCCGGAAAAACATATATAAGTACACAACTACTAAAAAAAATGTGGAAAAGAAAAATAATAAAAATAAACACGTAAATAAATAAGTAGTTGTTAGTAAAACCACGACGCCGGGATTAAGTGACAACTTATAGAAAGCTATATCACACCTCAAAGAAAACAAAAAAATTTAAACTCATAAGACAAGAACCTAAACCAAAAACCAGACCAAACTCCTAAAAGTCCTTAACCTGCCACCCAACTCAACCAATCTAATCAAAGTCCTATTGCCCGCCATGCTTTTTGTTATTGTAGATAATTTTTATACAGGTATTCAATTTTATATAGGTATGTGGTCTTTGCAATTTAATTGAGAGGCTAGTCAATCATAAACGAAAGTTTGTTGTTGCAATTTGTGGGTTTATTACAGATTGCCATTTATAATGCAACGGAAGACAATTCTTTATGAGAAAGCGAAAAAAACACAGTATATTAGAACTTCTAAGGATCTTAAACGATAAAAATTGATTTAAGTAGCGAAATCGATGGAGATAAAATATGGAATTTAAGAGATTTAAATTCTTCATGTGTAGCTTTCCATTTCAAATAATATGTAATCCAACTTGTGTAAATTATAAGTTTTAACTTATGTATTTAATGATAATTAACAATAATTATTTGTGATATATATTCTCTTAAATTGTGTAAATTAATTTCAAAATTATTCTGATTTTTATATAAATTTCAAAGATAGAAACTGACATTTGCTTAATTATAGGTGGTTTTAAGCAATTTTTATGTGGTATCTATCATCTTTAGGTATGTGAGATATTTCTTTTATTCAATCTAATAATATACGGGTTTATAATCTAGTTGATAATAAACATGAGGGCTATCAAATGTCATATGCATAATCCGTATATGATAAATAATCATATTCAAATGGAATTCAATTGGGATAATTAGAATTTCATTACCTAATGATTTAGCAAAGATTTGAGTTAAGTGTGAACAATGATGATCATTTTGAATCAACATTTTAATGCATGTATGCTCACACGTTGTTAAATGCATACTTGTTTGCTATTAAGATAAAAATATATAATCATGTATTACAAATGCTTAATACAATTACTTAGATGACCATACTCTATATTCTTAAACATCAACAATATAACCACAAGATCTAACTAGGAAGGAAATCAATAATGGGCATCGAAACGACGGCTGATGCCTGGTTCAACCCCGCTATACGGATCCTTTTGAAAATATGAACAAATCAATATTGATATCATAAGATTCCACACAAATCAAGACAAAGTTTTATCGAACAATTTCAGAAGTATAAAAGATTCTGACGTAGAGCGGAAGGAAATAAATAATAAAGAATAATTCTTAAAAGAAAACTTGTAATTTCTGAATGAATAAAGCTTTACATGAGGTGCCCTTATAGGGAAGTTCTAATTTCAAAATTACATAATTAAAAGGAAATACTAAATTTAAGGATGTAATTAGACGTCTGAATTGATTCAATCAAAGATTCACGTGTTTTATGCTAAAAAAGGCACGTGCTAAAATTTGGCGAGATCAGGGTAAAATCTTAACTGGCAAAATCGAAACCCTAAATCAAAGAAATTAGGTCTGACAATTGGGCCAAATCAACTAAGTGTTTGCCACAAGATCCGGCATGTCAAGGCCTTTCTGTCCATTACTCGTAGGCCCTGTAACTTCAATCATAGCCCAAATTATACCCATTTTAAGTTTGAAAATCTCTAGTTTTTTTGTTCTTCACTTAGCAATCTTGTCATATGAATATGAAAATCTCTTGTTTTTTTTGTTCTTCACTTAGCAACCTTGCCATATGGATATGCCTGTAAACGAACCAAATATTCATAAACTGTTCATTTATTTAATAAATGAACGGACACGAACAAAAAATTTTATTCGTTTAACTAAATGAACAAATATGAACACACATTGTGTTCGTTCATTTATGTTCGTGAACGTTCTTTTATGTTCGTTTAAATAATATTAAATACATAAATAGTTATATTTATATTTATATAAATATTAGGTTTTCTAATTACTTATATAAACATAACTTAAATACATAAATAATTATATTTATATAAATATTAGGTTTTCTAGCTACTTATATAAACATAACTAATTAGGGTGGGGGGTATGGTTAATCACTCTAGGGTGATTGAGTGATTTTCTACCCAATAATATTATGTCATGTCAACTCCCCATTCCACTCTCCATTTTGCACTCAATCACTAAGTATGGTTCAATCACTCTAGGGTGTTTGAGTTATATATTTTTTTATTTTCTAGAAATTATAAACTATGCATAAATAAATAAACATATTTTAAACTAAATAAAAGTACTTTTAATTAAAAAACACATTACATTTAAAACTAAAAAAATAAACCATAATAAACTTAATATTTAGAAATTGCATGGCCAATTATATTTTTTTGCGATATCTCGTTTCCTCACCAGAATAAACAGCAACATCTCGGGTGGAGCATGGTCGTGTGGCTCAGTAAATGTCTTCAAATCCCGATCATACATAAGTTGTTTCACCGCCTCGCGTTGTTCCGCCACTAACGCTATGGTGTCATCCTCGTGTTTCTTTCTTATATTCGTCAACTCTATCGCCCGTGCTTTTTTTTCTTCTTTCATAAGAGTGTATTGCACGAGCTTCTCGGTGAGGGCCTCTTTGCTATCGTTTGATGATGTTGCGGGCCTCTTTTCTTTCTTTTTTGTCTTATTGGTGAAGGGTCTACGTTTATGTCCGGTATATCGCTATTGAACTCAGTTCCCGGTGTACCCGTATTGTAGTTATCCGAATCGGACGACTTTCTTTTTTGTCCCGAACTTCCACTATCTTCACCCAACAATGGTACCGGTGCCCATTTGTCATGTTTACGAACGACCTCCCATGCCTCAATATGATGTCGAGGTCGCTACACCCACTACCACGAATACGATCCTACATAGATAACAAATATAAAGTAAAAAAAAATTAAACATAAACAATGTTATGGAAAATATTTTTTAAATGTTCAAATAAAATATTACCGCTTGATGCCAAAGACCGTTGAAGTGGTTTACCTTAGTCAACATAGGCATCCATTTTGAACGTACTTGATGAACCGTTCGAGTACTTCCGCCGACCGTTTCGTTGTAATGGTCGAGAACTTTTTTTCCAAAAACTCTCCCCTTTTTGTTGGTTTCTTTGTTTCTTGTTTAAAGAACAATGAACCCATGCATTGGCTAAGGCCTCTTCATGTTTTTTCGTCCAACTTTGACGTTCCGCCTTGACTCCCTTTTGTTTCAGCTCACTTGCTTCACCAATATCATCGTCTTCATCCTCATATTCTTCTTCATCCTCGCCACTATCTACATCCAAATGTTTTGTTTCGGGGACAACCTCTAAATCTTGGTCTTCATCGTAGATAGGAAGTGGGCGCTCGACATTCTTTCTTGGTGATTGAATTGGCAGGGTCCTAAATGCAAATGGATCGAACTCGGTTGTGAAGCTTGGGTGTGAAAATATTTGTGGTGGAAAATTAGGTTGGGTGCTAAAAAAAGTTGGTTGTGAAGTTTGGGGGTAAAAAAATTGAGGTTGAGAGGTTGGTGAATATCCGTAGGAGGTTTGAACCGGTGCACTCGGACCTCTAAAATCACCTTGTCTCGTTTGTAAAACCTTTTTTCTTGAATCCGATCCTCGGCTAGCGGAATCTTTTTTTCTTGGGTTCACATTTGTTTTGTTTATCCATGGTGTTTGTGGGTGTAGAAAGAGAGATGTTTTGAAAGAGTTGTGTGTTTTAAATTGATTAAAAATTGTGGGTTTTATATAAAACATGCAACGGTCAAAAAAAATTATGCAATGTTCAATATGGCAACGGACAAAAAAATAAGCAACGGTCAAAAAAATATATGCAACGGTCGAAAATGGCACACCTTTCTCATCAATCAAATCGGTGACTATACCCCGATTTGGCTCACCGAAACACCACTCACCGATGGTCTTCATCACGAGGGTGTGGTCACCGATCGGTGACGCCACTCACCGAATGAGTCCCCGCAAACCATACCGTCCACCCTTAGTAATTGAGTTTTCTAGTAATAGAAATGAAATTTAAATAAATTTCTAAGATCGTAATTGATTACTTACTTAATATTTATATAAAAAAACTACTAAATTTTAGTATCTATGAGCCCTAATTTAGATGTGTTTTCAGATGAACTGTAATATATTAGACTTGTTTGTTTGTGTTCACTAATGTTAAATTGTGTTTGTTTATATATATATATATATATATATATATATATATATATATGGTCAGGATTTAGAGAGAACGGTGAAAAGTGTGAAAACGGTGAGAACGATTTTGGAGTTGACATGTGGCATTGATGCTAAATTACACTAAGCGGTAATATTGTCAAAAAAACTCACACACATGAACTGTGTGTTCAAATAAAACACCACAAAAACACCAAATTCAAAAAAAAAACCATGAAAACACCTAGTTAAAACGCCATAAAACACTCAGTTCAGAAAAAACGCCATGAAAAACTCAGTTTAAAACGTCATAAAACACTCAGTTCAGAAAAACGACATGAAAATGCCTAGTTAAAACGCCATAAAAACACACAGTTCAGAAAAACGCCATAAAAATAACTAGTCTAAAACGCCATAAAACCCATTTATTTTTTTTCAAAAAGTATATCAATAGTATACTCGTTGGAAAGATAAAAAACGTTGAGTTTTATGGTGTATTTTTTTTAGAAAAATAATCACGTATAAAAAAGTTATTGCCATTTAAATATGATGAGGGAAAGTGGCATGTGATTAGCATGTGCACTCTTGTTTTGATCTTCCAATTTTACCTCTCCTGGTAGTTATAAGGTTCCCATTATTTATAAAAATATCACCGTATCATCTTAGGCACAAATCACAAAGATCCTATGGCTGAAAATCGTTCTCACTGTTCTCACACTTCAAATCGTTCTCTCCAGATCCTGTTCCTATATATATATATGGTAAGGTTCATGCGAGAACCACCTTTATTGCGAGAACCACGAGAACCAATGTGAACACAACATAAAATAGCTAAAAAAAAAAACCTAACCCCCACCCCCCCCCCCTCCACCCCCCTAAAAAAAACCTAACCCCCCCCCCCCCAAGCTAAATGCTACAAACTAAAACCCCAAAAAAAAACCTAAAAAAAAAACCTAACCCCCCCCCCCCCAAGCTAAAATGCTATAAACTATACCCCCAAAAAACCTAAAAAAAAAAAAAAAACACACAATTTTTTTTAATATTTTTAAGTTAAAATAGCTACTTTTAGTAGCCCAACAAAATTTTAATTTTTTTTTCTACTAAAAGTAGCGATTTTTTTATAAAAAATATTAAAAAAAATTGTGTTTTTTTAGCTATTTTTAGGCATTTTTTGTTGTGTTCACATTGGTTCTCGCGGTTCTCGTAATAAAGGGTGGTTCCTAACGGATCCTTGTTCTCTATATATATATATATCAGAGAGGGTGATGTGGATGATGCTGAAAAAATAAAAAGAAAGCTAAAACTTACTTTGATGGAGGTAAGCACAGCGGATGATGGTGGATGAGAGTATGCACAGCAGAGTAGAAGGTTGCAGAATATGGTTTTTTATTTTTATGTGTGTGTTGGAATATGATATGAAGAACTGGAGAAAACTTGGAATGATAAGGAAGTAAAGCTAAAGAGATGTGGAGAGAGGTTTAGTGTGCCATAAAGGTGGTAATATTATTACTCATAAGATTTCTTCGTTTTTCGTATCGAAAATAGATTACAAATGCCATATATATAGGCAAAGAAAAGAAAAGAAAATATTAAAAAATTACATTAAAGTCTAAGCCTAGTCTCTAGTCTAAAAAGAAAAAGAAGTCTAGAAAGAAAAAGACAATAAAACAAAAAACAGTGTATGTAGAATAATTGAGCCATAAAACGTCATGTCTTTCGTCATTATTTTTGTCTTTTCTCTTGTATCGTCATTTCTTACATCATTTTTTCTAGAAGTCTCTGTGTGTGCTGTCTATTGACTGTGGGCTTGAACAGTCTTCTTGTTCATCATCTTCATCTTCTAAGTTTATAATATGTTGTAGCTGTAGAGTGTCTCCTTCCCCTGCAAAAGGTAGAAGCATACTCCAATTTGTTTTTGCATAGACTTGTATGCAGTGTCCTTCGCCTATTAGTTTATAGTTTCTCCATGGAAAATAGTCAGGAATTTCTGGAGTTTCTTGATGCTTTTTAATAAACTGTGTAAAACTATCTGAAATTTTTTCAGTGGTGTGATCTATGTGATTTAACCAAGGTAAGGATGCAAACTCTATGTTGGTTTTTTGTCATTACTGTTTGTAGGTAATTACTTGTATTTTTGTGTTTATTGTGTTCGATGAAAATTCTATTTCTAGCTGGTCTGTATGTATATGAATCTGTAAAGGGAAATGAGGAAATTATTTTGCAACCAATAATCGATGTTATCGATCTTTTTGCAATATTTCCTGTCGCTAGAATATTTTTTTCTCCAAGCTGGTTGAGGAGATCTTCTGTTCTTCTGTTTAGCTTAATTTCTAAGTAGTCAATCATACCATGATGGTAGAATTGAACTAATTGTTCATCTGTCAGTTTTGTAGGGGGGTGTACTTGGAGTAACAAAAGACCAATTCCATCTCCTGCTTCATCTGTTCTTTCTACCACTGTGAATCCTTGTGCTTCGCTGTCAGTCCTGAATGCCATAAGCTTTACTTTCATTATCTGAAGAAGAATTCCCTTGCTTTGGATGTATAAGCTTTACTTTTTCTTTATCTTGTTTCCTGTCCATCTGAAACAAACCATTTGTTTATATTTCAAGATAACATATCAGCTATCCCATTATTTTTTCCTTTAATGTGTTCAAAGTTTATAAAATATCCATTTCCTTGTATAATGTTTTGTAAATTAACCCATCTGGTTCTATTTACTTTTTTACTTTGGTCATTTTTTACAAATTTAACTATTGCTTCACAATCAGTTCTTACTGTAAATCCTTTATTAAGAAAAAATTTAAAATTTTCTAATGCATATATTAGTGCATGTATCTCAAAATCAATTGTAGTCCAATTTGTTTTATTTTGAAAATTACCACTTGCATAACCGCAAATTTTCTCTTCTTCCTTGAGACTGTATTTGTTTGGTTTACATAGAAGGACTGCTCCCCATCCTTCTTTGCATCCATCTGTTTCAATAATTATATAATATGTAACTAATGGCAACTCTAATGGTTTAATATTTTTGACTGTTTTTTTTAATTTCTTTAACTAGTTTAATATCTTCTTGATTAAAATACATTTGACCATTTTTAGTGGTTTTACCAAATAAAGGTCCAACTAGTCTTGACAAGTTTGGAATAAATTTTCTAGCATAGTTTACCAGACCCAAAAAGGCTTGTATCTGTTTTAGGTTTTCAAGTTTTTCTGGAAAATTTAGAATTTTTGTAGAAATATGTGGTTGCAATTCTATTTTTCCATTTCCAATTTCTAATCCTAAAAAAGAAATTTTTTTCTTTTAAAAAGTTCCATTTTTCTTTTTGAAACAACTATACCATTTTTCTTTATTTCTCCAAAGACCTGTTGTAGGTGTTTCTCATGTTCCTGCACTGTATTGCTTGCAACTAAAATGTCATCAATATATACTAAGCAAAAATCAAATTTTAAATATATACTGTCCATAAATCTTTGAAAAATTGAAGGTGCATTTTTTAGTCCAAAACTAAGGACATTCCATTCATATTGCCCTTCAGAGCATGTAAAAGTTGTCCATGGTTTAAAGTTTTCTTCTAATTTTAACTGGTTATATCCTGATTTTAAATCAAATTTTGAAAATACTTTTTTTATTTTGTATAAGATTTAACAAACTATCTTTATTAGGAATATTATACCCATCATCTATTGTATTATCATTTAATATTTTATAGTTATAGACTATCCTAGCTTTTCCTCTTTTTATCTCACTATGATTTCTTACTAAAAAAGCTGTAGATCTATGAGGACTTTCTGATTTTCTATTTAATCCTTGATTTACCATTTGAGGGATTTGTTTTTTTGAATTCTTCTTTATCTAATGGGTTGTATTCTATATTAGCTGTTCTAATTATTATATCAGGATTTTTCAATTTGAATTTACAAATATAACTTACCTTTGATTTTGTTATATCTTCTCCAATATATCCTAATTTTTCTAAATGTAATATCATAGGATGATTCACACTTTTTGTAATATCTTGCCCCTTTTCTATTTCATGGCTTAAAAAATCTGTTAAAAGTTTTAATGACTCATTTTCTATAAACCTTTTCATGTTCTGTGTTTTTAAGAAATATAAGTTCCCTTTATCCCCTCTTTTTTGAACAATTTCTGTACAAACAACAACAACCAAAGGCAGCTGACAAACGACCTCTGCACACCAATTTTTCACCCAAGCCAGTGATTGAATTTGGAACATATGCCTTACAGATATGCAATGAAGCTGATAAAAAGTTTCGTCCTATTATGGGAATGAAGCTTACAGATAAATAGCAATGTTTACTAGATAACTTATGGCATATCCAAACCATGCCACAAGCTTCAACATTTAAAGTACAGGTTTTAAATGCTTTAAGCATTTACTTTCAGGAACAAAGTTTAAAAACACCTGAAAGACAGTTTAAAACAAAACCAAATTACACTCATTATGTTATATTCAGAGGTACAAAAATTGGTATTTTTAATAAATGGAAAACAGTGGTAAAATACATAAATTGTCAAGGAGGATCATTTTGGAAAGGTTATACAAGTTTTGCTGAAGCTCTTCAAGTAGCAAGAAATAGTTTTGGTATACAAAA
This sequence comes from Helianthus tuberosus, assembly GCA_030545235.1. NCBI lineage: Eukaryota > Viridiplantae > Streptophyta > Magnoliopsida > Asterales > Asteraceae > Helianthus > Helianthus tuberosus. The sequence continues at coordinate 195,456,080 of CM060405.1, forward strand.
TTTTTACATAGAACCTGAAGAGGTTAAAAGTTTTTCTGATATAGCCAAAACAGATCCTGAACAGTATATAAAGGCTTAGCAAGAACTTATTTCAACATTAAAAACACAGCTTGAGGACAAGGCGAGAGATACACAGGGTATACAGATAAAAATTGATAATAATATGCTAAAACAAAAAATAGCGATGCTCGAAGCAAAAAATACACAGTTATTACAAAGGCTCGAGAAAAATGAAGACAAAACAGTTATATACAGAACTTTTGAATCCTTTAGGACAAGGATTTTAGACACGCCCTGATGGCAGTTTTTAAAACCAGTTACAGAAAGATTCCCAGAATTTGAGAATCTTGTTTCACAAAAGGTTTGTGCAGAATTTCCTCTAATTCTATACAACCTGCAGCAACAGCTCTTAGACATGGCATTCAGGACTGACAGCGAAACACAAGGATTCACAATGGTAGAAAGAACAGATGAAGCAGGAGATGGAATTGGTCTTCTGTTACTCCAAGTACATCACCCTACAAAACTGACAGATGAACAATTAGTTCAATTCTACCATCATGGTATGATTGACTACTTAGAAATTAAGCTAAACAGAAGAACAGAAGATCTCCTCAACCAGCTTGGAGAAAAAATTATTCTAGCGGCAGGAAATATTGCAACAAGATCGATAACATCGATTATTGGTTGCAAAATAATTTCCTCATTTCCCTTTACAGATTCATATACATACAGACCAGCTAGAAAGAGAATTTTCATCGAACACAATAAACACGAAAATACAAGTAATTACCTACAAACAGTGATGACAAAAACCAACATAGAGTTTGCATCCTTACCTTGGTTAAATCACATAGATCACACGACTGAAAAAATTTCAGATAGTTTTACACAGTTTATTAAAAAGCATTAAGAAACTCCAGAAATTCCTGACTATTTTCCATGGAGAAACTATAAACTAATAGGCGAAGGACACTACATACAAGTCTATGCAAAAACAAATTGGAGTATGCTTCTACCTTTTGCAGGGGAAGGAGACACTCTACAGCTACAGCATATTATAAACTTTGAAGATGAAGATGATGAACAAGAAGACTGTTCAAGCCCACAGTCAATAGACAGTACACACAGAGACTTCTAGAAAAAATGATGTAAGAAATGACGATAGAAGAGAAAAGACAAAAATGATGACGAAAGCCATGACGTTTTATGGCTCAATTATTCTACATACACTGTTTTTGGTTTTATTGTCTTTTTTTTTCTAGACTTCTTTTTCTTTTTAGACTAGAGACTAGGCTTAGACTTTAATATAATTTTTTAATATTTTCTTTGCTTTTCTTTGCCTATGTATATGGCATTTGTAATCTATTTTCGATACAAAAAACGAAGAAATCTTATGAGTAATAATATTACCACCTTTATGGCACACTAAACCTCTCTCCACATCTCTTTAGCTTTACTTTCTTATCATTCCAAGTTTTCTCCAGTTCTTCATATCATATTCCAACACACACATAAAAAAATAAAAATAAAAACCCATCTTCTGCAACCTTCTACTCTGCTGTGCATACTCTTATCCACCATCATCCGCTGTGCTTACCTCCATCAAAGTAAGTTTTAGCTTTCTTTTTATTTTTTCAGCATCATCCACATCACTCACTCTCTCTGATATATTGATATATATATATATATATATATATATATATATATATATATAGGAACAGGATCAGTAGAGAACGCCTCAAAGTGTGAGAACGGTGAGAACGATTCTCAGCCATAAGATCTTAGTGGTTTGTGGCTGAGATTGATGCGGTGACATTTTTGTAAATAATAGGGGCCTTGGAACTAGCAGGAGAGGTAAAATAGGAAGATCCAAACAAATGTGCACATGCTAATCACATGCCATCCCCCCCCCCCCCCCCCATCATATTTAAAAGACAATAACTTTTTATACATGATTATTTTTCGAAAAAAATTACACCATAAAACTTAGCGTTTTTTTATCTTTTCAACGAGTATACTATTGATATACTTTTAGAAAAAAAAATTAACTGGGTTTTATGGCGTTTTTCTGAACTAGGTGTTTTATGGCGTTTTAGACTATGTATTTTCATGGCGTTTTTCTTAACTAGGTGTTTTTATGGCGTTTTAACTAGGTATTTTCATAGCGTTTTTCTAAACTAAGTGTTTTATGGCGTTTTCAATTGAGTTTTTTCATGGTGTTTTTCTGAACTGGGTGTTTTATGGCGTTTTTACAGTACAAATTATGATTTTCCTGAGCTCAAAAATATTAATTTAGGCGGTTAGACACAAAAAAATGTTTTTTTTAGCTATATGGCTAAAAAAATGCTTTTTTTGAGCTGTTGTAAATTATAGCTAAAAAATAGATTTTTTGGCGTGACGTTTTAACTGGGAGCTTATGGCGTTTTTTGAGCTATATGGCTCAAAAAAATGTTTTTTTTTAGCTGTAAATTATAGCTCAAAAAAATAGTTTTTTTGTTATGGCTATATGGCTAAAAGAAATGGAAATGGTTTTTTTGAGCTGTTGTACATTATAGCTCAAAAAATAGTTTTTTTTTTGTGCGTGCATAACAATAGTTTTTTTGAGTGTTTTATGGCGTTTTAACTGGGTATTTTCATGGCGTTTTTCTGAATTAGGTGTTTTTATGGCGTTTTATTTGAACACCCAGTTCATGTGAATGTGTTTTTTTGACAATATTACCTCTTAGTGTAATTTAACATCAATGCCACATGTCACCACCAAAATCGTTCTCACCGTTCTCACACTTTTCACCGTTCTCTCTAAATCCTGACCCTATATATATATATATAATTACGTTCATTGGTGTTCGTTTATGTTTGTTTAATAAATGTTAATTTATGTTTATTCAAATATGTCCAGTTAATTTTTTTTTATGTTCATTTGTGTTGGTTTATGTTCGTGAACTGTTCGTTTAGGCTTTAAACAAGCGAATATAAACAAACACGAACATGCCTGATTTCTTAATGAACGAACACGAACAAAAAAATGTGTTCGATTATATGTTCGTGTTCATGTTCGTGTTCGGTTAAAGTTATATAAACGAACACGAACATGCCTGTGTTCGTGTTCGTTCGGTTCTTTTACATGCCTACGTATGGATTTGAAATTCAATAAGTTATAATTTTAAGACATTTTATCTCGAGGAGAAATGTTGATGTGCGTCCTTTTATCAAATGTATTACTCAACTTGCTTCACTCAATATTTAAGCAAGCTGCTTTTCACCCGTGCTCAACACCTTTTTGCACACTAGCCATATCATATCATGTATTCTTAAGTGATCTCTAAATCTTTAAGATTTCATGTTCCTAAATCATTCTGATCTCTAAATCTTTAAGATTTCATGTTCCTAAATCATTCTTAAGTGATCTCTAAATCTTTAAGATTTATTGTAATATCAAAGAATATGTTGTGTCTATAAGTGGTGTACGACTAAAGAAAAGTCATTAGTGTGGTTTCTACCTTCATAAGAGATTAAGAGATGTGAGTGGTGTTCTCTACCAAGCTTATGGAGAAGTTTAATTATCTGTATGATATTATAGCGATGATTATAAATGACTCTCTCTATCAAGTACGTACTTCGTAGATACTAAGAGTAACTCTTAGTGGACACAAGTCATGTGTTGGACGCTAGTGTAGAATTTGAAAGTAGATTTAATGGTTGTGTAAGTTTGTCTTATCACAATGCATCTTTTTCGTTTATGTTGTGATATCTCACTTACCTAATCTACATTCATTTCACAATAAAGATGTTTTCTTAAAAAAACAAAGTTAAAAAAAAAGTTATCGTAAAAAAATTAAAAAATAATGTATGCCCTTTCTAAATTTTTCACGAATGTAAAGATGGCAAGCCGGGGTTTGGGGTTTTTTTTTTCGCCTGCTTGAACACATGCAAAGCACCCACTTCAAGACTAAGGCTATCTTTGAAGGAGGCTATCTCCAAGGACTTGGACCTCTTTTTGGATGATGAGGAAGTTCTTAGGGCAGGGGATAAATGATTGTGTGAACGTTGCATGGCGATGCATGCACTCAGTAGAGGATGCAAGCATAATGATGAGGTCGTGTCGTTTGCCATGGTCTCGGGGGAAGTGGATGATTTCATCGTTGGGATCCGGAAACCATGTCAAGTGGTGGTTGACACAAACCCACGTCACCCAGCAAGGCTTGGGGGTGATGTTAACCTCCTCGAGCGAGTTTTTTCCCTCCCTATTTAGACTGTTAAAAGCATTCCTCCCAGTTGTCGGCTGATGTTTGCTCAGGTTTTAACAGGTGCTTTGCGCAAAGTGGTTGCGTCACCAGGATCGGTCGACAATTGGGTCCAATTGCTTTTGCTACCGCATTGCACCTTACGAGTGGTCAGACCATCCTCCAGACAAGAACGGGGATCAGGGAACAGGAAATTTTTGCAGTGTGGTAACATCCTACATGCACTTACAGTTTGTAAAGATGGGTCTGGTTTTGATGATTTAGTCTCGTCCCTATTAGATAGTGCGGGAGAGGCGGGGCCTCCTAGGGGAGAATGTAGGAGGGAGGGAGACAAAGATACGGACCCTAATATTATGCAATGTCTCCGGAAAGTCAAGGATAGACATTTTACGGCTGCGGTTAAGGTCCTAAGCTCCAGTCGAGTCACCCCTCTAGATGATTCGACCTTGAAAGATTTTATTGATAAACACCCTGTGGTGTCGCCCCTTTCCTTGCCTCCCAACCCTCCCGCCCAACCAACTCTTGTTGTTGATGAGGAGTGTGTGCTCAAATGTATCCGATCCTTTCCTAAAGGGGCATTGATGAAACAATGGTTAACCGAGGTGGTTAATCCACTGGTCTCGTCAAGTAGGGTTAATCCCTTCTTTCCGAGAATCGCTGGCTGGATCGTCCGCTGGTTGATCTCCTGCACAAGGAAACAAACCGTGACTCGTAACAAGGAGGATGGGGTGGGGGGTGCTCCTTGTTACCACTCTCCGGCGTGAGAATCAGTAATTTTCTTGGGAAACAAAGTGTGATAGTAGTAGTAGTGAGAGAGTTGTGAAGAGATACCTCAAACCTGGTTTGGGATGGGTATTTATAGCCGATGAGTGAAGGAGAGTAGTTGAGTGGCTAGTCTGACATCGCACAACCTCCTGCAAGTGTGTCAGGCCTGTCGGTTACGGTGGTGAGGCCACGTCCTGTTGTGGTGTCAGTTTGTTGCTTACATGTGGGTTGTCAGTTGACTGTCCTCAGTGCCACTTGCACTATGGTGTCAGACCCACTTGCCTCATAGGCAGGATGCGGTGCCAGGCCGCATCGCTGCTTGTGGGCACTGATGTTGTTCCCGCGTTCTTGTTCTGGCCAAGATGCATGCGGGATGCGGTTCCGTGTCGCATCGCATCGCCGCTTGGTGACTGTTACTGTTGTCCAGATCCCTTGTCGTGACGAAAATGTTCATAGGATGCGGTGCCAGGCCGCATCGCTATGCGTAAGCATCCGTTCCGTACTTAAGGCAAGTCTTCTCATCACTGGACAGATTGGTTTCGACCGCTGTGTTCGCGCGTGCCCGCACGGACACAGATAAGTTCTTGCTGGTGGGGGTTTTTGACAAGGGTAATGGTCACTCGCGGTCATGCTGACGCGAGATCTAGGACCATACCCCTTCAAGTCCCCCCAGTCTAGTGTTTCTTCCTTATGCAAGTTGCATGTTGGAGGAATACTGGACTATGGTGTCTAGAAGGTAGAATATGGGCCATGCGAATGGCTCCTGCTTCAAGTAAATCAAGCTGGGGGTTCGGTAGAGTCGTGTGACGTCTCTTCCGTACCGGTGAGGAAGTTCCGTCTGATGCAGAATTCTCAGCCAAGGATTTGATCCGGTAATATGGTCTACCTTTTTCTGATGTCATCAGCCACCTGTTGGTGTTTCGAACCAACCTTTGAGACGGTGAATGAAGATGTTAGCAGGGTTCGAACCAACCTTTGAGATGGTGACGGAAGATGTCCGTTACCGCAACTCTAGTTGTAACCTCTGCATCAGCTGAGGTAATGTTGTAAGTGCTTTGCTCAAGCTCTATGTTCATCAACTGGACATAGAACGATGATCCCTGCTTTGCGGGGTATTCGTGTTCTACAGTTTAGCTCTCAAGTAACCGCACGTCCTTTGCGGTTACTTCGTTGCCGCATATCGTTGGCCATGTTTGGTTGAACGATGTGGGGTACTTGCGTCACTGTTGGCCGTGTTTGGTCGAACAATGTGAATCTGTACTATGGGCAAATAAACATGGTTATAAGCCTGGTAGTGCCCACCATTGTTTATTCTATGCGGTCCATAGGTGGGCAAACAGAGTCATAAGCAGACTTGTTACCATTGTTGCCTAGCTTGTTGCTCAAGGAGGTCACCTTAGATACTTGGGAATCTGGGTGAAACTCCTGTAACCACTTTCCTTCACGCTTAGTTGGAAGGTAGTTTTCCTGGAAGTAGCTTTGATCAGCCGCATGGTAGCTTAGTTGTGGCTCTTCCGTAGCTATCGTTCGCGGAGTTGCGTTCCGCCACAGCTACTCGTGAGTGTCTGCGGTTTGTCACAGAAACCTTACTTTAAAAGAGCTTGAAGCTTGGATGTAGCTCTTGAAGGATCAGGAGTCAGGGTTGCTGATGTGCGGTTGCCCAGCATACTCGTCCTTTTTCCTAAGGAGAAGCTGTTTGCGTCCCGTCTGTGGTTGTGAACCGGACACGAGGGGTTTGAAGCTTGAAGAGGGTTGCATGGAACGCGGTTTACCGCATCCTGAGAAGCGGTTTTCGCAGTCCAAAGAACAACGTTGGTTCTGAGTATCTAACACACCTGTACGGGCTCGTGTGTGTCATCTCCGCATATTCCACGTGTGCTCGTGGGTATATGCGGATATTGGTTATACCCCTTTACATAATGTAGAGATATTTATTTTGCCTTTTTTGAGGGGTATGTAAAAAACGACATGCGGTATGGGTTATGGTGCGGTATACCAGAGAAACCGCATGCCGCTTATGTTTTGGATAATGTTGTCGCTCTTTTGTTGCATATGTGGCAAAACGCACGTGTGAGTTGGTGAAAGTTGGTAGGATTTTCTGGCATGTGCTGAAATGAAAGGACGTTTGCACTGTCTAATGCAATAAATGCACTGTAGCAGGAATGTAAAAGTCTCCTTTGTCAGGCACGTGGGCGGCCACTCGCGCGTGGTAACCGTCAGCGGAACCGTCGCTGAACACGTGGCGTCGCATAACTCGCTGTTTTCAAACGTGATGATTCAGTTACTGCCTTGCATTAATTGCGATAGGTATATAAGGGGAAACCGTTTGATTTTCCCCTTACTTGTTCAAAATTTCAAAAACTTTCCGGTGAGAGAAAGAGAGCGTTCTTCGTCTTCTCCGATAAACTTTGTTGATATTCCGATGAGGTGCCTTAGTTTTTGAACTCATCTTTTAGATTTTATCTTCGTTATTTCGATGGCTAAACCATTGAATCCTCATAATGCTAAGGGTGAAAACCCGGATCCTTCATCGCCGGCGGCGGCGGAAGAGGAAGAAAAAGGTGGTGGTGCCCCCGGCGGGGGCCTACCAGTGCTGAAGTGGTCGAAGGGGCAATTTGATACCCTGATGACCAGTATTCAGATACCCCAGGAGTATGGGGCTGTTTATCCACAGGAGGGTGACACTGGTGCTGATGCTCCGGCGGGATACATCACTATGTGGGCTGACTTCTTTCTTGATGGCAACCTCCGATTGCTGTTGACGGTGTTTGTTGCCGAAGTCTTGGAGTGGTATAAACTCCATATTTCCCAAATGAGCCCATTTGGGATGATTCGGGTTCGTAATTTTGAGTACACCTTTCGTGCTCTTGGTATGGAACCCAAGGTTGAAGACTTCCGGCGTTTTTACCAGTTGACAATGAACACTGGGTTTTTTTTCTTTTGGCCAACGGTATGGGAGCCCTAAGCTGATGACCCCACCCAAGGGTATCTCGAAGTGGAAGACAAAGTTCTTCTACATTAAAGCCGCCGCAGTTGTTGCCAAAATGACCCTGCGGAATGTGGCTGAGACCATCCTTGTGGAGGATATTGCTCTTCCCAGGGCTGACACGGTGGAGTGGTTCCCAAAGTTGAAGACCATTGATTTTAAGAAGCTGGACAACTCGCAGCTATGGGTGCTGCGGATGATGTTGACCAGGCCTGATAGGAAAGCAAGGCCCGTTGTGCGGGAGAAGAGTGGTGGTAAGTATTTTTACTCTTGTGTGGTTTCCTTACTTCCTTATGTGTTACTGATTTGTAAGTGTACTATCAGAGGATGCTGCCCTGTGGAGGATATTTGATCCGAAATTCAAGGGCAAGGTTGAGATACTTCGGTGTGCGGAAGGTGAAAAAGGTTTTAACTTGACCATTGTCGACAACTTCCGCATTCCTGATCGCGAGGGGTTGAAGGCACCCCTGCCGCAAGGCAAAGGTATAGTCTATAATCTTCTTACTTGCTTTGTAAAGTTCACCTTTCTGACTTGCTTGTTTGATGATTTAAACGCAGGTAATCTTGGGGCTTTGGGAGAGTTTGACGCGAAGGCCGCTCCCAAGAAGCATGTGGAAAAAACTGTGCGGGGTCGCTAGAGGAAAAAACCTGAACCCGCAGTTGTTCCTCCTTTGGTGCCGCACGCGGCAGGTATATCTTGTACTCGTTTCCGCAGATACACCGATTACCTGGTAGTGTCTGACACCCTTGAGGGTTTGGGTATTCCAGGTGGTGGTGCGGCGGCAGGTGGATCCTCTGCGGGTCCAAGCCTGCTGATGAGAAGAAGAAAAGGAAGGCAGAGGAGAAGGCTGTTGGTGCCGGTGAGAAAAAACGTCCGAGGTTGCAAACGAAACGGACAACTGTGCTTTCTCAGGCGAAGCCTGCGGTTGTGTCTGGTAAGTGAATCATCATCTTATAATTATTTGTCATTGTACTTGTATGTAACACCCCGAAAATTCACGTCCTATAATGTAATGACACGTGTCATAAGTTTGAACGTGCGAAAGAATGTTCAGAAAGGACTAAAGTTGACAAACGTGGAAATTATATGAAAATACGGATTCTAAGTGTCAACAGTGAATAAATATACTTCATAATAACCCTACATGATGTTTATAACATCAAACGAATAAATCATGTATCATACGAAGCTAAAAGTGAGAGATTACAAACTACAGGGGTTAAATATGTCAACATGTTAAAGATATACCTCTGAGTGACCTTTTGACAAACCCGAAGCTTTGTAAATGTAAATTATGCTCACTAGAATGCATGATTAAAATTTCATAAAGTTTCGTTACCGTATGAGCAAGTTGTGATCAAATTCGTTTACAAGGGTTAAAAGCGTTAACGTTGAAAGTTTGGACTTTTCGGGTTAACCGGAAATGTCCAGGGACTTGGTAAAGTGGGTACAAGTCCTAAAGCCCTTGTAAATAAATAAGAAAGGGTCAAATTGCAATATATAAAGGTTACTTGACCTTTCGGAAGAGCCAAGAGTCAATTATGCAAAGAATGGAAAATGTGAAGGCTGATCAGAAGCCTAGCGGGGCGCTACACTATAAGTGTAGCGGTGCGCTACCAGCCTAGCGGGGCTACACCAGAAGCGTAGCGGTGCGCTACCAGTCTGCCAGCGACCAGAAACAGGCTGTTGCCTGTTTTACGCCATTTCAACCCATATAACCGGTTTTACTTGACCCCTAGACACCCCTAAGCCTCTAGGACACATGTTGCAAGCTTGTGGTAGGTCTTAGACCTTGTTGTCAACATTTTGTGGTGTGTGCACAAGTATAAAAGGCCTTCAATGTCTCATTCTTTCACCATTCTTTGTCTGGCCATTTGAGGAGCTTCCAACCTGCCTTCAAGTGTTCACTAGTCATCCATTGATCACTTGTAAGTTGCCTAACCCTTCTAATTTCAGTTTAGCTTGGTATTTAGCGTAAAAGTCAATATATCGTAATTTACGGTTGACTTCGTGATTAAGTATCGATAGCTCAGTCGTAACCCGAATTGAAAGTACCGTTAGATAGGTAATTATATGGGTATTAAACCCTTGTAGGGGCACGTACCGATTCCAGACCTAACTAGGTCGTTTGTCGAGTCAAAGGTTGACCGAAAAAGTCAACAGAAATGTAATTTATGATTTAATGCACGATTTGCAATCCGAGAGGCGTGTAATCTGTTTTAATCTTAATATAACTTGGTAATAAGTATAAAAACTTGTTTACGCTTGTCCGACTCGACAGATTTCTGTTTAAACCCGGTTCGGAACCGAAAGTCGCAAAACTTTGACTTTTGCTTTGACTTCGCTTCTGACCCGTTTTAAATTTGATTCGGTATTGCCTTAGTACTTCATTAGGATTGGGTTATATGATAGTATAAGCCTCGGTACTTGTTTCATTGATTATCCGATGAATGCACACGTTTCCGTTAATCGCTTAAATTAGACCATAATGCCCTTATGACCCTACAACGAGAATTTTGAAAATGTGGAAGTACAATAATCTTAGTTACTGATTATTAAACATGTACGTAAATTTTCACGTCAATCGGAGGTCTAGATTAGGAGATATGCGCATTAGCGTAAATATTAAGCTTTTTAATAATTAAACGGCGCGATTAGCGCATAGCCTATCTAAACCCGATTTTCGGTACCAAACCTTTTCCCCACTGATGTTAAATAATATTTCGGGATTTTTGAAGATTTTTAATTATTTTTAAACTGATCATAAGCTAGGATTAGTGTCTTATTTCGGTAATACCGAATATAACCTTTTCGCGCATAAAATGAGTTTTATAAATCCTTTTGACGCGAATCCAATTACTACTGATTTTAAATAATAAATAAATTATTTTGAACCCATTTAACTGTTTTAAAAAAACTCAGAATCCTATTTAAACCCGTAAGTCGCTTAAAACGACTTTATACGCGTATTATACGCGTAGTTTGGGTTTAAAACCATTTTGCCACGTAAGACTAAATACCTACTGATATAACATATTAAAATAGGTAGTTTTACTGATTACTTCAGTCCCGAACATCAGGGTTACGTTAAATCCCTTTTTAATCTTTAAAATGACCAAAATACCCCTACGGGGCATAATTAAGAATTAAACTCGTTTCGGGCATTGTGGAAGGTATCATTGTGATATCACAACATATTTTAAGCATATTAACTTAGGAAACCTGTTCGCAACCCATTCGGTTACCTGTTACGCGCTATTCGCGTTCGGATCGGTTTATATAACTAGTTTATATAAATTAGCCGAAACGGGTCAAACCTTATCGGTTTTGTCTCAAATTTCAGAGTGTGTATTAAATACCCATATTAAGTAAGTCTCCGAACTTGTCGGGTCTAAATCACATTCTATCCGGTCTTCGCTTAATCGTGCGTACGAACCGTATCTTCGAAACTAGCCGGTCTAAGCTTAAGCTTAATTAAAGACCCGTTAGGATTCTAATAGGTTATTATAAACCTTCGTTCCAGATTAGGAGTACCGGTAAAAGCTACGTGCGTTTGCTTATTGTGGTTATACTTTGCATCAGGTAAATACTTTTAACTTATTTTCCCTATACGGGCTTGGGTTACGGTACATAGCGTACCGCTTGATCGGGCATCAAATCTTCCACGCTTAGTGGTTAATTGAATAATTTGATCGGCTCGTTTTAAACAGATGTGTTTACTTTACAGCCTTTGGGGGGTTAATGACCATGTCCCGGATATCCTCGGCATTATCTTACGAGATTGCCACGACCTGAGCACGGGGTGTAGGCGTACTCCCGTGTATAACTCACTTGCAGTGGTGTGTCTATTGATCTTTAACCCGGATACGTCCGGGCTGCTGAACGCATAAGTAACATGTAATTCGTTCACAAGATTGTTATAATATCAAAACAATTCTCCCAAGTTAAACAAAATGTTTATGCCATGTGCATCCAAACTAATTTTTAATCATTTTATGAAATGAGTCAGTTGAATGTATTTACCAGTGTAAACTGACGTATTTTCCCAAAAAGATTAAATGCAGGTACTAGGCGAAATAGGCTGGGAGTCTCCTAAGCATCACTAGAAGTCTCGCAAACTTAAGATGCCGATGTCTGTTGAACCATAAACAATATTTTTATTCGATCCTACTGTGGATAAACACCGGATAATTGTGACTTTGTTTACAATAATAAATTCGGTTGTATCTTATTTAAATTTGCTTCCGCTGTGCATCATTATATTGTGTTGTTTGACTATTACGTTGCCAACCACGTCACGATACTCCCCCACCGGGCCCACCGGTGACACGTGGAAATCGGGGTGTGACAGGTTGGTATCAGAGCCAACACTGAGTGAATTAAACACTAGTCTTTTGTGTTTAATCTCAGTTACACAATTGCACAATCTAAACTTCTGAGTCTAGACTTAATTTAGGAATATTCTCAATCCTAATCTAGAAATTTTTGCTTCCAAATTTTTTATTGGATACGTCGCCGAGCGAAGAAGCCGTAATAGGAATTCTCCACGTCTGGAGCCTTGAGATGCTGAGTTTCGTACCGCGACCAGGATAAAACGTGCAACCACGGAGAAAGCATTCAGGAAATGAATGAAGAAGCAACTCCTTTTGCAAAAGATCGTTTCTTAATAGTCCTTCTAAGGACATATTTATTTTTCAGTCCCTTCGAGGACGACATTATTCTTTTGAAGACCCATTTAGGGCAACCCTATACTTGTTTAAAATTTTTAAAGGAACGATTATGTTTAAAACGTCATTCCTATATTATAAGATCTACCATTATAATAAAATGGCAAAACCTAAAAAGGGACAAGACCTAGCCACGTGTCATTTTAAGACCGGGCCAAGATGGTAGTTCCATAATTAGATTAAGATCCATATTAAAACCTCAATTTAAAAATTGTTCTGCGTTAATTATTAATTAAGAGTCTTAAGAGTGAAACCTAGCTTGAGTGTCCTTTTAAAGACCTGGCCAAGATGGTAAGACCTGTTTAAAAGATTCAAATCCCTGTTAACATCTGTGAACATGTTAACACTCCTGGCAGATGTGACTCATTAAAATCACACACGTCATTTATAAAAGGATTCTTTAGAAGATTCCTAACCCAGTTTAATGAACTCTGAATCCTGGGTTTACATCACCAATTAAGATGATCATATTTTAACCATACGTGGTTACATAGTGCCTACGGGCTATAGTTAATGTCCTCTGCGACTAAAGACAGTAATAATCTATGACCCTGTCTAACAAAGGTAATAAAATATAATAAAACCTTAAAAGCCTTGATTCTCCGAAATCATAGCTTATAATTTATAAATGTCCTTGTGACTAGGCCTATTGTGCCAGAACACCTTCATGCTTGATTCTCTGAAATCATGGCTTATAAATTAAACTTGGCTACGCGACCAGGCCATTTGTGCTATTATTAACTTGTAAATTAGGATTTATGATGAAAATCCTGAATGAAATAAATATCCATTCCTTCCCTGCCAATATACATAGTAAAAAGAATCTTAAAGGTACGACCTAGCCAATACGTCGTTCCAGACAAGGCCAAGATGGTAGAACCTATTCAAAGGATTCAAATCCTTGTAACATTGTAAATATGTTAACACTCCTGGCAACAGTGATGCGATAAAATCACACTTGTCATCTTTATATTAGGAAATTTTTTCCAAGCCCCTTTTTAGCAAAAGCGATCAATGGGAATCATGGCTATTAATTTATCAAAATTGGACAATTCGTCATATACTTAAACCCATTATTGCTACGTGGTTTGTAGCCCTCAAAGCTTCACCATGGCTGACTCCTCCGAAGCTCGCAATCATCCAGTTAATCAGGAAGATGATGCAAGACTGAAATTAATAAGCACCGGGTTACAGGCTATGATCGAAATAGCCGTAAGCAACGCTGCGGACCGTGTGTTGAAGGATCTTAAGCGAAAGTGCGATGATACCCCAAATAAAAGTTACAAGAAGGGTAAGACCGGTTCAAGCTATAACCAGTCCAAACCAAAGGAGGCAAAACCCGAATGTAAAACCTGCAAAAGAAGACACTGGGGACAGTGTCGATCAAAACAAAAGATAAAGCAATGTGGCATCTGTAAAAGAGCTGGCCACCAGTCCCACGAATGTAGGGACATAAAGAATGCAAACTGTTTCAGCTGCGGCGAAAAGGGCCACATCAGTACTAATTGCCCTAAGACTGCCAAGGAAAGAGCAACTAAGTCTGGGAAGGATTTGAAAGTCAAACTACAGGCCAGTGAAAAGACCAGGTGCGAAACCTGTAAGAAATACCATCTTGGGAAATGCAGATTTGAGTCTCAGCCTCTACCGTGTGGAATTTGCAAGTCTAAGGAACATAAAACCCTGGATTGCAAGAAGTTAAAAGATGCTACATGCTACAACTGCAACGAGAAGGGGCACATAAAGACCAACTGCCCTAAGTACGCAAGGAAGCCCGAGTAGGCCAAAAGAACAAACGCACGAGTTATCAGGAGGAACGCCCAAGAGATGATGCAGAATAATAATAGTATAATATGTACCTTTCCTTATCAAACAGTTTATGAAGAAACTTATTTGATACTGGCAAACATTTTTATGAATGATAAATATTGAGTGTGGTTGTCTCCGCTGTCCTTGTTTCGTTAATAAGAGGACCGATATAGTAATAGGAAAGGATTGGTCGTCTTGTGACCAAACCCATATTGTGGGTAATAAAGAAGCAAATAACTATCAAGACTCCTTATAAGACAATCCTCATAAATTATATATATCCGTGTGATTAATTAATATTAATCAATATATAACCGGCCGTCCCCGGAATCGAACCTGGGTCTAGGCCGCACCCTTCGCGCGCCTAACCAACCGAGCTAGGTGCCTAGTTTGTGAAAATCTCCATTCTGATTAAATATAAACACATGTTGATGGTATCTCTTTAATCTCTAAAGATTTCGAATACCAAATGGTATGATAAAAGCGCTATATGAGGATTGGTGTATCTTAATAAGTTCCATAGATTGCTTCCATGCCTGATCAGTATGGAGGTTTAATGCATGGAACCACAAGGATATCTCAATAATCATATGGCACTAAAGTCAACTAAAAGTATTCAAAAGAGATATCCAGCATGGAATTGTCCAAGTAAATATTCCCGATTAAGGAACTCGTGGACTAGTAACATGAAAGTGTCACTTATTGGACACAAGAAATGATGAGTGAAATGGAGCCTGAGATATGGAAATCTCTGTAACGTCCTTGTACTTTGATTATCTTCTTCTAAGTTTACCCTGTTTACCTCCCTAGAGGCAGGTAGAGTTAAGATTAACATCCCGCTCCGGGTTAGAGTGTTGTAAGAACTCCATGTTGATTATGGGATAACCGAAAACCTGATTAGGTAAATTTTAAAATAGGAGATTCATATAGCCTAACTCGATATTCCGAGAGTTTGATATTGTTAAATAAGAAAGACGGTTCATTTTGCTTATGCATTATTTACCGCAACCCTAATTAGGCAACAATTAAGAAATTGCCATCAGCTGCTCTGAATCGTCGATTTATTCGACTAACTACAAGGATCAACCAATCCTTAAAATTAGTTAAGTAGTGGTTGGAATAACCATCTCACCTTAAGGTAAGTATCAAGGCTGCTTCTTTTGAGACCTTGTATAAATGACATGTTAAACGTTTAGTGTTAGGACAATAGATTGGTAAGTCCAATTATCTGGATCTGAAAGTTGCACTGGAAACAACGAACAAGATCATACAAATTCCTAACCATCTGAAAGTTGCCATTATTAGGAAGAGGATACTTCCTTTTTCGGTAAATCTCGGGCCGAGATTTCTTTTAAGGGGGTGAGGATGTAACACCCCGAAAATTCACGTCCTATAATGTAATGACACGTGTCATAAGTTTGAACGTGCGAAAGAATGTTCAGAAAGGACTAAAGTTGACAAACGTGGAAATTATATGAAAATACGGATTCTAAGTGTCAACAGTGAATAAATATACTTCATAATAACCCTACATGATGTTTATAACATCAAACGAATAAATCATGGATCATACGAAGCTAAAAGTGAGAGATTACAAACTACAGGGGTTAAATATGTCAACATGTTAAAGATATACCTCTGAGTGACCTTTTGACAAACCCGAAGCTTTGTAAATGTAAATTATGCTCACTAGAATGCATGATTAAAATTTCATAAAGTTTCGTTACCGTATGAGCAAGTTGTGATCAAATTCGTTTACAAGGGTTAAAAGCGTTAACGTTGAAAGTTTGGACTTTTCGGGTTAACCGGAAATGTCCAGGGACTTGGTAAAGTGGGTACAAGTCCTAAAGCCCTTGTAAATAAATAAGAAAGGGTCAAATTGCAATATATAAAGGTTACTTGACCTTTCGGAAGAGCCAAGAGTCAATTATGCAAAGAATGGAAAATGTGAAGGCTGATCAGAAGCCTAGCGGGGCGCTACACTATAAGTGTAGCGGTGCGCTACCAGCCTAGCGGGGCTACACCAGAAGCGTAGCGGTGCGCTACCAGTCTGCCAGCGACCAGAAACAGGCTGTTGCCTGTTTTACGCCATTTCAACCCATATAACCGGTTTTACTTGACCCCTAGACACCCCTAAGCCTCTAGGACACATGTTGCAAGCTTGTGGTAGGTCTTAGACCTTGTTGTCAACATTTTGTGGTGTGTGCACAAGTATAAAAGGCCTTCAATGTCTCATTCTTTCACCATTCTTTGTCTGGCCATTTGAGGAGCTTCCAACCTGCCTTCAAGTGTTCACTAGTCATCCATTGATCACTTGTAAGTTGCCTAACCCTTCTAATTTCAGTTTAGCTTGGTATTTAGCGTAAAAGTCAATATATCGTAATTTACGGTTGACTTCGTGATTAAGTATCGATAGCTCAGTCGTAACCCGAATTGAAAGTACCGTTAGATAGGTAATTATATGGGTATTAAACCCTTGTAGGGGCACGTACCGATTCCAGACCTAACTAGGTCGTTTGTCGAGTCAAAGGTTGACCGAAAAAGTCAACAGAAATGTAATTTATGATTTAATGCACGATTTGCAATCCGAGAGGCGTGTAATCTGTTTTAATCTTAATATAACTTGGTAATAAGTATAAAAACTTGTTTACGCTTGTCCGACTCGACAGATTTCTGTTTAAACCCGGTTCGGAACCGAAAGTCGCAAAACTTTGACTTTTGCTTTGACTTCGCTTCTGACCCGTTTTAAATTTGATTCGGTATTGCCTTAGTACTTCATTAGGATTGGGTTATATGATAGTATAAGCCTCGGTACTTGTTTCATTGATTATCCGATGAATGCACACGTTTCCGTTAATCGCTTAAATTAGACCATAATGCCCTTATGACCCTACAACGAGAATTTTGAAAATGTGGAAGTACAATAATCTTAGTTACTGATTATTAAACATGTACGTAAATTTTCACGTCAATCGGAGGTCTAGATTAGGAGATATGCGCATTAGCGTAAATATTAAGCTTTTTAATAATTAAACGGCGCGATTAGCGCATAGCCTATCTAAACCCGATTTTCGGTACCAAACCTTTTCCCCACTGATGTTAAATAATATTTCGGGATTTTTGAAGATTTTTAATTATTTTTAAACTGATCATAAGCTAGGATTAGTGTCTTATTTCGGTAATACCGAATATAACCTTTTCGCGCATAAAATGAGTTTTATAAATCCTTTTGACGCGAATCCAATTACTACTGATTTTAAATAATAAATAAATTATTTTGAACCCATTTAACTGTTTTAAAAAAACTCAGAATCCTATTTAAACCCGTAAGTCGCTTAAAACGACTTTATACGCGTATTATACGCGTAGTTTGGGTTTAAAACCATTTTGCCACGTAAGACTAAATACCTACTGATATAACATATTAAAATAGGTAGTTTTACTGATTACTTCAGTCCCGAACATCAGGGTTACGTTAAATCCCTTTTTAATCTTTAAAATGACCAAAATACCCCTACGGGGCATAATTAAGAATTAAACTCGTTTCGGGCATTGTGGAAGGTATCATTGTGATATCACAACATATTTTAAGCATATTAACTTAGGAAACCTGTTCGCAACCCATTCGGTTACCTGTTACGCGCTATTCGCGTTCGGATCGGTTTATATAACTAGTTTATATAAATTAGCCGAAACGGGTCAAACCTTATCGGTTTTGTCTCAAATTTCAGAGTGTGTATTAAATACCCATATTAAGCAAGTCTCCGAACTTGTCGGGTCTAAATCACATTCTATCCGGTCTTCGCTTAATCGTGCGTACGAACCGTATCTTCGAAACTAGCCGGTCTAAGCTTAAGCTTAATTAAAGACCCGTTAGGATTCTAATAGGTTATTATAAACCTTCGTTCCAGATTAGGAGTACCGGTAAAAGCTACGTGCGTTTGCTTATTGTGGTTATACTTTGCATCAGGTAAATACTTTTAACTTATTTTCCCTATACGGGCTTGGGTTACGGTACATAGCGTACCGCTTGATCGGGCATCAAATCTTCCACGCTTAGTGGTTAATTGAATAATTTGATCGGCTCGTTTTAAACAGATGTGTTTACTTTACAGCCTTTGGGGGGTTAATGACCATGTCCCGGATATCCTCGGCATTATCTTACGAGATTGCCACGACCTGAGCACGGGGTGTAGGCGTACTCCCGTGTATAACTCACTTGCAGTGGTGTGTCTATTGATCTTTAACCCGGATACGTCCGGGCTACTGAACGCATAAGTAACATGTAATTCGTTCACAAGATTGTTATAATATCAAAACAATTCTCCCAAGTTAAACAAAATGTTTATGCCATGTGCATCCAAACTAATTTTTAATCATTTTATGAAATGAGTCAGTTGAATGTATTTACCAGTGTAAACTGACGTATTTTCCCAAAAAGATTAAATGCAGGTACTAGGCGAAATAGGCTGGGAGTCTCCTAAGCATCACTAGAAGTCTCGCAAACTTAAGATGCCGATGTCTGTTGAACCATAAACAATATTTTTATTCGATCCTACTGTGGATAAACACCGGATAATTGTGACTTTGTTTACAATAATAAATTCGGTTGTATCTTATTTAAATTTGCTTCCGCTGTGCATCATTATATTGTGTTGTTTGACTATTACGTTGCCAACCACGTCACGATACTCCCCCACCGGGCCCACCGGTGACACGTGGAAATCGGGGTGTGACAGGTTGGTATCAGAGCCAACACTGAGTGAATTAAACACTAGTCTTTTGTGTTTAATCTCAGTTACACAATTGCACAATCTAAACTTCTGAGTCTAGACTTAATTTAGGAATATTCTCAATCCTAATCTAGAAATTTTTGCTTCCAAATTTTTTATTGGATACGTCGCCGAGCGAAGAAGCCGTAATAGGAATTCTCCACGTCTGGAGCCTTGAGATGCTGAGTTTCGTACCGCGACCAGGATAAAACGTGCAACCACGGAGAAAGCATTCAGGAAATGAATGAAGAAGCAACTCCTTTTGCAAAAGATCGTTTCTTAATAGTCCTTCTAAGGACATATTTATTTTTCAGTCCCTTCGAGGACGACATTATTCTTTTGAAGACCCATTTAGGGCAACCCTATACTTGTTTAAAATTTTTAAAGGAACGATTATGTTTAAAACGTCATTCCTATATTATAAGATCTACCATTATAATAAAATGGCAAAACCTAAAAAGGGACAAGACCTAGCCACGTGTCATTTTAAGACCGGGCCAAGATGGTAGTTCCATAATTAGATTAAGATCCATATTAAAACCTCAATTTAAAAATTGTTCTGCGTTAATTATTAATTAAGAGTCTTAAGAGTGAAACCTAGCTTGAGTGTCCTTTTAAAGACCTGGCCAAGATGGTAAGACCTGTTTAAAAGATTCAAATCCCTGTTAACATCTGTGAACATGTTAACACTCCTGGCAGATGTGACTCATTAAAATCACACACGTCATTTATAAAAGGATTCTTTAGAAGATTCCTAACCCAGTTTAATGAACTCTGAATCCTGGGTTTACATCACCAATTAAGATGATCATATTTTAACCATACGTGGTTACATAGTGCCTACGGGCTATAGTTAATGTCCTCTGCGACTAAAGACAGTAATAATCTATGACCCTGTCTAACAAAGGTAATAAAATATAATAAAACCTTAAAAGCCTTGATTCTCCGAAATCATAGCTTATAATTTATAAATGTCCTTGTGACTAGGCCTATTGTGCCAGAACACCTTCATGCTTGATTCTCTGAAATCATGGCTTATAAATTAAACTTGGCTACGCGACCAGGCCATTTGTGCTATTATTAACTTGTAAATTAGGATTTATGATGAAAATCCTGAATGAAATAAATATCCATTCCTTCCCTGCCAATATACATAGTAAAAAGAATCTTAAAGGTACGACCTAGCCAATACGTCGTTCCAGACAAGGCCAAGATGGTAGAACCTATTCAAAGGATTCAAATCCTTGTAACATTGTAAATATGTTAACACTCCTGGCAACAGTGATGCGATAAAATCACACTTGTCATCTTTATATTAGGAAATTTTTTCCAAGCCCCTTTTTAGCAAAAGCGATCAATGGGAATCATGGCTATTAATTTATCAAAATTGGACAATTCGTCATATACTTAAACCCATTATTGCTACGTGGTTTGTAGCCCTCAAAGCTTCACCATGGCTGACTCCTCCGAAGCTCGCAATCATCCAGTTAATCAGGAAGATGATGCAAGACTGAAATTAATAAGCACCGGGTTACAGGCTATGATCGAAATAGCCGTAAGCAACGCTGCGGACCGTGTGTTGAAGGATCTTAAGCGAAAGTGCGATGATACCCCAAATAAAAGTTACAAGAAGGGTAAGACCGGTTCAAGCTATAACCAGTCCAAACCAAAGGAGGCAAAACCCGAATGTAAAACCTGCAAAAGAAACACTTTCTAATGAGCGCAAGAATTGGAAAGAATCTTGGGCCAAACAGAATGAAACGTTGTTTCGTGTTCGTCAGGAGCTGACTAATGTCAAGGCAGCGAATGCTGCTTTGTTCAAGGAGAAGGCCGCAGCTGAGGCGGTTGCCAAAGAGGCCACGGAGGCGGGGGCCCGCACTGCCAAGGCTCTTGAAGAGGCAAATGCTGACCGCACCAACTTAAACAAGACTGTTAAGGGCCTCCAGGTATGAGTTTCTTTTGCTCTTGAATTTGTATATTTGTTCCACAAGTATGATTGATTATCTTTGTATACTTGTGTTTTCCTTGTTGAAAGACTGAAGTGCAGAGCCGGGTGACCATTATTGAGGAGGTCACTGCCTGCGCTGTTGAAGCTGAAGTGCGGGCAAGGGAGGCTGCTGAGGCTAGAGACAGCCTAACTTCTTCCTTTGAGCAGTTGAAGGCTGATCGTGACTGGATGTGTTATCACGGTATCGGGCATGTAAGTATCCGTTGCCTTTGCTATCTTTTTAGGTTTGCCTTTGCTAACTTTATTGCTTGTACTTTGCAGATTGTTAGTGCTATCCTCGACGCACCTGAGAACGCAGCTGCTGTAGATGAGATTAGGCTGCGCGCGCGGGAGGCTGGTTTTAAAGCTGGCTACAACCGATGCATCAGTCATGTGAACCTTTTATCCCAAGGCAAATTTACTGATGAAAGGTCTGGGTTCCATGGCGTGGATACTGAAGCGCGTCTTGCTGCCGCTCTTGCAGCTTACAACGACATGTCCATTTCTGCCCTTGAGAAAGTTGATAAATGCTTGGACGCGGAGGACTATGTGGACCGCTTGCGGTTGTTGTATGTTGATGAGGAAGAGGAGGAAGAGACCGCTGGTGATGGCAAGGGTGGTGCGGGTTCCAGCGGTACAAAGAAGGACTAGGTTGGCCTGTGTGCCCTTTTTTGTTTCCTCGATGTAAATGTTAGAAATTTTATGTAAATCTCTTGTGCACCGCGTAGGTGTAGAAATTTTTTGAATATAAAGTTTTAACCGTTTTGTTCAAGTTATACAAGTGTTTTTACTACTTGCACGTTTGAACTTGTATGAGTTATTGTTATTGTGAATAGCACTAAGTCTGAATTTACCTTTTTGTAGGATCGTTGTGCGACCTGAATGAGTCGTTCAGAAGAGCTTATATTCGAATCTAAGGCGGAATTCAGAGAAACGGACTTGTTTACAGCTTGATACAATTTAAATGTCTCTATTATTGATATAACACTGATTTACAACATGGAGACAATTCGGCAGCACTTCGTTACCGAATCAGAAAAGTTACAAATGACAACCTAGACTCAGGTATTTATAGGCATGTAATTTCGCACGGAATAGCCAAGGGTAATTTCGTGCGAAATAACCACTGGTAATTTCGTGTGAAATAGCCTTTGGCTATTTCGTGCGAAATAGCTATAACTCACACGAAACTCAGTTTCTAGCATCCCGAGCACTGGTTTATCCTATCTTGTTACACGACTCGATACAAGGCGAAGTCAACAAACATAGTGCACTAACACTTTTGCATATCTAGGTGATATGCAAAGTATGAAGAACTCTACTGGCTGTAAAGCGCGGTTGAGTATGCTCTATACCTTTGTCGTATGAGCATTAATCAATTCCTGTTTTTATCCCGTTAGGGTTTGGGAATTGTTTAGGCTTTGTGAAAACCGTATGTGCGTATCCAGCCGGATAGACATTTAACGTTTTGCCTTTGCTGGCCTATTACAATATTTGTGTGTGGTTACCACTTTGTGTGGGTATCGCGAATGAAGATTTTGCCAATCTGTTTTTGCAGATACCGCACAGTGGAACATGCTTTTGTAATAGAAGGAAATAAACAATATTGCATTGAATCGTTCATTTATTTATTTGCAAATGGCCTGCGGCCCGATAGGTTACATGGTGAATGTAAAAACATGGCTTACATGTAATAGCGTCGAAGCTGTTGTGCATTCCATGTGCGTGCGATAGGTTCGCCCTCTAATGTTTGCAGTTTATACGCGCCTTTGCCCAGGACCTCCTGGATGAGGTAGGGTCCTTCCCACTTGGGAGCAAGTTTCACTTGGTGTTCAGCGTTAGATGCTTTGTTATCGCGAAGGACGTAGTCTCCCGGGTTAAAAGTACAAACGCGGACGCGTGAATTGTAGTACTTTTCAAGCTTGGTTTTGTACTTGGCCTCGTTGATGGCAGCGTTTTCACGCCTTTCTTCTAGGAGGTCCAAATTATACCTGCGCTCCTCACTGTTGTCTATTTTGTCGATAGCCAACATTCGGGGTGAGGGGAGACCTACTTCCGCGGGGATCACCGCTTCTGAGCCGTAGACCAGGCTGAAGGGTGTCTCATCGTGACTTATTTTTGGGCTTGTCCTGTGGGCCCATAATATACTCGGGAGTTCATCGACTCAGCCACGTCTGGCTGTTCCCAACCGTGCTTTGATGCCTTCGACTAAACTTTTATTGATACTCTCGACTTGGCCATTTCCTTGCGAATGCGCCACTGAGGAGAATATGTGTTCAATGTTTAGTTCCTTTAGCCATTTTTTAAAGTCATCGGCAGCGAAGTTGGTGCCGTTGTCGGTAACGATGCACATCGGTAGACCGAAACGGCAGATGATATGTTCCCAGACGAATTTCCTTGTTATCATAGCGGTGGTTGAGGCGAGCGGTTTTGCCTCTACCCATTTTGTAAAGTAATCAACAGCCACTATGATAAATTTCACCGCACCTGGTGCATCCGGAAATGGTCCCACCACATCGATTGCCCATTTTTGGAATGGCCATGCGGTGGTGACGGGGATGAGGTTGTTCTTGGGGCGCAAGGTCTTGGGGGCATGCCGCTGACAATTGAAACACTTGCGCAGGACTTTGACCGCATCCAGGTGCATACCGGGCCAGTAGTACCCGACGTTCATAATCTTGGCCACCACCATGTGTGGGCCCGCGTGTATGCCACAGATTCCCTCATGTATCTCTCTGTTAAGGTACATGGCATCTTGGGGGTCGACGCATCGTAGGAGTGGCCCTAGGTATGATTTACGGTATAAAATACCGTCTCCCATTTGATAATGACACGCCTTGTATTGCAACTTACGTGCCTCTTCCTTGCTTTTGGGAGTAACTCCTGATTGCAAGTATGCAATGATTGGTGTCATCCAGGATGTTGTACTGTACTGGATGACATTGACTTGGCGCAGGGGTACTGAGGGATTTTGCAGAACCTCGATGCGTATCTCCTTTGCTAGATGTTGGAAGCTAGTGGATGCGAGTTTTGACAGTGCATCCGCGGGCTTGTTTTCACTTTTGTTAATATGGCGAATATTGAAGGAAGTGAATTTTGACTTCAGTTGCAAGGCTTGTTCGAGGTAGAGTATCATGATGTCCCCTTTTGCGGCATAGTCGCCGCGCACCTGACCTGCAACCAATAATGAGTCGATGTGTGCTTCCAAATGTTGGACGCCGAGTTTGACTGCTAGTCGTAGCCCTGCCAGTAGAGCCTCATACTCTGCCTCGTTATTTGTGCTTTTAAATCGGGGCGGATTGCATAGGTAAGCTCTTGGCCATCGGGGCTGACGAGTCGCAGACCCGCACCTGCACCATTCTTGTTGGATGCACCATCAGTATATAGTGCCCAGGTTTCTGAGGAGGATGGTGGTAGTGTAGGGTTTTGTTCTTCTTCGCATTCCTAAATGCGATTTGCCGGTACTTCGTCAACGAAATCAGCTAGAACTTGGCCTTTGATTGTGGGGCGCGGCTTATAGATCAGCGTGTGCGCGCCTAGTTCAATGGCCCATTTTGCTAATCTCCCAGAAATGTCGGGTTTCGATAGGATCGGCCCGATCCTGTAGTTGGTTAACACCGTGATGACGTGATTTGCAAAATAACGTCATAATCGTCTTGATGCGTGCACTAGTGCCAGTATTAACTTCTCCATGATGGAATATCTTGTCTCTGGGTCGTTGAGAATTTTGCTGATATAATAGATGGGTGTTTGAACTCCCTCTCGTTCCACTATGAGTATCGCGCCTACCGCGTTATCTGCGGCGGATAGGTACAAGATAAGTGGCTCTTTCTTGCGTGGTGCGGTTAGAGTTGGGAGTTGAATCAAACACTCTTTCATCTCCCGGAAAGCGTTTTCGGCCTCTGCGATCCATTGGAATTGCTCCTTTTTTAAGCAGTTCCGCAGGGTCTTGATGAAAGGATAAGACTTAGCTGCATGGTTGGCTAAGAATCTATTCAGTGCGGCTAGCCTGCCGGCTAGTCGTTGCATTTCTTTCATCGTGGAAGGCGATGGCATGCGCTCGATTGCCTGAACTTTTTCCGGGTTCACCTTGAATCCATCTTTGGTGACGATGAATCCCAGGAACTTGCCTTCCTCCATTCCAAACGAGCATTTCCCTGGATTGAGCTTCATATTGATGCTGCGCAGAGTTTGGAATGTTCTTTCGATATCATTGAGCATGGTATCCTCTTCCATGCTCATGACGACTAGGTCGTGCATGTAGGTCTCGACACTTTTGCTGATTTGATCACCAAAAGTGTCGTTCATCAATTTTTGGTAGGTTGTGCCTGCGTTGCGCAAGCCGAACGACATTTTTGTATAACAGTAATTCCCGGTAGGTGTGCGGAATGCCGTTTTATCTTCGTCCTCGATTGCCATCTGTACCTGGTGATAGCCTTTGTAACAATTGAGGAAACACTTCCATCAGAATGGTGCGAGGTTGTCGACTTTCTCGTCGATCTCTGGAAGTGCGTAACAATCCTTGGGGAAAGCTTTGTTGAGATCTTTATAATTGACGCACATGCGCCACCCCCGGTTGGTTTTTCTACCATGACTGGGTTGGACAACCAAGTCTGGTATTTGACTTCCCGCAGGATGCCTGCGGAGAGCAGTTCTTTGACCTGCTCATGCATCGCCTTGTTCTTTGCGGATCCAAGGTGGCGTTGGCCTTGGATCACCGGCTTGATACCTGGCAAGGTGTTCAAGAAATGTTGCACAACTTCGCGTGGTACCCCAAACATGTCTGCGGGTGTCCATGCGAAAATATCTTGGTTTCTGAAGAGGAGTTGCTTCAGGCGCGCTCTGATGTTGTGGGACAAGGCGTGGCCCAATGTGACCGTTTGCTCTGGGTGTCTTGCGTTAAGAACCCATTTTTCTGGTTGGGTGTTGGGGGTAGGCCTTGCTATCTTGGTCGGACGCAGTTCGTCCGACGACATGACCTCTCTGCGTACGTAGATTATCGTGACCCTCGTTTCGGTTGGGAAACCGACAGTAGAGTGGGGTACGAACGTAATCATGTTGAAGTCGCCTTGGGACTCTCTCCCGAGAAACACGTCGTATTTGGAGGTGTGAGGTAAAACCATGAAGTTTACCTCCTCCGTTCATGTGTGCCTTCCGTTGGTGAGGCGCACAGGAAAGGTGATTTGGCCCAGGGGAATACGGTTTCCCCCGCAAATCCGGCCAAAGGGTAGTCTACCGGCTGCAACCGATCCTTGTCTTCTTGATCAAACTGGTTGAAGCACTGCTCGTATATGATATCTGATGTACTGCCCGGGTCGATGAATAGTCGCCCGGTGCAGTAGTGAGCCAGGTAGCCTGTGATAACGATGGCGCGCCTGTCGCGCGGTCCGCCTCGGACTTTTGGAAAGAAAACTTGCTAGTCTTTCCAGTCATTGTCCGATCTTCTTGCCGCCTTGCGCGGCTTTCCTCGTCCTCCATTGATCATGTGGGTTAAGGCCACGTACATGGTCCTCTTACCCGTGGAGGTGCCCTCGTTGTGGGGGGTGATGCGCTTGGTTTGTTTTTACGCGGCTGGCAATAGATGTTACAGCTTCCCCTCTTTTAGGGCTCGCTCAATCTCCAGTCGGAGACTGATGCTGTTGTTTGTTGTGTGGCCCGAGTCCTTGTGTTACTCGTAGTAGAGTGCGAGATCCTGGTTCTTCTTGGACTTCATCGGTTGGGCCGGTCGCAGGAATTGCGCGTCCGTAAGGAGGACGTCGCTTAGCGACTGGTTGATCTCGGTCCAGTTACGGTCCCGAGATTCCTTCTTCGACGCCCGGTTTTCACGTTTGGCGTTGATTGTTGCCCTTGCGTCGGGCTGGTTATTGCGCGGGACATATGGTTTGAGATCGCTGCCGCGATTCCATGTGTCCCGGTTGCGCTTGTTGTTGCGCTTGGGCTCTTGGCGGGAGGACTGGCCTTCCGCTTGGGGCTGTGCCTTTGTGACGTGCGGCTTGAGAGACCGCTGAGTCTGGGCGTACATCTTGACTGCGGCCATGACGACTTCCCATTCTTTGGTAAGCCTTCCTTGCCGGAGATGGTCATAACCATTTCTTCGTCCTTGACGGCTCGAATGAAATGGTTGCGTTCCATTTGGTCTGCAACGCCGCCTATCTCCAGGCACTCTTTGTTGTAACGGACGACAAACGACTCAAGAGATTCGTTGTCTCCGCGCCAGATGTTCATGACGTCCATAGAATCACGTTCGTGACGTCGTTGCTGGCTAAAATGTGCGAGGAACTTTGCTTGCAAGTCCTCAAATAAGGCCAGTAATCCCACTGGCAAAGAATCGAACCAAGCCCTCGCCAGACCTGCGAGGGTCTGGGGGAAAAATGACACTAGGTGGCTCGTCCCACCTGCCGTTGCACCCTGCGCCAGTAAAGATGTTCATGTGATCGTCCGGGTCGGACGAACCTTTGTATTTCCCACTGTTTAATGGGAATTTAGTGGTGGTGACGTCGGCGCGGGCAATTTCCTGGGCGAACTTGGAGTTTTCGGCTGCAGATTTTGGCCTGTAGGGTTGGCTCTGGTGGCGCTTTGTAGCGCGGAGGTATGTGGTGCGGGGTTGAGTGGGAGGAACATAATTGCGTCCTCCTGGCCTACTGCTAGTAGCATGGGACTCCCCGCAGTATGTATGGTCGTCCGGATCGGTACGGCCATATCCTTCATGGTGGGACTGAGGTCCCAACCGGCTATGGATGCCGGGGCCACGGTGGGCTGTTGATTGCCGCCTGTTTTCGCCATGAGAGCCTAGGCGGCTATGTATTGGGCCCCTGCTGCGGGATCCGTATGAGGAATCATCCTCATTAATTGTGCGGACCTCACAGTAAGAGGAGTCGTGGTCTTCTTGCCTACTTCGGGAGGCTGGGTGTGTGGGGTAGGCCCGACAGGTACTTGCGCTTCTGCGCAAGCTCTGTTGTATGTTGCGGCCAGCATAGCTTGTTGTTGGTCATACCAGGCGTGAAGGTTTATGCCTGGAGGTATCACAGAAGCATATTGTGAATGATCTTGTGCGAACGTAAGGGATGCGCCCCCTTGCGTTGATGTGCCAATGTGTTCAGCATTTGGGGCTGGGGGGTGATCCCCGCGGGCCGTGGGTTTGCGGGGTTTAGGTTATCCCCAGTAGTGTTGTTTAGACGATCAGACATGGTCTTGGGAGAGAAAGGAATGTGGAAAAGCGGGCCGCGTAAGAGTTGGCTTAGTCTTACGCGGGCCGCGTCAAAGTATGGGTTGACCGGAAAAGCGTCCAGATCCACGTGTCGACCACGTGGCACACCTACGCATGACACGGATGCCCTAATCTACTACTAGACCTCCACGCGGGCCGCGTAAAGATCGGCTGGAGGTTCACGCGTGCCGCGACAGACTCCAATTTCATCTATATATAGCTTAGCTCAGGAGCTTTCATTCTGTGTCGAAACCAACTTTCAAAAACGAAAATATACTGTCCAAAGGTCGAAATTTCAAAGTAATATAGCGAGGCGTTGCTACGATACAGGGTATTAACTCGATCGCTGCTACGATTCAATGTCCGATTGATGTAAAACTATCCGATGGATGTTTAAGTGCTGCCCACATTAGGGCCATACTTTGTCATTAGTCGTTAATTCGACGGATGTTTAAGTATAGCACTTTGTCATTCGTTGTGAGGGTTTTAGTCTCGTGAGTTATCGTAAATGTTGTATTAGTTACTGACCTAGTTCGTGTGCATTGTTATTTAAATTAGGTTACAAGGCTAATCAGTAGGCTAAACTCTGCCCGTATAAATCTGCAATGTGAGTCATTCTCTTTTATCAAAAAGTATTTTACAATACTCCATTTTCAAATGTTATAATTACAGGGATTAAGTCGTGGTTATCTTGAATCACTGGCTAGTGGGGTATTGTGCACATTACTAATTTCTCACGAGTTAGGCTAATAAATCCTAACAGTGATAAACGTCACTACTTGGGGAAAGACCCAATAGTGGTATGACCATCATCACCAGGTGACACGGCGCCAGATAAAAATAAGATAAAAGCCATTGTAATCGCTCTTATGCTGTAATTTATAACTATGTGTCATTTTGTGCAAAATGAATGATTCACCAGTATTTCCCCGCTGACAAAATATTTTTAAAACATGTTTCTGGCGACCTGCTGTAAATCAAGAAAAACGTGCTACGGAGCACTAACAAGCTTGAAGAGGTGGCTCAATAAAATGAATAAACATGTTTTGAAAAATCAGGGAATTTCCTAGTTAAATTCATCTATTGTAAATTACGGGGTTTATCCCGAATTATGAAATAAAATAATCGGGCATTTTCGAGTTTTAAAAGATCCTGTTGAATCTTCCGCTGTCGCATCATTTAATAAATACCACGGGTTCCTGTCCCGCGGCTCCTGACCGGGTCAAACCGGGGCTGGGGCCGTGACATGAAAAGGTGGTATCAGAGCCACTGATTTAAGCCTCTTAAGTATTTAAGAAATACTTAATTTTACTGATTACCATTTTGTGATTATGTGTTTTGTTAACTGACTACTTGTTAGTTATAGTATGGGTAAGCAAAATCTTTCGGACATCTATCGTCAATTAGATAGTGCACCAAAAGATAAGGGATCCTCATCCCAATCACATTCCTCAAAGTACTCAGTAGATACTGAGGAGGGAATATTTGTTCGTAAGGCACAGTATGAGAAACTACTTACCCCCAATAAAAGACGTTTGATTATTAGAAAAAGTCAAGAGAAAATAAGGAAGTCACAATAAAAAGGAGTGATGAGTAATAAGGAAACTCAGAAAATAGGCAATAGCCCACCATGGGAAGATGAGTTAGATAAACAGTGGGCAGATCTCTACATGTTAGCCACTGTAGCAGTAAATGCTAACTTTTGATTAAATCAACAGTACCCATATCATCTATAAGTCAGAAACTTTGTCCATTAAATAAACATCTTAGTAAGAAAAGATGGACCAAAATAAATTATCCTTAGTATAATTTCAATTGTAATGTACAATCGTAATATTTCCTAGTTTTATTAAATTTAAAATTTTTCAAATTACCTATCTATGATTATGTGAAAATTCAAAATTTGTAACCTAAAATTTTGTGTGTTTCTTCATAAATGCTAAAACAGCATGAATGAATTATCTGAAGCTCTTGAAAATCTCAATCTCTATCCGGTTAAGGTGGAAGTTTCCAAAGACTTTACTGGTTATTATGCCGACGTGGAAGAGCCTATGGAATTTCAAGCTCAGCCACCGGAGAAACCCAAACCAAAGAAAAGGAAAAGAATTGTAGGTTGGAGGCGTGCGCGCAGAAGGAAACCAGCAACTAGGAAAATTCCCAAGATAGAAAATCCCATTGATAAAGGAAAAGGAATAGAGATTGGAGAAAACTCCAAGCAAGAAATTGGGGAAAGTTCTATGCAAACCAAGGAAATGACGTTACAGGAAGAGTTAGATTTCATACTAGCAAGCTGTGATACCCTTAAACCTGTTAATGAAAACCTTTTTACTTATCCTGCTGAAACCCAACTTCCAATAAACTTGGAACCAGCCATCCCAGATCCCCTTGTCAATACCCGACCTCTAGGCCAGACTGTCCTAAATTGGCCAAACCAGCTGATAACAAAGCCAAACCTGCAGAAGGAACTACTAAGAAAAACGTAAGAGCCTTCCAGTTGACTACTCAGGAAGCAGAACTAATTCCTGACGTGATAGCTGGTACGTTCCTAGTTCACGACGTCTATGCAAAAGTATTATTTGACTCTGGTGCAAACCAAAGTTTTATAAATACTTCATTCTGCCAAGCTCTTAATTTACCCTTAACCAACCTTAGGCAGATTCTTACAGTCGAAACAGCAGATGAGAAATCTGTTAAAATAAATAAGGTTGTGCGAGAAGGAAAGATAGAACTTTTAGGTCATAAATTTTCGGCAAACCTGTTACCTATGAATTTAGCCGGATTTGATGTTGTGTTAGGAATGGATTGGCTAGTAGCCAATCATGCTCGAATTCTTTGTGATAAGAATTCCATAGAAATACATACACCCTCAGGAGAATTAGTGGTGATTACAGGAGATAAGCCACGAAGGCCAATGAAATTCATTTCAGTAACGAAATTGGCCAGTTATTCAAGAAAACAAGAAATGGTGTATATGATTTCGGTAATCATTAACACTAAGAGTAAGGAACTTAAGGAAATTCTAGTAGTATCAGAATACCCAGAGGTATTCCCAGAAGAACTACCTGGATTACCACCTGATAGGGAAGTAGAATTTAGAATTCATCTAATTCCTGGAACTACACCGATAGCTAAGGCACCTTATCGGTTAGCCCCCACCAAAATGCTAGAATTGAAAAAGCAATTAGATGAATTATTAAGTAAAGGATTCATACAACCTAGTTCATCCCCGTGGGGAGCTCCAGTGTTGTTTGTAAAGAAGAAAGATGGGTCAATGAGAATGTGCATCGATTATAGGGAATTAAATAAGGTTACAATTAAGAATCGATACCCATTACCTAGGATTGATGATCTATTTGATCAACTTCAAGGAGCTAGATATTTTTCTAAGATAGATTTACGCTCTGGATATCATCAATTGAAAAGAAGAATACATACCTAAAACTGCTTTCAGAACTAGGTATGGTCATTACGAGTTTACAGTCATGCCCTTCGGATTAACAAATGCTCATGCAGCATTTATGGACATGATGAATAGGATCTGTAAACCGTACTTGGATAAATTCGTAATTGTCTTTATCGACGATATACTTATTTATTCCAAAAGCCAGGAAGAACATTGTGAGCACTTGCATGCACTCTTAACATTGTTAAGAAAAGAGAAACTTTATGCCAAATTCTCGAAGTGTGAATTTTGGCTACAAGAAGTGCAATTTTTAGGACACTTGGTGAATCACGAAGGTATTCACGTAGATCCTGCTAAGATAGAAGCGATCACTAAGTGGAAGGTCCCGCAGTCAGCTATGGAAATTAGAAGTTTTATAGGGTTAGCTGGATAATATAGACGTTTTATCAAGGACTTTTCCAAAATAGCTGTACCATTAACAAGCTAACCTGTAAATCAGTTAAGTTTGAATGGGGACCTAGGCAAGAAGAAGCCTTTAGGATTTTAAAGCAAAAGCTAACAAATGCTCCAATTCTAGACTTACCAGAAGGAACAGAAGATTTTGAAGTATATTGTGATGCTTCAAAGCTAGGATTAGGATGTGTGCTAATGCAATGCAAGAAGGTAATTGCGTATGCATCAAGGCAATTGAAAAAGCACGAGGAAAACTATAGGACTCATGATTTAGAATTAGGAGCCATAATTTTTGCCCTTAAGATTTGGAGACATTATCTGTATGGAAGTAAGTTTACTATCTATACAGATCATAAGAGCTTAAGATATATATTTGGGCAAAAAGAATTAAACATGAGGCAAAGGAGATGGATGGAAATCCTAAGTGACTACGACTGTGATATTCAATATCACGAAGGAAAAGCAAACGTAGTTGCTGATGCTTTAAGTCGTAAGTATCATGAAAAGCAAAAGCGAGTTCGTGCTCTCAGATTAAATCTACAATTAGATTTAATGGAGCAACTGAAGAACATTCAAGAAACAGCAATCAAGGATGATGCTGAAGGAATGAAAGGAAGAATAAAAGAATTAGAACAAGGAAGTGATGGAATTTGGAGATTCTACAAGAAAAGGATTTGGGTACCTAAGCAAGGAGAATTAAGAAATAAGATTCTAGAAGAAGCCCATAAATCTAGGTATACCATGCATCCTGGCAACAATAAGATGTACCAAGATTTAAGAAATAATTTCTGGTGGATAGGAATGAAAAAGGACATAGCTAGATATGTTTCTAAGTGTCTTACTTGTTCACAAGTTAAGGCAGAACACCAGAAACCCTCAGGTCTACTACAACAATTAGAAATGCTTGTATGGAAATGGGAACTCATAACAATGGATTTTGTTACTAAGTTGCCCAAAACCAGAAAAGGTAATGATGCAATTTGGGTAATTATAGATCGATTAACCAAATCAGCTCATTTTCTACCCATGAAAGAAACCTTTAGCATGGAAAGGTTAGCCAAATTGTATGTAGATGAAGTTGTATCCTTACATGGAGTTCCACTCTCCATTGTATCAGATAGGGATAGTCGTTTCACTTCCCACTTCTGGACAAGTTTCCAAGAAGCTATGGGAACCTGACTAAAACTAAGCACTGCATATCATCCTCAGACAGACGGACAAAGTGAAAGGACGATCCAAACCCTGGAGGACATACTTAGAGCATGTGTAATAGATTTTGGTGGAAACTGGGATAACCATTTACCCTTAATTGAATTCTCCTATAATAATAGTTATCATTCCAGCATCGAAGCTGCCCCATTCGAAGCACTGTACGGACGTAAGTGTAGAACTCCAGTTTGTTGGGCAGAAATAGGAGAAAGTCAATTATCAGGTCTCGAGATTGTGCAAGAAACTACCGACAAGATTACTCAAATCAAGGGAAGATTAAAGACGGCTCGAGATCGCCAGAAGAGTTATGCAGACAATCGACGCAAGCCGTTAGAATTCCAAGTTGGAGATAAGGTACTATTGAAAGTTTCTCCATGGAAAGGAGTAGTTCGGTTCGGTAAGAAAGGAAAGCTAAGTCCAAGATACGTAGGACCATTCCCAGTAATCCAACGTATAGGACCAGTTGCTTATCGCTTACAACTACCAGAAGAGTTAGTTGGAGTACATGATGTATTTCATGTATCCAACCTCAAGAAATGTCTATCTGACGAATCACTGGTAGTACCTCTTCAAGATGTATAGGTGAATGAAAAGTTAAAATTTGTTGAGAAACCCCTTCAGATAGAAGACAGAAAGATCAAATTTCTCAAACACAAGCGACTAGTACTAGTCAAAGTCAAATGGGATTCTAAAAGAGGGCCCGAGTACACTTGGGAGTTGGAATCGGAGATGAAGCGAAAATATCCTCACTTATTTCAATAAATCTCGAGGACGAGATTTTAAATAAGGTGGGGAGAATGTAAGGACTCTCAAAAGTGTCCTAAACTGACCCGTAAGTACAAACCTGGACCCCTGAAACTCTACTGTACATAAAAAACTAAGAAAACCAAGTTTCTGAGTTTCAGGCGGGCCGCGTATGAGTTGGCTTAGTCTTACGCGGGCCGCGTCAAAGTATGGGTTGACCGGACAAGCGTCCAGATCCACGTGTCGACCACGTGGCACACCTACGCATGACACGGATGCCCTAATCTACTACTAGACCTCCACGCGGGCCGCGTAAAGATCGGCCGGAGGTTCACGCGGGCCGCGACAGACTCCAATTTCACCTATAAATAGCTTAGCTCAGGAGCTTTCATTCTGTGTCGAAACCAACTTTCAAAAACGAAAATATACTGTCCAAAGGTCGAAATTTCAAATTAATATAGCGAGGCGCTGCTACGATACAGGGTATTAACTCGATCGCTGCTACGATTCAATGTACGATTGATGTAAAACTATCCGATGGATGTTTAAGTGCTGCCCACATTAGGGCCATACTTTGTCATTAGTCGTTAATTCGACGGATGTTTAAGTATAGCACTTTGTCATTCATTGTGAGGGTTTTAGTCTCGTGAGTTATCGTAAATGTTGTATTAGTTACTGACCTAGTTCGTGTGCATTATTATTTAAATTAGGTTACAAGGCTAATCAGTAGGCTAAACTATGCCCGTATAAATCTACAATGTGAGTCATTCTCTTTTATCAAAAAGTATTTTACAATACTCCATTTTCAAATGTTATAATTACAGGGATTAAGTCGTGGTTATCTTGAATCACTGGCTAGTGGGGTATTGTGCACATTACTAATTTCTCACGAGTTAGGCTAATAAATCCTAACATTGATAAACGTCACTACTTGGGGAAAGACCCAATAGTGGTATGACCATCGTCACCAGGTGACACGGCACCAGATAAAAATAAGATAAAAGCCATTGTAATCGCTCTTATGCTGTAATTTATAACTATGTGTCATTTTGTGCAAAATGAATGATTCACCAGTATTTCCCCGCTGACAAAATATTTTTAAAACATGTTTCAGGCGACCTGCTGTAAATCAAGAAAAACATGATACGGAGCACTAACAAGCTTGAAGAGGTGGCTCAATAAAATGAATAAACATGTTTTGAAAAATCAGGGAATTTCCTAGTTAAATTCCTCTATTGTAAATTACGGGGTTTATCCCGAATTATGAAATAAAATAATCGGGCATTTTCGAGTTTTAAAAGATCCTGTTGAATATTCCGTTGTCGCATCATTTAATAAATACCACGGGTTCCTGTCCCGCGGCTCCTGACCGGGTCAAACCGGGGCTGGGGCCGTGACACGGTGGGCGCCAATGATGAAACAATGGTTAGCTGAGGTGGTTAATCCACTGGTCTCGTCAAGTAGGGTTAATCCCTTCTTTCCGAGGATCGCTCGCTTGATCGTTCGCTGGTTGATCTCCTGCACAAGGAAACAAACTGTGACTCGTAACAAGGAGGATGGTGTGGGGGGTGCTCCTTGTTACCACTCTCCGGCGTGAGAATCAGTAATTTGCTTGGGAAGCAAAGTGTGATAGTAGTAGTAGTGAGAGAGTTGTGAAGAGATACCTCAAACCTGGTTTGGGATGGGTATTTATAGCCGATGAGTGAAGGAGGGTAGTTGAGTGGCTAGTCTGACATCGCACAGCCTCTTGCAAGTGTGTCAGGCCTGTCGGTTACGGTGGTGAGGCCACGCCCTGCTGTGGGGGTTTTTGACAAGGGTAATGGTCACTCGCGGTCATGCTAACGCGAGATCTAGGACCATACCCCTTCAGGCATCTTGTGGTAGGGACGGGATGCGGGCCCAACACTTTTTCGATGCTATCGGGGGCGAGGGCTTAACGACTTCCTCGGGTTTGCTAATGACCATTATTGAAGTTGTCAACTTATGGCTTGGAGGATCCTGCCCTAAGGTGCTGGCTGAGTTTGTTGCCTCGGCCCCCTTACCCCTTTATTGAAACCCGATAAAGGAACTCGACCTATTGTTGTGGGGGGTATCTGGCGAAGGCTAGTTTCCAAGGTGGTAATGAAGAAGGTTGGGAAAACATGGTCCAGTACTTGGGGTACTTTTAATTTGGAGTGGGCACGTCAAATGGTGCAGAGGTGGTGCTTCACTGTGCGAACAGGTTTCTCAACGCCTTTCATGCAGATGGTTCCTTTGGCTTACTTACTGTGAACTTCTCCAATGCGTTCAACGCGGTCGACCGCACAACCTTTCTCAAAGAGGTTTATCAGCACTGCCCATCAATCTATTGGTGGGTCAAATTCCTTTACTCCCAGACTGCTCGATTGTATGTTGGTAATGAGTGTATTGGGGCTACTACCGGAGTGCAACAAGGGGATCCTTTGGGGCCCCTTCTCTTTGCCTTGCCTTACACCCCCTTATTCTCCGGGTGCAGGACCGCTGTAACCTCACGTTTCACGCTTGGTACTTGGACGATGGGACGATTATCGGAAACGCGACTGAGGTTGCTATGGCCTTAGACATCATCAACGAGGAGGGGCCATCTCTAGGGATTTACCTCAGCATTAAGAAAACAGAGGTTTTTTGGCAAACATGTGATGGGCAGAAAGTTCAGATTGGGCTTTTCCCAAGAGGGATTGGCAGACCAGAGAGGGGAGGTTAAGCTTCTTGGTGGATCTGTTAGCCATGACCCTAGCTTTATTGGGGAGAAGGCAGAGCGGTGGCCTATGGGGCGGTTGACCTTATGAAACTCTTGCCCTACCTTGGGGACCTCCAATGTGAATTCCTTCTGCTAAGATGGGGGTTGCTAAGTTACTTTTTGGTTGTGGACTTGTCAACCCAATTTGATGGTGGATGCGGCATCTCGGTTCGATGATGGCTTCCGGGAGGCTATAAAAGACATAGTCGTGGGTGGTTGCCCCTTCTTTGGTGACCTCCAATGGCGTCTGCCATCTCTGCCAATGCGTCTAGGTGGTTTGGGCCTCCTCTCAGTTCGAGATGTTGGGGTTTATCCCTTTGTGGCGTCTAGAGCTCAGTCTTAGGAACTACAGGATCATATCTTTCGAAACAGTGGGGTTGTCGGGCTCGACCGGGACTATCTGTAGGCACTCGAACGCTTAAATGTCTCTCTCCCAGACTTTGATACCAGCGGTTTCTCTAAAAAGGACACCGCCCCCTCGAAGCCACAAAAAACTTTGGCGAATGCTCTATTTAGCAAAATCGCTCAAAGCCTGGGCGAAATTTTTGATTTGTCATCTCACCAGAAGGCGGTGTTGGAGTGCCTGAAGGGTCCACATGTTCAGGATTTTTTGACCGTTATCCTGATTGAGGGGCTGGGACAATGTATGTCAGAAGTAGAATGCCAAGGCATTCTTAAATACCGGCTGATGATCCTTATGTACCCAAAAGATGAAACCTGCCTGATATGCCGTAAAGCTTGTAGAGATAAATACAAAGAGCACGCGGTGAATTGTAAAGAGCTTCCTGGGTTCAAATATCGGCATGACTGGGTGCGAGATGTGTTTGAGGGACATCCTGAGAGGAACTGGGATTTCGGCTAAGAAAGAGGCTTCTGTGAATTTCATTACAAACCCTATGGAAGGGAGATCTAATTTGCGACCAACGGACCTGCTCGTCTTTGGTTGGGCTAGGGGAAACATGCTTGTGTGGACCTCAAGGGGGTATCCCCTCTTGTTGGTTTAAGGGAAAACGGGCTTGTAGCTGGACAAGCAGCAAGAAAGGCAGAATCGAAGAAAGTTGATAAGCACACTAAAGCTTGTACAGAGAACCAACATGTTTTTGTCCATTTTGCCTTTGACACATTTGGCTCTTTAGTGCCAAAAGCTATCCAATTCCAGACCAGGGTCCAATGGCAGGGGCGGACCTACCTCTTTGGTAGGGGTAACCCCCGCTACCCCTTGGTCGGAAAAAATTTGGAAAAATTAGTGTAAATTTCGGAAAAATTTGACGTTTTTTCGAATTCGTTACGGCTTATTTATAAAACGTTACCCCTTGGTCGGAATCCTAGATCCGCCACTGTCCAATGGGGTCATCCACAGCAATCGTTCAGCCCCAGTGGGCAGGGTTTTGTCTTTGGTAGATTAGGGTTTGCAATTCAGAAAGAGGTGGTGGCGCAGCTTTTTGCCCGTCTACCTTCTGTTTTGATGTAACTTGGTAAGTATGAATGAAAAGTAATCGAGATGAAAAAATAAATTGTATTCACCTATAGAGGCTAACAAAACGCAATTCCCCGAAAAGATATCAAAACACGTTCAGTGCTTTGTATAAGATGATTACCAAATGTAGAAAAATAAATGTTATTCGTTGCTTTAAATATAAGACTAAACAAAAAACAGTTAAAACATGAAAAGAACCACCTTATATATAAACATTTTACGTCGTTAACCAGTTCAATCTAAGTCATCAAGTTTAGTTAGTTTGTAATACAAAAATACCCGTTATAAATATTTTTTTTTTAGTTTTTATATAAATAATTATTACATCATCTAGTTTTTAAACCGGTATGATTTAATAACATACTTTCTTACACAAATACGAAACAAGTAAAGACGATTTCACAATCAAACATATTCTTGTCCTGTTAGATTAACATAAGATTATGGTGTAAATTTGCTAGTTCAAAAACTACAAATTACCACATCTAAAATCAAAACAGAATGCCATCAGGAATCAGGGTATTGATGAAAGGTTGATGAGGGGCAATGTTAAAACCGGAATAAATGTCTCAAAAGATTTTCGACCCTTTGTTGGTAGAGGCCAAGTGGTGTTGATATGGATACATACAAACAAAATGGTCTTTCTTAATACCTTTTGTTTGTCCTCTTATTGGACTCTGTGGTCCTTTATTCTACTAACCTTGCTACTACACTATCTTGATGCCATTTGACTTAAAATTTGGAGTTAAATGTCATTTTAGTCCCTATGGTTTGGGCCATTTTTACAGTTTACTCCAAATGTTTTATTTTTCGTCTGTAGGTTCAAAAAGGTTTCACCGTTGCCATTTTAGTCCACTGGGTGAACTTCATCCGTTATTTCCGTTAACGAGAAGGGCAATTCGGTCATTTTATATGGCTGAATTGACCCTCTAGTTAACAGATTTACATATAAAATAACCGAATTAGACTTCTCGTTAACAAAAAAATTGATGAAGTTAACCAAGTGGACTAGAATGGCAACAGTGAAACATTTTTGAACCCACTGGCGAAAAATGAAACATTTGGACTAAACTGTCAAAATTGTCCAAACCACAGGGACTAAAATGGCATTTAATCATCAGGCTTATTGGGCATCTGGTTTGACCAATTCAGTCAAGTCAAACCAAGTCCCCACACACATGTTCCTAGCTTATTTATCAAACCTTCGGGGGCGATTCCAAACACGACATAGTTGGGTCCAATGGGTTCATGTTGTAAACGGGCCAACCCTCCTAATCCAATTACTAAACGCGTCACTTTGAGATTGGGTTACAAAAAAATGGGTCAAACCACCACCCATTTGCGATTAGAACGAAAATAATAATAAGATATAGGATCAACACGAGTCTTGTCTTGGGTTAGAAAACCTCCGGGTTAGGATTGAGTTTTTGGCACACTTAACTAAATGGGTCTTGCTTGGGTTTGGTACCAACCATCACCTAATCCGAACCCAACATTAATTCTAGCAGGTCAAGTTGACCCAGAACATTCTTTTTTTGTCCAAAAGATATATTTAGAAAATAGTGACCAATGTTGCCCATTGACACATTTGACCCGTTTTCTATTAAGCACCTTTTCCATTTTGTCTTAGAGATTACACATTAGTACATACCCTGAATCAACCCGTTTAGAAGTTAACGTCGAACCAACCCATTCACCAAAATGCTGTATTAAACATAATTTGGTTGCTAAGATATAGGTTCACAAGCGTCTCAATTAGGAGCAGTAGGCATCATGAAAAGATCTCGACTTTCTAATAGCTTGGTAACTTCGGACGGATTCTCATCCAACAACTTTCCCAACATGTCTTGTAATGGTCCAGTAGCCGTGTTTTCATGAACAAGGTAAGCGCCACATCCCTGTACATAATCAATGTTTAACTGATAAGTTTACACAATGTGGGTCGGGTAGCATGTTTAAACTGGTTCGGGTCAAAATGGGTGTTTCACTAGGTCAGATCAGGCAGGGCCAGGACAGGCCAACCCAAGCTGCAAGCGTATGGTCATTTTCTTTAAGCTTTTTATAAATAAATAATGTGTTAAATATGATTACAAAATAATGTGTCAAGATGGGTAATTTTATTACGGGTTGAATCAGGTTCGTCTGAGACTGAGTTGGTCAAACCAACGAACATTCTTTTATAAACGTTATATATAATAATAGTGTTACATATGAATACAAAAACTGGTAAAGCAAATTAGGAGGTACTATGCATTGAATACAATTTGAATGACTTTTGAGCACCCGTCGGGCCCTTTGGCCCATTCCATTGTTAGTTAAATCTTCTATGGGTATCTGTTTGACCCATTAGTACTAAAAACATAACACAAATCAACCCATTTGTAAGTAAACGGGTTGAGATTGTCAACCCATTATTTTACTTCATAAAAAAATTGTTAAGACATACCTCAAGATACAATAAGTAACTAGAAGTCGGTTCCCTCAATCTGTTCTGACTCAATTCCTGCAACAATGGGTATTTGAATTAAAAGTTTAAAAGCAAATTAAGTTATAGGAAAGCAGACTGCTTAAAAAAGAAACGCAGTTTTCACCGATTTGAGCAACCACATTTAAAATTGCCGCCAAAAATAAAAAGTCAACTTACAACAACTAGCCGGTTTTAGCAATCGGCTTCATTTTTACCTGTAAAAGTATAAATTACTGATGTTGCACTGGTTGAATTCATGCCCTCGTATTAGTGCCACATATAAAAAGAATTGTTTGTGTGAAAAAAGATCAAGACAAAATTTATTTAAAAGTTTGAAAAATGATTCTTTCCCTTTTAATTTGAATTCACAAATAATTATTAATATTGCAATTATCAGGGTTTAGGTTGGATGTCGTGTGACGAAACTAGTAGGGTGCAAAGCTCACCCTCATGTGAAGCTGCAAATACTTTATATAGTCTATGCAATCATCAATCACATTTGCTTTACTTCCCTGCAGAAACCAACCAAATAGATTAAGTGTCTATCGTAAATTATATAGAAAATCACCGTCTGTTATCAAAAATTGTCTACAGAAGTAAAATGGCTCTATGCTAGCTGAGATAGAATTATCAAGAACTGTGGTTCCACAAACAGCATGACTAGAGGGCAAAGTTTCAACCCATTTGCTTATAAATGGGTCAATTCCCGTTATGCTTTATTTCTATTAGGTAAACAGAAAAATAGCTTAAAAGGAAATAGTTAAACGGGGTGACGGTCACCCAAAGTGGAATTCTTATGCATTAAACCCCTTAATCATTTTATGTGAAAGATCTAAAGTTATCATCCAAACTTAATATTAAAAAAAGAGTAAAATGCCATTTTTATCCCTGAGGTTTGGTCAGTTTTGCGACTTTTGTCCAAAGGTTTGTTTTTCCGCATCGGGATCCAAAAGGTTTAAGATCTTCCCATTTTCATCTGGCTTGTTATCTCCATTCATTCTTCTCCGTTAAGTCAGGGGTATTTCCGTCTTTTTTGTTAACTTAGAAGGTAATTTGGTCTTTTCCACTTTATGTACAATCATTTAGCATAATGTACAAGTATTCAAAAAAAACCTTACTAAATAACAAACAAAAATAATACAGGTAAAAAGACGAAAATACCCCTGACTTAACGGTGAAAATGGATGAAGTTAACGAGCCGGATGAAAATGACAAGGTTTCAAACCTTTTCGATCCAGATGCGGAAAAACAAACATTTGGACGAAAGTCGCAAAACCTCATGGACGAAAATGACATTTTACTCTTAAAAAATTGAAAAAATTTAGACAGCCCCTTTGACAAGTTTATTTTTCTGATCCGTGCAGCACAGTGTGTGTATACACACCTGAAGCAAATGGCCCAGTGCATCTAGTGCTGCTGAAATCCTTGTTCTTCGACGCTGAAATAACAAACAAACTAAATAAACATAATGCAATTGTGTATGATGCTTGCTTGTTTATAAGGTAAAAAGAAGTTTGCAGTTGTCTTTAAAATGGTGAAAATGATCAGGGAAAAAACAAACCGGTATTACAGTTTTGATTGTAAGTGATCTTAATATGGCTTATAAGTTGTATTATATTAGTCTGTTGTTGGGCAATTAAACTTACACGATCTGATTCATAGGCCTTCTTTCTCGAACATGTCTTGCGCGATTTGGTTGGGATTTTTGAGGTTGATGCTGACATGTTTGGTTGGTGTTGAACAACTTCATTCGGTAGTTGCTGTTAAAAAAAATGAAATAACTAAATAGATGACATCATGTCGATTAAAACGAACAAAAAGAAACCATATAAAAAAGATTCATGAGATGGAAATCAAACATATGGATGTAGCTCTGCCTGATGGGCATCCATGCTGAGAAAATATTCTTTAGGCGTA
The DNA here is from genome assembly GCA_030545235.1 of Helianthus tuberosus. Taxonomy (NCBI): domain Eukaryota; kingdom Viridiplantae; phylum Streptophyta; class Magnoliopsida; order Asterales; family Asteraceae; genus Helianthus; species Helianthus tuberosus. The sequence goes on from CM060405.1 coordinate 195,499,006, forward strand.
AAACTGCATCCAATCTCGGTGCTTTCGTATGGCATTCCTCTATCGTTTCCTAACAGATAATCAACATAACTGGGAGCCAAATGCTTGTATCCGGTCCACTGAGGAAGAGAATAGCTATCATGATCTTCTAGTTTTAACAAATGCTGTTGAGAAAAGGTATTTTCCGCTAAATACGGAATATAACTGTGAGTTCCTTGTATATCAGATGGTGGCAACTGTGAATCAGAACTATATTGATATATATGTCCATCCATGTCATCCAGAGTCAAAACTGCATGGTAAGTAATTATAAAAAAAAAAAAATGCATTATTAAAGAAGCCGTAAATTAGCATTCATAGATCCAAAATGGAACATGTCAGATTTAAAATTATGTTCAAATGATCTATTGTGCCACACCAGAAAACACAAAAAAATGCCACAAGTCTGTGGGAAAAATGACCCGCATCACTCGAAAGCCAATGCTCACAGTAGCTCATATATTTAACACTGGAGAAATCATAAACTAGAAGTAATAGTAATAGTGCAGTTTCAATCACCAACTCCAGCAACCAAAAAGGTGATATTTCCGTAAATAAATGGCAATTCTTTACTCACAAAAACAAATCTCTAAACATGATCTCAGGGCCGGACCGGAGCCCGCTCTCCCTGGGGACCAGATTTCGCTATTAAAAAAATTTATATATATTTTTTCAGAAAAATTATATTTTAACTGTCCGTTTTTTCTACTCGCCCCGGGCCCGAATTTTCGGGGATCTCAGGGATGGCCCTGCATGATCTATGTTCTTCCTGATACAACAATTTATTCAACGCACATATGTTCTCCCTGTTTAGGACACCATAAAACCTATTTAAGAAAAAGTACACTATGTAATTATACACTTTTTTAAAAATAATTAAAATTAGGAAGCTAGGCTCCATCTTTCTACTTCTTGGTACATCAAACCTACAAATCTACAATTGTGTTGTAGACATGAGGTATGAAGTAGTTAAACGAGCCGTATTCATGTTTGATACTTGTGTTAATCGCGTCGTTGCTGACCTATTAAACACGATAAGACCTGTTTTGCCTGCCCTAGTTTTCGAGAAAGCACTAAGCACAAACAAAAACAAAAACAAATCTATAAACATCTTCTCCCTAAACATTGCTGAAACATTTTTCCATGAAAATGCAGAAATTTATCATTTAAAACATAAATTTTCCATTAGTCTCTTCAAGAATAAACTACCCAAACAACCATTGAAAACATACAATCTATAATATTAATTAGCAGGTCACAATACAAAATGCAGCTTCTTATTGAACAAATGCAGTATTTATTTAAGTAATCTTAACTAAAACACACAAAAGACAATGGACAGATGAAGTATTTATCTGATTAGATACCGAAGAAACACAATTTTGCATAAAAAAATGGTAAAATTAATGAAGAATTATATTACATATGCATAAAGAGTGAGGTAGAAAGTGAGATTTTGATGAGAGAAACAACTCACGTAGCAGCGACAGAATTAGGGTTTTGATGGAGTGATATTTTGGGGATTTGAATGTATTTTTCTTCTGTGTTTTTGTCACTTTTCCGTACGTACATGCAACATTAATACCATGCGGATGAGACGAGTAAACTAGTTTTTGTCCCGTCCGCGTTGCGGGACAATAAGCCGAATATTTATTTCTCATAACATGTATGTCTGTACACAGGGCAAAATCGTAATTATATTTTGAACTGGAGGCGAAATCATATTTTTAAACTGAGAGCAAAATCATAATTTTGAGCTAGGGGGAAAAACATAATTTCATTTTAAACGGTGGGCAAAAGCGTAAATTTGAGCAGAGGGTGGTATCGTAATTTTGCGCTAGAGAAAAAAACAATATTTTATTTTGAGCTGGGGGCAAAGACGTAATTTTAAATGGAGGGCGAAACCGTAATTTTAAACTGGGAACAAAATTAAAAGTGAGTTTTTGAACCGAGGGCAAAAGCATAATTTTAAGCTAGCGGCAAAATTATAATTTTATTTTGAGCTAGGAGCAAAAACGTAATTTTAAACAAAGGACGAAAGTGTAATTTTAAATTGGGAATAAAATTAAATTAAAACTGGGTTGGTTCAATAGGGAAGTGCCAGGCAAGCTGCGTGGCACTATTCCCTCAAGTTGTGTTTTGTATATATAGGAAATTTCCAGCTCATACATCACTCTTACCCAAAAACAGCATTTAAAAAAAATGCATGATATCGTGGGCCCCACCATTACACCCTCTCCCTCATCTTCCCCGCAAGCGGTAAGTGTTCACCACAAAAAGCCTCCCCGCGCGGCAAAACAGGTGATGGTGGCACTCTCCTCTGGCGACAAATAGCCTCCCCGCATGCTTCCCCGCGTCAACCCCGTTCCCCCTAAGGGTTCAATAATTACAGAATTGCTCCTAGTAGTTGTAATTATTGCACCGTGTGTGTGTGTTAAGTTTCTCGGTTAAGAATGTGTGAAATATCTATTTTTCCCATGAGTTTAAAAAATAAAAAAACAAATAGAAATAAGTGGCCACCACACCCACATCCCACCCTTGTTATTCTTTCCCACTCCACCCATTTAAACCCAAACACCCTGTGCATTACCATCACCAACCACCTCAAGGATAGTAAATTTGTCTGGCCCCACGCCGCACCTCAAGAAAGATCGTGTTACATTTTGACCGAGTTCTTACCTCAGCTTTTCTGGCCAGATTCACACAGGTTAACTTGAGTTTTGGTTGGTAAATAAAACATGTATTCAGTTGCTACTAAAAGTTAACAGCTCCTTGTTGTTTACTTAGTTGAATTTTCTCATCATTCAGTGTCAGGTTTGCTTAGGTTACTAAAGAGAAAACATTGAAATTCCCTCCCAATCCAAACTCACTCCACAAAATTTATCATCTTCCTACTCCATCCAAATTCCCGACAAAACCAAATCACAGTTCAAATTCTAATTAAAGAATCAAATCGAGTTCCGATTCAAAACATAGATTCTTATATATGTATATGTTCGCAATAGCAGGTTCTAACTCCCGAAACTAAAATCGAGTTCGGAAGTTGCTGGAAGGTTCCAAATTTGATATTGTTGTCGACAGGCCAATTAAAGTGGTACCAAAAATCAAAATTGTTGGATGTTTGTTGGTGTCTGGTGCAATTAATTATGGTTTGTTTTTTTCTTGATTATTGTAAGAAGAGGGTGTTCCAAAACCAACAATGAATATGGTTTTGATACTCATTTAGCGAAATTTTCAAAGTTAACGTTTTTGACTTTTTATTTAATAAAACTTTGACTCGTCATTTTGCCTACTTAACATGATCTTTAGAGGGTGTTATCACAATGGATTAACACATTCATTATTACAATCACGTAGCCATGTTCGATTCGAACTTTTGCTTGACCGAAAAGGTCATAACCAAAAGTCAAAACAGTCCTAGATCTAAGTCCCTCAAAACACTTTTATTTAATGGGTTTGTTCTATGTTTGATTCCGAGCAAGATGGTATAATTTTTACCCATTAAGTCCCTCAAAACAGTCCTAGATCTAAGTCCGAAATTTTGTTCAATCGTCAATCATACAAAAACCCAGATCTGTAGCAATCTGTAACACCCTTATTATTATTTAAAGGTTTTCGTATAATTTACGAAAACAAACGAGTAATTCTGATTTCAAATACATTGAAAATACGGGTTCATTAAACTTTATTTACAGAATTAAAAACTATACAACATATTATGGGTGAGTTCGTCATTTTACATAACAACGATACAAAGTGCGGAAGCTTATTTCTTAATCGTGTTCGGTTCTTCGTTGTACTTGCTCGTCCTCCGGTGCTAAAATTATACCTGAAACTCATAAAACATGAGTTGGATTAGTCATACGTAACTTAAAACGTATTTAAACGAGTCCGGGAAGCGAAACTGATTAAAATAAATTTTTTTCGCCAAAACAGGGTTTTTCGCGCCACGCAAAGGAACCCAGTTGCTCCCTCGCGCCACGCGAGGGGGACCGTTTTCCAGCAAGTCTGCAGCTCAGTTCAGCTATGCCAGTTTTTACGAAAACGGCCATAACTTCTTCGTTATTGATCCGTTTTACCCGATTCTTTTTCCTACGCGTCCGTAATTTAATCCTCCATCTTATGGAGTTAAAACCCAATATCCAACAAAATAAATTTTTAGACTTTTAAGCCTTCGACTCATCACCTTTTTACCGAATTTTAACCCGTTTATGCATTTTATCAAACAAACATGATTGTTTGATCCCGATTTCACATGAACCTTATAATTTCAATGTTGTCTATCATATTAGGTTCAATTCACAAGTTTATGTATAATCTTAAACTCGTTTATACTTAAATGATTATTTTGACCCGTTAAGGGTATTTAAGCACTTTTCCGCATACATCATACTCGTCTATTTCTAGCATCTTATTTCCACAATATTTATCAAATAATCTTCCACCACAACTATATGTGTGGTGAATTTAATGTAATGTTCTATGTAATCCGAGCTTTATTTCCTCGGATTGTTATTCTACGGTAAGACCCATATAGAGTCGTTTAACCAAAGTCCTACATCTTTCTCCTTCTTGTACCTATTGTAAGCATTTAATTAAGCATAAAACTCATTTCCAAACTACCGTTAAAGGCCATTTGTTCAATTTAGCTTACAAGGGCGTAATGGTCCATTTTACCTTTCATTTATGATGAAGGACCTTCACTACTTATTTGCCCAAATTTGTACGTTAGCTATAATCATATTTATACGTACCTGGCTCGGGACAACAAATAGACCCGGTTTTGTACCTTGCTTTGATTGTCACTCAATCTATGGCGACGCATTTATCCGATTCGCCAATTGATCCTGTTAACATAAGACTTGACCACCGCATTAGTCGGTATTGTCAAATGGTGTTATCACCACCATTTGACCCATTTGGACTATATACCCAACGTTATCTATTTAAATCAAAAACATGGTTTTTGATGTCCAATTCATATATCCATCCCATCCCGGATTATATTACCAAATCCTTTATCTCTTAAACTCTTTTCTTACTAATTCAACCCATTTTGGCTTACGCCATGGGCACACTTTTAACCTTAATTACATTAGTCGACTCTTGACCAATTTCCATTTTCACCATTTTCCTCATCATTAGATTACACCACAAAGTAATCTTAACAAAAATCCATATTTCAATATTATCGTTATCGCGATTATTTCGTATAGAATAAACGAGTAATCTACATAAGTGCGAAAATTACACTTACCTCTCATCCGGTTTACGCCTTTCTTCATGCGCTTGATTCGTTTAACCGCTTCTTTCTCAAGCCTCCACCTAGCTCGTTAAGCGTCAAACTATTGCCAACATTTACAAGGTGGTTAGACTAGTCATTTAAAAATCACGACCATTCCACCTTACTTATTCTCTATGTCGAAGCTACTATTCGACTTCAAGATTAGTTAACTTAGTTTATTAAAGCTAACTACTTTCAATCACATGATTTACAACATTAAGTTCAAATCAACATGATGATTATAACTCTTCTTGTTTCATATTTCATTTAACTAGCCATATTATTGAAATACGCGTTTCGTTCTAAATTTCAATATTTAGCTTTCTCTTAGGCGTTTTATCAAACACCTAGTGAGCATACTTTTATAAAATTAACAATCAAACTCCATGATTACATATCTTGCCAATTTCAACATCTTTTTACTAAATAATCGTCTAACTCATGGTTAAATGTCAAGATTAACTTCATAGAGTTCAAATAACACTAGTTTGATAATCATGATTCTAGTGTTCATCATGTTTCTACAAAACCCATTAAACACCTAGATAGTGATCATGAGTTTTACTAACATGCACTCAAATCCCTTAGTTTATTAGCTTCAAATCATGCATACATCCTATTTTCACCCAAATAACCATCATTCAAGATCAATTTTTGAACTTCTAGGGTTCATCAAGAATCTGAGATGGAACAAAATACTGAAATTCGACATACCTTATGATCCCATAAGCTTGGTGATTGTTTTTATGTGTTCATGCATACGATTTGGCTATGATTCACCCTTCAATTTGGTGAATTTCTTGAAGTTTAGGGTTGAGTTTTGAGAGCTCCTTGTGGCTCTGATGAAATCTCAGACACCACATACGTATGTGTGGTTTGTGTTTTTTTTATTAAACTTCATTACATTTGCCCATGTTTAGTCCCTCAAGTTTAGAGATTCATAAATGAAACTATAACTCATAGTTTATTATCTAATTACCCATTACTAACTAGGTTAATTTTTACCTAGTTAACTTAGTGGGTTCCGGGAGTTAAAAACCCGTTTTATTTTAAGTCTCGTTGACTCGGGCTCTTATAAACTAGATTCCTTAATTATTTGATTCGCTCGTATTTAATTATTAGGATTTCTTATTTAAATCCAATTATTTACCGGGTTATTTTTACTGCTAACGGTACTTTACCCGTCTTTTAGCATTAACAGAGTTTGATTACCAAACCCGTTTTCGGGGTGTTACAAGTCTACCCCCCTTAAAGAGGTTTCGTCCTCGAAACCTTTCTTACATAGTTCATCGAGTTCTAAACTCGATGCGTTTGACCTGAGTAATCTTTTAAGCATTACTCATACTTTAACCAATTGTTAGTATTACCAGAAGAATTATGGTAATATCTCTTTGGTTACAGAACATCTACGTACCTCATACGACATAATGTAACTTGAAATAACGTAATTCCGTTATTTCTACTAGTTTAGTTAACTTAGCGATATCCATCGCTTTTATATATTATCGAACTCTTTGTGAATCTGTTACCTTGACCCGTTTAAAGGTCTTTAGTGAAATCTTTCACTTTTAGCAACTATTTCTTTTGTTTTCAAATTCATTTATTCAGTTCAGTTACTCCGAATCCTCCGCTTACGATCAAAACAAATTTTCGATTCGAATTGCTGACCTTCACCTGTCTCACTAACTAGACTTATTAGTCCAGTTACTTTTTACCGCTCCCTTGGTTATAATGTGATTCTATTTCATATTGCATTTCCTAACCGTGATCGCGTCACATCATGTTTAATTTATATCAACCTTTCATTTTCGAAAATATCACTTTTCGAATATATCGTCTTGCGCCTATAAGTGTCAAGACTTGAATCTTCCATGCTTACTATTCAAATTCCTATCAGAATTTATATTTGTAAAAACGTTATTTCTTACTAAAACCGAATTTTTAGTTTAGGATCTTCTCTTAACCTTTGTCAATTATCCATACCAGGATATTGACAGTCCATAATTTATTCCTTTATAGTCTTAGTTTTATGCGGGGATTCTCAACTGATTCTCTCGCTTTATCTAATTAACCGCGTTAGTCTGTCAACATGTTTATTTCGCGCTTGTCTTATATTTAACAAGTGCTTTGTATCTGTTATGATAATATCTTGACTTCAAATAGTTTTACCGGCTAGACTAATCAGTCGCCGTCACTTTATACCCCGTCACTCGGGTATACTATTTTGCCACCTCCGGCCTTATGTGTGTATAAGATTTTCTAAATCACTTCATACCACTTATGTTTTGTTAAAACGTTGTTTTTGACTAAAAACCGAATTTTTAGTTTTACGTTTCCTCTTTGCCTCACTAGTTTGCGTTTTTCCTGTATATATTCCTTTATGACCCATCACGTAGGTTCATTAATGTTTCGCGCTTCCATTATTCAGTTTGCGCTTACTTGCACTACTTAGTTTTTATACCTTATTTATCTCGTTTGACTTGTTCCTGTGAAATTTCATCACTTGTGAACATCAAACTCCATTCTTTATTCGACCCGTTCAACCTTGGGCGTTCATCCTGACAACTCGTGCGTTTGTTAAGGAAAGGTACATATTATACTATTATTATTCTGCACCATCTCTTGGGCGTTCATCCTGACAACTCGTGCGTTTGTTCTCTCGGCCTACTCGGGCTTCCTCGCGTACTTAGGGCAGTTGGTCTTTATGTGCCCTTTCTCGTTGCAGTTGTAGCAGGTAGCATCTTTAATCTTCCCGCAATCAACAGTCTTGTGCTCCCTAGACTTGCATATCCCACATGCAGGTGGTCCTGTTTTAGAATTGGACTCCATTCTGCATTTTCCAAAGTGGCGTTTTTGGCAAGTCGAGCACCTTGGCTTTTCCTCTGTCCGCTGACCATTCTTTCCAGACCCAGACCTCTCAGAGTCAGTGTTTCCCTTGTGTTTCTTCTCTGATCCTCGTGAGTTATCACCCTCACGCTTCTTCTTACTTTCTTCAGATTTCTTTAGCGACCTTAGCCTGACCGCATCTAAAGTAAGGGACAGAGAGAGGTCAGCTACTGACCTAAATGTAGTAGGTCTTGAAGCCTTAACACTGGCTTTGATTTCTGGGGGTAAACCCCCAATGAAGCGTGCAATTCGCTTGGGCTCTGGTGTTACAAGGTAAGGGACCAGTCTGGACAGGGTATTAAAACTGGTGAGGTAAGCTTGACAATCTAAGTTTGTCATCACCAAAGATAAGAAATCTGACTCAATCCCCTCAACTTCATGTTGAGGGCAGTAATTTTCCTTAATGAGATTAACAAACTGTTCCCATGACATGCTGTAGAGCGGAATCTTCCCAGCAGCTTGAATGAGAGACTTCCACCATGCCAGTGCCTCTCCTTTGAACGATTGGGATACGTACTTCACGACATCCCTTTCAGCGCAACCGCTGATATCGACAACTGTGTCCATTTCATCCAACCAAATCATACAATCAACCGCCCCTTTTTCCCCAGTAAAATCTCGGGGCTTGCAGGAAACAAAGTACTTATAGTTACAGGATTTGGTATGCGGTTCATTATCGAACACTATCCTCTTGGATGGAGCACTGTGTTCATTAGATGAATGTCGATCGTCATCTTTCTTTAACTCATCTTTCTTTGAGGGCGGCTTGTTATCCGGCTCTGGAGGAGTTTTAGGGATGGATTTAGGGTGGGGTACAGATGAGGCTTCACTATATGTCTCACTATACTCCTGGAATTTCTCCTTCACAGCTTTAGATACAGCTGAGTCAATCAATGTACGAAGTTCTCCTCTGGTTATATTAATCCTTTCATCATCGCGATTTTCCAGAGGGTGACTATTCCCTTCTTCCGACCCCGCCATGTAGTCTTAATTGCTACATAAAAATTAAACAAGGACAAGGTTTTTACGGAAGTTTAAACAGTTTTATCTTTTTGAAAGATTTATTAACCATGTTTTTAATACACATATTGGTTAATTTGATAAATATATAATTATTCAGGATCTTTATTATACTCCTAAATTATAAGTTAATAATAGCACAAAAGGCCTAGTCACTTAGACAAGTTTAATTTATAGGCCTTGATTTTATAGAATCGAGGCTTCAAGGTTTGAATCCAAGTTCATTACCTTTTCTTGACAGGGAGTTGTAGGCTACCACTGTCTTTAGTCCCAGAGGACGTTAGTTATAGCCCGTGGGCACTTCATCCTTAAGGGATGATTATATAAATAAGGGAATTTAGTATATCCCAACATGACTTATGTGATTTTATCATATCACATTTTGTCGAGCATGTTAATATGCTTTCATATGTTTAATAAGGATTTGAATATCTTGAATAGGTTCTACCATCTTGGCCTTGTATGCCGTGACATTTAGGCTAGGTTTTACCTTTAAGATTCTTTTTAATAATTAACGCAGAGCAATCCTAAATTGAACTGTTAACAAGGATCTGAATCTAATTATGGAACTACCATCTTGGCCCTGTCTTAATGTGACACATGGCTAGGTTTTGTCCTTTTTAAATTTTGCCATTTTATTATAATGGTAGATCTTATAATATAGGAATGATACTTTAATTATAATCGTTCCTTTAAAATTTAACAAGTATATGGTTGCCCTAAACGGGACTTCTATAGCAATTGACTTGAAGAATACTTTCCATATTCTATGCATAGGCAAGTCAGAAAAATAACAAAGGAATCAAATAAGGACAAAATAAAACAAATTTTAGAATTTGTCCTATGTTCTTGTCTAGACTCAAGAATGTGCAATTGTGTAACTGAGATTAAACACAAAAGGCTAGTGTTTAATTCACTCAGTGTTGGCTCTGATACCAACCTGTCACACCCCGACTTTCCACGTGTCACCGGTGGGCCCGGTGGGGGAGTATCGTGACGTGGTTGGCAACATAATAGTCAAACAACACAATATATATGAATGCACAGCGGAAGCAAAAGATATTTATTATTACATTCCGAATATGAAGTAATATTCAGTATTACAACGGAAGTAAAGGATCCACAGGCGGATCTTAAAACATATCATTTGTTCAACAGACTTTAGGCGCCTAGAACTTGCAAGATTTCTTATTAGCGCCCTGAGCTTCCAGCCAATTTCGTTCAGTACCTGTCACTTAACCTTTTTGGAAAATACGTCAGTTTTCACTGGTAAATACACTCAACCGACTCATTTGAAAAGAGTTTAAGAAAATTGATTTAGATGCACCAGGCACAAAACCTTTTGACACTTTGATTAAAATGCACAGAGGCACAATTAATCTTTTATAACTTGGGAAAATTATTTGTATATAATCCTGTATACAGTTTTACTTATTTGTCGTCCGTTAGGGCCGGTTTGTAGGGCCGGACTAGATTAACTGACACGCCACAGGTATAATGCCCACGGGCTATCATCCTCTAAGTGGATTACCAGTTCCGGTATAATGCCCACAAGGATGATACCTCGGAGTGGATTACCAGTTTTTACATAATGCAACTGTCAGGTGTATGCCTACACCCCGTGCTTAGGTCGTGGCCATTACTTCGAATGATGCCAAGGATATCCGGGACATGGTCATTAACCCCCAAAGGCCATACACCAAATAATAAAATAATACATATTAAACAGGTTATGTAAGTACATCAATCACAATCCGATTTAAATGACTACATACACCCGACCAAGCGGTACTTTTATAGTACCGTATCCCAAGCCCGTATAGGGAAAATAAGTTAAGAGTATTTACCTGAGCTAGCTCCTGTCTTAATTAGCAAGAATCTAATAACTCAGCCGTATTCACTTAAGTAAGCGTATGTACCATTTACCGAAATGCTCTAGTCTGGAATGATGGTATAAATAATTAATTAGAATGCTAACGGGTCTTTAATTAAGCCTAAGCTTAGACCGGTTAGTCTTACAGGAAGATACGGTTCGTACGCACGATTACGCGAAGACCGAAATAGAATGTGATTTAGACCCGACAAGTTCGGAGACTTGCTTAATTTGGGTATTTAATACACACTTTGAATTTTGAGACAAAACCGGTAAGGTTTGACCCGTTTCGGCTAACTTATATAAACTAGTTATATAAACCGATCCGAACGCGAATAACGCGTAACGGGTATTCATAGAGTCATTTACAGGTTTCCTTAGTTAATATGCCTTAAATATGTTGTGGTATCAGTAGGATACCTTCCATTATGCCCAAAACGAGTTTAATCTCAATTTAAGCCCCGTAGGGGTATTTTGGTCATTTACCTAAGGCATATATATACTACCTGTCATACAACTACTCGAACGATGTGACCATAAGGTCACTTAATGTGTTTGGTCGGATCCTAATGATCGACCAAACGGGTCGGGTTCGAAAGTATAAGCGATTGTTTAGATCGCTTACCTTTACGACCCTATATAAGCACTAAACTAAAAGTGACGAGCTAAGCATGTTGAAACATGCTTGACTAAGTTAGAAAACAAGTTTGGTATCAAAACAAACGGTTTTGATACCCATAAGTAGTTTGGTTACAAAATACGCAAGAATACGTATTCTGGCCGAAACTACGGCTCGTCACTGAGCCTAGATAACGTGGTAATCAGTAGGTATAGTCACTAGGGACTATAACCATCGTGATCACGCTCACGTTATGAAGTTCAAACGAACTTCGCATCGACCATAAACTGGTCAATGCAGAAAGTCAAACAAAGTTTGACTTTCGGACCCGAAAAGCGATAAAAGAACGAAAGAATACTTACGAAGGGTCCCCGCTAGTAAATCTTGATCGAATAGCTCAGGTATGAAGCAATGGCTTCAACTTAGAGCTCTAGGATCAGATTTGTGGGTTTTTGAGTTGTGAGGGGTTGGGTATTTATAGGATATGCACCACCGTTAGGATCGTTTCTTGGAGAAGAGGGCACGATCAAGGCCGTACACTTGTCGGAAGGTTATGGTGCCTAAATTGCCACTAACCATAGGAAATCAACATGTGGCATTGAGATTGGGAGTGCCAAACAGCTGCAACCAGCTGTTTTATACATTTAATCTGGTCAGAAGGGGCCATGCGGCCCGCTTCAGGATGCCCTTAAACTCATGCGGGCCGCCTGAGGGTCCTGATCAGACAACAAGTTTGAAAAATGACAGTTTCAGTCCCTGCACGTGTTTAAGGCCTTTTTCGACACTTCTAAGGCCCGTAAAGCCAACTTTAAGGCCCTAAAATGTTACCTAAACATTGTGGACATGAAACATGCTCAAAAATGTGCCGGGTGATGGTTCGTTTGGTCGTACGAACGCGATGTTCGCTTAATTACGACGGAATGCGCATAAGTGCCAAAAACGATCCAAATGACGCGACGAATGGATTTTTCTTATGGCGAACACTAAAATAAAATATTTTAGTGCTTACATAAATTTTTGGATGACCAGATGTATTCAGAATGTAGGTTATGCGCGAAAATGCAAACTTATGCACTTTTTGACGCTTTTAGTCCCTGATCCTTCTACACTTGATCTTAACATGCTTTCTTGCACTTCGAGCCCTCTAACTTGACTTTTATGGGCCTTAAGACATAAACATACTTTGTTAAGTCCTTGGGTAACTTTATGGTTACCCGAAAAGTCATAAATTTCAACGTTGACGCTTTTAACCCCTCGCACACGAATTTGATCATAACTTTCTCATACGATAACGAAACTTTATGAAATTTTAATCGTGCATTCTAGTGAGCATAATTTACATTTACAAAGCTTCGGGTTTGTCAAAAGGTCACTCAGAGGTATATCTTTAACATGTTGACACATTTAACCCCTGTAGTTTGTAATCTCTCACTTTTAGCTTCGTATGATCCATGATTCATTCTTTTGAAGGTATGAGCATCATGTAGGGTTAATGTACAACATATTTATTCACTGTTGACATTTAGAACTCGTATTTTCATATACTTTTCAAGTTTGTCAACTTTAGTCCCTCTAGGGTATTCTTTCACACATTCAAGCTTATGACACGTGTCAACACTTTATAGGACGTAAATTTTCGGGGTGTTACAGTTACGCGATTTAGTCCTTGGTGAGCATGCTCCACTTGTCATACTTCGGACCGTTCTTCTATCATATCCGTAATTTGTTAAACTCTTGCTATCCTCATCTGCGAGTGTCCTTCAACTAAAACATATACAACAGTTAGTAATTTCAACATTAAAGGATGCCCATATTATAATACAAGGCTTTTCTACTATACGCATCAACACATGTAATTTCGTTGACTATATCTATTCTATATCGTTTTTATTGGTGTAACGTGTTTTACACGATAACTATATGCGTTGTTCTCAACACTTTAATCATACTAAACCTTTGATATACATGTACTTACCGGATTTGCGATCAAGCCTCGAACCGAACACATTTGTCAACAACCTTAAGCTCTGATTACCAACTTGCAACACCCTTATTATTATTTAAAGGTTTTCCTATAATTTACGAAAACAAACGAGTAATTATGATTTCAAATACATTGAAAATACGGGTTCATTAAACTTTATTTACAGAATTAAAAACTATACAACATATTATGGGTGAGTTCGTCATTTTACATAACAACGATACAAAGTGCGGAAGCTTATTTCTTAATCGTGTTCGGTTCTTCGTTGTGCTTGATCGTCCTCCGGTGCTAAAATTATACCTGAAACTCATAAAACATGAGTTGGATTAGTCATACGTAACTTAAAACGTATTTAAACGAGTCCGGGAAGCGAAACTGATTAAAATAAAATTTTTTCGCCAAAACAGGGTTTTTCGCGCCACGCAAAGGAACCCAGTTGCTCCCTCGCGCCACGCGAGGGGGACCGTTTTCCAGCAGGTCTGCAGCTCAGTTCAGTATGCCAGTTTTTATGGAAACGGCCATAACTTCTTCGTTATTGATCCGTTTTACCCGATTCTTTTTCCTACGCGTCCGTAATTTAATCCTCCATCTTATGGAGTTAAAACCCAATATCCAACAAAACAAATTTTTAGACTTTTAAGCCTTCGACTCATCACCTTTTTACCGGATTTTAATCCGTTTATGCATTTTATCAAACAAACATGATTGTTTGATCCCGATTTCACATGAACCTTATAATCTTAAACTCGTTTATACTTAAATGATTATTTTGACCCGTTAAGGGTATTTAAGCACTTTTCCGCATACATCATACTCGTCTATTTCTAGCATCTTATTTCCACAATATTTATCAAATAATCTTCCACCACAACTATATGTGTGGTGAATTTAATGTAATGTTCTATGTAATCCGAGTTTTATTTCCTCGGATTGTTATTCTACGGTAAGACCCATATAGAGTCGTTTAACCAAAGTCCTACATCTTTCTCCTTCTTGTACCTATTGTAAGCATTTAATTAAGCAAAAAACTCATTTCCAAACTACCGTTAAAGGCCATTTGTTCAATTTAGCTTACAAGGGCGTAATGGTTCATTTTACCTTTCATTTATGATGAAGGACCTTCACTACTTATTTGCCAAAATTTGTACGTTAGCTATAATCATATTTATACGTACCTGGCTCGGGACAACAAATAGACCCGGTTTTGTACCTTGCTTTGATTGTCACTCAATCCATGGCGACGCATTTATCCGATTCGCCAATTGATCTTGTTAACATAAGACTTGACCACCGCATTAGTCGGTATTGTCAAATGGTGTTATCACCACCATTTGACCCATTTGGACTATATACCCAACGTTATCTATTTAAATCAAAAACATGGTTTTTGATGTCCAATTCATACATCCATCCCATCCCGGGTTATATTACCAAATCCTTTATCTCTTAAACTCTTTTCTTACTAATTCAACTCATTTCGGCTTACGCCATGGGCACACTTTTAACCTTAATTACATTAGTCGACTCTTGACCAATTTCCATTTTCACCATTTTCCTCATCATTAGATTACACCACAAAGTAATCTTAACAAAAATCCATATTTCAATATTATCGTTATCGCGATTATTTCGTATAGAATAAACGAGTAATCTACATAAGTGCGAAAATTACACTTACCTCTCATCCGGTTTACGCCTTTCTTCACGCGCTTGATTCGTTTAACCGCTTCTTTCTCAAGCCTCCACCTAGCTCGTTAAGCGTCAAACTATTGCCAACATTTACAAGGTGGTTAGACTAGTCATTTAAAAATCATGACCATTCCACCTTACTTATTCTCTATGTCGAAGCTACTATTCGACTTCAAGATTAGTTAACTTAGTTTATTAAAGCTAACTACTTTCAATCACATGATTTACAACATTAAGTTCAAATCAACATGATGATTATAACTCTTCTTGTTTCATATTTCATTTAACTAGCCATATTATTCAAATACGCGTTTCGTTCTAAATTTTAATATTTAGCTTTCTCTTAGGCGTTTTATCAAACACCTAGTGAGCCTACTTTTATAAAATTAACAATCAAACTCCATGATTACATATCTTGCCAATTTCAACATCTTTTTACTAAATAATCGTCTAACTCATGGTTAAATGTCAAGATTAACTTCATAGAGTTCAAATAACACTAGTTTGATAATCATGATTCTAGTGTTCATCATGTTTCTACAAAACCCATTAAACACCTAGATAGTGATCATGAGTTTTACTAACATGCACTCAAATCCCTTAGTTTATTAGCTAGGGTTTATTTCAAATCATGCATACATCCTATTTTCACCCAAATAACCATCATTCAAGATCAATTTTCGAACTTCTAGGGTTCATCAAGAATCTGAGATGGAACAAAATACTGAAATTCGACATACCTTATGATCCCATAAGCTTGGTGATTGTTTTTATGTGTTCATGCATACGATTTGGCTCTGATTCACCCTTCAATTTGGTGAATTTCTTGAAGTTTAGGGTTGAGTTTTGAGAGCTCCTTGTGGCTCTGATGAAATCGCAGACACCACATACGTATGTGTGGTTTGTGTTTTTTTTATTAAACTTCATTACATTTGCCCATGTTTAGTCCCTCAAGTTTAGAGATTCATAAATGAAACTATAACTCATAGTTTATTATCTAATTACCCATTACTAACTAGGTTAATTTTTACCTAGTTAACTTAGTGGGTTCCGGGAGTTAAAAACCCGTTTTATTTTAAGTCCCGTTGACTCGGGCTCTTATAAACTAGATTCCTTAATTCTTTGATTCGCTCGTATTTAATTATTAGGATTTCTTATTTAAATCCAATTATTTACCGGGTTATTTTTACTGCTAACGGTACTTTACCCGTCTTTTAGCATTAACGGAGTTTGATTACCAAACCCGTTTTCGGGGTGTTACACAATCAAACACTCTAACTTAGATCTATGATGTATTCCGACAACACCCATGTGTTTTAATTTCATTTTACACCATTATCTAACCCTAGATCTACATGTTTTTCCCTGTTCTACGCCGACACACAAAAACAGATAAAATCAGGGTAAAAACGGTACAATCACTCACATTCACCATGTTAATAGTTGAGCTGGCCAACTAAAAACACAACATCTAAGTAAAAATGGGCATGTTTGAAGCGAAATCAGGTTTTCACTTACAAGCGAAATCTAATGAATAAACTTCTCAAGCGAAACTGTAACACCCATCTAATTATACTTGAATTTAATAAAAATTCATGCCATTTTATAACAAAAATACCAATTTAACACTACATTCATAAGTCAAGTTCATACGTGACATAAACCCTAGTCAACTAAAAACCAAGTTAGAACATCACAAAAGTCTTATCAATTTGTTTACAACCCAAAAACATAGTCTATTGAAAGGTATAATATTGCGGAAGCTTCAAAAATTGTGTTCGGTTCTTCTAAAACTTGCTTGATCTTCATCCGTAATCTCCGAGTACCTAGAAACTGAAATGTTTTACAAGAAACATTAATAGTGGAGTTCTTAGAAATATTACACAACCGAAACTACGTTCGATACGGATTTGATTAATTGTAAAAATACGAAAATTTACAAAACATTCCTGGCTTTACCGTAACTTACGGCATGACCGTAAGTTATGGTAATCAATTTAATGTCCTGGTCCACCGTAAAACAGGAAAGAACCACCGTAAGACCTTTCTCTCTACCATAAGTTACGGTACTACCGTAACTTACGGTAGTCCCTGGAAATCCCTATTTTGTTTGTTTTGTTAATTTCACTCGAACCCAACTCTCGGATTTCACTTTTCTAACAAACCAATACATTAAATTCTCAAATTTCTAACATGTTATATATATATATATATATTAACCAATATCAAAGATCAATCCTTCATATTCCGGAGCATTAACCATGCTTTACTCGGTTATTCGACCCGTTTGGCTCGTCTAACGAATCCTCCCATATGACGACTACCAACGAGTTTCAACCAAATTTGACCAATCATTCAATATAGCGACATCACCGCTTAACTCAAACAACTTTTATTCTAAAATTCAATTACATATTATATAATCATCAAAATCTACTTAATGTAACGGGTCAAGTTACATACCTTTAAAGCAAGCCCTTCAAACGTGCGTCCACACCGGTTTGCCCGCTAGATGCCCCGGCTTCCTTTCCTATAGAGTTCAATCACCATATGTTTAGAACTCTTTTTGTTTCACATACATAACGCACATTTTGTCATACATCATAATTATGCGTTTTAACTTAACAATTCAGTTTCAAGCCTTCTTTGAGGCATTTCAACAAACACTATAAGGGCAGAATTTTTTATATCTTTCATATTCAAGTTCATAGCTTGCTAATTAGCTAACTTAACATCAATAAAGCCTTTATATAGTATTTAAACATCATATTTTTCTGAAATCACTTTCTATGATCAAATTAGACTAGAATAATCATTCTAAACCCTAGTGTTCATCTTCATCTTGTAAAACCCACAACCCACCTTCAAGGTGTTCATGGAATTTCCTGAAATTGGACATGATTTCACATGTAGTTGTCTAGGTTTCACTTCTAGACACCATATCATCCCTAATCTAACCAAATAACACACATGCAACATCTAATTTCAGATTTTCCAAAATCATGAGAAATTCAAGTTGAGAGATTTCATCAGATTTTACATACCTTAGAATCCTCTTGCGATGAGGATCACAATTCTAAGCTCTAATTTCGATTTCGACTTGGATTAAGCCTTCAATTGATTGATTTAATGAAGTTTTAGGGTTTTGAAGATGGGGTGTCGCCCCCTGCTCCTTCTTGATCGACCAGACACCTCTAAATGGGGTGTTTGGTTTATTTTTATTTGTTTTATCTAATTTAGTTTCAAATTTAACAACTAAGGTCCCTCTACTTTGTTCAACATATCATTTAGTAGCTTTTAACCCTATTATAGGCTATTTCTAGTCTTGTAACTAACTAGGTTAAAAATTCCTAGTTAGTAAATTCTCGTCTATTTATACTTTATAGTTCCAATATAAAGTTTTATATTTTCAGGGTGTTACAAGTCCACCCCCCTTAAAAAGGGTTTCGTCCCCGAAACCGAAGTACGTACCAAATAATGTAGGGTGAAGACGTCGCATCTCCTCTTCGGACTCCCATGTAGTGTCCGAACCTTTCCTATGCTCCCATTTGACTTTGACTTGGTCAATTTGTTTATTTCGTAAATGTTTGACTTTTCGGTCTAAAATCTCCACCGGTCTCACCGCATAATTCAGACTATTATCCACTTCGATATCATCGTAATGGATATAGGCCGTTTCGTCTGCTAGGCACTTTCTTAATTGTGACACGTGGAACGTGCCATGGATCCCACTTAGTTCCTCCGGTAGCTCAAGGCGGTAAGCTACCTTGCCAACTCTTCCGATAATTTTAAATGGCCCAATAAACCTCGGGCTTAGCTTCCCCCTTTTTCTGAATCTAATAACGCCCTTCCATGGGGAAACTTTTAGCATGACCATGTCACCAACCTGGAATTCGATTGGCCTATTCCTTTTATCAGCATACGCCTTTTGCCTATCTTGAGCTGCTTTCAAGTGTGCCCGAACTATTTCAATCTTTTCATTCGTGGCTCGTACTATATCTTGGTGGGCGAGTTCTCGTGGACCCACTTCACCCCAACATACCGGGGTTCGACACTTTCTACCATAAAGCATTTCGTACGGTGCCATCTTAATACTAGATTGGTAGCTGTTATTATACGAAAACTCAACTAACGGTAGATGAACATCCCAACTTCCTCCAAAGTCGATTATACACGCCCGTAGCATATCCCCCAATGTTTGTATCGTTCTTTCACTCTGTCCATCCGTTTGAGGATGGTACGCAGTGCTAATGAACAATTTGGTTCCCATTTGCTCTTGGAAATCTCGCCAGAAATTCGAAGTAAACCGGGTATCCCTATCAGACACGATGGATACCGGCACCCCATGACGTGCTATTATTTCATTAGTGTAAACTTCTGACATCTTTTCTGACGTATAAGTCTCACGAATCAGAATGAAGTGAGCACTTTTCGTCAATCTATCCACCACTACCCATATGGCATCGAAACCACGATTCGTCTTAGGCAACTTGGTTAATAGGTCCATTGTAATATGTTCCCATTTCCAAACCGGAATTTCTAACGGTTGGAGTTCGCCGTATGGTTTCTGGTGCTCCGCCTTGACTTGTAAACATGTCAAGCATTTTTCCTCATACTTTGCCACATCCCTCTTCATTCCGGGCCACCAATAGTTTTGTTTCAAATCATTGTACATCTTGGTCGCACCCGGATGAATTGAATAACGGGATTTATGAGCTTCGTTAAGTAAAAGCGCTTTCACTCCACAAGTATGTGGGACCCATATCCTTCCGAATCGAGTCTTCAACCCGTTCTTCCCATCCGACAAATCTTTCAATTGACCGATTATTCTTTCTTTCTTCCAATTCTCTTCTTTCATTGCTTCTAATTGCGCCTCTCGAATACGTTCAAGTATACCCGAGGTCACCACGAGTTGCATCGAACTTACTCGTATTGGGACATAGTCCGCTTTTCTGCTCAGAGCATCCGCCACCACATTAGCCTTCCCGGGGTGATAATGTATTTCACAATCATAGTCTTTCACCGTTTCCAGCCATCGCCTTTGTCGCATATTTAATTCCTTCTGATCGAAGAAGTATTTCAAGCTCTTGTGGTCGGTGAATATGGTGCACTTTACCCCATACAAGTAGTGCCTCCATATTTTTAATGCAAATACCACCGCAGCCAACTCGAGATCGTGCGTGGGATATTTCTTCTCGTGTATCTTCAATTGTCTCGAGGCATAGGCTATTACCTTGCCCCGTTGCATCAACACGCAACCGAGCCCCGATAGTGAAGCATCCGAATAAACCACCATGTCTTCGACTCCGTCCGGCAATGTCAGTACCGGAGCTTGAGTTAACTTTTCTTTTAGCGTTTGAAACGCTTTTTCTTGATCGACACCCCAAATAAACTTTTCTTTCTTTTGGGTTAGCTTTGTTAGCGGTGACGCAATCTTGGAGAAATCTCGAATGAATCTCCAATAGTATCCCGCGAGCCCTAAAAAGCTTCTAATTTCCGAAGGGTTCTTCGGGGGATTCCATTTTGACACAGCCTCTATCTTTGACGGATCCACCAAAACTCCGTCGGCACTTATGACGTGGCCAAGAAATTGTACCTCTCGTAACCAAAAGGCACATTTAGAGAATTTCGCATACAGCCTTTCTCGTCTCAGTGTCTCTAATACTTCTTGCAAGTGGTGTGCGTGTTCAGCTTCACTTTTTGAATACACCAAGATATCATCGATAAACACGATGACCGACTTATCCAACATTGGCTTGCAAACCCGGTTCATGAGGTCTATGAAAGCCGCGGGTGCGTTTGTTAGCCCAAATGACATCACGAGGAATTCGTAATGTCCGTATCTCGTGCGGAAAGCCGTCTTCGGCACATCTTCTTCTTTGACCTTTAGTTGGTGATACCCAGATCTAAGGTCAATTTTTGAAAACCAATTCGCGCCTTGTAATTGGTCAAATAAATCATCTATCCTCGGAAGCGGGTATCGGTTTTTTACTGTGAGTTTGTTTAACTCCCGGTAATCGATACACATGCGCATGCTCCCGTCTTTCTTTCTCACGAACAATACCGGTGCGCCCCAAGGAGACACACTCGGCCTTATGAATCCCTTGTCCAGCAGGTCTTGAATTTGGGACATCAACTCTTGTAATTCCGACGGTGCGAGTCGGTACGGGGCCTTTGCTACGGGTTTTGCGTCCGGAATCAATTCGATCCCAAACTCTACTTCCCGTTCAGGCGGTATCCCCGGTAAATCTTCCGGAAACACATCTTCATAATCTCGTACTACCGGTACATCTTCAATCTTTCGTGATTCTTTCTCGGGCTCATTCGCGTATATCATAAAAGCCTTGCATCCTCGCTTCATAAGTTTGTGAGCTTTCAACATTGAGCACACTATGGAGTTGCCTCCTTTTTCGCCATAAATGGTGACGTGTTTCCCGCTCGGAGATGTTAGTTTTATCTCCTTACGGAAACACACGACTTTTACATGGTGCTGGGCTAGCCAATCCATCCCAACGACCACTTGAAATTCCCCCATTGACATCGGGATTAAGTCTATCAAGTATTCCTCATCGTCGATGCTTAATTTGCAGCCTCGACAAACATCACAAACTATAAAACTTTTATTGTCCCCTATTTCAACTTCTAAGGGCACATGTAATTTCGTCAATACAAATGAAGGATGTCGAATAAATCCATGCGAAATGAAGGATTTATTCGCACCCGTATCAAACAATACACGTGCTGGAATTGAGTTAATTGTGAATATACCTGAAACCACCTCGGGTTCTGTCTTCGCTTCAGCAGCGGTAAGTTGGAAGGACCTAGCCTTCACTTTGGGAACTTCTGTTGGAGACTCTTTTGTATCTCTCTTTCCCACCAACTCGGGGCATTCAGATTTCTTGTGACCGGGTTGATAACACTTGTAGCAAACGGAAACTTTCCCGGGACATAGTGATGCGGTGTGCCCCGTCTTCCCACATACCGGGCACGGCTTGTCTTTGAAGCGGCACTCGCCTTTGTGCCCTTTACCACACACTTTGCAACTCGGCGACCCGCCTTTAGCATCCACTTTCTTTCCCGATTCAGTAGTTCTAGCTTTCTTTGTAGGGCTTGGATTCACATCCTGTGCCCTTCATTCACCTCTTTCCACTTGTTTCTTTAACTCGATTTCCCGCTCCCGGGCGGTGTTGATAATCTCCGTGAGGGTTTCGTATTTTGACGGAGTCATAAATTCCCGGTACTCGGCACTCAGCATGTTGTAATAGTAATATATCTTTTGCTCTTCAGTGGTGACTAACTCGTCACAAAATCTCAGCTTATCCATGAAGATGCCCGTGATCTTATCGATTGTTTCACCCTTTTGTCTCAGCTGGATGAATTCTTCTTTGATTCTGTTAATAACCGCTTTGGGACTGTGGTGTTTAAGGAATGGTACCTTAAACTCGTCCCAAGTCATAGCCCTCGCCGCTTCGGCTCCCATTTCCTTCTTTTTGTTATCCCACCAATCCTTGGCTTGATTTCTCAATTGACCCGTTCCGTAAGCAACAAAGTCACCTACGTCACAATGGGTTCGCTCAAACACTCCTTCAACATCACTTATCCATCTTTGACAAATTATCGGGTCAACCTCCCCGTTATAGATTGGCGGTTTACACGCCATGAATTCTTTGTACGAACATCCTTTGCGTTCTCCCGTTTTCTCCTTCATAAGGTTGACAATATCCTCCAACCTTTTAACTCGCTCTTCAACAAGCGACAACACCGTATTTTGGATTTTGTCTATAAACCCGGATAGACTTCCTTCAATTGCCTTTCCTACCTCTTCGGCAATTGTCTCTTTCATTGTTCGGTGCTTGTTTGCACCGGATTATCATCATTCCCATCAGACATCTTGAAGCAGAAATGTTTACATTTAAACATTAAACATTTCATTTATAATATTGCTTCATTTGTTTCGGTTTAGTCAAGTTCCTAACTTGCTTTAACCGTTCACACTTAATGCACTTTCCGGGTTTGAGTGTGTTAACACACTCTTCCCATGCATCTCAATTTATTTCTCATACTTACATAAGGTATAATCTACTAACATAATAAATTAATTCTTACCGGACGATCAATCAAGCTTGAACCGAACACTTTGTTGACAACCTTAAGCTCTGATTACCAACTTGTAACACCCATCTAATTATACTTGAATTTAATAATAATTCATGCCATTTTATAACAAAAATACCAATTTAACACTACATTCATAAGTCAAGTTCATACGTGACATAAACCCTAGTCAACTAAAAACCAAGTTAGAACATCACAAAAGTCTTATCAATTTGTTTACAACCCAAAAACATAGTCTATTGAAAGTTATAATATTGCGGAAGCTTCAAAAATTGTGTTCGGTTCTTCTAAAACTTGCTTGATCTTCATCCGTAATCTCCGAGTACCTAGAAACTGAAATGTTTTACAAAAAACATTAATAGTGGAGTTCTTAGAAATATTACACAACCGAAACTACGTTCGATACGGATTTGATTAATTGTAAAAATACGAAAATTTACAAAACATTCCTGGCTTTACCGTAACTTACGGCATGACCGTAAGTTACGGTAATCAATTTAATGTCCTGGTCCACCGTAAAACAGGAAAGAACCACCGTAAGACCTTTCTCTCTACTGTAAGTTAACTTACGGTAGTCCCTGGAAATCCCTATTTTGTTTGTTTTGTTAATTTCACTCGAACCCAACTCTCGGATTTCACTTTTCTAACAAACCAATACATTAAATTCTCAAATTTCTAACATGTTATATATATATATTTACCAATATCAAATATCAATCCTTCATATTCCGGAGCATTAACCATGCTTTACTCGGTTATTCCGTTTGGCTCGTCTAAGGAATCCTCCTATATGACGACTACCAACGAGTTTCAACCAAATTTGACCAATCATTCAATATAGCGACATCACCGCTTAACTCAAACAACTTTTATTCTAAAATTCAATTACATATTATATAATCATCAAAATCTACTTAATGTAACGGGTCAAGTTACATACCTTTAAAGCAAGCCCTTCAAACGTGCGTCCACACCGGTTTGCCCGCTAGATGCCACGACTTCCTTTCCTATAGAGTTCAATCACCATATGTTTAGAACTCTTTTTGTTTCACATACATAACACACATTTTGTCATACATCATAATTATGCGTTTTAACTTAACAATTCAGTTTCAAGCCTTCTTTGAGGCATTTCAACAAACACTATAAGGGCAGAATTTTTTATATCTTTCATATTCAAGTTCATAGCTTGCTAATTAGCTAACTTAACATCAATAAAGCCTTTATATAGTATTTAAACATCATATTTTTCTGAAATCACTTTCTATGATCAAATTAGACTAGAATAATCATTCTAAACCCTAGTGTTCATCTTCATCTTGTAAAACCCACAACCCACCTTCAAGGTGTTCATGGAATTTCCTGAAATTGGACATGATTTCACATGTAGTTGTCTAGGTTTCACTTCTAGACACCATATCATCCCTAATCTAACCAAATAACACACATGCAACATCTAATTTCAGATTTTCCAAAATCATGAGAAATTCAAGTTGAGAGATTTCATCAGATTTTACATACCTTAGAATCCTCTTGCGATGAGGATCACAATTCTAAGCTCTAATTTCGATTTCGACTTGGATTAAGCCTTCAATTGATTGATTTAATGAAGTTTTAGGGTTTTGAAGATGGGGTGTCGCCCCCTGCTCCTTCTTGATCGACCAGACACCTCTAAATGGGGTGTTTGGTTTATTTTTATTTGTTTTATCTAATTTAGTTTCAAATTTAACAACTAAGGTCCCTCTACTTTGTTCAACATATCATTTAGTAGCTTTTAACCCTATTATAGGCTATTTCTAGTCTTGTAACTAACTAGGTTAAAAATTCCTAGTTAGTAAATTCTCGTCTATTTATACTTTATAGTTCCAATATAAAGTTTTATATTTTCGGGGTGTTACAGAAACCAGGTAATTTCAAGCGAAACCTGATATTTCGCTTGAAATGGCAACAATTTTTCAAGCGAAATCTAATGATACGTTCAAGCGGAATCTGGTTTTAGGTCCATTTTTATCAGATTTAGTTGAAATTTTAAGCTGATATTCTCAAGGGTTTGTTAAAACACTGTTTCGCTTGTATTGTGAAAAACTCAGACCATTTTAACCGTGAAAAGTTGTCCAATTGATAAAAGAAGGTGTAGAAGTAAGAAATCATGATGAAATCAAGCTGTAATATGCAGAACTCCTTCTCCTGAGCTCTGATACCAGTTGTAGGATCGTTGTCTTGACCCAAACGAGTCAATCAGAGAAGTTTTGATCTGTTTCAGATGCGGAAACTAAGAAACCGACTTAGATACAGCTTGCAATTCACTTTAAACACTGTTTTGATTGATATAACAACTAGTACAATCAGAATTCAAACCGGCAGCACCTCGGTATGAATTTCAGAAACCTTACAAATGAATTCGCTTGAGACCTATTTATAATGGATGGGATTTCGCTTGAGAGTTACCAGATCCAGTTCAAGCGAAATCAAATTAGTTGATTTCGCTTGAAACTGTCATAGACACTTTCAAGCGAAATGGCTTCCTTCAAGCGAAATCATCACAAACACACCTTAACACTTCCTATTTTCTCATACAATACACCCTGATCTAACAATTCTAATCCTAGACTCGATACAAGACGAAGTCGACAGACGCATGCACCAACAATTATCATGTTTTATGTTATCGTTTATTGCTTTTGTAATGGTTTTTGGTGTGACTGTCGATGTTCCAGATGATTCAGACGTGAAAGCTTTGTAGAAAGTATTGTAGAATTCTTCTGCCATGATACACCTTGTTTATCACCTGCAAACAAACAAACAAACAAATGATCAATTTTAAACATACTCAAACTTGGATCGTATGACTTTGACGAAAAGGCTTTTAACGGATCGAATGACAATGGATCAGATGGCAATGGAACGGATGGCAATGGATCAGATGGCAATGAATCGGATCACTTTGGATCGAATGGCAATCCGTACGAATCACCCTTCGATCGGATGACTTGCCCTTCGATCGGATCACCCTTCGATCGCTGCAACAGTGAACAAATAATCAAAAGTGCTTAGGCCCGGATGGTCATCTGATCGGATGGCCATCCGAGTGGTGAACAAAATCAAGAACAGTGACGAACGACATATTTTTCGAACAAAAATTCTTTGATTTCTCTCAAACCACTAAGAATTTTGATCTGAACATTTGTAGGCTTATAAAACAACGATTTTCGTACACAATATCCAAAAATCAGCCAAATTTATCCGTGAAAACCTCGTTAATTTTGCTTTTTTCTGTCAAAAATGTGAAGAAGATAAAATATGAAGAAATTGACAAATCTTATGCGATTTTTTATCTGAATTTGTTGATTTCTTGTGTGATTGATCCGTGCAATCGAGCTCCTGCTCTGATACCACTTGTGAGCGCGTTGTAGGATCATTTAAGACTCCGAAACGATTGCGAACGACACGTGCGACGTGCGGAATCCGTGCGCGTGCGTGGACTGAACACAAGAACGTAATATAATCGTGATTCTATAGAAAGATATGAAATCGTACAATCACGTGAATCACCTTTTGCACTTTCTCTCTCTAAGCTCCAAGCTCTCCAAGATACAAAAGTAGCAAAAGTTCTAAATGTCTAACATAACATTCCTATTTATAGGCCAAGGCTTTTAATGAGAGTTCTCATTAATTACAAAATTGCCACATTGCCTTTTCCCTACATGTTACATTATAAAAGACCTTGACTTGCTCTGTTTTTTGCTACGGTTCAGATTGACGGAGGCGATAGACATAAATGCACTCACAGTTATTAGCTAATAATCTGAGATATCTATGGGCCGGATTGTGTTGTCACTATGATTATGAAGTTTCTTCTATTTAAGATTGTAACAATGATTGTTGTTTGGGTCTTTAAGGCAATGATGATGACCTGGCAGTCATCTGAGCCTCCATCATGGTTTGAGTTGACTGAATCAGCCCAACACATGTGTGGGCCTAAGCAAGAGACTGATTAACATGTGATAGGCGACCGGAAGAACTTCGTAAGAACTTTAGTGTTGTAAACGAACCCGAACGGTTGACTCAATAGAACCTGTGTGGTTAAAAGTGAAGTGGTTAGTTTGATTAAGATCAGACCAACCGAAGGAAGAACTTATCAAGAGCTAAAAATTGCTATGTGATACAAGGACGCAACTTAAGTTGTTTAAAGGTGAGTTTATCAGTGTGATTCAGGTCAAACTGAAATGATTAATTTGAGACGCATGATGATAGAGCGGTGGATGTGAAGTAGGTGTCGGACAAGCGAAATACATAATACACCGTCAACGAACTGCCTCCCTTTGACCTCCGTGTGTTGCCACGGCTGGTCACAAGGGTGTCGTCGGAGAAACCACAACAGGCCTCTCTAAGCTGAAATTATTATTTTGGTAAAAGTATATTACAACCACATTTTGTCATAGTTATAACTAGATGTATCTTGGTATATGTGAAATTAGTGTTGATAGTTAAAACTAAAAGAAAAAAACAGTTGAGCAGTCGATGGTATATACTTCAATAGATAACTAATGTGCCTGTTTGTTTCTTGTGGGTTTAGTGGTGGATAAAGATGTATTGTACCTATTTGTTTGTTTGCTAAGGTCATAGCCTCTTTGGGTTGTTTAAAAAAGTTTCATTTCTGTTTTTGTAACTCTGATGTATATCTTTCGAATTAATATTATTTAATATAATCTTGCAATTTGGATTTGAAGGCTGTGAATTGGTATCCCTTATTAGTTTGAAAATATGCAAACCAATCATTTGAAACGAAAAAAAAAGGTTTATTTTGGTACATCTCGATACATTATTCGTAGAATTTTGTTCTCTATGTCCGATGCAATAACAATAGATACCCCATTATTATTTTTTCATGCTTCTAATTTGTTCACAGCAATAACCATTCATTTTTTAGTTTTCTGAGGATTGGTTATTTTCTGAGGATTGGTTCATGCAAACAAATTGGAAAAACGTATAACATTTATTACTAAAAATACAAGTAGTTCAAGAAATTGACCATCAACTTACTACCCGGAAATATCATTGTAACTGAAAAAGAAAGAAATTGATAAAACACTAAATTTAAAGTGGATTTTTGTAATTAAATGGTTGTATAGGAAATGAATAATCAAAATATGAAAATACATATAAAATAGGAAGTGCTTAGCCTATAGGTTTTACCCATGTTACTTTAGTTTTCTCCATGGTTTACTACAGTTAGTTTATCTAAATGGGATATAATTTTTTTTGGTTTTTCTCTTTGATTCATTTCTTTGCTATGATGAGTTTATCAAAATGTGATAGCAGTTGAGCTATTCTTTACCAACTCAAAATGCGATAGCAACTGAGTCTATGCTGCGGCACCCGCCACATCTGGTTAATACATTATATTACAAAATTTTTGTAAGTAAAGCGTAGATCAAGTGAAATTTAATACAACTAGTATAATGGATAAGAGTCATACGTGATATGACTATCTGTAATAGTAGTAACGAAAAATAACTAACATAAAAAATTCTTAAGCTTGGTCTCAAATGCCATGAACACCTATAACACCGTGTTCCAATCATGTTAGTATAGCCGGACCTTCTTTGTTTCCATCCTTCCGAGCAGGAGCGGACCCAAGTGTCTTTGTGGGTGGGCGAGCGCACCCTTTGAAAAAAAATATAGCGTATTGTTTAGACCAAAAAACCCGACCGCACCCTTTAAAAAAATGATTGAACCCCTCATCCGTACACTTAACAAAT
Organism: Helianthus tuberosus; assembly: GCA_030545235.1. NCBI lineage: Eukaryota > Viridiplantae > Streptophyta > Magnoliopsida > Asterales > Asteraceae > Helianthus > Helianthus tuberosus. Next base: position 195,528,256 of record CM060405.1, read on the forward strand.
AATTCATGAGTCCGATACTGCCCTGCCCCTGTTATAACATACAATACAATCACATACTTATCATGACGTGAATTGAATGAACACTCATGTGATGTACTGATGTTGATATAACGAGAATTCTAGAAAAATAATATATCCACATTATTTATTACTTGTATCATACTACCATATAAATATTTGTAAAATATATAATTGTATATGTTCTGTTGTTTCTGACAAAGTATGTAAATATTTAATTTAAGTCAAATGCGTACCAACAATTCCAGATCAAATCTTTTAATTTGAAACATTCAAACTACACTATCACAAAGGAAAGCCTGTCATCAAACTAATCTTCAATTCTATTTTATTTATTTATTATTATTTTAGATTAGATGTAACTATTTTTAAATCCACAATAATGTTATTTTAATATAAATATTTTTATTTAAACACAATTAAATTTGGTATGAGGTATTAATAACAGTTGAGTGATTCACACATTATTGATCAAACAAACTTACCGACAACTAGAGATCATAAATGAGCCGAATTGAACTTAAGTTTGAGCTTAACTTGTTTCGAGTTTTATGTGTAAAGTTAAAGTTTGAAGCGCTTAAAGTTTAAGCTCGGTTCAGGCCATACTTGTTTCTTCATTGTTAATTATATTTTATATATATTTTATTGTTTATATCTAAATTATATATATAGAAATATTTATTATTTTGGAAAAAGTTATTATATTATTTACGAATTATTATGCTTGCAAATTTAGACACACTCCGTATTTAATCTGGACCTCGTTTAAGCTTTGCTCGATTCAAGTTATTAACAAGCATGAGCACTTAACAATACATGTAGATTCGTTTATAAAAAAAGTTAAAGATATTTAACATAATTTTGAAAAATATGACCAAATATTTAATAAGTTTTTATATTAATAAGTATGTATCTAATATATTAAAATAAAAGACTAAAAATTGAGAGAATCTCTACTCATATAAAATAAGATCGAACTCAAGTCAAATTTTGTTGCTTTCTTAATTGATTTTAATTTTTTAATCCTCATTTTAATTTAATTTAAGCAGCTATAGTTGAATTTCTTCATAGTTGTCTTGATCACGTAACCTCAATCGTACCTGAACTTTGATGGTGGACAAATCCTATAAATTCACATGCAATATCCTCCAATTCACCACACAACCGGAAAAAATGGCTTCAACCACCGTTAAACTACTCATCTTCTCCGTTTTTCTCATTATATCTCTCTCGTCTGCTCAACCGTCGTTCCGGCCAGCCGCACTGGTGGTTCCGGTCAGAAAAGACGCTGCCACCAGCCAATATGTCACTCGTATCAACCAAAGGACACCCTTAGTGCCGGAAAACCTGGTGGTGGATCTTGGTGGCCGGTTTTTATGGGTGGATTGTGATAATAACTATGTTTCTTCAACTTACCGGCCGGCCAGGTGCCGGTCGGCCCAATGCTCGTTGGCCGGAGCCAACGGGTGTGGGGATTGTTTCGGCCCGGCTAGACCGGGCTGTAATAATAACACGTGTGGTGTGTCTCCCGATAACCCTATTACTAGGACGGCTACTAGTGGTGAGCTGGCCACGGACCTGGTTCAGGTCCGGTCCACTGACGGGTCGAATCCTGGTCGATCCGTCAATGTTTCTCAGTTTTTGTTTTCTTGTGCCCCGACTTTCTTGTTGCAAGGACTTGCAAGTGGGGTGTCTGGAATGGCAGGGCTAGGTCGGACCAGAATTGGGCTTCCGACCCAGCTCGCTGCTGCTTTTAGCTTTGACCGGAAATTTGCAATATGTTTGTCGTCATCGACAAACTCAGATGGTGTTATATTTTTCGGGGATGGACCGTACCGCTTCCTTCCAAATATTGACGTTTCGCAATCTCTGAGCACCACCCGACTTTTTATCAATCCTGTGAGCACTGCTTCCTCATCTACCCAAGGCGAGCCTTCGGCCGAGTATTTTATAGGAGTGAGCTCAATTAGGGTTGACAATAAGTCCATACCGTTAAACACTTCTTTGTTGTCGATTGACAACGAAGGTAATGGTGGGACCAAAATCAGCACTGTGAATCCTTACACGGTCCTCGAGACCTCAATCTATAGTTCACTTACCACAGCCTACATTAGAGAGGCAGCGGCCAGGAACATTACTAGAGTTGCATCTGTGGCGCCTTTTGACGTGTGCTTTAGCAATGCAAATGTATTTAGCACACGTGTGGGGCCCTCAGTTCCATCTATTGAGTTGGTGCTTCAAAACGAGAATACCGTATGGATGATAACGGGATCAAACTCTATGGTACAAGTAAATGATAACGTGTTATGTCTTGCGGTCATTAACGGGGGATCAAATCCGAGGACGTCGGTTGTGATCGGCGGGTATCAACTAGAGAACAATCTTCTTCAATTCGATATTGCTACTTCAACCCTAGGGTTCAGCTCGACTCTCTTGGGTAGGCAAACTACTTGTGCCAACTTCAACTTTACAGTGAATGCCTAGATACGATTATTATGTTGTAAACACAATAAAATATTTGTTGTACGAATAAAGCAAGTGATATAAATAAAATTACTTTAAATATTACATCATTATAATAATTAGTCTCATTCTTTTAAAATTGGACTATTCTAGCCGGTCGAACCAGTTAAACCAGTTAAACCAGAAACCAAGTTGAGTTAAGGATGATGGTAAGAACCAATGGTCCTTGTTCCTTGATGTGGTGGCAAGTGTATTAATCTTATCAATGATTTGGTAACAATGTCATCTCTGTCTTTGAATTATTTGCCATTTGAAAGGGATTGGAAAATGATGATTTGTATTATGTGACTTCCTAACCAATTGTCTTTTCAATAATGAGGAATTAAAATGATGTGTTTGTGTGTATAACTGTTAGAATGATAAAATTAAAAACTAAATCTATGCATTTGATGAATCTAACATACGTGTAATATAATATAATAACATAGTTGTTACGTGTAATTTGTGTTTTAAAACGTCGTCTAGAATCATGAATATGTAACATGAAACATTGTTAACCTCTTAACAAGTTATGTCATGCGACATGAAACCTGTTACGAGTAACTATCAGGAGAGAGAATGATCAAGTATAAATGCGAGTGTTATCCATGGCATTAGACGTGGGGGTGTGGTTCGGGAGAAAGGATCGGGAGGCTGATGTGGAGGTCATCCCCGATCGGGAACACCCCCCCCCCCCCCCGAGCGGTGATCGGTGCACTCGGTAACTCCTTCTCGATCGTCCCAAAGAAAATGAAGGTGATGTTGTGATGGAAGGGGAAAGGGAAATGAAGGGGAACCACACCCCACATATGGGGGAGTAGTGATGATGTGGACTAGAAGGTGATGTGGACTAGAAGGTGATGTGGAGCCTAGGTGGCCATGGGGGAAGGGGGAACCATACCCCATGGTCTTATAGCCTAGTGACATCTTGGGGTGAGATAAGGCTTAGGGACCATTAGGTCCTAGGTTCGATTCCCACAAAATGGTTTTTCCCAGATTTATTGGATATCCTTTCGAATTGGTGTATAGACATTATTGCCTAGTGGAGATGGATATGATCGGGTGATTCCGATGGTGGCACGATGATACTCTAGTGGTCCGTCAGTGATCCAAATTTGCCGTTCAAAAAAAAGAGTTAACTGTCATTTTTCGTCCCTATGGTTTGTTCTGTCATTTCAGGCAATTTTTCAAAAATGCACCAGTTTCCTCCCTGACATACTATAAATGTGTCAATTCAGTCCAAAAATTAAAACCAATTAAGTCAGACAGGTTAAATGAAGGGTATTGTTGTCAATTCATAAAATAAGGTGAAAATAAAAGATATATGAAGTGACAATAATACCCTTCTGTTGGTTCAGTTCTGTTTAAACATAAAGGAAAAACATGAAAACATACCTGTCACCGCAGTGGAGAATCCAGTGAGAGAAGACGACATAGAGTTCGACATAGATGTCAGTGTGATCTGGTTCCTCCTTAGGGTGCTGACTGATGATGGGGACTTAGAAAACTGAAAAGGGTATCGGCTTAGGAGATGAGGTTTCGATTATGATGTTATGACTAATAGGGTGTGTTTAATTGTGTAACTGAGTAACCCTTTAACCTCCACATAATTCTCCTTATATAAGCACCCAGGAGGAAACCTAATTAGTTAATAAGGGTAATATGGTCCATCAACAATTACCAACTAATTATTTAATAGGTTATTATATATTTTGATCTATATTATGTAAATGATTATAATGGCTACTAGATTAAATATTAAACATAATATATTTAATCTTACATTCTCCCACTTAGCCGAGTAATCATTTACTATGAGTATTAGATAAGCCTGATCAGGAGTTAACACTCATTTTAGCCTTAAACAAGTACTATAGCAGAGAAATACAGCCGTTGAATCATTATGCGACTCAGGACCCCCATTAATCATACTATAGCCTTAATTTAAAACCTAATCGTTATGATCAAAATACGCATAAGCCCTTTGTTTGATTTGTAACTATATTTGTCTATATGCCATTATGCTAGCTTGACATATTCTTAGAGACATACAAAATCAAACTGATGAGGAAAATTAACTAATACTTAGTCATTCATAGTACGATATGCAGTTGCGCAGAGCCATCAATTAATACCCGTCTCTGAGCTCTCTTAATAAAACTTATGGGTAATAGCCCTTTAGTTATAGGATCCTTAAGCATATCATGAATGTATTCGATACAAAACTTAGTTTCCTCAATTCGTTTATAAACAAATAATTAATTGCGTATCGAAACTTAATGCAACACCTCTTGAACTGTTACTGTTCAAGGAGTCATGGTAGCTGACTTTATCACACTAAGTCTTCAAAATATTAATTATATGGAGTTAATAAACTTATGAGTCCACTGATAAATTTCCAACAACATTTAGTGACTATATTATGTCGTTATAACTTAGGTTGTTAATATCAGTGCATTATGACTCCTCCATGAGATAGGTTTTGTCTGCTGACATAAAGATATACCCGAAATTACATTTTGTCATCTCTGAATATCTCAAAGTTAGAGTAATAAACCGGTTTTAATTCTCACTTCTTCTTTAAATTGTAGCCTCTCGTTTCTTTTAAAGATATTGTAATACTCTATTAGATGCTTCACATTAATCTAGACATATCTAGTGTGTTGCAAAATGAGTAATATCTAGACGAGTGTAGACTTAAACTTACATAAGGCTTCCAATTAATGAAGCGTACGAAATAATCTCATTTATCCTATTATCCTCTAAAGGAAGAGCAGTATTGTTTGTTACATCCGTAAGGACCCATTTAATGTTAAACTTATGGAACGGAACTAATATCCCATTGGGTCTATCTCAGTATGTTATGATATCAATCACGTAAGAGATATCTCTGAGATTTATTATATCAAAGTTTGTGTTAACAATGCTTTGACTTATGTAACATATACTTGCCAAAAGAATGTCATCTATATAGACAAGTTTATCTTAGTTGCTCCCACTCATTTTGAGGTAGGTACATTAATCCACTTGATTCTTGATGAAAATAATTACGTTAGCTTTTCATCACATTATGATGTTTGTATTAACCCATATATGGATATTATTGGCTTACAAATAAAGTGTTCTTTAACCTTCAGTTTGAAACTTTAGGTTGTTATCTAATGAACATGTAAATGTGTCAGTCATTTGTTATGGAAAATTGTTTATAATGTTCATCTAATGTAGCTTTAAACTATTATAAGCTACTAGAACAGTGATGATCCTCTAAGAAATCTTTTGTTAGATATGTAATAAAGATTCTTTAATAATTTATCTCTTCCTGAGTATAACCTTTGACAATCAATCAAGCTTCTTCGTGTCTTAACGCTTATATTAGGATTTGGTTTAGTTATGAACACTCTTAGGTAATTCAATCAAATCCCAAACGTTATGCGAACACATAAAATCAGTTTTACTAGAAAACTGTTTTATTCCATTCAGAAGATTAATTGACACTAATGGCTTAATTTGAAGAGATAGGATCAGTAAACATTTCCAAAATCTATTTCAACTTCAGTTAGGGAGGTTATGTAATCATCAAAGTTAGTAGTTTTTTTTAAACCTAGATGACCTCCTGAGTTGATTATTGGGTTCATTAGAAGTTTCAGTTTTATGGATTAGCTCTTGGTTAGGTTGCTATCATTTTCAGAATTCTAAGTTTGTAAGAGTTGGTGCAGTATGGTGTACAAGAGGTGTAATCGGAGTTAAATTCGGAGTGAAATTTAATGACACTCTTCCCCCCGCCTCTTGTATTCCTTGCAAATCATAATAAGGACTTTGACTGCTCCCACTAAGCTTAGAAATCTTAATGAACTCAGCATGCTTAGGGTCAATATGTAACGACCAACAAATTCTAATAGAGAAACACAAATTAATGACGTTAGTGGTTGTGATTTCTCTTGTTGAGAATTATATTAGTTCAGGTAAGAAATCTAAGTGCGCCCACAATTAGGCAACAATGAAACTTTTGTAAGAGTAGCATTAGATTTAAGGAGACAAGTTATGATAGAACAATGTCGTGATGGAGCGGTGTCTTGTACAAGAGGTGCAAATTTAGGTAATGTAAAATTTTCACTCCCCCACCTCTTGCAACTATTGCAAGTTATTATGAAGACACTTAATGCTCCCACTGATCTTTAATATCTCTAGAAATGCTATAAGAGACGTTTCAATGAGCTACATGACGTGGGAACCTATCACATATACGTTAGACTTTATTTGATTTCTTTAATGTCCAGATATCATAAGAAACTTTAGGGACATGTCTAATAGAAATCTTATTAAGTATATATATATGAATAGATTTCTTCTAAGACCGTGGGCCATATGCGACAAAATTTAGATACAAGTTGATAGTCTTTTAAATGATAAATGAATTATGTCTGAATATTCCATTTGGAATAAGTTCCACGAATGTCAATGAATGACTTATGATGAACCCATACTTATTCCTTAAGCCAAGTAATTTTTAGGGCTATAACGTCATGATTTAAAATCACTTAGAATGAGATTAAATGAAAAAAATCATCCTCATTAACCATGTCATGATTTCTCATGAATTTTGGTTATAATGGATGAAATTTATAAGTCTCATTTTCCTTTTGTCAAATTCTCATTTTCATGATGACAAAAGTTGTGAAAATGTAAGGTATCATCTAGTTCCATCTTAGTAATGTTTCAATCCAGATATTTAGAACAAATAAAATGAGAGTTTAAGGTAAGTATGACTTTATGTTGACTATGCAAACCTCACAACGTTCATAACTTTGCTTAATTATGATACTATATTCTGATTAATCTTCAGAATATATAAGGTATCGAAAAGCGTTGTTAGAAGACTGCTTATTATGGTTCTTATTGCCTTAACAGTTAATTTTGTCACTAACTCCCATGTTAATTATATGTTTGACTTCTGGTAAGGAAACGTTTAGAACGAGAGTCAACTAATCATGTGTTAATAGGAATATTAAAATTAGCAGACTTAAATATCATTAGTAAGTGACTACCTAATTAATTTATCCAACTGTTCTTTATAATAATGGATAGTCTCGTTGCTTATGCCTAGTCTAATGGCATAATTATGCAGTGAGATTTTCCATTTAAGAACCTTAAAGTTGGGATTTTGTACTTGCATTTTGTCTATGGACCTTAGAACAATCCTCTTTTAAGGTTTTAGTGGTTGTAAGGTGAATAACAACTTATTATCCAGCTTCAAACATTTATTTCTTTGTACATATGTTGCTTATCAACACACTCATTATACTTTGGTACTTTTGAGTGTTATAGTTGATTTATAAGGCATCAAATTGTACAAGTGAAAATCTTAGTATGTAATGTACTGGAAAAATGTACTTATTTCCATGCGTAAGCCCTTAACTTTATGGGTCATGGTATTGTACATTATTATATATTCACATATACCACTTAGCTTATAGTTTTGGATTTTAAATGAAGGCATGCATCTTTAGAAGTTCGTATGATTATTCCACAATTATAGATTAGTCTTAGGAAAGACTTAATCTGGAATAACTTTAGTGACAACACTTATTCTTGATTATCATAAGAGACATCATGTTCGATTTATCCTAATCATCATGCTCTACTTTTCTTCTGTAGTGCGTTATCAGAAGAGAGCAATAGGATTATCGTGTCTTAACAGATAATCAAGGATTTAATTTAAGAGCTAATTCTTATAGAAACTTTAAGCAAAACATATTATATTTAGGAATTAGAGTGGATGAGATATAGACTTATAGAAGAAAATTATAGTGAGTAAAATTATTGGTACTAAGAATAAGGCAGACGAAATGATCATAAAACTTAATTAAGGATCATTAATATAAGGATCATTATGTGAAGAGGTTGTGATATGTCTATTACTAACATCAAAATAATAGACTCAGCTAAAAAAAATCTACTTAAACGAAGACAAAACAGCTTTGGCCAGAAGTGTAATCATTTAAGCATATGTGCAAAGTGGTTGTAACAAATCAACTTTGGCCAGAAATTGAGACAATCACTTTAGTTATGCACTCGTTAAGTATGCCATCTATGAATGAATTAAATCAGCTTTGGCCAGAAATTAAGACATTCATGCTTATGATGCATACTTAACATAGCTTTCGTAATACTTGAACGATAAGTAGATGTATCAAGTCAGCTTTGGCCAGAAATGATACATCAAAAGCTCATTCAAGTAAAGCCATTTTGGTTTTGTAAAACATTATTTGATCCTTACTAATTAACTAAATAATTACAAAAACCAATTATTTAATAGCAAACCACCCGTTAGCGCTGATCGAGTCGAGTCACAACCTTGTTTCGAGTCACAACCTTGTTGTCTCGAGTCGCGACCTTTGTCTCGAGTTATGATCTTATGGTCTCGAGTCGAGACCTTATGGTCTCGAGTCGAGACCTTTGTCTCGAGTCATGATCTAATGGTCTCGATTCATGATCTAATGGTCTCGAGTCGAGATCTAATGGTCTCGAGTCGAGACCTCTGTCTCGAGTTGTGAAGGTTTAATGGCCTGATGATTTCGAGTCAAGACCTTGTTGTCTCGAGTCGAGACTGATGGTCTCGAGTCGTAATCTGATGGTCTCGAGCCCACTGTTGATAGCTTGTTAATTGTGATAACATAACTGAAAATTCGAAATCTAAGGGATTATGAGATATGATTTCCTATTCTAATGCTGATCTGATTTTGTCAAATATCTCGAAAAAATATAATCTGTTTATCTAATAACAGTTTTCGAAAAACTTTAGAGGACAAAATCAGATCAAAATTAGGAAAACACTTAATAATCCGAATCATATTCCAAAACATAATAGAATTCTCGAATTTTCCTACGAACATGATGAACCCTAAAGAATTAAAACATAAATTCTGGAACCCGAAACCTGAATTTTAAGGCTTTTCTAAAACAGATTTCGGTTATAAACATAATCCAGTTTGATTTCGAGTGAACATGTAATTAATTTTTGTCCGAAAACAGTGACCTCGGGTCATCCTTTTCCGAAAACCCGGATTTCGAGTGGTCATATTCAACTCGAAAACCGGCTGTTACAGTTCATTAAGTCATCAAAAAAAATTCGTTTTCCAGATTTCTATCCCAGAATTGATGGATACGAAAACAGAACCGACTAATCAACATATGCTCTGATACCACATGTTGGTTCAGTTCTGTTTAAACATAAAGGAAAAACATGAAAACATACCTGTCACCGCAGTGGAGAATCCAGTGAGAGAAGACGACATAGAGTTTGACATAGATGTCAGTGTGATCTGGTTCCTCCTTAGGGTGCTGACTGATGATGGGGACTTAGAAAACCGAAAAGGGTATCGGCTTAGGAGATGAGGTTTCGATTATGATGTTATGACTAATGGGGTGTGTCTAATTGTGTAACTGAGTAACCCTTTAACCTCCACATAATTCTCCTTATATAAGCACCCAGGAGGAAACCTAATTAGTTAATAAGGGTAATATGGTCCATCAATAATTACCAACTAATTATTTAATAGGTTATTATATATTTTGATCTATATTATGTAAATGATTATAATGGCTACTAGATTAAATATTAAACATAATATATTTAATCTTACACCTTCATTTAACATGTCTGACTAGACTGGGTTTTTAATTTTTGGATTGAAGTGGCACGTTTCCAGTATGTCAGGGAGGAAACTGGTGCATTTTTTAAAATTGGCCTAAAATTGCAAAAGTGAACCAACCACATGGATGAAAATGACAATTAACTCAAAAAAAAAAAAAAAAAAAAATACAACCTTGTTGGTCAAGCTTCATCGTTATCGTCTGGCTTGAATTGTATATGCTGAACATGTATAACAATTTTTGAATTTACACTATGGAAATCTCTATTGTCTGGGTTGATTTATATATGACATACATTCTAACAAGTATGAGGGTAATTCTAACTTAGTATAAGATTAAAGAATATATATAGCAAAAAATGTCCTATGTTGTAGTGTGCATGAATGGTTAATATGTTGGTTTATATTTAATATGTTTTCTATGTGGTCCGGATTAAACTTTTTTATGATAGATTAACAATAATTTATATGTTACTAACTTCGAAGTCTGAATAGGTCGCCAACATTATCCTCTTAATAGTTAAAAATAAATATCTTTGATTCGTCATTGTAAAATAGATTAAAATTCAAACAATATTTACAAAAGGGTAACCTAAACTTGATTAATATGTTGTAAACACACAAATGATATTGTTAAATAAATTAAAAATATATATAAATAAAAATAAATTAATAAAAAAATGATCGAGCGACGTCAATAGACTTGTATTAACTATTACATATTATAAATTTATAATTTATAATACTTAATTTTGTAAATTAAAGAGGTAAACTTGTATTAAATGTTACATGTTATAAATTTATAATACTTAATTTTGTAAATTAAAAGGGTAAAATTCCCGATAGATGATGAAAGAAAGGATGAGCTAAAGATGGTAAAAGACCGACGGGATTATAGAAGTGTATCGTTATACTATAAGAGTATAACTCTTTTAGCCTTGACTACAATTCAATATTCATATAAATGATTTGGCTACAAATTTTGTATTGTCTGCCACTAGAAAGCGATTTGAAAATGATAATTTCGTGTCATTTGTCTTTTCAATAGTTAGAAAATGACGTGTGTTCGATGAATTAAATAGAAAGCGATTTGAAAATGATAATTTCGTGTCATTTGTCTTTTCAATAGTTAGAACATGACTGTGTTCGATGAATTAAAAGAACTTGTTTATGTATAATACATATTAGACAAATAAGATGTATTTTTTGTTTACATTTAAGGGACATACATGTTAATAGTTATAAATGTTAGTACAGTGAATGCAAGTTTATCTGTTATAATTATTAGTATTTGATTTATGTTTAAGTTTCTTCGTTCGGATTTTTCTTTTTAATGGTAAATTTGGATCACTGACGGACCAATCTTTTTATTGTAACTAAAATTAGCACTCGTCGCAATGCGATGGGGTTCAGTACAAACAATAATAATTTCTAAACACAACATATTCAAAGTATAATTGTCATTATAATAGCTACAAATACAATGGAAGACATTTGAAGTCAAACCGTTGTTACAAAAACTTTTAAAACAAATACGGCATATTCCCTAACCTCACGTGCCAAACATATGCTAATGTATCTTCGTGGCACAACTGGTTGATGTAACAAATCAAGCAACCAATCTTTATCACCAAAGAGAATAAGCAAAGGAAGTATGTCCCTTAAATGTAAAAAAAAAAAATTATATACTCTAAAGGCATGTATAATGGATGCAACTTGCCGATACACTTTGGAATACAGTTAGTTGTAAATTCTGAAAAGTGGAGTGTTAAGAAGTGAATTGAAATTTTTTTGAAAGTAATCTTCCTATGCCCACTCCTCATTTTAACATCGTATAGGTTATAAAAATCTACTTTTGAAAGGTTTAGAGTAAACAAATAACCATAACATCATGGTTGCAAGCAATGAACTGCAATCCTTGAACCCTACCACGCCAATACGACATCTACGTCAAATTTTAAATCAAACACATTGACTTATCATAGCCTATTAGGAAAAGCATTGTACGATACTTTTTGTACGGCTTGATTATTGTTCTCAACATCGCCTTTATTGTCTCATGGCAACACTAGCTAACTTGCAACATACTTTGATTCCGTGGTTCGGACCTGACGCATGATCTACTTCTTATAGACTCTAGGTAAAAAAAACCATTATGGCTTTATGGAAGGTTGCAAGTAATCAACTGCCATCCTTCAACCTTGAAACACCAAACATGGGTCAACAATTTGTACATCAACCAAAATCAAAACAGTCATATAACAAAGGTTTGCAAACCTAAATGGTCATAATGAACATTAAAAAATTGTTTTCATTAGTGGTTATTTAAGGGTTATTCTTCATGGCTTTTGACTTCACTCGGAAGCTACAAAAGAGAAAATAAGAAGAACAATAATGTCAATACACACATTTCAATTCAAAGAACTAAACCAAGAAACAAACAAACGTAGAATCATAAAAGCATGATCTTTAGCATAAAAAATGAAAAACCGCGTAGCCTTGAAATCCCAGAATCAAAGCGTCCAGCTAACAACATAATCAACCAAAGTAAGAAACAAAGTTAGCAACATAACTAAGGCCATTGAAACGCATTTACGCAATAAAGAAGATCCAATACCCGTTTAAAGTCTGCATTTGTTGAAACGCAACAAACAATCACATGTTGCATACTAAGGCGTGTCTACTCCACCGTTGTCACACCCGCTCGTAGCGGAAGCGCAGGGTGTGAACTTAGATAGGTTCTCATTGCATTCGAATAAGTAAACATACTAAATGATAAAAACAAACCAAGATGCCATTGTCGTAGATAGATTCAAATGTCACAACACAAAAATTAAGTATATTGTTTACAACACAAATGTAATCCTTTCATGAAATATCTTTCAATAAAATATAGTTTTTGAATATCGAGGTTTTGGCCGCTATATTTACGCAAGGATGCGGCATACAAGAGACAAATTTTTCAAAAGTGGCATCAATCTTGGTTCTCGTAGTCTTGCTTTCCATGCTTGAACTTACTTTCCTGAAATACATGTATGTTTGAAAAGTCAACAAAAGTTAGTGAATTCACGTGTTTTGGTTAGTATCAAATGAATCTTTAAAACATATGAAAATGCTTGAATTGAAAACCCGGTATGTAAAGCGTCTATGAAATTTGTTGATCATTAATGTTTTGCAAGGACATTAATATGTGTGACGACATTGGAAGCAACCAAACCTAGACGATGTATCTCAATTCCCCTCGACTTGGGATACAAAAGCACTCCAACGGGGTCTCACGAACCAGGAGCGGAGCTCGCCAAAACTCAATAGATTTACCACTTTTGTTCCTCGGTCTATATTGGTGATTAATGGCTACTTGTGTATTATACCTATGCACACATGATCTATAGTTATTTCATTCCCTAGCTTATCATACCATCTGTAACACGTATCTCCCGTAGTTTGGAAACATAAAATGTATTTTAAAGAGCATACATGAACTCACAGTTTGAAATTTAAATATTCAAAAAATCAATATCTAAATCTTCAAATAGTTTGAATTAACTTTTTTAAATTTTTTTATCTTTATCTTCATCTTCATTAATAATATTTCTATCATTAATTAGAACTAGTTTTTTTTACGCCGCGCGTTGCGGCAAAACCGAGCAAATGATAATGTAAAACAAACGTGATTTGAAAATAAAGCATGTGGTTTAGAAAGACAAACCATTATAACGGTTTAGTTTATAATCGTACCGTTTTATGATACTAAATAAATACTTTATTTTGAGTGCAACTTCGTTTTTAACAAAACTTATAACAGAATGTCAGAAAAATTCAAACACAACTACGTACTTAAGTTTTTAGAAAAAAAAATTATAAATGTAAATTATTAAAGAAGTATCAAATTAATTGATAAATTAATATATGTTCTAAAAAAGAAAAAAAAAGAACCATTAGAAAAATGGTATAGGAAATATATGGTTTTAAAAAAGGGAAAAAATTAAAATATGTTATTAAAAGTAAATATAATAACAAACTATTATAATATATTAAATAAAAGAAAAACAAAAAACTATATATTGTTATAAATATAAAATTACTATTCATCGTCATTCGTCAAAAGATACCAAATAAATACTTTATTTAGAGTTAAGGGTCGTTTTTAACAAAAACTTATAAAAGAATGTTGGGGAAAAAATCAAGCACAACTACGTACTTAAGTTTTTAGAAAAAAAAAGTTATAAATGTAAATTATTAAAGAACTATCAAATTAATCGATAAATTAATATATTTAAAAAAAGAATTATTAAAAAGTGGTATAGGAAATATATGGTTTTAAAAAGGGAAAAAAATAAAAATATGTTATTAAAAGTAAATATAATACTAAACTATTATAATATATTAAATAAAAGGAAAACAAAAAACTATATTATATTATAAAAATAAAGTTACTATTCATTGTCATTTAACAACAATATTTATATAATTTGTATAAATATATTAATAAGGGGCCTGATAGAGTCACTGCTTCTGTTTTTCAAGCTAATAGCACCAAGAATGATACGGAACAGAATGTAGCTGTAGATGAGATAAAAGCATACCTTGATTGTAGATATATCTCTGCTTGTGAAGCTGCTTGGAGATTATTCATGTATGATATACATTATAGATATCCAGCTGTTGAAGTATTACCTTTTCATTGTGAAGATGGTCAGAGTATTGTGTATAACGATCACGATAATTTGTGTGATATTGTTACCGATCCAACTGTGAAAATGACAATGTTTACAGAGTGGATGAATTGTAATAAAATCGATGAATTTGACAGGACATTGAGGTATGTTCAGTTTCTGGGATATTATGTATGGAATGCTAAAAATCGCAAATGGAATCGAAGAAAGCATCCGTATGGATCAATTGGGAGGATACATTATGTCCCACCATCACTTGGTGATTGTTATTACCTAAGGATTTTGCTGAATCATATTAAGGGACCAACCTGTTTTGAAGATATAAAAACAGTTGATGGGCAGGTTTTTCAAACATTTAAAGATGCATGTTTTGCACGGGGGCTGTTGGATGGTGATAAAGAATATGTTAATGTTGTCAAAGAAGCTAGCACATGGTCAACCGGAGATTTCTTGAGGACCTTTTTTGTAATGTTGTTGCTGTCAAATTCGATATCTCGTCCTGGTGTTTTTTGGTCGGAAACGAAGTCCCTATTATGTGAAGACATTCTGTATCAGCAACGAAAGATAACTGGTATTGCAGGTAATGTTATTATTTTATTAAAGCTATATACAACTACATTAAAATTATGCAATAGCTCTGTTATTGGGAAAAAACTAATACTTTTTTCAACATTTGTTTTAGATTTGGATCTTCAACAAGAAGAACTTGAAAATATCTGTCTATCTGAAATTGAAAAGTTGCTACTTACCAATGGAAGTACAGTGAGAAATTTTGATGATATGCCAAGTGTTCCGGATTGTAACACCTCGAAATTTCATGTCCAATATTATGTCGACACGTGTCATGTAAGGCAGAAGTGTTATAAACCCGGATCAAGTTAAAGATGTATGGTAGGATTTAAAGCGTCGACATGTTAATTATATACCTCTGAGCGACCTTGTTATAAATCCCAATACCCAAATCTATATTATAAACATCTGATATACATTCAAATCCGGTTAATACTAGTAATAATTGATTCAATTTGTAAAGATGGGATCCTATGAGAATGTGTTTGACAAACCTTCGTTTATGGCCCTTTCAAAAGAATCCAAGACAACTTTAAAACATGGCAAGGTGGTTATAACTGTTCGGACATGATCAAGTGGCCCCATACTGATAATAGAGGCCCTAATTCATAATAACAAAGTTGCATGATTAAAGCTTTAAAGTTTGCAAAATTTTTGTTCCTGATGAAGGCTTACGGACCGCAAAGCCAAGGGCTTACGGTCCGTAAGATAGCAACTGGGCGATGTTCTTCTTAAAGCGGATACGGACCGCAAGGCTTTAGCCTTACGGTCCGTAAGACTTCGCCAGCAACAGAAAAATGGACAGGTGCCTGTTATAACCATTCTAACCGACTTAAATCACTTGTTATCAATACCATGTGCTGCACAAAAGGGTTTTTAGGCTCTAGGGACACTTGGGATGCATCAAAGATCAATTATAGACTTGCATGGCATGATCTAGTGAGATTAAACTCACTATATAAGACCCACATTGTTTGCAACTTTTGATCATTCAATCATAACTTCATTCCTGAAGATTTCTGGAGCTCAAGGACATTCCCTAAGCATCATTAGTCGTGCATTGGACCTTGGTAAGCTTCCTTAACCTTCCTTAATCGTGTTTTATTTAGTTTATAGCTTAAAAGTCAAACCGTCGTAATTAAGGTTTGACTTAACGATTAATCACTAATGGTCAAATGATTAGCCAAATTAAAAGTAGTTATAAGTTGGTATTTATGTGGGCAATAAACCCTTAAAAGGTCAACCTCTGAATTCCACTCTAACTAGGTCAAATGTCGGGTCAAACTTAATCCGTAAAAGTCAACAGAATCTTAATTTTCGAATTAACACATAATTAGCAATGTAGAAGGTGTGTAACCTGTTTTGCCACTCATATAACTTGGTAATCAATGTAATAACATGTCTAAGCATGTTCGACCCGACAATTTTCAGTTTAGGACCGGTTCGGAACCGAAAGTCGCATAAATTGACCATTGCTTTGACTTTCAGTTCTGACCCGTAATAACATGAATTAGAAATGCCTTATAGCTTCATTAGGACCGGGTTACACGATAGTATAACCCTCTGTGATTGGTTCGTTGATTGTCCGATTCGTTTGCACGTTTCCGTTAATTGCTAAATGTTGACCATAATGCCCTTTTGACCATAAAACGAGAATTTTGGAAATGTGAGAGGACAATAATCTTTGTTACTGATTTATAAACATGTCCCTAAAATTTCACATCAGTTGGAGGTCTAGATTAGGAGTTATGCTCAATAGCGTAATTAGAAGGCCTTTTATTAATTAAACGGCGTAATTAGCATAAAGCCTATCTAAACCCAATTTTTGACACCAAACCTTTTAGTCACTGATGTAATATAATATTTTGAGATTTTTGAAGATTTTTAATTATTTTTAAACTGATCATAACCTAAGGTTATTGCCTTGATTCTATAAATACTGATTATACCCTTTTCGTTTATAAAATGAGTTTTACACGACATGTGGATACCAAATATTTTGCCACTGATTTTATATGATAAATGAAGTATTTTGAACTTTATAACCTGATCAGAAAACTAAGATTCCTGTTATAACCTGGAAATCGCTTTAAACGACTCTTTACGCGTATTAAACACATAGTATGGGTTTAAAACCATTTTGTCACATAAGACTTATCACCAACTGATATAACCTATTAAATTAAGTTGTTTTACTGATTATTTCAGACCCGAATCTCAGAATTATAATTAAACTCTTTTATAATCTTTTAAATGACCAAAATACCCCTACGGGGCTTAATTTGAGATTAAACTCGTTTTGGGCATAATGGAAGGTATCCTACTGATATCACAACATATTTAAAGCATATTAACTTAGGAAACCTGTTCGTGACTCTTTCGGTTACCTGTTATGCGTTATTCGCGTTCGGTTCGGTTTATGTAACTAGTTTGCATAAATTAGCCGAAACGGGACGAACCTTATCATTTTTATCTCAAAATCCAGAATGTGTTTAGTTTACCCATATTATACAAGTCTTCAAACTTGTCGGGTCTAAATCACATTCTATTCCGGTCTTCGCTTAATCATGCGTTCGAACCGTATCTTCCTTTAAAACTAACCGGTCTAAGTTTAGGCTTAATTAAAGACCCGTTAGGATTCTAATAGGTTATTATAAACCTTCGTTCCAGAATAGGAGACCCGGTAAAAGCTACGTGCACTTGCTTGTTGTGATTATTACTTGCAAAGGTAAATACTTTTAACTTATTTTCCCTATACGGGCTTGGGGTATGGTATATAAAATACCGCTTGGTCGGGCATTGAATTTTTAATCGAATGGACGTTAATTCATTGAAATGACCCATTTAAATAGTTTTGTTGCTTAAAGCCTTTGGGGGGTTAATGACCATGTCCCGGATATCCTTGGCATCATTTTACGAAATGGCCACGACCTAAGCACGGGGTGTAGACGTACACCCGACGGTGCATAAATAAATAATAAGATATAACCGCCGGTTCCAGGAATAAACCGCCGCGGGACTATATCATGTGGTGTGTCTATTAAGCTCTAACCCGGTGTAAACCCGGGCTACTGAACGCATAAGAAACATGTAATTCTTTTACAAGATTATATTCAATTAATTATCCCAAGTTATAAAATGTTTTGTGCCTCGTGCATTTAAATCAACTTTCTAAACCATTTCAAAATGAGTCAGTTGATTGTATTTACCAGTGTAAACTGATGTATTTTTCCCAAAAAGATTAAGTGCAGGTACTACTCGAAATAGGCTGGCTTTCTCCTTAGCATCAATAAGAGTCTCGCAAGCTTGGATGCATTTCAGTCTGTTGAACAATGTTTCTTTTTATTTGATCCACCTGTGGATTATCTTCAACTATTTTGTGATACTTAATATTACAATTTTATTTGGTTGAAATAAATCTATCTTTTGCTTCCACTGTGCATTTATATATATTGTGTTGTTTGACTATGATGATATCAACTACGTCACGTTACTCCCCACCGGGCCCACCGGTAATACATGAAAATATCGGGGTGTGACTGGTTGGTATCAGAGCCAACACTGAGTGAATTAAACACTAGCCTTTTGTGTTTAATCTCAGTTACACAATTGCACATTCCTAAATTTTCGAGTCTAGACAAAGAACTTAGGACTAATCCAAATTGTTTTTAATTCTAACTTTGTCCTTTATATTTCTTTGTTGTATCTTTTATTTGTTTAACAAGAAATATGCCACCGAGGTTCCGAAGAGGATGACGAGGCAAGGGGCCAATCCACGCCCCCAACGACCACGAGGCCGGGCCTTCACACCGGCGAACTCCTTCTGCTACCATGAGTGCCGGTCCTCAAGGAGACTGGAGGATCCATTCAGAACCCGCTAGGCGATCTACTCCGTTCAGCTCGACGCCTCCTTATCGTCACTCCTTTGGGCCGCAATCAGAGAACGAGCCCGAAGACTCACGCCACTCCTACTTGCCGTTGCAGCGATCCATGTCGCACCAATCCTTTGGCGACCCCACTCCTGTCTTCCAGGGCCGGTTCAACCCGACAAACTACATTCAAGAACCAGTGGGTTTTAACCCATTGGGCCCTGAAGACCATTTCCCCGAAGCTCAGGAAATGGATATAGATGAAGACACGGATCCTGTTGAACCACCTTCTGGGACACCTACACACCCCATCGAGATCTCTGATGGGTCATCCTTCCATGGATCACCTTACCGTTGCCCAGACAGCTACCAGGCGAGATTTAACCAGTATGAATGGTATTTTACACCCTCTCACCATTCATCGCCTCACGAGCAGCAGGAGCAGCAGGATCCCTTCGAGGATTCGCGTTTCGTGGCAGTTACGCCACCGCCACCACCGCCGCCAGTACAGCTAGCACCTCCAGAACCACCGAGGCGCAGAAGAACAGGCGCATGAATGTCCGTGCGAGAAAGGGGTTTTCACTTTAGCACCCCCAACACTCCAGTGGCAGTCACTATCCACCACTGCATGAAGACCCACAAATGGGTTGGCCTTCAAACCTAGTTTCAGAGGTGAATTCTGCACCAGTTGCACCACCACCGCCACCATTGGGTTATGATAACCCGATTCCTACCTACGCCGGTTCAACGGCGTAGAATCCATTTGAGCAGCCGGCTCACACTCACTACAACTATGCTGAAGTCGACCCATATCTTGTAGCAGCAAACTACAACGCCCTTCATCCTGAAGGACCATACGGAGCCCCCTGGGGAGTGGGATACCCAACTCATGGGTATCAAATACCTGCTCGACCTCCGATTCAGCACCAGCCGCAGCCACCACGGTTTTCCCCGCCAGAATAGGAGGAAATCCTCCAAAGACTAAGTCGGGTGGAACATAAATTTCGAGAAGAGCGTAGGAACAACCGGGGATTCCTCAAAGGCCTAGCAAACTTGTTAAAAGGAAAGAAGAAGAGGGATCATTGAATCCCTATATGTTTTGTTGTATTTCCTTATTTCAATCAAGTCCCTGCATGGACATTTATCTATGTACTTGGTCCCTGCGTGGACTTGTCTTTCTTTAGTCCCTGCGTGGACTTGTCTTTTTAGTCCCTGCGTGGACACCTATCTTAGTAGTCAGTCCCTGCGAGGACTTGTATGTACAGTTTAGCCCCTACGTGGGCAAGTTATTTCTGTAAAAGTCCCGTTTAGGGCAATATGTACTTCTTTTAAAGTTAATAATATGTTAAGTTTAAAAATTTCATTCTGTCATTATGCATAAATATATTATAAATGAAATAAATAAATTAAAAATTGTTCCTCTTAAAATAATCTGCCTATTTAAATATTAAATAAGAATCTTAAAGGTATAACCTAGCCTGCATGTCATTATAAGACTTGGCCAAGATGGTAAGACATGTTTAAAAAGATTCAAATCGCTGTTAACATCTGAAAACATGTCAACACTCCTGGCAAACGTGATTCGTTAAAATCACACACGTCATTCTTATAATATGAATCTTCAAAAGATTCCTATCCTAACTTGATGATCTATAAATCATGGGTTAAATCATCAATTAAGATGATCATATATTAAACATCTATAGGTAATGTAGTGCCTACGGGCCATACCCATTGTCATATAAGACAAAAGACAGTAGTAGTCTACGACTCCCTGTCAGAAAAAGGTAAAGAACTATGTTCAAACCTTAATGCCTTGATTCTCTGAAATCATGGCTTATGATTTAAAAATGTCCCTATGACTAGGCCTTTTTGTGCCACTAATAATACTGTTATTGTTTTATAATTAGGATACATTATAATAAAAATCCTAAATAAATATGATTAATAAATTAACCAAATATGGTCTATGTTTCCCATGGTTAATGAATTGCCGTAAAAGACAATTCCATAATAAACTCCCAAATAAATTATTGTAAATATCTTATGTAACAGTTCAAACTACATGGCTGACTCGGATGAGATCAACAGTCACCCAAGGGAGAATCATGATAATACCCGAATTAACGTAGTGGGTGCAGAACTGCAGGCAATGATAGACAATGCCATTACTCGAGCTTTGGATAGACAGTTCCATGAATCCAGTGGTACCCAAGAAAGGACCCAATCTGTACCACACTCTAAACCACCCTCTAAAACTCACACTGCTCACAACAGTAATTCCCATCACTCATCAAACCAAAGGAGTGTTCCATCTCAAAGGATCGTACCGAATCAGGAACCCCGTGATAAGGGTTGCTCCTATAAGTATTTTGTTTCATGCAAACCCAGGGATTTCACTGGGGAAAAAGGAGCTATAGACTGCATGACATGGTTGGATGAGATGGACACTGTGGTGGATATCAGTGGTTGCGCTAATAAGGATGTGGTGAAATTCGTGTCTCAGCCATTCAAGGGTGAGGCATTAGCTTGGTGGAGGTCTTTGATCCAAGCTACAGGGAAAATCCCATTGTACAATATGACTTGGGAACAGTTTATGTCATTGATCAGGGAGAACTACTGCCCTCGGCATGAGGTTGAGAAGATTGAAGCTGATTTCTTGTCTCTGGTTATGAAAAACCTGGATTGTCAAGCCTACCTTACAAGCTTCAACACCATGTCAAGGTTGGTTCCTTATCTTGTGACACCGGAACCCAAGAGGATAGCTCAATTCATATGGGGTTTAGCCCTAGAGATTAAGGCCAGTGTGAAAGCCTCTAGACCAGCTACCTTCCGGTCTGCAGCTGACATAGCATTATCTCTTAATCTAGACGCGGTCAGGCAGAGATCGCTGAGAAACACTGATGCTGAGAAAAGGAAGCGTGAGGATGATAACTCACGGCGATCGGATAAGAGACATAGGGGAAACAATGACCACAAGAAGGGTTCTGGATCTAAGAAAGATGGTCAGCAGTCGGGTGATAAACCCAAATGTAAGATCTGCAAGAAACATCACTTCGGGAAGTGCAGATATGAGTCGAAATCCCAATCACAGCCAAGGGCATGTGGGATTTGCAAGTCTTCTGAGCACAAGACCTTAGACTGTAAGAAAATTAAGGATGCTACGTGCTATAGCTGCAATGAAAAGGGGCATATCAAGTCCAACTGCCCAAAATATGCCAAGAAACCAGAAGAAGGTAAAAAGACCAACGCTAGGGTCTTCAGAATGGATGCTAAGGAGGCAGTGCAAGATGATAACGTGATAACAGGTACCTTTCTTATAAACGATGTTTATGCGAGGATATTGTTTGATTCGGGGGCGGATAAGTCATTTGTAGATAATAAGTTTTGTAAGTTGCTGAATTTACCTGTTAAAACCCTAAGTGTGAAATATGATGTGGAATTAGCAGATGGTACCTTAGAAACCGCATCAACCATGTTAGATGGATGTTTCATATCCATTAGGAACCACTCTTTTCCGTTATCCTTACTTCCCTTGAAGTTAGCTGGCTTCGATATAGTAATAGGCATGGATTGGTTGTCTCGCAACCAAGCCCAGATCGTTTGTGCTAAGAAGCAAGTGATTGTCAGGACTCCTCGTGACGAGCCTTTGACAATCCAAGGAGATACTAAGTATGGAATGCCTGAGCAAGTGTCCATGCTCAAGGCATCAAGGTGTTTGACGAAGGGTTGTGTTATCTACATGGCGCAAGTAACTATTGAAGAACCAAAGCCTAAGATCAAAGACATACCTATTATCTCTGAGTATCCAGACGTATTCCCTGAAGAACTACCTGGTTTACCCCCAGATAGGCAAGTGGAGTTCAGGATTGACATTATTCCTGGAGCAGCACCTGTTGCAAGAGCGCCTTACAGATTGGCACCAACGGAGATGAAAGAGTTGAGAACTCAACTGGATGACTTGTTAAGCAAAGGATTTATTAGACCTAGCTCATCTCCTTGGGGAGCACCAATCCTGTTTGTGAAGAAAAAGGATGGGTCGATGCGTCTGTGCATCGACTATCGAGAACTTAACAAAGTTACTGTCAAGAATCGATATCCATTACCCAGGATCGACGACTTGTTCGATCACCTCCAAGGAGCGAGTTACTTTTCCAAGATCGACTTAAGGTCAGGATATCATCAACTCAAAGTCAAGGATGAAGATGTACATAAGACTGCATTTAGGACTCGTTATGGTCATTACGAGTTCTTAGTGATGCCTTTTGGACTCACTAATGCACCAGCCGCGTTCATGGATCTCATGAACTGCGTCTGCAAGCCCTACATGGATAAATTTGTCATCGTCTTCATCGATGATATTCTTATTTACTCGAAGAGTCAAGCAGACCATGAGAAGCACCTCCATTGCATTCTGACACTGCTTCATCAAGAAAAGCTCTACGCCAAATTCTCTAAGTGTGAATTTTGGCTTCGAGAAGTCCAATTTCTTGGACACGTTGTTAGTGAGCGTGGTATCCAAGTAGATCCCGCTAAAGTTGAAGCTGTCATGAATTGGCAAGAGCTAAAGACGCCTATAGAGATTCGTAGCTTTCTAGGTTTGGCAGGATATTACAGACGTTTTATTGAAAAATTTTCAAGGATTGTTGTACCCCTAACTTCTTTGACTAGGAAGAATATTAAGTTCGACTGGGGACCGAAGCAACAAGAATCCTTTGATATCCTTAAGCAGAAGCTAAGCAATGCACATGTGTTGACATTGCCTGATGGAATAGAAGAGTTTGTGGTATATTGTGATGCATCACACACCGGGATGGGATGTGTGCTTATGCAGAAAGGAAAAGTTATTGCCTATGCTTCACGTCAGTTAAAGGTGCATGAAAAGAATTACACCACCCATGACTTGGAGTTGGGTGCCGTTGTATTTGCACTGAAGCTATAGAGGCACTATTTATATGGTATCAAGTGTGTGATCTATTCTGATCACAAGAGCCTCCAGCACCTGTTTAATCAAAAGGATTTGAACATGAGGCAACGACGTTGGATGGAAACTTTGAATGATTATGACTGTGAGATAAGATACCATCCCGGCAAGGCGAATGTAGTCGCCGATGCCTTGAGTAGAAAGGAAAGAGTAAAGCCTATAAGAATTAATGCCAAGAGCATCGAGATAAAGAATAGTTTGAATGAAAGGTTGTTAGCTGCGTAGAAGGAAGCTGTATTGGAAGCTAACTATCCTGACGAAAAGCTAGGAGTAACTGAAGAACATTTATCCTATGGCAAGGACGGAATCCTGAGATTAAATGGACGAATATGGGTGGTTCCTGTTTATGGAGGACTTCGGGATGTTATCCTCCAGGAAGCCCACAGCTCTAAATACTCCGTTCATCCCGGAGCTGACAAGATGTACCAGGATCTGAAAGCAAATTTTTGGTGGATAGGCTTGAAGAAGTCTATAGCTGCCTATGTAGCTAAATGTTTGACGTGTGCGCAAGTCAAAGCTGAACATCAGAAGCCGTCAGGTTTGCTACAACAGCCTGAACTTCCCACGTGGAAGTGGGAAATGGTGTGATGGATTTCATCACCAAGTTGCCAAAAACGAGGAAAGGAAATGATACTATATGGGTGATCGTAGACAGACTGACTAAGTCAACACATTTCCTACCCATTTAGGAGACCTATAGCTCCGATATGTTAGCCCAATTGTACGTAGATAAGATTGTATCTTTGCATGGCGTACCAGTGTCTATTATCTCTGACAGAGATACTAGATACACATCACATTTTTGGAAAAGTTTCCAACAATCTTTGGGCACAAACTTAAATTTTAGTACGGCTTACCATCCTCAGACGGACGGGCAGAGTGAGCGTACAATCCAAACTTTGGAAGACATGCTTCGTGCATGTGTGATTGACTTAGGTGGTAGTTGGGATAACCACCTGCCATTAATCGAATTCTCTTATAATAATAGCTATCATACAAGCATTAAGGCTGCGCCTTTCGAGGCCTTGTACGGTAGAAAGTGCAGAACGCCCGTTTGTTGGGCGGAAGTTGGAGATGTCCAACTGACAAGACCTGAAATAGTCCTGGAGACGACGGATAAGATTGTGCAAATACACGATCATCTCAAAGCTGCCAGGGATAGGTAGAAAAGCTACGCGGACTTAAGGCGTAAACCTCTGAAGTTTGAGGTTGATGATAAAGTTCTACTAAAAGTATCACCCTGGAAAGGGGTAATGCGATTTGGTAAGAAAGGCAAGTTAAGCCCCAGATACATAGGACCATTTGAGATCATCGAATGTGTCGGATCAGTGGCGTATAAGCTAAATTTGCCTGAAGAGCTCAGTGGTATTCATAACGTATTCCACATCTGCAATCTGAAGAAATGTCTAGCTGATGAATCACTAGTCATACCACATACAGATGTGCACATCGATGAGAGCTTGAAGTTTGTTGAAAAGCCTATGTCGATCGAGGACCGACGAGTTAAAAAGCTTCGAAGGAAGCATGTACCGATTGTAAAGGTTAAATGGGATGCCCGCAGAGGTCCCGAGTACACGTGGGAGGTAGAGTCCACAATGAAAGAAAAGTACCCTCATTTGTTTCAGTAAATCTCGAGGTCGAGATTTCTTTTAAGGGGGTGAGGATGTAACACCTCGAAATTTCATGTCCAATATTATGTCGACACGTGTCATGTAAGGCAGAAGTGTTATAAACCCGCATCAAGTTAAAGATGTATGGTAGGATTTAAGGCGTCGATATGTTAATTATATCCTCTGAGCGACCTTGTTATAAATCCCAAGACCCAAATCTATATTATAAACATCTGATATACATTCAAATCCGGTTAATACTAGTAATAATTGATTCAATTTGTAAAGATGGGATCCTATGAGAATGTGTTTGACAAACCTTCGTTTATGGCCCTTTCAAAAGAATCCAAGACAACTTTAAAACATGGCAAGGTGGTCATAACTGTTCGGACATGATCAAGTGGCCCCATACTGATAATAGAGTCCCTAATTCATAATATCAAAGTTGCATGATTAAAGCTTTAAAGTTTGCAAAATTTTTGTTCCTGATGAAGGCTTACGGACCGCAAAGCCAAGGGCTTACGGTCCGTAAGATAGCAACTGGGCGATGTTCTTTTTAAAGCGGTTACGGACCGCAAGGCTTTAGCCTTACGGTCCGTAAGACTTCGCCAGCAACAGAAAAATGGACAGGTGCCTGTTATAACCATTCTAACCGACTTAAATCACTTGTTATCAATACCATGTGCTGCACAAAAGGGTTTTTAGGCTCTAGGGACACTTGGGATGCATCAAAGATCAATTATAGACTTGCATGGCATGATCTAGTGAGATTAAATTCACTATATAAGACACACATTGTTTGCAACTTTTGATCATTCAATCATAACTTCATTCCTGAAGATTTCTGGAGCTCAAGGCCATTCCCTAAGCACCATTAGTCGTGCATTGGACCTTGGTAAGCTTCCTTAACCTTCCTTAATCGTGTTTTATTTAGTTTATAGCTTAAAAGTCAAACCATCGTAATTAAGGTTTGACTTAACGATTAATCACCAATGGTCTGATGATTAGCCAAATTAAAAGTAGTTATAAGTTGGTATTTATATGGGCAATAAACCCTTAAAAGGGCACCCTCTGAATTCCACTCTAACTAGGTCAAATGTCGGGTCAAACTTAATCCGAAAAAGTCAACAAAATCTTAATTTTCGAATTAACGCATAATTAGCAATGTAGAAGGCGTGTAACCTGTTTTGCCACTCATATAACTTGGTAATCAATGTAATAACATGTCTAAGCATGTTCGACCCAACAATTTTCAGTTTAGGACCGGTTCGGAACCAAGCATAAATTGACCATTGCTTTGACTTTCAATTCTGACCCGTAATAACATGAATTAGAAATGCCTTATAGCTTCATTAGGACCGGGTTACATGATAGTATAACCCTCTGTGATTGGTTCTGTCACACCCCAACCGATAGCGGAATCATCGGGGCATGGCACTGAGCGAAACAGATTGTCCAGAAGTTTCCATAAGAATCTTAAGAGTGAAACCTAGCCTGAATGTCATTATAAAGACCTGGCCATGATGGTAAGACCTGTTTAAAAGATTCAAATCCCGGTTAACATCTGAGAACATGTTAACACTCCTGGCAGACGTGATTCATTAAAAATCACACACGTCATTCTTATTATAAGGATCTTTCCACAGATTCCTAACCCAATTTTATGATCTCTGAATCATGGGTTTAGGTCATCAATTAAGATGATCATATTTTGACCATACGTGGTAATATAGCGCCTACGGGCCCTGCTCATTTCCATATGAGCCAAAAGACAGTGGTAGCGATGACTCCCTGTCAGAAAAAGGTAATGAACTAGGTTCAAACCTTCATGCTTTGATTCTCTGAAATCATAGCTTTTAATTTATAAATGTCCTTGTGACTAGGCCTGTTGTGCCAGTATACCTTCATGTTTTGATTCTCTGAAATCATAGCGTATATCATCCTATGAGATGATCATATTATAAACATCCCTTAGAAGGGAAGTGCCTACGGACTATAGTTAATGTCCTCTGAGACTAAAGACAGTGGTAGCTATGACTCCCTGTCAAAGAAGGTAATGAACTATGATTCAAACCTTAAAGCCGTAATTCTCTGAAATCATGGCTTTTGATTTAAATTGTCCTTGTGACTAGGCCTTATGTGCTAAATATATATTGTTATGGTTAGGATAAATTATAATAGAAATCCTAATTAAATATGATTAATAAATTAACCAAATATGGTCTCTGTTTACCATGGTTAATGAATTACCCTAAGGGGAAATTCCATAATAAACTCCCAAGCAAACTATTGTTCTTGTTTTCTGTAACAGTTCAATTAAAATGGCTAACTCAGACGAAATTAATAGCCATCCAGTGGAGAATATTGATAACGCCCGCATTAATCTAACGGGTGCGAAATTAAAAGCGTTGGTAGACGACGCAGTTACAAAGGCATTGGAACGGTAGTACGAAGAGTATAGTGGGACTCGTAGTAGGACCCTATCTACGCAGCCTTCAAAGCCACCGTCCAAGAAGGACGAAGCGATGAAAGATGATGATCGACACTCCTCGAACCATCACAGTGCTCCGTCTCAGCAGATCATACTGAATAAAGAACCCCGTGATAAGGGTTGCTCCTATAAGTACTTTGTGTCATGTAAACCCCGGGATTTCACAGGGGAGAAAGGAGCCATAGACTGTATGACGTGGCTGGATGAGATGGATACGGTTGTGGATATCAGCGGATGCGCTGAGAGGGATATAGTCAAGTTTGTATCGCAATCTTTTAAAGGCGAGACTTTGGCCTGGTGGAGATCACTGATTCAAGCCACCGGGAAAATCCCATTGTACAACATGTCGTGGGATCAATTTGTTGCCCTCATCAGGGAAAATTACTGCCCTCAGCACGAGGTGGAGAAGATAGAGTCTGATTTTCTATCATTGGTGATGACAAACCTTGACTGTCAAGCTTACCTCACGAGCTTCAACACGATGTCCCGGTTGGTTCCGTATCTGGTAACCCCGGAACCAAAAAGAATAGCTCGTTTTATCGGTGGTTTAGCCCCGGAAATCAAGGCAAGCGTAAAGGCTTCTCGGCCAGCTACTTTTAGATCTGTGGCTGACATATCCTTGTCCCTCACTTTGGATGCAGTCAGGCAGAGATCGCTGAGGAATAAGGAGGCTGAGAAGAGAAAGCGTGAAGATGATAGTTCACGGAGATCGAACAAGAAACACCGTGGGAACGGTGACAACAAGAAAGGATCTGAGTCAAGGAAAGATGGGCATCATTCTGGAGAGAAGCCCAAGTGCAAGATTTGCAAGAAACAGCACTTTGGAAAGTGCAGACTTGAGTCGAACTCACAGACTCAGTCAAAAACCTATGCTTATGGTATATGCAAGTCCAAGGACCACAAGACCTTGGATTGCAAAAAGCTGAAAGACGCAACGTGCTACCGTTGCAATGAAAAGGGGCACATTAAAACCAACTGCCCTAAGTACGCCAAGAAGCCTGAAGAGGCCAAGAAGACCAATGCTAGAGTCTTCAGAATGGACGCAAAGGAAGCCGTCCAAGATGACAATGTTATAACAGGTACATTTCTCGTAAATGATATCTATGCAAGAGTGCTTTTTGATTCAGGCGCTGATAAGTCTTTCGTTGATAATAAGTTTTGTGAATTGCTGAAATTACCTGTCAAAACCTTAAATGTGAATTATGAGGTGGAGTTAGCAGATGGCACCATAGAAACCGTCTCAACTGTGTTAGAGGGATGTGTTATATCCATTAAGAATCACTCTTTTCCTCTATCCCTACTCCCCTTTAGATTGGCCGGTTTTGACATAGTCTTGGGTATGGAGTGATTATCTCACAACCAGGCCCAAATTATCTGCAACAGAAAGCAAGTGGTGATAAAGACTCCGTCTGGTGAATCACTTACCATTCGAGGAGATACCCAGTATGGATTGCCTGAGCAAGTGACTATGCTCAAGGCTTCCAAGTGTTTAAAGAAGGGTTGTGTCATCTACATGGCACAGGTGATTATTGATGAGCCTAAACCGAAGATAGAAGACATCCCTGTCATCTCTGAATACCCAGAAGTTTTTCCGGAAGAACTACCTGGTTTGCCACCAGATAGGCAAGTGGAATTCAGAATTGATATCATCCCCGGAGCAGCACCAGTTGCTAGAGCACCTTATAGGTTGGCACCAACGGAGATGAAAGAATTGAGGACACAGCTAGACGAACTGCTAGCCAAGGGTTTCATAAAACCTAGTTCGTCTCCATGGGGAGCGCCAGTCCTATTTGTGAAAAAGAAGGATGGATCGATGCGTCTGTGCATCGATTATCATGAACTTAATAAGGTCACGATCAAGAATAGATACCCATTACCAAGGATCGATGATTTATTCGATCAATTGCAAGGGGCAAGTTATTTCTCGAAGATTGACTTAAGGTCAGGCTACCATCAACTGAAGGTTAGAGATGAAGACGTGCACAAAACAGCATTTAGGACTCGTTATGGTCATTACGAGTTCCTAGTGATGCCTTTTGGGCTCACTAATGCACAGGCCGCGTTCATGGATCTCATGAATCGCGTTTGCAAGCCGTACTTAGATAAATTCGTCATCGTTTTCATCGACGACATTCTCATTTATTCTAAGAATCGAGCTGACCATGAGAAACACCTTCGTTGTATTCTCAAACTTCTACATCATGAGAAGCTATATGCCAAATTCTCTAAGTGTGAATTTTGGCTACGAGAAGTCCAATTCCTTGGACATGTGGTTAGTGAGCGTGGTATCCAAGTGGATCCCGCTAAAGTTGAAGCTGTTATGAACTGGCAAGAGCCAAAGACGCCTACAGAGATTCGTAGCTTCCTGGGATTGGCAGGATATTACAGGCGTTTCATCGAAAAATTTTCAAGGATTGCTGCACCCTTAACGTCCTTGACTAAGAAGAAAGTAAAGTTCGTTTGGGGCCCTAAGCAGCAAGAATCCTTTGATATTCTGAAGCAAAAGTTGAGCAACGCCCCAGTACTGACATTGCCAGATGGAATAGAAGATTTTGTGGTTTACTGCGATGCATCGCACACTGGCATGGGGTGTGTGCTTATGCAGAAAGGCAAGGTTATTGCCTATGCATCAAGACAGTTAAAGGTGCATGAAAAGAATTACACCACCCACGACTTGGAGTTGGGTGCCGTTGTATTCGCACTAAAACTGTGGAGGCATTACTTGTATGGTATCAAATGTGTGATCTATTCGGATCACAAGAGCCTCCAGCACCTGTTTAATCAGAAGGAATTAAATATGAGGCAACGGCGTTGGATGGAGACTTTAAACGATTATGATTGTGAAATCAGATATCATCCCGGCAAGGCGAATGTAGTCGCTGATGCCTTGAGCCGAAAGGAAAGGGTGAAACCCATCCGAATCAATGCCAAGCGCATGGAAATAAAGAACAGTTTAACTGAAAGATTGTTAGCTGCACAGAAGGAAGCTGTGTTGGAAGCTAACTATCCTAACGAAAAGCTAGGAGTAACTGAGGAGCAGTTAACTCTTAGCAAGGACGGAATTCTAAGATTAAATGGAAGAATATGGGTGGTTCCAATTCATGGAGGACTTCGAGATGTCATCCTCCAGGAAGCCCATAGTTCCAAATATTCCGTTCATCCTGGAGCTGATAAGATGTACCAGGATCTAAGGGCAAACTATTGGTGGATAGGCTTGAAAAAGTCTGTAGCTGCCTATGTAGCTAAGTGCTTGACTTGTGCGCAAGTCAAAGCAGAACATCAAAAGCCGTCAGGCTTGCTACAACAACCTGAACTTCCTACGTGGAAGTGGGAAATGGTAACCATGGATTTTATCACCAAGTTACCTAAGACCAGGAAAGGAAATGATACGATATGGGTTATAGTTGATAGACTGACTAAGTCAGCACATTTCTTACCCATCAAGGAGACTTATAGCTCCGACATGTTAGCCCAGTTATACGTGGATAAGATTGTAGCCTTACATGGCACACCTGTGTCTATTATCTCTGACAGGGATACTAGATACACGTCACATTTTTGGAAAAGTTTCCAACAATCTTTGGGCACGCGTTTGAATTTCAGTACAGCTTACCATCCTCAGACAGACGGTCAGAGTGAGCGTACTATTCAAACGTTGGAAGACATGCTACGTGCATGTGTGATCGATTTGGGTGGTAGTTGGGATAAACATCTACCACTAATTGAGTTCTCCTACAACAATAGCTACCATACCAGCATTAAGGCTGCGCCTTTTGAGGCATTATACGGTAGAAAGTGTAGAACGCCAGTTTGTTGGGCGGAAGTTGGAGATGTCCAATTATCAGGACCAGAGATAGTCTTTGAAACGACGGACAAGATTGTCCAAATTCGTGACCGTCTCAAAGCTGCCCGAGATAGGCAGAAGAGCTACGCAAATCCGAAGCGTAAAGCTTTTCACTTCGAAGTAGGTGACAAAGTGTTGCTAAAAGTATCACCCTGGAAGGGGGTGATGCGATTTGGTAAGAAAGGCTAGCTAAGCCCGAGATACATAGGACCTTTCGAGGTTATCGAACGTGTCGGGTCAGTTACCTATAAGTTAAACTTACCGGAAGAGCTCAGTGGAATTCACAATGTGTGCCACATCTGCAATCTGAAGAAGTGCTTCGCTGATGAATCACTGGTAATACCGCATTCAGATGTGCATATAGATGAGAGCTTAAAATTTGTGGAAAAACCTTTGTCGATTGAAGATCGACAGGTAAAGAAGCTTCGAAGGAAGCATGTACCTATTGTAAAGGTCAAATGGGATGCCCGTAGAGGTCCCGAATATACGTGGGAGGTTGAACCCACGATGAAAGAAAAGTACCCTTATTTATTTCAGTAAATCTCGGGTCGAGATTTATTTTAAGGGGGTGAGGATGTAACACCTCGAAAATTCGTGTTCAATGATATAACGACACGTGTCATGTAAGAAAAAAAAAGCGTTGTAAACCCGGATTTAATAAAGATGTTTTGGCAGGATTTAAAAGTGGTGTCATGTTAATTTTTACCTCTGAACAACCTCATTTATAAATCCCAAGACCCAAGTATATATATATCAAACATCTAATATATCCTAAATCCAGAAATTCATTGACAATAAATGAATTCGAAGTGGATGATCGGTTCCTATGGAAAATTCTACGGTAAACCTTCTTGTTCGGCACTTTCAAAATGAATCCAAGCAAACAATTCAAAATGGTAGGGTATGTAACTGTTCAAGGCCATTTTGGGAGGTCCCTAACTGATAATTGAGGTCCCAAAGTCGGAATATGAGGTTGCCCTTTTGAAACACCAAAGAACAACAAGTTTTTGGCTGCTGAGGGAGGCTTGCGCACCGCAAGCATGACCCTTACGGTGCGCAAGCATGTTGCCAGCGACAGAATTGTTGCTGTTTGCTGTTTAAACGCTTGGAACTGATCTTAAACGATTTTCCTCATATCCCATGGCCCCTAAACAAACCCTAAACCTCTAGGACACCTGTGGGAATGTTATGGTCAGTAGTAGACTTAGTTGTCAACACTTTGTGGTGTCTTGGTTCACTATATAAAGCTCACAAGTGCAACACTTGATCATTCATTCCTCAAACACTTTCTGATCATTTCTGGAGCTCAAGTCTTCTTCCAAGTGATCACTAATCAGGCTTAGGACTTCAGTAAGTTTGCTAATCCTCTCTTAATTAAGTTTAGCTTAGTTATTTAGCTAAAAGTCAAACCGTCGTAATTACGGTTTGACTTCGAGATTAATTAATAATGGCTCAGTCAAATATCGAATAAAATGTAGTTATAAGTTGGTAATTATGTGGGTAATAAACCCTTAAAAGGGTTCCCCCTGATTTCCACTCTAACTAGGTCTAATGTCGGGTCAAACTTGCTAATAAAAAGTCAACAGGATACTTAAATTCTAATTTATGCATAATTAGCAATGTAGAACATATACAACCTGTTTGATCATTAATATAACTTGATAATAAGTGTAGGAACATGTTTAAACATGTTCAACCCGACAATTTCCTGTAAAGACCCGGTTCGGAACCGAAAGTCGCCTAGTTTGACTTATACTTTGACTTTCGGTTCTGACCCGTTTTGGTATGTTTTAGAAATACCTTAGAGCTTCATTTGGACCAGGTTACATGCTAGTATAACCCTCTGTGATTATACACCTCGGATCATTAGTTATCCAATTAATACGCATGATTCCGTTAATTGCTCATATGTTGACCATTATGCCCTTATTACCTTAAAACGTGATTTTTGGAAATGTAAAAGAGTAGAAACTTTAATTACTGATATATAAACTTGTATGCAAAGTTTGACATCAGTTTGAAGTGTAGATTAAGAGTTATGCTCGTTAGCGTAAAATGAAAGCCTTATGTTAATAAAACGGCGTAATTAGCGTATAGCCTACTTAAACATACTTTTTGATATCAAACTCTTTACCCACTGATGTAATATATTATTTTGGGATTTTTATAGATTTTTAATTAATTTTAGGCTGAGCATAACTCATAGTCGTAGGCTTAATCCGGTAATTGTCGGTTTTGCCCTTACGGGCCATAAAATGAGTTCTACATATCTAAACGACTCCAAACCTTTTGCTACTGATCACACTTGATAAATAAATTATTTTAAGCCTTCTGGAATAATAAAAATATCAGCTTTAAGTATCGAACCCGGAAATGGCTTTTAATCGCCTTATTAAGCGTTTTAGCGCATAGTATGTACTAAGACTATTTTTAAACATACAAGGGTGATACCTACTGATATTTGAGGCAAATTATAATATTTTAACAGTAAGCAAAGGTTGTTAAACTCAGACTTCATTTTTGAGCTTTTCGGCTTATGTGAAATTACCAAAATGCCCCTACGGTGCATAGTTGGTTAAAATTGATAAATTTCACATATATACTTTAACCTACTGATATAACTTAGAAAATTGAGTATATTTGCTGATTACATCAGGCCTGTAACTCAGGTTAACACTTAAACTCTTTTACAACCTTTAAAAATGACCAAACTACCCCTACGAGGCATAGTTTGTGTTTAAATTCATTTCGGGCATAATAAATGATATCTTACTGATGTCACAACATATATGGAGCATATTAACTTAGGAAACCTGTAAATGGCTCTCATTATTACCCGTTACGCTTATTACGCGTTCGGTTCGGTTTATGTAACTAGTTTACATAAACTAGCCTAAACGGGTCAAACCTTATCGGTTTTATCTCAAAATCCAGAATGTGTATGAAATACCCATATTAAACAAGTCTCTGAACTTGTCGAGTCTAAATCACATTCTATCCGGTCTTCGCTTAATAGTGCGTACGAACCGTATCATTGAAACTAACCGGTCTAAGTTTAAGCTTAATTAAAGACCCGTTAGATTCTAATAGGTTAATATAAACCTTCGTTCCAGATTAGGAGAACCAGTAAAAGCTACTTGCAATTTGCTTATTGTGAACTATACATTGCTCAGGTAAATACTTTTAACTTATTTTCCCTATACGGGCTTGGGTTATGGTATATAGAATACCGCTTGATCGGGCATCAAATCTTCCATCGTTGGGTGGTTAATTGAATAATTTGATCGGCTCGTTTAAACAGTCTTGTTACTTAAAGCCTTTGGGGGGTTAATGACCATGTCCCGGATATCCTTGGCATCATTTTACGAAATGGCCACGACTTAAGCGCAGGGTGTAGGCGTACACCCGTCAGTGCACAAAAGAATAATGTGGTGTGTCTATTGATCTTTAACCCGGACTTGATCCGGGCTACTGAACGCACAAGGAACATGTAATTCCTTCACAAGATTATATATTTAAATAATTCTCCCAAGTTAAATAAAATGTTTATGCCACGTGCATCCAAACCAATTTTTCAATCATTTTCCAAAATGAGTCAGTTGATTGTATTTACCAGTGTAAACTGACGTATTTTCCCAAAAAGATTAAATGCAGGTACTAAGCGTAATTGGCTGGGATTTCTCCTTAGCATCATTAGAAGTCTCGCAAGCTTAAGATGCCTGAAGTCTGTTGAACTATTGTTTCCAATTTGTTTTCGATCCTTCTGTGGATAAACTTCCGAATATTGTGACATTTGATATTACAATATTAAATTCGGTTGAATTATATCTTACATTTTGCTTCCGCTGTGCATTTATATAATTGTGTTGTTTGACTATTATGTTGCCAACCACGTCACGATACTCCCCACCGGGCCCACCGGTGACACGTGGAAATCGGGGTGTGACATTTATATAATTGTGTTGTTTGACTATTATGTTGCCAACCTATGCTGCTGAGGCTGTTGCTGCTAGGGCTCTTGTTTCACAACCCAGTTTGGGCACATGTTGGCGAAATGGTTAGGATCGCCACATGCGAAGCAGGCTCTGGCTTTGACCGCGGGTGCCGGAGGAGCTTGTTGACCCTGTGGGGCGGTGAGTAGAGCTTGATGAGCAGGAGCTTGTCGAATACGGCAATTGGCAGTGAAATGGTCGTACACATTGCAATGAGCACAAAAATGGCAAGGAATGACAGTTGGGTGATGGTAGGTACAAGTAGGGCAGAGCGGATGTGGCCCAGTGTATGCACGCTTAGCAAGAGGTGCATTGGTCACAGGCGCTGCCACTTGGCGCTGTTGAGCTGGTACGGATTGAACTGGTGCAGCAGTGATCGCGCAGTTCTTGTTGTTGGAGCTGTTCTTTCTCTTGTTCTTCCTCTTGTTGCTCGATGAGGTGGGTTCAGCAGTTGGTGCTGTAGCGGTAGCTTGATGCAGATGCTTCGAAGTCTTATCCCAAACACCAGCCTTAACCCGCTTGTCGTTGATTTCAGCGACCAGTAGATAAGTTTCCTCGATCGTCGTAGTCTTAGCCGCTTGCACGAAATCAGCAACGCAGTCGGGCAGGGCCCGGATGTATTTCTTGATTGCCATGTCTGGAGTCTTAACTTGGTCAGGACAGATAATGCTGAGCTGCTTGAGGCGAGCAGTGAGACCAGCATTGTCACCTTCCTTTCGCTGTATGTGCCAAAATTCATCTTCTAGCTTTTGACGTTTGTTAGGAGGGCAGAATTCCTCTAGCATAACTTCCTTGAGCTCGTCCCACGACAGACCGTAGGCTGCATCGTTCCCTCGCTTGTTCCTCTCGGTCGTCCACCAGTCTAGTGCACGGGACTGGAAAACGCCGGTAGCATTCAGAGTACGGAGGTCATCAGGGCAACCACTCTGTCGCAGAGTAACCTCAATGGAGTCAAACCAGTGAAATAATGCTGTGGGACCTCCCTCGCCAGTGAATTCTTTTGGCCCACAAGACTTGAATTGCTTGAAACTGAAGGTCTTCGTGGTAGCTTTAGGAGCTTCGGTTCTTGATTCCTCAGACGATTTACTGGCATTCTCATAAACATCACTCACGACCTTTGCTACGCTTTTAGCGATGATGGAAGCAAGGCATTTGTCTCTATTTTCTTGATGAGATAATGCGTGACGGGATCCAGACGACATTGTCTGCAACTGACATCGTCACAGGACTCAACACATGCATTCGAATCTCACCTCACACGTCTACTACTACTAAAGCTCAGGAACACGTACCACGTAAACACATAGACATATAACCACATAGAACACAAAATCACTTAAACACATAAGCATGTAGAGCACAGAATCACTTTATCCCATAAGCACGGAATCACAGAAACATTTTCAACACAAGAGGCGGTCAGAATACAGAAACCTATCATTCAAAGTTCGCGAGCGTTCGAATATAGCGTGCGTGTTTTAGTATGTCGAATAGCGTAGTATAAGCGTACATCGTAGCATAAGGTTGTCCAAAATTCGGCGATTTGTTAGCGATTTGATATAGAAAGGCAGTGCGAGTCGTTTGTGTCGATCGAAGTGAAAGCAACTATTTGTTGGGCTCTAAAGCTATTTGAAAGCGACAACTCAGATTTAAATAGACAGCAGTTGTTTATCTGCTTCTAGAGACCTTTAGTTTGACCATTACAGACAACTATTTGTTGGGCTCTAAAGCTTTATTCTAGCTTCAAATTCCTACCAAGTGTGCGTCCTAAGCACCTGTCACATACGTTAAAATAAAAGTCAATACATATAATGTAAAGGTGAGCATACAAGTTTGATAATAGCATATAGAGTTCAAATTCGTTTACGCATAACCAGCACGTACACATAGTGAAATGAAGCACGTTAGTTATCGACATAGATCCATCGATACCAATGACTGCGGGTTGACTGCCCGAGGCAGTTCGCAATACATGATTACCACCGTAATCCATGCAAGTAAAAGATCCTTAACAACCCCCGTGTGAACGAGTGCTGAGTCCAAACTATAGTACTATCGTTGCTAAGGCAGGTAGACAGCATTCCATGTGTAAACATAACAAACAAGCATTCATAAGCCATGTATAACATGCATTAACGGTTAGCGTTCAAATAGCATTGAGTAGTGTGATTATTGTAGTTTGAATATTCGTAACGTATGTAACACCCAAAAGTGCTTAAAGCAAAAAGGGATCGAGTATACTCACAGCGATGAATGGATTGAAGGGAGCGCTTAGCGAGTAAGGTTAGCCTGAATAGATTCGGTGGTATAAAGGTAAGTGAAGCGTAAAACGTTACAAAGTATGCAAGGGTCGGATGGTGGTTCGATCGGATGGTAATCCGATCGGACAGCAATCCGTGCAGATAATAATCTGTTCGGGTGGTCATCCAGTCGGACAGTGGTCCGGTCGGATGGCGATTCGAGTGGATTGTTTCTTCCTATGATGAGAATGTGTTTGTGTATGATGGCTTGACTTTTGAAGTTTTCGTTGTAGTATTTTGAAAACAATGAAGTATCTCTATCTTTCAAGTCGGTCGATCGGATGACTAGTCGTGCGGATGACATTCCGTTCGGATGGTCATCCGGTCGAACAGTGGTCCGGTCAGACGACGACTTAGCAATAAGGTTACTCACTGAAGGCAAGTTCACAACAGAAGTGTCATTCGATCGGATGGCAATTCGATCGGATGGCAACCTTGTTATTGAACATGTTGAAAATTGTTTAAGTCTTTAAAGTCTTAGTATCTCATGATCCAAAGAGTAATCCAGTCAGATGGTCATCCGATCGGATTGCATTTCGTTCGATACTCAAACTTCAGTTAAGATTGTTTTAAAAGTGGGACCCAAGTGTGATCCGTTCGGATGACAATCCGTTCGGATGACCTATCCGATCGGACAGCAATCCGGTCGGACAGCAATCCGTTCTGGTTGTCCTGTTCGTCCTACACTTGGTCGTTTTGAGGGTTTATCGTTATGTCGAGACGCTTGACAACGTGTTAGCCAACAGAACCTCTAGTTCGACCCAGATGACCAACCCGACCAGGAATCACCCTAGTCCGGCCGGTTACCGGCTCGAGACGGTTGGTTTTTGGCTAACCCGAAGTCGGTAGTCTCGTGAGTAGAATCTGAAACTTGAGCTAGTACAACACTACAATTGAGTAGAAGACTAAATCAGGGTCGGATCCTATCGGTTCTAAGTGTTTTGAGTGTAAAAGAGTTGAAAGAAAGTGAAAACCATCTTTCAATCCTTTTTCACCATTCTTGTGTTGAGATCTTTGCAAGATCTTTGTATGTTTGCGTGGAAATCGGTTAGATCTCGGTTGTTCTTGGTGGATTGTAGTCAAAACATGAAGTTCCTGAAGAACACATGATGACGTCACCCTAGAACACCCGAAATCTACTGATTTCACGGTTAAAAGTTAAGATTTAAAAGATAGAAAGGTGTAGGAGTGTGTGTAGATCAAGAAAGTACAAGATTTAGGGCGAGATCTTACCTGGATTGAGAGAAATCGAAGAAAAGGTGAGGAGCACGAATGGTTCGGACAGAGGGTTTCCAGAAATGGAAAGAATGACAATGACATGGGTATTTATAGGATTCCAAAAGAGGAAAGGGTTATCCGATCGAATGACATACCGCCCGGATGACGATCCGGTCGGATGACATCCTGGTCGGATGGCGCCTGACCTGGAGCATTGTGGCTATCCGGTCGGATGGCTATCCGGCCGGATGGCACTTGGTTTGTTTGTTCGACGCGATGATTTTTGATGTTTCGATTTCGATTGTGAGCGGCTCGTCACGATAGGGTTTACTAGTCAAAATTACTTTCAGTCCCAACCACTGATTATCATAGTTCGGTTTTGGTTCGGATTCGGGTTCGATTGCGTTTTGAGTTCCGATTGAGTTCGATTGATTTCCACAACACATATATATGTATATATATATATATATATATAACACGCACAAGTAACACATAAGGCACACACACACGTATAATAACCAAAGTAAATCGAGTTGCGGTTCGTATCACGATTCGATGTCGAGTAGCATAGCTTGATTACTGATTAGTTAACTTTATCACATTGTTACTTCCTATCATTCACAGTCGTAAGTCGATTAAATAGCGATTAACACACATCGATTCTAGCAATTCACAACACTTACTCCACATAATACAATTAAAACAAAGAAGTTTCTATAAGTCAAATTCGTATGATCGGTCGTTGACTTTGACCTTGACTTTGACTTTGACTTCCGAAAACACGGGGTGTTACAGCCTCCCCTTGTTTAGGGAATTTCGTCCCGAAATTAAGCTGGAAGCTATACAACTCCGCGAGTCACGTTTGAGAACTTTCTGTTCGGACCGGTTTTGACTCCGTAACGATTGCGAATCGAACGTGTGACGTGCAGAATCCGTACACGAACGTGACCAAACACATGTGAACGTAATATAATCGATGATTCTATTAATTGATATGAAATCGTACAAAGCACTAGAATCATGATGTCACTTTCTCTCTCTATACTTTCTCTTTAAACAACTGCGGGTACTTCGCCTTCATGTCGCTTTCGAGTTCCCAAGTGAACTCTGCGCCTCATTTGCCTTCCCATCGGACTTTCACAATAGGAATGCGAGAGCGTCTGAGCTGCTTGGTTTGGCGATCCATGATTTCGACAGGCTTCTCCACGAAGTGTAATGTTTCGTTTACTTGCAGGTCATCGAGAGAGACATGTAAGTCGTGGTCGGCTAGGCACTTTCGGAGGTTTGACACATGGAAAGTCGGGTGGACATTACTAAGTTCCTCCGGTAGTTCGAGTCTGTAGGCGACTTTTCCGATCCTTTCCAGAATCTTAAAAGGTCCAACATATCGAGGTGCGAGTTTTCCCTTTTTGCCGAATCGGACCACACCCTTCCAAGGTGATACCTTTAGGAGTACGTGGTCACCAACGTCAAATTCACAGGGCCTGCGCTTCTTATCGGCGTAACTTTTCTGTCGATCCCGAGCTTTCACCAGGTTGTCTCGGATTTGGAAAATTTGGTATGTCGTTTCTTGCAGTAGTTCGGGACCGGTTAGTTGCGAGTGACCGATCTCGTGCCACACAATAGGCGATCGACATCTTCTTCCGTATAATGCCTCGAATGGTGCCATTTGAATGCTAGAATGATAGCTGTTGTTATACGAGAATTTGACTAACGGCAGGTATTTATCCCAATTACCCCCGAAGTCTAAGACACACGAACGGAGCATGTCCTCAATAGTACGAATCGTTCTTTCAGTCTGTCCGTTGGTTTGAGGGTGGAATGCGGTACTTAAATTAAGCGATGTACCAAGTGCCGTTTAAAACGTTTCCCACAGTCGCGAGGTAAACCGAGCATCACGATCAGAGATGATGTCACGAGGCGTCCCATGATTACAAATGATCTCGTCGGTGTAGATTCGGGCTAATCGTTCTACCTTGTAGTCTTCTCGTATCAGCAGAAAGTGAGATGATTTAGTCAAACGGTCAACAACAACCCATATGCTGTCGTGACCTGATGACGTGTGCGGAAGCTTCGTTACGAAATCCATAGCTATACTTTCCCACTTCCACATAGGAATTGGTGGTTTTTCGAGTAAGCCTGAGGGTCTTTGATGTTCAGCCTTGACTCTTGCACAAGTTAGGCATTTTCCAACGTAGAGGGCAATATCCCTTTTCATGCCGGGCCACCAGTACCAGTAGCGAAGATCCTGGTACATTTTATCAGCACCGGGGTGAATAGAATAATGGGATTTGTGGGCTTCGTCCATCAGGATCTGTCGCAAATTGGTCCGCTTAGGGATCCAGATTCGGTCCAGGAAGTGGAATATTCCATTGGACTTGCACACAAGCTGGGCTCCATCGTGATAGATTCGTTCCCTCTTCAGTGTGCGTTCGTTAAAACACGCATGCTGGGCTTCACGAATAAGGGTTTCGAGATCGTGTTGGGCTTGAACATTACGAGTGCTAAGCAGATAACTCCGTCTGCTGAGTGCGTCAGCAACAACATTCGCTTTGCCTGGGTGATAACGGATCTCACAGTCGTAATCATTGAGAAGTTCTACCCATCGGCGTTGACTCATATTAAGTTCCTTCTGATTAAAGATATGTTGTAGGCTCCTATGATCAGTGAAGATCGTACACTTGGTACCATACAGGTAGTGTCGCCAAATCTTTAATGCAAAAACAACCGCGCCTAGCTCGAGATCATGGGTTGTATAGTTCTTCTCATGGATTTTGAGCTGTCGAGACGCGTAGGCTATAACCTTGTTCCGTTGCATGAGGACACAACCGAGGCCAAGGTTGGAAGCATCATAGTAGACAATGAAATCGTCGTTTCCGTCGGGCAACGTGAGAACAGGAGCATTGCAAAGCTTATGCTTGAGGGTTCGAAAGGCAGACTCTTTTTCAGCTCCCCAATCAAAAGGCTTGTCTTTATGCGTGAGAGATGTAAGCGGCACAGCAATATTCGAGAATCCTTCGATAAATCGTCGATAATAGCCCGCTAGTCCGAGAAAGGAGCGGACTTCAGACGGGTTCTTGGGCGTAACCCAACTCTTAACAGCTTCAATCTTCGCAGGATCGACGTGAATGCCTTGACTATTAACAATGTGACCCAGAAATTGAACTTCCTCCAACCAGAATTCGCACTTGGAGAACTTGGCATAGAGTTGGTTCCCCTGGAGTAACTCGAGAACCAAACGTAGATGTTGCGCGTGTTCGGCTTTCGATTTGGAATAGATCAGGACGTCGTCGATGAATACGGTGACGAAACGGTCGAGATATGGTTTACACACGCGATTCATAAGATCCATGAAAACCGCTGGTGCGTTGGTTAAGCCAAAAGGCATGACAACGAATTCGTAGTGTCCGTATCGGGTGCGAAACGCGGTTTTGGGTATATCCTCCTCTTGTATGCGTAGTTGATGGTAGCCTGAACGTAGATCGATCTTTGAGAAACACGTAGCGCCTTGTAGCTGATCAAACAAGTCCTCGATGCGAAGTAAGGGATAGCGGTTCTTGATAGTTAGCTAATTCAATTCCCGATAGTCGATGCACATCCGGAACGACCCATCCTTCTTTATGACGAAAAGGACTGGAGCGCCCCATGGAGAGGTGCTCGGGCGAATGAAGCCTTTCTCAAGTAATTCCTGGAGTTGGTTTGAGAGTTCACGCATTTCGGATGGCGCGAGTCGATAAGGGGCTTTGGCGACAGGATTCGCTCCAGGAATGAGGTCGATACGAAAGTCGATATCACGACACGGAGGTAAACCTGGAAGATCCTCAGGGAATACATGAGGAAATTCACGAACCACAGGAACGTCTTTCACTCCCTTATTCTCTTTTTTTTCCTTCTCCGCTACTACAATGTTTGCCAAGAAAGCTTTGTATTCCTTGCGGAGATACTTGCTAGCTAGGACACATGACATGAGCTTGAGCCCTTTTGAGGCAGTTTCACCGTATACACACAATAAGTCACCATTTGCGAGCGAGAATCGAATCATCTTATCGTAACACACAACTTCAGCATGGTTTTCGCGTAGAAAGTCCATGCCTACTATGACGTCAAAACTTCCGAGTTGCATCGGAATAAGGTCGATTGGGAAGATGTAATTGTTGAGCTCAAGAGTACAATCACGGATAACAGAATTAACGGCGACGGTTCTTCCAGTAGCGACTTCTACATCGAACGTCGAGGAGAGATGGGAGCGTTTATGATTAAGGAGCTTCTCGAATTCGAACGACACAAAGCAATTATCGGCTCCAGTATCAAACAAACATGATGCATAAATATCATTCACGAGGAACATACCATTAACCACGTTGTTGTCGGCTTGGGCTTGGCGCACGTTGATGTTGAAAGTTCTGGCGCGTGCGGCCTGTTGTTGTTGTTGCTGCTGTTGTTGGTGGTGTTGTTGCTGTTGTTGCTGGTGTTGCTGCTGCTGCTGAGGCTGTTGCTGCTGGGGCTCTTGTTTCACAACCCTGTTTGGGCACATGTTGGCGAAATGGTTAGGATCGCCACATGCGAAGCAGGCTCTGGCTTTGACCGCGGGTGCCGGAGGAGCTTGTTGACCCTGTGGGGCGGTGAGTAGAGCTTGATGAGCAGGAGCTTGTCGAATACGGCAATTGGCAGTGAAATGGCCGTACACATTGCAATGAGCACAAAAACGGCAAGGAATGGCAGTTGGGTGATGGTAGGTACAGGTAGGGCAGAGCGGATGTGGCCCAGTGTATGCACGCTTAGCAAGAGGTGCATTGGTCACAGGCGCTGCCACTTACGGATTGAACTGGTGCAGCAGTGATCACACAGTTCTTGTTGCTGGAGCTGTTCTTTCTCTTGTTCTTCCTCTTGTTGCTCGATGAGGTGGGTTCAGCAGTTGGTGCTGTAGCGGTAGCTTGATGCAGATGCTTCGAAGTCTTATCCCAGACACCAGCCTTAACCCGCTTGTCGTTGATTTCAGCGGCCAGTATATAAGTTTCCTCGATAGTCGTAGTCTTAGCCGCTTGCACGAAATCAGCAACGCAGTCGGGCAGGGCCCGGATGTATTTCTTGATTGCCATGTCTGGAGTCTTGACTTGGTCAGGACAGATAATGCTGAGCTGCTTGAAGCGAGCAGTGAGACCAGCATTGTCACCTTCCTTTTGCTGTATGTGCCAAAATTCATCTTCTAGCTTTTGA
Organism: Helianthus tuberosus; assembly: GCA_030545235.1. Classification (NCBI taxonomy): domain Eukaryota; kingdom Viridiplantae; phylum Streptophyta; class Magnoliopsida; order Asterales; family Asteraceae; genus Helianthus; species Helianthus tuberosus. The sequence goes on from CM060405.1 coordinate 195,573,199, forward strand.
CGTTCGTGAGGAGGGCAGAATTCCTCTAGCATAACTTCCTTGAGCTCGTCCCACGACAGACCGTAGGCTGCATCGTTCCCTCGCTTGTTCCTCTCGGTCGTCCACCAGTCTAGTGCACGGGACTGGAAAACGCCGGTAGCATTCAGAGTACGGAGGTCATCAGGGCAACCACTCTGTCGCAGAGTAACCTCAATGGAGTCAAACCAGTGAAATAATGCAGTAGGACCTCCCTCGCCAGTGAATTCTTTTGGCCCACAAGACTTGAATTGCTTGAAACTGAAGGTCTTCGTGGTAGCTTTAGGAGCTTCGGTTCTTGATTCCTCAGACGATTTACTGGCATTCTCATAAACATTACTCACGGCCTTTGCTACGCTTTTAGCGATGATGGAAGCAAGGCGTTTGTCTCTTTTTTATTGATGAGAAAGTGCGTGACGGGATCCAGACGACATTGTCTGCAACAGACATCGTCACAGGACTCAACACATGCATTCGAATCTCACCTCACACGTCTACTACTACTAAAGCTCAGGAACACGTACCACGTAAACACATAGACATATAACCACATAGAACACAAAATCACCTAAACACATAAGCATGTAGAGCACATAATCACTTCATCCCATAAGCACGGAATCACAGAAACATTTTCAACACAAGAGGCGGTCAGAATACAGAAACCTATCATTCAAAGTTCGCGAGCATTCGAATATAGCGTGCGTGTTTTAGTATGTCGAATAGCGTAGTATAAGCGTACATCGTAGCATAAGGTTGTCCAAAATTCGGCGATTTGTTAGCGATTTGAGATAGAAAGGCAGTGCGAGTCGTTTGTGTCGATCGAAGTGAAAGCAAAAATCGAGTAAATCTCCGAGAATTTAAACACATAAACAGGTAAACACATATATAAGCGCATAAAATCAACGAATTATCGGAGTCAGCAGTTGCGGCTCATAATTTGAAACAAGTAAAAATCGAGAGATAGACTGTCTGCGGCTAGTAGACTTCGGCTAACCAAAGCGGTTCAACTATTCGCAAGGATCCGTTGTGCACATTTGGCCTTCTGGACTATGCCTTTGCCTCGATTCTTGGGCGTTGGCACACATCCCGTTAGTCATGTCGTGACTTCAGGTCGTTGGAGTCCGTTGAGACTTTGGTGGGAGTTTTGTAGAATGAGCGGAACAAGTCGTCAAGGTTAGGGTTTCACTCCTAGCTTAACAACTTCGTCCCTGTTTTAATAAAAGAGAGGAGATTATTCATCAAAATATGGATTTCACTCCTAATTTGGTATAATTTCCCCCGTTGAAGAAACGTTCGTTATTGAAAAACAAAGAAGAAATCATCGATAAGTTGATAAAACAGCATTAATTCAAGCAATTTGGTCAAGAGTTTGTGGTTTTCACACCTAATCTCGACTTGGTCGCCTATTTATAGCTGTAAATTCAAGTGTAGTGATAGTGCAGCATAAACGAGAATAGCGAGGAAATAAGCTAGTACATGATCCCTACTGGATATGCACAAATCGGTCTGTTGGTTCCTAACTATAGACTAGGTTTCTAAGACATCGACCCGGACTAGGTCGAGTCTTGCCTAATTCCCTATAGTTATGGCTCTGATACCAATCTGTCACACCCCAACCGATGGCGGAATCATCGGGGCATGGCACTGAGCGAAACAGATTGTCCAGAAGTCTCCATAACATTTATCAATACCATTCAATTTAAATAATACGTCCCATACCGTATCTCAAACAGTAAAACAATTATTACAGACAAAAATCTAGGCAAATATTCTGTTCCGACAACTCAGATTTAAATAGACAGCAGTTGTTTATCTGCTTCTAGAGACCCTTAGTTTGACCACTACAGACAACTATGATGAGAATGTGTTTGTGTATGATGGCTTGACTTTTGAAGTTTTCGTTGTAGTATTTTGAAAACAATGAAGTATCTCTATCTTTCAAGTCTGTCGATCGGATGACTAGTCGTGCGGATGACATTCCGTTCGGATGGTCATCCGGTCGGACAGTGGTCCAGTCGAACAGCGACTTAGCAATGAGGTTACTCACTGAAGGCAAGTTCACAACAGAAGTGTCATTCGATCGGATGGCAATTCGATCGGATGGCAACCTTGTTATTGAACATGTTGAAAATTGTTTAAGTCTTTAAAGTCTTAGTATCTCATGATCCGAAGAGTAATCCAGTCAGATGGTCGTCCGATCGGATTGCAATTCGTTCGATACTCAAACTTCAGTTAAGATTGTTTTAAAAGTGGGACCCAAGTGTGATCCGTTCAGATGACCTATCCTATCGGACAACAATCTGGTCAGACAGCAATCCGTTCTGGTTGTCCTGTTCGTCCTACACTTGGTCATTTTGAGGTTTTGTCGTTATGTCGAGACGCTTGACAACGTGTTAGCCAGCAGAACCTCTAGTTCGACCCAGATGACCAACCCGACCAGGAATCACCCTAGTCCGGCCGGTTACCGGCTCGAGACGGTTGGTTTTTGGCGAACCCGAAGTCGGTAGTCTCGTGAGTAGAATCTGAAACTTGAGCTAGTACAACACTATAATCGAGTAGAAGACTAAATCAGGGTCGGATCCTATCGGTTCTGAGTGTTTTGAGTGTAAAAGAGTTGAAAGAAAGTGAAAACCATCTTTCAATCCTTTTTCACCATTCTTGTGTCGAGATCTTTGCAAGATCTTTGTATGTTTGCGTGGAAATCGGTTAGATCTCGGTTGTTCTTGGTGGATTGTAGTCAAAACATGAAGTTCTTGAAGAACACATGATGACGTCACCCTAGAACACCCGAAATCTAGTGATTTCACGGTTAAAAGTTAAGATTTAAAAGATAGAAAGGTGTAGGAGTGTGTGTAGATCAAGAAAGTACAAGATTTAGGGCGAGATCTTACCTGGATTGAGAGAAATCGAAGGAAAGGTGAGGGGCACGAATGGTTCGGACAGAGGGTTTCCAGAAATGGAAAGAATGATAATGACAGGGGTATTTATAGGATTCCAAAAGAGGAAAGGGTTATCCGATCGGATGACATACCGCCCGGATGACGATCCGGTCGGATGACATCCTGGTCGGATGGCGCCTGACCTGGAGCATTGTGGCTATTCGGCCGGATGGCACTTGGTTTGTTTGTTCGATTTCGATTGCAAGCGGCTCGTCACGATAGGGTTTACTAGTCAAATTACTTTCAGTCCCAACCACTGATTATCATAGTTCGGTTTCGATTTGGATTCGGGTTCGATTGCGTTTCGAGTTCCGATTGAGTTCGATTGATTTCCACAACACATATATATGTATGTATATATATATAATATATATATATATATAACACGTACAAGTAACACATAAGGCACACACACACGTATAATAACCAAAGTAAGTCGAGTTGCGGTTCGTATCACGATTCGATGTCGAGTAGCATAGCTTGATTACTGATTAGTTAACTTTATCGCATTGTTACTTCCTATCATTCACAGTCGTAAGTCGATTAAATAGCGATTAACACACATCGATTCTAGCAATTAACAACACTTGCTCCACATAATACAATTAAAACAAAGAAGTTTCTATAAGTCAAATTTGTATGATCGGTTGTTGACTTTGACCTTGACTTTGACTTTGACTTCTGAAAACACGGGGTGTTACAGGTTCGTTGATTGTCCGATTCGTTTGCACGTTTCCGTTAATTGCTAAATGTTGACCATAATGCCCTTTTGATCATAAAACGAGAATTTTGGAAATGTGAGAGGACAATAATCTTTGTTACTAATTTATAAACATGTCCCTAAAATTTCACATCAGTTGGAGGTCTAGATTAGGAGTTATGCTCAATAGCGTAATTAGAAGGCCTTTTATTAATTAAACGGCGTAATTAGCATAAAGCCTATCTAAACCCAATTTTTGACACCAAACCTTTTAGTCACTAATGTAATATAATATTTTGGGATTTTTGAAGATTTTTAATTATTTTTAAGCTGATCATAACCTAAGGTTATTGCCTTGATTCGATAAATACCGATTATACCCTTATCGTTTATAAAATGAGTTTTACACGACATGTGGATACCAAATCTTTTGCCACTGATTTTATATGATAAATGAAGTATTTTGAACTTTATAACCTGATCAGAAAACTAAGATTCCTGTTATAACCCGGAAATCGCTTTAAACGACTCTTTACGCGTATTAAACACATAGTATGGGTTTAAAACCATTTTGTCACATAAGACTTATCACCAACTGATATAACCTATTAAATTAAGTTGTTTTACTGATTATTTCAGACCCGAATCTCAGAATTATAATTAATCTCTTTTATAATCTTTTAAATGACCAAAATACCCCTACGGGGCTTAATTTGAGATTAAACTCGTTTTGGGCATAATGGAAGGTATCCTACTGATATCACAACATATTTAAAGCATATTAACTTAGGAAACCTGTTCGTGACTCTTTCGGTTACCTGTTATGCGTTATTCGCGTTCGGTTCGGTTTATGTAACTAGTTTGCATAAATTAGCCGAAACGGGTCGAACCTTATCATTTTTATCTCAAAATCCAGAATGTGTTTAGTTTACCCATATTATACAAGTCTTCAAACTTGTCGGGTCTAAATCACATTCTATTCCGGTCTTCGCTTAATCATGCGTTCGAACCGTATCTTCCTTTAAAACTAACCGGTCTAAGTTTAGGCTTAATTAAAGACCCGTTAGGATTCTAATAGGTTATTATAAACCTTCTTTCCAGAATAGGAGACCCGGTAAAAGCTACGTGCACTTGCTTGTTGTGATTATTACTTGCAAAGGTAAATACTTTTAACTTATTTTCCCTATACGGGCTTGGGGTATGGTATATAAAATACCGCTTGGTCGGGCATTGAATTTTGAATCGAATGGAGGTTAATTCATTGAAATGACCCGTTTAAATTGTTTTGTTGCTTAAAGCCTTTGGGGGGTTAATGACCATGTCCCGGATATCCTTGGCATCATTTACGAAATGGCCACGACCTAAGCACGGGGTGTAGGCGTACACCCGACGGTGCATAAATAAATAATAAGATATAACCGCCGGTTCCAGGAATAAACCGCCGCGGGACTATATCATGTGGTGTGTCTATTAAGCTCTAACCCGGTGTAAACCCGGGCTACTGAACGCATAAGAAACATGTAATTCTTTTACAAGATTATATTCAATTAATTATCCCAAGTTATAAAATGTTTTGTGCCTCGTGCATTTAAATCAACTTTCTAAACCTTTTCAAAATGAGTCAGTTGATTGTATTTACCAGTGTAAATTGACGTATTTTTTCCAAAAAGATTAAGTGCAGGTACTACTCGAAACCGGCTGGTTTTCTCCTTAGCATCAATAAGAGTCTCGCAAGCTTGGATGCATTTCAGTCTGTTGAACAATGTTTCTTTTTATTTGATCCACCTGTGGATTATCTTCAACTATTTTGTGATACTTAATATTACAATTTTATTCGGTTGAAATAAATCTATCTTTTGCTTCCGCTGTGCATTTATATATATTGTGTTGTTTGACTATGATGATATCAACTACGTCACGTTACTCCCCACCGGGCCCACCGGTAATACGTGGAAATATCGGGGTGTGACACGGACAATTATGTTTCATCGTTGAACAATCGATTGATAATGAAAGAATTATCGTATGACATACTAGCTCTTCAAAGGGAACATGATTGTTATGTAAAGTGTTTAACTGCCGAATAGGAAAGGATATATAAAATCGTTATGGAAGCGATTGAAAAAGGTGATCGAGGTGTGTTTTTTGTATATGGTTATGGTGGAACTGGAAAGACGTTTCTTTGGAAGACATTCTCAGTTGCATTACGATCAAAAGGTGAAGTTGTATTGAATGTTGCATCCAGTGGAATTGTTTCACTTTTGCTGGATGGTGGTAGAACTGCTCATTCAAGGTTTGTAATTCCAATCAACATTAATGAGAATTCAATATGTTCGATAGAGCCTAATACTGAGTTAGGTGATTTAATTAAAAGAGCAACATTGATTATTTGGAATGAAGCACCTATGACTCACAAGCATTGTTTCGAGGCTCTTGATAGAACAATGAGAGACATATCACGTTCCAGTCAACCGAACATGCAATCGAAGCCGTTTGGGGGAAAGGTCATTCTATTTGGTGGTGATTTTAGACAAATTCTTCCGGTCATCCCTAAAGGTACCAGAACAATGATAGTCAATGCTTCTTTGAATTCTTCTTATATATGGTGGCACTGTCAAGTACTAAAGCTAACTGAGAATATGAGATTAAGAGTTGGTTGTTAGGAAGCAGATTTGAAAGAAATAAAGGAATTTGGAGAATGGATTTTAAAGCTTGGTGATGGTCTGCTTGGTGAAGAAAATGATGGTGAGATTGATATTGAAATACCAGATGATTTACTTATTCATGACCAAGTTAATCCTATTTCTTCTCTCATTTCATTTATATATCCGGACATGAATAAATTTTTGTGGGATTTAACGTATTTCCAACAAAGAGCGATTCTTGCTCCAACTAATGAAGTAGTGGATTCAATAAATAAAGAGTTGTTAGAGAGTCTGCCCGGTGAAGAAAAGGTTTATTTTAGTTTAGATAGTTTATGCCAATCGGAGGAAGAATCAGAGCTTAATATGACATTGTTTCCTCCTGATGTGTTAAACAATCTTCGTTTATCTGGTTTACCTAACCATAAATTAGTACTGAAACTTGGTGCTCCGGTGATGTTATTCAGAAACATTGATCAGGCAAATGGATTGTGTAATGGTACACGTTTACTAGTCACGAAGCTCAGAAAAGTTGTGATTGAAGCAAAAATTATCACAGGGACTAATATAGGTCATCATACTTTGATTTCAAGACTGAAGATGACACCTTCAGATAAAAGAATACCAGTGAAGATTTCTCGAAGACAATTCCCACTTTCACTGTGTTTTGCTATGACAATAAATAAAATTCAAGGACAATCATTGAAGCGTGTTGGTTTATATATTCCACGTCCAGTGTTTAGTCATGGCCAGCTCTATGTTGCTGTATCTAGAGTAAAAAGTAGGAAGGGGTTGAAAATTTTGATTTGTGATAAAGAGAAACGAGTCTGTACAACCACTACTAATGTGGTTTACAAAGAAGTTTTACAAAATCTATGATGATACTAAAGATCTGTCAACCTGGCAACGTCTGTTGGGTATAATGTAACACCCCGAAAACGGGTTTAGTAATTAGACCCCGTTAATACTAAACAGCGGGTACAATACCGTTAGCAGAAAAGATTAAACCGGAAATTATTAGGATTTAAATAAATAAGCTTAATAATAAATAAAAGGAGGATAAATACTTTGAGAAAACAAAGTATATAGAAGGCCCGAGTTAACGGGACTTAAAATAAAACGGGTTCTGACTTCCCGAATCCATTAAATTAACTAGGAATAATTAACCTAGTTAGTAATATGTGATTAAGTTATAAATAGTGAATTATAGCTTAAAATGATCAAAATAAAACATAAGGGACCATTATTGCCAAGAGGGCAAACTAGTTTTATTAAAAAAAAAAAGAAAACAAAACACACACTTGGTGTGTGTGTGGGTCGATCGACCAGAGCAGGAAAAAAAGGGCTCAAACCCTAATCTCTACAAAATCATCAAATTGAAGCTTGATTCAAGGTCAAAACCGATGCATGAATAGATAGAAACGATCACCTGGTCGCAAGGATCGTAAGGTATGTCAAAATTTTGATATTCATGAAGTTGGGATTCTTGATGAATTTATGAAGTTCGAAATTTAAGCTTGAATGATTGTTGTTTAGATGAAATTAGAGTGAAATAATGTCTAGGAACAAACCCTAGTTATTAGATTGTTGAAATTGTGCTCAATGCTTGAGAATTTCATGATCACCATTGAAGGTGATAAGTGGGTTTTGACTAAATTCATGTATGAGATGTTTTTAGGGTTTTGATTGCATAAAAAATAGTGTTATGATGTCAAGAACATGCTTAAATTGAAAGCTGAATTCAAACGGCTCTTGATCAGAATTTACAGCCGACTTGTATTGGCTGTAATCTAGACAAAACGTGATAAAAACATGTCTTTCTTGAGTCTAAAATGTAATTCCAGGAAATATCTTTAAAACCCCACTGGAATCGCATTTTTTCGACGAAAATTGAGCGTTTTATGAATTTTTCCGTATCAAAGGTTCAAGCTGCGTTTTCTGGCAGAATTTGCAGCCCATTACGAATGTCATAACTCAATTTAGGAATTGAGTTATGATCTCAAATTCTTACTGTAGAAATTTTTAAGTGATTAAAAGAATCGCCAATTGGAATTTCGTCAATCGGATAAACGAGGAATTTTAAATGAATTTTTCCGTAAGCTGCAGTCAGAAGTGACGAATCTGATTGCAGCTTAGTAAATGAATTTTTACGAGTTTTTGGTAAAGAGTTAGATCTTGAAATTTAAATACAAGGTCTAACCCTCCGAGAGGTACGCCACATAAAAAAATCATAATTTTTGAAGACTTGTAAACAGGTTAAACAGGTCACCAAAAACAGCCTATTTTCGGTGATACGAAACTTGATTGTTGATGTTATAAATTATGCCCACAATGTTCATATGTTGAAATTATGAATCAAACGCGTAATTTCCTAGTTCGAATAATTACGCGTGATGTGGGGTAATACAAATTTTAATCATGAAGTCGATTTAGCTTATATGCACATATCATATAATTAAGGGTAGTTAACTTTTGAAGAGTTAAACTAACCATGGACGGAGTCGAATAGTAGTTTTGACATAGAAAATACGTAAGGTGGAATAGTCGTGGTTATAATGACTAATCTAACCACCTTGTGAATTATGATGATATTTTGACTCTTGACAAGCTAGATGGAGGCTTGGGAATGAAGCGGGTCAAACGGAGCAAGTACGAAAAGGAAAGCGTAATTTGGATGCGAGGTAAGTAAAAGCTTACACCTTTTTTTAGTATCCATCAGTTGTGTGTATTGAAAATGAATAAAGGATGTTTAGTAATTTTTATAGATATTTTTATAAAGTTGTTCGACAAGGTTTTCGCGGATGTTTTGTCAATAAATTATTTGTTGACAGCAACAGTTCCGCTACTTGCAGAAATTATTTCGAGGTCTTAACCATTGAGTTTTGACACGATATTTGACCAGAAGTTGGTTTACAACATAAAGGATGTTTAGTAATTTTTATAGATTTTTATAAGGTTTTTCGACAAGGTTTTCGCGGATGTTTTGTCAATAAATTGGTTGTTGATAGCAACAGTTCCGCTACTTGCAGAAATTATTTCGAGGTCTTAACCATTGAGTTTTGACACGATATTTGACCAGAAGTTGGTTTACAACATAAAGGATGTTTAATAATTTTTATAGATTTTATAAAGTTTTTCGACAAGGTTTTCGCGGATGTTTTGTCAATAAATTGGTTGTTGACAGCAACAGTTCCGCTACTTGCAGAAATTATTTCGAGGTCTTAACCATTGAGTTTTGACACGATATTTGACCAGAAGTTAGTTTACAACATAAAGGATGTTTAGTAATTTTTATAGATTTTTATAAATTTGTTCGACAAGGTTTTCGCGGATATTTTGTCAATAAATTAGTTGTTGACAGCAACAGTTCCACTATTTGCAGAAATTATTTCGACGTCTTAACCATTGAGTTTTGATACGATATTTGACCAGAAGTTGGTTTACAACATAAAGGATGTTTAGTAATTTTTATAGATTTTTATAAAGTTGTTCGACAAGGTTTTCGCGGATGTTTTGTCAATAAATTAGTTGTTGACAGCAATAGTTCCGTTACTTGCAGAAATTATTTCGATGTCTTAACTATCGAGTTTTGACATGATATTTGGCCAGAAGTTGTTTAACAACATAAATGATGTTTGGTAAGTTTTATACATTTTAGACATAAGCCTTTTTGGGTCAAGTGCCTGTAAACGGGTCTTTTCCGTAAAACAACCAACCGAAGTGTAGAATCCGGGAAAATTGGTCAATTATACTAAATCCACCACGAGTATAGTTGTGGTGAAATGTAAATAGATAATTCAAATTTGGGAAAATGATGGGTGAAAAGAATGAGCGAAATTTAAACTTAAAAGTTTAAATTCTCTAAACGGGTCAAAACGAATTACGCGCATAACTTGGGTATTGGTTGCGTAATTCACAAAAGTTACAAACGACAGACTTCGGAGCTGGCAAAAAAAATATATATTATAATACGTTCATTCTGAATTTCAGATTTGTTTAAACTCGTTATTTAACTACCAAAACTAACTTTTGAGTTGGTTTTTATTTTAGGTGAACATCAGAAATACCCGGATGAAGATCAAGCGGAGTACAAGAACCGAACACATGAAAAAGAAGCTTCCGCACATTGTTTTGTCGTTATTTTAAAACGACGAACTCAATTACATTATGTAGTATTATTCTAAGATTGTAAAAGTTTTAATTTACCCGTATTTTTCAACGTATATGTAAATCATAATTACTTGTTTATTTTCGTAAACTATACGAAAACTGTTAATTAATAGTAAGGGTCTTACAAGTTGGTAATCAGAGCTCAAGGTTAAAGAATAAAGTGTTCGGTTCGAGGCTTGATCGCAAATCCGGTAAGTACATGTATATCATTGGTTTAGTATGATTAGAGTGTTGAGAACAACACATATGGTTATCGTGTAATACACGTTATACCAATAAAAACGATATGGAGTAGATATAGTCAACGAAATTACACGCGTTGATGCGCGGAGTTGAAAAGCCTTGTATTATAATACGGGAATCCATTAATGTCGAAATTACTAACTGTTGTAAATGTTTTAGTTGAAGGACACTCGCATATGAAGATTGCGAGAGCTTAACAAATCGCAGATTTGATAAAGGAACGGTCCAAAGAGTATACTCATCAAGGACCTAAATCGTGTGACGGTCGCGAACAAGGCTAATGGCAAGAGAAGCTCGTTAGGGCAAGCATTACCAGGTGCACATTTTAAATTTAATTGCACAAATATTAATATGCAACAAATATGTAGAAATAGAAAGTTGCATATGTAGATTAAAAACTTAGAGAAAAAAAAAACCCGAATAGAAAATCTATTCGGGATATTGTTTCCAAGAGAAACAAATAGAGGCATTACTTACATGGGGTGTAATGAGAAAATTATAAAAAGGTCATGTATACCAGGTACTGATTGCTTACTCTGGCCAAGTAAGTGGTGAGCACGTGGTACCATGAACTTTTTATGATGGACATGCTTACATCCTAAGTAGTAAGGACGGGGTGAGTGGGACAAATTAAAAAGTACCCAAATGAATCAAATGAGCAAAATATTAGATAATAATGTAAACACACAGCCGGGTGATGGAAGGTATTACATTAGGATAATGAGCCCGAGTGAAGGGACAAAGATTAATGTAAAATGATTAAGATATGAATTGGGAGGGGGTGTACTTACACTCGAACCCGGAGAATGCAAATGTGTCTCTTAACGGACCGTTTTAGTAAAACGTCAAACTTGAGGACAAAGCCGGAATATAAAAGTGAAGCAAAGTCTTAATGCATACCGAGAGGGTTGCAATAATAACGACTTTGGTAAAATACCCGGTTGATAGGTAAGGATTAAACACATGCGTAAACCGAGAAACAGGAACTCGGATGGACAGTTAAAAGACTCGGGTTTTGAGTCATGACTAAAAGATGACAAGAATTTTCGCAAACATAAATTTTGGTAATTACGTTCAACTATTTCAAAGTTGGACGAGTCAAATAGAGAATGAAGTTTGACATTCATAAGTGATGAAAATTCACCCAAATGAGTCAAACGAGTCAATTAAGGAATAACGCTTAATATAATAGGAAAACGCAAACCGGTGAAACCGGAAAGCTAAAAACATTAAGATAGAAGGACCCGGGTAATGGGTTGTAAAGGAGTATAAGTATGAACCGGGTAACGGTAAGCGTAGGACAAACCGACGTGTAAATGACGTTAGAAGTCGTAAGGTCGGAAAGATAGTCCGAAAGTAAACAAATGAAACCTTAGACTACGGTGAAGGTCAACTAAAGTTCAAAAGCAAAATTAAATGATTTCAAACATAACAAGGGATGCTTTAAAGCTATATATGTATAAATATACCTTTGAATAAAGACTTGAATAAAAGATGATCTACTGGATTATCATAACTTACGAGATTATAAATGAGGCTAAGGTCTACAGGACCAAGAAGACCTTCGGGTCACAAATGGAAAGAAATGAATTGTTGGGGTCTCACCTTAATAAGGTAAAAATGTGAAAATACAAAGAAATAGCTTACGAGGCTAAGCGAAAAAACCTACGGGTCAATAGTATAAAACAAGGAAACTGGTTGTAACTTCCCGCGTAAAATAATAACGGGAAATAAAGTTCGTATAAAAGCGATGGGTTTCGCTAAGTTAATTAAATGGGTTAAAAGCGAAGAGATTGTGAAAGGTCTGGTTGACAAAAGTGAAGAATCTTCACTAAAACTTTTAAATGGGCAAAAATGACAAGAATTCACAATTATTTAAATTGTGTTACGTCACCAAAGTGGATGAAGTCATTACCGAAATGACAACGGAAGGGAATAAATCCATTGGACGTAAATTCGTTGAAATTGACATAAGTTAAAGAGAAAACGTTAAACTAAAATACCATTTTAGTGAGAAATAACGTTTTAACAAATATAAATATTATGAGAGGAACTAGAAGACACAAAAAGAAATGGGTATGTTGAAAATGAAACCTGGTTCGTTGTATTGAACCAATAAAATACATAAATAAGGTTTCGGGGACGAAACCTCTTTAAGGAGGGTAGACATGTAACACCCCGAAAACGGGTTTAATAATTAGACCCCGTTAATACTAAACAGCGGGTACAATACCGTTAGCAGAAAAGATTAAACCGGAAATTATTAGGATTTAAATAAATAAGCTTAATAATAAATAAAAGGAGGATAAATACTTTGAGAAAACAAAGTATATAGAAGGCCCGAGTTAACGGGACTTAAAATAAAACGGGTTCTGACTTCCCGAATCCATTAAATTAACTAGGAATAATTAACCTAGTTAATAATATGTGATTAAGTTATAAATAGTGAATTATAGCTTAAAATGATCAAAATAAAACATAAGGGACCATTATTGCCAAGAGGGCAAACTAGTTTTATTAAAAAAAAAACAAAACACACACTTGGTGTGTGTGTGGGTCGATCGACCAGAGCAAGAAAAAAAGGGCTCAAACCCTAATCTCTACAAAATCATCAAATTGAAGCTTGATTCAAGGTCAAAACCGATGCATGAATACATAGAAACGATCACCTGGTCGCAAGGATCGTAAGGTATGTCAAAATTTTGATATTCATGAAGTTGGGATTCTTGATGAATTTATGAAGTTCGAAATTTAAGCTTGAATGATTGTTGTTTAGATGAAATTAGAGTAAAATAATGTCTAGGAACAAACCCTAGTTATTAGATTGTTGAAATTGTGCTCAATGCTTGAGAATTTCATGATCACCATTGAAGGTGATAAGTGGGTTTTGACTAAATTCATGTATGAGATGTTTTTAGGGTTTTGATTGCATAAAAAATAGTGTTATGATGTCAAGAACATGCTTAAATTGAAAGCTGAATTCAAACGGCTCTTGATCAGAATTTACAGCCGACTTGTATTGGCTGTAACCTGGACAAAATGTGATAAAAACATGTCTTTCTTGAGTCTAAAATGTAATTCCAGGAAATATCTTTAAAACCCCACTGGAATCGCATTTTTTCGACGAAAATTGAGGGTTTTATGAATTTTTCCGTATCAAAGGTTCAAGCTGCGTTTTCTGGCAGAATTTGCAGCCCATTACGAATGGTATAACTCAATTTAGGAATTGAGTTATGATCTCAAATTCTTACTGTAGAAATTTTTAAGTGATTAAAAGAATCGCCAATTGGAATTTCGTCAATCGGATAAACGAGGAATTTTAAATGAATTTTTCCGTAAGCTGCAGTCAGAAGTGACGAATCTGATTGCAGCTTAGTAAATGAATTTTTACGAGTTTTTTGTAAAGAGTTAGATCTTGAAATTTAAATACAAGGTCTAACCCTCCGAGAGGTACGCCACATAAAAAAATCATAATTTTTGAAGACTTGTAAACAGGTTAAACAGGTCACCAAAAACAGCCTATTTTCGGTGATACGAAACTTGATTGTTGATGTTATAAATTATGCCCACAATGTTCATATGTTGAAATTATGAATCAAACGCGTAATTTCCTAGTTCGAATAATTACGCGTGATGTGGGGTAATACAAATTTTAATCATGAAGTCGATTTAGCTTATATGCACATATCATATAATTAAGGGTAGTTAACTTTTGAAGAGTTAAACTAACCATGGACGGAGTCGAATAGTAGTTTTGACATAGAAAATACGTAAGGTGGAATAGTCGTGGTTATAATGACTAATCTAACCACCTTGTGAATTATGATGATATTTTGACTCTTGACAAGCTAGATGGAGGCTTGGGAATGAAGCGGGTCAAACGGAGCAAGTACGAAAAGGAAAGCGTAATTTGGATGCGAGGTAAGTAAAAGCTTACACCTTTTTCAGTATCCATCAGTTGTGTGTATTGAAAATGAATAAAGGATGTTTAGTAATTTTTATAGATATTTTTATAAAGTTGTTCGACAAGGTTTTCGCGAATGTTTTGTCAATAAATTATTTGTTGACAGCAACAGTTCCGCTACTTGCAGAAATTATTTCGAGGTCTTAACCATTGAGTTTTGACACGATATTTGACCAGAAGTTGGTTTACAACATAAAGGATGTTTAGTAATTTTTATAGATTTTTATAAGGTTTTTCGACAAGGTTTTCGCGGATGTTTTGTCAATAAATTGGTTGTTGACAGCAACAGTTCCGCTACTTGCAGAAATTATTTCGAGGTCTTAACCATTGAGTTTTGACACGATATTTGACCAGAAGTTGGTTTACAACATAAAGGATGTTTAATAATTTTTATAGATTTTATAAAGTTTTTCGACAAGGTTTTCGCGGATGTTTTGTCAATAAATTGGTTGTTGACAGCAACAGTTCCGCTACTTGCAGAAATTATTTCGAGGTCTTAACCATTGAGTTTTGACACGATATTTGACCAGAAGTTGGTTTACAACATAAAGGATGTTTAGTAATTTTTATAAATTTGTTCGACAAGGTTTTCGCGGATATTTTGTCAATAAATTAGTTGTTGACAGCAACAGTTCCACTATTTGCAGAAATTATTTCGACGTCTTAACCATTGAGTTTTGATACGATATTTGACCAGAAGTTGGTTTACAACATAAAGGATGTTTAGTAATTTTTATAGACTTTTATAAAGTTGTTCGACAAGGTTTTCGCGGATGTTTTGTCAATAAATTAGTTGTTGACAACAATAGTTCCGTTACTTGCAGAAATTATTTCGATGTCTTAACTATCGAGTTTTGACATGATATGTCACACCCCCAATTTCTCACCTAGGGTATGTCCCTATAAGAAGTGCGACGATCCAACAATGAGCCACTAATTATACCAAACATGTTCAATAAAATGATAAAATACTTGATTGAACTAAAATGCTGTTTGTAAATTTAAATGAAAACCAAAGTAATCAGCGGAAGCAATAAAGTGTGTAATGTATCAATAAACCAATAAGATAAATGTGTTTATCAAGACCATATCCACTCCAGCTGCTCCAGATAGCAAGTCCCAATGTATATCAGTTAACGATCTACAAGCATGCAAACAAGTGTGTCAGACTACGCTGGTGAGTTCAAAGTTTTGTTACCGAGTTTAGTTGTCAGTCACATGTGTAAAACAGTTTAATATGTTGATTTGATGTTTCGTTGTTTTGATGATTTGATGTTGTTATTACTCGATTACCGAAATGGCTACAAGATATGAATGCCCAACCCCAATGCCTCTATCAAGGCATTGGTCAAGTGGTCGAGGTAATTAGCTTAACTAATAACCTCGAGTAGATGTAAGGGGTCTTATATATACACGATGTGAATGCCCAACCCCAATGCCTCTATCTAGGCATTGGTCATGCTTTAAGGTAATTAGTTCACGCCCGTCCTTTCGGCACGGTGTGAGGGTGCCAAACCTAATAGCGCTATCAACTAAATACCTCGTTGCCTTACCGGCAACAATCGGTAGATGTAGGGGGTCTTACATAATAGAAACTAAGTAATAACAAACATCCCATTAACCTGCATTCCTTCCTGGAACGTTACCCGATATCCCTTCCCGGGATGCATGCTTGGAAAAGAGCAGTGAACTCACCTTGGTTTGCTCGGTAAGATTAGTTACGTGTTTACAATTGATCGACCAAATCCTATTATGTTTACCAGTATCCGTCAGTTTCGTAACACTTAATCACAATTTCGTTACATATTACATAGGCA
This sequence comes from Helianthus tuberosus, assembly GCA_030545235.1. Taxonomy (NCBI): domain Eukaryota; kingdom Viridiplantae; phylum Streptophyta; class Magnoliopsida; order Asterales; family Asteraceae; genus Helianthus; species Helianthus tuberosus. The sequence goes on from CM060405.1 coordinate 195,589,692, forward strand.
GCACACAAGTATTACATACACCGTCAATCCAGTGGTGTACCAGAAACACTTAATATCTGAATAGTCGTAACGATTACACATGTACATTAGTTATTCATTGCTATCGTATAATTGGTATTCAAGTTGCATGCATGGTTGACACCACATATTCATATTTTACATAAAGTCATCAACTATTAAATACATACATTGTATGGCCGACAATTCACAGGCCTATGTTAATTCCATGCAAATTATTAATGATAAAGGTTGTTACAATGATGATCAAATAAAGCCTCGAATTCCTGGTCCACTATTTGGACAACTAATAAATGAATTTGATTAAATCTAAGGGAGCATGATCGGACCACATGGGTCGGTCATCACCTGCACACGCCATTATCACAATTAATCAATCAAACATGTATGTCATACCCCACTATCACGCATAACAGTACGATACACCCATACATATAACAAAACCATTACTAATAAGCTATAATTACAAACTGCCTAACCATGATACCCTTCATTCATACATACTAAATCATGCACATAGTTACAGTCAATCGATCGGATCATACTCATGTTATGTTGCACATATGTAGATTCTAAATAACATCACAATTCGAATTAACAAGATGATCAATCATGAGCAAATACTAACCAAGATTGAGAAGGGTACGATGAGGGTGATTGCAAGGGGGGGTCGTCCACTGTCACTGCGATCCACAAGAGGTTCCCAAGAGGCGTGGGTTTGTTTAGGGTTTTCAATTAACCTATGTATCCCTATACATAATATACGTAAACAAAGAATAAGGGAATGGGCTCAATTTTGGCTTGGGCCTGCGAAGCTTGTCTAGCTAAGCTAAACATATACGGATCCTGTAAAAAGGAGTGGGCTCATGCATCTCGGATTGGGTTTCACAAGTATATGGGCCGAGATGATATGTATTGAGCCATTTAGCCAAGAGGTGTGTGTCTCACGTAGGTTTGCGGCCCAAAAGATTGTGGAATTTAAGTAACGCTAACCTCATAGATTCGGGTTGTCACATCATCCCCAACTTGAAAGAAATTTCGTCCAGAAATTTGACAAGTAAGCACAAAGGAGTGAAGTGATAAATCAAGATTGTTGCGGGTTTTCCTCAGGTGCCACATCATCCCCAACTTGAAAGGGAATTTCGTCCCGAAATTCCTCAATGATATCAGGAGTTAATTCAACCATGATAACAACTGGAGATATTAAAGCTCCCTTTGACTATTACGTTCCCACAAGGACTACGGTCCACGTACTGAGTTCCAACAAACACTCACGATTGATGTGCGACTATGTTAACGAATCTTGACGTCCTGGTCCATGATTTCAGTAGATTCATCAACCACTGCAACCTGTCATTACCCTCCGACTCTAATAAGGGTATCTCAAGTGTTTCATCAGACGAACACTGCCTTAGATTTGAGACAAAAGTGATATCACACACACGTTACTCAACTCGACACGTAATTCAAGCTTGTATTGTACGCCACTTGCCAACACGTTTCCAGAATTTTGAGTGGCTGAACATAACGTAAGTTAACCTTGCCACGCTTCCCAAGGCGTACCGCACTCTCCCAGGGTGAGACTTCCGATATGGCACATTCGCCTGCAGCGAACTCCCAGTGTTTCCTAAGTTATCAGGTTTCCTGGCGATCACGCGTTGTCACCACACGATTTCCGATCTAAATGATCTTCCCATAAGTTTCGAGTGCAAGTCCTGAGCCCGTGATTAGGTTGTCATCCACCTCACTCCAACAAGGAGGTTGGCACTGTCATCCATGCAATGCCTCACAAAGTGCTGTATGCATACTAAAACGGTGACGGCCGAATGCCCAAAGATAAGTGTCCTTCCAAATGTTTACTAAAGTCAATCACACACATGCTCGCAGCATGTCTTCATGTGTCAGGATAGTTCGTTGCTCTGTCCGGTTGTCCTACAGTGATAAGTAATGGTCATGCCTAGACGTGAGCCAAGGGTGTTGTGTATTGCTGGTCATAAATCAGGTATAGCTCCAAATCAAAGGTAACAGGAGCTGGCACCTCGTGCCTAAAAGCCGCCTCTCTCATAGAAACATTCACAGCTGTGAGGGGTCATCAGTTTACTTGATTGTTAGAAAGTGTGCTGGTAGTGTGAGACAATCAACGATCACCCAGGTGATATTGGTTCCGTTTCGAGTTGTAGAATCCATGGCAGTCTGTTCTCATTTCCGTATGTGTGTTTCTAGTTGCTGTTTCTTCCCCTTGACTTTCTACCAGTCAAACATCATTCACATACATAGCTAAGTGGGCCTTCATGCCCGATCACCAGTGTAAGATTTATAGATCCTAGTATCTCCCACTAAAACTCAAACGACCAGAATATCAAGACAGGTGTGCTTTGCTCAACATAAATTTCCTACAGTTACTGTATGATGAGATCCACATTCGTTCCATGAGGTAGCGAATATCGTCTGACCCGCCAAGGTTACTTCTCCATTCCCCGCATGGGTTCGACTTGAAAATCCTCTTCCTTCAGTTCTCCAGTTTGAACAGGATGAGTCGGATCAGATAAGTTAGAGTCGATAGTGAGCTACTAGCTCGTGCACGTTCAAGTTTCATAGTTGTAATCATCCAAAAGTTCTATCCAGCGACGCCATTAACCGATTTAGCTCCTTCGAAACAAGGGTATACGGGAGGCCCTTGTGATCGGTCTAAGTGGTGTATTCGGTACTGTCCAAGTAATGCCTCCAATTTAAATCCAAAGACTACGGCTTCCACCGCAGATTGTGTGTCGTGCAATTCTCCTTGTAAGTCTATTACGTAAGCCATCACCTTCTCGTGTTGCATCGGCGTGTAACCGGGACTCTGATTCGAACCATCATGATATACCACTAAATTATCAGTGCCCTCGGATAGGAGTGATGTTCAGTGCGTTGCAGGGTTGGGTTTCAACAGCTGAAGAAACGTTTCCCTGTTTTATTTCCCACGAACACAGCACACTGCTGTGTTAAAGAGATTTAAGCTGCGTGATCTTCGAAAACCCTGTGATGAATCTACGATAGCATCTAGTTAGACAAAGAAATTGTTGTATCCTCGAAGGGATCTTTGGTGTCGGTCAGTTTCTAACCAAAACGGGTCTTAGCGAGATCCACGTATATTCCCACTTCGTTGATTATATGACCAAAAAGGTACCCCTCGCATCCAGAAGTTACATTTATCAAAACTTCGCGGGGTGCGGCTCCTCCTTCAGGAGCTCTCAAATAAGATACGAAGCTGCCCATGATGTTCTTTTCTCTTGTAAATGATTCAAAGCGTCATCAAATAGCATGGTCGGTTCGTGTGATCCATAAAGCTGCCAGTGTGTTGGTTAACCCAAAGGTCATGAATACAAAGTCGCAATGGCCGCATTGAGGGTTGATATGCCGTCTTAGAAACATCCTCCCCTTGGACTTCCGTTAATACATGGTCGAGGCAAACAGTTCTTGATTGTCACCTTGCTGAGTTCTGGATAATCAGTATACATACGAAAAGGCTTTATCTTCCCGAATATAGCTGGGGCTCCCCAAAGTGAACAAAAACTATGTCCAATAAAACTCTTGTCCAACAGTTCCTGTAGATAGTCCTTGCAAACCCCCTGGTGCAAGACGGTATGTAGCACGAGTAATCAGGGCTTCCCCTGTCGTGAAATCAAACTGAGATTCTGCCTAACAGTGGTGGAAGTAAATCTGAAAGCTCCTTGGGTAGCACACTGAGAGGAATCACGAACAATTGGTGGATCATCGATCCTCTTTTCCTTAGCCTCAACATCAGTAACGGTTGCTAATGTAGCGGGGTGATCCCTCCGTAGACACTTCTGGGCCTTCATAGTTGATATGGCGCTAACCTTTGCACCACTCTGTTTCTTTAGAACAAATAACGATTCTCCACACAAAATTTCCTCCTCACAAGGTATGTCTGCGCGATTTCTGAATAACCAATCCACACTAACTACTGCATTGTAACCATCAGGGGTAGTAGAAGGAAGGTCTATGTCGAACACCTGTCCCCCAAGGTCGAGTTTGCATCCCAGCGAACATATAAGGCTTCAATTGACTTGCATCGGCAGACTCCACAACAGGTTCGGTTTCAGGAAACATCAGGGTTAAGCAGAATGAAGACGAAGCGTTTTGCTACCCATATAGGCTACCATGTTGCTATAATCCTGGCGTCGCTCACGCCAATCCTCAATGCCCTTCCTCGAGCATCGTTCCCAGTGTTTGTTGTTTTAGTTACGAGAATTTCCAGTACTGTCGTCGTTCCCTGGGTTGTTGTCGTTTTGTTTCTAACAATGGCCAATCCATGTCATAGGTACCTTCATTTCCATACTGTAGGCCATGGTTACAAATACATTGATGTCACCATGACTGTCGCCTCTAACGTCGTTGCTTGAAACGGAGCCCTACGATCTTTCATCAACCAAGTTCATCCTTTCACATTTCGTGTCACATCCTAAAGCGCTACTCATTGTGCTGGCAGATACACATTCCACACCATGGTCCATTGTCATCGTTTATATCCCGATCAATTCGTGAGAGTTGACTCCCATAAGTCGCTAACTAGGGTTAATGTTCCGATTGAAGCCAAATTGCTAATGTTCGTTGCTGGTAATCAGGGTTGTCTAAATAATGTAGTCGGTAAACGATCATCCTCTTGTCCATCGATCTAGCAAGTTGATTGAGTAATACACAGTATGCTCCCAGAGTGTTGCAGAAGTTACCACAGTTCGGGTTCTAAGGCGTCAATACGTTAAGTTCCAGCAATTAAAAAAGAAAACGAGAGACGTATAGATCAATCATTCAACGCTGCGATATCTGACTCAGAGACGTTCGTGCTAGCACCTAACCTTCTACACAGTTCGCTAGGCGTTCAGATGGGTGTTCAGGTAATACTCGATAGCATCGAGATTCGTAAGGATTCAGAGTGAAGTGAAAAGATCATGTTCAAGTAAGAGACAATCACTGCTATGACTCTTATAAACTGTTGTGTTTCACATCGATTTAATAACATAACGGAACCCCTTTTTCACTTGTTAAGCCTCACTGGGACTCGCATGCACCCCACAGTATTATTATGTGTGCACCCACAATAATATTGTGATTTGCATGCTCATCTCAGCTCCTCATAACTCATGTCAAATGGTTCCTCAAACTCGTGTAGCTAGCAAAGAATATCACGAAACGCGAGTCAAGAATGTCTAAGGAAACACCATACTCACATAACGCGTGCAAGTAATGAATTCATACTGTTGTGCTAAACGTGCAATTACATGCAATGTCATATGTAAGTGTTCACTAGTTATGCAGTACAATGAGTACACGAGAGACAAACCTTGCAATCTGGAGCTGAGTGTCATGGTCGTATTCTTTGTTGTCAGAACTGTTCGGTTATAGTCTGGTTTTATAAAAACATTTTTAAAACCAAGTTCACTATAACCAGTGGCTCTGATACCAAACTGTCACACCCCCAATTTCTCACCTAGGGTATGTCCCTATAAGAAGTGCGACGATCCAACAATGAGCCACTAATTATACCAAACATGTTCAATAAAATGATAAAATACTTGATTGAACTAAAATGCTGTTTGTAAATTTAAATGAAAACCAAAGTAATCAGCGGAAGCAATAAAGTGTGTAATGTATCAATAAACCAATAAGATAAATGTGTTTATCAAGACCATATCCACTCCAGCTGCTCCAGATAGCAAGTCCCAATGTATATCAGTTAACGACCTACAAGCATGCAAACAAGTGTGTCAGACTACGCTGGTGAGTTCAAAGTTTTGTTACCGAGTTTAGTTGTCAGTCACATGTGTAAAACAGTTTAATATGTTGATTTGATGTTTCGTTGTTTTGATGATTTGATGTTGTTATTACTCGATTACCGAAATGGCTACAAGATATGAATGCCCAACCCCAATGCCTCTATCAAGGCATTGGTCAAGTGGTCGAGGTAATTAGCTTAACTAATAACCTCGAGTAGATGTAAGGGGTCTTATATATACACGATGTGAATGCCCAACCCCAATGCCTCTATCTAGGCATTGGTCATGCTTTAAGGTAATTAGTTCACGCCCGTCCTTTCGGCACGGTGTGAGGGTGCCAAACCTAATAGCGCTATCAACTAAATACCTCGTTGCCTTACCGGCAACAATCGGTAGATGTAGGGGGTCTTACATAATAGAAACTAAGTAATAACAAACATCCCATTAACCTGCATTCCTTCCTGGAACGTTACCCGATATCCCTTCCCGGGATGCATGCTTGGAAAAGAGCAGTGAACTCACCTTGGTTTGCTCGGTAAGATTAGTTACGTGTTTACAATTGATCGACCAAATCCTATTATGTTTACCAGTATCCGTCAGTTTCGTAACACTTAATCACAATTTCGTTACATATTACATAGGCAGCACACAAGTATTACATACACCATCAATCCAGTGGTGTACCAGAAACACTTAATATCTGAATAGTCGTAACGATTACACATGTACATTAGTTATTCATTGCTATCGTATAATTGGTATTCAAGTTGCATGCATGGTTGACACCACATATTCATATTTTACATAAAGTCATCAACTATTAAATACATACATTGTATGGCCGACAATTCACAGGCCTATGTTAATTCCATGCAAATTATTAATGATAAAGGTTGTTACAATGATGATCAAATAAAGCCTCGAATTCCTAGTCCACTATTTGGACAACTAATAAATGAATTTGATTAAATCTAAGGGAGCATGATCGGACCACATGGGTCGGTCATCACCTGCACACGCCATTATCACAATTAATCAATCAAACATGTATGTCATACCCCACTATCACGCATAACAGTACGATACACCCATACATATAACAAAACCATTACTAATAAGCTATAATTACAAACTGCCTAACCATGATACCCTTCATTCATACATACTAAATCATGCACATAGTTACAGTCAATCGATCGGATCATACTCATGTTATGTTGCACATATGTAGATTCTAAATAACATCACAATTCGAATTAACAAGATGATCAATCATGAGCAAATACTAACCAAGATTGAGAAGGGTACGATGAGGGTGATTGCAAGGGGGGGTCGTCCACTGTCACTGCGATCCACAAGAGGTTCCCAAGAGGCGTGGGTTTGTTTAGGGTTTTCAATTAACCTATGTATCCCTATACATAATATACGTAAACAAAGAATAAGGGAATGGGTTCTATTTTGGCTTGGGCCTGCGAAGCTTGTCTAGCTAAGCTAAACATATACGGATCCTGTAAAAAGGAGTGGGCTCATGCATCTCGGATTGGGTTTCACAAGTATATGGGCCGAGATGATATGTATTGAGCCATTTAGCCAAGAGGTGTGTGTCTCACGTAGGTTTGCGGCCCAAAAGATTGTGGAATTTAAGTAACGCTAACCTCATAGATTCGGGTTGTCACATCATCCCCAACTTGAAAGAAATTTCGTCCTGAAATTTGACAAGTAAGCACAAAGGAGTGAAGTGATAAATCAAGATTGTTGCGGGTTTTCCTCAGGTGCCACATCATCCCCAACTTGAAAGGGAATTCCGTCCCGAAATTCCTCAATGATATCAGGAGTTAATTCAACCATGATAACAACTGGAGATATTAAAGCTCCCTTTGACTATTACGTTCCCACAAGGACTACGGTCCACGTACTGAGTTCCAACAAATACTCACGATTGATGTGCGACTATGTTAACGAATCTTGACGTCCTGGTCCATGATTTCAGTAGATTCATCAACCACTGCAACCTGTCATTACCCTCCGACTCTAATAAGGGTATCTCAAGTGTTTCATCAGACGAACACTGCCTTAGATTTGAGACAAAAGTGATATCACACACACGTTACTCAACTCGACACGTAATTCAAGCTTGTATTGTACGCCACTTGCCAACACGTTTCCAGAATTTTGAGTGGCTGAACATAACGTAAGTTAACCTTGCCACGCTTCCCAAGGCGTACCGCACTCTCCCAGGGTGAGACTTCCGATATGGCACATTCGCCTGCAGCGAACTCCCAGTGTTTCCTAAGTTATCAGGTTTCCTGGCGATCACGCGTTGTCACCACACAATTTCCGATCTAAATGATCTTCCCATAAGTTTCGAGTGCAAGTCCTGAGCCCGTGATTAGGTTGTCATCCACCTCAGTCCAACAAGGAGGTTGGCACTGTCATCCATGCAATGCCTCACAAAGTGTTGTATGCATACTAAAACGGTGACGGCCGAATGCCCAAAGATAAGTGTCCTTCCAAATGTTTACTAAATTCGATCACACACATGCTCGCAGCATGTCTTCATGTGTCAGGATAGTTCGTTGCTCTGTCCGGTTGTCCTACAGTGATAAGTAATGGTCATGCCTAGACGTGAGCCAAGGGTGTTGTGTATTGCTGGTCATAAATCAGGTATAGCTCCAAATCAAAGGTAACAGGAGCTGGCACCTCGTGCCTAAAAGCCGCCTCTCTCATAGAAACATTCACAGCTGTGAGGGGTCATTAGTTTACTTGATTGTAAGAAAGTGTGCTGGTAGTGTGAGACAATCAACGATCACCCAGGTGATATTGGTTCCGTTTCGAGTTGTAGAATCCATGGCAGTCTGTTCTCATTTCCGTATGTGTGTTTCTAGTTGCTGTTTCTTCCCCTTGACTTTCTACCAGTCAAACATCATTCACATACATAGCTAAGTGGGCCTTCATGCCCGATCACCAGTGTAAGATTTATAGATCCTAGTATCTCCCACCAAAACTCAGACGACCAGAATATCAAGACAGATGTGCTTTGCTCAACATAAATTTCCTACAGTTACTGTATGATGAGATCCACATTCGTTCCATGAGGTAGCGAATATCGTCTGACCCGCCAAGGTTACTTCTCCATTCCCCGCATGGGTTCGACTTGAAAATCCTCTTCCTTCAGTTCTCCAGTTTGAACAGGATGAGTCGGATCAGATAAGTTAGAGTCGATAGTGAGCTACAAAGCTCGTGCACGTTCAAGTTTCATAGTTGTAATCATCCAAAAGTTCTATCCAGCGACGCCATTAACCGATTTAGCTCCTTCGAAACAAGGGTATACGGGAGGCCCTTGTGATCGGTCTAAGTGGTGTATTCGGTACTGTCCAAGTAATGCCTCCAATTTAAATCCAAAGACTACGGCTTCCACCGCAGATTGTGTGTCGTGCAATTCTCCTTGTAAGTCTATTACGTAAGCCATCACCTTCTCGTGTTGCATCGGCGTGTAACCGGGACTCTGATTCGAACCATCATGATATACCACTAAATTATCAGTGCCCTCGGATAGGAGTGATGTTCAGTGCGTTGCAGGGTTGGGTTTCAACAGCTGAAGAAACGTTTCCCTGTTTTATTTCCCACGAACACAGCACACTGCTGTGTTAAAGAGATTTAAGCTGCGTGATCTTCGAAAACCCTGTGATGAATCTACGATAGCATCTAGTTAGACAAAGAAATTGTTGTATCCTCGAAGGGATCTTTGGTGTCGGTCAGTTTCTAACCAAAACGGGTCTTAGCGAGATCCACGTATATTCCCACTTCGTTGATTATATGACCAAAAAGGTACCCCTCGCATCCAGAAGTTACATTTATCAAAACTTCGCGGGGTGCGGCTCCTCCTTCAGGAGCTCTCAAATAAGATACGAAGCTACCCATGATGTTCTTTTCTCTTGTAAATGATTCAAAGCGTCATCAAATAGCATGGTCGGTTCGTGTGATCCATAAAGCTGCCAGTGTGTTGGTTAACCCAAAGGTCATGAATACAAAGTCGCAATGGCCGCATTGAGGGTTGATATGCCGTCTTAGAAACATCCTCCCCTTGGACTTCCGTTAATACATGGTCGAGGCAAACAGTTCTTGATTGTCACCTTGCTGAGTTCTGGATAATCAGTATACATACGAAAAGGATTTATCTTCCCGAATATAGCTGGGGCTCCCCAAAGTGAACAAAAACTATGTCCAATAAAACTCCTGTCCAACAGTTCCTGTAGATAGTCCTTGCAAACCCCCTGGTGCAAGACGGTATGTAGCACGAGTAATCAGGGCTTCCCCTGTCGTGAAATCAAACTGAGATTCTGCCTAACAGTGGTGGAAGTAAATCTGAAAGCTCCTTGGGTAGCACACTGAGAGGAATCACGAACAATTGGTGGATCCTCGATCCTCTTTTCCTTAGCCTCAACATCAGTAACGGTTGCTAATGTAGCGGGGTGATCCCTCCGTAGACACTTCTGGGCCTTCATAGTTGATATGGCGCTAACCTTTGCACCACTCTGTTTCTTTAGAACAAATAACGATTCTCCACACAAAATTTCCTCCTCACAAGGTATGTCTGCGCGATTTCTGAATAACCAATCCACACTAACTACTGCATTGTAACCATCAGGGGTAGTAGAAGGAAGGTCTATGTCGAACACCTGTCCCCCAAGGTCGAGTTTGCATCCCAGCGAACATATAAGGCTTCAATTGACTTGCATCAGCAGACACCACAACAGGTTCGGTTTCAGGAAACATCAGGGTTAAGCAGAATGAAGACGACGCGTTTTGCTACCCATATAGGCTACCATGTTGCTATAATCCTGGCGTCGCTCACGCCAATCCTCAATGCCCTTCCTCGAGCATCGTTCCCAGTGTTTGTTGTTTTAGTTACGAGAATTTCCAGTACTGTCGTCGTTCCCTGGGTTGTTGTCGTTTTGTTTCTAACAATGGCCAATCCATGTCATAGGTACCTTCATTTCCATACTGTAGGCCATGGTTACAAATACATTGATGTCACCATGACTGTCGCCTCTAACGTCGTTGCTTGAAACGGAGCCCTACGATCTTTCATCAACCAAGTTCATCCTTTCACATTCCGTGTCACATCCTAAAGCGCTACTCATTGTGCTGGCAGATACACATTCCACACCATGGTCCATTGTCATCGTTTATATCCCGATCAATTCGTGAGAGTTGACTCCCATAAGTCGCTAACTAGGGTTAATGTTCCGATTGAAGCCAAATTGCTAATGTTCATTGCTGGTAATCAGGGTTGTCTAAATAATGTAGTCGGTAAACGATCATCCTCTTGTCCATCGATCTAGCAAGTTGATTGAGTAATACACAGTATGCTCCCAGAGTGTTGCAGAAGTTACCACAGTTCGGGTTCTAAGGCGTCAATACGTTAAGTTCCAGCAATTAAGGAAAACGAGAGAGGTATAGATCAATCATTCAACGCTGCGATATCTGACTCAGAGACGTTCGTGCTAGCACCTAACCTTTTACACAGTTCGCTAGGCGTTCAGATGGGTGTTCAGGTAATACTCGATAGCATCGAGATTCGTAAGGATTCAGAGTGAAGTGAAAAGATCATGTTCAAGTAAGAGACAATCACTGCTATGACTCTTATAAACTGTTGTGTTTCACATCGATTTAATAACATAACGGAACCCCTTTTTCACTTGTTAAGCCTCACTGGGACTCGCATGCACCCCACAGTATTATTATGTGTGCACCCACAATAATATTGTGATTTGCATGCTCATCTCAGCTCCTCATAACTCATGTCAAATGGTTCCTCAAACTCGTGTAGCTAGCAAAGAATATCACGAAACGCGAGTCAAGAATGTCTAAGGAAACACCATACTCACATAACGCGTGCAAGTAATGAATTCATACTGTTGTGCTAAACGTGCAATTACATGCAATGTCATATGTAAGTGTTCACTAGTTATGCAGTACAATGAGTACACGAGAGACAAACCTTGCAATCTGGAGCTGAGTGTCATGGTCGTATTCTTTGTTGTCAGAACTGTTCGGTTATAGTCTGGTTTTATAAAAACATTTTTAAAACCAAGTTCACTATAACCAGTGGCTCTGATACCAAACTGTCACACCCCCAATTTCTCACCTAGGGTATGTCCCTATAAGAAGTGCGACGATCCAACAATGAGCCACTAATTATACCAAACATGTTCAATAAATTGATAAAATACTTGATTGAACTAAAATGCTGTTTGTAAATTTAAATGAAAACCAAAGTAATCAGCGGAAGCAATAAAGTGTGTAATGTATCAATAAACCAATAAGATAAATGTGTTTATCAAGACCATATCCACTCCAGCTGCTCCAGATAGCAAGTCCCAATGTATATCAGTTAACGACCTACAAGCATGCAAACAAGTGTGTCAGACTACGCTGGTGAGTTCAAAGTTTTGTTACCGAGTTTAGTTGTCAGTCACATGTGTAAAACAGTTTAATATGTTGATTTGATGTTTCGTTGTTTTGATGATTTGATGTTGTTATTACTCGATTACCGAAATGGCTACAAGATATGAATGCCCAACCCCAATGCCTCTATCAAGGCATTGGTCAAGTGGTCGAGGTAATTAGCTTAACTAATAACCTCGAGTAGATGTAAGGGGTCTTATATATACACGATGTGAATGCCCAACCCCAATGCCTCTATCTAGGCATTGGTCATGCTTTAAGGTAATTAGTTCACGCCCGTCCTTTCGGCACGGTGTGAGGGTGCCAAACCTAATAGCGCTATCAACTAAATACCTCGTTGCCTTACCGGCAACAATCGGTAGATGTAGGGGGTCTTACATAATAGAAACTAAGTAATAACAAACATCCCATTAACCTGCATTCCTTCCTGGAACGTTACCCGATATCCCTTCCCGGGATGCATGCTTGGAAAAGAGCAGTGAACTCACCTTGGTTTGCTCGGTAAGATTAGTTACGTGTTTACAATTGATCGACCAAATCCTATTATGTTTACCAGTATCCGTCAGTTTCGTAACACTTAATCACAATTTCGTTACATATTACATAGGCAGCACACAAGTATTACATACACCATCAATCCAGTGGTGTACCAGAAACACTTAATATCTGAATAGTCGTAACGATTACACATGTACATTAGTTATTCATTGCTATCGTATAATTGGTATTCAAGTTGCATGCATGGTTGACACCACATATTCATATTTTACATAAAGTCATCAACTATTAAATACATACATTGTATGGCCGACAATTCACAGGCCTATGTTAATTCCATGCAAATTATTAATGATAAAGGTTGTTACAATGATGATCAAATAAAGCCTCGAATTCCTAGTCCACTATTTGGACAACTAATAAATGAATTTGATTAAATCTAAGGGAGCATGATCGGACCACATGGGTCGGTCATCACCTGCACACGCCATTATCACAATTAATCAATCAAACATGTATGTCATACCCCACTATCACGCATAACAGTACGATACACCCATACATATAACAAAACCATTACTAATAAGCTATAATTACAAACTGCCTAACCATGATACCCTTCATTCATACATACTAAATCATGCACATAGTTACAGTCAATCGATCGGATCATACTCATGTTATGTTGCACATATGTAGATTCTAAATAACATCACAATTCGAATTAACAAGATGATCAATCATGAGCAAATACTAACCAAGATTGAGAAGGGTACGATGAGGGTGATTGCAAGGGGGGGGTCGTCCACTGTCACTGCGATCCACAAGAGGTTCCCAAGAGGCGTGGGTTTGTTTAGGGTTTTCAATTAACCTATGTATCCCTATACATAATATACGTAAACAAAGAATAAGGGAATGGGCTCAATTTTGGCTTGGGCCTGCGAAGCTTGTCTAGCTAAGCTAAACATATACGGATCCTGTAAAAAGGAGTGGGCTCATGCATCTCGGATTGGGTTTCACAAGTATATGGGCCGAGATGATATGTATTGAGCCATTTAGCCAAGAGGTGTGTGTCTCACGTAGGTTTGCGGCCCAAAAGATTGTGGAATTTAAGTAACGCTAACCTCATAGATTCGGGTTGTCACACGATATTTGGCCAGAAGTTGTTTAACAACATAAATGATGTTTGGTAAGTTTTATACATTTTAGACATAAGCCTTTTTGGGTCAAGTGCCTGTAAACGGGTCTTTTCCGTAAAACAACCAACCGAAGTGTAGAATCCGGGAAAATTGGTCAATTATACTAAATCCACCACGAGTATAGTTGTGGTGAAATGTAAATAGATAATTCAAATTTGGGAAAATGATGGGTGAAAAGAATGAGCGAAATTTAAACTTAAAAGTTTAAATTCTCTAAACGGGTCAAAACGAATTACGCGCATAACTTGGGTATTGGTTGCGTAATTCACAAAAGTTACAAACGACAGACTTCGGAGCTGGCAAAAAAAATATATATTATAATACGTTCATTCTGAATTTCAGATTTGTTTAAACTCGTTATTTAACTACCAAAACTAACTTTTGAGTTGGTTTTGATTTTAGGTGAACATCAGAAATACCCGGATGAAGATCAAGCGGAGTACAAGAACCGAACACATGAAAAAGAAGCTTCCGCACATTGTTTTGTCGTTATTTTAAAACGACGAACTCAATTACATTATGTAGTATTATTCTAAGATTGTAAAAGTTTTAATTTACCCGTATTTTTCAACGTATATGTAAATCATAATTACTTGTTTATTTTCGTAAACTATACGAAAACTGTTAATTAATAGTAAGGGTCTTACATATAATGGAGGAATTGTTGTTAGGAAATGTTTGTTTGAAAGCAATACAACTTTTTGAAAGCATCTGATACTTGCTCTGCATTAAGCTTATCCTGAGAACAAATGTTGTTAATAACATTATTCTCTTAACATCTGTTTACTAACCTTTGTAATTTCTGTTGACTGACCTTTTTAACACGGGTCGACTAACATCTGATAGTTACTATCTATCCATCTGGCAAGCTCTGTTGGAGATAATGGATGACAGTTCTTAGTAAAGCTTGTTGGAAAGCAACAAAAGTTTTTAACAGTTAATAGACAACAGTGGTTTCCTATCAACATAATGGAATTGTTGTTGAATAAACCTATTGATCATTAATTTATATCAATTTTGTAAGTCTGCACTAATTATTTTTTTACTCTCTGTCAATATGTATTATGCATGGTTTTCTAAGAAACAACAGTGGTTTGCTATCAACATAATGGAATTGCTGTTGAATAAACCTATTGACCATTAGTGTATATCAATTTTATAAGTCTGCACTAATTATTTTTTTATTCTCTGTCAATATATGTTATGCATGGTTTTCTAAGAAACGACCCGTGTTTGCACACGGGTCTTACCGCTAGTATTTATATAATTTGTATATTGAAAGGCGGGAAAATAAAAAAAATAGATAGCTCCATGAGTGACACATGTCCCCATAGGTTTCTTCCATTGTATAACTAGGTTATAGACACGCGTATTACACGAGTTGTGTATGTGTGTGTCTATATATATATATAATTTTTAAATTACTAAATACATCATATGGCTGAAATTACATTTTTAGATATGATAGTGGAAATGATCAATTAGAGTCATATTATGTTGGAAATATTCAACTGAGTAACCTATTTCATTTTTAAAAAAGCAAAAAAGATGAAATGACCAAAGGTGTCAAAAATATTTAAATGCTTAAAATGTTATTTATCGTTTTATTAAAAAGAAATCTTATATCATACTTATCTTTTCGTTACACATAAACAATACATCAAATTTTACAAAATGTATATATATATATATATATATATAACTAGAATGCACAAAAGGTGTTGAAACGTTGGCCTAACATGACCCAAACCGTTTTGACCCGTAAAAAATCACCCGTTTTGACATGAACCCGTTACAACCTAAAAAGGAATGATAAATAAGATACAAACACTTCCCATTAAAAAAAAAGAAACAAAAATCTTATTACAAATATGTAAATGACCTGAGTAGTTCATAATATTCACATTAAGCATAAATTGTTGTGAAATACAAGAATAAATCGGAAACCACAACTAATATGTGGAAGATGAAAATTATAAATCATATGAAATAACTGAAGCGTAATTATTCATTATAAGAAGTATTAAAATTATAGGTTTTAAATTTATAGATAATTGTCGTTAAAAAAAGTTGAAGTATTCTTTTAATAAAAACTTCATGTATTTTTTAATCATCATTCTTAGATTTTAATTAATATTAATATTAATAACATAGTATTATTAATAATTATCTATTAGAATTTGATATTAGTTGGATAATATTATTAATGAATTAAGAAAAAAATATCATGTGATATTAGTTGGAATTTGAAAGATCAAAATACCATCTAGCATTAGTTGGAATTCTTTATTAGAATTATATAATGGAATAATCTCTTTTGTCTGTATTTTTAATAAGCCTTTCTTTTCAAGCTAGTGTATGATAGTGACAATATAACAATAATCTTTATGTTGCTAAGTCAGTCTATTCGAATAATATGTAATCAACTAGTTTTATATCCACCGGGGTTGCGGGGCGTTAGACCGAATATTTCTCAATCAGTTAAAAAAACACTATTATAGTTTTGCTACAAAAAAAAAAAAAAACTAAAGCGATAGCAAGACTGTAATTTTGAACTCGGGCAAAACTGAATTTATCAGAACTAATGAGCGAGTGCTAGGAAGCTGCCTGATACGAATAAAAATTACATAAAGTAAATCAATTAAAAAAACAATTCCACAGTTTTTGCAAAAAAAAAAAAAAAAAAAAAAAAAAAAAACTAAAACGATGGAAAAACTTTAATTTTGAACTGGCGGCAAAAGCGTAATTTTGAACTGCGGGTAAAATCGTAATTTGTCAAAAGCTAAAACGATGACAATATTTAACTAGGGGCAAAATCATAATTTTTAATAGGGGTCATATTCGTAATTTTAAAGTAGGGGTAAATTCGTATTTTATTGGGGTTAACAGGGGAGTGCTAGGAAGCAGTCTGGCACTATTCCCTATCATGGAAATTGTATTGCAAAAAAATAAAATAAATAAATAACTAAAACGATGGCTAGACTGTAATTTTGAACTAGTGGCAAAAGTGTAATTTTGAACTGTGGTAAAATTGTAATTTGTCAAAAGCTAAAACGATAGCATTTCTGTAATTTTTAACTGGGGCAAAATCGTAATTTTTAACAGGGGCATATTCGTAATTTTAAAGTATGGGTAAAATCATATTTTATTGGGGCCAATATGGGAGTGTTAGGCAGCAGCCTGACACTATTCCCTGGCATGAAAATTGTGTTGAGAAAAAAACTAATAGGATGGCAAGTCTTTAATTTTGAACTAGGGGCAAAAGCGTAATTTTGAACTAAGAGTAAAATCGTAATTTGTCAAAAGCTAAAGCAGTGGTAATATTATAATTTTTAACTGGGGGCAAAATCGTAATTTTTAACAGGGAGCATATTCGTAATTTTAAAATAGAGTTAAAATCATATTTTATTCGGGCCAATAGGTAAGTGCTAGCCTGGCACTATTCCCTGGCATGGAAATTGTATTGAAAAAAATATGGTAAAACTGTAATTTTAAACTGTGGCAAAAGCATAAGTTTGAAATGAGGTAAAATCGTAATTTGTCAAAAGCTAAAACAATGACCATATTGTAATTTTTTAGGCAAAATCGTAATTTTTAACATGAGGCATATTCGTAATTTTAAAGTAGGTGAAATATTGTATTTTATTCAGGCCAATAGGAGAGTGTCTGATAGCATCCTTAGTTCCTTACACTATTCCTTGGAATGAAAATTGTAGTGTATATAAATATAAATATCCTCCAGATAGTACAACAAATATCTTTAGTTTTTTTTAACAGTGTACAGTTAGGATGTCGCTAACCGGGTTAGCATTTAGTATGTTAGTATCACCAAGTTAGAATTAAAACCCCCTTGCCTTGATTTGAACCCAAGACCTCCAAAAGAAATAAAGTTTCCCACCTCCTCCTTGACCACTAGACCAAGAGATCATTGTTAAATAAATATCTTTAGTTAGCTATTCATAGAGAAATCAGAAATAGATAGATATACAAGGGAAAAGATCAAATAGGAAGTTTATTTTGGTTAGGAAGTGTAAGAAGCAATAGGATTAGGACATGTGACAACATTTAAAATAAAGAAAAAAGGTATTTTAGTCAATCCAACCCTTTCTTCTTCTTTTTCAAAACCCAGTAACTTCAAAACCCACCATTTTCAAAACCCATCATCTTCAACCATTTCTTCACTTTCTATCTCAATAATCACTACATTATAGTGCGATTTTCATCACCAATCAATGATTCAAGCACCCGATCAACGTGTTCTTCAGCTTTTTTGAAGAAAACCCAGTTTAATTTCATACAAAATCTCGTTTTTCCGGTGATTTTGAAGATAATCACTCGATCCGTTCAATTCGAGCGCTGATAAGTGTTTCAATCATTCAAAATTCGTCAATTGTTGAAGAAATCACTTCGATCCATGT
This sequence comes from Helianthus tuberosus, assembly GCA_030545235.1. Taxonomy (NCBI): domain Eukaryota; kingdom Viridiplantae; phylum Streptophyta; class Magnoliopsida; order Asterales; family Asteraceae; genus Helianthus; species Helianthus tuberosus. The sequence goes on from CM060405.1 coordinate 195,608,073, forward strand.
AAGAAATTCTTTAATTTCATTTTTACGATCTGGGTTTTTGATTTAGTCATTGCGTTTTACGATCTTGGCGGGGGTCCGGGGGCAGCGCCCCTGGTAGCGGGGTCCTAGGGGCGGCAGCCCCTGGCGGGGTCCAAGGAAAATTAATTTTCTGTAAATTGCCTCTGGAAACTGCATTCGTAAACTGGATTGGTTCAGACAGTTCACAGCACAGACAAAACTATTGTCATGGTTCAATGCGTTTTAGAGAGAACACTTTCTTTGGTGTTTTTAGGCAATTGCGTTTTAGAACTAAAACATTTTTATGTGTTTTCTGGCCATTGCGTTTTAGAAAAACACATTCTTGAAGTGTTTTTTGTGCATTGCGTTTTAGGTAAAACACTTTTTAGGTGTTTTCAGTCTATTGCGTTTTACAGAGAACATTTTCTTTTGTTTTTTAGGCAATTGCGTTTTAGAATGAGTCATTTTTAAGTGTTTTCTGGCCATTGCGTTTTACAAATAAGACATTTCTTTGTGTTTTTTGTGCATTGCGTTTTAGGTAAAACATTTTTTTATGTGTTTTCAGTGCATTGCGTTTTAGAAAACAGACATTTTAAGTGTTTTCTGGCCATTGCGTTTTACAAATAAGACATTTGTTTGTGTTTTTGGTGCATTGCGTTTTAGGTAAAACACATTTTTATGTGTTTTTAGTCCATTGCGTTTTAGAAAGTACATTTTCTTTTGAGTTTTTAGGCTATTGCGTTTTAGAAATAAGACATTTTTTTGTGTTTTCTGGCCATTGCGTTTTACAAATAAGTCATTTCTTTGTGTTTTTTGTGCATCGCGTTTTAGAAAAATGTCATTTTTTATGTTTTTTTTTTCATTACGTTTTACGTAACTGAGGGTTTTTCTATTGCGTTTTACGCAACTGGGTTTTAAATTTTTTTTTTTTTTTTTTTTTGAAAATATAGCAATAGTATACTCGTTTTAAAGATAAAAAAAACGCTCGTTTTTTTGGTGCAATTTTTATAAAAAAATAATGTCGTATGAAAGAGTTATTAACGTTTAAAAAATGGGAGGAGAATTGGAGGAGAGAGAAACTATTGGTTTGGATTGACTAGAATGCCCCTAAACAAACTCACGCGCCTCTTTTCTTCCCTTCAATTTTCTTCCCTTCAATTTCTCTGATTTAATCTTAGCCCTTGATTAACTAAATGGATGGTCAAGATCACTTCCTAGCCTTCCTAGCCGAATAAACTTCCTATTGTATCTCCATCCATAATTGTAAAGGAAAAAAATGTTTGTAAATTACAAAACAAACATTGAATGCAAGAGATGATCAACATTGACTGAAGTTGCGTGTAAATGTTCAAGTATGCCACCAACATTGGGCATTTAATTAGTATAGTTGCTTTCACATAGGATGATAGAAATAAATGAATCTCAGTCTTGTTGCAAATTGATAGATGACCAAGATTTCTTATGAATACATTCTAAAATACAACTTTCAATAGGTAAATCAGGTAACGCATTATAAAAAAAAAATTGAAAATCCATGACAACCCTAATAATTATATTTGATCTACTATTTTGACTATCATCAAAAGACAACTGATGCATCCTATTTATGCAGTTTTATGTTCTTTAGTGTCCAAATCCAATACCAGAACCAAAAATTTGAACCACCTATAAAAACTACATTTTCCAAACCATATAACCTATGCCTACCAGAAAAATCAATAAATCAGTGATCATAATGCTACAATACACGAATGACCATGGAGATCCACCCAAGTGTATACAACCGTCACCTCTCTGTATTATATTGTTACATGTGTGATTTGAGAGAGACTCGTTATTTCATTATTTGCGCCTTCCGTTCTTCTCAAAGGCTTTTTTATCATTGCTTATTCTGTCAGCATACATAGGGAGACGAACGATATCGTTGATCTCATTCAGTACAACTTCTTCCGTGATATTATCCTTGATGCTCCTCATAACCTACATCGTGAAATTGAAAAGAGTTGGTCAACAAGAAAATTATAGCTTATCCTAGAGGTGGCAAATGGGTCAAAACTGATTATTTCTTTTGCAGGTCGGGTCAACACAAATCACTCTTTATCCTTAATTTCTAGATTTTTAATTAGTGCGTCAAATACAATTTTACAAATACTCCATAATTTAGAAGGAAAAAAATCAAACATTTTCTGAGTTTAGCGACCAATTTAAATAGTATGTAGAATAGAAACCAACTTACATTTTGTTAGCGATTTTAATAACCAACTTGTTTGTCTATTTTTGTTTATTTTTCTAAAATCGCTAACATCACATCTTTTTTTGTCAATTTTAGTGTAAATGTACATGCCATGTGGCATATAACGTAACATTTAATACTTTTTAAGTTTAAACTAAATTTAAGTGAAACCGTTTTTCTTTCAAACTCGAGCATATATGAAGTGTAAGCATTTTTCACATATGTGGCATGTTACCTCATGGCTTGCATGACATTACCATGTCTTATCAACAATTTAGAGGTAAAATCCGTTAAAAATGAAGTGTAATATTCCTTTCTGTTTGTGTAGTTTGACTTTAAAAATATACCCATGAGCAAATTTCAACCCATTTGACCCATTTCCTTCAACACAACCTCTTTATTTTAACTGTAATTGTCAACTATAATTGTTTTCTAGGATGGTTATAGAGAGAATGTAGACCTTTTTGAAGGTTATAAATTCATTTGGTGTTGACTTGTCGGGCCGCATTCGCATAAAGACCCAAACATCTTCCTCAGAATCCCATGAACATTCTATTATCTTTCCTGATAATGAATATATATCTACTGTTGGATCTGCAAAATCATACTCAAGTGATCAAGATGATGTAATTAAATGTATATATAAATAAAATGGCCATAGATTGTTTTTCAGATTTTTTTTTTTTTCGATTTGGATAATATCCTTTATTTGAGTCTCATTTTTATATAAGGTTGCAACATAAAATGTTTTTTATATAGCGATAAGTGTTATAAATTTTATTAAAAAGATTACTATTTCAACTATAATATAATATTTTGAATAAAATTGTTAAGAAGGTTTAATGTATCAAAAACACTTTGGGTGACTTTCATCCCGTTTGACCTGCTTCCTTTTTAGCTATATATATTTTACCTTTTGACCCGTTAAAGATTAAAAAAACATAACCCAAATCGACTCATTCATAAATAAATGGTCAAAGTCGTGTGTCATTATTAAAAAAAAACTTTAGTTTAGCTATTCAAATATACTTCAAGAGCTAATGAAAGAAATCAAATAAAGAGAAAACTAACCTTTAAAAACAACTCGACTTCCATCCATTGGCTTCTTTCTCCCACGCTCATTTATAAAAAGCATAGGGCGATTATTGTTTCCCACCTATCAAGACATACACTCGCTTAGATAAAAAAAATGAAAAATTGTTTTTGTAAAACTCTAAAGAAGAACACAAACACACATCTTTTTACAACCTCCAAGAGAAAATCAACAGAGTTCATTTCAGGATACTTCCACTTCAAAAGACCTTCATGTGTGTGAGGCACATATGGATCGTCCCAACCCTAGCAGTCAAATAGCGTCAGTGATTATGTAAAATTAGATGATTCAGACATACAAACTGATTATTAATACATTCAAAAGATAAAAATAACTGATAATCACCTGGAAAATGAGACCATCAGATTCATGAGGAAGGCTTGGAATGAACACTTTAAGAAGCTTAGATACAGCAGAGAGTAGATAGAATTCTTTCCTTCTCACCTAAATTAATTTAAGTTGTTAACAAATGCATCTTTAACACAAATAAAAATATTAATATCTAGATGTAACGGTAGATAATGACCATATTACACACCCTAAATAGTTCCAAATCATATCTGTAGTACGGAGTTTTTCCACTTTTGATCATTTTGATCAAATGGTCTCGTTCAATGTTCCTAGGTTTAATAACTTCATTCTCAAGTATCTTCCACCTGTCACTAAAAGGGTGCTGAAATGACATTGAAAATTCTTTGAGCTTCGTGTAGAGTATCTTAGTAAAATAATTGGAAAAACAAAAGGGATTAACTGCACGAAATGTAACACTAACATATATACAATTCACCATAGATATTTATACAAACGTCACCATGGAAGACACTATGGATCTAATCATAAAAGTTTTGTAACATTACACAACTTAGTCAATAAGTCAAAGCATATAAAAAGGCGAATTAAGAGAAAAAGGGTTGTACTTACATCTACAAGTGATGTTTTGTTGATTGCTATAAGATCATAAATGAGGTATCTCCTTTCCTGCTTGTGTGTGCTAGGATCAGTATCAACTATCATTTCTCCATCAAGTAAAGTATAATTATGAGTGTTTCCATCTGCACCCTAACAAAAAAAACATGTCAGTAAATAAAGTAAACAGGAAGAACAATATTATAGATACCGAAAACTTACGTACCCCACTACTAAAAGTGACAATTTTGTCAATTTAAGTTATAATTCATTGATAACTGATAAACCTAAATATATACCTAAAGTCCTATATAAGAAACAAGTTAAATGCTTTAAAAGTCATGCCAAATATAAAGTGTTTCAACCTTTTAAATATTATTAAATGGAAATGATTTTTACACCACTAAATGTGCTACCTCTCGCGCCAAGTACAAGATCAAAAGCACATGGTACAACACAAACAATAACTTTAGTGGTGTATAGATCAATTCCCTATTTTAAGAGCATGCAGCATGCTACCTCGTTAACGTTTCCGCATGGAAACCGCAACTGAACACTTCGGAAATTGAAATTTCTATCAATTAAATAACACCCGTTCCAAGTTATTAACATCATGTATCGTGTCCCGTCAGCTTTCCATGTGGCATAATAGTACCGCTGTCTCAAAAGCTGCAAGTTGTCCCTGCATTAGAACACAATTGACAGCATAAGAACCTTAAAGTATTTATCTGTATTTCCAAAATAAGACGGTGTTCCTTTATGTAGGCTCTAAATTTTGAATATAAAACCGCACCTGCTAAGAGAAACGGGATGTGATCCCGGAAATCGTGGCTTTCCTCTTCCCTGGGGTTTAGAAAAAAAACGAGCATAAATATTTTATATTATATCCACATGTATAATAAATTCCAAAACAACGAGAAACTCCCATGAAGAACTAGTAGCCTAGTATCTTTATCATTAATATTTCTTACTAAAATCTATGCAGATGATATCGGTCAAGGACTGATATTTGAGATATAGGTTATCGAGGTGGGACATCGGTAATTTTAATATCATATAGAATTATATATATAGCATTTTAGCACTAACAATTCAGTATACTCTCCTACCATTAACAAATTAACCTTTTGCAACTTGCTAAACTCTAACAATTGTAGCAAGTAGGATTCGATTAAGACTTAAACACTAACAATTAACAACTAAGACTTAAAACACTACTAGCAGCAATAAGAAGAAAGACGAATGGTAGAACTAAGAAGAAAGGTGATATATCGGTCAACATCGTCGATAATATCGGTAACGATATTCTGATCGATATTTGACACCGATAACCGTTGTTAACTGCATAGACTAAAATGCATATTATATTCTTGCTTATCTGGTATTCTGAACAAACATGCCCATTTCATTATGTAACAAGTTAAATAAGAAGAAATTGCAACTCTAGATAGTGTAACACCCCCAAAAAAAATCAAATACAAAGTACAAACGCATATAATTTAATTGTCGCAAGATACTTACCCGGTTATTCAACTTAAGGACTTGATTACAAAATTGCCTCATTGGTTCTATCTGGTTAAATGGCACCACATCTCCCAATATATCATCGTTTGTCATCTGGCTTGCTTGCACGTCATTATCCTGCAAACTCTTATAAGATCAAGTACAGTTTTGACCAATTTACTTCTGATATAAGTTAATTCAGGAAATGTTATATCTCAGACAGAACAAACACGTAAAATAAAAGAAAAAAAAGGTCAAACAACACCAGCGTCGCAAAAAGTTCATTTTAAACCTCCTAACACATGTTATTACAAAATTTGAATTATTCATCTAACTATTAATAAAGGATTCCATTTAATGCAACGTGTCATTCTTTCATTTAGTTTATCAATATTATTAATATCTATTTAATCTAATAATAATATTAATAATATACTTGTACCTCTTTTTATCTTTTTGTAAAATCTTTTATTTATATGACATGCCAGTATACCAAATACGTCCACCATACATGTAATTTTGTCACATTTAAAAAAAATATATTATTATTACTAACTAGGTTATAGACCCGTGTATTACATGAATATAGTCAATTAATAATTTTAATGGAATCCTTTAATAGAAGTTAGATTATTAATATGTAATTTAATATAATATCTAATATTATTAATTAAGTGTGTATATATATAGTAATAAATATATTCTTATTATTATAATAATAGATTATTCCAAATAACGTTACATGTTACTATAATCACTCTCCCACATATATTTTTTAGAATTATAATTTAAATATTACTTTTTAATTCCTACAATATAGGAATATACATGTTAAATCTTTATATAATGTCTATATCTATCTCCTCTCTATCATACAACCCAGGGTAATACACGGGTTTATAATCTAGTGAAATAATAAAACATGTCCTCAAACCAAACATCCTGGATCATTCATGTTCCCTGATGGCCAACCCCTCAATCCAAATACACCGATAATGTGATATGGATTACATACCTGCAAACTAGCAGTTGCATCGTCATCATCCCGATCAGGTGACCTCTTCCATTCCGGGGTTTGCGGGCAAACAAAATTTTCAGGCATTTGTTCACCAAAGAGATTGTATAAATCATCGATATAATCTTGCTTGTAGATCCCTGGAGGACGTGCTTCAGAAAATATCTGTATCGCCTGCATAAGTCCCAAACATACATAAATTCAGATTTTAAGTGGTCATGTAGTTTGTAGTCCGACCAAACAAAAAGCATTCTTTGACTAGTCAAACTTACTTCTGTGACAGAAACCGATTCCGACCGCATGAGAAAATTAACAATCATATAACCTGTCCGATTATGACCATGTGTACAATGGACAAGAACATACTTATTTGATTGAGCATGTTGGGAGCTGAAACGGGACACCTATTAAACATAAATGCAAATATTAGTAACATCTCATTTTCATTAATACTATATAAGAAGACATGAATCAGTCCAATCACATAGACGAGAACGGTGATACAATGAAAGCCTACCTCCTGAAGAAATTTTTCTACAGACTCAGTATCAGGCACTGCATCCCTTCCTGCACACCTGATCTGCATTTAAAGGAGTGAAAGAAAATGATTTAACTTACTTAGTCGACAACTATAACATGGACCGAAACGTAGTTTTTGATGATCTAACCTTCAAATATTTAATACCTTCTCTTGTCCAGTCTGACTCGCGATAGTACCGATTAGTATTTGTTAGATCTATTACTAAACCTAGCTGGAAAAGGATGATATGATCATATTGTTAGAATAAATAAAGACCAAAACAAGTCAAGCTGACAACTCCATTGTCCTAAAAAACAGAAAAGGAAATGCTAAAGAAAAAACTAGAGGTGGAAGAACGAAACGATTGGGTCAGGTTGGGCGCAAACCAACGAAGACCCTTTTTTTTATTTTTTGAGTAAAATGCCATTTTCGTCCTTGGGGTTTGGCCAGTTTTTTAACTTTCGTCCAAAGGTTTGTTTTTTCGCATATGGATCCAAAAGGTTTGAAATCTTGTCATTTTCATCTAGTTCGTAAACTCCATCCATTTTTCTCCGTTAAGCCAGGGGTATTTCTGTCTTTTTACATAAAGTGAAAAAGATCGAATTGCCCTTTTAAGTTAACAAAAAAGACGTAAATACCCCTGACTTAACGGAGAAAGATAGATGGAGTTAACGAGGTGGATGAAAATGACAATATTTCAAACCTTTTGGATCCAGGTGCGGAAAAACAAAACTTTGAGCGAAAGTCGCAAAATTGGCCAAACCTCAGGGACAAATATGGCATTTTTACTCTTATTTTTTAACAAATAATGTGCTAACTGCTAACTATTACAAGAATAATATAACCTTTTTCTAGTAAACCAAGTTGTGAAATTTTTATGCATATGAATTCAGTTCAGATGAATTGTAACCCGTTCCCTTTCTTATTATATCCTTTTAACCTACGCATTTTTCTTGTTAGTTATAAAAGGGTTAAAATTGCCACCTCTAGGAAAAACTATCGTACTCTAGGAGTCTAGGTCACCATAAAGAAAAATATACTTACTTCTCTTCCTAAACTTCTTTGATGACGAATTGCTTGTTGAGGAGAATACCTTTTATTATAAGGAATCTTGTCATTAAAAGACTCTCCAAGAGGGACTTTTGAAGGGATAAAAATATCGACTGCATCCCCATATGGAGGGCAGTCCAACCATCCTACAGGGCAGAACCATATTATTACGTTATAGAGAATGAACATTCTTTTTTCTTTTTTTCTTTGATAGGAAAAGCATTAGCAACAAAAAAATAAAGCCATAGAGATTTAAAAAACGTAGACTTACCTGGAGGAAGGCTATTTCGGTCAAACGATCCATTGTTTTTATCCTGGAATCCCTGGCTCCGCTTAGATGGCCCAGACATATGCATGGGGTCCACATCCACATATCTTCTTTTCGATCCCTTACTTCCTCTCTCCTGTTGTTATAGAACATAGTTCAGCCATTAAAGCTCTAAATACTCGTTTCAATATTATTACGTACACACACAAAATAGGTTATGGTTGAGCATTAGAACAGTTGCCAATGTATACAAATTCGGCATATGCAAGTAAAGAGCATTACAAAATTACCCCTATGGCCCTATATACAACTTTTCATTTAAAAACCAAGAATAATTGATCTTATAATCTCTCTACGTATAGTTCTTTCAAGATGAAAAACTAGGAGCCAATTTCCCTGATATAATACAATTATAACAGCAGCAAGCCTTGAGACTGCAAAAACAGGCAAACTTTATAATAGAGATACATTATAAAAACTATCAAGCAAAATGAATATAACTAACAGGCTTCTATAAGCTTCTCTTATAAATTAACATCAAGGTGACTAAAAGTATACTGTGAAAGCTGACTCCATCTAAAACAAAGATATTCTGAATTCTCTAATTCCACAATATATCAATCAATCAATCAATCATACCCAGTAAAATCCCACAAATAGCAGAGCTATTGGTAGGGTCTGGGGAGGGTGGGATGTAGGCACACCTTACCCCTATCCATAGGGATAGAGAGGCTGCTTCCAGTGAGACCCTCGGCTCCAAAATAACCAGGAAAAAAAAAAAAAAAAAAAAAAAAAAAAATAGAACCATGGGGTGTGTGTGTGTGTATGGAGCTATCAATATAACATGGGTGGTAAAAGAGTGCATGGTAAACAAGACAAATATATTAACAACACAGAAAGCGTATACAAATAGATACATATCTACGACTATACACCACCCCTAAGAACACAATTGAATCCACCCCTAGAAATCTTTAACCTTAATCCTCCGTCTCCACGAGCTCCTATCATGGACCATGTTCTCAGAGAGGTGCGCTTTTTGCAAATCCTGCCTAATCCGCTCATCCCAAGTGATTTTGGGTCTGCCTCTACCCCTCCTCCCTTCCACCACGAGATTTTCAACTACTCTAACTGGCTCTATTGTCTGCCTCCTCTTCACATGCCCAAACCATCTCAATCTACCCTCCTTTATCTTATCTGATAAACTAGCTACTTCTAACCTCTCCCTAAAAACATCATTTCTTATCCGGTCTAACCTTGTGTGCCCACACATCCATCTTAACATTCTCATCTCTGCCACCTCCATTTTGCGTGCTTGTACTTCCTTAATGGCCCAACAGTCGGTTCCGTATAACATAGCAGGTCTAATTGCAACTCTATAAAATTTCCCTTTCAATTTTGTTGGGAACCTTCTATCGCACAATACCCCAGTGGCAGCTCTCCACTTACACCATCCAACTTGGATGCGGTGGGCAACGTCACAATCTATCTCCCCATCCCTCTGGACAAACGATCCTAGATACTTGAACTTATTAACCTGCGGAACCACTTGACCGTCAATGGTGATCTGAATGTCCTCAACGTTGTCTACTCCACTAAAGTCACAATATAGGTACTCTGTCTTAGAACGACTAATCCTTAAACCTCTGCCCTCTAAAGCTGCTCGCCACTGTTCTAACCTCACATTCAGGCTATGTTTACTATCAGCAACTAACACAATATCATCTGCGAAAAGCAGGCACCACGGAAGAGGCTCCTGAATTGACTTAGTCAACTCATCTAGTAATTCCACAATATACTACTTGTAAAAAAGGTATTATCTGTGTTATTTTTATAAAATGTGAAATGAAGTTTCTTATGTTGAAGAAAGTGTGATCATATACTCTATTACTCAGGTAATAACACAAATTTTTAAATCTTGGATAAATTCTCTTCCCGGACTACAGTTCACTGTATTTAACTTATTAACTAAGATATGCTTACAGTATTTATAAGACACATGATACTGTACTAATAATAAGTTCAAGATACATAGGTAAATCTATCTCGGGTCAATTGTCCTTCATAAAAAATAGGCATTTAGTTTTTCCAAAGGAATAAGATCTTCTGTTTAAGTCCATAAAAATTATTGGAAAGTAAGAGACCAGTGAATCTTAATTATATGTATATGTTGCACATCATACGAGCTCAAAGCATGTCACATTCAGAAGAGGCAACATATAATCTGTTATTTTCCCTCCCATGACAAGATAGTAACCTGATTTGATGATTAAAAAAAAAAAAAAAAAGCATAAAACAAATGTATGGATTTATGTTTTCCTTATTCTAAATTATAAGTAGAGTGAAACAAGGTATTCAAGCAAAGCTTCATAAAAGCAGATAAACATCCTATATGGATATGCATATACATAATACAAAAGTAAAGATAAATACATGTTCCATGGTCTCAAAGCTCGTGACTCTCTCTCTTCCAGTGAACTGATATTTCACATTACTATCCCCACGTATTGAGTCATCTTCTTCTGGCAAAGGCGACGAATTCAAGTCCATGAGTTGAATCTCCACATTAACAGAAAGATTTAATGAATCTGGATCCAATTACTCAGAAAAGGCTGAAATTCAAAACACCAAAAACTCAAATCACCAAAACATATCAAATTACCAATCATAATAATTTATAACTGCAAAAACTCCATGAAACCATTAACACAACTACTGCTGAATTGAAACAGTTGTGTGGATCTTGGAAGTCAGAACGAAGGTTATTTACTAACATATCAAAGTATAGTATAGTATAGTATAGTATAGTATAGTATAGTATAGTATAGTATAGTATAGTATAGTATAGTATAGTATAGTATAGTATAGTATAGTATAGTATAGTATTGCACTGTTATATAGCATCACATTTTAATTTGCCCCATTCAATTACTATTCGACTTGTGTATACTTTGGAAATTAAACGAAAGAACACCATTACACCATTACTCACTGTTACAATACATTCAAATAAACTAAAAATCTGTGCATCAAAGAATTCCGAATTTACTTTTCTAATCATCATGAACATGCCACCTATCCAAATTCCAAGAATATCTAACTGCTAGCAACTTTATGCTTATAATCTTCGTTTTAAAAAGTGTGAGGCGCTCAGAGGCGTTTAGGCCTCAAAAGCCAAGGCGTGAGCCTCACGTAGGTGAGGCGTTGCTCTATATAAAACCAAATAAGCCTTATGTACAATCAAAAGCAAAATCTGTCTCATTTTTTCCATCTCGTCCTTTTTTATCATGTAAAACATTCATAATCTCTTCATCCCTTTGGTTGTTTCTACACATTACCCTTCTACGAACCCCGATCTTGACCAATTTTGACCCACTTGTCTGAGGTGTTTTCCTGATCGCCTCGAGTGCCTCACGCCTCAATTAAAACTTTTACTCTCACTTTTCTCTCCAACATATATGAAATCTCTGATCACAATATACTCCACTTGTTCAATTTAAAACAGTAAAATCGATAATTTCAATCGAACAACAACAAAAGTATATCAATCAACATAACCGTGTGAGGAGATCAAAAACACACAATGATTACTGTATCAAAACAGTTAGTGTTCATGTCAAAAGTATCACATTTAAATTAGCTCCATTATATTATTATGTGTTCATACTTTCCAGCTTTAACCTAACACTGATACAACAATACATTCATATCAATCAAGATCAAAATAAATGAATATATACTATTTGTGCATCAAACAATTCCGAATATACTCTTCTAATTATACATCAATTGTTCAATCTCGGTTAATCAAAATTGAAGTAAAATCGAGATTTGAATCGAAAATAATGGTAGGTTTGTGTGAAATCGAAAACAATTGAGTAGTTGGAATGGTAGATCGATTAAAGTAATCGTGAGAAAAGATTGAATGAGAGGAGCAAACCGTGAAATTGGATTTTTGGATTCAGAGGAATGTTTTTTTAGGGTTTTTAGGATTATAGAAACGGGCAAATGAAAACCACCGCCTATGTACTTGAGACACGCAGGCGGTTTATGGAAACGTCGTCGTTTCGCCGCGTTACTTTAAGGGTTTGACTTGACTGAACCGGTTGTTGGTTGTTGATGATTACAACCTTCAAACCGGGGTCAATTTAACAATTTTTAACTACTTAAATAAATATAAATAATAAAAATAGGTACTTAATCACGAGTTTAAGTCATGAAAATTAGCGCTGTAAACGAACCGAACGTTCATCGAACAGTTCGTGAACCGTTGGGCAGAAGTTCGTTTATGTTCGTTCGTTTAATAAACGAACGAACATGAACAAGAAATTTCGTTCGATTAGTTAAATGAACGAACATGAACAGAGGTCTCGTTCGTTCGTTTGTGTTCATGAACGTTCGGTAAGGTGTTCGTGAACGTGTTCATGAACATTCGTTGATTTGCGTTCGTTTATGTTCGTATGTTTGTGTTTTAATTGAAAATCTTTGTACTTACATATATTTTATGTGTGCTTATATTATTAAACTTTTATTTATTTTATTACCCTAACAATTAAACTAGGAAACCTTCTTTCACCTTGTTTATGTACCATTTCCCTTTCATTTCTCATTATTTACATCGGCGAATACGATCGACCCTCATTCCACAATAAGGGATTCAATTTCGAGTGCTACTCTCTAGGCCATCTATCTTTATCCTTCGTCACGTTCGCCAAATTCGTTGTGTTCCTGAACCGTTCACGAACACGCTTATTTCCTTAACGAACGAACGAACACGAACAAGGCCTTGTTGAACAAGGCCTTGTTCGTGTTCGTTCGGTTCGTTTACAGCCCTAATGAAAATAATCTCTTGCATCTTACAAAGCAAGGATGTGTACATCATGTCTATGATGGTCTGTTACTCTTAGAACTCACGTGTGTAGGAGCCTCGTGTATTAAGTTTGTATTTTTTACTTAATGTGTTGTGTAATATGGTTTTATTAATGTTACCATTAAGTATTGTTTCTTGATTTGTTAATAATATTGATCATCAACCAAAGAACGGTTTTAAACGTTTTTAACCGATTTTCAGGTGGTGTTTATGTCACGCATAATATGACAACGATAAACTGATGTGTGCTATGTTACATGTATAAATTCAATAGTGTATGAGATGTATATTTTTAATTAGAGTAAAATGCACGGATAGTCCCAGTGGTTTTGCAAAGTTTCAGCTATAGTCCCCAGCTTTTGGAAATTACACTCATAGTCCCTGTGGTTTGACCAGTTGTTACTCGGATAGTCCCTGAAGTGGATGGGGGTTAGTTTTCTCAGTTAATTGGATGTGAAATTACCAAACTACCTTTCTCATTAAAATAACAAATTCTAAGAGGCCCCACCATCCAACCCCACCCCAACCCCATCACTACCAACGTTTGACCTGACCGGATACTCTTTCCGACCACCTCTGCCACACAATCCCACCACCACCACACCCCACCCCTGTTACGTCTGCAAGTGAGTTTCAATCAACGGAAATTAGACTGTTCACACCACAAGTACATACACAGATGTTGCAATAATTTCTTGTGACACTTTTTTATTAACCTTCAAATTTCAATAATATTTGAACTTTGAATACAAATTACAAGATAATCGATAACTTATAGGACTTGTTACTTTACTCAAAATTAATAATTGATTATATCATGCTTATCCTACCAAGACTCAAAAAACTAATCATGTGAACCGACTCAATTTGAAATTTAAACAGCTAATTCTAGTAAGAATAATATCTTTCTGGGCAAGTGTTTCTATCAATTAAATTTGACAACCCCATCACTGCTTACATTTATTTCGATTTTAGCTGATGATGTAGGGTTAAGATTTGCACAATTAACTTGGGGACTAGAATGTCCAGCACCAGCCGATCCATTGGGGACTAAAATTTGCGCTCGTATTTTCAGATCCGAATTCGGACTGCGGTGGCAGTGCCCTGTTAGGAAAATAGTGAAGAAGGAGAGGGGTTGTAGGTTAGGCCGAAGGCTATAGAAGATGGTGACGATGATGGTGGAGGGTTCATGATGGTTGCCGGCCACAGTTGAAGAAGATGAAAGATGGGGTGGGGGTTCGGTGGTGGTGTGGTGGTGGAAGTAGGTGGTGCTGGTGGGGGAGAGAGAGTAGAGAGGGTGTGTGTGTGTGTTTGAGAGTGAGAGAGTCTTTCTAAAATATATGAGTTGTTAATAATTTTTTAATGAGAAGGGTAGTTTGGTAATTTCACATCCAATTAACTGAGAAAACTAACCCCCATCCACTTCAGGGACTATCCGAGTAACAACTGGTCAAACCACAGGGACTATGAGTGTAATTTCCAAAAGCTGGGGACTATAGCTGAAACTTTGCAAAACCACAGGGACTATCCGTGCATTTTACTCTTTTAATTAATTATGCATTTGTTAATAATAATAATCATCATTAATTAATTAACGGTTCTGATCGATTTTCGGGTAGTGTTTATGTCACACAAAATAGGACGACGATAAAATGATGTTTGCAATGTTACATGTATAAATTCAATAGTGTATGTACTATATTTTTGCGTTCATCATTTATGTCATAATCAAACAAGAATCAATAATTCTTTAGTTTATCACTTAAAAGCAAATAACAAGTGGGAATCCTGACAATCGTTTACCCGATTTGTCATGCGTATGCGAAAACTACATATCATTTACTTGGAGACTATTTGTGACAAACAAAATAATAATAACTAGGTTTACGACCCGCCGCAATGCGGCGGGGATTCTTTATTTATAACTAAGTCGATCTACAACCCCCACGTCATGTTAAACCTGTCAAACGGGGTAAAAATAGACGATGTAAAAACGTTCACCCACACACGCACGTTGCGTCGTGTTAACTCGCAAAATTTAGAACGAAACGTAAAAACGTTAAGCCAAAGACACAGCTGTGATGTGTTAAGTCACAAAATTTAGAACCAAGCATAGAGCGAAAAATTTGCGAAAAATGGAAACTATAAATGACCAAAGTTGAAAGTAAAAAAAGTTATGAGGATAGATTGCAAAAGATAAAAAGTTTTGGGTTAAAAGTAAAAAAAAAACAAATAGTTTTGGGTTAAAAGTAATTTATGAAATACTTTTGGGTGAAAAGTAAAAAAAAAAAACATTTTTTTGAAACCCCCCAAAGCCAACGTTACGACAACAATATGCATAACAATTTTTTCTTTGAAAACCCCCAAAGCACACCCCGCGTTGTGGCGGGGCGTAAAACGGTGTAAAATAGTACTAATGTCACACAACCGTCATCGGCAACCAACACTGACTTGACCTATAATATGCGTATTGCGACGAACCTGTCAAACATGGAAAAATAGAGGTAAAAACGATGAACCACACATGCACGTTGCGTCGTGTTAACTCGAAAAATTTAGAACTATACGTAAAGCGAAAATTTGCAAAAGATGAAAAGTATAAGTGACAAAAGTTGTGAATTTAAATTGTAAATAATGAAAAGTTTTGGGTTAAAGTAAAAAAAAACAAATTATGTAGGGTTAAAATTGGAAAAAGTACAAACCTTTGGGTTAAAACTAAAAAATCAAGTTTTTTTTTTGAAAAACTCATAAAGCACAACTTACAACTAATAATGCACAAAAAGTTTGCAAACTTATATAGGTTTTAATAATAATAATTGGAGACTTGTTGCAGGTTGGCTAAATGTGGGGTTCCTTAACGAGTCGTGTCCCGAAAACTATGGTGGATTTGCTTGATACCTATTGGATCGCGTCTAAACGAAATTGATTTGAGAGTGTTTGTTTTACCACGTGATGGGTTAATTGGAAACTCAGGAATGCTCTAATATTTAAGTCGGACGAGGTTCAAAGCAAAAAGTTTTTTACTATATTCTTTACTATTCATTTATATGGTATTCAAATATAAATAAATAAATTGTAAATGTAAGTTTGCTTTAGATGAGTGGCTGCAAAATCCTTTTCTGTAAACTATTTTCTTTAAGCGTGGCTCCTTGATGGACCTGTTATGATATTCGTTTCAGTTGTTCAAAGCAAAAAAGTGGGCACCATGTTTATAGTTGTTTTATAACACTGTTGGATGTAATTTATTTATAGATTTAGAGGGTGTTTGGGATTGAGTTTGGAAATGACTTATTGGTTTTTTCAAAAAGCCAACAAGTAAATAAATGTTTGACAATGCTAAACGTGTTTTTTCTTTTGGCTTTTTGATTAGAAGTAAAAAAATTGTTTTACAAAAACCACAAAATTCTGGCTTTTCAAATGACTTTTTTGATTATTAAATTACCAATCTATCTCTCCTCTTTAAAACAGCAACTAAAATGGAAACTTATTATATCCTTTTTAGTCATTTTACTTTTTTCACTACAAAGGGTATGTTTGGCAAAACTAGCTGTAAGCTGGTGGCTGGAAGTTGCTAGCTGTTAGCTGAAAGCTGGAAGCTGGTAGCTGTAACTAGTAGCTGGAAGCTGTAAGCTGGTTAGATATTTAGGTGTTTGACAGAGTAGCTGGAGCTTTTAATAAAATGTATAAAATGACCAAAATGGGCATAACTAAAAAAAATAATACTAAGGGTAATCTTTCACACACACACACACGCACACACACACATATATATATAGAGGCCAGTTAACGTACATTACGGCTTAACGTATGACCAGTACGACTGGTAATTATGCACGTTCATCTCAAAATCACGCATGTTATAGACTAAAAAACCCAAATCACGCATGTTGAAAACCATCAATCACGCATGTTATACCTGGCACGTTGTCGTACGTGATGTATTTTAACAACATAATAATCAAAGAACTTAAGATTGTTACACGTTACATTCAAATATGCCATATAGTGTAATATTGATCTATCCTATAAGTACATGTCAGGTTGACACGAACACGACTCGTTTACCTAAACATGTTCGCGGATCAACTAGAACTTACCTAAATCCGTTCAAAGATAGTGTCTATATGTTTGTAGTTAGGTGTAGTGAGACCATACTAGGGGATAAGTAACTGAAATTCCAGCTACTAAAGTAGATACATGGGTCTTAGCTTGCTCCATGAGTGTCGGCTTACCCAAAATCAGAAACTCAGGCCCCCATATTATGATCCAATTATATGTACAAGTTTCACTTAGCCCAAAGTCTTGGATGCAATTTTCAGTTGCATCAAATATGTGTAACATGGCCATATTAATTTGAAATTGTATTCGTTAAGAAATTCTCTTTTCAAAAAAAGTCTTGTAGACCCACACTTTAAAATATTTGGTATTTGTCGTATCCAAATCTTAATAAGTTGAAATCCGTTTTGCATTTTTTTTATCAAACCACAAATAACAACAATTAATGATAGATTACAAAACCAACCATGAATTTACTGAACATCATATTGCAAGATCACAAACAAAATATATATTTAAAACTTATATTGTAGTGAATGTCAATAACCAGAAAGAGTAAGAATATACACCTAGAGGTGCAAACGAGCCGAGCCGAGCCCGAGATCGACCAGGCTTGAGCTCGATTAACTTATGAGAGCTCGGCCTCGAGCTCGGCTCGATTCGAGCTTTGTTTTCTCAAGCTCGAGCTCGGCTCGTTTGTATTTTCTCTACCTGTTTATAAAGCCACCCATTCGAGCTTTGTTTTCTCAAGGCTCGAGCTCGAGTAACTTGTGAGAGCTCGAGCTCGGCTCGTTTGTATCTTTCGCATCATATATTTATTTACTACATGTAGAGATTTTTTATGTTCGTTATTCAATTTAACTACCCTTGCTGTTACTTGCAACCCTAAACTAAACCAAATACCCTTACTGAAATCGCCTAACTATGAATAAGGTTATAAAAACCAAATATCACTTGGTCAAAAGCTAGTTGGACGTGTGAACTGAGTCAACGTTTCTGTATGAATCACTAAAAGGAGAAAGAAAGATAAAAGAAGGGCTTCTTGTCAAAAGCAGCAAAGTGTTGGTGAGGGATGATATGAGAGACGTGTGGCGGTGGAACGGTGGAAGTTGGGGCTTCTTGCCGGAATAAATGGCGCCTAAACTAAGATCAGAATAATTGAACAAGAGAAACTAAAATCCAGAATTGCAACACAAAAGATGATATTCATTCAATTAAATAAGAACATGCGCATACCTGGCTTTTACTGTGATCGATCCTTTTTTCAATATGGGATGATGAGGATTCTAGGCTAGTTAAGTAATTTAAACCCTAAAAGCTTGTAGGTTTTTTAAACGCTACTTCCACCAGCGTTTTAAAAAGAGCTTTTCAACTAATCTAAAAGTCTGAAGCTTGTTTCAACCAAACAAGGCTTTTATTGGGTATGAAACTTTTTCTTTAAAACCTGAAGCTTGAAACTCCTAAAAGCCCCTAAAAACTTGTTGCCAAACATACCCAAAAGCTAAACTAAACACTTTTTTAAAAAGTCATAAGTCAATAAACATTTTTGGGGTTAAATAAGCAAATCCCAAACACCCTCTTAATCTCTCACATCAAAACCAAATAAACCATTGTAATATGTTTTTAAGAGCATTTTTTAATAGATCTCAACTCAAATAACAAAAGTCATTATCAATCCACACAGTCGGATAATCATAGTTGGCAAACCCAAGCTTTAAAATCTTAGGCTTTGCCAAAATCTTTAGCCAAAAACACAGATTTAACTTAATAGTTTAATGAGTTCTATAACGATTGCTCGAGGTGAACTCAAGGAATATTGAAAACCAGTTCAAGCTTCGATCGAAACTTAAATATTTTTTATAAAATAATTTATAATGATCAAATTTTCATGTATATGTAAAATTTAGTCAGGGACGTTTGTTTATATTTTAATGAGACTCTTAGAGGATGTTTGGGATTACGTTTTGAAGTGATTATTTGATTATTGCGTTTGTAAAACATAAATAATCTAAAAAAATGTTTGGATGAAAAAGTAATTATCTGCCTCCAAAACGCTGTTTTGGAGAAGCATGTACCTACATGCTTTTTCAAAACGCAGTTTTGAAAACGCAAAATTTATTTTGAAAACGCATAATCTATTTTGAAAACGCAACACCAAACACCCCCTTAATGGTTCAGACCTTTTACCAGTTCAACGCTTAATGGTTCAGACTGTTTGTTTCACGAGCAGATGTCTGAATGGTTCAGACATTTGCCTCTAAATGATTAAGTATTATACTAACTCTGAATGGTTAAGACCTCTAATTTGAATTGGTCAAACATTTGCCTCTGAGTGGTTAAGCATTATGCTGGCTCTTAATGGTTCAAACTTCTTACTGATTCGACACTTAATGATTCGGATATCTTTTAATGGTTCAGACTTCTTACTGATTCAGTACTTAATGATTCAGACCTCTAACTGATTCAGTAGTTAACCATTTAGAAGAAGTTGCAAACAGTCCATTACATGTGATAAATTTACAATACCAAATCAACACCATTATTTTTCAAGAATAGCCTAACTTGAGAGTAGATCATCATGGGCTTTGTAAATGGACTCTGACCCGGCCCAGATATATAAACTACAACAAACAAACGCAATCACTCTCGTGCCGAAGCCCTAAAACATCAAAACCCTTTTCCCCTTCATCTTCTTCTCCGGCGTATCGTTAATCATCAATCTTTTCCGCATTATCTCCGGCAATGAAGCTCGTCCGGTAGCCCCTAACTTTCTCTGCATTTAATTAAATGTTTTCACGAATTTGATGTTTTTTATACGACGACTAATTGACTGATATTTTCGTTGATTCTGAGTGAACAGGTTTTTGATGAAGCTGAACAACGAGACGGTTTCGATCGAACTCAAAAACGGCACTGTTGTTCACGGAACAATCACAGGAACTTACCGTTTCATTTCATTATATTTACTGGAATTAGTTGCTGATAATTGTGCATCTTATTACTCTTTGATTTTGTTATGTTTTGAATTTATTTTGGTCTTAGTGTTTTAGGGACAGATGTTGATGTTTAGCTGTGTTATTGTAGGCTTCACAGTGATTAGGTTTCGGCTCATGTTTTTAATAATATAATGCAAGGTTATAATCATAGATTTATAGTAGGATATTGATATGCAATCGGTTTTACTTCTGATTTGCAAGCAGTAAGCACATAGTTGTAAGCTAGAGTCCTAATACGAATAGTTAACTTTATGTACTAAATTAGGACTATCTGGTATTCATATTTTATGCATACATCAAGATTAAAACGTTTAAAGCAGACAATTTATACTAATAGTTAACTTTATGTACTAAATTAGGACTATGATAACTTAGACCGCCTACATATTACAGTTCTTGAGAGTATGCAACTGTTGTCTAGAAGTTGCAAAGTGGTTAGGTCAATCTATAACCGGAGTTCAGCTAGAAGTTACTGCTTAGACTAGAAAAATTAAGATAATAACTATAGTATGCATCACCTACACTTTGAAAAGTTACTGTCACAGACAATGCAAATGCAAAACATATAATAGATTTAAAACTGAAGTTCTCATATGATGGCGCTATATGTTTTTATTTAAATTGTTTTTTTTTCTTTATTTTCATTTCAATGCACGAAGATATCACTTTAGTTTCTTAACAGTTTATGTTTCTGCATTTAACTTTCATTTAAATAAATTATTAGTTTTAATAGTTATGTAGTATTGACACTTGATAGTAGAAGTTCTGTCACTAGTTGAAAAAGGTATTTACATACTATAAGATTTGATTTAAAATTGCGTTGCTTCTCAACATGTAAACAACGCAAAAATCCAAGATACATATGCATGGTTACATACACATAACAGCCAAACAAACAAGCAAACAAACGTACCTAATAAAATCCCACACCCACTCATAGAGTAGGGTCTGGGGAGGGTGAGACGAGGACAGACCTTACCTCATCTTTAGAGATAGAGAGGTTGACCATGATGAGATTCTCGGCTCAAAAAATATTTACAGTATACAAGTACGAGTAACATGAGGTATGTATTAGTACTTTAGTAGTAGGTACGCCTATCAATTAGTTAATTAGTATCATATAACTAAAAAACATGTATTTTTTTTCTTTCTTTTTTTTCCATTTTTAACTTCAATTCCATGGCAATTCAATGATTATTTAGATTAAAAACATTAAGGGGTTTCTAGTTCAAGTAGCAATAATAATATATTAATGTAGCTTTGAAGGGCTTTCTGTTTTCTTTAATTTGCATTACAACTGAAAGTCTGAAACTCAAATATGTTGTACGGATTAAAACAGGTCAGGCCAGGTTGGTCAAATATAGTTTGTCCAATATTTTTGCGAGTACTTAAATATGATTACAACAATTATATATCTGGCAACGATTTATGAGGTTTTGTGCATTAAAAGTACCCTTTCTGTGACTTTCAATGCATTTCCTTTAAGACTAGTTCTTAGTTTACTATGATAGTTATAGAGATAAAACATAATGTAAATCACCCTATTAAATGGGTTAAATTTGCCACCTTTAATACTCGCTTGGGTTATAATAAATTATTAGCGATTAAGGGTCTGTACTCTGTACAACTTTTTGTTGCTATATATTTTTTTAAATGTTATTACATACTCGATCTATCCAAAAAATACACTTTCACTTGTATACAATTTTAAAACATGTGACCATCGATGCAGTTAAGGGGTTGCAAATAAAACACACTGTTTAACTTGCTCCTAAATGAAATTTTGGAGAAAAAAAAATCTAGACAATGAGGAATAAAAAAAGTTGTTTTTTAATTTCGGGATGGATAGAGCATAACCGTTTCTTTTTTTTAAAACTTACATTTATTGTGGTTGGTGCTTCCAACTGTTTCCGTCATTAGTCCAAACAGATGAACATTAATTAGAAAGATACATGATGTTTTCTTTTAATTATTGCCATGTTCATAATTGGGACCTCATGTCAAATTTCTTGTCACCGTGTTTAAACTTGACAATTCTTTTGTGGTCATGCTACAGGAGTGGATATTAGTATGAATACACATTTAAAGACGGTTAAACTTACCCTAAAGGGGAAAAATCCAGTGACCTTGGATCACCTAAGTGTCAGGGGCAACAACATCAGATACTACATCTTACCTGACAGCTTAAATCTCGAGACTTTGCTTGTTGAAGAAACACCCCGGGTCAAACCAAAGAAGCCAACTGCAGGTATTTGTGATTTTTATAGAACAACTTTAATCCATACTCGTGTTTCTCTTCAATGAATTAGACGTGTTGGGTTGGATCGGGGAGGTTTGGTAACCAGCATAAAATAAGTTTCGAGTCAAAACATATGACTTTTGATATGCTTTGAAATGGGTTGGGCTGGACTGGGTAGGCCCAAAACACATCGTCAAAATTTTGAATTTTTAAATGAGTTAAAACTATTCATATTTAAATGAATAGAAAGTGTCATAATAGATCCCAAATATTTTATATTCAATAATATGATAATTTAGTTGAATGAAATGATTTAGTAGGTTTTTATGAATTGAATACATTTTGGCGACTTTTGACTTGTTAGAAGCATTTAGTTCATTTAACTTGTTTACGTATAAGCTATTTTTTATGTGCGAATCAATTTAAATTGTGGTGTGTGAATATCCCGTTTGTAATTTTATACAAATAGTTTGCATTGAATACTACCTCTAATATCGTGTTTATATTCATAAAAATCGTTTTAGGGAAACCGGTTGGACGTGGAAGGGGCCGAGGACGCGGACGTGGACGTGGTCGAGGTCGTTAATTTTCCAAGACTTATATTTGGTTTTGTAAACATTTGTATTGTTGTTGGTCTGAACATGGATGCTATGATAATCTTTCGAGGTAATTTTTCTTACTGTTAAACTTGCCGCTTTAGCTGCTTTTAATCCAATGCTATAACTAGCTTTAAACTGTTTGGGTTGTTTTGAGCGTTATGTTTAGGCTTGAGAGTGGTTCAAGTAAGTGTGTTATTTATTTGTGTTGTTCGAGGGGAAGCTAATTGCTTCGATAAGTGTGTTGAGATAAAATAGGATCCTATCTGAAAGACAGAGACTCCCATCCAAAGTTATCTTCAATTGCGAATGATCCGTGAATTTGATCATTTGCATTTCTTTTATCTACAGTCACAACTGATCAACTGGTATAATCAGTTGCATGTTTTGTGACTTCAGTTGTGCAACGGATATATTAGCTGCATGTTGATCAACAAATGTGATTAGTTGCATGTCTTCGGTTCCAAAACAAGCATTAGCGTTATCAACAGGAAAGCTTCAGTTACATCCTACATCAGTTGCAACTGATCTTCAGTGGAAGTTTCCACTTTCAAATGAGTTGAAAGTTCTTCAGTAGCAACTTAACAGTTTTGTTTTGGGGAAAATTACCCAAATGTCACTTGACCAACCAAAATTACCAAAATGTCACCCTCCAGCGTCCATGGACGGACTCCTGCGACATGGGATGTGCCGTCTGTCAACTTAAAGAGTCCATGAATGAGGAGTTTACACGTGTCCGACAAAGGTGATGCGTCGACGGCGGACTCCTCCCATATACTTAGCAGACTCCTCCTATATACTTGACAGACTCCTTCCATTGGCTCGGCTGACTCTTCCCAACGGCTTAGCGGACTCCTCATTTTTTGGCTGACTCCTCCCTTTGCTTGGCTGACTCCTCACATTTCTTTTTAATTCTATCAAATATTTATATCTATTTAATATAACATTACAACATAACTTAAAATTAGAAATATAACATAAAACATTACAACATAACTTAAAGATTACAACATAACTTAAACATTACAACATAACTTAAATACTACAACCTAAAAACGTGACGTAGCATGTTATTAAAAAAAGAAGACACTTAAATATAATTTTTCAAAATTTCAAACACCGAAAGGCGTTCAAAGTCCTCCCCGTAAAGCATAGCGTAGTCGAGCACGGCCTCTTGAACATCTTTCGGTGTTTGAAATTTTAAAAAATTATATTTAAGTGTCTTTTTTTAATAACATGGTATGTCACGTTTTGGAAATGACGCAAGAGGATTTTCTAGCAAAACATAAACAAGCGTTCAAGCACGATATTGTGTGTAACGTTGTTAAAGAAGCGGACAAATGGGGTCATATCAAGTTGTTGAATGAAGATTCCGGTGGAAGTTCTAGCAAGAGAAAATCCTCAAATTCGGCTAATTTCGGGGCATCCGAAAAGTTGGAGCCGGACTTGAACGACAAAGTTAGCCCACCACAACTCAAGAGGAAGGCACAAGTTAGAACTTTGGGTTCGTCGAGACAAACTACAAGCCAACATGGATAGGTAAGCGACGAAATAAGATCTTACGCCCAAAAGAAGGAAGCGATGATGCAAAAGTTGGCCAAGGCAAGAGAAGAAAATATCCAAGCTTCTACGTCCTTGATTAATGAACAACGCAAAAGTGTCGCACAAGCGGCAAGAGATAGAGATTTTTAAACGTATATTACGCCTCACGAAAATCTCACCGTCGATGTGCAAAAAGCCTTTGTAGCCCGCAAACGATAACTAACGGATAAATGGGGTTGGCCGAACGAGCCATTTACCGGATTTCTAGGATGTTTTATTTTTAAGAATTGTCGTTTTTTTATTTATTTTCGGTTTTTAGTTTAGTTTAAATTATGTATTTTATCTTCATTTTAATGAAGTTTTTTTATATTAACATTTGGCATTATTTAAATTAAAAAACAAAAAAAAAGTTTGAGGCTAGGGTAGGTACCGCCACCACTTGCTAGTTAATGGGTACTTGGTGCACTTTTTGAGTTGGTGATTGGTTGGGGCTAGGGTTAGAGGTGTACAAATCGGTTTTTTTCAAAAACCGGTTTCGTTTATTAACCGAACCGGTTTCGGTTACTAACCGGTTTTTCTAGTCCAAAACAATAACCAGTATAACCGGTTGGGATCGGATTTTAACCGGTTTTTTTAAAACCGATTTCGGTTATTAACCGGTTTTTCATACCAAGAATCCTAACTGGTCTATAACCGGCGGTTCGGTTATAAAATCGGTTCGGTTATTAAAAAAACCGGTTAATAAAAAAACCGGTTTCAGTTTTTTTCCGGGTTTCGGTTCTAAAACCGGTTTTTTTGTACACCTCTAGCTAAGGTACATACCCTAGAGTGCCCTTTCCCCCCTAAAGCCTCTTAATGGGTAGGTTTTAGAAACATTTTGATCGATTCCAATGATACCTCTTAATGCCTCATCACAATGTTGCTAAACAACCCCTAAACTTCTAGTTCTCAAGTAGCTCTCACCAACTGTAACGCCCTAACACGTTTTAACCAAATTTAACGCAGCGGAAAATACATACTAAAAATTTCATTTATGATATTCTTTCTTTCACTTAAATACATTAATCCCTTATTATAAATTAATTAAAAACTATCATACGTATATCGAATTAAGTGACCACATACACACCCACGTACAATCCATGTTTTGACTCGATCTTCAATCGTGTACTCATCTTGAGCAATCATTCATAAACCTGTACAACCTGCAGTCACCACAACCAATTAGTTCATTAGCAACCTGTGACATGATATATATACTTTAAAACGTGCATCATCAAGCATCAACATCTCTTATTCTCGTTCATATAAGTCCATTCGTCCATCCATTCGGACACTCTCGTCTGATCTCCACACTTAACCTTCATACTCCATTATTAGTTTACCTGCACTTCCATTTCATTTCTAACAGAAAACAATTAGCATCATTATACTTTCCTATCACTTTCGACTCCTTTTTCTGTAAACTTACCTATTTACTTCCATTGTTTAATTCTTTCTCCCATGTATCACAATAATCATCATACTACAGTATATTTTACATCTAAAGTGTAAGTCCGGGATTTACTTACCTTACGCGTCCGTATTTGCATTTGCTTACTTGAGTCTTCTTGTCCCGTTAGCCTTCCACGCTCCCATCCATCTTGACATGATTCCTATACTTTCACGTCATTACATTTATATCCTTATTAGCATACATGATTATTCATATGAACGATCATATCAAGTTCATATCTCACATATGTATTTCATTAGCCGATTCAAACAAGCATATAACATACTCAACATCATCATAACACAACTTTCACATATTATTGTCATTTAGACATTTCATCAAACACTTGGTGTGCGTACTACTTTCTAAGCATGACGTACAAGTATTTCATGATTTTCTTCCTAATTATCACTTTCATTCATCAATACAAGTAATCATCATACAAAGTCTATACCATACTCAATCCATGTACAAGTACACATCACATATTTCACATATTCACAATCAAGTTCATACCATTTCATGGATTAAACACAAACCCACTTAGCTAAGTGTAGTAATTCATCCAAACACCCAAATTATAGCAATTTACTAAGAATCTTCACATAGGGTTTGTTCCTAAATGAGCATACATCACTAATTTGGCCATAGCTTCTCTAATCCATACATAATCCGCCATTATGATGATTATTCAAACTTTACAACTTCACGAATCATCAAAATTTTACATACCTTATGATCCCCTAGCTTGGGTGATCATTAATTCACGTTCGGTTGTGAATTTAGACTTCATTTGGCCCTTCGATTTGATGATATTGTTGAAACTAGGGTTTTAGCTCCATGGGAGCCTTCCCCTGCTCGATCCAGAACACACACGAAGTGTGTGTGTTTGTGTGTGTTATTTTCTTTTAATAAAACAACTTTCAAGTTGTTCACTTTGGTCCCTCATGTTTCGTTTTAATTAAATAAGGCTACAACCCTTCGTTTAATACCAACGATACTAATATTCAACTAGGTTAATTATTCCTAGTTAATATTCATTTACGGGTTCACTTTTACCCCTAACGGTATTTTTACCCGTTCCTTTATATTAACCGGGTTTAAATTACCAAACCTATTTTTGGGGTGTTACACCAACGAGGAATGAAAAGGAGAAATAAAAGATTTTGAGTAAAATGCCAAAAATGATCACTGAGTTTAGGTCACTTTTGACAATTCAGTTCAAAAATGAAAATTTTTATATCTAGGTCCTTGAGGTTTCATTTTTGTTGCCTTTTCCATCCAAATCACCAACCCAGTTAAAATATATCGTTAACTCATGGATGATTTTGGCAATTCCCAAACCTCACGAACGTTGCAGGTCCAAGCATTGAGGTCGTCGGTGATGGTGATATGAAAGTGAGAAGAAAAACCAAGTGCCTGTGATGAAAATTGGTTGGGAATTTTGCCAAAATTGTCCATGTGAGTTAACGATACATTTTAACTGTGTTAATGATTTTGAAAGAAAATGATAACAAAAATGAAATGTCAGAAACTCAGATAACGAGTTATTTTTGAATTGAAGTGATAAAACTTTTATCCAAAGGTATATAAACACCTATTATAATATTGTGAAACGTAACGAATACAAACAGAGGTTATCTATCCAAACAAGGTATGAACGGTATTGGTCCCTTCCAAGAAGAAACCAAAATCAGGAGGCGTCACCCAGTCCTCATAAATCTCACCCTACCAAATCTCCATTCCAAACCCTAAAACCACAGACACATCAAATTCAATCAGATTTCACATGGCAAAAGGAGAAGCAGGACCTCTAAAATCACTCGTGGTAGTCATCGGAGCCCTAGCTTTCGGCTGGGCCGCCATTGAGCTTGCTTTCAAACCCTTGCTCGACAAGGCTCGAACCTCCATGGACAAGTCTGACCCTACTCTTGACCCTGACGATGTTGTTGCCGATGCTAAGAAGGCGGTGGATGAAGCCGTTGATGACGTCACCTCTGCCGTTGCCGCTGCATCCGCTGAAGTTGCAGAACCCTAAGTATGTGTTCTTTTATGTGTAACTATTAATAATAAGTAAGCGTAATTTGATCTCTACATGTGTCTGTCACTTTTGTTTGGTATAGCTTCTGGAACGGATCTGTTTGCGCTTAAATTTGATGAATCTGTTTTTTTTTTTTTTTTTTTTTTTTTTTTTTTTATGATTTTTAGCCGATTTTGAAACGTAATGTCTGCGATTTTTGCGATGTTTTACGTTTATTATTTGTTTGATAGAAGGTGAAACATAATCGTTCTGAAAATTGGTGGATAATTGTTTAAATGTTGATGATGAAAATCGTTTGAAGATAGAGATTGTGAAGAAAACAAACACGAAACCAAACACCCCCAAATTAGTTATGTATGGTAGGGACTGTGTAACCGCAAAATAGTCATATCATTTTTATGTGATGTATACTTCCCAAACAAAACAACACTGGTACCCAATATATACAGTTGATGCAAAGTTATTAGGAGGGGTGGGGCACCTCATAGAGGGTTGTGGGTTCCAACCCTTGCTTGAACACCACGGCCACCTCTATGTAGTGGCAGATCTAAACTAAAATTTCAGGGGTAAAGTTTAAATATTTTTACCCTACATTTATATAGGGCCAGCTTTGAGCATGGCCGAGTGAGTGACGACTCAAAGCCAAAAACCTCATGGTGTCCGCAAAATTGTTAAAAAAATATATTATATACATCTGCAAAGTTGTTGAGAAAATTTATATTATCTAGAGAGGGGGGGAGGGGGTGTTTAATTTTGAGAACACTAAATATTGCGAGAAACATGAGCTATGCAGTTAATATGGGTGATATATCGGTCCCTTAGTAAAATATCGGTGTTAAACTTCGGTCAAAATATCAGTACCGATGTTATCGGCGATATTGACCGACATATCACCGATCTTTGACTGGTATAACCGATATTTGACCGATATATCACTGATATGTCACTGAATTATTGGTGTTAAATTGCTATATATATAACTTATGCATTATATTAAAATTACCGATATGTCACACCCCGACCACGTGGTACAACAAAACGTGGCGGAAAACGTCGGGGAGTGCTGTAACAGAATCATTGTTTCATAACACACGAAAATTGAAATACTGTTTTATTGATTAAAAGAATTACAATGTCTTGACAATCAAAGAAACATATCATAAATAACTAGTCTTGCTTCTTTTATTGTCACTAAGGCCCAAGTCCGCCTAAGTGTATCTTGATAAATCCTATGCATCATATCCTGAAACACATGTGAAAATAGGTACGTCAGCATAAAAATGCCTGTGAGATACATAGGTTTATGAAAATAGAATTCATGACTTATGTTTAAGAAAATGTTTAGTCATGAACCTTGTAATTTGCTTTGTCTTGTAAATCATTTGAAAAGTGATAAATAAACCAAATGTTATATATGTATAAAAGAATAATACATGGTTAAGTGAATAACCATGTGAAATGAGTTTGTATAATTTAAGTTGTTTGTAAAACAATGTATTGTGAAAAGTATGTTATTTGTATAAAATGTTATATGTCCAAATTGAAATGATTCAAATAACGCTACGATATGTAATACCATACAATCACTTATATATAGGAAGTACCAACGGTGTATCCACCATGCTTGTATCATATTACACACGCCTCGTTACTCAAATCACTTACCCAAACAAACCACCAATGTAAGATGTCTATGTTTAAACCAATTGCTAAATGTATTGAATAATATGCCAAAATGTTTATGTCAATGATGTAAATCATGCAATGTATAACCAATGTCGAAAATGTTTATGTGTCAAATGTAAATCATGTAATGTGTAACCAATGTCGAAAATGTTTATGTGTCAAATGTAAATCATGTAATGTGTAACCAATGTGATATGTATGGCTAGTGAAATGCATCAACTAAACCATATGTGAAATGCACAAAACAAAGTATTGAAGTAAAACTTGGTTTAAATCAAAGTTATGTTCTGTGGAAATGCATGCTATACTGATACAAATATCTATGCGGTATTGTGAGAATGCATACATCCAAGCCTTGAGACTGTGGCGATAAACCCCTAAACAAATTAAAGGTCTATCTTGTTGTAAATGTATATCGAATTCGGTCATTCCTTTCATCCCCACCTACCCAGGATGTCCGGAACGGGAGTTGTCAATTCCTATGGTACCACTACCTACTAACGAACGGCGTGATCGGTGTTAATGAATGTATATTGATCCATCAAAACAAACCAAATATCATATCAAAATGTAAGCAAGTGAATGAATAATAAATGTACTAAGTATGATGAACATACATAGCATGTGAATGAATAATAAAATGTACTAAGTATGATGAACATACATAGCATAAAATGTAATTTAAAACGATGTACTAAGTATGCACACAATGGGCACACGTAGCATAAAATGTAATGTAAAACGATGTACTAAGTATGCACACAATGGGCACACGTAGCATAAAATGTAATGTAAAACAATGAAATCATGTACTATAAATGTACTAATGAATCATAGCAAGTATATGATGTGAAAACAGGAAAGCATGAAAGTAACAAGTAGGCACATGTGTTCCACCCCAAAATGTTTGGAAAACAGTAAAAGAGGGGTCTATGTACTCACTTGAGATTGCTCAGAAGTCCTAAGATAACCACCAAGCAATGCTAGAGATCACGGAATCAAACGACACCTAATATAGGTAACTATGTTAATATACCGGACCTAAATCGGAAGATCGGATAGAATGCGGGTTCGCAAACCAAACGAGTATGGAGACTCGTGTAATATGGTTTAACAAAGCCTACATACTAAATGAAACCTAACATAAGTGCTTACGACCCATTACGACCCGTTTAGGTAGCTTATGCTACTTTAACGCGTCGCTCGCGTGAAACGCGTTCGGACCGCCTAACTAGTCCTATGACAAGTAACATATGCCTTAACATGTCTAATATTGTTGTCAAATCAGTTTAGATGTCAAAAGTTATGTTACATATGTTTAAAACGAATTTTGGCATCAAAGGGGTATTTTGGTAATTTACCTAAGGCATATAAACTACCTATCATACAACTACTTAAACGAAGCGACCATAAGGTATAACCTCGAAGGGTTATTCCCTATATATACTATGGTCACCTAATGTGTTTGGTCGGATCCTAATGATCGACCAAATGGGTCGGGTTCGAAAGTATAAGCGATTGTTTAGATCGCTTACCTTACGTCCCTATATAAGCACTAAACTAAAAGTGACGAGCTAAGCATGCTAAAACATGCTTAACTAAGTTTAGAAAACAGGTTTGGTATCAAAACAAACGGTTTTGATACCAATAAGTAGTTTGGTTACAAAATACGCAAGAATACGTATTCTGACCGAAACTACGGCTCGTCACTGAGCCTAGATAACGTGGTAATCAGTAGGTATAGTCACTAGGGACTATAACCATCGTGATCACGCTCACGTTATGAAGTTCAAACGAATTTCGCATCGACCATAAACTGGTCAATGCAGAAAGTCAAACAAAGTTTGACTTTCGGACTCGAAAAGCAATAAAAGAACGAAGGAACACTTACGAAGGGTCCCCGAATGCTAATCTAGATCAAAATAGCTCGGGTATGAAACAAAGGTTTCAACTTAGAGCACAATTGATCAGATTCTAGTGAGAAATGAAGTTGGGGTATGTGGGTATTTATAGTTTTCGGTTCACCGTTAGGATCGTTTCTTGGAAAAGAGGGAATGATCTAGCCCGTACACTTGTCAAGATGTTGTGGTAACTGATTTTGGCCACCATAGGAGGTTAACATGTGGCACTTGACCTTTGGAGAGTGTTTAAAGGCTGTTATCAGCTGTTACTTGACCTTTGCTGATCTGAAGGGCTGACGCGGCCCGCGTCAGGATATGCACAAACTCAGGCGGGCCGCCTGGCCTTGTCTGATCAGAACTATGTTTGCATTTTGACAGTTTCAGTCCCTGCACGTGTTTAAGGTCATTCCCGACACTTCTAAAGCCCGTAAAGCCAACTTTAAGGCCCTAAAATGATGCCTAAACATTGTGGACATGAAACATGCTCAAAAATATGTCGGATGTTGGCTCGTTTGGTCGTACGATCGCGATGATCGCTTAATTACGACGAAATGCGCATAAGCGCGAAAAACGATCCAAATTGCGTGACGAATGGATTTTTCTTATGCCAAACACTAAAATAAAATATTTTAGTGCTTACATAAATTTTTGGATGTCCGGATGTATTCAGAACATAAGTTATGCGCGAAAGTGCAAACTTGTGCACTTTTTGGCACTTTTAGTCCCTGAATGACCCAAAAGTTTATTTTAGCACACCGAACCCCCCAAAGCCTATTTCTAAGCTATGTAAAGGATATTTATGGTATGTTTAACTTTTGGTCATGTTCCGGTATGTTCGTTACAGTTTAAATTGGCATACTTTCGCAGTTTGTCAAGTTTAGTCCCTGTAAGCGTATTAACTTGATTTTGCCATACCAAAGCCTTCAAAACTTATTTCTAAGTTATGTAAAGGTTATTTAAGGTATGTTAAGCCTATGTCACTGTTCCGGAGTGTTTGTTGCATTAAACTGGTTATATTTACGCGTTAGTGCGCGTATAACCTTCCAGAAAGTGATTTAGAGTTTGAAATTGAACAAAAATTGATATGTGCAAATGGTACACATATTTTACAAATCCCAAGTATGAAATACAATATTTCATTGGTTTGGTATTTGTTTGATGGTCGCAGTGACCCAGGTGTCACACGATATCCCGCTGATATCTTACCGAGATAACCTATATTTCAAATATCGGTCTTGACTGATATCCGATATTTTACCGCATTAACTATACATAGACCGTGAGAACGAATGAAAAAACCAATCAAAAAAAGTTTTTTTTAATGCAAACCTCATTGTAATTAAAATACAACATCAAAAAAAGAATTTACAACATTATATGATTCATTTCTCCTTTGAAAATCACTCTTGTTAGATTCTTTTACACATGTGTAAATATAACAAATTTACATATGAGTAAATGACAAACTTACACATATGTAAATTTTTTTCACATCAATTTAAACGTTTAAATTAAATTTCTAACATTCATAATATTTGCTTTTATAAGTAAAGATATAAATAAAAAGCTAAAACCCGACTCCAAAATTGATTTCTACCGAAATAACGACTATTTGAACATAAGATAGCAAACTTCGCAAAAATTTAAACGTTTAAATTAAATTTTTAACATTCTATTCGAATAATAATGATAAGTGTAAAAAAATTTGAATTTGAATTGTTTTTTACAAATTTCTCGCGGTTTTTTCATTCCTTCCCAATATTTAGAGTTCTCATTTAAACTTTCCCCGATATATATATAACTCTTATGCCCTCTTGCGGTATGCGCATACAATGTGTATATATGTGTGGGCCCTCGGGGGGCAAAAGTGAAACTTCACTAATCTAACGTTATTTTACTAAGTTCGTGAAAATAAAGAAAAAAGCGGGGGATTGTTAATCATGCATCATGTGGTGGCGTTGATAGCCGAAAGACTAGAGCGTACATGTACTAATCGGCCTTGTCCCAATAGTTGAGTGTTATGCCTTATGTCCAAGACTTAATGCAAAACTACTATCGAGCCAGGGGTCTCACTGGAAGCAACCTCTCTATTCCTACGGGGTAGGGGTAAGACTGTCTACATCTTACCCTCATCAGACCCTACTTTAACATTTCTATTAGTGGGATTTACTGAGTGTGTGTGTGTGTGTGTATAGGGGTCGGTTTAAATGAGAACCACCACGAGTTGTGAGAACCGTGAGAACTTTTTCTTTCCGCGCGAGTTGGGTCAATTTTTTTTTCACAAACGTAGATGAAAATATTAAAAACACATCTGTAAAAAAAGTAAAAAAAATTTGTCGAGTCGGTAGTTTTGACTAATGCAAGTTTTTTTTACGCGCTAGTGTAAATTTTGTACAAAAATAAATATTTTTTACGCCTTATGTAAATGTGGGTATGCGGCATTTTTTTTTTGCTAAAACAAGTGATTTTTATGACTTTTGACAAAAAAAATCGAAAAAACCTTTTAGATTGCCTAGTTCTCACGGTTCTCACAACTCAATATGGTTCTCATTTTAACACATCCCTTCCTCTTGGGTGTCCCTTCCTCCTTTAGTAGAGTAGCACTCTTAGGTGTCCCTTCCTCCTTAGTAGAGTCAGGGTAGAGAGGGTTGTATGCAAACTTTTCCTCTATCTCTAAAGATAAAGAAATTAAATAGATAAAACCGTACCAAGCATATGCAATAACAGCCGTACCAAGCATATGTAACCAATAGCAAAGCTATTGGTAGAGACAAGGGATAGTGAGTTATATGCAAACATTACCTTTATTCGTGGGGATAAAGAAGCTACTTACGACTCTAAAAAGAAACATCATACGAGCAAATGGACACCCATAGACATTTATAACATAATAAAACATCATATAAATCCTCTAATTCGATCATTCCAAGTTGTGACAACCCTCATTAAACCAGGTATCCGTACTATTAATTAATATTAACTAAGTGCTTAATGACTGTGCTGAATTACTTAATTGCTTTCTGATTACTGCGTCATACTTACATGTGCATCACATATTACATAATGTCACATCATTATTGTTTTGGTCAAAAATTACTGAAGCAATTAAGTGATCAAATTAGTTAAGTGAGGTAGTGTGCTAGAAATGTGTGTCGTAAATATGTTAATCAAGTTATTTGCAAAAACAGTTTCAGGATAGAGCCCAGGATATAAAGCTGTATCTATGATCAAACAATGAGCAAAAGAGTAAAAGGTGACACGAGATGTACGAGGAAAACCCTTGATCAATCTAGATCGCCGGCACAAAACCTCGGGAGCTGACAATCGCAGCTGCCTTGTTCTTCTATTACTTCAAATATCAGGATACAGTGCAGGATATGATGCGGATCAACTAGGTGTTACAATGTAATTTGAGTACAAGTGTTTGTGTGTGGTGATTGCTAGTAACTAGAGAGTAAAGTGTGCGAAAGAGCGTGAGTGACTTAATCTGATCCGATCAATCTATTTATAGTTAAACGAAATCAACTAACTATCCTATTAAACCGGGATGCTTCGAATATTCTTCAAGTGAACGTTGTAGTCCACTTCTTCCGGGTTCAACGTTTCTCATATAGCTGGTTTGCCCAAGTCTTAAGGAGAAGAGGTCCACTTGACCGTTAGGGACCTGCACTTCCTAATCTGCACGTGATTAAATCAGTTAATACCAGGATATCGCACCAGGATGTTACCAATATCCTGATCCGGTATCTTGATCACAAATAAACAATCAAAGCCAGAATATTAGTCATGATATATGTTCAGAAAATGGCCCATAACAATTATCCCCAAATATATCTGTTGGTATACCAATCCAACGGATATATTTTAAAACTTTATCTCGCGAATCGAGGTAATTAAAATCAAATGACGATTGAGGTGACAGTGTGCAACTTCCCATGCTACATTTACTCTTTACCCCCTATAACCAGCCTATATTAACTGAGGGACTCCTCATTATGATCATCTCTATCTTCAAGCGGATTTCAAGTACTTTCTCTCTCTCTCTCTTCCATGTTTTCCTTGTTTAAATCACCTGTTCTCCGATCGTGATCCTCCATGGCTACCCGCACTAGATCCCAAACGGCGGATTCCGTTCCCCTCTTTCACAAACAAAACCTGCTTAAGGAACCCTCAAAAGAGGTGTGTTCTTTCGATAATGCCGATATTGCGGCTTTACGAGCTTCCGGTGCCTTTCCCGCCGGGACAATTTTCCGTCCATTCGACCGAGAGGTCCGATCGGATTTTTGTTCCGACAAATGGGTATGCTTCTTTGCTTATCCTTTCTCCATAGGGCTTTAGTATCCGTTTTATCCCTTCATTTCTCGTTTCTTTGAGCTTACTGGCCTTAGCTTCGCCCAAATCATGCCCATGGTTTGGCGCGTGTTAGTCACCTTGGAGCGGAATAAGGCTCGTCACATGCCCGACTTGTGAATCGAAGATCTTCCGATGGCCTATCGTTTAAGATCTCATGGTTCCAGCCTGTTCCTTCTGTTTTCTATTTTCAAAGATCCTCTCATTCTTAAGGCTACCAAGAACGATGATAAATGGACAAAAAAATTCTTTTTTGTGAAAAGGGACTCTATCGACAGGGGCCCTGACCTTCCTAAGAGATGGTTAACTTCTGGTAGGATTTAGGGTTTTAGGAATATCCCCAATCATATCCCGAGACTACATCCCGAACTGATATCCTGACATGTTTATTCTTTGCAGCAAACTTCAAGGAATTAGCTCCCCCTAGTGCCGAATCGGGAGGAAGAATAAAAGAAATCTACAAGCTTCCGGAAAGTGAAAGGACCTTTACCCTGCTACTCACATGTCTAAGTCAAAGATCAAGTTCCAATATGTCTGGTAAGCATATTTTCAGAAATTATCTTTATTTATTAATCTGATTATATTTTAAAGGTATAACAAATCTAAACGTATCTTCCCTTATGCAGTGCCGGTTATCAACCTTGAAGGCTTCCAACTCGACGAGTTGGATAGTTACTCTAGCCTCGCCCCTGCCAAGCAAGAATCCAACCCGAAGTCGTCTGTCACACCGAAGCCTACTAGTTCGAAGACTACTTCTGCTCCTAAAGCTCCTCCAGCATCCAGGACCCGGGCCTCTAGCTCCCGGAAGAGAAAGGAAGTTGAGCCTCCTGCTACACCCCATGTATTCCCATTTGAGAACCACAGGTTTACAGAATCCAGCAAATTCATGACCGGCTTCCTCAACCAGGTTGGTATCCTGACCCATATCCTGTAACCTATGCTGGTTAATAAAGTAAATACATGTTTCTTTGCAGGGTCTCGAACGCCTGGTATTCCTCTATGAAGACGCATGCGGCCTGAACACCATGTTAGAGAGCAAGCTGAAGAAGGCCGAAGCCACCATTGCAGATCAAGCAGCACTTCCCACCGCCAAATCGGAGCATTACGAGGCTAAGTATAAGGCAATGGTCCAAGAGCACCAGGCTGCCATCCAGAAGGTCACTCACGAGGCTCAAGCCAAGTTCGATGCAGCCCAAGTTCAACATGAGCAGGACATGGCTTCATACCGGGAAAGCCTCAAGAATTCTGTTATCATCTCCCTTCTCCAGGCCAGATTGAAAATGGCTTACGAGGCCATGGCTTTGGGTGTTGAATGCCCTTCATGGAATGTTAAAGCTTGGGAGATGAAATTGAAGGATCTTGGTGGTAACCCTGTGGAGCCCCCTTCAAAGCCTGCTGCAGAGGAGCCCACTAAGGCGATCGAGAAGGTAGATGATGCTGGTGCTTCGAAGGATGCTGGCGGCGATGCTGGAGGTGATGCTGAAGGTGATGCTGGAGGAAATGCTGGGGAGGATGCTGCCGACGAGGTTATGATGGAAGGAGGTGCTGCCCCTTAGAGGCAGCGAAGTGGGCGATGATGGATATACGTGCCAAGGCCGGAGCCCACTTTTTTAAATTCCATGGTTGTGGTCTGTATAAACAATTTACTTTTTCTGTCGTTGAACAATTTACATTTCCTGCACTAGAACAATATGATGACCAAAGGTGGATGGGTCCTGTGTTTCAGGATGAAGCCCTTGGTCATCAGTTAGTATAAGTTGTTTTGGATGATGCAACGGTTGGAGGCGGATGGGTCTCGTTTTGAGATGAAACCTTTAACCGTTGCGTAAATATGGTAAAAACTAATCGTGCTTTTGGCGGATGGGCCTCGGTTTGAGGTGAAACCAAAAGCACAACTTTTGACATGTTAATAATATAACCACCTTTTGACTTGCTTGCAGTTGCCTTTTAATTTTTGTCATTGTTGGTGCATCTAGTGTCTGTTAACTTCGTCTTAATCGAGTCTTATGTCTAGATAGGATAAACGAGCACACAACAGGGTTGAAATTAGGGTTTTATATGTTATAGTGGGTAATTTCGCTTGAAATGGGCTATGACAGTTTCAAGCGAAATCAATACATGTTATTTCGCTTGAAACATACATGTCTCATTCAAGCGAAATCACCACTCTATAAATACACATGTGCTGTTGTCATTTGGAGCGGAATCTGGTCATTATCTCTGAGCCGAGGTGCTGTCCGTTTGTCATTTGAATGTGTAAAAAACTCAGGATTGATCAATAAAAGGATAATTAGAAAGGAACAAGCTGTGTTGACATCTTTTACATTGATTCCGCCTTTGTACTTGATGATGAACTGCTCATACTGACTATTTAGGGTCACCGAATGATCCAACAAGTGGTATCTGAGCTCAGGACGAGGAGTTCATACCAATTCAGCTTGATTATACCGCATTCTCTCACTTCTACTCATTCTTTTCTGATTTGAACGAAATTTAACGGTCAAAATGGCCTGAAATTCACATATATCAAGCGAAACATAGTGTTAACTAATCCTTGAAAGAATTGGACCTTAATTCGAACAAAATCTGTTAAAAACTGGTTATTTCGCTTGAAAATTTGTTCGAAAATGCTGACATCATCTTGATTTCGCTTGAACTTGCACAAGTGATTTCGAGCGAAATAAGCTCTTTTGGTTATTCCGCTTGAAAATTCAAGTGAAATAAGAGATTTCGCTTCAAAACCTGATTTCGCTTGAATAGTCTGATTTCGCTTGAAAAATCTTATCTAGTTTGAAAAGCTGATTTCGCTCGAAGCTATTTCGCTTTAACTGATTCCGCTTGAAATTGTTGTTTTCAAAATTCCAAATATTTTTCTAAGTGTTTGTTGATTGTTTCAGGTACGTGAAAAATGGATGATTTGTTTATGAATCCTTTCTGTGATGTGTTTGCATTTACCGGTGGTTCGGGAGATGGCACTTCAAATAATACGAATGAAACTACACCAGCACCGAGTGCGAAGAAAATTCTTCAGGATGCTATGAGCGTAGACAGTGCTTACGGAACCTACAATAAGCCGCCCAAGTTGATGGCTATTGAAGATTACAACCGGTGGGCTACCAGATTCGAAGAATGGCTTAAGGCGTTTGCTTATCAGAGTTGGTGAAGTTTGAAAAATGGCTTTGATATGGGAAGAGATGATTATGAGAACTTAGAGGAAAATCAGATTGAAAAATACGTCGCTGAACAGAAGTGTATTGCTCTACTTCACCAATCTGTCCGTGATGATATTATCGCACTGATCGAGTACAAAGATTCGAGAGATCTTTGGGAAAAATTAAAAATAAAATGTATTGGCAGTGCTGAAATAGTGAAGAACAAAAAGAAACTGTTACGAAAAGAGTTTGATTTGTTTGGTTGTTTAAAGAACGAGTCAGTTTCCAAGATGATCGAAAGATTTGGGCATCTAAAGATGGAGCTTGCTAGACATGACATCATCTACAGTCAAGAAGAGCTGGTAGACAAATTGTTTGATGCTCTACCAAATGAGCAAGACTGACAGTATTTTGCATTGATGTTGAAGAATACGATAAAGCCAGCTGATTTGAAAGTCGATCTGCTTATAGAAAGACTGGAAAGCCATGAATTGGAGATCAAGAAATCTAGCAAAGTCAATAACACATCTTATCAGCAGAATGTGGAGCTGTATTACAGAGGCAGTGTGATCCCAAAGACTGCATCTCCAAAGACAGCCTTTTCAACAGAAAGCTCAAAATCAGTGAATCAAGAAACTCCTAGCAGTGGCTACCATGGTGGTTCTTCTTCAAATACTTCAAGTCAATCTGCATCAAAGAATTTATTTCAATGCAACATTGCTGTTGATCTGAAGAATGGTCAGAATTTCAGTGAAGAGTCTGCTAAACAACAGATGGTGTTCTTAGCATCTGTGTTAGAATCGTACGAAAGTCTCGTGGCAGGCAAGATAGGCAACACCAACCTAACAAAAGAAGACTACGATCAGATCGATCCTGAGTAGATGGAGTTGATTGATATAAGGTGGTGTATGGCCAGTGCAGTGAGAAGAGCACAGCGTTTCATGGAGATTACAGGAAGACAGTCTATTGGTGGACCTTCTACCAAGTTAGGCTTTGACAAGTCAAAAGTGACGTGTTTCAAGTGTAAACAGAAAGGTCATTTTAAGTGTGAGTGCAGAAATGCTTATGCTGATGATACTGCAAATCCTTTTCAAGAGGATTATTATAAAAGGGCGATCTATCATCAGAATAAATCAGAACCTCCTAGGATGAAGCAGATAGAGGAGGCACCCAAAGAGAAATCCAGGGCACTTGCAGTTTTTCATGACGATGAAGGTTACGATTGGAGTGATGTTTTGCCTGAGGAAGACGCAGTTGGTTAGGCCTTCACAGCAGCAAAGATTGTTCCATTTAAGGATACGAGAACTGAAGAAGTGAAGTATTTGAACAAGAAGGATCAAGCTCGATTCATGAAAGCTAAAATCTATCGTACCTGGATGGAAGCAAAGAAGGCTAGGCGATGGGATCCTGATAGAGAATGTTATCTTGATCCTAATGGTAACATAGCTGTGGATCCAGATACTGTTGATCTTGAAGTACTCACCAAACAAATTGTTGATGAAGAGGAAGCCAAACAGAGAGAATGGTGGGGAGGAGGAGAAGCCGTTGAGAAAGAAAAAGAAAAAGAGACAGCAAAAGAACCGGAGCCAAAGAAGATTGATGACGGAGTTATTGATACGTCACAAGAACTCACCGCTGAAAACTTAAAGAAGATGGCTGACAAGGTTCTAGCTGCAAAAGAACTAGAGGTAGTTTCTGGTTCTGGAACTGAGTCCAAAGATAAGGTCAGTTCAAATGATACACATGTGTCAGGTAAGAATGCTAAATCTGAGAACAACTGCAAAAATTGCATGAAAGAGTGCAAAGTTTGTAGTACACATGCTTACCTCAGTGGTAAGAAGGTTGAAGAGCTGACTAGTAGAGTCAGAAGTGTTGAAGATCAGATCTTAAACCGTGATAAACTTTTGAAAGCTTCGAACGACAAATTAAAAGAATTAACTGAGAAAATCAAGAACGATAAAAATGACGTAGAAAGAATTAGGACAGAAAATGAAAAATTGATTCTTGAAAAACGTCAAATCTTAGAAAATTTTGAGAAGCTAAAATGAACGGTTAAAGATTGTGATGAAAGAAATGGTAAGACAGACAAAGAAAATCTTCAACTGACCGATGTTCTTAGAGTGAAAGGAGAGTTAATCAATCAGCAACTGGATGAAATTGCTTAGTTGAAGCTTCAATTTCAAGAAGCCAAAATTGAAAATGAACGCATCCAGTTGAAATTGAACAGTTACAACTCTGCAAGCTTTGTTTTAAAACACATTGTTCCCAAACCCATCGGGAAAAACAAAGCAGGCGAAGATGTATATGCTGATGGAACCGGAGTGGGGTATCATCAGGTTCCACCACCAGTTCTAAACAATTTCTCAAAGAAGAAATCCGGGTTGGTTATTGATGAAGATGTTCAGAAAGTTAAACTTCCAGAGTCAATTGATGTTACATTCACTTCATTTTCCGATGAAGATAGTGTCCAGTCTGAAATTGTTAAAAGTATGGCTGAAAATGTTTTAAAATCTGAAAGTGACACTACTGAGGATGATGAATGTTTTCTGGACAAATACATTCCAAAACCAAAATCCAAAAACAACTTAAATGAAGAATCTACTCTTGTCATGTACAAGATGTCGGGATCGGATAAGTTGTATTCGGATTCTGAGTTTCCTCTGGAGAATGTTAATGTTGCTAAATTGACAAATGTGTTCAAACCGGTTGAAATTGATTTGTCTGAAGTAAAAGGGCTAAAACAGACAAAGAGGCAAATGAATTTTGAAAAAGATAAAGCTTACTACAAGAAACCTGTTGTTCCACCACGTTTTTATAATAACAATCGAAACAGATGGTCGGGTGGTTATCAGGGTGGTAAGAATTATCAAAGGAAAAATGTTCAAAATAGAAGGTTTGCTGAGAAAAAGGTGTTTGTTTTGAGTTCAAGTTCCCTTTCTGATGAAGAATCTAAGATTTTTTCGAAAACAAATGAAGAATTCTTTGAGAAGAAGGCCTCGCAGCCTCTGTCTGAAGGCACAAGTCGGGTAGTGGACACCCGAACATGCTTCAAATGCAATCAAGTTGGACATATTGCACGAAAGTGTACCAACTTGAAGTCTAAGACTGAAGTTGTGATGAATTCAAGAAAGAAAAATGATGTGAAGGGAAAAGCTCAATTGATTGTTGAGAAAAAGGTTTTGAAAAATGAAAACACCAAAATCAAAACTGAACCTGTTAAAAATGTG
The DNA here is from genome assembly GCA_030545235.1 of Helianthus tuberosus. NCBI lineage: Eukaryota > Viridiplantae > Streptophyta > Magnoliopsida > Asterales > Asteraceae > Helianthus > Helianthus tuberosus. The sequence continues at coordinate 195,650,809 of CM060405.1, forward strand.
GTAACTAAAAATGACAAGTTTTACAAACGGGTTGCTTCGCCTCAACAAACATGGAAGCCAAAAGTGGTTGAAAAGAAATCAAGTGTTCCAAAACCAAAGGTTTCTGAGATTGAAAAACAATCATCTTCTACTACACCGGTAAAGATGGATGTTCCTTTGGATTACTATGAGAAACTTGAAAACCAAGAGTCTGTTACTTCTAAGAAAAAGGTTGTTTTGAAAGACCAACCATCTGGTCAACCTCAAAAAGACGAATTTTTCTTGTATAAAGAGGTTGAGGTTGAGTCTGCAGAGAGCATAATGATGAATGATAAAAACTTTCCGCCACTTTACATTGCAAAAACTCACCTTAATGTCAAGTTACCTGAGTCCAAAGAGGCTTGGGTGGCATCAACTTCTAACTAAGTGTTTTTGAAATGTGCAGGAGCTTCCAAAATCCGTTTCACGATGGATTATGGATAGTGGAGCTTCTCGGCACATGACTGGGAAGAAAGCCCTACTGTATGATGTTAGAGGATTTAATGGAGGTTATGTGGGATTCGCAGGTAATCAGGGTGGTCGAATAGTTGGAGAAGGAACTTTATCAAATGGGATTGTCACATTTGAAAGAGTGAACTACATTGCTGAGCTTAAAAACAATCTTTTGAGCATATCTCAGATCTGTGATAGAATGTATACAACGCACTTCACAGACAAAGAATGTTTGATCTTGAAACCAGGATTTGTTATTCCCGAAGAATGGATTATCATGAGAGCACCAAGAGTTAATGATCTGTACGTGTTGGACATGAGTGTAGCAACTACTACCACGGGCCAGGTTCATTGTTTTATGTCAAGAGCAACAGAGAAAGAATCACAATTGTGGCACCGAAAGATGGGTCATATACATTTGAGAAAAATGAATCACCTGGTGCACAATGATTTGGTTATTGGTGTTCATGTAAAAGGATTTCATCTTGAAGGAGAGTGCATTACCTGCATCAAAGGAAAGCAAAAGAAGAAATCGCACCCCGGGAAGAAAGTCAATTCAGTCTCAAGACCTTTAGAGAGACTCCATATGAATTTATTTGGTCCAGTAAACGTCAAAAGCATTACAGGGGATCTCTATTATCTTGTAGTTACAGATGATTATTCAAGATTTTCATGGGTACTATTTCTGAAATCAAAAGATGAGACGTTTGATCGTTTGATGACGCTTTTCAAGAAGATGGAAAACTTGTACCAGACACGCATTAGAAGATTACGTAGTGACAATGGTACTGAGTTCAAGAATATCAAGATGGAAAAGTATTGTGATGAAAGAGGTATATTGCATGAATTTAGTGCTCCTTACACTCCGCAACAGAATGGAGTAGCTGAAAGAAAGAACAGGACTCTAATTGAAACGGCCAGGTCGATGCTTGCTGATTCCAAGCTACCTGTTAATTTTTGGGCAGAAGCAGTATCCGCCGCATGCTATACACTCAACAGGGTTCTCACTGTCAAGAAATTCAACAAAACATGCTTTGAGTTAATCAATAACCGCAAGCCGAACCTGAAGTATTTAGAACCGTTTGGGTCACCCTGCACTGTTCTAGAGCCTTTTGGAAAGTTTGGTCCAAAGAGTATTGAGGGAATATTTGTGGGATACTCAAGTCCTCAGAAACGAGTCTTTGTTCCGAGCTTGAAGCGGATTATTGAAGCACAAAATGTTGAATGCCAAGGTCACACAATGCCACCGCAGAATCCTGGAGATTCATGGCGTTTTCATTATGATACTTTGTGGGATTCGTTTGACATAGAAGAAGAAAAGGAAGAAGAAGAAGAAGATTTCTTTGACGAGTTGGAGATTCTAAGAGAGTATGAGTCATCGCAGGAAAGGTTCCCAGCTGAGTATTCAAGACGACCACGAAAAACTTCAAATGATGATGAAGCAGGTCTGAGCAATGCTGGAGAACATGATGATATTCAACAAAATGAAGTTGCTCATGATAATCAGACGTCAGTTAATGATAATCTAGAATCTGATGATAGACCGATATTCGATCATGGTGATTCAGATTCTGAGGGGGAGCAAATTCAGATTTCAAGTCAAACAAATCCAGTCAGTGAACAAGGTGCAAATCAAAATATTACAAATCTGGAAGGCGAGGTAGATGTTCCAGGCGAGGTGATGCCGAGAACTCTTTTATACCATCCAGAAGAGCTGATCATTGGAGAATTGCAATCAGGCGTCCGCACTAGACGTCTAATTGACCAAGGCTTTACTTGTTTTTATACTACAGTAGCACCTTTACAAACTGAGTTTTCACAAAGTTGTTTTATTTCGCAGATCGAACCGCGAACATACAAAGAGGCGCTAACTGAAGATTCTTGGGTCAATGCTATGCAAGAAGAGTTGAGTCAGTTTGAGAAGTTAGGTGTGTGAAAGTTAGTAGACTTGCCTGATGGTCAAAGGAAGATAAACACCAAGTGGGTGTTCAAGTGCAAGAGGGATGATCGTGGGGTTGTTGTTCGTAACAAAGCTCGACTCGTTGTCCAGGGCTTTAGTCAGCAGGAAGGTGTAGATTTTACCGAAGTGTATGCTCCGGTTGCTAGACTAGAAGCGATCAGAATCTTTCTAGCATTTGCATCTTGGAAAAATTTCAAGGTTTATCAGTTAGATGTAAAATCGGCGTTTCTCTACGGGAAGGTAAAAGAGGAGGTATATGTCGGTCAGCTGATGTGTGCAAAATGAAACATATAAATTACATCAATTGTGGCATAAAACTAACCCTTTTTAGTACTAATGTTAGAAAAAGTGTGCTTTTGTCTTCCTTTTGTATTTTCAGGATTAAATGAGCTCAAATTAACAAAAGAAGCAAAAAGACAGCAAAATCTAACATAAATACAAGAAAAGGAACAAACGGGACATGCCCGACCCCACGACAGCATCTTCCCAAGCAAAACAAGAAAACAGAAGACTGAACACGCCCCGTGCTCAGCCAGCACGGGGGTGTGCCCAAGTGTCAGCAGAAAAGACAAAGTGGTAGAAGCTTCTATTGCCCACCACGGGGCCGTGCTCAGTGGGCACGGGGCCGTGGTCAACTATAAGATTCGCAGAATCTAGGCAAATCTTCATAGTACAGATATGCTTCTGCACACGGGGCGTGCTCAGCGGACACGGGGGAGTGGTCAACTAATAAAGACAAGAGCAATTAATGAAGAAAGAGAAGGATGTGGACACGGGGCCGTGCCCACTGGACACGGGGCCGTGCCCGAGCTTCTGTTCAGCCTATAAATAGGAGTGCTTGGCTCAAGCTCAAACCATCCCTTGGCACACCACCTCTCTCACACTTCACCCACCACCCACCACCACCATAACACCATCATCCACCACCATCATCCATTGTCCATCATAGAGTGTGTGAGTCGTCTCGGGATCCAAGATTGATCGTAAGAGTTCTTGACAATCAAGGCCATGTTTGCCTAAGTCTCTTACATCACTTGGTGAAGACAAAGTGTCTAGTGTCACGGCCCCCGACCCGGTTTGACCCGTTTCAGGAGCCGCAGGACAAAAATCCCGTGGTATTTAATTAACAACGGAAGTTTCTTCAGGATCTTTTTAAAACTGAAATATTTACCGATTATTTTATTTCACAATTCGGGATAAAACCCGGTAATTTACAATATTGAGATTTCACAAAGAAATCTTTTATTTTACAAAACATGTTTCTTTATTTTATACTGAGCCACTTCCTTAAGCTGATAGTGCTTCACGGCACTTTTCCTGGATCACAACAGATCACCTGAAACATGTTTGAAAAAGGTTTTGTCAGCGGGAAATACTGAGTGAATCATTCTATTTAATAAAACGACACATTTGTTATAATTTACAGTATTAAGAGAGATTACAATGTTTCAGATATCAAACCAAATACCCACAGTATTTGTCACTCGACCCATTGGCCCATTCGTCCAATGGTGTCTGTGATTATGGTCATATCACCCCTTGGCTAACTCGTTGTCCAATGGTGAAGATTATCAAGTAATGTATACAAAACCCCACATACCGGCTGTAACTTGGTGATTACATATACTTAATCACTGTAATTATAATTTTGAAATAAACATGCTTTTGTAAATAGTTTGATAAAAAGAGAATGACTCACATTGCAGATTTACTTATGAATAGAGCTTAGCCTACTGATTAGCCTTGATAACCTAGTTTAAATAATCAAGCACACAAACTAGGTTAGTAACTTAATACAGCATTTACAACAACTCACGAGATTAAAACCTTCACAACGAATGACAAAGTGCGATACTTAAACATCCATCGATTTAACGACGAATGACAAAGCATAAACCCTAATGTGGGCAGCACTTAAACATCCATTGGATAGTTTAATCGATCGGACATTGAATCGTAGCAGCGATCGAGTTATTACCCTGAATTATGGCAGCACTTCGTGATCAGTGTGTGTTTATTGTAGTATTCAGACACTATCTCAACGTACAATTTGATTTTGAACGTCGAACTAACGCACAATTGCATGAAACAGACGATCCTATTTATACATGAAAAATGTCCCCCTCGCGCCATGCGAGGGGTTCTCCTGTTCCTGTCGCGTGGCGCGACAGGCCCTAGTCTACCCTAGGTTTGCTTCGTGTCCCAGTAGCTTGGCTGAGTTGGTTTCGTGTGATTTTAAATTTTTGACAGCAAACTGTGTGGATTTTACCGAGTAGGGTTTACCCCCCCTGAGTTTTAGGGGCCCTGATCCTGATTCCGATTGTTCTGAAAATTTTAGGGTTTATGCAGAATCACTTGGGTTTCTCAATTAGGGTTTCCTATTGGTTAAATTAAAGTAATAAATAGTACTTTTTGATGAGAGTTGTTACATTCTCCCAACCTTAATAAAAATCTCGTCCTCGAGATTTATTGGAATAAGTGAGGATACTTTCGCTTCATTTCTGATTCCAGCTCCCAAGTATATTCAGCTCCTCTCTTTGAATCCCATTTGACTTTGACTAAAACTAGTCGTTTGTGTTTGAGAAACTTGATCTTACGATCCTCAATTTGAAGAGGTTTCTCAACAAATTTCAGCTTTTCGTTTACCTCTATATCTCTAAGAGGTACTACCAGTGATTCATCTGATAAGCATTTCTTAAGATTGGATACATGAAATACATCATGTACTCCAGATAATTCTTCTGGTAGTTGTAAACGATAAGCAACTGGTCCTATACGTTGGATCACTGAAAATGGTCCTACGTACCTTGGACTTAGCTTTCCTTTCTTTCCGAATCTAACTACTCCTTTCCAAGGAGAAACTTTCAATAGTACTTTGTCTCCCACTTGGAATTCTAATGGCTTGCATCTATTGTCTGCATAACTTTTCTGGCGATCTCGAGCCGTCTTTAGTCTTTCCTTGATTTGAGTAATTTTATCAGTCGTCTCTTGCACTATTTCAGGACCTGATAATTGATTTTCTCCTATTTCTGCCCAACAACTGGAGTTCTGCACTTTCTTCCATACAGTGCTTCAAATGGGGCAGTTTCAATACTTGAATGATAGCTATTGTTATAGGAGAATTCAATTAATGGTAAATGATCTTCCCAATTCCCACCAAAATCTATTACACATGCTCGGAGCATATCTTCTAGAGTTTGGATCGTCCTTTCACTTTGTCCGTCTGTTTGGGGATGATATGCAGTGCTCAGATTTAGTCGAGTTCCCATAGCTTGCTGGAAACTTTTCCAGAAATGAGAAGTAAAACGACTATCCCTATCCGAAACAATGGAGAGTGGAACTCCATGTAAGGATACAACTTCATCTACATATAATTTAGCCAGTCTTTCCATACTAAAGGTTTCTTTCATAGGTAAAAAGTGAGCTGATTTGGTTAATCGATCCACAATTACCCAAATCGCATTATTACCTTTTCTGGTTTTGGGTAACTTAGTAACAAAATCCATTGTTATAAGTTCCCATTTCCATACTGGCATTTCTAATTGTTGTAGTAACCCTGAAGGTTTCTGATGTTCTGCCTTAACTTGTGAACAAGTAAGACATTTAGAAACATATCGTGCTATGTCCTTTTTCATTCCTATCCACCAAAAGTTCTTTCTTAAATCTTGGTACATCTTATTGTTTCCTGGGTGCATAGTATACCTAGATTTATGAGCTTCTTCTAAAATCTTAGGTCTTAAGTCTCCCTGCTTAGGTACCCAAATTCTACTTTTGTGGAATCTCCAAATTCCATCTACTCCTTGTTCTAATTCCTTGATTCGTCCTTTCATTCCTTCAGCATCATCCTTGATTGCTGTAATTTGAACATTCTTCAATTGTTCCATTAAATCTATTTGTAGATTTAATCTGAGAGCACGAACTCGTCGTTGTTTCTCATAATACTTACGACTTAAAGCATCTGCAACTACATTTGCCTTTCCTTCGTGATACTGAATATCACAGTCGTAGTCACTTAGGATTTCCATCCATATCATTTGCCTCATGTTTAACTCTTTTTGCCCAAATATATATCTTAAACTTTTGTGGTCTGTGTAGACAGTAAATTTACTTCCGTAAAGATAATGTCTCCAAATCTTAAGGTCAAAAATTACGGCTCCTAATTCTAAATCATGAGTCGTATAGTTTTCTTCGTGCTTTTTCAATTGCCTAGAAGCATATGCAATCACCTTTTTGCGTTGCATGAGCACACATCCAAATCCTAGTTTTGAAGCATCACAATATACTTCAAAATCTTCAGTTCCTTCTGGTAAGGCTAAGATTGGTGCATTTGTTAATTTCTGCTTCAATATTCTGAAGGCTTCTTCTTGCTTAGGTCCCCATTCAAACTTAATAGCTTTACAGGTTAACTTAGTTAATGGTACGGCTATCTTGGAAAAATCCTTAATAAACCGTCTATAATACCCAGCTAAACCTATAAAACTTCTTATTTCCATTGCTGTTTGTGGAACCTTCCATTTGGTAATTGCCTCTATCTTAGCAGGATCTACGTGAATACCTTCTTGATTCACCATGTGTCCTAAGAATTGCACTTCCTTTAACCAAAATTCACACTTTGAGAATTTGGCATAAAGATTTTCTTTTCTTAACAAAGTTAAGAGTGCATGAAGGTGTTCACAATGCTCTGTCTGACTTTTGGAATAAATAAGTATATCGTCTATGAAGACAATTACAAATTTATCCAAATATGGTTTACAGATCCTATTCATCATGTCCATGAATGCAGCAGGTGCATTTGTTAACCCAAAGGGCATGACTGTAAACTCATAATGACCATACCTAGTTCGGAAAGCAGTTTTAGGTATGTCTTTTTCTTGTACCTTCACTTGATGATATCTGGAGCGTAAATCTATCTTAGAAAAATATCGAGCTCCCTGAAGTTGATCGAAAAGATCATCAATCCTAGGTAATGGGTATCGATTCTTAATTGTAACCTTATTCAGTTCTCTATAATCGATACACATTCTCATTGAACCATCCTTCTTCTTTACAAACAACACTGGCGCTCCCCACGGGGATGAACTAGGTTGTATGAATCCTTTACTTAGTAATTCATCTAATTGCTTTTTCAGTTCTAACATTTCTGTAGGTGCTAACCGATAAGGTGCCTTGGCTATCGGTGTAGTTCCTGGAATTAGATGAATCCTAAATTCTACTTCCCTATCCGGAGGTAATCCCGGTAAATCTTCTGGGAATATATCTGGATATTCTGAGACTACAGGAATTTCCTTAAGTTCTTTACCCTTAGTACTAATGATTACTGAAATCATATATACTATTCCTTGTTTTCGTTCATAATTAGCCATTTTCATTACTGATATGAACTTCATGGGCTTACGTGGTTTATCTCCTGTAATCCTAATTACTTCTCCGGTGGGTGATTGAATGTCTATGGAATTCTGATCACACAATATTCGAGCATGGTTGGCTACCAACCAATCCATTCCTAATACAACATCAAATTCAACTAATTTCATCGGCAATAGTTTTGCAGAGAATTTATGTCCTAAAAGTTCTATATTTCCTTCCTGCAAAACTTTATCTATTTTAACTGAATTTCCGTCTGCCGTTTCAACTGTAAAAAACTGCCTAATATTGGTTAAAGGTAAATTAAGAGCTTGACAGAATGAAGTATTTATGAAACTTTGGTTTGCACCAGAGTCAAATAATACTTTTGCGTATACGTTGTGAACTAAAAACGTACCCGCTATCACATCTGGGATGAGTTCTGCTTCTTGAGTGGTCAGCTGAAATGCCCTGGCATTCTTCTTTGTAGCTCCATCTGCTGGTTTAGCTTTGTTATCTGCTGGTTTGACCAATTTCGGGCAATCTGGCCTGAAATGTCCAGTTTCTCCACAATTATAACAAACTGTGGATTTCTTCCTACAGTTTTCTTCACGATGTCCCGTCATTTTGCAAAAGTTGCAAATTATATTACATCTTCCAAAATGTTTTCTTTTGCAATTTCTGCAGAATGGCGGATTTGAGGGTTGCCCTGTTCCTCTTTTCTTGAAGTTGCTATTATTACCCGTACGAAATCCTTGGGTAATTTTCTGAGCTAATTCCTTCTTCCTGTGTTCATCTTGTGTGCGTACTAATTCATCGGTTAGGGTATTAGCTAATTCCACAGCATCGTCAATAGTGCGAGGTCTCGCAGCTTTAACAATATTGCGGATTTCACTAATCAGTCCCCAAATGTAGCGAGAAATGAGTACCGGTTCTGGCGAAGCCAGTGTTGGTACCACTCTAGCATATTCAAAGAATGTCGAAGTATAACCACGACAATCTACACCCATCATCCGATGATTTAGAAACTTATTCGTCATTTGTTCCTTTTCATACTCGGGACAGAATTTTCTTTCTACAATACCCTTAAATTCTTCCCAAGTCATAGCATAAGCTATAATCCTTCCTTTTGATTGTAACACAGTGTTCCACCATTCAAGTGCTCCTTCCTTGAAGAGATTTGATGTGTACATGACCTGATCATCTTTAGCACATTTACTTATTGCAATGACTGCTTCGGTTTTCTCTAACCAACGAAGTGATGCAGTTGCTCCTTCATTGCCTGCAAATTCAGTGGGTTTACAAGCAAGGAATTCTTTGAAAGTGCAACCAGGCGTTGCAGTTTTCATTTTCTTGGGTAATGGAGCTTGGTGTGGTTCTGCATTATGATTGATATTATCATTGCCTCCGTTTACACTATTACTGAAGTTATCTTCAGTAATACGTTTACTAGGAACGATGTGTTGTGGTTCGATTGGATTCTTTATAGCAGCAATGAATGCTGGAATAGCATTAGCTATTCCTTGAGCAACAATATTTTCGATATCTTGCCGAGTCATATATTGATCTCCTGGATGTTGCTCTGACTGATTAACCTCATTTACTGGTTCATTACCAATGTTTGACATCTGATAATAAATTTTATGTAAATAATTAGTATACATATAAATATAATAAAACAATTTGCACATAATCACATTAACATGTATAATAAAAAATTATCGTTTTCACAAGTTTCATTTCTATATATTATATTATGCCTCGTACACACGATTATCATACAACGTTTTATTGTTAATTTATTACACATACTGGTTATTATGATTATTTATTCACATATATTCCTGCAAACTCTCATTATCTGGTCAGCTAATTTCTTAAAAACGACGCTCCCTTTCGTCATACTTCCAAGTAACTCTTTCTCCCACATCCCTAATCCGATTTCCTGCATCAATTAACTCTTCGCCCCAGAGGCAAAGTTCAGTCAGATTCTCAGGGCTCATGGTTGGATATAGTGGAGGTTCTGGGTCAACTTGTGGGAAAAAGGTATCAGGGTTGTTTAAAAGATTTTGGTATTGCCAATCAGTTGTCCACCATTCATCTAATTCTACTGGTAATGGTTGAGGTTGGACAATAGGATCTGGAATAGCAGGTTCCAGATTGATTGGGATTGGAGCTTCTAGTGGGTAACTGAAAAGATCTTCTTCGGTAAATATACGGTTTGGGTTAGCTGCTTCAAGGTTTCCATCGGCAGGTCCGATGAGGTCACTCATTACTAATTGATGATCTAAAACTTCCCAGGGAGTCATTTTCTGTTTCTGTCTAGAACTTTCTCCGACCTCTATTTATGTTTGCTTAAAACTTTTCCCAGCTTCTATCTCTACTTGATTAACATTTTCCTCAATTTCTACCCCTTTTCCTTTGTCTTTTGGTTCTTCAGTTTTAGTAACCTTTCTTGTTGCTGGCTTTTTCCTTCGTACTCGCCTCCAGCCCACAAATCTGCTTCTTTTCTTGGGTTTAGGTTTTGCCAGTGGTTTGGATTGAAATTCCATGGGTTCTTCTTTATTAGCGAAGTAACCGGTGAATTCCTTGGAAACTTCTATCTTAACGGGATAGAGGTTAAGATTTTCTAAACCTTCAGATATCTCATTCATGCTGTTTAGTATATATGCAATATACATACCAAATGTTAAAATAATAAAATTTTATAGATAACCCATAATTATTATTGCATACATAAAACAACTGACAAGTATTTTATACTACGATTTACTGTGACTTATTTATTTACTAAATAAGATTTCTGGAAAATAAAAGTGCTAAAACTTTTGAGTATTTAGAGATTTGCATTTTCTGCTACTGTGGCTAGCATATAAAGATTTGCCCATTTCTCATCTAATTGGTCTTCCCAAGGTGTTTTATTGATTAAATCCTGGGTTTCTTGTTTAACTTTCTTCTCTCGGTTTTTCCTTATTTCCTCCTGACTTTTCCTAATAATCAAACTTCTTTTATTAGGAGAAAGTGGTTCCTCGTAATGTGCCTTACGGACAAATATTCCTTCTTCAGGAATTACATAAGGTTTTGTTTGGGATGAACTTCCCTTCTCGTTGAATGACCTATCTAGTTTAAGATAGATATTTGACAGCTTTTCTTTACCCATACTGTAATTAACAAATAATCCGTTAATAAAACACATAATCACATAATTGGCAATCAGTAAAATTAAGTATTTCTAAATACTTAATAGGCTTAGATCAGTGGCTCTGATACCTCACGGCCCCCGACCCGGTTTGACCCGTTTCAGGAGCCGCGGGACAGAAATCCCGTGGTATTTAATTAACAGCGGAAGTTTCTTCAGGATCTTTTTAAAACTAAAATATTTCCCGATTATTTTATTTCACAATTCGGGATAAAACCCGATAATTTACAATATTGAGATTTCACAAAGAAATCTTTTATTTTACAAAACATGTTTCTTTATTTTATACTGAGCCACTTCCTTAAGCTGATAGTGCTTCACGGCACTTTTCCTGGATCACAACAGATCACCTGAAACATGTTTGAAAAAGGTTTTGTCAGCGGGAAATACTGAGTGAATCATTCTATTTAATAAAACGACACATTTGTTATAATTTACAGTATTAAGAGAGATTACAATGTTTCAGATATCAAACCAAATACCCACAGTATTTGTCACTCGACCCATTGGCCCATTCATCCAATGGTGTCTGTGATTATGGTCATATCACCCCTTGGCTAACTCGTTGTCCAATGGTGAAGATTATCAAGTAATGTATACAAAACCCCACATACCGGCTGTAACTTGGTGATTACATATACTTAATCACTGTAATTATAATTTTGAAATAAACATGCTTTTGTAAATAGATTTGATAAAAAGAGAATGACTCACATTGCAGATTTACTTATGAATAGAGCTTAGCCTACTGATTAGCCTTGATAACCTAGTTTAAATAATCAAGCACACAAACTAGGTTAGTAACTTAATACAGCATTTACGACAACTCACGAGATTAAAACCTTCACAACGAATGACAAAGTGCGATACTTAAACATCCATCGATTTAACGACGAATGACAAAGCATAAACCCTAATGTGGGCAGCACTTAAACATCCATTGGATAGTTTAATCGACCAGACATTGAATCGTAGCAGCGATCGAGTTATTACCCTGAATTGTGGCAGCACTTCGTGATCAGTGTGTGTTTATTGTAGTATTCAGACACTATCTCAACGTACAATTTTATTTTGAACGTCGAACTAACGCACAATTGCATGAAACAGACGATCCTATTTATACATGAAAAATGTCCCCCTCGCGCCACGCGAGGGGTTCTCCTGTTCCTGTCGCGTGGCGCGACAGGCCCTAGTCTACCATAGGTTTGCTTCGTGTCCCAGTAGCTTGGCTGAGTTGGTTTCGTGTGATTTTAAATTTTTGACAGCAAACTGTGCGGATTTTACCGAGTAGGGTTTACCCCCCCCCCCTGAGTTTTAGGGGCCCTGATCCTGATTCCGATTGTTCTGAAAATTTTAGGGTTTATGCAGAATCACTTGGGTTTCTCAATTAGGGTTTCCTATTGGTTAAATTAAAGTAATAAATAGTACTTTTTGATGAGAGTTGTTACATCTAGTGTAATACTTTTTATTTTTAATCTTTTTGCACTTTTTAATTGGTTATGTATTAATGACTTTAATAACTAGTTTCTTATGTTGAAGGTGATTCTTCCTTATCGTTTGTCCGTGGTGTCTTGGCATTATTTTACTGTCTATATAAAATAAAAGATTTTCACCATTCATATCTCCACGGTCTATATGGAGGTATGTTGGCTACCTGGTCGGGGGTTAAGGGAACGGTTTGGTAAGAGTCTTGCCGTTGTTCAACGTTTAGAGATCCTGCAAGGGACCTGGGTCAAATTTAGTAGGACCTCCTTCAATACTTAACGGTATTGGATGGCGGGGGTCCAAACTCTTTGATCCCCTCATAAGTTAAACTACTATTAATACTATAACCCGGCTACTTAGGACTGTATCCTTGCTGACTCAGACTACTTAGCCGAGGGTAACGTCACCTTCAAAAGAGGGGCCTACCATAATTTGCATTAATAACTTAATTAATTATCTTTCAATAATCCGACCCTTTAGGATTGTATCCTTGCTGACTCAAACTACTGGGTTGAGGGTAACGTCACCTCCAAAAGAGGGGCCTACTACAATAACTAAGATAATCTCTTAAATAAGTGCAAAAGTGCGGAAATAATCAAAGGTTACACTAAACACGAGTCGGAACCAAGTGATTCATCTTGTCTATCTGTTTTTATTTTTATTTTTATTTTTCAGCATTTTAGTTAATTTTTATTTTCTTAGTTTAAAACATTTTTCTAAACTTTTGATTTGATTAGACGTTGAGGATAAACCGGTGCTAAAAGCTCTTGTGTCCTTGGACGACCTCGGTATCTTGCCAACACTATACTACGCTCACGATGGGTGCACTTGCCCATATGTGTGTTTAGTGTTAGTAAATATCGTGTTTTATAAATTTAAAACTTGACTAAAAAGTGTTAAAAAGGGCTTAATAAATATATTAAAAACTAACGACACTTCACACGCATCATCAGCCACAGGGCTTCACCGATCCAATCCACAAAGACAAGGTCTATTTGCTGGATAAGGCGCTGTATGGTTTACACCAGGCACCGAGAGCTTGGTATGAGACATTGTCTCAACACCTGCTTGCCAACAGCTTCATTCGTGGAAAAGTGGATGCCACTTTCTTCACCAAGGAGGTCGACGGACATCTTCTGATAGTTCAGATATACGTGGACGACATCATATTTGGGTCAACAAATGAAAATTTGTGCAAAGAATTTGAAAAATTTATGAAGCAAAAGTTTGAAATGTCATCAATGGGGGAGATGAAATTCTTCTTGGGACTTCAAGTTGATCAATTACCTGAGGGAATTTTCATACACCAGACGAAGTATGTTCATGATATCTTAGAGAAATTTGGGATGTCAGGTTCTACTCCAGCTTCAACCCCTCTAGCAACGAATCATGGGATAAACCCTGATCTCACCGGAGAGAAGGTAGATGAAACGATGTATCGTTCTATGATTGGTTCGTTAATGTATTTGACTGCTTCAAGACCCGATATCATATATCCAACCTGCCTTGCAGCAAGATTTCAATCTAACCCCAGAGCTTCGCATATGGTGATTGTGAAAAGGATATTACGCTACCTGAAAGGAACTCCATCACTGGGGTTGTGGTATCCAAAAACAGGCGATTTCATGCTCGAAGGGTATTCCGATTTCGGATGCTGCAAAGTTAACGCTAAATCAACAACAGCGGGTTGTCAGTTTTTTGGACCTCGTTTGGTCACCTGGCAGTGTAAGAAGCAGACCTCTGTGGCTCTATCCACATGTGAAGCTGAGTATGTATCTGCTAGCAGTTGCTGTTCTCAGATCTTGTGGATCCAGCAACAGATGCGCGACTACGGTTTGCAATTTCTAAACACCCCTATCTTTGTTGATAATGAGGCAGCGATTAACATTACTAAAAATCCAGTTCATCACGCTAAAACGAAACACATAGAAATTCGTCATCACTTCATTCGCGATTGTTTCGAGAAGAAGTTGATACGAATTGAGAAAATCCACACTGACGAGCAAAAAGCTGATTTACATACCAAAGCATTTGACAAAACTCGTTTTAAATATCTTTTAAAACTAAACGTTATGAAGCTTTTATCGGTGTCGGATGGCATTATTGGTGTTGATGAGGATAACATTGTAGATGATGGTGTTGAGAAACAATCTGCAATGGTTTGTCGATTTTTTACTTGTTTTGGTCTTTAGGGGGAGAGTATAGGGTAATATTTTCAGAAAATACAAAAACAGTAAAAAAATTTAAAAATGCAAAAACATGAGATATTTTCAAAATACAAAAACAATAGAAAACCAGAAAAGAGCTTGTGTAAAAGGGGAAAATGATAGTACACTGGCTTGACAGTTACGGTATGCTAAAGAAATGTAATGTTTAAAGGTCTTAAACAGTCTCGCTGATGATGTGCCGATAGGTTTTTACACATTTAGTAGGTTTGTTCGGGATATAAACCTAAATATTTACTTACTTATTTCGTGGGGAACACTACTTGGATATATAGGTAACCCCTGAAATTTCGTTTGAAAGATCCCTCTTTCTGAGATACTAGGTCTTTATACTCAGTGATATCTGGGGTATTATCCCGGGACTTCTGATTTTGTGGAAGCAATGGCCTAGTCCCTGGAGAATACTTTACTGCTTGCTTGAAAAATAGCGCCGCCCTCAGCATAAAATGATGAGACAATAAAATTGCTAATCAATGCTGTTGTAAAAAAGATCCTCTAAAGGGGACCCACTAAAGTCGAACCGTCATCTCTCTGCTGAACGAAAGTTCTGACCTGAGCTCTCACGGTTTCGCAATTTAACCCTTTACAGATATCATCTGTGGTATACTCACCTGTAAGACTGAATATTGGGATCTGGATACGGGAGTATATTCAAGAGGTGGGACACATGAGTAAGTTTAAGTCTCTAAAACACTAAATCCGTATCCTGGACAGATTGAAATGTGTGTGAGAATTTAAGTGGATCAGTATATCGACAATCTAAGTGAAGTGTTTAATTCTGAGTATGTAATTGAAGCTTAACGGTACTTGTGACTTGTCGAACAGCTGATATGATTCCCTAACACGCTCACCAAAAATATGTTTGTAAATAGTTTACTTTTACTGCATTTTATTTCTGTATTTTATTTCTAGTTTAGAACTTTATTAAAAATCTAAAAAGATTTTTTATTTCTCCTTTATTTTCCGACAAATCAAAGTGGAGAGTTGATCTTCAGATTCGAATTAGAGCAGATGCAGGAAGTTTCTGGGCTGGAAGATGAGTTTGGAGCTAATCATGATAATTGAGAAATTGGAAAGTCAAAACAAGTTCATTAACTTGAACCTTGTAATTTTTCAGAAAAAATGTTTGAAAAAGTTAATCAAATGTCAGTGTGAATTATCTCAGATCAACCAAGGTCATTAAGTTGGACTTGGTAGATTAATTGAGTAATCAGGGTCATTAATTTGGACCTGAATACTTAAGTGGATTTCTGTACACTGATAAAACCATCAAATGAGGATTGAATGGTAAGTATGGATTAAAATTGTTATTGTCATATATCTTATATTTAGGTAGAGATTGTGCAGGAAACAGGAATCAAATTCCCCATGGCATAGAAAATGACAAAGTTTGAACCAGAATTCAAGTCCCAGCTTATCGAGAGGGGGAGTCTGCGTAAGGGGGAGTCAGAATTCTGGATTAACACTCAAAGGGGAGATTGAAGGTTAAAGTTTGAAGTTAAAGATTGAAGAAAGCTTTTACAATGTCAAGACAATTTGGAAAGAGACAAAGACTAAAGACTCGACGCCGAAGACTTCGTCAACATCCAAGGGGGAGTCTGTTGGTGCATCTAGTGTCTGTTAACTTTGTCTTAATCGAGTCTTATGTCTAGATAGGATAAACGAGCACACAACATGGTTGAAATTAGGGTTTTATATGTTATAGTGGGTAATTTCGCTTGAAATGGGCTATGACAGTTTCAAGCGAAATCAACACATGTTATTTCGCTTGAAACAACCTGTGACATGTTCAAGCGAAATCAGCTATTTCGGTTGAAACATACATGTCTCATTCAAGCGAAATCACTACTCTATAAATACCCATGTGTTGTTGTCATTTGGAGCGGAATCTGGTCATTATCTCTAAGCCGAGGTGCTGTCCGTTTGTCATTTGAATGTGTAAAAAGCTCAGGATTGATCAATAAAAGGATAATTAGAAAGGAACAAGTTGTGTTGACATCTTTTACATTGATTCCGCCTTTGTACTTGATGATGAACTACTCATACTGACTATTTAGGGTCACCGAACGTTCCAACAGTCATGCATTACTTAGTTTAGATTTTAGCTTTGCAAAATTAGCACAATTATTTTCTGAAAATATCCTGATCAACATATTCAGTGGTATCCATCGAAGACTTTCGTCAAATAGGACTTCTCAAAACCCAAACAATTTAGACAAAATCTCTAAAGAATAAAAGATAGTTTATTTTTCAAAATACGTTTTGATAACACTTGTTTGACCAGAGTACTAATTTTCAGCCCAAGTATTATTTCCCAAATATTCCAATCAAATATCCTGAAAGGTATCCCGAAAACACATTTTAAGAACATATCCTAAAGATATATCCTTATCAGGATATTTGAGCCTTAAACACAGTTTCAAAAGTTTAAACAACTTATGTAAGGTTCACAAAGGAAAGATCATACCAGGAATAGAGTGTAATCCTAGTATCAAACTTCAACCCTTTTGTAACTTCTTCAACTAAGATGTCCCCAGGCCGAGATACTTAGTACACTAGGTTTGAGTTTGATTCTTTGAGCCTTACACAATCACCTTGGGAGGAATGTCCCCTGTGCATAAAGTCTTCAAACACTTAGAAAATTTTTGAATTCAAGTTCTAACTGTTTGGACAGTTCTTGTGTTACTGGGGCAAAACCCAAAAACATACTGGAGATAAATCCTTAGTATCTTGGGGAAAATCCCATAGGTATCCTGAGGAAAATCCCAAATTTTCATGCGCTACAGGCGGGAGTGTATAAACTCCAAGACTTAGAAAGGTGATAACCTTTAAACCTTAGAGAGTATGAAAATACCTTTCCGTGAGAGAGGGTGATCAATCCTCATATACCTTGAGAATCCAGGATATAGCCAATAGTGACGAAATTGTCAGCCACTTTTACATGAACTGGTCCCGCCACCTTGAACTATCCCTGGATAACTTGCGCTCCAGGCGGGGTGTTTAAACCCAATTCGAGAGAAAGGTGAATACCTTTAAACCTGTGAAGGGATCAGGATCCCTTAAACGTGAGAGAGGGGGCCAATCCTCTAATCTTTCGAAGTATCTTGAATGTATATCCCAGAGCATATACTGCAAAATAATTGTAAGCTAAGGTGGGTGTTAGCCTGGCTAACACCCCTCCGATGCTTAAGTCAGTAACAGGTTCAAAACAATAAATAATATTAAAATTTAATAAAAGAGATAGAATCCATACCATCCTGAGTCAGAATTTAAATTCCAAACTCACTTGAAATAGAGCTTTAGATGTATAGCATTCCAGGATCTTGGTAGCATATCCCCCTCCATATTCTTGAGTCGGTATGCTCCTTTTCCTGATTCTGAATTCTGATTCAATCTCATAGGGTCCTTCCCATTTTGGAGCCAACTTTCCATCAGCAGGATTAGTAGTATTCTGAAAAGCCTTCCTCAATACCCAATCTCCAACCTAGAACCTTCTAGTCCTTATATTCTTGTTATATTCTTTAGATATCCTCTGTTGATATGCCGCCATCCTTAATCTTGCTGCGTCTCTTGTTTCATCAATAGTATCCAATTCCTGGCATAGGACTTCAGGATTCTGCTCAGGATCCCGGAGGTTGGATCTTGCTGTAGGTATTACCATTTCTGTTGGGATCACCGCTACTGCTCCAAATACCAAGGAAAACGGGGTTTGGCCAGTTGCATTTTTCACCGTCGTCCTATCAGCCCACAAAACAAAGGGTAGTTCTTCTGCCCATCTTCCTTTTTTAGCTCCTAGTCTCTTTTTCAGATTGTTGACAATTATCTTGTTTGAGGATTCTGCTTGTCCATTTGCTTGAGGATGTACCGGTGTGGATGTAATCATCTTGATTCCCCCAACTCTTACAAAAGTCAGTAGTCCTCTTACTTATAAACTGAGATCCATTGTCACAAATTATCTCAGCTGGTACTCCGAACCTAGTCAGGATATTCCTTTTTATGAAGGATACCACTTCTTGATCTCTAACTTGAACGAATGCTTCAGCTTCGACCCACTTAGAGAAATAATCAGTCATTGCCAGCATGAAGACCTTTCCTCTTGGAGCCTTTGGCAATTTCCCTACTATATCCATTCCCCACTTCATGAATGGCCAAGGGGAAGCTATAGGATAAAGTGGCTCGGCCGGCTGATGTAATATATTACTGTGTCTTTGACATGCATCACATCTTTGAGCATATTCTGCAGCATCTTTTCTCATCGTCGGCCAATAATATCATGTTCTTAATGCCTTTGAGAACAACGACCTGCCCCCAATATGGTTACCACAATCCCCTTCGTGTATATCTTGAAGCACTTCCTTGGTTTCGGGATCCTCTAAGCACCTCAGATATGGTCCTGCAAGAGATTTCTTATACAAGACATTATTTATAATAGTGAATCGTGATACCTTCATTCTAAAGGCCTTAGGATTCTCATCCTTTGGGACGTGTCCTTCCTTGAGATATCTTATGATTGGAGCCATCCAAGACTTAGGATCCTTCTCAGGATACTCATCAGGATCCTGAACACTTAGTACTTCCTTATCCTGAGGATCCGTCGCAGGATATAGGATATGTAATATTGGTATTCGGGTTCCTTCCGGTATCCTGACTAATGATCCTAGATTTGCCAAGGCATCAGCTTCAGCATTATCCTCTCTTGGTACATGTTCAAGTGTAAAAATATCGAAATATCCTGCTAATTTTTTGAGAATTTCAAGATACTCGATTAACTTCTCACCTTTAACTGCATAGGTTCCATTAAAATGATTAGTGATTAACAAAGAATCAACATATACTTGCAAACTCCTGATATTCATACTTTTAGCCAATTCTAATCCTGCAATTAAAGCTTCATATTCTGCCTCATTATTAGTGGCAGGAAACTCACATCTAATAACCTGGGGTAGTATGTCCACCTGTGGCGATTTAAGTAGTATACCCAAACCTACACCTCTTACATTAGATGCACCATCAGTATATAACATCCAGGATTCTAAGTTTTCTCCTAGCTGTTGTACTTCTAGGTCTACTTCGTTTTGAATATCACTACTGAAATCAGCCACAAAGTCAGCTAAAGCCTGAGACTTTATGGCATTTCTAGGTTTATATACTAGATCAAAGGCACTTAATTTCACTGACCATTTAGCCATCCTACCTGACATCTCAGGTTTCCTAAGCACATTTTTAACAGGATAGTTGGTTTTAACGTGAATCCTATGTGTTTCAAAATAATGTCTAAGTTTTGTTGACGCCATAACTAGGGCTAAAATTAGTTTCTCTAAGTGGGAATACCTAGTTTCAGCATCTAATAAACTTTTGCTAACATAATAAACAGGATACTGCTGACCTTCATGATCCTTTACAAGGACAGCACTTACTACATTCCCTGATACTGCAAGATACAGGGATAATGGTTCACCATCCTCAGGCTTCATCAATAAAGGTGCGGTTGAAAGATACTGCTTCAAATCATGCAAGGCTGCTTCATGCTTTGCTCCCCATCCAGACTTCTTATTCTTCTTCAGGATATCATAAAATTCCTTGCATTTTTCTGAGGATCTTGAAATAAATCTATTTAATGCTGCCACTCGTCCTGTCAACCGTTGAACATCCTTCATAGTTGAAGGTGATTTGATATCCAATATAGCTTTAATCTGCTCCGGGCTTGCCTCTATCCCTCTTTTAGTCACCATGTATCCTAGAAACTTTCCTGCCCCCACTCCGAAATGACACTTAGCAGGATTTAGCTTCATGTTATACTGATCCAGGATATCAAATGCTCCCTTGATATCCTGGAGGTGATCCTCAGCCTTTTTAGATTTTACTACTATGTCATCGATGTAGACCTCCATAGTGTCCCCCAGCTTGTCTTTGAACATCATGTTCACCAATCTTTGATATGTTGCACCTGCATTTTTCAAACCAAAGGGCATGGCAGTGTAGCAATAAATACCTATTGGTGTCATGAAGGCAGTATCCTCCTGGTCTGAAGGTTCCATTTGGATCTACTGGAATCCTGAAAATGCATCCATGAAGGTTAACATCTCATGGCCGGTAGTAGCATCCACCATTGAGTTAATATGAGGAAGAGGAAATGGGTCTTTGGGACAAGCTTTGTTTAAGTCTGTGTAATCTACACAAACTCTCCATTTCCCATTTTTCTTTTGCACCACAACTACATTCGCCAGCCATTTAGGAAACTTCACTTCCCTAATCATCTTGCTCTTTAGTAGTCTTTCAACTTCCTCTTGGATGATCATATTTAGCTCCGGAGCAAATTTCCTTCTTTTTTGTTGGATAGGCTTGAATGACCTGTCAATACCGAGCTTATGTGTTATAATATCCTTGGAAATACCTGTCATATCCTCGTGCTTCCACGCGAATGTTGACATCCTGCATTTCAAAAAATTAGTCAATCGATCTTCAATATCCTGAGGGATATTGGTTCCCACGAGCACCGAGATATCCGGATTATTCTGATCCAGGATCACTTTCTTTACATCCTGTTCTGAAGCCTCCATGATATCCTGGCCTTGAATCTTTAATTGCTATGCTGCACTCGGCTTTGTTGAGGATTTCATCGAAGAAGAATAACACTCCTTTGCTTCCTGTTGATCACTTTCCACCTTGACAACTCCCCAAGGAGTAGGGATCTTGATGCATTGATGGTAGGTTGACGGAACAGCTTTCATATCATGGATCCAAGGCCTACCTAGTATAATATTATAGCAGGATAAAGAGTCCATGACACAAAAGCGCTGCATTGAGTTGACCCCTTGAATATATACGGGCAACTTTATTTCTCCTACAGTATTCCTAGCTTCTCCACTGAAACCAACGAGCACAGTGGACTTTGAAGTAATATCCATTGGGGATACATTCATCCTCTTCAATGTTTCCAGCTGAATTATGTTGACTGAGCTGCCATTATCCACCAATATCCTGCGTACAAAATGGTTAGCAACATATAACGTTATTACTAAAGCATCATGATGGGGATCCTGGACAGTATCCCTATCATCATTATCGAACGTGATGACTTTGTCAGTTGTGAGGGTTGACATCCTTGTCGGCTTATCTCCCCTCTCCGCTTTAGCTTCCTTCGCGTGTCTTTTTGCCGCAGAATATGATGTGCCGCATATGTCGGATCCTCCTGAAATAAAGTTAATTATTTTTGCATCCGCAGGAGGTGATGCTGCCCGTTCAGGATCCTTCTCAGGATCCTGACCTTTATTCTTCTTTCTTCCCAAGAGGTCCTTCAGATATCCCTTACTCAAAAGATAGCTTATTTCTTTTCTTAAAGCGATGCAATCCTCAGTAACATGCCCGAAGTCCTCATGGAAAGCACACCATTTAGACTTGTCCTTCCAATCAGCCTTTTGTTGATTCTTTCGGGGCCATCTTGCTTTGTCTCCTAAACCCTGCATAGCATACATTAGTTCAGGTATGTTAACAGAAAAACAATATTCAGACAACTCAGGATACTCCTCAGGATCCTCGTCTTCAACATCATTCACTTTTTGCCATCATTTCTGCCATAGGGTTTAGAACGGTATGGTTTATACGAGGATTCCGATTTCCTATTGGTTGGCTCATAGGTTGTGGACGAATTCATCCTCTCTTGCATCTTTTTATCATCCTCCAGGCGAATGTATCTCAAAGCCCTGCTACGAGCTTCGTCCAGATTCCTGCAGGGATTCATTACGAGATCCTGGTAAAACTGAGAATCTTTTTGTAATCCCATCTTAAAGGCCTGCACAGCTGTTGCAACATCAAGATGTGGGATATCTAAGGATTCCCGACTAAACTTGTTCACATAATCCCTCAAGGATTCCTGAGGTCCTTGAGTTATCCTGTAAAGATCACTGGTTAGTTTCTCAAAACTCCGGCTGCAAGAAAATTGACTATTAAATAAATTAACTAAATGAGCAAAAGAAGTAATTGAGTGAGGAGGAACGTTTAACAACCATTTTAAAGTTGATCCTGTTAAGGTAGAACTGAAACCCTTGCACAAGCATGCTTCTTTGAGGTCTGGAGGGATAGGGTTGATTTCCATCCTTTCCCTATACTGGGCAATATGCTCCTCAGGATCCGTAGTTCCGTCATAGAGCTTCATGTTGGGGGTTTGAAATCTTTTCGGGATTTCAGCATCACAAATGGGATATGCAAACCGGGATATCCTGTGACTATCCTGGGATACTTCAGGAATTGGCTAAACCACCCCAGGACTGGATATCATGTCCTTCAGTTTTTGAAGCTCCCTGGAAAATGATGATGTCATACCTGTATCCTGCAAAGATCCAACACCATTAGTAGCAAGAGTATTATTATTATTAGATACATTACCAGCTTGGGGGTTCTGGCCATATCCTGAAGCATATCCTGAGCTTCTCACAGTTGATACTCTTACTGAAGAAGGTATCTCAGGAGTATGATTCTGGGAATGGCTAGGCACAATATTCCCCCAGTTATCCTCAGTATTGACTGCAGAACTGAAGTTCAAAGCCCTGGGTTGCAAGGGAGTGACAGTATCTTCAGCAGGCCAACTCGGGCCAGACTTCAAGAGTTGTATCTCTCTCATCAGCATTTGGTTGGTCTCCTGCTGCTGCCTCATCTGTTCCTGTACACTACCAAACAAATTTAGAATCTCTTCGTTAGAAGCTAAAACAGGACCGGATCCCTGGACAATGCGAGTAGGGATAACATCCCGAGCCACATGACTTTCAGTTCCCTGTGAAGAGGCTTGCATTCTCGGAGGAGGTGGTGGAAGCACCGAACCAATTGTTGCAGAAGTTGTAGCAGACACGGTGGAAGAGCTCATGTTTGATCTTGAGGCCATTTAAAATAGTGTAGCAAAAAGTTTAGAAAATAAAAAACAAAGTAACGATTTTGCAAAAGCTTATAGTAGAAATAGCACCACTTGCCCCACGGTGGGCACCAAATTGTTTTGGTCAAAAATTACCGAAGCAATTAAGTGATCAAATTAGTTAAGTGAGGTAGTGTGCTAGAAATGTGTGTCGTAAATATGTTAATCAAGTTATTTGCAAAAACAGTTTCAGGATACAGCCCAGGATATAAAGCTGTATCCATGATCAAACAATGAGTAAAAGAGTAAAAGGTGACACGAGATGTACGAGCTGACAATCGCAGCTACCTTGTTCTTCTATTACTTCAAATATCAGGATACAGTGCAGGATATGATTCGGATAAACTAGGTGTTACAATGTAATTTGAGTACAAGTGTCTGTGTGTAGTGATTGCTAGTAGCTAGAGAGTAAAGTGTGCGAAAGAGCGTGAGTGACTTAATCTGATCCGATCAATCTATTTATAGTTAAACGAAATCAACTAACTATCCTATTAAACCGGGATGCTTCGAATATTCTTCAAGTGAACGTTGTAGTCCACTTCTTCCGGGTTCAACGTTTCTCATATAACTGGTTTGCCCGAGTCTTAAGGAGATGAGGTCCACTTGATCGTTAGGGACCTGCACTTCCTAATCTGCACGTGATTAAATTAGTTAATACCAGGATATCGCACCAGGATGTTACCAATATCCTGATCCGGTATCCTGATCACAAATAAACAATCAAAGCCAGAATATTAGTCAGGATATATGTTCAGAAAATGGCCCATAACAATTATCACATACAGACTTTATTGACATACCTGATGCACAAAGCACAGTTAGTACAATTAACGGATAGAACGGGAAAATGCTGACGAGGTTCAGTACATAGACAGACAGTGTTTTGAGACCCAATACGGGCCAGGGACAGGGTACTACATTAGTAGGGTGTGTAGGGAAGTGAGGACCATAAAACTACGTCACTAGGTGATAGTTTGAGTGCCGGAAAGTGCCTAAAATTCACTTTAAGTGCAGAATTCTGTATTTTTCAGCAAAATTCAGCATTTTAACATACTAGTTTTGTGAAGAAAATTGACTAAATGGTCCTGAATGCTTTCCTAAGTGTTGGGAATTATTAGTGTCACAAAAAGTTACATAAAAGACACTATACGGTACAACTTAGCACATTGACGAACCGGTATCTAACCGAACAACCGGACATTACCCGGAACACCAAAATTTTACCAGAGACATTGTTTTATTATTTTTGAACTAGTTATGGCTCCCGAACACCCTAACATACTATATAATGTACCATACACATATAACACTAGACTTTTACACTTAACATCCTAACCATTTACCTACTTACCATTACAAGTAACAATTTACCCCCCCCCCCCTTGATGATTTACGGCCCCAAGTGGAGGACCCCACCAAGATTTTATTTCAATATTTTATTGGATAACTTACTTGATATCTTGGACAAAATATAGAAGAGATCTCTATAAGTATGGTGGCATAGATCACAAAATCATTTCACTTCTCATTTCTCATTTCACAAACAACTTCACTCCACTCCCTTAAACCCTCTCTCTCCCTCTCGGCTCTTGTTTGTGCCGCCACCACCACCTTGCAACCACCATACACCCATTTTCAAGTTCATTCCAAGTACTAGAAGGTGTTACATGGAACTTGAAGCTTGAAGAACTTGAAGAACCTTCATCCTTAGCTTTCATCCACCATTTTTCATCATCTTTTTCTAGTGATCTTCCCTAGCCTTTGAGCTAGTTGTAAGCTTCTTACTACTAATTTTTACTTCTCATTTTGTTGGTTAAAAAGATGTACATTGTTATGAATCACAAGAACACTAAAAGACTTAAACTAGAATCATGAACATGAAGCTTAAAAGTGATGAAATCTTGTTGGATTAATGTTGTTAAATACATGCATGGCACTTGATTGTTATTTACTTGAAATTATGATGTTGATCATCATAAGGAGCTTGCTAGATTGTGATTAAACACATGATTTAGCAAGTTAGAGGATGATTATGTGTTAACCCAAGAAGATCATCCTCACTTATGAACATGAACTTGAAAATAAAATTATTCCTTGAAACATAGTAAATAAAGTGAGCTAGTAATTTTGTAAATATAAGATTTATGAATAATTTTCCAAGAAAATCAAGTTCAAAATATGATTTTAGTAAGAACTTTATTCTTACATAAATGTACATTATTTTTGGTGATAAAATAAGTATAAGAACACTTTATTTACAAGAAGAGTTCAAAAGAATAATTTTTGTAGAATATGTTTACAAGTTGTAAACATCTAAAATTTTCAAGAAGGAAGTTTATTAAGAAATAAACACACTTTAAGGGGTAACTAAGTCTACTAAACATGTTACCAAGTTACTACGAGCTTTTGTGAAAGTTCATGTTCATGTTGTTATATATATTGTATAATTTTGCACTTGGGAAATGTAGTTTGATTATTGATTGTTGGGTTGATTTTTGAAAAGAAAATGATATGCTTTAATAGCATGGACACCTCCATTTTTAGGGAAAACTATGGCAAAATTTTCCAAAAATATAAACACTTAGAAAAATATTTTCTAACAAATATTTACAAGAATATTTTGATCATAAGTGTTCGATATAAACTTTGCCATAATTTTTGTAACGAAAATACAAATATTGGAGGTTGGTTTTTGTAAATACAAATGGATAAATATATATTTAGAATATATATTTTATATTTAAGACACTTGTGTGATTATTTGTATACTCGGTGAAATGGTTATATTATATAACTTAACAAAGTACCGTGAAATTTACTATCCAAAACGATACCGTTACTTATATATTGATGGTAAATACTATTTTTGATACAAGAAATAAAAATATGACTTTTGTAAATATTACAAAGTTGCATCACATTTTTGGACAAGGTGAAAATATATTATTTTTGGGAAATGAAAATATATTTTCATAATATATTTAGAAGATATATGATTTTTGCGAAAATATATATACTTTCGGGACAATACATTATTTTGGGACAAAATGAGTTTGTAAATATGTTTTCTAAAGTGAGACTTGGGAATATATTATTTCGGAAATTACAATTACAATAATACGAAGACATATGTATAAAATGCCCCATCCTTGGGAAGGAAAATACGAAGTTAAATACTTGAGAAGTATTAATACATAAATATTGTTTAAACAATTATCCCAAAACCAAATATAATTTAAGTCGAAATATTAATTATTTTGACAAATAATTATAACTCGGAATAATATAAGAAACGTAACTCAAAACATTAATACTAAGCAAAGGCACGGCCCGTTCGTCTAATAGACGTTAGTACACTGTAGGTAGTCGTGTTTGCTGACAGAGTTTGGGTTACGAGCTAAGGACGCAATACAGTGAGTTCATGTCCCCCTTTTCTTTTAACTGTTTTCAGTTTTATACTTCGGGGGTGGAATACATGTTACAATTATTACAGACATTTATATACATGGTATGGTTAGCCTAAGGAGGGTTTACTACTAGATCATGTGAAGGGTGGGCACAACACTTAAGGCCATTAATCCTCGTTCGTAGGACCGAGGGACATGAGTGATAGATCTATTTGGGTGTAGCTAGCCCACACCCATGAGGCCAGGTGTCACGGCCCCCGGCCCAGTTTGACCCAGTTCAGGAGCCGCGGGACAGAAAATATCCCGTGGTATTTATTTAATTAATGCGACAGCGGAAGGTTTTCACAGAATCTTTAAAATGCCCGATTAATTTAATTCATAATTCGGGATAAAATCCCGGTTGTTTACAATAAGGTGATTTCACTGGGAAATCTTTATTTTACAAAACATATTTCTTTATTTATATTGAGCCACTTCCTTTAAGCTTGTAGTGCTTCGAAGCACTTTTTCCTGGATCACAACAGATCATCTGAAACATGTTTGAAAAAGGTTTTGTCAGCGGGGAAATACTGGTGAATCATTCTTTTTACTAAAAACGACGTGTTGTTATAATTTACAGTATTAAGAGCGATTACAATGTTTCTATATCAACCAACTACCCACG
Source organism: Helianthus tuberosus (assembly GCA_030545235.1). Classification (NCBI taxonomy): domain Eukaryota; kingdom Viridiplantae; phylum Streptophyta; class Magnoliopsida; order Asterales; family Asteraceae; genus Helianthus; species Helianthus tuberosus. The sequence goes on from CM060405.1 coordinate 195,678,468, forward strand.
GTATTTATCACTCGACCACCTATTGGCTATCTCGTTGTCCAATGGTGTCTGTGATTATGGTCATATCACCCCTTGGCTAACCCGTTGTCCAATGGTGACGGTTATCAAGTAATGTATACAAAACCCCACATACCGGCTGTAATATGGAGATTACAAAGACTTAATCCCTGTACTTTATAACTTTTGAAAATAACAGGCTTTTGAAATCAATTTTGATAAAAAAGAGAATGACTCACATTGCAGATTTATTCGAGCAGAGTTTAGCCTACTGATAAGCCTGTTAACCTAATTTAACAATAATGCACACGAAACTAGGTTAGTAACTAATACAACATTTACGATAACTCACGAGATTAAACCCTCACAACGAATGACAAAGTGCGATACTTAAACATCCATCGAATTCACGACGAATGACAAAGCATAACCCTAATGTGGGCAGCACTTAAACATCCATTGGATAGTTTTAATCGATCGGACATTGAATCGTAGCAGCGATCGAGTTAATACCCTGTATCGTATCAGCACCCCACTATAATAAAAGTATATTCGACTTCAGAGTACTTGAAACTTTGTTTTTGAAAGTTTTCGTCGACACAGAATGAAAGCCCCTGCTCCAAACTATTTATAGGTGAAAAACAGGGTTCACGGGGCCCGCGTGAACCTTGGCTCAACATTTACGCGGCCCGAGTGGCCGCCTAGTCTATGCGTAGGCCTGATTGGTCACGAGTAGGTTCAACAGCTGGTCAATACGTGGATCCGGAACACTTATCCGGTCAAACATGGGTTGACGCGGCCCGCGTAAGACTAAGCCAAAGCTTACGCGGCCCGCCTGAAAACCATATTTCTTGTTTTCTTGATTTTTAGTGCACAGTATGGTTTCAGGGGTTCGGGTTTTCACTTGTGGGTCAGTTTAGGACATTTTTTAGAGTCCTTACATCCTCCCTACCTTATTTAAAATCTCGTTCTCGAGATTTACTGGAATAAGTGAGGATACTTTCGCTTCATCTCTGATTCCAGCTCCCAAGTGTATTCAGGTCCTTTCTTTGAATCCCACTTGACTTTGACCAGTACTAAGCGTTTGTGTTTGAGAAACTTGATCTTTCTATCTTCTATTTGTAATGGCTTCTCAACAAACTTTAATTTTTCATTTACCTCTATATCTTGAAGAGGTACTACCAAAGATTCGTCAGATAAACATTTCTTGAGATTGGATACATGAAACACATCATGTACCCCTGCTAGCTCTTCTGGTAATTGTAAGCGATAGGCAACTGGTCCTATACGTTGGATTACTGGAAATGGTCCTACGTATCTTGGACTTAACTTTTCTTTCTTTCCGAACCGGACTATTCCTTTCCAAGGAGAAACTTTCAAAAGTACCTTATCTCCGTTTTGGAATTCTAATGGCTTGCGTCTATTATCTGCATAACTTTTCTGGCGATCTCGAGCCGTCTTCAACCTTTCCTTGATTTGAGTGATCTTGCCGGTGGTCTCTTGCACTATTTCAGGACCTGATAATTGACTTTCTCCTATTTCTGCCCAACAAACTGGAGTTCTGCACTTTCGTCCATACAGTGCTTCGAACGGGGCAGCTTCGATGCTTGAATGATAACTATTGTTATAGGAGAATTCGATCAAAGGTAGGTGATCGTCCCAGTTTCCACCAAAATCTATCACACATGCTCGGAGCATGTCTTCCAGGGTTTGTATCGTCCTTTCACTTTGCCCGTCTGTTTGTGGATGATATGCAGTACTTAAATTTAGTCGGGTTCCCATTGCTTCTTGGAAACTTTTCCAGAAATGGGAAGTGAAACGACTATCCCTATCTGATACAATGGAGAGTGGAACTCCATGTAAGGATACTACTTCGTCTACATACAACTTGGCTAACCTTTCCATACTAAAGGTTTCTTTCATGGGTAGAAAATGAGCTGACTTGGTTAATTGATCCACAATTACCCAAATCGCATCATTCCCTTTTCTGGTTTTGGGTAACTTTGTAACAAAGTCCATTGTTATGAGTTCCCATTTCCATACAGGCATTTCTAACTGTTGAAATAGACCCGAAGGTTTCTGGTGTTCTACCTTGACTTGTGAACAAGTAAGACACTTAGAAACATATCTAGCTATGTGCTTTTTCATTCCTATCCACCAAAAATTATTTCTTAAATCTTGGTACATTTTATTGTTTCCCGAGTGCATGGTATACCTAGATTTATGGGCTTCCTCTAAGATCTTATGTCTTAAATTTCCTTGCTTAGGTACCCAAATCCTTTTCTTATGGAATCTCCAAATTCCATCAGCTCCTTGCTCCAATTCCTTTATTCTTCCTTTCATTCCTTCAGCATCATCCTTGATTGCTGTTTCCTGGACATTCTTTAGTTGTTCCATTAAATCTAACTGTAGATTTAATCTCAGAGCACGGACTCGTCGTTGTTTCTCATGATACTTACGACTTAAGGCATCTGCAACTACGTTTGCCTTTCCTTCATGATATTGAATATCACAGTCGTAGTCGCTTAGGATCTCCATCCATCTTCTTTGCCTCATGTTTAATTCTTTTTGCCCAAATATGTATTTTAAACTCTTATGATCCGTATAGACAGTAAACTTACTTCCATACAGATAATGTGTCACACCCCCAAAATCCACACGCGGAGTATCACCGCTTGGAGGCGTGACTGACCAGGATCAAACCACCAATCATATTGAACAAGCAAGTAATTAATTGTAAAAGTCCAACCAACACAATTGGTGTCCAAAACAAACATAGTTTAAGTTGTAAGCGGAAGCATAATGTTTAAAACCAAAACATAAGTTTAAATATCCCAAGGTTTAACATGGCACACAGCTGTCCATGTCCCACTACGACTCTTCCCCATGCAAGCTCCTTCAAAGTACCTATTGACCTGCAAAGCATGTAGTAACGAGTCAACAATAATGTTGAGCGAGTTCACAGTTGGGTGTTCGTTTTAAGTTGTTCCAAAAAACAGTTCCTTTAACGGGCATCCCTGCCGTGGGGGTTACCCCATAGTTGAAAACGTGATTTGTTTACCCATTAACTCTGGCAATCCAGCCGTGGGGGCTACCCCATGTTTAGTTATCTGGCTTTTTGGCCGTGGGGGCTACCCCATGTATACACTAGACTCGTTACCATATCGACTGCTGACAGTAGTCATGTTTATGTGCCCTGAACTGTCAATGTCTATCATCATTGACGTGCCCAGATCCATTAGTTCACGCCCGTCCTCTGCGGCACGGTGTGAGGCTTGTCAAACCTAAATAGCGCTATCTAACTAATGACCCGCTCGCCATTGGCCCGGCGATTAAGTCGATATAAAAAGGAGGGACTTTGTGATAGAGTTTTGGTCTAGTGAAATGTAAACTGTCCAAGAGGACGAGGAATTATATTCCTGAACCCGTACAGTCCTACCCAAGAAAGGACGAGGAATCCATATTCCTTAACCCATTCCCAACCCCTGGGAATCCCATGCTTTGTAGAAAGTGTGAACTCACCTTAGGTTAGCTCGGCAGATAAACGAAAGGTCAATCGAGCTGCTAGAGGTCAACCACGTCCTAACATGGTTACCATACAAGTCAGGTCTAGGTTCAAATAGTGCACGTATGTTTACACAGAGATAGCAAGTTACGAACATGCACAGATCATGGCAAACACATGACAATCAAGAACATAGCATTTTCATACTTGTACGATTTAAGATGAATTGGGCCGAACCATTTGTGAAATTCACTATCATAACCCAACTAAACACTTCAGCCCAACATGTTGTGCGGTCGGCACAGCCTTGTGCGACCCACATCGTGTTGTGCGATTCAGATAAACACCCGGCCCAAATAGTCAAAAGCCCAAACATAAAATACACGGCCCAAACTAATAACATGCAAGAGTCTTGTGCGATCCGGATGAGCTTGTACAATCCGGATAGCTTGTGCGATCCATTTGGGTTGTGCGATTGGAACTAGTCCAGCCCAACAAGTATACCCGGCCCAACAGTTAAGCAAACATAACAACTTGTGCGATCCAACAGTCTTGTGCGACTGGGGACCTCTTGTGCGACTGGATCATCTTGTGCGACTGCACTTGTGTGTTCGGTCTTGTGCGACCGGAGTCTCTTGTGCGATTGAGAGACTTGTGTGATCAGTTATACTTTCCTAATTTCATGCAATCCTTTACCACTTCCAAATCAATTTGTTTGACCCAATTAACAGTTTCCTTATTTGCATGAAATCAATCAACAGTTTCTATCCTAACTAATGTTCGATCAAACCAAGCAATCATCAACAATTCATATGAACTCTAATCATATTCAAATCATAACAACAACCTTCATATTAACTATTAAATCATAGAATTAAGATCACACAACACATCATACTCGATTATAGCTCTAATCCGATTAACATCATCATACACACATGAGCCGATTTCATGACATTAACATTAACAGTTATATCTCCATCAATCTGATATCATTCCCAATTATCATGTAAAACATACATATATCACAACATCATGCAACCTTATTATTAATGATATTACAAACAGGAACCCTAACCGAAATCGATCAACATATGGCAATACACAAACATCGATCAACATAAAGTCAAGTAACAACAAAACACCAAAACACTAACCGATTAGAAGGATCAAACAGAAAGGGGTGATCCGAATCCAAGAAGTCTTCGATGGGGATGGAGGGTTGTTTGGCGTCGGCTTCAAGAGGAGAGAAAGAGAGTAGGGTTTGTGTAAAATGTTTAGCAAACAAATGAGGAGTATACCCTTCCCCTAATTGTTATGCGTGTAAAGAGAGAGTGGGCCGAGCCATCATGGGCTGCCCTTGATCCGAATGTAATGAGTGTAGCCCGAATGGGCTTGTGCGATCGGGTTGTGTTGTGCGCGCACATAATACATACACTCACATAACATATAACACATATCATCTCGTTAAATCAACATATCAAATAATTACACTAAGTTCACACACGTTACATTAAGCACATAGATAAGTTCGGAAATACGAGTTGTCACATTATCCCCAAGTTGAAAGAAATTTCATCCCGAAATTTAGCACGTACTCACTGAGGAAGCTAGTTAAGTTGCATGGTTTTCCTGGGGTGTCACATCCTCCCCCCGTTGATCTGGAATTTCGTCCCGAAATTCCGTAGCTTCAGCCTCAGTAGTGGTTGTACCGTTTGCGAATAGTTGGGGATACTTTTGTTTCATCTGATCTTCCCGTTCCCAGGTGAACTCTGGGCCGCGACGTGAGTTCCAACGAACTAGAACGAGAGGTATTCTAGTACGCTTGAGGACCTTAACATCCCGGTCCGTGATGTCAACTGGTTCCTCGACGAATCGTAACTGCTAGTCGATAGTGAGCTCCTTCAAAGGAACTATGTGGGTCTCATCTGACAGACACTTCTTCAGATTTGACACGTGGAAAACGTTGTGAACTGCACTGAGTTCCGTTGGTAGGTTCAGTTTGTAGGTCACCTTGCCTATTTTCTCGATGACTTCGAAAGGTCCAACGTATCATGGGTTAAGTTTGCCTCGTTTACCAAAACGAACCACACCATTCCAGGGTGAAACTTTGAGTAGCACTCGCTCCCCAACCTGGAGCTCGAGTGGTTTCCTGCCCTTATCGGCGTAGATTTTCTGACGGTCACGAGCTACCGCCATTCGTTGTCGTATTTGAGCAATTCGTTCTGTTGTGTCTACCACAAGTTCTGGGCCAGTGATCTGACTATCCCCCACCTCTGCCCAACAAAGAGGTGACCGGCATTTACGCCCGTACAATGCCTCAAACGGAGCAGCTTTAATGCTGGTGTGGTAGCTGTTATTGTACGAAAATTCCACAAGTGGCAGATGCTTTTCCCAACCGTTGCCAAAGTCAATTACACATGCCCTAAGCATGTCTTCGAGGGTCTGGATGGTGCGTTCAGACTGCCCATCCGTTTGCGGGTGATAAGCTGTGCTCATATCTAAACGTGAGCCAAAGGACTTGTGCATTGCTTGCCACAGTTCTGAAGTAAAACATGCATCTCGATCCGAGATAATAGAGGTGGGCACCCCGTGCCTCGAGACAACTTCCTTAAGATATACGTCTGCCAACGTGGAGAACTTATCCGTTTCCTTGATAGCCAAGAAGTGAGCAGACTTGGTGAGTCGATCCACGATCACCCAAATAGTATCGTTACCACGTTGAGATCTAGGCAGGCCAGTAACAAAATCCATGGAAATTTGCTCCAATTTCCATTGTGGTATCTCTGGTTGTTGTAGTAGGCCTGAGGGTTTCTGATATTCCGTCTTGACCCTCGCACAAGTCAAGCACTTGCTAACGTAAGTTGCTACATGGGCCTTCATGCTAGGCCACCAATACGTAGTTTTGATATCGTGGTACATTTTATCCGAACCAGGATGTACTGAATAGCGAGACTTGTGTGCCTCATCCATCACAAGCTCTCGTAGGTTGCCATAAAGTGGGACCCAAATGCGTCCTGTGACGTAGTAAGCACCGTCTTCCTTCTGTTCTAAGCGTTGCCTTGAGCCGCGTAGGGCTTCAGCCCTGATGTTTTCTGGTTTCAATGCTTCTACCTGAGCATCTCGTATCTAAGAAGGAAGACTAGACTGTATAGTGAGTTGTAAAGCTCGTATGCGCTTGGGCGCAGTGTCCTTTCGACTGAGGGCGTCAGCCACAACATTGGCTTTGCCTGGGTGGTACCTGATCGAGCATTCGTAGTCATTCAGTAGTTCGACCCATCGTCGTTGTCGCATATTCAGTTCCTTCTGTTTAAAGATATGTTCGAGACTCCTGTGGTCGGTGTAGATGGCGCACTTGGTACCGTACAGGTAATGTCGCCATATCTTAAGTGCAAAAACAACAGCTCCCAGCTCTAAGTCGTGCGTAGTGTAGTTTCTTTCATGAACTTTGAGTTGGCGTGAGGCGTAGGCTATAACCTTATCCCGTTGCATCAGTACACAACCAAGACCCTGAATTGATGCGTCGCAGTAAACCACAAAGTCGTCTGTGCCCTCTGGCAATGAAAGGATAGGTGCACTGTAAAGTCTATCCTTTAAGTGCTGAAACGCTAACTCTTGTGCATTTCCCCATCGATAAACAACGCCTTTCTGCGTTAGTGAGGTGAGAGGCTGTGCAATCTTGGAAAAATCCTTAATGAACCTCCTGTAGTAACCTGCCAAGCCCAAGAATTGGCGAATCTCTGTTGGTGTACGAGGTGCGGGCCAGTTCTTAATTGAGTCTACCTTGGATGGATCAACGTGAATCCCATCCTTGTTCACCACATGGCCTAAGAAATGGACTTCACGAAGCCAGAAGTCGCATTTTGAAAACTTGGCATATAGTTGTTCTGCTCGAAGGAGTTCCAAAATGAGTCGTAAATGAGTCGTAAACTTGGCATATAGCTGTTCTGCAGGATAAGGGTAAAGGTTGGTGTTGACAGGTCTGATAATATCACAGCTTTCCAATATGCGATCTAATTCTTCCTGTAATGGCAATTCCTCGATTTATTTAGAACTCTCCCCAATTTCCATTCTTACTTGCCTAGATCCTTCCCCGATCTCAATTCATTTCCCTTTATCTATGGGATTCTCTATTTTGGGAACCTTTCTAGTTATTGGTTTCCTCCTGCGTACAGGCCTCCAGCCTACGAATCTTCTCCTTTTCTTAGGCTTTGGTTTCTCCGGAGGTGGAGCACAAAATTCCATAGGTTCTTCTACATCGGCTATGTAACCAGTAAAGTCATTGGAAACTTCCACTTTTACTAGATAAAGGTTGAGATTCTGAAGGGCTTCAGATAACTCATTCATGCTGTTTAGCATATATGCAAAAATGCACACAAAAGGATAAGTTAAAATTTTATAACAAAATTTCACAGATAACCTTCAAGTATTATTGCATACCGTGTGACTAAAATACAAAGGATAAATGAAAATTAAAACATATTAGGGTTTATTGTAAACTTATTTATTTACTGGGTAAAGTTTCTGGCTTGTAGGTGATAAGGATGCTAAAACTGAGTCAGGTTATTTAAAGATTTGTATTTACTGCTACAGTGGCTAGCATATAAAGATCTGCCCATTTTTCATCTAACTTGTCTTCCCATGGTGGGTTACGGCCTAATTCCTGGGTTTCCTGATTAACTCTCCTTTCTTTTAATTGTGATTTCTTTATTTTCTCCTGACTTTTCCTAATAACCAAACTTCTTTTATTAGGAGAAAGTGGCTTCTCATATTGTGTCTTTCGAACAAATATTCCTTCCTCAGTATCTACTGAGTATCTTGAGGAATTTGATTGGGATGAACTTCCCTTTTCTTTCGGTGAAGTATCTAGTTTATGGTAGATATCCGAAAGTCTTTGCTTACCCATACTGTAAATAAATATTCAAATAATAAAACATATAATCACAAAATGATAATCAGGAAAATTTAAGTATTTAAAATACTTAATAGGCTTAAATCAGTGGCTCTGATACCACCTTTTTCTGTCACGGCCCCCGGCCCAGTTTGACCCAGTTCAGGAGCCGCGGGATAGAAAATCCCGTGGTATTTATTTAATTAATGCGACAGCGGAAGGTTTTCACATAATCTTTAAAATGCCCGATTAATTTAATTCATAATTCGGGATAAAATCCCGGTAGTTTACAATAAGGTGATTTCACTGGGAAATCTTTATTTTACAAAACATATTTCTTTATTTATATTGAGCCACTTCCTTTAAGCTTGTAGTGCTTCGCGGCACTTTTTCCTGGATCACAACAGATCACCTGAAACATGTTTGAAAAAGGTTTTGTCAGCGGGGAAATACTAGTGAATCATTCTTTTTACTAAAAACGACGTGTTGTTATAATTTACAGTATTAAGAGCGATTACAATGTTTCTATATCAACCAACTACCCACGGTATTTATCACTCGACCACCTATTGGCTATCTCGTTGTCCAATGGTGTCTGTGATTATGGTCATATCACCCATTGGCTAACCCGTTGTCCAATGGTGACGGTTATCAAGTAATGTATACAAAACCCCACATACCGACTGTAATATGGAGATTACAAAGACTTAATCCCTGTACTTTATAACTTTTGAAAATAACAGGCTTTTGAAATCAATTTTGATAAAAAAAGAGAATGACTCACATTGCAGATTTATTCGAGCAGAGTTTAGCCTACTGATAAGCCTGTTAACCTAATTTAACAATAATACACACGAAACTAGGTTAGTAACTAATACAGCATTTACGATAACTCACGGGATTAAACCCTCACAACGAATGACAAAGTGTGATACTTAAACATCCATCGAATTCACGACGAATGACAAAGCATAACCCTAATGTGGGCAGCACTTAAACATCCATTGGATAGTTTTAATCGATCGGACATTGAATCGTAGCAGCGATCGAGTTAATACCCTGTATCGTAGCAGCACCCCACTATAATAAAAGTATATTCGACTTCAGAGTACTTGAAACTTTGTTTTTGAAAGTTTTCGTCGACACAGAATGAAAGCCCCTGCTCCAAACTATTTATAGGTGAAAAAGAGGGTTCACGCGGCCCGCGTGAACCTTGGCTCAACATTTACGCGGCCCGAGTGGCCGCCTAGTCTATGCGTAGGCCTGATTGGTCACGAGTAGGTTCAACAGCTGGTCAATACGTGGATCCGGAACACTTATTCGGTCAAACATGGGTTAACGCGGCCCGCGTAAGACTAAGCCAAAGCTTACGCGGCCCGCCTGAAAACCATATTTCTTGTTTTCTTGATTTTTAGTGCACAGTATGGTTTCAGGGGTCCGGGTTTCTATTATAAAACAAAAATAAAACCACACATTTTAACTCTCTCATCTATCTCTTCCTCCCCACCATCACCTCTTACCATCCAGCGACAGCCACCACCACCGTCAACACCAACCGATCAGCAGCACCCACCCCGACGTCACATTTCTCCACCAGACAATTTCCATCATCGTTACCGCCACTCCGTCTTTCGTCGACACATGGATCTCCAACACTGAGCGCCTCCACCACTCCCCCATCTTCGGTGGGATAATCAATGGTTCTTTATTGATTCACTAGATTAGATACAATAACTAGCTTTAAAGACTTTAGCAAAAGACTTAAACAACACCAAGTCCAACCCTCAACTAACAAATTGAGAAACATTAAAAAAAGATAATTGACATTTGATATTAAATTGAATAAGGAAAAAAAATAACTTTTTTAACAAGTGTGTATCGGTCGTTCCAACTTTCCGGCAAAGTTTCGACATCTCAGGCGAACTCCCAGAGTCTAAGGTTCAGTTCTGAGAGAAAGGGTTTCTAGTGGTGTTGTGGACTGGTGATAGGTGGTGTGGTGGATTTTTCGTGTTTAGGCCGGAGGGTGTGGAGGGCGCCACCTCTGCCACCTCACCTCTGATAACGCCGGAGGGGCGCCACCACCCATACCCAGCCGTTTATTAGGGGGCGCCATTAAAGGGTCGCCAGCATGGTAACGAGCCAAAATTGGCCTTTTCAAGGAGAGTTATGACAATTGTTACTGTTGAACGGTAACTTCAAATTAAAAAAAAAATAATTTTCAATTTTATAAATTTAACTTACAAATACCCAACATTCTCTACGCTTTTTTTTATACACTTCTACCTCAATCTTTATACACATTCTCTACACTTTTTTATACACTTCTACCAATGTTTCTCAACAACCAAAACCCGTGGGATCCGACCAATCCGTTTTGGCAAAGTGCACCAAACAACGAGCAAAAAGACCGTTATCGAAGAGACCCGCATACGGGTGAGCTTGGATATTATCCGATGCCACCTAGCACCCCAACTTCTCCTTATCCGACCACTTCACCGATTCCTGGCTTTTACGGGTATTATTCCCAACCTCCATTTTTTTCCCAAAACATACCCTAAACCCAAAACACAACCCAAATCGAATCCGTACCCGAAACCCAAGCCCAACCCACGTCCTCAAAAAGGAGAAGTCATTGAAAGAAAGATGAGACCGAAAAACGTGCTACTAAGAAGATCTATTAAGGAAAAAGAGCAAGAAATGATAATGGAGAAACAAATCCAGAAAGACTTGGAATTTCTCGCGAAAGACTTTTCAAATCTAGTGGAGGTGGACCGAGTCATTTTGGAGGCTCGTAATGCACACATTCGGGCGAAATATATGTAGTTTTTATTTTCTAGTACCTTATGTTTTTTTAATGACTTTTTGATGTTTTTCTTTTTTTTAATGAAATTATGTTTTTTTTTTTTTCTAATTATTAAAATTGGCATTTAATTTAAAAAATAAAATATATAAATAAAAAAATAATTAGGTAATGATGACGGGGGCATTATCCCACACCCTGTAGGTTAAGGGAGAGCGTGATAAAGCCCCTTGCTGACGTGGAGCTGATGTGGCGCTAACATGACGTGATAAAGCCTCTAAAAGGCTTTATCTCACACCATATAACCTTAGAGAGGAGAGAGAGACTTTCACATGAGAAAGAATTATATTTCTTTTTATTTTTTAGTTTTTTTTACAAATAGCATTTGAATAACAGTTATTTATAAAATAGTCTTTGAAAATGTGAAGTGAAAAGAAAAATCTATTTGGGTTATGGCTAAAAGACATAACTTGTATAAACCAAAAAATCTATCTGGGTTATGGCTAAACAACATAACTTGCATAATTTTAGGGGTATTGGATTTTAATAATCCAAAGTTTCACCCGTTGGCCACTAATAATCCCAACTTAAAAAATTCTCTGTAACAATCCCAACTTGTATGATTTTGGCAACCAATGATCCTTGTCTAACTGGGTTAGTTAAAAGTGACGTGGCAAGTGACGTGGCAAGTGACGTGGCAGCTGACGTGTTTAAAACTTGAAATATTTTGGCCACCAATAATCCCAAGTTTCACTAATTGGCCGGTAATAATCCTCCAGTCACCACCATCATCTCCTCCAGTCACCACCATCATCTCCGACCACCTCCATCTCCTCCACTGCCACCACCATCTCCTCCAGTCACCACCATCATCTCCGACCTCCTATAATCTTCTCCGCTTCTCAAAAGTTTAAAATTTCCACCATCTATGCAACTCCGGTGACCTGCAACTTATTCCGACGACCTTCTTTACCCCTGAAACCACCAAAGGAGACCACCACTTGTCATCTCCAACCTCTAGTGGCCTTCTCCGCCGCTCAAAACTTCAAAATTTCCATCATATCTAGGTATCACGTTTTTCCGGTGAGGCGGTTGGAGTTGTGGATGGCAGTTTAATGGTGGTGACCGGAGGTTGGAAGGGTGGGGTGTTCGGTGGATATGGTGAATCGGAGGTGATAGTGTTTTTCCGGTGCTGGAAGACTGTGGGTGGAGGTGGTCGGAGGTGATGGTGGTGGTCGGAGATGATGGTGGTGGCTGGAGGAGATGGTGGTGGCAGTGGAGGAGGAGGAGGTGGAGGTGGAGGTCGGAGATGATGGTGGTGACTGGTCGGAGATGGTGGTGGCAGTGGAGGAGATGGAGGTGGTCGGAGATGATGGTGGTGACTGGAGGAGATGATGGTGGTGACTGGAGGATTATTACCGGCCAATTAGTGAAACTTGGGATTATTGGTGGCCAAAATATTTCAAGTTTTAAACACGTCATCTGCCACGTCACTTGCCACGTCACTTTTAACTAACCCAGTTAGACAAGGATCATTGGTGGCCAAAATCATACAAGTTGGGATTGTTACAGGGAATTTTTGAAGTTGGGATTATTAGTGGCCAACGGGTGAAACTTTGGATTATTAAAATCCAATACCCCATAATTTTAAAACGCTAGATACAAAACTTGTCAACTTTAACATCAAAGGACACCGCCTGAAAAAATAACGTTAAGATAAATAACAAAACTTGTATGTTACTCTTTATATGACAATAATATCGTTATATAAACCCTTTTTTTTTCTAATGCATGTATGCCGTTTAAACACGCTAACGAATTTCCACTAGTTTCTCACATACAGTATATTAATATGCCTTTTTTATTATTTTTAATAATTCATTATTAATATTATTTTTACAATGAATAGCGACTAGGTTGATAAGATGATACAGACACGTCAGCAACAAAGATGCTTATTACACACCCCACTTAACACACACGCATCTTTTCCGTCAACAACACAAATCACACCTTCACCCTCTACACACATTTCCAATTAAACCCAATTTCATAAACCCTAATTTCGCCATCCAACAAATCTTCAAAATTCCATCACCAGATCACCCTCAACATCCCGATCAACCTCCATTTCTGCGTTTCTTCAAGGTACGTTACGTTCTCTGATTGTTATATGAACTCATTGTTGTTATCTTGTAATTAGGGCTTACATTTGATTTTATCTGTAATTCGCATGATTTTATACTTGTTTTGGATCGATTTTGTTGTTGTGAGCTTGTGATTGTTGTATCTTAGAGGTGTAGTTTATGGAATTTGGTGAATTATGAGATTTTGAAGAATTTTAGGGCATGATTTTGTTCCAAACTCAGAGACGACGCGATTAACACACAGGAATACGACTCGTTTAACTACTTTATACCTCATGTCTGTAACTGTAACTGTAACGGTAACACAACAGTTGTTGTATGTTTTATGTACGGAGAAGGAGAAATGACGGAACCTAGCCTCCTAATTATCATTATTTAAAAAAAAATATAAAATTACAGTGTACCTTTCATTAAACTGGTGGTTTAATCGTGGCTTAAACAGGTCAGGAATTACCAGCCCTAAATTAGATTATGATACCGAAAAATTTTGTATGCCAATTAATATTAAACAAAGATTAGCAATGATCTGCTGTGACATAATTACAACGATTTGGCGGAAGATTATTATAATGATGCGATGGAAATTATGATAGTGAATGTGAATCTATAGCAGAAGTAGAAATATCTTGAAGGATACTCCATGTTGAACAATTGGCCCTAGCATTTATGGGACTATGGTGACATGACAAATTGTTTGAAAAGTAAGATATCTTGAGATATTTTGAGTTACGGTCCCACGAATACTTTTCGGAGGGTTTAATGTGTTGACCAAATCTTCTGGGAAAATTTCATTGCTTGTGGCTTTGATCATTTTGAATTTAAATTTTGTTGAATGTTGATTGTTCTGAGGGCCAATGATTATTTCATTTAGGTACCATCTTAGGTGGAAGTTTTAATACTTTACCTTAAGTGTCACTTGTTGAAGTTTGGAATTGGGTGTAAACGACCTAAGTCACTCGTGAGCTATTCAAGATTGGCTTCTAGAAGCTCGAATTAAGCCGAGCTCGAGCTCAAGCTTGACTCAGCTCGTTTACACCCCTAGTTTGTGGTGGAACTTTCTCTTGATGGAACAAACATATTACTTTTATTGGTATAATATGCTTTTAAATGGTTATGTTTTAATGTAATGAAATGTGTACTTTTTCAGATGATTGGTAAACTATAAAAATGTCGAAGGGGACCGTTGAAAATATGGCTACACTAAGCACTGATCTATTTTACGACATACTAAAACGGCTAGATGGTGCAACCCTAGCAAGTGCGTCATGTGCATGTGCAGCATTTAGTTCAATGTCAAAAGAAGAAAGATTATGGCAAAATGTGTGTTCTTCAATGTGGCCTTCAACAAAACGAGACGATGTTAAGAATTTGATATCACAAATTGGGGGTTTTAAAAAGTTTTACGCAGATTGTTTCCCGCTTATTGTAAACAAGAATGTTTCTGAGTTTACATGGAGAGATTACCCCGAGTATCCTGAAGAACTTACTGAAGCCGAATATTATGGTGATTTTGATGAATTTCAAAATGTTTCACCTTCTGATTTTGTGTTCATAGTGGATATTAGATATAAAGATAAATCAATCTGCTCAAAAGTTATATGGGGTATACCGAATGCTAATGGTTTTAACGGTTGGTTTTCCAATTGCCCGTTTCGGATTGATCTTTTTTCCTTTTCGGATCAAGGTGATGATCATACAGGTAACACTTTCTTTGTGCCTTTCTGTATTTGGTAAATAATCAATGTATTAATTGTTATTACAATTTACAAAAACTATTTTGTTATTATATAAAGATAGATTTTGTTAAATATAGGACATCGTAAGCATTTGAGTACAGATTAGGGTACATTTGACCTGTTTAAGTCGGTAACAGGTCAAAACATGTAGTTATTTTGATAGGCTTGATAGCAGTCAAGACGGGCCAAGCTGCAATGGATTGACCCGTAAAACCTACGTTCAAATTTTTAATTCTATATAAACAATTTGTGTTTTGAAATACGATTACAAAAATATATTCTTACAATAATATACGAATCTTTTGAATAGTCGATTTAGTACAGATAAAACATAACTTTATTCGACCCGTCAAAAAGTAAACGGGTCGAACTTGTCACCTCTAGTTTTATGACAGGTTATCTATTTTATGATAGGTTTCCAACAACTTACAAAGAAAATTAATAAATTATTATATTCCTGAAAAATAAAATTAAATATTAGAGTAAAGTACACAGATGGTCCCTGTGATTCACCAAAATTTTGGATTTGGTTCCTAGCTTTCCAAAAGTATAAAGATGGTCCATGTGGTTTGCAATTTGTAATGCATTTAGTCCCCAACTTTTTCAAAAGTACATGGATGGTCCATGTGGTTTGAAATTTGTAACGCATCTAGTCCCTAACTTGGACATGCTAAAACCTTTAGATTTGTTGGTTGGGAACTAAATGCGTTACAAAGTGCAAACCACGGGGACTATCCGTGTACTTTTGGAAAGTTAGGGACCAGATCCAAAATTTTGGTAAACCATAGGGACTGTCCGTGTACTTTACTCTAAATATTAGTTTGTGATAATTCAGCAATTTTGTGCAGGTGGCGTTACTCTTTCTGTAGATGACGGTCTACCTCTCGTAACCTCCATGGAAAGAGAGAGAAAAGACGGGAAACTTTGGCAAGAACTACGTGATGGGATCAGGTTATACGGCAAAAATGTTGTGTATAATACTATAATTAACAAAATTGCATAATCCGATAACCGTATTCTGGGCATATCTAATTTTGTGATTGTTGCATTCTGTGTCTAACAACAGGCTGAGCTGGATAGTGGTGAACACAAAAGCCAAAAAAGCAGCCAATTTATCTAGCTGGAGCCCATTGGGTGGTCAAAGACATTGGCCCACAGAAAAAGACTTTTTGCTTCGGTTCGGGTCCATCCTTCCAGCCGAAGACATTCTTCCTTGCCAAATGGTCGAGTGCATCCTCGCCATGAAGTTTCAGGTATAAAGGTTGCTAGATGAGCGTGTTGGGTCGGGATCAACTGGTTATTATTTAAAAAGGTCAATTAAAAAGAATTACTTGTATTATATTATATATTAAACTAGTTACATTGGCAATTTAATGAGTCCAAAATTAATATATGCTTACAAGTTGCAACCTCCACTGTTTCAAACAAATAAGTGATTATTATTATTATTTATTTATTTATTTATTATTATTATTATTACTACTACTACTACTATTATTATTTATAGTATCACATAGAATTTAAAGAAAAGGAAGAAGAAAGCGTTTATGGGTCAAATTGTCCTGCCCATTTGACCCGTAAACTACATGTTAATTTGGTTTTAGCCCATTTGGACCTGTTTGGATGTGTTCTTTTGTCCAAACGAACAAATATCATTAACAAAAATTTAATGCTAATTTTCTGTTTTTATTTGGATTTTATAACAAAATTTTATAACTAAACACCAAATTTTAAGTATATTATTTTATTAATGATTTGTAGCATCAATACTAATGAGTCCTACAACCTTCTATATGTTTACTCAAAAAATCAAAAAGATTGTTGTTATAATCAGTGTTGAGGTAATCGCTAGTCGCTAGTCGGGCAGTGGGGTGGGGACTAGCAATTAATCGGGGATTAATCGGGATTAATTTTGATTAATCAGGGATTGATCGGCGCCTAGTCGGGATTTTTACAACCATTGTTATAATAGTATAGTCTGTAATCATTGTGCAATATTTATCAAATTTTAAGAAACAGAAGGAAAGTGTGGATGGGTCACTCAACCCGACCCGTTTACATAATCATTGAACTCTTAAGCCCTGTTTTAACAACTCGGCCCGTTTTCAGGTAACCGAGGCTAGTGGGGTCCAGACGACCCTTAAATTGACGGAGCTCTGCATGCAGTTGGGTGACATGGAAGGTGCACATGTTAATGGAAGAAACAGTCTACTTGTGCTTAATGAAGCATTGAGTTGTAATAGAAGCAAGAATTATAATTTGGCACTGGAATCTTGTCATTTATATTCAAAAGTGCAAAGTGAAATTAAGGAAGAAAAAATGAGATATGAGAGCAGGTTGGATAAGCTCTGGATTTTAGGTGGCATAACGGTTTTTGTCACATTATTTTGTTATTTTATGTAAAATTAGACGTCGGCTATTGGTTGTTTTTGTGCTGTAAATTCTCTTCGTGTGTGCGAATAAAAGTGTAAAAAATCTGGTTGTTACAATTTTAGTCATGCTTTTTTTTAATGTAACTTGAACAATGTATTCAAGTCTTATATCTCTGTCATTCGAAATTCAGGTGAGGGTGCTAAACGGGTTGTGTTTGTGGGTTGACGGGTTTAACATGACACGGACCCGAAAATTTTTACACGAAAATCGTATTATACATATGAACTCGAAGACGACCCCATTCAACCTGACTTTTTTTTTAAACTAGGGTGTTACACCCGCGCTTCGCGGCGGGGCGACCTGATTTTTTATCCGATACAGAAGTATGTCGACACATGTCTTACATCAAGTGGGAAACTCGATTAGAAAAGTTTTTACAAAGTAAAAAGTTTGTCAGTGTGAATGCTAATCAACTTAAGTTTATAGCGACACGTAAATAAAAATAAAGACGTAAAAGTTGATTAAAAAGTATTTAGAAAGTTAGGAGTTTGTAAGAGTCAATGCTGAAAATTAAAGGTTAGAAGTAAAAAAACAAAACCACAAAAAAGAAAGAAAAAATATTGTGCAAGTGGTAAAAGTGTAAAGTTTAAACGTTTACGAAAACTGTAAATTACAAAAAAACTTGGTATTTAAGAAACAACAAACAAAGCATAAGGGCCGAAAACGTACATTACAAGAGATGGGAAAAAATACGTAAAAAAACAAAACCACAAAAAATTAGTGCAAGGGGTAAAAACGTAAAGTTAAAAAGTTGATGAAAACTGTAAATTGCAAAAGAAGTTGGTATTTAAGAAACAACACACAAAGCATAAGGACCGAAAACGTAAATTAAGAAAAAAAAACCCAAAGGTTGCTAGGAAAAAACAAAAAAAAAGGAAAAAAAATATGTCCTCACCGACATAGCATATTTATAGTTATATAATTAATATATTTAAATTAAAATTTACTTAAAAAATACAAAGACATATCTATACCTATACATATAATAAAGTAAACCAATTTGAGACACATAACAATCAATGAGACTATCTAGAAATCTATTTTCCCTCCTAAAATATAATCCCTTTAGTTTCATAGTTAATCCTAAATTCAAAATAATAATAATAATAATAATAATAATAATAATAATAACAGTAATAATAATAATAATCCTGAAATCTGATCTCCCTTCACATATCAATTTAATTTTATTATTATTTATCCGTTTAAAAAACATATAAAAGCAAATGTTTATAAATTATATATTTTATAGTAAAGATAAGTTTATAATTTCAAAGTAGAAAAATCACTTTAAAAACATAATCAACTTCAAATGGTTACTACCTTATCAACTTCAAACGTAATCTACTACTAATATATTTAGATTATTATAACAAAAATATTAGCACCAGAACAAAAAAAAAACATATTCATTTATCGAACAACCAATTGATGAAAAACAATAGATTTATGAATATAAAACACGTATTAGTAATTAAAAATTATATTAAAATAAAATACTATATAAATTAAAATTGTAAGATTAAAGGAGAGGGTGTCACGTGACATTATTTGAAATTCTTTATTTTATTTTATTATATAATTTGACATATTAAATAAAAGAAAAACTTTAAGGAACCCCGTGTATTGTACGTGTTGAATAAATGTAATTTTATATATCAAACTTATACTATAAATAAACTAACATGTGACACGTATCATTCATTGGAGTTATCTATTTTCTATTTTCCTAAAGAAAAATTAAAAACACCTTATCTTAAATTAACAATTTTAAATTCGAAGATAATACTTTGTTAGAAAAATAGAAGGATTCTATTTCAAATTCAAACTAGGATACGATTTAATATTAATTTAGTATTTAATTAATATAAGATAACTGTACAAAAGAGGTGGGAAAACAGAAAATTAGATGGTTCCAATAAATGACACGTATCACACATTGGTTTACTTATCTCTTTAGTTTCATGGTTAATCCTAAATTAAAAAAAAATCCTGAAATCTTGGTAATAGTTAATCCTAATTTCAAAAAAAAAAAATCCTGAAATCTTAGTAACAACTTTCCAAATCTTCAAATAATACATTTAATGAAAATATTCGTAAATTATCATTATTCATGTTACATCTTTTTTTTTAACATTGAGTGTCTTTGTAATTTACATTCATTCTATCTTTTTATTTATCATTAAATTTAAATGTAATGTAATACGTAAATACAATAATACGTATTACATAATATATTTATTTTTGTATTATTTTTAGCAACAGTTTGATTACATTCTTCTCTGATAAATTTTATAATACTAACATACATCATCTTTATATTAACTTATTTATGTCAATTGGTATATAAATGTCTCCCTCTTTAGTTTGTATTTACAAGAAATATTTATTAAATATTTTAAATTGTTCAACCCGTGTAACACACGGGGAACTAACCTAGTTTATATAATATTAAAGAGAAAGGTCGGTGGTTTGCCACCTACCCTTTCTCTTTAAATCATACCATACCCTCCCTCGATTCCAGGCTTCCTCTTTCTACCATTCATCATCTCTCTCAAATCCCTAATCAATCAACTAATTCCACTTCCACAAACAATCAAATCAACCTATATAGCATCATTTCGTTTCAATTTTGTCAAAATTTTCGTTTTATAGGGTTTCGAATTGCCGATTTGGGACCTTCAATCGGTGATCTACATAACCTACGATTCAACCGCTGCAGATCTGAATTTCAACGGTTCGTGTTCGATTACAGGATGTTTTGGAATATGATCGGATTGTCCACTACGTCTCCGGTACATCAGCCCTCATTTCCACTTCAAAAAAGGTATTTAATTTCATCTTCTTTTGGTCAATCTGCATATGGGTTTTTCTTATTTTGGTATATTTCATCTGGGTTTTGATTCTTTTGTTAGATTATTTATATATCTATCTATATATAATATATGATGGTTATGTCAGGAACACAATGACACTTAAGCAAAATCTAGAGTTTGGGTTAGTGAAACACACAAGTTCATTTGGTAGAAAGAGGATTTTGATTTTGAATCATATGGATTTTGATTCGGTTGATGTTAGTTATGTTACTACACCCAGAAAGAAGCAGTTTGTTTAAAATTGTTGTGAAAAATCTTTGCTTGAAGCTCTTCCTCAAGAAATATTGGTATGTTCTGTTTTTTTAATAATTTTGTACATTTTTTTAATTATTTTGTATGTGTAGTTTTGCTTATTTTGATCATTTGTATATTTACAGATTAAGATATTGTGTGGAGTGGAACATGATGATTTGAAGAGGTTGTTTCATGTATCTAAACCAATAAGAGAAGCTGTAAGTTGTTTATTTTTATTAAAAAAATGTACTCTATAATTAAAAAAATAAAAATAACATAACAAAAATGTTAATAGTACTTATTTTGATGTAAAAAATGCAGGCTGTGATTGCAAAGAAATGGTATTTTGAATATAGCACACCAAAAAATATCCCAGCTTTTAGATGTTCATTGTCCACTACGTCTCCGGTACATCCTACGCTTTTAATTTGTTTATAAATTGTTTGTTTTTGAGATTTTGTTAGATGATTTGAGATATTATCCTATCTCTTTTAATATCTTTCTTCCGGTTTATATGAATTTCTAAATCTTTCTCGACTGAGGGTTAGGGTTTTGCAGAAATCACCAGCAGCAAGACCTTCTAACCTTCATTCTCCGATCATCAACATCAATGGGGAAGAAACGAGAGAGACTTCTGAATCCCGAACCCTTCTTATCCGATGACACCAACAAATCCGTCTCTAAAAAACGAACTAAACCCTTGAAACAACACCAGCGCGAAGAAAAGGTGCCTTTCCATACAAATTTCGCTATAATCATCGAAATATATTGATGAATTTATCATAAACAATCTGTGTTTTGCAGGTTTTATCTGCAGGAATGAGTTTCAAGATATTGAAGGAGGCGTTGATTCAGCAAAAGCATATTCAGGAAGAAATCGATGCGGAAAAACCCTAATAATATTGTTTTTCCGCGAGAGCCTGTCAATCAGGGGATATTAGATGCTTATGAGGATGATGATGATGTTGATATTTTTGAGGTGTTTTTAATGTTATGTTCTTTGAATATGTTTATAAAATGTTGATGAGGCCTTTTTAATCACTAGAAATATAGTTGTTGTTTGCGGTCATGTTCGGTCGGTTTTGATGAAAATTTTTGGTAGGATTATAGGAAAATACAGATTGAATGGGTTTGACGTTTGGTTTTGCGGTTTCAGACCAATTTTTCAAAAAAGTATAATTATGTATTAATTAAATTTTTAAAAAACAATGATAAGAATTGTTCATAACATGATTTGTATAAATAACTTTATATATTTCTAAAATAAAATAAAAAGATAATAAATGTTAAAGTTGTCTGTTTGGTTGGTTTAGCCGGGCGGCTCCATCTTTCGAACTATTAATTATCAAACCATAAAAACAGAACTGGAAACTTGAACTTGCATATTTTAAACCGGCTGACTTTTTTTGGTTTGGGCGGTTGGATAGGTTTCGAAGGTTTAGGAACCAATAACCTTTTGCTTGAAATATTGTTTGTTTTGACAACACAGGAGAAAATTAGTGATGACGAGGAGAGGCTGCTGGAAGCTTTCTTCTCCAAGGATGCAACGCTACAGCGCACTTTGGCTGATATTATTGTGGAGAAAATTAAAGAAAAAGATCAAGTGCCTGTATGTTTTGATCCGTTTGATGTTATAGTTTGGTTTTACTCATGTTTGTGAACTGAAATTTGTCGATAGTTTTGTCTGCAGGAGTTCAACCTCTGCCCAAATTGGATGATTCAATCATAGAGATATATAAGAGGTGCTTTACATCTTTGATTTCTAGATAAGCTTTTTAGCTAGGGATGTTCATGGTTGGGGTCGACTGGTTTTTTTTTAACACTTAACAGTACTATTGGATTCCAAAAGTTGGGTGTAATGGTATGCATATAAAAGACATTTTACTTTATAAGTAGTAAATCGTTTACGAAAAAAAAGTGAAGAAAAAATTAAGAGTATTAAATGGGTTAATTTATAAGTTTTATAATTGTTAGATTGTCTACATGAAAAAATATTGTTTTTTGCTAAATTTATATAGCTTAATAAGTATTTTTTTAACAATCATAATACCTTGCTAATACTCTTAATAATACCTGCAGATTATAATTTACTAATGCTCTTGATTTTTTCTTCACTTTTTTTCGTAAACCAGTTAGTAATAATAAAGTAAAATGTCTTTTATATGCATACCATTTTACCCAACTTCGAAGATCCAATGAAAAAATATTGTTTCTTTCTTAAAATTATACAGCTTAAAAAGTATGTTCTTAATTTCTTTCAATATTTTGGCTGGTTTGGTTTACCCGGACCGCTTTCAAACCTCAACTGAATCGTGAAACTCGGTTTATCGAATGTTAAACAAAATCATTTAAGTCTTAACCCGGTCGGATTTAGCTCAGTTTGGGCGGTTCTGTCGCTTAAAATCATATAACTGTATATAGTGTATGCATTAAGACCCTAAACAACCATAATTCTGCCGACTATAAACAACCTAGAGATCGCCGCCGCAACGCGCGGCATCTGGCACCATCCTAGTTGTATACAATCTTAAAGGAGAAAGTTGGTGGGTTTCCCACCGGCTTTCCTCCTTGCCCCCCTATTCTTTTTAATATTGCAATTTAGCCCCTTGACTTTGTAATTTTTAAAGTTTCATAAAATGGCAAATTTAGTCCCTAAAACTTCTACTTTGAATTTTCAAAACCACAACCTCATCTTTCAAACTTTGCCAGCACGAATCCTTTACTTTGGTTTTCCACCATCACCCCCTTAGCTCTTACATGGTTACGCACCAACCCTCTTTTTTTACATTTCCACCAACACCCCCTCATCTTTTACACATTTTCCACCACCCATATACTTTTACACTTTGTCTTTTTTAGAATTTGTTTTTTTTACCCCATGTACTATTACTCCATTGTTACACCCGCCCAACTTTAAAAAAAATGCAATTGTAACCCCTAGACTACAACTCCTACTTTTGCAAATGCCAATGCATTGTGTTTTACGAAAATGTCTTAGGCATTGTGTTTTACACTTTGTGTCTACCTTTGTGTTTTACACTTTTTTTGTAATTCTCTTTTACGCACTGTGCTTTACGAATTGTGTTTTGTCTTTCTATATGTTTCCACCCATCAAAAGACAAAGTCGGTGGAAACCTCACCGACTTTGCCTCCCCATCCCCCATACTTTCACGATGTTGCAATTTTAGCCCCTTGACTTTGGTACCTTCAAAGTTTCATAAAATTGCAAATTTAGTCCCTAAACTACTACTCCATTTTACAAATAGTTTGCTTTTGTGTCACACCCCGATATTTCCATGTATTACCGGTGGGCCCGGTGGGGAGTATCGTGACGTAGTTGATATCATCATAGTCAAACAACACAATATATAAATGCATAGCGGAAGCAAAAGATAAATATATTACATTCCGAATATAAAGTAATGTCAAAGTATTACAACGGACAGTAAAGGATCCACAGGCGGATCAAATAAAAGGAAAAACTGTTCAACAGACTTTAGACGCCTAGAACTTGCAAGATTCCTTATTAACGCCCTGAGCTTCCAGCCAATTTCGTTCAGTACCTGTCACTTAACCTTTTTGGAAAATACGTCAGTTTTCACTGGTAAATACGATTAACCGACTCATTTTAAAAAGAGTTTGAAAATTGATTTGAATGCACCAGGCACAAAAATATCTTTTATAACTTGGGAAAATTTTTATTAATAAAATCTTGTATACAGATTTACATGTTCGTTGTACGTTCAGGGCCCGATGTAGAAACCGAGTCAAGATTAACAGACACGCCACAAGTATAGGCCCACAAGAGAGTGACATACCGTTCCCCTTATGCACTGTCAGGGGTATGCCTACACCTCATGCATAAGACGTGGCCATTTTATAATACAATGATGTCAAGGATATCCGGGACATGGTCATTAACCCCTAAAGGCTTTTATTTCAAACAATACAGATTAAAGCGGGTTAGCTCAATAATTTAATCACAATACGACTAAACATTCAATACCCGACCAAGCGGTATTATTATAACACCGTATCCCAAGCCCGTATAGGAAAAATAAGTTAAAAGTATTTACCTGAGCTAGCAAATGCAATTTATACTCAGCCGTATAATCTAATCAGCAAGCACAAGTACTTCTACTGGGGCTCTCAATCTGGAACGAAGGTTTTATTAACCTATTAGATTCCTAACGGTCTTATTTAAGTCGTAACTTAGACCGGTTAGTTTTAAGGAAAGGTTTACGGTTCAAACGCATGATAAAGCGAAGACCGGTTTAGAATGTGGTTTCGACCCGACAAGCTTGTATGCTTGTTTAATATGGGTAACTTGAACACATTCTGGATTTTGAGAGAAAGATGATATGGTTTGACCCGTTTCGGCTAATTTATGCAAACTAGTTACATAACCCGAACCGAACGCGCAAGAAGCGTAACGGGTAACCATAAGAGTCAAATACAGGTTTCCTAAGTTAATATGCCTTAAATATGTTGTGATATCAGTAGTATATCTTCCATTATGCCCAAAACGAGTTTAACCTCAATATAAGCCCCGAAGGGGGTATTTTGGTCATTTTAAATATTATAAAAGAGGTTAAATAAAATTCTGAGATTCGGGTCCGAATATATCAGTAAAATAACTTAATTTAATAGGTCATATCAGTTGGTAATAAGTTTTATGTGGCAAAATGGTTTTAAACCCAAACTATGCGTTTAATACGCGTAAAAAGTTATTTTAAGCGATTTCCGGGTTATACAGGAAATCTGAGTTTTCTGATCAGGTATAAAGTTCAAAATACTTTATTTATTATATAAAATCAGTAGCAATTGGATTGGTGTCAAAATATTATGTAAAACTCATTTTATACATAAAAAGGGTATAATCGGTATTTACCGAATCAATGTCATAACCTTAGGTTATGAGCAGGTTAAAAATAATTAAAAATCTTTAAAAATCCCAAAATATTATATTACATCAGTGGGTAAAAGGTTTGGTGTCAAAATTGGGTTTAGATAGGCTTTATGCTAATTGCGCCGTTTAATTACTTAAAGGCGTTATAATTACGCTAATGAGCATAACTCCTAATCTAGACCTCTAACTGATGTGAAATTTTAGGGATATGTTTATAAATCAGTAATAAAGATTATTGTCCTTTCACATTTCTTAAATTCTCGTTTTATGGTCAAAAGGGCATTATGGTCAACTTTAAGCATTTAACGGAAACGTGTAAACGAATCGGGTAATCAATGAACCAACCACAGAGGTTTATACCAACATGTAACCTGGTCCTAAGGAAGCTCTAAGGCATTTCTAAATCATTCTAAAATGGGTCAGAACTGAAGTCAAAGCAAAAGTCAAAGTTTTGCGACTTTCGGTTCCGAACCGGGTCTAAACAGGAAATTGTCGGATCAAACAAGCTTAGACCAGTTATTAAACTTATTACCAAGTTATATGAGTGATAAAATAGTTTACATGCCTTCTACATTGCTAATTATGCGTTAATTCGAAGATTAGCATTCTGTTGACTTTTTCTAATCAACTTTGACCCGACAAATGGTCTAGTTAGAGTGGGAATCAGATGGTGCCCTTTTAAGGGTTTATTGCCCACATAATTACCAACTTATAACTACCTTCAATTCGACTAATCACTGGACCATTAATGATTAATCGCTAAGTCAAACGTTAATTACGACGGTTTGACTTTTAAGCTAATAACTAAGTAAAACTCAATTAGGGAAGGTTAAGCATACTTACAGAAGTCCTATGCACGATTAGGGATGCTTAGGGTCTGCTCTTGAACTCCCAAAAGCTCCATAAATGCAGATGGAATGAATGCAAGAATGTTGCAAACATTGTGGCTTTATATAGTGATTTAGGATGCTCATGATCATGCCACACAAGTCTAGCAATGTTCCCTGATCATTTACATGTGCCCCTAAGGTCTAAAAACATGTAGGGGTCGCCCATGGAGTGAAAATATCTTATCTAAGTCAGTTAGAAGGCATAACAGGCTGCTGACTGTAATTATCTGTATCTGGGGACCTCACGCGGCCCGCGTAAGACTTTAACATGTCTTACGCGGCCCGCCTAAGACATGATTTCAGGTTAAACAATTTTCCACTTTTGCATCTTGGCTCTTGGTTCATCCAAAGGTCAATTTAACTTTATATGAGCCCCTCTAATTGACTTATAAGGGCTTCAAGACTTATACCCACTTTGTTAAGTCCTTGGTTAACTTGGTTATCACCCGAAAAGTCATAATTTTCAACGTTGACGCTTTAACCCCTCGTATACGAATTTGATCATAACTTTCTCATACGATAACGAAACTTGGTGAAATTTTTATCATGTATTCTAGTGAGCATATTTAATCGTTACAAAGCTTCGGGTTTGCTAAAAGGTCACTCAGAGGTATACCTTAAACATGTTGACACATTTAACCCCTGTAGTTTGTAATCTCTCACTTTCTTTCAAAATTAGCTTCGTATGATCCATGATTCGTTCATTTAAGGGTACGAGCATCATGTAGGGTTACTGTAAAGTATATTTATCCTTTGTTGACATTTTGAACCCTTATATTCACATACTTTCCATGTTTGTCAACTTTAGTCCCTCTGGAGTATACTTTCACACGTTCAAGCTTAGGACACGTGTCAATACATTATAGGACGTGAATTTTCGAGGTATTACATCCTCACCCACTTAAAAGAAATCTCGACCTCGAGATTTGTTAAGATGATGGAAGTACTTTTTGTCGCATAATGGACTTAACTTCTATAACATATTTGGAGTCTTTCCAAGCTCCCAAAGTGACCCCTATATTAGGCACATGTATCCTTTTTGGGGCTTCTTAACATGTCGATCCTCAATCGATACAGGATACTCATCACATCATAAATCTGCATATCATTATGTGATAGTGTTTCTTGACTTATTGGCGAAACACATCCTTCAGTAACTAGTGTGCAATGTATTTCGAGCTCCGCCAAGCTCCTTAAATAAGTTTTAGCTTATAAGCTACTTGATCTTGATACATTCAATTTCCTTCGAATGATTCTATATATTCAGAGCTTAACTAGCCTGATAATTTAACAAATTTGGCACACCCTTCCTGGGTGATATCTCTTGTTTGAACTTTATTCCTTAACAAGAATTTAGGAGGGTTGCTACATTCATTAATTCTTGATTTTCTGCCGAATACTGGCAACTTACAGATGATTAGGGATTTGTATGATCTTATTTATTGTTTCCAATGCAACTTTCAGATCCTGATAATTGGACTTACCAATCTATTGTCCTAACAATAGATGTTTACCATTCTGTCTATACAAGGTCTCCAAAGGAGCAGCCTTGATGCTTATATATCAACTATTATAGAAAAGCTTATTTTAAGGTGAGATGGTTATTCCAACCACTGCTTGAAACTAATCTTAAGGAATAGCTAATCCTTGTCGTTAGTCGAACTAATCGACGATCCTGGGCAGCTGATGGCAATTCTTAATCGTTGCCTAATTAGGGTTGAGGTAACAATGCATAAGTAAAATGAACCGTCTTTCATAATTAACTATACCGAATTCTCAGGATATTGAGTTAGGCTTTATGAATCTATATCTTAAAACTTACTTGACCAGGGTCTTCGATTTTTCCAATAATGGTACTAGCTGTCTTTAGTACCATATGATCATTGGGATATCTTTGTGGTTCCATGCATTAAACCTCCATACTGATCAGGCATGGAAGCAATCTATGGAACATATTAAGATACACCAATCCTCATATGGCGCTTTTGTCATACCATTTGGTATTCGTAATCAATAGAGATCAAAGAGATGTCAGTTTCATATGATGATGTACTTTATCTGGAGAAAGGGTACGTTAGGACTTTATGATTTAAGATTTCTGACAGGAACAGAAGAAATGGTTCCTATGAATTTTCTATCTGTAAGTTTACCTTACACTTAATGTCTAGGATTCTTATGATAGATTTTTAAAAGTCTAATATACTTACAATTTATGAAGGATTGATTGGTATTCGATTCAAAGCAGAATTCTTAGCGTTTTATTCTACTTTATATTTTGTGCTTAGGGTTCTAACAGGCAGATTTAATAACTAACAAAATTTATTCCACAATGACTTATCTGCACCTGAATCAAACATTACCCTTGCATATACATCATGGATGAGGACGTACCGGTTATAATATTGTCATCCTGTATGACCTCTTTTGCATCCATCTGAGAGACCTTAGCGTTGGTCTTCTTATCTCCTTTAAGCTTCTTAGCATATTTTGGGCAATTTGATTTGATATGCCCTTTCTCGTTACAGTTGTAACAAGTCGCATCTCCTATCTCCTGGCATTCCAATGTTTTATGCTCACTAGATTTGCAGATCCCACAAGCCCTGGGCTGCGATTGGGATTTTGATTCGAACCTGCATTTCCCATAATGGCGCTTCTTGCAGGTCTTGCACACTGGTTTCTGGTTGGACTTTTGTTTGTTCCTCTTCTTTGAGCTCTGGGAGTTATCTTCCTCCCTTTTCCGTTTTAGCTCATCTTTTGCATTTGAGGCATGAACAAGATCCTCCTTATGAGTAAGGAAATGTGGTCCTAGATAAAATTTGGAGCGAGTAGCATGGGGCTCCTTGAACTTTTTCACAGCCTTCTTCACAGCTTTTCCAACAGCTGCGTCTATCATAGTTTGAAGAACATCTTTGGAAATTCTAAGGTTCACAATTGTATCATCATTGACATGGGTCGCATCATCCATAACACGATCAACGACTGTCTTATCTGAGTTTGCCATACTCGATATTGGTTCCTAATACCAATAAAACAATTTCTTAGTTGCAATCTAACAACTGCTGTTCGTCATCCTGATGACCTAATGTAAACCATGGTATCGTTAAACCATACAGGCTAATATAGTACGAACATTCTCTATGAATGTCCTGTAGATATGTATATATATATATATATATATATATATATATATATATATCAATTATACTTAGCGTAGGCCATAGAAGACCATTATTGGCAATTAAGGTTTGGACCTAGTCCATCACCTTTTTGACAGGGGATCAATTGTCACATCTGTCTTGATCATATTGATGATTTTGGATAGCTTGAAAGCTTGACATTAGGATATCAGAAAAGAGTGTTTCCTAATAGATATAAAATATCAATCTAAGATTTTTTGGAGCATTTTCTATAGTATCATCGGCCAATTTCTACCTCGCATTAAATTACCGGAGTCCTAATCAGGCGGAGATAACGGTTCTCAACATTTATCGTTCATTATAGAATCATATGTGCCAGCATCAAATAGATTTCTACATAAACTGCTTGATAAGGAAAGGTACCTGCTATATAGTTATTATTCTGCACCATCTCCTGGGCGTTCATCTGGAAGGCTCATGCGTTTGTTTTCTTGGCCTCTTCGGGCTTCTTCTGATTCCTAGGGCAGTTAGTCTTGATATGCCCCTTCCCGTTGCAACCATAACAGGTTACGTCTTTCAACTTCTTGCATTCCAAGGTCTTATGTTCCTTAGACTTGCAAATCCCATAAGGTAGGGGCTGAGATTCAAATCTGCATTTCCCGAGGTGGTATTTCTGACAGGTCTTGCACCTGGTCTTCTCAGCCGACTGCTGGCTTTCTTTCCTAAACCCGGAACTCTTCATAGAATCAGTGTTTCCCTTGTGCTTCTTCTCTGACCCTCGTGAGTTATCATCCTCACGCTTCCTCTTACTTTCTTCAGAATTCTTTAGCGATCTCAACCTGACCGCATCTAAAGTAAGGGACAGAGAGAGATCAGCTGCTGACCTAAACGTAGCAGGTCTTGAAGCCTTAACACTGGCTTTGATTTCTGGGGCTAAACCCCCAATGAAGCGAGCAATTCTCTTGGGTTCTGGTGTTACTAGGTAAGGAACCAGTCTGGACAGGGTATTGAAACTGGTGAGGTAAGCTTGACAATCTAAGTTTGTCATAACCAACGATAAGAAGTCTGACTCGATCCTCTCGACCTCGTGTTGAGGGCAGTAGCTCTCCATAATGAGAGCAACAAACTGTTCCCATGACATGTTGTAGAGTGGGTTTTTCCCAGCAGCTTGAATGAGAGACTTCCACCATGCTAGTGCCTCTCCCTTGAACGATTGGGATACATACTTCACTACATCCTTTTCAGCACAACCGCTGATATCGACAACTGTGTCCATTTCATCCAACCAAGTCATACAATCAATTGCCCCTTTCTCCCCAGTGAAATCCCGGGGTTTACAGGAAACAAAGTATTTATAGGTACAGGACTTGGTACGCGGTTCATTATCGAACACTATCCTCTTGGATGGAACACTGTTTTGATTAGATGAATGTCGATCATCATCCTTCTTTGGTTCCTCCTTCTTGGAGGGTGGCTTGCTATGAGGCTCTGAATGAGTTTTTGGGACAGACTTAGAGTGGGGTACAGATGAGGCTTTACTATGAGTCCCACTATACTCCCTGAATTGCTCCTCTACAGCTTTAGATACAGCTGTATCAATCAGTGTACGAAGTTCTCCTCTGGTTATATTAATCTTATCATCATCGTGGTTTTTCAGAGGATGACTGTTTATCTCATCAGAGTCAGCCATGTAGTTTTAATTGCTACAAAAAGAAAATAAGGACAAGGTTTATTTAGAAGCCCATACAGTACTATCGTTCTTGACGATTTATTAACCATGTTTTTAATACACATTTTAGTTAATTTGCTAAATATATAGTTGTTCAGGATCTTTATCATAAACCTGAATTATAAGTTAATAATAGCACAAAAAGGCCTAGTCATGTAGACAAGTTTAATTTATAAGCCCATATTTTTATGGAATCGAGGCATTAAGGTTTGAATCAAAGTTCATTACCTTTTCTTGACAGGGAGTTGTAGGCTACTACTGTCTTTAGTCCCAGAGGACGTTAATTATAGCCCGTGGGCACTTCATCCATAAGGGATGATTATATAAATAAGGGAATTTAGAATAACCCATTTAAGAATGACTTATGTGATTTCATCGTATCACATGCTGCCAAGCATGTTAATATGCTTTCAGATATTTTAACAAGGATTTGAATCTTTTGAATAAGTTTTACCATCTTGGCCATGTCTGAAATGACATTTAGGCTAGGTTTTACCCTTTAGATTCTCTTTAATATTTAACGCAGAACAATCCTAAATTGAAATGTTAACAAGGATCTGAATCTAATTGAGGAACCACCATCTTGGCCCTGTCTTAAAGTGACACATGGGCTAGGTCTTGTTCTTTTTAGATTTTGCCATTTTATTATAATGGTAGATCTTATAATATAGGAATGATATTTTAAATATAATCGTTCCATTAAAATTTAAACAAGTATATGGTTGCCCTAAACGGGACTTCTACAGAAAATGACTTGCACATGCAAGGGCTAATCAGAAGAATAACAAAGGAACCAAATAAGGACAAAATATAACGAATTAGAATTTGTCCTATGTTCTTGTCTAGACTCAAGAATGTGCAACTGTGTAACTGAGATTAAACACAAAAGGCTAGTGTTTAATTCACTCAGTGTTGGCTCTGATACCAACCTGTCACACCCCGATATTTCCATGTATTACCGGTGGGCCTAGTGGGGAGTATCGTGACGTAGTTGATATCATCATAGTCAAACAACACAATATATAAATGCACAGCGGAAGTAAAAGATAAATATATTACATTCCGAATATAAAGTAATGTCAAAGTATTACAACGAATAGTAAAGGATCCACAGGCGGATCAAATAAAAGGAAAAAAATGTTCAACAGACTTTAGACACCTAGAACTTGCAAGATTCCTTATTAACGCCCTGAGCTTCCAGCCAATTTCGTTCAGTACCTGTCACTTAACCTTTTTGGAAAATACGTCAGTTTTCACTGGTAAATACGATTAACCGACTCATTTTAAAAAGAGTTTGAAAATTGATTTGAATGCACCAGGCACAAAAATATCTTTTATAACTTGGGACAATTTTTATTAATAAAATCTTGTATACAGATTTACATGTTCGTTGTACGTTCAGGGCCCGATGTAGAAACCGAGTCAAGATTAACAGACACGCCACAAGTATAGGCCCACAAGAGAGTGAGATACCGTTCCCCTTATGCACTGTCAGGTGTATGCCTACACCTCGTGCATAATACGTGGCCATTTTATAATACAATGATGTCAAAGATATCCGGGACATGGTCATTAACCCCTAAAGGCTTTTATTTCAAACAATACAGATTAAAGCGGGTTACCTCAATAATTTAATCACAATACGACTTTCTTATGTGTTCAGTAGCCCGGTTCGTGCCGGGTTAAAGATCAATAGACACACCACATTAATTATTTAGACACAGACGGGTGTACGCCTACACCACGTGCTTAGGTCGTGGCCATTTCGTAAAATGATGCCAAGGATATCCGGGACATGGTCATTAACCCCCCAAAGGCTTTAAGCAAACAAAACAATTTAAACGGTCATCTCGATAATACTTAACCACCAAACGATTAAGGTCGAATGCCCGACCAAGCGGTATTATTATAACACCGTACCCCAAGCCCGTATAGGGAAAATAAGTTAAAAGTATTTACCTGAGCTAGCAAATGCAATTTATACTCAGCCGTATAATCTAATCAGCAAGCACAAGTACTTCTACTGGAGCTCTCAATCTGGAACGAAGGTTTTATTAACCTATTAGATTCCTAACGGTCATATTTAAGTCGTAACTTAGACCGGTTAGTTTTAAGGAAAGGTTTACGGTTCAAACGCATGATAAAGCGAAGACCGGTTTAGAATGTGGTTTCGACCCGACAAGCTTGTATGCTTGTTTAATATGGGTAACTTGAATACATTCTGGATTTTGAGACAAAGATGATATGGTTTGACCCGTTTCGGCTAATTTATGCAAACTAGTTACATAACTCGAACCGAACGCGCAAGAAGCGTAACGGGTAACCATAAGAGTCATATACAGGTTTCCTAAGTTAATATGCCTTAAATATGTTGTGATATCAGTAGGATATCTTCCATTATGCCCAAAACGAGTTTAACCTCAATATAAGCCCCGAAGGGGGTATTTTGGTCATTTTAAATATTATAAAAGAGGTTAAATAAAATTTTGAGATTCGGGTCCGAATATATCAGTAAAATAACTTAATTTAATAGGTCATATCAGTTGGTAATAAGTTTTATGTGGCAAAATGGTTTTAAACCCAAACTATGCGTTTAATACGCGTAAAAAGCTATTTTAAGCGATTTCCGGGTTATACAGGAAATCTGAGTTTTCTGATCAGGTTATAAAGTTCAAAATACTTTATTTATTATATAAAATCAGTAGCAATTGGATTGGTGTCAAAATATTATGTAAAACTCATTTTATACATAAAAAGGGTATAATCGGTATTTACCGAATCAATGTCATAACCTTAGGTTATGAGCAGGTTAAAAATAATTAAAAATCTTTAAAAATCCCAAAATATTATATTACATCAGTGGGTAAAAGGTTTGGTGTCAAAAATTGGGTTTAGATAGGCTTTATGCTAATTGCGCCGTTTAATTACTTAAAGGCGTTATAATTACGCTAATGAGCATAACTCCTAATCTAGACCTCCAACTGATGTGAAATTTTAGGGATATGTTTATAAATCAGTAATAAAGATTATTGTCCTTTCACATTTCTTAAATTCTCGTTTTATGGTCAAAAGGGCATTATGGTCAACTTTAAGCATTTAACGGAAACGTGTAAACGAATCGGGTAATCAATGAACCAACCACAGAGGTTTATACCAACATGTAACCTGGTCCTAAGGAAGCTCTAAGGCATTTCTAAATCATTCTAAAATGGGTCAGAACTGAAGTCAAAGCAAAAGTCAAAGTTTTGCGACTTTCGGTTCCGAACCGGGTCTAAACAGGAAATTGTCGGATCAAACAAGCTTAGACCAGTTATTAAACTTATTACCAAGTTATATGAGTGATAAAATAGTTTACATGCCTTCTACATTGCTAATTATGCGTTAATTCGAAGATTAGCATTCTGTTGACTTTTTCTAATCAACTTTGACCCGACAAATGGTCTAGTTAGAGTGGGAATCAGAGGGTGCCCTTTTAAGGGTTTATTGCCCACATAATTACCAACTTATAACTACCTTCAATTCGACTAATCACTGGACCATTAATGATTAATCGCTAAGTCAAACGTTAATTACGACGGTTTGACTTTTAAGCTAATAACTAAGTAAAACTCAATTAGGGAAGGTTAAGCATACTTACAGAAGTCCTATGCACGATTAGGGATGCATAGGGTCTGCTCTTGAACTCCCAAAAGCTCCAGAAATGCAGATGGAATGAATGCAAGAATGTTGCAAACATTGTGGCTTTATATAGTGATTTAGGATGCTCATGATCATGCCACACATGTCTAGCAATGTTCCCAGATCATTTACATGTGCCCCTAAGGTCTAAAAACATGTAGGGGTCGCCCATGGAGTGAAAATATCTGATCTAAGTCGGTTAGAAGGCATAACAGGCTGCTGCCTATAATTATCTGTATCTGGGGACCTCACACGGCCCGCGTAAGACTTTAACATGTCTTACGCGGCCCGCCTAAGACATGATTTCAGGTTAAACAATTTTCCACTTTTGCATCTTGGCTCTTGGTTCATCCAAAGGTCAATTTAACTTTATATGAGCCCCTCTAATTGACTTATAAGGGCTTCAAGACTTATACCCACTTTGTTAAGTCCTTGGTTAACTTGGTTATCACCCGAAAAGTCATAATTTTCAACGTTGACGCTTTAACCCCTCGTATACGAATTTGATCATAACTTTCTCATACGATAACGAAACTTGGTGAAATTTTTATCATGTATTCTAGTGAGCATATTTAATAGTTACAAAGCTTCGGGTTTGCTAAAAGGTCACTCAGAGGTATACCTTAAACATGTTGACACATTTAACCCTTGTAGTTTGTAATCTCTCACTTTCTTTCAAAATTAGCTTCGTATGATCCATGATTCGTTCGTTTAAGGGTACGAGCATCATGTAGGGTTATTGTAAAGTATATTTATCCCTTGTTGACATTTTGAACCCTTATATTCACATACTTTCCATGTTTGTCAACTTTTGTCCCTCTGGAGTATACTTTCACACGTTCAAGCTTAGGACACATGTCCATACATTATAGGACGTGAATTTTCGAGGTGTTACATTTTGACACCCCAACTTTGTGGTAGTTTCCTTTTCAGCTCCAACTTTGTTATAGTTTCCTTCTTACCCCAAAACTTTATCAAATTTTATCTGTACCCTTTCTTAGCCCTTAAGTTTAGGAAATGCCACTTTGACCCCTCTAGAGTTTTTAGCTTGACGATATAAATTCGAGTTAGTCGGGTCGCGTATAATACGTTATGATTGTACGATATAAATTCGATTTACGTTACTCTTTAATCCAATCGCAATGCAACTATAGGATACATTAACTTCAACCGGATACGTCAAAACGTGCGTTTTCATATGGTTAACACATCACATAACACTTGGACTAATCCATTCGATATTTGCGAAGTACCCGCGCCGCAACGCGCGCGGGTCTTATTACTAGTAATAATTTAAATTACAAATTCTTATGTTAATTTCTCTTTTTAAGTTACAATTATTGCATAAAACATACACACCATTTAATTTATGACATAAAATATATTTATAATATAATATAATAATATAAATGTGTAAACGGGTCAACCCGCCAACCCGAACGGGTTGACCCGAACCCATTTAGACTAAACCTAAACCCGCAAATTTCATGTTAGGTTTGGATCGTGTTTTCAGGTCGTGTCAATAATTCACACCCCTTATGTTACGTTCCATTTCGATTGGTTTTGCGGAAATTCAAGACCGAACCCACTACGGTTTGGTAAAGGACAAAACAAACTGATGGGGTTGAGTGGGTCATGGGTGATGGTATTAGTGGCTTGATGGTTCAGTTTTGATTAGGGCTGGCATATCGTGTCAGACACGACCTGTTAAGACACGAACACGAAACAAGTAAACACGACACGAAATTTTATCGCGTTAGTTTTTTTCAAACACGAACACAAACCTATTAATAAACAGGTAACACGAATACAACTTGTAAAGACACCAAATAACTTACAAGCGTATCATACGACATGTTAGGACACGAACATGACTTGTTAAGACACAGACATGACCTGTTAAGACATGCACATGAGCTATTAAAACATAACTCGCCCTGAAGGAATGGAGTGTGGAGTCTAGGACTGGTATAATACTGGTATTATAACGAAGCAAGAGATACCGACCAAAGTAAAATTTCGGCAGCAAAACGCGTTGAAGAGAATTAAATCAAATTGACTTTTGTGGGGAAAACTGATTCTAGATTTAGTTCGTGTTAAGTTTAATGAGTAGGGACATTTTGAGTAGATTTTTTCAGAAATTGTAGATATTTTCTAATTTTTTCAGAAATTGTAGAAACGGAATGAAGACACTTCATGGCACGTATTCATTGGGTCGCCGGTTCTTGTGGAGATGCCCACGTATTACGTATAGCACCACGCGTCTCCCCCTCTACACAATACCACATAACCCACATCCCCACTGAATGCTTAGTTGCTTACTTTTCAGAGAATAGAGAGAACTGGAGGAGAGAGAGGTTGCGAGATAGAGGGAGATCCGATGAATCAACGTTAGGGTTCTGATGTTTAAGAACACGATTGAGGAGACCACGATTGCGGTGATTGGCCGAAAAACTAGGGTTAGTACTGGTTGCCACCAAAGGGAGAAGATGTCTTCGAACCATGGATGGATTGAGTGCCGCTTTCAGCGGTGGCGCTGTAGGTGTTGGTACCGCCGCTGCACCGGCGGCTTCGGTTGTCAATGGTGGTGTGGTGCTCTGAATTTTACAGGTAACAGATTAATGTCTCTTGGGTTTTACACAGGTAAACTATCGATTTATATAGTTTCAAATTGTGTTCTGTTTGATTGTTTGGTTGATTTTGAAACTGTATATGTTTGTTTGATTGGTTGATTTTGAAGCTTTATATAGATCATACGCATTAATATGCAATGGGTATGTCATTCTTTGCTTCGAAATGAAATCCTCTGTTTCATCATTAATTTGTGAAATGTTTGTGATTTTCTATGGTTTTCTGATGATTTTGTTTTAACCTCAGAATGCATGTCTTCCATTGCTGGTTCATTTGGGTATATTGCACCAGGTATCATCATGTAATCCTGTCTTCAAAATATATAATATGGTTTTGGTTTTAACCGCATCATTGTTCCCCGATATTATTATCGTGTTTAACCATTTTTAAATATTTCATATTTTTTGTTGAACGTCTGTTTGAATTTGTGGGTTATATAATCTGGTTTTGGTTGAACGTTTGTTTGAATTTATAGAATTATATCATATCGTTTTGTTTAAATGTTCGGCAATAATCGGAATTAATATTATAGATTATGTGTATTTTTTAATACTATGTAATATACTAACATAAAAAAATGTAATAACAGTTTATTCCATGATAAAAAAAATTTCAAGTCCATCAGTCCATGCACATAGATGAAACATCCCCTTTTTGAGTTATCCATTAACATATAAAATAGTTATCCATTAACCGACATCTCGGTTATGGTTATGGTTTTGGGCGAAGACCGACCCATGCACGCAGATGTAACATCCCTTTTTGAGTTTATACCACATATAATAGCATTGCCGATACATCTTTTTGGATCGTCATTCCACAAAGATCACTATATTAATGCTACAGTAAAATTGCAAATTTGATGTTGCTCTAATTGAGAGTGAAATTAACGAGTACTCAATTACTTTGCTACATTCTTTGGTAGACAACATGACAAGTGCTAATATTCAGTTGAAAGCAGCTAACGATAGATTATACTTATCCTACACAATATTGGCCACTTTCAGTGTGAACAGGGGAATGAATATTGACGATTTTAAGTTCATTTATTGGATGGAATACGCGCATCGTATGTGGGGAAGGGCGCTCGGGGTCATGTTTGCAGTCCCATTTTCGTATTTTATTCGAAAAGGTTATATTAATCTACGGCTTGGAGTTAGACTCGCGGGTCTGTTTGCTCTTGGTGGTGGACAAGGGTTGATTGGCTGGTGGATGGTTAAAAGTGGTTTAGAAGTAAGTGTCATCTTTCTACCTCTATTAAATATTTATCAACTCGATATTTAATATGAATCAATTTTTTTTCTTTATTAAGGAGTCACCCTCATAATACTCTCAACCAAGAGTAAGCCGATATTGTCTAGCTGCCAAACTGACAATTTCTTGAAACGGCCAGTACTGGCCTGTTACTCCACTGACCTGACTCGCCTATTAGGCCATTATGCCAGGTATGCATACAACTATAGTACTGTCATGATACATTCATGTGTTAAAACATAGATATGCAAAGTGGCAATATATATGTTGAAAAGATCAATGAGCAGCTTGAAATAGACATATACACGATCATCAAGTACTTTTAGTGATGCTAATGAGGATGACATTCTGGATATTGATGAAGAGTTTGATGATGCGGGCATTTCGGATGACCAGAGAAAAGTTATCATGGATAGCCTCATAATGTTTGGTTTTGTCAAAGCGAGTACCCAAGCTTCCTAGGACCAAGGTGAGTGTGATTTTTCAGAATCCAGTACCCTATGTATGTTGTTGAAGATGTGCACAATGACACTTCGGGTTTTGGTGAGTTTCCATTGTAGGGAAAAAGGTTGTATACCTTCACTGAATGTTGTAGTTGTTATTAACGCTGGCCGCAACGCACATAAGAATATAAAACATCTTATTATATTAGGCAGACACTAAACAACAATGATTATATGTTGGCTTATTGGAATTTGAGACAACAACAAATCAAATTAACCGATTTTATCACTTTAACGCACCTTTTTTATGTTATTTGCTAATAAAATTATGTGATTGCTTTAGCTTATGATTTCAAAGCTCTGAGCAGCTGCAACCTATTGGACTCAACTTTTTTCTTTCGTTTGGTAAAGTTGTGATCTTAAAACTATATGATTGGTGAATGTGGATGGTTCCCACGCACGCGTTGATGGACGATGAACTTGCTACATGTGTTGGTCCACGTAAACCCTACAAGGTACGTGTCTTAGTATCCTGGACTCCTCTTCCTTTTTATTTTCTTTCATCGTTTCACATAAGAAAAACCATGGAAATCCACATTTTTATCACATTAATTCATTTTGTATCATTAGCGATATCGGTGGTGCGGACTCAACATTATCGTTGTTGGTCCAAGCGATTGGCGCAAGAGACGATTTATAGCTCTCCCAGGTAACGAAATTTGTTGTAACTGGTTTATTTGAGAACTTCGATCGGTTCGGGTGGTTGTCCACATGTCTGACTACACTAACATTGCTGCAATTTTAAGAACTTGCATCCGGTCAGGTTGTTGTGACTTTGATTATAATAAAATGCTGCAATTTAAGGATCGGGTCAGGTTGTTTGTGAGTCTGATTCAAATAGACACTGCAATTTAATTTCCCAATCTATTACAGCGTAAGCGGTTTGGTGGCGGGTGTGTGTTTGGATTAAAGCTCTGGTGCCATCCAGCTTTGATTCAGTAAAAATGATGCTCGAGCATGCTCTTCAAGTGAATAAACCAGCAATGAGAAACGTATCATTTATGAAGTCTTCTCGGTGACAATTTGGAAGTTGTGGACACTGCGTCACAAGTGGATGGAGAGACGAAACAAAAGCACGGGTCTCTCTTTGGAAAGCTGGAACAATTTCCAGTTTTAGTCGTTGGCTTTGTTGTATGTGTTATGCTTGTGTATCCTCCTTTTGGTTCTTTATGTTGGGGTGTATCCTCTGTCTTAGCTGCTGGCTAAGATAAGAGTTTGTATGTTTTTTTTTCATATAATGATGTTGGGAAAAAAATAGAAAAAATTGACTTTTGTTACAAAGTCAACCTGAAAACACATTTAGCTTAGTTGTAGCACTGGTTTTGCATACAAATGACAAAAATAAAGTTTTAGACTTTACCAAAAAGGTCAACCACAAACCACATGAAGCTGTTATTTACTTTCCAATTAACTTTCTATAGGGGAAATCACGTATAATAACAAACAAGTTTCCAGAGATGGCGTGTAGTTACCCATTGTTTTAGATCACTTTATAAAAGTAGAGTAAACTTCAATTTTACCCCCTAGGGTTTGGGGTGATTGGCACCCTTACCCCCTCTAAAGAAATAATTGCAATTTTACCCCCCAACGTTCGCTGTTATGTCGCAACCTTACCCCCCGACCTCAAATTTGTTGACCGGTCAACTAAACTATGGAAGGGTCAAAGGGTAATCTTGTAATTTCACCACCCTTTACTTATTTAACCCCAATCTTTAAAAGATGAAACCCTAGACATTCTCCAACTCACCAGCCATTAAAGCTCTTCTGGAGCTCGAACACGAATCAAACTCCATCCTCTCCAACAATCCTCACGTAACGCCTTTATCCACTCACCTAACTGCTCTCAAAACACTTATAAACTCGCCGGTTCATGGTCGACGGCGACAACGCAACGTCCAGCGAGATCAAGGTGAAGGGAGTAAGAGAGGCCAACAAAGATATGTGTGATGCGGCACCATTTGGATCTAGTGAGATCGATTTATTTTGGCTTAAAGAAAGTGGGTTTAGCATGTAAATCTCAGAATGAAGATGAAATATAAAAAAAGTTGTGTTCTTATGAACTGGGTTTTGATCTTTTTTACAAAATTTAGAAAGCACAGTTCTTAAATTTCTTAATTTTGGCTTGATCAGCGTGTTGGAATTTGCTTTATAAAATGCAAGAAAATTAGAAGATTCAGAAAATTAGAAGCATGTTAGTTGAAAGAAAATAGATTCAGTAAATTTGCTTTAGTTGGAATTTGCTTTATAAACTTTCTTGAGTTGGAATTTGCTTTATAAAATTAGAAGAAAATAGATTCAGTAAACTTGCTTGAGTTGGAATTTGCTTTATAAACTTGCTTGAGCTGGAATTTGCTTTATAAACTTGCTTGATCAGCGTGTTGATGGAGTATGTATGTGTATGATTGGGGGGCTGGGGTGTGGAGATGACAGTGGTGATTGTTGAAGATGAAGGCGGGTGGTGGGTTTTTTAGAGAGAGAGAGAGAGAGAGAGGGGGAGGAAGAAGATGGCAGTGGTGGTTGTGGTGGTGAATGGTGGTGGCAGGGGT
The DNA here is from genome assembly GCA_030545235.1 of Helianthus tuberosus. Lineage (NCBI taxonomy): Eukaryota > Viridiplantae > Streptophyta > Magnoliopsida > Asterales > Asteraceae > Helianthus > Helianthus tuberosus. The sequence continues at coordinate 195,720,364 of CM060405.1, forward strand.
AATATTACAGAGTAAACAAAACACAGGGGGTAAAATAAAAGGGTAAAATAGTCATTTCACCACCAAGTCAACAGATCAGTCAACAAAATTGAGCTTAGGGGGTAAGGTTGCGACATAACAGCAAACAGTGGGGGGTAAAATTGCAATTATTTCCTTAGGGGGGTAAGGGTGCCAATGACCCCTAACCCCAGGGGGTAAAATTGCAGTTTAATCATAAAAGTATTCACGTCTATAATACGGGTGCCGATACTATATCATGGTATGCCGATACTATATCACGACTTTAATATGAATGTTGTTGTCAGTCAACTGCCGTTACCATATCACGGTTCACCGCGCTACTTAGGGGTGCTAAACGGGACAGGTTCGCGGGTTGGCGGGTTCAACTCGACCTGAACCTGAAAATTTTAGACAAATCAGAACCCGAAAATCTTGTCATACATATGAACCGAACACGACCCGAATATTAACGGGTTGACCCGAACCTGACCCGTTCAACCTGAATTTTGAATTTTTAAACTTTTTTTTGCAAATTAATATGTTAAAATTATAATTTTACTACAAAAACACACACACACACACACATATATATATATATATATATATAATTGCATTTAATTATAAAACATTATGTTAATATCTCTTTTTAAGTTATAATTATGCATAAAATACACACCTAAATTGATTTATAACATAAAACATATTATAAAAAATATAATATAATATAAATGGGTTAAACGGGTCAACCCGTTAACCCGACTGAGTTGACCCGAACCCGACCCGTTCAACCTGAAACTGACTCGAACCCGTTTAGACTAAACCTAAACCTGCGAATTTCGTGTTAGGTTCGTGTCGTGTTTTCGGGTCGTGTCAGAAATTCACACCCCTAGCGCTACTATATCACGACTTCAATATGAATGCCGCTGTTGGTCAACTGCCGTTACCATATCACGGTTTACCGCGCCGACGCCGCAACGCGCGCGGGTTATACAACCTAGTTATATAATAATTTATATGGCCTACATCATTCCTTTTGGAGGGTTTCTGTTTGCTCAAAAAAATCCACATGTACATTCATGCCCAAAGCCCTTCACACCCGTTATTACTTCCATATTCTCAGCTAGTGGTGAAACTTAAACGAAAAATCATTGGGGGCAATACTTTTAAAAATATAATATTTTAAACTAAATTTTTGTTAATAAAAATCTAATATTTTACACTACAAAAATAGAATTTTTGGTAAAATTAACATTACGAGCGAAAAATTAGAAAAGACCGCCCCAGGCCACCAAGAAGTCAAGAACCTCTGCCACTGCTCACGCCCATGCCCTTAGACTGCGGGGTATGGGGCGGGAGTTTGGGCGTGGGTAGGGGGAAAACGCCCAAGCCACCACCCCGGGTGGGCATGGGTTTCGGCGTGGCCCTTGGGGCATGGGTTTCAAGCCGGGCGTGGGGCGGTCTGGCCAAGCTGACATGGCGGGTTGTGAGTGGCCAAACCAAACTAGCCGTTGGTCTATTTTAAAAAAAAAATTTCCTTTATAAATACTTTACAATATTTATCATTTTTCTCACACAAAATCAAACACATAAACACAATCTCGCCATGAGTTCTTCAAGTTATACTGAATCGTCATCATCATCTGACGATGGGGTGGAAATATTTCTACAAACGATCGCGACGGTGGTGAAAGCTATCGTTGAAAACGAAGAGGAGGAGGAAGAGAGTCAACAACCTAAACGCAGAAGAAGGTACATCGCTCGTGAACGGGTTACCGCTAACGATTTGTTGGTAAGCGATTACTTCTCAGCTGAACCTAAGTATGATGAAAAAATGTTTAGGCGTCGTTTTCGTATGAGTAGAAACTTATTTTTAAGGATATCTAGAGATCTTGAGGAGAAGTATGTTTATTTTCAACAAAAACCCGATGTAACCGGGCAATTAGGATTTACTACGTGGCAAAAGGTCACGGCCGCACTTAGGCAGTTAGCGTACGGCAATAGTTCGGACATTATGGATGACTATTTAAAAATGTCTGCACGTGTAGCTTGAGAAAGTCTTCACAACTTTTGTTCGTGTATTCTAGAACTCTATAGGAAAAGATATTTGAGAAAGCCCTCGTTCAGTGACATGCAACAATTATTGGAACATCACGCAGATTATCATGGGCTACCCGGGATGCTAGGTAGTTTAGATTGTATGAAATGGGCTTGGGAACTTTGTCCTACCCAATGGCAAGGCGCTCACACGAGTGGATTTCACGGGAGTCCAGCCATCATGCTTGAAGCGGTTGCGTCCCAGGATCTTTGGATATGGCATGCGTTCTTCGGTATGCCAGGTTCACATAATGATATTACCATCATAAACCACTCGCCCCTTTTCAATGATCGAGTAAATGGTATAGGACCCAAAGGAACTTTCTTTGTAAACGGGGTTGAGTACGTGTATGGATACTACCTAGTTGATGGGATTTACCCAGAGTGGGAGGTTTTTGTAAAATCATTCACAAAACACGGTACGACAGATCCAAAGAGATTAAAGTTTAACAGGGTACAGATGGCTGCACGTAAAGACGTCGAGCGAGCATTCGGTGTTTTGAAGAAAAGGTGGCGAATATTACAAATGCCTTGTCGACTATTGGACAAGGATCAGATTGGAAACGTGATGTACACATGTATCATTCTTCACAACATGATTTTGGAGGACGAAGGTAGAGCGGTCGTTACCCACTATGATGACGATGATTCCCAACCAGGTAACGTAACAGACCAAGATAAAGCGGTTAATGAATTTTGGATCAAGTCAAGGGATATACATCACAACCTTCGATCTGATTTGGTGGAACATGTTTCAACGATTCCTGGGTTCGAAACCGACGAAGACGACGAAGAATGATTGTTTTTTATTTTAATAATTATTATGTTTGTTTATGTATTTAAAAAAAATATGTTTTTTTTATGTATTTAATTAATTTAAATATATATTAAAAAAATGGTGATGTGGCTAGGCCACGCCGGCCCAGCCAGACCCAACCCAAGCCCCACCATACCCCATTAAAACTTGGGTTTGGGTTACATCAAGGTGTCAGCAATTGCCCCAACCCACGCCCAACCCAAGCCCCACCATACCCCGCAGTCTTACTGCTCCTTTGGCACCCCTTTGACACAGTGTTTGATGCTCCTATAGGCTGATGTGGTCATGGGAGTCATACATTGCACATAGTCTAATAGTCGTTATCATGAATTTTAATATAACTGGGATGTAATATTTTAGTATAAACAAACATATTTAATTCGTATTAAAAAAAAAGTTGACATTTTTACAAATAATGATTATGTTTTATATGAATAGAAATCTATATTGTTACTATTTCGTGCTTTTTATAAATACAATTTTTAGTTAGTCCTTACATACATAAATGCATCGTACTTAGATGAATTTCTAACATTTTTCTTTATTACTTATTTTTAAAATATAACATATTTAATTCGTTAAAGCTAAAACATAGAACAGACTCATCATTTATATAAACACTCGTAATGGGGCCCTCCATGGATGGCCAAGGACGCTATGTACGTATGCAGGACAACAGACGAGAGGCCTACGAACGTTGTATTTGTGAGAATACGTCCATCGGCATTTTTGATGATGGTGTTTATAGGGACGGGTAATGGAGGCCTCCATGGATGGCCAAGCTATGTATGTATGCGGGACAACAGACGAGAGACCTATGAACGTTGTATTTGTGCGAGTATGTCCATGGACATTTTGGATGATGGTGTTTATAGGGACGGGTAATGGTGTGTGAGTACGTCCATGGGCTTTTTGACGATGGTGTTTATAGGGACGGGTGCTCATGGATGGGAAGATGTGAAATGTGGACCCCTTTAGTTTTTTCAAAGGATTTATAAAATTTGTAAAAAAGGTAGTATGTATTTGTTATAATTTGTAAACTTCTAGTTTGTTTTAAGAAATCGTAAAATTTATAAACTTCAAATACGTAGATTGATAGAAGTTATGTAAAGTTTACAAACTTTATAAAATTTTAATAAACAATATACTTTTTTTATGAATTTCAAGTTACAAAAAATAAATGCAAAAAGTAAATGATGTTGATGTGGAAATAAAATCTAATAGAATGTATAGAAAAAATCCTTGGATAGGTCATGCATTGTACATGGTCTAAGTGGATTATGGATTTACATGGTATTGTTTATTTTTCTATAGTATCATATCAAGGAATATAACAACGATAATCCTGCGTATGAAATTTGACTTTTGTTAGTCAACGGAAATATCAAGTTTTATTCTTTGAAGCTGGAAATTCTCTTATGACACTCCATCTTGAAAAAATATATATTTTCTGATCAGCACTTTAAATACAATATGTTGAATCATCATAATCTGCATTTATTTATTGGAAAATGATCAGCATGGTTTATTTTTTTATTCATATTTTATGAGAAATGAAATAAACTAGGAAGTATTAATCACCATTCAGTTTTCTTAAACATAAGTAGATTTTTTTTTATGCAATATATTTCATTCCAATAATTTGGGCAAATTACATAAGGATAACAGGTAGACGAGCAACAAACTGCGCCGCCATCCCTTTCTGAATAGAAATTGAAAAAAAAAATAAGTGGCTTTTAAAAAAAATAAATAAATAGTAATCATCATTTTACTATTATCTAATGTAATATTTTTATTTACTTGTTTTTCTGACACTTATAAAATTTATAGATTCGGTCACTGTGTTTGATAATTTTTAGGTTTACCGTGTTTCAATAGTTTATAGACTTAAATGCTTGGTTGGTCCCTGTGGTTTGCAAATATTGCAGATTTGGTCACAGTAGTTTACTAATTACGGAGTTGGTCTCGGTGGTTACAAATTTTGCACTCGGGTGATCCTTATCGCTAACTCATGTTAATTTTCTCAATTAAATGTATGCAAAATGACTAGATTGCCCCTGAACAATTAAAAAAATTAAAAAATAAAGATGGTCACCCACATCTTCTTCCCCCCCCCCCCCCCCCCCCCCCCCCCCTCTCTAAAACCCACCACCTTCAACCCACCTCCCCCTTCAATCCACCACCTCCATCGTCACCTTCACCCACCACAACATCCACAGTCACCTTCAACCCACCCCACCCCCATCCTTCAATTAACAACCACTCCTTCAACCGTCGTCGGTACTCGTCTGCCGCCGTATCTCCTCCGTTATCAGCCTCCGCCGATACTGCAACAACCGTCGGAGCTTCCAAGTCACAGGTTAGTCGTTTTGTGTCCTAGCTGTTTAGATCGGTTATTAATGTGATTTCAGATGAATTTTGTTGTGTTTTTTTTTTGTGCGAATTTGTGTTTGTGGGTTTAAGTTTGGATTTGATTTGTTTGATTGGACGTTTATGAAATTGGAATTTGTTTTAATTGTTGTTTGTAAAGTGATTATTGATGAAGGCATCGGCTGAGCTGAAGGGCTTCTAGTTCTGAGCAAGTTACTTCACCAATTTCATCTCCATCAGAAACTGCAGCCTCTTTTGCTTTTTCTGCGGCTTCTTTGATTTTTAACCATTTGCAGGGATAGTAAATCTGGTGAAAATAAAGTTGAAGGGATATTCTAGAAGATGCTATTTTGATACGCAAGAAGCTGCATAAAAGACATCGGCTGCCCTTGGCAGAATCTTGGTGGTGGTGGGTTGAAGGTGGTGGCGGTGGTGGGTTTTGGAGAGAGGGAGGAAGAAGATGAGGGTGGGTCATCTTTATTTTTTATTTTTTTATTGTTTAGGGGCAATCTAGTCATTTCGCATACATTTAACTGAGAAAATTGACATGGGTTAGTGATAAGGATCACCCGAGTGCAAAATTTGCAACCACTGGAACCAACTCTGTAATTAATAAACCACTGGGACCAAGTCTGCAATATTTGCAAACCACATGGTCCAACCAAGCATTTAACTCTAGTTTATATCATGTGAGATAATAACATCTACAATAGTAATATGCATATCATTTTTTCATGATTTGTCTAATTTCTTTTGCAAGTACAATATAACAATATTTTACCCGATGTTTCTATTATTGTTTTCAGAGTTCCTACATTTTTTTTTAAAATCTTAAAATTTTTAAAAGTATAAAGTGGATTAAGTTTCTATATTTAAAAACATTTACGAGCGATGAGTTTAAGAGAGCATGTGACTATTTATGTAAGATGCTGTTTGTTTAGATTTTAATTTTAATTTAATTTAACGGGGCTCTTAATGATTCAGATATTTTACTGGTTCAGCACTTAATGGTTTAGAGTGTTTGTTTCACGAGCAGATGTCTGAATAGTTTAGACATTAGCATCTGAATGGTTAAGCATTATACTGAGGGGTTGTTTGGTAGCATCTGAATGACATTAAGAGGCTACCTCTTAATGAAATTATTTAAGAGTTTAACAAAGATAATGTAGAAGAATGTGACATGTGATGGTTTACCATTCAGATGTTACCTCTTATCCAGTCAGACATAAGGTTACCTCTTATTCATTCAGACATAAGGGCCACAAATGATTTCATTAAGAGACAGCCTCTGAATGAATTAAGAGGCTACCAAACAGAGCCTGAGTCTGAATAATTAAAACTCTAATCTGAATTGGTCAGACATTTGCCTCTGAACGGTTAAGCATTATACTGGCTCTTAATGGTTCAGACCTCTTACTGGTTCAGCACTTAATGTTTCAGACATCTTACTGCTTCAGCACTTAATGTTTCAGACCTCTTACTAGTACAACACTTAACCATTTATATTAATGTAGTTTTTATATACTTTTAGTTTTTTTTCACCTACATTTTAGTTCATAGGTGACTTCTTCGTCAGTGAAAGTTTGTTTTTGTAGTGCTGGTTAAAACGGTTTTAGTCGGGTTAATACGTATATTTTTGTTAACTTTTTAAGGGGCTGTTTGGCAACATCTGAATGGTTAAGTGCTGAATCAGTAATAGATCTGAATCATTAAGTGCTGAACCAGTAAGAAGTCTGAACCATTAAGAGCCTGTATAATGCTTAACCGTTCAGAGGCAAATGTCTGACCAACTTAGATTAGAGGTCTTAACCATTCAAACTCTGTATAAATCTTAACCATTCAGAGGCAAATGTCTGAACCATTCAGACATCTGCTCGTGAAACAGTCTAAACCATTAAGTGCTGAGCAGGTCCATTAAGAGCCTCATTAAGAGGTAAACACACAACCCTAAGTTTTATAAATAACTAACTCGATTATATCTATATATATATATAAACATGATAAATAAGGGCTTATGTGTCATGTTGTGAGGTCTTGGAAAATGAGGTGGCATCACCATAGGCTTCTTGAAATTGGTTTTGGCTCCAAAAACTTCCACCATTTTAATCCTAATAAAGATCGCGGCATCCGAATGGCAAAGATCCGACCCGCCCACCCGAAATATTGGAAACCCTAGCGCCTCCTTCACATTTTCTGCATATCGAAGAGTCTTTGTTCGATTTGATGGTCTGCGATTTGGGTGCCCGGCTTATTCCAAAGGGGGTTGTTTGATTCTTAACATTCAATCTGCTTTCGAAACCTTCTTCAATTCCTCGCTTCGATCTAGGCTTCTTCAGGTTTGTTTGTCCAAGCGACAACACATTTGGTAGAATTATGTATCCTTTGATTTATCAACACTCTATTCTATAATTGATTTGCTTGATTTACGTTATTGTTTTTAGATTTACGTTTTCATCAACAGACACATGACCAATCTGGGTCGATTCTCTTCGATACAGGCTCATTTTTCTGAAACCCTAAATCTCAAAACGCGATTCTCCTTCAATTGTTCTCCGCGAATTCATCATTCAGGTATCTGGATTGTTTTATTGTCTAATCAATCATATACAGTGTTTAATTGAGCAGTTTTTTAGCGTTTTTGATGCTTTTATGGTTTGTTTAGTGATTCAGTGACGTACAGTTGATATTAAACGTCTTATATTTGTGTAAGTTTCGAGGATTATGCTCATCTGAATCGTTTATTTTTGTTTAATTGATTGTATACATTGTTTAATGGATTATTTTTTTAGCGATTTTGATGTTTATGCAGTTTGGAACCAATGAGTTCACTGAACGCGAACGACTAAGCTTTTGGGTGTTCGTATATGAAGCACTTCAAGATATGACCTTATGGTTCTTGCTGTATCATCCTTACTCCCAGTTACAAGCCTTCAAGGATGAGGTAATGTCCAAGACGCTCCTTTTTTCATTTTTTCCATATTGTTTTCTAATTAACATCGTATGGGACTTTCAGGGTTTTGGCAGTGTTAGGAGCCATATTACGTAATCTTGCAAGAGTTCAGGACCGACAAGGGAGCTACCTATCAATTATGATCAACATGCTCTTCCTGTAGATTTAAAACAAAGGATTCCAAAGGTTTTTATAAATTCAAAGGATTCCAAATGTTTTGATAAATTCAATTAACGTTATATAATATATTTAATTATAGACTGAGAATACAATATATGGTGCTAATATATTTTACATGTGCAGCCTACATAGGGGGTAATGCAGACTTAACCCGGTCAAACTTGATGGGTCAAACCAGCCACCTTACAATGTTGCGCAGTTAACTTGCTGCCATTGCACAACTTAATTTTCAATCCCAATTATTAGCAACGGTAATAGTTCAGTTTTAGCCCAACTTGCTTTCCAACAGTGTTGTTTTTTTTTTAGATTTGCGTCAGTTGAAAACAGTGTTTTTTATATCAATTTTATGTGTAAGATATTGTGTGAATGAGTTTGCAGCTATCTAATGAACACATATCAGATTTTCTGTATAAATTTGTAGCATTGGTGGTGGGTGGACAGAAGGTGGTCTAAATTTATCGCCAATTTACAAAATCCCTCATGGTATGATTATAATTATCATTATCATATACTATTAATTGACAAACTTTGTGAATAGTAACTATAATAACTGAATACGTATTTGGGCTTCATTAGGTGTTGAGGGCGGTCAACAGTGGTGTCTATGCGTGCTTTATTGGTTTTCACACGTGTTTTCGCAAGATAATGGAATCGAGTAAATCTGATCAGATATACTCCCAGTTTGATTTTAATCATGTTATACTTGGCCTCTTTCCGACGAAGACAGAAGATATGAGAACCTAGCACAAATTCAACAGCATCAGGCCTGTCATATCGTGTCCCAGATCACTTGCGGTAACAGGGTTATGGATGATCAGATCGGGGAGATTGATGGAGAACTGCACAAAAGGCAGCATTGGCGAGGACAAACCACGTTTGATGAATGAAGAGGCGGTGGTTTCAACCCAGGCTTCATTTAATCATTGGCAAAATTGGCGGTTTCCAGCTTCGCTGAGCTCCACCGAAATCTAATCAGTTCCAACGAGTAAGTGAGTTATGACTATTCTGAGCTCCATTTGTTTTCAATACATGTCCGATTCGTAGCGATTAATGTATGTATGTGGTGTTTTTTTTGCAACCATATGTTTGTTTGCGTGGATGTGTTATCTTCGACCAATTGTTCTTTAATGGATTTGCAAAGCTACTGTTGATTAAAATTTTGTTATTTTATATGGCTGAAATAATGTTGTTGATTTTAATTTTGAAGGTGTTTACTAATATCGTTAGCTAGGTGTGGTAAAAGCTGGAGATTGCAATGGATGAACAAACGCACAACCCAACACATTCCAGATGTCAGATAAATGAAGAGTTGGGTTCTCAGATTATGCAATTTAACAAAGAACCTACAAGTGTTGTCTTGACATCTAGCATCTAGCATTAAGGCATCCCTATAAAAGGAATCAAGATGGAGTGATTGATCAGAGGTAAAGTTGTTTGGCTATTGTTTTTTAAATGAACAAGTACTTCGACTTCGATATGAATATGTTTCTATTTTTTCAGGTTCTTTATGAGAAATTTACTTGAGTAGACAAGAAAATATATGTTAAATATAGCAATTTTATCATGATGGTTGCTGTGAATGAAATATGTTTGATTACATTTCAGTTGTAATCTATGACAAAGTTTCATAATGCTCTAGGAGCTTTGAGTTTTACTTAGACAATAGAGTACAAAGTACATTTGACACAAGGAAACTTGAACGCTTGAATTGACAATTGTTTAGCTACGATAACAAGCTTAGGGAATGATCAGAATGCCCATGGTGAACCACCCATCTAAAGAGGGATTTTTTTAAATTTTGTTATTGTTAATCATCATAATTAAAAAAAAGAGTCTCTTATCTGGGTGGTTGTTACAAGTTTAGGATGTTAGATGATTTTGGATGTACTTTGGCAATGGCGATGATAAAGAGTTGTTGGTGAAGCTCAGGTTAACAAAGGTGATGGTGGTGGTCATATGTGCTCCTGTGACGATTTAAGGTATTATAGTTATTCCCCTCAAGTTTGTTTTCCATTCGTACACTATCAAATAGATTATTGACACTTCATATAATAATGCTCTTGAATTTTGTTAACCTTTTTAATCATTGTGTTTGCTTTGGTTTGTAATTTGAATCCGTTCTTTTGGTTTTGATTTCTCTCAGATGAGACAACTTCGAGCAGAGTTTCACACCGTTTCCAAAGGAGATGCGTAGGGTTTCAGTCTCTTAACATTATTACACGTTTACACACACATGACTAAATGATTTAGTAAGTCTTGAAAGTTTTTTTTAGATCTGGCCGTTTTGATCATATCTGCAACATGTCACAGGTACAATGATTATATTTTGAACTACATAAATGTAACTTTAGTTGTTCATGTTATTTTTTTAATCTTTCACTTCCAAGAAAAACTTGAAATATGTTTTTCCATAAAACTTGTAAATTAGTCAGAATGCAGTATTAAAAGAATTATATATTATTTCGAATTACCACTTTTACCCCTGTGTTGCTACATTACATATTAGCTTTCTTGTATCCTTTTTTTTGCTCTTCTGGAAATCCAAAACACCACTCAAAGAGATGGCTAAAGATGAAGACTTTAAGCTTCTTAAGATCCAAGTTCACCCCCTTTTTATTTATTTTTTAATTAAGAAAAAACTTTTTGATTCTTCACATTCTTGATTTTTAGTTCTTCATGCTTCTATTTATATTAATTTATTTTTTACTTTTTATTTTTTTATCCACAGACATGTACTTTGAGAGTGAACCTGCACTGTGATGGTTGCAAGCAAAAAGTCAAGAAAATTCTTCAGAGAATTGAAGGTAATTTTTTCTCTTTCTTTCTCTAAAAATTGTGTTTAAATGTAATAATGTGATAAATCTAGCAAAATTATGAAATGGGTTTTGATAAATTTCAAAACTTTATGCAAAATGTGGTCTTCTTGTGACATAATGCATGGTTAAACACTTTATTTCATAGCTAAAATTAGTAAATTTAGAGATGTATACTACTTTCTGTGCATAATGTACAATCTTGGTAACATGTTTCATTTAAATTTGGGAACTTTAGCTCTGAAAAAGGATTTAATTACATACAAAGAAGTTTAAAAGTAAGATAGAATATGGAGGTAGTGATAATTCGGCAGAGGATGAAGCTGATAGCATTCTCGAATCTTTAGTAAAACACCATAATAAGTCATTAAAATTGCACGGGAAGAAGAAAAAGGACGCATAATCAGACACTTATTTGGGAAAAAGAAATAAAGTTGGGTTTCATTCCAAAATCTACCCTTAAAAAATGATGTTTAAAATGAACATTTCACAAACAGAAGTAATGCTATGGATGTGTGGTCTAAAAACTGTGTGAAATGTTGGTATACGATCTGAGTCATAGTGGCACTATGCAAAAGGGTTGCTTCTCCCTTTTTTAATAATGGGTTTGGTTCTTAATCAAATGCGGGTACACTTTATGTATCTCATGACGTAGTTCTAAAGATGGCAAAATGTGAGGGGGGGGGGGGGGGTCAAATAACGGGTCAACACACATATATTTGGGCGTTGGTTGAGTTTTTATTTTTGGAAAAATTCTGGATAGTCTATTTAAGTAATTAGAATAAGAATACCGTTTATTGGTTCATTAAGAATATATTTTTAGAAATATCATTACAAGTTTGTTTTTGACATGACTTGATAAATGGTATTGATCAAGAGACTGCTGGTGTAGTAATGGCTAGATTAACCTCATTTAAAATGAGGAGTGATGTTTAGAAATATCATTGTAAGTTTGTGTAGTGTGTCTTTATTTGAATGTTTAATGTATCTATTCTTCAACTTATGGATTCTTATTTAATTCAGGAAACATTTGATGCTGGGAAAGTGGAACTTTTTAAGCTGTTAGCTTTTGTTCGTGAGAAAATACACAAAGGTGATAGTGTATGTTAGTTTCGAATAATCATGTTTTTGGCATAGGGATGTGATTGTAGACCATTAATACTAAATAAAAACTCATAGACTTAGGCATGATTAGTGTATTCTTTTATTGTTACAATCAAGTCAAATAATGTGTTGTCACTTTTAATACTAGAAGTGTCGGCAAAATTTTAAATCCTACATGAAAAAAATGTAGGATGCTTTTGTTGATTTCCAATAAGTATTTAGGGTATCAACGTAAATTTTTCGTTAATTATTTTGTATTTATATTGGTTCATTATTTTTAAACACTTTTATATATTATTTTGCAATTTAAATTTGTTATTTTTGTTATTAGATGCTGCATAATTAGTACAATTTATTTGATACAAGATGTTGGAAGATTTTCGCCAACCACGTTTAGGAAATGGATCAGAAATTGTCGGGTTGGGCTGTCCATTTTCCGTGCTTTATAACTTATTATAAAAACGAATGCAAAAATATTTTTTTTAAAAGTGAATTTAAATTACTTTAGATCTGAAACATACCAAAGTTTGGTAGCATCAAGGTTAAATTTTGATTTATAAGCATTTTCTTTGAGCAAACTCAGATTCAACTCTTGATTGAGCAAACTCAGATTCAACTCTTGAAGAGCCAAACTTTATGTTCAAACCACTAACAAATTCTTCTAGCACACTTCATAAAAACTGCTCGTATGTATTTGTATTTTATTTTGTCCCTTTACTCCATACGAAATCTTTTGTATGGAATGCAAAAAAGAGTTGGGCTTGCTTTCTGGTCCCTTTACTTCCTATGAAATCACATTGTTTGCATATATTATTATATACGATTAACATTGAATGATACTATATATATTACCACAAATTTTATAAAATGGACCACTGTAATAAAATTAATAAAATATAAATATCCTTAAAAATAGAGCGACCCGTGGGTACCACGGGTTATAACCTAGTTATTATATATAAAACTATATTGCTACCGTCATCGTTGAATATTTATAAGTAAAACGACATATAAGGTTTTATGTGTTCTTAGTGTCCATTTGGCAATCTTTAGAACGTTTATCTTCTAGTAGGTTCGTGTTTGTTTGACCAAATTTTGATCACAATTTTGAATTTACACATCCATTCATAATATATCGAAATTTACTACATATGCAATCTGTAAGTCCAACCCATTTTTAATTTAATTTTATTCCCAGTTTTAAATTACGGCTTCATCCTTCGTTTAAAATTACGTTTTTGCCCTCAGTTTAAAATAAAAATATATTTTTGCCTCTAGCTTCAAATTATGCTTTTGCCCTCAGTTCAAAGACTATTTTTTAATTTTATTCCCAGTTTAAAATTACAGCTTCGTCCTCCGTTTAAAATTACGTTTTTGCACCCAATTCAAAATAGAATTATGTTTTTCCCTTAGCTAAAAATTACGATTTTGCCCTCAGCTCAAAATAACGTTTTTGCCCACAGTTCAAAATAAAATTATGTCCCCCTAGCTCAAAATTATGATTTTGCCCTTAGTTTAAAATTATAATGTTGCGCCCAGTTCAAAATATATTTAAGCTTTTGCCCTCTATTCAAAATTATGATTTTGTTCCCATTTCAAAAATTACAATTTTGTTCCCACAGTTGCCTGGCACTTCTCCATTGGTCCAACGAATTTACGATTTTCCCCCGTTTAAATTTACAGTTTTGCCATTTGTTTTGTTTTTTCCCGTCCATCCTAATTACGATTTTCACTCGGTTTCAAATTTATAGGTTTGCCATTGTTTTTGTTTTTTCTGTCAAATTACGATTTTGCCCCCAGTGTAAAATTACAGTCATGCTATCGTTTTAGTTTTTTTTTTTTTTGACAAATCTATGGTAGTGTTTTTTTTAATTGTTGACTTGGTGTAATTTTTATTCGTGTCAGGCGGTTGCGTAACACACGCTCATTTGTCCTAAAAAATTACAATTTTGCCCCACTTAAAAATCATCGTCTTTCCATCGTTTTAATTTTTTTAGCAAAAGTATTGATAGTGTTTTGTTTTAATTGGTTTTCTTGATGTAATGTTTTTTGAAATCGTGTTATAAGTAGTATGTACAAGTAACCAAAACACAGACGTATATGAACGAGAAATATTTGGCTTAGTGCCCCGCAACGCAGGCGGAGCAAAACCTATATACAAAAAGGAGTTGAGGGAATAGTGTCAGGCAGCTTGCCTGACACTTCCCTATTGGACTGTCCATTTTTAATTTAATTTTATTCCCAGCCTAAAGTTACGGTTTCGTCCTTTGTTTAAAATTACGTTTTTGCCCCTAATTCAAAATAAAATTATATTTTTGCCCTGGCTCAAAATTTACGCTTTTGCCCTCGGTTCAAAACCCCATTTCTAATTCTACTCCCAGTTAAAATTTACGGTTTCGCCCTCCGCCTAAAATTACGCTTTTGCCCCCCTTCAAAATAAAAATATGTTTTGGCCCCTAGCTCGAAATTACGATTTTGCCCCCAACTCAAAATTACGTTTTTGCCCACAGTTCAAAATAAAATTATGTTTTCCCCCATAGCTCAAAATTATGATTTTGCCCGCAGTTCAGAATATTTTTACGATTTTGCCCTCTGTTCAAAATTATGATTTTGCTCCCATTTCAAAATTTACGATTTCTCCCCCAGTTAAAAATTATAACCTTGCCATCGTTTTACTTCTTTTTTTTTTTGCAAAACTATAGTACTGTTTTATTTTGCTTGGTTGACTCAATGTAACTTTTATTGTGTTAAACAGTTGTTTAACACTCGCTCATTGGTCCTGACAAATAGGGATGAGCAAAGGGTATAAAATACCGTCCCGATCCCATCCCGATCCCGATCCGTTTTCGGTACCGGAAACGGTATCCACTTTTGTGATTTTTGGGTATCGGTACGGTATCGGTAAAATACCGACTTTTACCCTTAAAATACCGATACCGTCCCGAACCGACGTATTTTGGTACCGGTATCGGTACCAAGTTTACACAAAATTCGGGATCAGTATTGGTCGGGATTGGGACGGTATCGGTATTTGCTCATCCCTATTGACAAATTAGTATTTTACCCCGAGCTCAAAATTACAGACCTGTTATTGTTTTAATTTTTTTTAGCAAAATTATGGTAGTGTTTTCGTTTAATTGGTTGTCTCGATGTATTTTTTTAAGATCGTGTTATAAGTAGTATGTACAAGTAACCTAAATACATGCATACATGTTATGAAACTAAGAATGATTTGATTTAACGCCCTGCAACGCGGGCGGGCATAGGTGTAATTTTTATTCGTTCAGGCATGCCTAGTACATGCTCATTTGTCCTGAAAATTTTCAATTTTGCTGCCAATTTAAAAATTATAGTCTTTCCATCGTTTTAGTTTTTTTTAGTAAAATTATAGTAGTGTTTTTGTTTTAATTTATTGACTCGATGTAATTTTTTTTGAGATCGTGTTATGAATAGTATGTACAAGTAACCGAAACACAGACATAAATGTTATGAGAGAAATATTCGGATTATTGCCCCGCAACGCAGGCGGGGCAAAAACTAGTTGTTATATATGTTGATCTTACCGTGAATAGTTTTTCTCCATTATAAATCTTTTAAAATAACTTATCAAATCTATACACAGTTCTTTATAGCTACATTAATGGTTAGGGCCGTCTCCGAAAATCTTCGAAAATATTTAGGCCCTGTACGAAGATAAAATACGGCCCCTAACATATAAACTTCTTAAAAAGAATATACAAAAAAGTTTTAAATATATGAAATGAATTAAAAATTTGTGGAATCACCCGCATGTTGCGGCGGACTGCTTTTTTACATGGAAACTTAGATAAAAAGCACATCACACACGCATTTGAACAACGAAACGTAGAAAGAAAAACACGTCGTAAGGATAAATTAAGAAAATATGGAATAGTTACGTTGTAACTTTAAAAATCGTTATTTATGATCATGTAAAATTATCGTAACCTATCCAAATTTATTTATAAAATACACAGAGTTGAAAGAGAAAAAAAAAACACAAAATAAGACTTTTTCATAAAAATGGAACACACAAAACTAATTGTAGATTGAATAATATTTTAAGAAATTAACATAAATAAACATTTTTAAACTAGATTTGAGAAATAACTACGATTCCAATTTTGATTTAATGTAACACAAAATTAGTCAATTAATGTCATTTGCATTAAATGTATAGGTAACAAACATAAAAAAAAAATCAACTAAAAATGAAGCTATCAAGATTAGAACCCAATACCTATTTGCTAATAAAGTGAAATGAGACCTACCAGACCATGAGTCTCATCTTGTCATTTTCCAATTCAATACTTATATATTCTAAGTGCTACAGCGTAACTTTATTAAAAAATAAAATTGGGCCCCCGGAGGGTTTGGGAGCTGAGCCGTCGCCCACCCGGCACCCCTCCGGGACGCCCCTGCTAGACATAAATAAACCTTGTCGATTTTAACCAAAGAACAGAAAAACGTTAAAAGCCTTTGCAATTTTGTCACCTTCATGCGTCCTTGGAACGTCCTCACAGCCTCGGAAGCGTCCACCTTTCATGTTGAAGCGTCCGTTTTCTTTCAAGCGACACGTGTCCGATGTTGAAGCGTCCGCCTCAGTTTGCTAACGCGTCCATGAAGCTTCGGAAGCGTCGGCCAAAAACGCAACTTATAACTTGTGCAAATACAGAATGATCAAAATTTTTTTATAACTTATATACATTATAACATGGGATCCCTTATAACATACATGTTAACTTAGTCAAAATTTAACGATATAAAAATGTTATTTTTTAGTTATTTTTTTAACTTATAAACATGTTAACGGAGTCAAAAAAAATTATATTAAACACTATTAAACATTAAACATAACATAATAAAAATAAAAACTAAAATAACAACACATAATATTCTAAAACCATATCCTAATAGCCTCCCACTCCGAGACATGTTTGAAGTCATGTCCCTCTTCATGACGGTAGTTGATGAGGGCCACGTCCTTCTGATCGTCCTCACCAAGGTCCAGCATTTCTGTCTCCACTTTCTTGAAATATCGATCAAACCTCTCACATTCCAACCGCAGGACACGGAACCTGGAGGATAATGCGTCAACGGTCCAGTCCGGACCACGTAGTTGCGCGAAAATCTGTTGAACACGAACCCGGAGCCCACCATGTCCTCGTCGTGGAGGATCGGTCATGGCCTCCTCCCATGCTTCGCACAGAGCAATATCTTCAACATCAGTCCAGGAGTTGGCCATTTTCGGGTCGTTGACGGTGTCGGAGTTATAGTCAAATGGTTGAGAAATGTTTGCAAACTTTGAAAACGGCAGGTGGTGATATGTGATAAGTGAACGGGTTGAGGGGTTATATAGTGGGGTAAATGTGTGCAACGGTTAAAAAGTTAAACGGGCTTTTGAGTTTCCCTTTTTTCTTTTCTTTTTTCGTTAATTATTTAAGCCTCGGGAAGCATCGGCCAAGCCTCATGGGAGCGTCGGTCAAGCCTCGGGAAGCGTCGGCCAAGCCTCGGAAACGTACACAAGGACGCATAAAAAAAGTTTATGGTTATGATGCGTCGGTGACTGACGCATTTTGGTAACGGAAACGGACGCTTCAACATGTCGGACACGTGTCGGCTTGAAAGGAAACGGACGCTTCAACATGATAGGCGGACGCTTCCGAGGCTGTGGGGACGTTCCAAGGACGTAGGAAGGTGACAAAATTGTAAAGACACTTTGTCAACCAACATTTTGGTAATTTTCCCTTTCGGATATGGGAATTGGCCTTCGTTAGTCAACGGGAATAAGCAAGTTGCAAGAAAGCTAAGAATTATTTTATGTCACTCAATTACTAAATAAATCAAAATGATGTAACTTTATATTACAAAAAGAACTTCAATAATAAATTTAATATAATGGCGTGTATGAAAGATAATAAAAATTAAGTAAATATAACGCTAATTATCGCAAAATGTTGCAAGGGAAAAATATATAATTTTTTTTGTAGTTTCACGACACATACACAATCATAAGATATATAAAATCCATAATGATATAGTTCTTATAAAAAAGATAGATGTTTGTTAACATGTTTTTGTACACATCTGATTTCATGGAAACAAGAGTGTGGTACACTCATCGGAGGTTTAATATTTTAATAGTAGCATGTTTGTTATAAACTTTTAAACACATATGTTCTTTTAAACTTTCCTTGGCTACGGACCGTTGTTAGATGAGAGAAGATGACATCATCGCGTAGAAGTCCATGGCTTTCCTTCGGGAGAGATACCCCAACGTGTCAAACCTACAGGGATGGGTTCCTCGTAGCCATATTGGCTAGCCAAGTTACGACTTTGAAGAGGGGGTGGGAATGGAGGGGTTGGGTGGCCGGGTGGGATAGGGAAAACGTGACACGAAGGGATCCTTAACCTATTTTCATTATGGATGCTCTTACAACATAATATTCTAAACATAGGGAATGCTATTTTGTTTTCTATCGATTCTAGATATATGTATTAAATACCTAATGTTTGGATTAGTATCAATACATATATCTAGGGGTGTTCGGAAAAAACTGTAAATCGAACTGTAACCGTAACCGAATAAACTGATCCGAATAACGAATTCGGTTTTTGGTTTGGTTTCTAACCGAAACCGAATTGTGAATATAGTTTTTGGTTCGGTTTTTGGAACCACGTTTTTTTATTTGGTTTATTCGGTTTATTTGGATAACCGAATAAAACGTCAGTTTAATTAATTATCAAATAAAAATAATATTGTTTAATAAACTATATAAAGCTTATTAACCCAAAATACTAAATCTAATATCTAGGTATATGTATCCCCATGTAGGGTTGTTCAAATTGCTCGACGCTCGCTCGAAAGATGCTCGGAATTTGCTCGTTCGATACAGCTCGATTGAAAAAATGCTCGATTCGAATTGGTTCGGTTTGTAAACGAATCAAGCACGAGCAAAGGTCCGCTCAGTTGGCTCGATTTATTTTTTAATATATATATATATATATAATAGAGCTCATTTAAGTATTTAGAATTGAAATCCAATACCAATAGTCCATTGTCCAATACTTAAATGTCCATTTGAGTAATTGAGTTAAAATTTCAAATACTCAAGTTTCATCCCGCGATTCGATTCAGAAGTACCAGACCCTAATCAAAAACCCCCATTGGCCATCGTTATTCGATTTCTCCATCGCCACTCATCAAGATTCTAGCTCGCCAGGGTTTTGTTTCAATAGGTTCATTCAATTTCAAACTTCTGATATAACAAGGGTGTGTTTCAATCGGTCGATGATTTATCTTCCCACTTAGTTAATCTCAATAGAACTAGTTGAGTGTTTTTGTATTCCTTGTTATTTGTTAAATTTTTACTTGTGTTCTATTGGATGAAACATAAGGGACGAAAACTACACATTATTCTATTAAGTAGCACTCCCATCGTCATTTCCTTGTTTGTTCTACGACGCTCGATACTCGCTTGACGCTCGTTGGAAAAATGCTCGGATCGAAATACACTCGCTCGACTTTGGCTCGGTTGAAAAAACGTTCGGTTCGATTCGGATCGGTTTATAAACGAACCGAGCACGAGCAAAGGTCTGATCGGTTCGGTTCGGCTTGTGAACAGCCCTATCCCCATGTTTTGAAGATTATTTCTATTTTGTGCTGAATTAATTACATAGATGGACCCTATGGTTTATAGCTGGTTTCACCTTCGAGTACTAACTTTTTTTTAACATGTTTAGCTTTTATGGTTTCAATTCTGTAACACATTTGGGTACTAACACCAAAATTAGTTAACTAATGACTAAAATACACTTCCATTTTTTTTAATTTTATCAATGTAACACATTTGGGTACTAACATTTGATTTTATTTAAGTTTAAATCAATTTTACAAAATCTATTTTTTTTTATTTTCATCTTTTTAATATATATATTAATTAACATAGAATCTATTTTTTTTTTTTTTTTTCATATTTTTATTAAATTTCTTACTTAACATAAAATCTACTAGTTATACCAGTATTTTTTTGAATAGTTTTTTTAAATAAAATCTACTAGCTATATAGTTTTATGTAAATTAAATATCTTACTCGTTTAAAATAATTTAAACCTTACTCGTTTTCAATTTTGGATAGATATGATACATAATAATAAATATCTTTCATATAAATAAAAAATAGACACGTATAAAGCTATTAGTTTTAAATAATGCAAACCTTACTCGTTTTCAAATTCAACTAACATGTATCGAGTAAACTTTTCAACCGTGCATTTAATTTTTTAGAACGGATTTATGGATATAATTAGTTTTATATTAATATGTATTTTATATCTCAGTGATCAATATAATAAATATAGAAACTGTATAAATTCTAAAATAGTAAAATTTAAATGAACAAAAAAAAAAACGAATTAAAAAAAGCTTAATTTTTTACATGAAAGATATTTATTATTATCTATCATATCTATCGAAAATTGAAAACGAGTAAGGTTTACATTATTTAAAACGAGTAAGATATTTAATTTACATAAAACTATGTAGCTAGTAGATTTTATTTAAAAAATCTATTTAAAAAATACTGGTGTAACTAGTAGATTTTATGTTAAATAAGAAATTTAATAAAAATTGAAAATAAAAAAATAAATAGATTTTATGTTAATTAAGAGATATAATAAAAAGATGAAAATAAAAAAAATAAATAGATTTTATAAAATTGATTTTAACTTAAATAAAAGAGTTAATTACTGTTTTCGTCCCTGTGGTTTGTCAAAAATCACTATTTCAGTCCATTAGTTTAAAAATTGCGATTTCAGTCCCTGTGGTTTCATTTTCGTAACCATTTCAGTCCCTGTGGTTTCACTTTCGCAACCATTTCAATCCATTTATTCTGTTAGTACAGGATCTGAAATGGTTATAAAAGTAAAACTACGGGGACTTAAATCACAATTTTTAAATTAATGGACTGAAATAATAATTTTTGATAAACCACAGGGACGAAAACAATAATTAACTCTAAATAAAATTAAGTGTTAGTATCCAAAGGTGTTACATTGATAAAATTAAAAAAATGGAAGGGTATTTTTGTTATTAATTAACTAATTTTGGTGTTAGTACCCAAAGATGTTACAAAATTGAAACTATAAAACATAAACTTGTTAAAAAAAGTTAGTACACAAAGGTGAAACTAGCTATAAACCATAGGGTCCATCTGTGTAATTAACTCTTTTGTGCCATTAAACTTGTTGACTATTTATAGTTCTATGTTTTGAAGTTTTAACTTTGTGGTTGTGTGTACGACTATTTTATGGATATGTTTGTTTTATTTTGCTATGTCTTTTATTTATATATTATTAGGTTTAAATTAGTTGCTGGTTTGATGTTCGAAAGTTAGAACACAAACATAAATACAAATTAGGAAAAAAAGTACTTAGGTTCAATTTGGTTAAATTTGGTTTCTAACCAAAACCAAACCGAATTTGTTTTTGTTTGGTTTGGTTCGGTTTGCATATTTCTAGTTTGGTTTGGTTTGGGGTATAAAATTTTGAAAACCGAACCCGAACAAACCAAATAAACCATAAATCAAACCGATAAACACCCCTACATATATCCTTATCAAATTGTTATTTTCATATGAATTAATGTTATTGGAAATAGTTTGATTTCTTTGAACACTGTATTAAAGGAAAAACTTATGACAAACTAAATTGTAAGAAACCAATTGAAGACTTAAATAGCATATCACAAACTTCTTATCTTTTATAGGTTATTTAATTAACATAATCGTCTTTTAATGGTATTAAATTGTGTTAAAAACTTGAGTCAATTCCAAATGTTTATATTGCAATTATGTTACATAAATCATGAAGAAAAAAAATCAATGAGAAAACTACATTTTTAAACTATTAAAAAGATCTCCCATATCATAAGATATATCGTCCCCACTTTATCATCGACCGAAGACTGTTGTTGCGGACCAACACTGTTGTCACCTTCTATTCATGGTCCAGTATTCGTCTCTTAAATCCGTTAACGATAACCCCTCTTTAATACCTAAATATCTCTAATGTGAAAGAAATCTCTTAGTCTTTTAAAAAAAAACATATAATAACGAAATTCATTTGTTTTATTCTGCAAACACAAAGAACTAATTTCGTCAACCTCTAATACAATTTCATAATTAATTTCCTCAAATATCTAACAAGATTTTATCAAGTTATAATTTGATTTTGTGGTGGGACAAATGTTCGATCCTTTATGTCTAAACCCCACCATTCCCCCACTAAACCCCACGACCCTAAAAGTGGGGTCCACTTTCCCTCTAACCAAAGTCAAAAAAATGATTTATGTAAATCTTTTTTATATCTTCCAACAATTCACATGTTAACATGCTCTCCACTAATCATCAACAACCATTATATCATCAAGCCATTATATATCTACATATCATCAACCATATCATCAAGAACACACACACACTAGTGTGTGAAAACCATGAATGTTTGTCATCCTCCTTTGGGCCCCACACATCTAATCTCCTAATTCTGTCCTATCTCTCTCTCTCTCTCTCTCTCCTCCACAAACAAAAAGACCCACCCCTTCTTTCCAAATTCCTTTTGATAACACACCACTGTGTGTTTTGTGTGTGTGTGTGTTGTTAACTTGTTGGTCAGTTTTTCACTTTTCAAGATTTCAAGAAGACCCTTTTGCCAAATCCCCAAACAAACAAATACCCTTTTTCCAAAATCAAATTTTGATAAAGAATCCGAAAAAATATGACCCATTTGGAGTTCTTGAAGAAGTTCAAGAAACTGAAGCCATCTGAACTGAGTTGTGTGTTTGTCAGTTTTTGTTTCATTTTGTGTCTGTTTTTCTTGGACTACCGGTCCGTGGGTTCAGGGTTCAGGACTCGTGGGCACCGTGGGTTGGGTGTGTGGTTCGGGTTCAGTGGGTCTAGTCATCCGGGTCATGACCTGTTTGGGTTTCTTGAAATGGGTCCGGGTCAAAAGTGTGACATATTTGATGGTAGTTGGGTGTGGGATGAGAGTTATCCACTTTATGAATCTAAAGATTGTTTGTTGTTAGATGATGGTTTTAGATGTTCTGAAAATGGAAGACTTGATCAGTTTTATACCAAGTGGAGATGGCAACCTAAAGATTGTAACTTGCCCAGGTTCTAATCTCTGTTTCTCTCTCTATAGATACATACACATATGTATAAAACATGGTGTGTGTTTTTGTGTGAAAATTGAAATGGGTTTTGTTTGATTTGAATTATGATTAGTGGGAACATGTTTGCCACTTTTGGGGCTTTGGTCACATGTGTTCCAAAGGGTTTTTGTTAGGACATGAGTTTTTGGATTATTGCAATTTGAAATTTTAGTATAAGACATGTTGATTTTACATTTGGTTGAATAATGAGACTTATATTAGTCAAAATTTAAATGCGAGAATTAGGGGTGTTTAGAACTTGGATATGCTTTTTAAAAGAATTTATGTAATTTAAAGATTAATATAAAAAATGTATGGTTTACACACATGGGTAGTTTGGTAATTCTACATTTATTTATGTGAATTGTGAGTTTTATTTCATAATTTTGAGTTATTAAGTCTAAATAGTTGGGAAGTAAGATTCAAATTGTGAGAATTATGGGCGTTTGGATATATGCTATTTAAAAGATATTGTTTGTTTATTTATTTATTTATTTTATTTTTTTGTAATTTAAGGATCTAATACAGTCAATTGTATGGTTTAAAACGCATGGGTAGTTAGGTAATTTTACATTTATTATATAAATTAGGCAAATTGGATTTAAATAATCCTAACTTTCTCAATTTGGCCGATAATAATATCAACTCAGTTATTTGTCGATAATAATCCGAACTGATCCACTTTTGGCCAATAATAGTCTGCATTAAAAATAGCTTAACGGAGTTGAGTTTTTTTCGAATTACAAACCGATGTTTTAGGGTTTTTGATTAGAACGAGGATACGAGTTGATTGATGTAAAATTTACCTGGAAATAATGCCCAAACGACGAAAACGGTGCTTCAATTCGGGTGTTTAAACTTCCAATTAACAAAAATCAAGCCGTTTGGAGGCACCGTTTCGAGGTAAGTTCTACATAAATCGACTCGTATCCTCGTTCTGATCAAAATCTCTAAAACATCGGTTTGTAATTTGGAAAAAAACTTAACTCCGTTAAGCTATTTTTAACGGTGGACTATTATCGGCCAAACGTGGACCAGTTTGGATTATTATCGGCAAATAACTAAGTTGGGATTATTATCCGCCAAATTGAGAAAGTTGGGATTATTTAAATCTAATTTGCCTATGAATTTTGTTTCACAATTTTGAATTATTGATTTTAAAACTTAGAAAATAAGATTCAAAATAATAAAAAACTAATTATTGTAAAATGCAGATTTGATGCAAAAACTATGCTAGAAAGACTGAGAAACAGAAGATTAGCATTTGTTGGTGATTCAATTGGAAGAAACCAATGGGAATCCCTTTTGTGTTTGTTATCAACTGCTGTAACAAACAAATCTTCAATATATGAAGTTAATGGAAGACCGATAACTAAACATACCGGTTTCTTGGTGTTTAAATTCGCTGAGTTTAACTGCACGATCGAGTATTACCGGGCCCCATACCTGGTCCTGCAGAGTCGGCCGCCAGCTGGCTCACCAAAACAAGTGAGGACCACTTTGAAACTCGATAAAATGGATTGGGGCTCTGTGAAATGGAAAGGCGCGGATGTTATCGTGTTCAATAGCGGGCATTGGTGGAATTCTGAAAAAACGATACGCGAGTAAGTGTTACTGAATGAAAGTTGAAACTTTTGGCCTGTTTGGGTGACGAGTCAAAACAAGTTTTGAGTTAAAATGGGCGGGGTTGGATTGTGTTGACCCGTAAAAATATTTTCTGTCCATTACTCGAATCCTATATATGAACCGTTTCAACCCGTTTGGCATGTTTCTCTTTTAGTGGATGGGTCGAAATTGCCACCCCCACCTTTTGTAGTAACAATCATAGTTGTCAATAAGGAATAGCGGTAAATGGTGACAAGCTACCTATATGCTACGTAGTGATAGTGACGAAAAAGCGCCTGCTATTTCATGTTTAGCGATAAAAGTAGTAGAAAATTTAAGAAATGTTTTACATTCACACCACCAAAATAAATGAACGTTCACACCACCAAAATAGCTAAAATACGCCATCACTAATCATATTTATCAAATGATGGGCATCGCTTTATATTTATTAAAAAAATACACAGAATTGTCGCTAAATACCCTATAGCGCCATATGGGCGCATTGCTACGTAGCGTGCTATAGCCGCTATTGACCACTATGGTAACAATGTCAGAACATGTTCAAAATTGTTTCTTTCAATTGTTTGATCTGATATTGTGGTTCTTGTGTTTTAGGGGCTGTTACTTTCAAGAATCAGAAGATGTGAAAATGAATATGAGCATCGAAACTGCATACCAAAAATCAGTCGATACAGTTTTGAATTGGATAAGTAAAGAAATAGATACAAATAAGACACAAGTTTTTTTCCGAAGCTTTTCTCCTGTGCATTTCAGGTCCGCGTTCATCTTTTATATCTTGAATGTGAACGGTCTTGTGTGTGTGTGTGGGGGGGGGGGGGGGGGGGGGGTAACGGGTCAGGTAGGGTTGACCCAAATCACATTTCATCCAAAAATTCACTAGTATGGATGTGACCCGTGTGACGCATATGAACAGTTGAACACAGATTGTAGTGTTTCAATAATAATCTCATTTTTTAAATACATAAATTTGTTAGGAGGTTTTTGCCTTAAAAATACACTTTGGGCAACTTTCGTGTCACATCAACCCATTTGACCCGTTAGAAATAAAAAATAACTCAGCCCGCGTTTAGTTTAAAGTTCTACATTTATAATAAATAATTATTGTCAAATACGTATACGAAAATTGTATCATTTCACTAATGATCCATTTTTAAATTCGCCTTTTGTTTGAAAAATTATATTTTGTAATGAATAATTAGTGTGTGAAATATGAATGTAAAAATCATAATATTTCAGTAATAGAATGTGTGAAATATGAATGTAAAAATTGTATTATCTTCAATAGCAGAATAAGTGATGTAGAAGGTTTAAGCAATTATATCACATCTTGGGCTACTTTCAACTGGATAAACCCGCCATTAGAGATTAAAGTAAACCCATATCGACCCGTTCATAAGTAAATGGGTTATGGGTCTATGTTACCACCTCTATAAATCTTTAGTTAATATCGTTTTGTGTGTTTTTAGGGGCGGTGATTGGAAATCTGGTGGTAGCTGCCACCTCGAGACGCTGCCAGACTTAAGTTCATCACCAGTTTCACCGAGCACAATGTTTTTCCCGAACATAGTTGGCTCGGTGGTATCCAAACACAATAACGGGTCATCATCACAAACAACATTGGACATATTAAACGTGACATACATGTCATCAAAGCGAAAAGATGGTCATGCATCTGTATATTATTTGGGCCCGAAAGATGGTGGGCCCGCACCTTTACGCAGGCAAGACTGCAGCCATTGGTGCTTACCTGGCGTCCCAGATTCTTGGAACGAGCTTCTGTATGCAGTCTTTCTTAAACGTGAATATTCCGTTGCTGGGAATTATACAGCCGATAGTCCACAGCCAATGTGATCTACGGTAACGAAAGGCGGGGCGATGAAAGCGGACAATGGATAGTTTAAGATCTTGGTGAGGTGGGTTTATCAGTGGCGGCAGATGGCGGTCTTAAAGATTGTGGTGGTCGTTGAAAGCGGCATAATTGTGATGGGAATTCAGTGCCAATTGCATTGATGAGAAAGAGCATTTGATTTGTAAAGATTTAGGGGAGTTTTTACATGTAGAGTTGGGGTGGTTGGGTATAGAAAGCATTGATTCATTCATCTTTGAATTGAATAGAAAAGAAATACATATTTTGGTGTTATAATTGGAGTAATTTGTAAATGTAAGGACTGATTTGCAATTTCTTGGCTTATTACTGTAAAGTTACAACTTGAATTAAACAAAATATAAGTTACACATTGGCAAATGTAGAGGTTTGCGGCATAACCAGGTGTTTTTGCTGTTACCCACCTAAGCTTAGATATTTAGATGTAAATTAACCAAAACGACGTGGTTTTAAAGAGTTTCGAATCAAAGCTCAGGTGCGTTACAAGCTCTAAGAGTTTGGAATTTCGAATTAAAGCTTAGGTGCCTTATAACATCATAATCACTATCCCCATACATGTGTGTATACATATGCATGTACATGTATATGTGTACAACATCATGATCACTAGCCCCATACATGTGTATACATATGCATGTATATGTATATGTGTGTGTATATATTACACATCCATACTACCCATTTTGAATTGATAACCAACAAGTGCTGCAACTTCTTTAGCCAATTCTTCAACTTTATCAACAATCTCCATTAGCAGAAACAAGAAGTTTGCTATAGCAAGATCGTCAAGATTTTCAATTTCTTGCAGCTCTGAATTAGAAACTTGCATCAATGTTAGCTTCATGGTTTGCAACTCTGGACCGATAAGGATTTTTGCGTGGTTTCTATTGGTTTTCATGACGTTTTCTCCTAGTTCACGCAACATAAGTCCAAGCGACAACCCAACATTTTTGTATGGATCTTTGATAGCTTTGAGCATCATTGTTGAGGGCTGCATACACACAAATTAGCTCAATAAGTTAACGGTTCGAATATGAACTTGAGATAAATTACGCTTTTAACCTTGGTTATACCTGTAGTCGCGAGCTAAGACATCCTTGAAGCGACAAAGTTAGAGAAGCAAGCTCCCTAAGCAGCTCCGCTATCTGTTCATGTTTTCTCCAAGGACTGCAAAAACCATAATTTACGCACCACGGTTCCCACCTTGCAAAATTTGCCTGCAAAATTATATGGATTTTGATTATTTTCGCATGTTAAATTTGAAGTATGAACTGAGAGATATTACCAGTGCCTCATCACTTGACTTTGAGTGCAACACTGACTTGCAATTACTTATGTGAATGATTGGTTGACTTTTCTTTTGACCGGCTACGGTGAAGTATGATTCCATGCATTCTAGATCTGGTGATATGGGCGGGCTTGGCGGTTATGTAACAGGCCAAAACAGGTTTGGGTCAAAATAGTTGACTTTTACGGGTCAAAAGAGTTTGGGTTGATATAAAATGTTTTACGAGATTTTATGCTTAAAAATACACTTTTTGACCCGTTTGATCCCATTCTTTATAAAACAGGTAATTTATCTGTTGACTTGTTAGACATAAACCCGAATGGACTCATTCATAAGCAAATGGGTCAAAATTACCACCTTCAATGCAAGAAGCTAGCTCGTTAAATTTTAAGGAGGTCAAGTGATGAAATTCGTTGCTAGCCCACATGGGGAAAACTAATAAAGCGACGCATATGGAGACTATAAAACCCATGCCAACTGCTGAAAGCCGTTTACGAGCTAATTCCACGAACTTATGGGCCCGAAAACTTGAAGCCGTTACCAGGTTGAAGTAGAGGTGTACAAAAAAACTGATTACGCAACTGAAACCGAAAAAAAAACCGAAACCGGTTGTTGGAAAAAACCGGTTTTTTTGTAACCGGTTCGGTTACTAACCGGTTGAACCGGTTATAAAACGGTTATAGGTTGTTAGTTGGATATCGGTTTTAAAACCGATTATATAAAAAACCGGTTTTAAAACTGGTTATATGTAAAAACCGGTTATAAAAACTGGTTAAAAACCGGTTAAAACCGGTTAACCGAAAACGGATCAATAAAAACCGGTTATAAAAACCGGTTAAAACCGGTTTATGTCGCTGATGTGCAGAAAACGGTCATATGACCGTTGGGACTAGAAAGTGGCCGTTTTTTTTGTTTTTTTTTGTCAAAAATTCATCTCCAATTACTATAAAAGGGTGTTGGGTGTTTTGGTTCAATCACACCATTCTCTAATCTCCTAAATCTCAAAAAAACGCTCACTTTTCTTATTCGATAATTGTGAAAAAAAACATGGCAAGCTCTAGTGCTCATGATTCGGTCAATGTTGGCGAGTCTACAACCGACACGGTTGTTCGTGTTCTTGCAACGAAGCGCAACCCGGAAGTTTGGAACCATTTCGATTTGTGCGAGATGGCGAGCGGACCGAAAAAAGCGCGTTGTCATCATTGTAATAGTTTTTACGCCGTTGGGGCAAACACCACCTTGAAACAACACATCGAAAAACCGTTTTGTAGGGCGTTGAAACAACAAACCGCTAGTGGTCAAGCTTCCATGGCAAGCGACGCTACTTTGTTCGCCTACAATTTCGATATGGCAAGGGAGGAAATGGCGAAGTTTGTAATCCAAGAAAGTTTGCCGTTCAACCATTTCGACAACCAACGCTACACCAAAATGGTTCAAAGAACTCTCCAACCGCGATACACTCATGTAAGTCGCGCTACTCTTAGGAGGGATTGTTTAAAAATGTGGAAAAAAGCTAAACTTGAATTAATTTGTTATTTTGAAAAATTAGAAACCGGTGTTAACTTGACTAGCGACGTTTGGTCCGCACCGCACGGTTCACCCGACTCGTATATTTGTGTCACCGCCCATTGGATTGAACCGGCGACGTGGCAAATGATGAAACGCACCATTTTGTTTAAACTTTTTGATTACCCTCACACCGGTGAAGCTATATATAAAGCTATCGACAAATGTATTAAAACATACAAATTGGAAACAAAGATTTTTTCGATAGCTTTTGATAACGCCTCAAACAACACGCTTTCGGTCACGCATTTAAGGTTAAAGTACACTCCGATTTGTGAGGGTATTTTTTTCCATAGTCGATGTGTGGCACACATCATAAATTTGGCCGTTCAAGACGGTTTAAAGGTTATTGAACGACAAAAAGAATCTTTCAAACAAATGTTACGTCATATATATAGTCATACGCAAAGGCATTCAAAATATATTAAAATGTGTAAGGAAGCGGGTCGAGTATGCTACGGACCCAATTGGGACGTCGCTCATCGATGGAACTCGACTTGCACCATGTTTGAAAAAGCTATTTTGCAAAAAGAAAGTTTAATAGAATTTCATAGCCTTTTGGCGAGTCGTGGAAAGGTTTCGTCTTACCACCAATCGAATTGGGGGCTTATTGAAACGGTTACACAAGTGCTTCAAGTTTTCAAAACATCAACAAAGACTTTATCGGGGGTTTACTATCCAACTAGTTCATTGGTACTTCACAATTTGTTTAAAATGTGTAGAAAATTAAACGAGTTGTCGGGGAGAGGTAGACCATATTGTGATATGGTAGATACGATGAAGGAAAAACTAAGAAAATATTTTAAAGAACTACCCGCGGTTTTCACTTGTGCCGCCGCTTTAAACCCTTGCTTTAATATTTTTGGAGCTGGTTCTTTGATTGAAAAAATTTCAAACGAGTTGAATTTAAACACCGTAGAAGAACCAAACTTTGGCGAAGCCGCAAAAACACGTTTTAATGAACAACTTTCAAAAATGTTTGATGTTTATGTAACAAAATATGGGCATATCTCGTCACACATTCACGAGTCAATGAGAAATGCCGCTTTCGGCGAAGGTTCATCAAATATGGAAGATGACGATTTGTATGTTTACAACTATTTGTATGATGAATCGAGTCAAATGCAACGTGGTAACACTAGTAGTAGCGAACTCGGTCGATATGGTGGGTCGAACTTTCTACGAACAATGACTTCACAAGACTTTAAAAATTTTGATTTGTTGGGTTGGTGGAAAAGTAAGGAAGAACAATTTCCGATCTTAGCCACAATGGCCCGAGATTTACTAACGGTCCAAGCTTCCACGGTAGCTTCGGAAAGTGCTTTTTCTATAAGTGGTAGGGTGATTTCGATACGGAGGACTCGACTAACACCAAAGGCGGTTGAGATGTCGATTTGCTTGAAAGACTACTTGGATGCGGCGGAGAGATGTCAACACATACGCTCACTCGAGGGTGAATTAGATTACGAAGCCGAAGTGTACGAAGACGAGGTTCGAAACGAAATGACAACCCCAATGACCGAAGAAGAAGCCGAACTAGATGAATTACTCCGCAATAGTTCGAGTTCGGGTTCGGCCGAAGAAGATTAGACGCGGTTCAAGATATATTACTATTCTCGTCCCACTAAAAAAATATATATACTAGTGTGGACCTTCGTGCGGATTAATATTTGAAGTTTATGTATGAAGTTTATGTATTTTCGTTGTTACGCTTTAGCGTTCGTACCGTTCTTATTTCCTTATGTTATGTTTCCGTTTGTTCGTAGACTTAATGATATTATGTTTTGACTTTTTACAATTTGTATTTTATGTTTTTTTAAAAAAACTGCTGTTTTTTTAAAAAACAGGCTAAAAAACAGCAAAATAGCATCAAAAACAGCATTCTGTGACATTTCCTGCAGACCGGTTTTTTTACCGGTTTTTTTAACCGGTTATAGTAAACCGGTTATAAAATCAGTTAATTTAATCAGTTCGGAAACCGGTTATTATACAAACCGGTTATAAAACCGGTTATAACCGGTTGTACCAGTTATTAATTTTCGGTTGCTGAAACCGGTTAAAACCGGTTACGGTTAAACAAAAAACCGGTTTTCAATTGATCCAAAAAAACCGGTTCGGTTAAAAAACCGAAACCGGTTTCTCAAATTAACCGATTTGTACATCTCTAGGTTGAAGCTAAGAATAAATATTGCAACTCCATAATCATATCTCTTGTTAATACTTGGAATAAAACGACAATAAGTTGCCAAAGCACCTATGCATGATACAATATTTTTCATTAATGTGCTTGCTATCCAAGACAAATTTGTTTATATAAAAAGAGGTAAATGTTTACTTAAAGGGAAAGAAGTTTTAGTTTTGGATTAAGCCAAGTTATACAAGCACATCTCCATATGCAAATAACATTTGTTGTCCTTAGACCCTACCTTAGCTTTGCTACTGGTGAGATTTACTGAGTATGATGATGATGATGACGACGACTTACCAAAAATAAATATTAAAAGGCCAATAACTAGTGTGTTTCCGTTCTTTCCAAACTCGTTTGCCAAAATTGATGCTAGACACCCGAGTCCGCCTCCAACTATAGTTCCAAAGCCTCGAAGTAAGCCTTTGCTTAATGTGGCACCTAGGATGTGTATTAATCTAAATAACATGAATTGGCACTTCTATAAGGGGAAAAATAGTGATAGGTACCATTTGGTATGGGTTAAAACAGGTCGGATTGTGTTAAACTCGAACACTTTTTGTCAATATATATTTTTTTAAATAGTTAACATGTTAAATACGATCACATAAACTACCTTATGGGTATAATGTTTACTAGGTTAAAACACCGTGTATTTCATGGGTTGCATAAATGTAATTTTATATAATAAATAATACAAAAAATATATCTTTAAAAAACTCGTATATTGCACGTATTGAATAAAATATAATGACATATATTAACACATACAATCGTCAAGTTTATTTTTTAAAAATGAACTTTGATGTACTATTTACTTATTATAACATTTTAATTTGTTTTTTTTTATTTTACATAAATGTAATTTTATATAACAAATAATAAAAAAAACATCTTTTAAAAAAACTCGTATATTGCACGAGTTGAATAAAATATAATATCATATATTAACACTATATAGTCCTCAAGATTTATCTTTTAAAAATGAACATTGAATCTACTCATAATAAAAACAAACGTTTATTCTTATCTAAATTTTTGCTTAAAATTATTTATTGGAAAAACAAATATTTATTCTTATCTAATTTTTTGTTTAAAATTATTATTATTATTTAATATGATTATAATAAAAACAAACGTTTATCCTTATCTAAATTTTTCTTTAAAATTTTATATAAAAAAAATATTTATTCTTATCTGATTTTTTGTTTAAAATTATTATTATTATTATTATTATTATTATTATTTAATATGAAAGATAAATAAGAAAATAAGATAAAAATGCACCAGGAATTGACACGTGTCAAAAAAAGTTTTTCATTTATTAGTATAGAAAGATGTGAACAAAAGAAACTTTTGAAAACTGTGGACCTCTTAGCTTTTAAGTCATTTTCTACCCGTGTTACACGTGTTAAATACAAATCATAACCCTAACTGACTCATTTTTATGTAAACGCTCAAAAAAGGTTTTATATATGTTATGGGCCAAAACGAGTCGGTTTGTTTTTTTTTGGTCAATTTTAATACTTCTGTATTGAATATGATTGCAAAAGCTACAATAACAATATTTTATATTAAATTACGTGCATGCCTTAAAAATACACTTCAGGAGAGTACCTAACCGTTGTTTTTATAATCCATGTTTTTCAAATGACCTATTTTGAATGAAACATAACCCGACTTAACCCATTTGCCTCTGTCAGAAACTCTTTATGAATAGATAACATTAAAATTAATGAATGTTATCTATTCATAAAAGTCTCACTGGAAGCAGCCCCTCTATTCCTACAGGGTAGAGGTAATGTTGTCTACGTCTACCCTTCTCAGACCCTACCTTAGCTTTGCTATTGGTGAGATTTACTGAGTATGATGATAATGACAAACCTGCAAAGAACTCAAAGATAACTTCAACCGTCATAATAGCCCACATTGCATTTTCCCCAACTTGCTCAAAAAGTGGATCTAAGATATAAATAAGTGAAACCAAAACCAATGCAAATCCAACTTTGAGACTATGAATTATGTTTTTCACACTCTGGTCACATTTTTCATTTATTGGACAAAAGGGTTTCTTTTGATTTGTGTGGCTGGGAGAAGTTATTTTCCTATTGGAATTGTGAATAATGTCAATGGTGGTGCTCATTGTGGACTTGTGGTGGTTTATTTTCACCCTTTACAACCAATATATATATGAATACCAATACCATCTTTTGAGATTTGGAATTAGGTAAGTGTGAAAGCAGACACTTTAAAGTATAAACAAGCCATGCCTTAATCTAAGCTTGAGCATGGTACCCGTCCGGTACTGAAAAACGGGAAAAATTGGTACCGGTACCGAATATATCAATTCGGTACCGGTGTTTTATCAGTAAATACCAGCCGGTACCAAATACCGGTACCGAGTATACCCGATACCAAATGTTCATCCCTATTGACTTGTTTCAAACTCATATAAGTGATTTTTTTTAAATTTGAGTTTTGCTTGGGCTAAGTTGATTTATTGCTTATCAATTATTTAATTATTTTTATATATATTAATAGTTTTAAACTTATTTAGACAACACTATTTAATTATTTATGTATATATATTAATAGTTTCAACTTAATTAACTATTAGGTAATTATATTTCCTATCTATAATTTGGCAAAAATAGTTTGTGTGAGCTTTTCACTATTATTTTTTTACAAATCTTGACTCATGATTTTCATCTTTTACATATCATATCCTCAAGAATATACAATATGGCCCCTCCACTTTTATTAAGTTTATTATTTAATACTTACACTTTTTATTTTCTAGTTTTTTTATTCTTTTTACGTTAATTGTTTTTTATGTTTCGAACTAAATTTTACAACTTAACATGCTACGAGTGTGTGTGGTTCAACGTTGTTACGTTTATTTATTGGGGTTTCATGATCCCATCGCAATGCACGGGTCCTAAGTCAACTTAATCTTTTATATGTTTTACATTTTAATTTATTTTTTGCCAATTAACACGTCGCAATGTGTGTACGTGATTCAATGTTAAGTCTACTTTTTTTATAGGTCCTGCCGTAAAGCGCGGGGTCCTAAATACTAGTTTGTTATATAATATAAAAGCTTTTATATTTATACACATTTAAACTCGCGAGCCAGAAAAGCTTGGTATATATATTATAAAGCACTGATACAAACTCGTTTTTTTAATTACACTCTACTCTAGATTCAAGTTCATTTAAGCTTGATTAGATTCAAGCTTTAGACTAGCAAATCTTGAGTAAATCTAAATCAGGATTGGCTAACTTTTCTCATGTCACCTTTTTCTATTTTATATGAAAAGTTGATTTATTTTAATCGAATAGTGTTTAACTTCAATTTTTATATGTATTTCTGCGTTATACAGAAAGACTGTTTTTAGGGTTGACACCATACCCAAGCAAACCCAAGTGCTCCATTTGATTTGTCAAAATATTAATCATACACCAACAATATGATTTAACTTGAATATATATATTTCAACTAGGGATCGATTTGATTGCTTTATCCCTATGCACCTTACACATCCACGTCCATCAATAAGACTGATGGCAAGCACAAATGTTTTCAACTAGTTGATGCCTTGCCCGCGTTGCGGGCGGTAGGCAGAATATTTCTCAACCAATTAAAAAATTATATTACCACAGTTTTGAAAAAAAAAAAAAAAAACTAAAACGTTGTCAATGAGCGAGTATTAGGCAGCTTTTTTACACGATTAAAAGATTAAATCAAGTTAACCAATTAAAACAAAACAATTTCATAGTTTTGCTAAAAAAAATAAAAGGATGGCAATACTGTAATTTTGAAATGAGGACAAAATTGTATTTTTTGATTGGGGTAAAATCGTAATTTGCCAAAAGCTAAAGCGATGGCAATACTGTAATTTTGAACAAGAGGCAAATTCGTAATTTTGAACTGGAGGTAAAATCGTAACATACCCGTGCCAATGGGGGAGCGCCATGCAGCAGCCTGACACTATTCCCCCACACACCTTTTAAAAAAATTAAAATGATGACAATACAGTAATTTTAACTAGAGAAATATTATTATTTTGAGCTGGGGTATAATCGTAATTTTCCAAAAGCTAAAGCGATAACAATACTGTAGTTTTTAACCAGAAACAAAATCATAACTTTGAACAAGGAGCAAATTCGTAATTTTAAACTGGAGTTACATCATATGATTATGAAAACTATATTATTATAACTGTTACAAAACATGGATTTGAACTCAGATCTTCAAGATAACACAAATACCCAAACCAAGATTTTATTGAAACCCAAAAACTACAATCTGATACAAATCAACTGAAACAGAACTCACAATAATATCTCAACTACTCCCTACTGATTATTGACTTAATAATCCACTACGACTAACAGATTCTAACCTTCACAGATTCAAGACGAAACTATGATAACAAACCCTAATCGCAAAAACGGAAGAGAGAGAAAGTGAAGAGAGATATGAACTCAACAACTGCCTTCCGGAACAATCTTCTGCTTTTATATATGCAGTCATGCAGACCAGCCTTTATCAAGACACCTGAAGCCCATATGAGAAGCCCACTACAAGTCCACGGTTACAAGCAAGCCCAATAAGCCTAATTGGTCCTTAGCCTAGTCCAGCCTCCAACTCGTTTCAATATTTTATTTGTACAGACAAAAAAAAAAAAAAAACATTAGTTAATAACCAAACAACTATAAATGTAAAATGTATGTGTAAACTACACAAAATTAATATAAGTCATTGATATGAAGTGAATGAATGTTATGAATTTTAACACCCCCTCTCAAATCAATGACTGTTAAACAAATCCTGCATATTTAGCCGATTGCACAAATTTTCATGTTGAGTAGATAACATACCTTTGGTAAACAAGTCAGCAACTTGATCAGAGGATTGAATACCCTCAGTTTTGATAATCCCTTTAGATATTTTTTCCCTCAAAAAGAAAAGATCAAGTTCGAAATTGCCAATGCTGCTGTGCTATCACATGCTAAAGATACAGGAAGTTTCACTTTAATTCCAAGCTCACTTAAAACATTTATAAGCCACAATATTTCACAAGTAGCAGCACACAACGCTCTATACTCAGCTTCCCCTGAGGATCTAGAGACTGTACTCTGCTTCTTACTTTTCCAAGAAATAAGCGAATCTCCCAAAAAAATACAAAAACCTGTAACTGATTTACGAGACTCAGTCACAGACTTTCCCCAATCTGAATCAGCAAAAGATTTTAACTCAAAGCTTTCACTTTTCCTAAACATAACTCCATTACCAGGCGACTTCTTTAAGTACCTTAGTAATTTATAGGCAACTTCCAAATGTCCAATAGTCAGACAGTGCATGTATTGACTCAAGAAATGCACACTGTCAGCTATGTCAGGCCTTGTATGAGACAAATAAATAAGTTTTCTGACCAACTTCTGATAATAAGTGATATTAGACAATAATTGATGTTTTTCTTTACAAATATTTGCCACAACATGGTTTTGATCAATAGGACAGTTAACAGGTTTACACCCTAACATACCATATTCATTCAACAGTTCCACACAATACTTCCTTTGAGACAAACATAAACAATTATTATCTTTTAACACTTCTATTCCTAAAAAATACTTTAACTCACCCAAATCTTTTATCATAAAATTTGTTCTTAAAGCATCTTTTACACCGTTTATTTCATCAATATTATTACCGGTAACAACAATGTCATCAACATAGACTAACAAGATAACAACAACATTACCTTTATGTTTAACAAACAAAGAATAATCACACATACTTTGAGCAAAACCAAAATCAACTAGCACTTTTACAAGTTTTTCATTCCACATTCTAGGTGCTTGCTTTAAACCATAAAGGGATCTCTTTAATTTGCACACTCTAGACTCATCTTTAGAGAAATATCCCTCCGGTAACGACATATACACATCTTCATGTAAATCACCATATAGAAATGCGTTATTTATGTCTAGTTGATACAAATTCCAACCAAAGTTAACAACAAGTGAAAGAACACATCTAACAGTTACCATTTTCACGACAGGTGCAAATGTTTCATCATAATCCACCCCTTCTTTCTGACTGTAACCCTTAGCAACCAACCTAGCTTTAAACCTCTCAATCTCTCCTGAGGACTTATATTTTATCTTGTAGATCCAGTTACAACCTACTAGACTTCTGCCCTTAGGCAAGTCTACAAGATCCCAAGTCCCATTTCTATTGAGGGCTTCAATTTCATTATTCATGGCAGATACCCAATTGGGATCTTTAACAGCCTCAGAAAATGACCTAGGCTCACTACTTTTGTTTAAACTAGTAGCAAAACATTTGTTTTCTATAGACAAGTTTGAATAGTTTACCACTTTCTCGATCCCATACTTCACCTTTCCTTCAACAACATAGTCATTAAATTTCCTAGGCATGTTAGCAATTCTACTAGACCTCCTAGGTTCAACTTGAACACTCAATTCAGAACTAGTACCCTCAGAATTTGAATTTTCTACATTACTTTCACACACATCCTCAACCCTACCAGGCTCACTATCACAACCATGGTTGCAGAAATCGGCCTAGGAGGCCGATTAATCGGCGCCTAGGCGCTAGGCGGTCATCTACTGCCTAATTTTGAGCTAGGCGGTCAATTAATCAGTCAAAATCGGTCCTAGGCGGTCAAAAATCAGATTAATCGGACAATATTAGTCGGTCAAAATCGATCAAAATCGGTCCTAGTCGGTTCTAGGCGGTCCTAGGCGGTCAAAATTGGTCAAAATCGGTCAAAATCGAACCATACTATCTGAAACTTGAAGTATTTATGTGAATTTTGAAGTATTATTTTTATATTATTGGGTATATATATATAATTTTGAAAAAATACAAATAAAAATCCCATTCCGATTAATCCTGATTAATCCCTAGGCTGTACCTCACCGCCCGACTAGCGCCTAGCGCCTTCTACAACATTGATCACAACCTCTAGGTTACTGAGGAACAGCCATGCCTCTAGAGCGGACAGTAGGAGTCTCTGATTGTTGAGACTGATGTGTAAAGGTATATCAGTAGATTTATCCCTTTCCTCATCATCAGGATTTTCTGATTGTTGAGTATCCAAGTTATCATACTGTAACACCTCGTAAAATCATGTCCAATATAGTATCGACACGTGTCATGGACTTTAAACGTGTAACGAATTGAATATGAGGGACTAAAGTTGACAAACGAAGAAAGTATATGTATATAAGGATACAAAATGTCAACATTTGATAATTATGCCTTTTAAAAACCCTACACGATGTTTATACCCTAAAACTAATGTATCATGAAGCGTGTGAAACCGTTTGTGGAAGAAAGTGAAAGTTTACAAGACGCGAGGGTTAAATTGTGTCAACATGTTTAAGTTATACCTCTGAGTGACCTTTTAGCGAACCCGGAAACTTGTAACAATTAATTATACTCCCAAGAATAAGTGGTAAAAATTTCACAAGGTTTCGATATCGTATGAGAAAGATACACTAACTTTCGTAATTAAGGGGTTAAAAGCGTCAACGAGGCAAAACTTGTGTTTTCGGTTATCGTTTAACGAAACCGGACCTAACGATGTTTGGTTATATCTCATGGATCATAGAAATATAAATTTCATGGGTTAAAAGTGCTTAAAATGGAAGAAATTACGTTTTAGAAGGTCCAGAGGGTGAAAATGACAATTTTTGAAACATGTTGGCTGATATCTGGGTTGTTGGCGCCGCGCCACCACCTGGGCACTCCTCCATCGCACGACGCGACGGACTGCCAGCTCAGAAAAAGTTTGTTTAACGTGGCAGCTTGCATGTTTGCTCGATTTCACGAGTTTGCCACCATCTAGCTCCTTGAAACACGTCCCTAGACACTTGTTTTCATCCCTGGAGTTGCCATAACACCTGTATCCATTTCCTTGAACCATCCTTGGCTATAAATAAGTCCATTTGTTGCAACTTGTGAACTCACATTTGAGCACTTCACTTGAAAAGCTTCCAAACACTTGTTCTGGAGATTCCTGGAGCTCAAGACCACTTCCTAAGGATCCTTAGTCATGCATAGGACTTTAGTAAGTGTCCTTAACCTTTCTTAATTCAGTTTTAGTAGTTTAATGGCCTAAAGTCAAACCCATCGTAATTAAGGTTTGACTTAGTGATTAATCACCAATGGTCCAGTCAATTGTCGAATTAAAAGTAGCTTTGAGTTGGTAATTATGTGGGTAATAAACCCTTAAAAGGGCACCCTCTGATTCCGACTCTAACTAGGTCAATTGTCGGGTCAAACTTGATTATAAAAAGTCAACAGAAAGGTAATTTTCGCATAAACACATAATTAACAATGTAGAAGCTATGAAACCTGTTTTATCACTTGTATAACTTGGTAATTAATGTAAGAACATGTCTAAGCATGTTCAACCCGACAATTTTCAGTTTAAGCTCGGTTCGGAACCGAAAGTCGCATAAGTGGACTTTTGCTTTGACTTTCAGTTCTGACCCATTATAACATATTTTAGAAATGCCTTAGAGCTTTATTAGGACCAGGTTACATGTTAGTATAACCCTCTGTGATTATACAACTTGGTTCATTAGTTATCCGATTCATATGCATGTTTCCGTTATATGCCTAAATGTTGACTATTATGCCCTTTTGACCTTAAAACAAGAATTTTGAAAATGTGAGAGGACAATAATCTTTATTACTGATTTATAAACATGTCCCTAAATTTTCACATCAGTTTGAGGTCTAGATTAAGAGTTATGCTCAATAGCGTAATTAGAAAGCTTTTTATGAATTAAACGGCGTAATTAGCATAAAGCCTATCTAAACCCAATTTTTGATACCAAACTTTTTACCTACTGACGTAAAATAATATTTTGGGATTTTTGAAGATTTATATTTATTTTTAGGCTGAGCATAACATAGGGTTATAGCTTTGATTCGGTAATTGTCGGTTTTGCCCTTTGGGCCTATAAAATGAGTTTTACATAATATTTTGATACCAAACCTTTTGCTACTGATTTTATAAAATAAATAAAATATTTTGAGTCTTCTGGAATGATAAAAATATCAGCTTTTCTTTAAAAAACCAGAAATCGCTTAAAACCGTCTTTTTACGCGTTTAAGACGCATAGTATGTATTAAAACCATTTTTCTTATATAACACTTAATACCTGCTGATGTTTTAAGAAAATTTTTATATTTTAACAGTAAGCAAAAGTTTTAAAACTCAGACTTCAAATTTTGACCTTTAAAGCTTATGTGAAATTATCAAAATGCCCCTACGGTGCATAGTTTGGTTAGAAAAGGTAAATTTCACTATGCCATACCCTACTGTTATGACTTATAAAAATAAGTATTTTTACTGAATATATCAGACCTGAAACTCATATTAGTATTTAAACTCTTTTATAACCTTTAAAATGACCAAAATACCCTTACGGGTCATAAATTGAGTTTAAATTCATTTTGGGCATAATGGAAGGTATCCTACTGATATCACAACATATTTAAGGCATATTAACTTAGGAAACCTGTTCATGATTCATTTGGTTACCCGTTACGCATTATTCGCGTTCGGTGCGGTTTATGTAACTAGTTTGCATATATTAGCCGAAACGGGTCAAACCTTATCGTTTTTATCTCAAAATCCAGAATGTGTTTAGTTTACCCATATTATACAAGTATAAAAACTTGTCGGGTCTAAACCACACTCTAATCCGGTCATCGCTTAATCGTGCGTTTTGAACCGTATATCTTCCTTTAAAACTAACCGGTCTAAGTTTAGGCTTAATTAAGACCCGTTAGGAATCTAATAGGTTATTAAAACCTTCGTTCCAGATTAGGAGCCCAGTAAAAGCTATCTGCACTTGCTGATTGAATACAGTTGAGATAAATTTGAATAATTGCTCAGGTAAATACTTTTAACTTATTTTCCCTTATACGGGCTTAGGGTACGGTATATAAAATACCGCTTGGTCGGGCATTGAATTTTTAATCATATAAAGGTTAATTTATTGAGATGACCCGTTTAAACTGTTTTGTTTGCTTAAAGCCTTTGGGGGGTTAATGACCATGTCCCGGAGATCCTTGGCATCATTCATTGAAATGGCCACGACCTAAGCACGGGGTGTAGGCATACACCTGCCGGTGCATATAAATAAAAAGGTATAACCGTCTCGATGCGGGATTATATCATGTGGTGTGTCTATTAATCTTTAACTCGGTATTCAGCCCGGGCTACTGAACGTATAACGAACATGTAATTCTTTTACAAGTTTATATATAAATAATTATCCCAAGTTATAAAAGATTATTTTGTGCCATGTGCATTCAAATCAATTTTCTTAAACTTTTTCAAAATGAGTCGATTAATTGTATTTACCAGTGTAAACTGACGTGTTTTCCCA
Source organism: Helianthus tuberosus (assembly GCA_030545235.1). Taxonomy (NCBI): domain Eukaryota; kingdom Viridiplantae; phylum Streptophyta; class Magnoliopsida; order Asterales; family Asteraceae; genus Helianthus; species Helianthus tuberosus. Next base: position 195,762,921 of record CM060405.1, read on the forward strand.
AAAAGGTTAAGTGCAGGTACTAAACGGAATAGGCTGGCTACTCCTAGCTTCAATAAAGAGTCTTGCAAGCTTAGAAGTTAAATTTGTTGAACAATAAACTTTTGAACTTTCGATCCGCCTGTGGATCCTTTACAATCCGTTTGTAATACTTTGATATTACTTTTTATTCGGTTTGTAATATGATTCATCTTTTGCTTCCGCTGTGCATTTAAATGGTGTTGTTTGACTATGATGATATCAACTACGTCACGATACTCCCCACCGGGCCCACCGGTAATACGTGGAAATATCGGGGTGTGACATGTTGGTATCAGAGCCAACATTGAGTGAATTAAACACTAGCCTTTTGTGTTTAATCTCAATGACACAGTTTGCACATTTCTCGACTTTCGAGTCTAGACAAAGAACTTAGGACTAATCCAAATTTGTTTTTATTTCTAACTTTGTCCTTTATATTTCTTTGTTGTTCTTTTGTTTGTTTTGACATGACCTACAACTATGCCGCCAAGATTCCGAGGCAGAGATAGAGGCAAGGGGCCATTCGTCGCCCCCAACGATCATGAGGCCGGGCCTTCTCACCGGCGAACTCCATTGGACTCATTAAGCAAAAGTCCTCAGGAAAACTGGAGGACCCATGTAGAACCCGCGAGGCGTTCAGTCTCGCTGAGCTCCTCACCATCTTACTAAAACTCTTACGGGCCTCAGTCAGAGAACGAGCCCCACAACTCCCACCATTCTTATATACCCCTCCAAGGCCACAACTCACCTTTCAATGACCCAACACCTTACTTCCAAAGCCGGTTCAACCCGGCAAACCTAATAAATGAACCAATGGGTTATAACCCGTTGGGACCGGAGGACCATTTCTCCATGGATATGGACGAAGATCCGGAACCTGCCCAACCGCCATCCGGAACGCCTACTCACCCCATTGAGATTTCGGATAGGTCACCCTTTCTTGGATCACCTTATAATGGTCCCGACAGCTACGAGGCGAGGTTTAACCAGATCGACTGGGCGTTTACTCCCAGTTACCACAACTCACCGCAGCAGCAGCAGTAGGATCCCTCGGAGGATTCGCGCTTTGTAGCGATTACTCTGCCACCATCACCAGTGCAGCAACAGCCTCCGGAGCCACCGAGGCGTAGAAGATCAACCGCGCGGATGTCCGTGCGAGGGGGAGTCCGTATCAACACCCCTCAACATTCTAGTGGCAGTCATTACCCGCCACTATATGAAGACCCACAATTGGGTGGGCCTTCTAACCCCGTTTCTGAGGTGGAGTCTGCGCCAGTCGCACCGCCACCAGTGGGTTTTGATAACCCAATCCCTGCATATACCAGTGCAGCGGCATACAACCCAATACCTACATACGCCGGTGCAGCGGTGTATAACCCTTTCGAGCAGCCAGCCCACACCAACTACAACTATGCTAATGTTCCCCATACCTTACGGCAGCAAACTACAATGCTGTTCATCCCGAGGGGCCCTTTGGGGTCCCATATCAAGCTGGATATCCACCCTATGGGTACCCACCCTATGGGTATCAACAACCGCTACCTCCTCAACCTCCGCAGTATCAGCAGCCCCCGCAGCCGCCAGTGATATCGCCACCGCAGCAACAAGAGATTCTTCAAAGGTTGAGTCAGGTGGAGGAGGAGGTTCGGGAAGAGCGTAGGCAAAACCAAGGAATTTTCAAGGGTCTGGCGAGCTTAATCAAGGGGAAGAGCAAAAAGGGTCATTAAATCCTTTATTTGTTTATTTGTATTTTTTTAATGTTTAATCAAGTCCCTGCGTGGACATCTGTTTCTGTAATCAGTCCCTGCGAGGACTTGTATTTCCTATTAGCCCCTGCGTGGGCATGTCTTTTCTGTTTAGCCCCTGCGTGGGCAAATATTTCTGCTAAGTCCCGTTTAGGGCAATCTGTACTCTTTCTAAATTTAATGGTATGTTATAATTTAAATTTCATTTTTATCATTATATGCATAAATGTAAAATGTATGAAATAAATAAATAAAATTCAAAATATGTCATTCCTTTTACAAGGTCTGCCTTTAAATATTAAATAAGAATCTTAAAGGGTATAACCTAGCCTGCATGTCATTATAAGACCTGGCCATGATGGTAAAACCTGTTTAAAAAGAGATTCAAATCCTTGTTAACATCTGAAAACATGTTAACATTCCTGGCTGATATGATTCGTAAAAATCACACGTGTCATTCTTATATTGGATTATTCCAATTCCTTCCTTATTATTAAACATCCATTTGTGATGTAATGCCTACGGGCCATAATTATTGTCATATAAGACAAAAGACAGTCGTAGCCTATAACTCCCTGTCAAGAAAGGTAATGAACTACGATTCAAGCCTTAATACCTCGATCCTATAAGATCTTGACTTATAATTTGAAAATGTCCATGTGACTTGGCCTTTTGTGCCATTATTATATTATAACTAAGGATTATTAATGAAAAATCCTGAATGAAATACTTAACAAATTAGCCAATATGGTTCTTTAATACCATGGTTAATAAATTAATAAGATGACAAATCTATTATATACCTCTAAGAGATTATTGTCATCATTTTATATAACAATCAAGCTACATGGCAGAATCTGAAGAAATCAACAGTCACCCAAGGAAAAATCATGATACCACCAGGATCAACGTAACTGGTGCGGAACTTCAAGCATTGATTGATAATGTTGTTACCAAGGCCATAGATAGGCAATTAAATGAGTCAAATGGTACTCGAAGCAAGGCCTCATCTGTACCCCATTCTAAACCTAAGACTCACTCTGAGGCTCATAGTAAACCACCATCAAAGAAGAATGATGACCGACACTCTTCAAACCAGCATAGTGTTCCGTCTAAGAAAATTGTATTGGGTCAGGAGCCACGTACAAAGACTTGCTCCTATAAGTATTTTGTATCCTGTAAACCCCGAGATTTCGCTGGGGAAAAAGGAGCTATCGACTGCATGACGTGGTTAAACGAGATGGACACCGTAGTTGACATTAGTGGTTGAGTCGATAAGGATGTTATGAAGTATGTATCTTAGTCATTTAAAGGAGAAGCACTAGCCTGGTGGAGGTCACTAATCCAGGCTACTGGGAAGATCCCGTTGTACAATCTGTCATGGGATCAGTTTGTTGCTCTCATCAAGGAGAATTACTGCCCTCACCATGAGGTTGAAAAGATTGAGTCCGACTTCTTATCATTGGTGATGAAAAATCTAGACTGTCAAGCTTACCTCACCAGTTTCAATACCTTATCTCGACTGGTTCCATATCTGGTAACACCAGAACCCAAGCGAATAGCTCGGTTCATTGGGGGTTTAGCCCCAGAGATCAAAGCCAGTGTAAAAGCATCTCGACCTGCTACTTTTAGGTCAGCACTTGATCTATCTCTATCCCTTACTTTGGATGCGGTCAGACTGAGATCGCTTAAGAACTCTGAAGAAAGTAAGAGAAAACGTGAGGACGATAACTCACGACGGTCTGAGAAGAAGCATAAGGGTAACACGGACCACAAGAAGAAGTCTGGGTCCAACAAAGGTAGCCCGCAAGCAGATGAAAAGCCAAAGTGCAAAACCTGCCAGAAGCGTCACTTCGGAAAATGCAGGTTTAAATCCAAGTCTCAGTCAAAACCGTCTGCATGTGGGTTATGCAAATCCAAAGAGCACAAGACATTAGACTGCAAGAAAATAAAGGATGCGACATGCTATAACTGCAACGAGAAGGGGCACATCAAGTCCAACTGCCCTAAGTATGCCAAAAAGCCTGAAGAAGCCAAAAAGACCAATGCTAGGGTCTTTCGAATGGATGCACGAGAAGCCGTTCAGGATGATAATGTGATAACAGGTACCTTCCTTATAAATGATGTTTACGTAAGGGTGTTATTTGATTCGGGTGCGGATAAGTCATTTGTAGATGATAAGTTTTGTAAGTTGTTGAATTTACCTGTTAAAACCCTAAGCGTGAAATATGAAGTAGAGTTGGCTGATGGTACCTTAGAAACTGCCTCAACTGTGCTAGATGGATGTTTTATATCCATTAGGAACCACTCCTTTCCGTTATCCTTGCTTCCTTTGAAGTTAGCTGGTTTCGACATAGTTATAGGCATGGACTGGTTATCTCATAACCAAGCCCAGATCGTTTGCCACAAGAAACAAGTGGTGATCAAGACTCCGTATGGTGAGCCACTTACCATACAAGGAGATACCCAGTATGGGTTGCCTAAGCAAGTGTCTGTGCTTAAGGCATCAGGATGCATGAAGAAGGGTTGTATCATCTACATGGCACAAGTATCTATTGATGAGCTGAAACCTAAGATTGAAGACATCCCCATCATTTCTGAATATCCCGAAGTTTTTCCTGAAGAACTACCTGGCTTACCACCAGATAGGCAAGTAGAATTCAGAATTGACATTATTCCTGGAGCAGCACCTGTTGCAAGAGCACCTTACTGGTTAGCCCCAACTGAGATGAAGGAGTTGAGAACTCAGTTGGATGATTTGTTGGCAAAAGGATTTATTAGACCTAGCTCATCCCCCTGGGGAGCACCTATTTTGTTTGTTAAGAAGAAAGATGGATCAATGCAGTTGTGCATTGATTATCGTGAGCTAAACAAGGTTACAATCAAGAACAGATATCCATTGCCCAGGATCGGCGATCTGTTCGATCAACTGCAAGGGGCAAGTTACTTCTCCAAGATTGATTTAAGGTCTGGTTACCATCAGCTGAAGGTTAGAGATGAAGATGTACACAAGACTGCATTTAGAACTCGTTATGGTCACTACGAGTTCTTGGTGATGCCTTTTGGGCTCACTAATGCACCAGCAGCGTTCATGGATCTCATGAATCGCGTTTGCAAACCCTATTTGGACAAGTCTGTCATTGTCTTCATTGATGACATTCTTATTTAATCAAAGAATCAGACCGACCATGAGAAGCACCTTCGGTGTATTCTTAAACTTCTTCAACATGAGAAGCTCTACGCCAAGTTTTCAAACTGTGAATTTTGGCTTTGTGAAGTCCAATTCCTTGGGCATGTGGTTAGTGAGCGTGGTATCCAGGTGGATCCCGCTAAGATTGAAGCTATCATGAATTGGCAAGAACCAAAGACGCCCACAGAGATTCGCAGTTTCTTAGGCCTGGCAGGATATTACAGGCATTTTATTGAAAATTTCTCAAGGATTGCAGCACCCCTAACTTCGTTGACTAGGAAGAATATTAAGTTTGATTGGGGTCCTAAGCAACAAGAATATTTCGATATTCTTAAACAGAAGTTAAGCAATGCTCCTGTGTTGACATTTCCTGAAGGAATTGAAGAATTTGTGGTTTATTGCGACGCATCGCACACTGGCATGGGATGTGTGCTAATGCAGAAAGGTAAAGTTATTGCATACGCTTCCCGACAATTAAAAGTGCACGAGAAGAATTACACCACCCACAATTTGGAGTTGGGTGCCGTTGTATTTGCACTGAAACTGTGGAGACATTATTTATATGGCACCAAGTGTGTGATCTATTCTGATCACAAGAGCCTTCAACATCTGTTTAATCAGAAGGATCTGAACATGAGGCAGCGACGATGGATGGAGACATTGAATGACTATGATTGTGAAATCCGGTACCATCCAGGCAAGGCGAATGTGGTCGTCGATGCCTTAAGTAGGAAGGAAAGGGTTAAGCCCATTAGAATCAATTCCAAGAGCATTGAATTAAAGAACAACTTGAATGAAAGATTGTTGGCCGCCCAGAAGGAAGCTGTATTAGAAGCCAACTACCCGAATAAAAAGTTGGGAGTAACTGCTGAGCAATTATCATATGGCAAGGATGGAATCCTAAGATTGAATGGACGAATATGGGTTCCTATCTATGGAGGACTACGGGATATTATCCTCCAAGAAGCCCACAGTTCTAAGTATTCCGTTCATCCTGGAAGTGAAAAGATGTACCAGGATTTGAAGGCAAATTATTGGTGGATAGGCTTGAAGAAGTCTATAGCTATTTGAAGGCAAATTATTGGTGGATAGGCTTGAAGAAGTCTATAGCTACTTATGTAGCCAAATGTTTGACGTGCGCGCAAGTTAAAGCTGAACACCAGAAGCCGTTAGGTTTGCTACAACAGCCTGAACTTCCCACCTGGAAGTGGGAAATGGTGACTATAGATTTTATCACAAAGTTACCGAAGACAAAACGAGGAAATGATACTATATGGGTGATAGTGGATAGACTGACTAAGTCAGCCCACTTCTTACCTATAAAGGAAACACACAACTCAGATAAGTTAGCCCAGCTGTTCGTGGATGAGATTGTATCTCTCCACGGAGTGCCAGTATCTATCATTTCTGATAGGGATACGAGGTATACATCGCATTTCTGGAAAAGCTTTAAGCAATCCCTAGGCACTCGATTGAATTTCAGCACTGCATATCATCCTCAGACGGATGGACAGAGTGAGCGTACTATTCAGACACTCGAAGATATACTACGAGCTTGTGTTATTAACTTAGGAGGAAGTTGGGATGATCATCTTCCATTTATAGAATTCTCATACAACAATAGTTATCATTCTAGTATACAAGCTGCACCTTTTGAAGCTTTGTATGGAAGAAAGTGCAGAACGCCCGTTTGTTGGGCAGAAGTTGGAGATGTCCAACTCACAGGACCTGATATAGTCCTGGAGACGACAGACAAGATTGTGCATATAAGATATCGTCTCAAAGCTGCCAGGGATAGGCAGAAAAGCTACGCGGATAAAAGGCGTAAACCTCTAAAGTTCAAGGTTGGTGACAAAGTGCTACTGAAGGTATCACCCTGGAAAGGGGTAATGCGTTTTGGCAAGAAAGGCAAGTTAAGCCCAAGATACATAGGACCATTCGAGATCATCGAATGTGTCGAAACAGTGGCTTATAAGTTAAATTTGCCTGAAGAGCTCAGTGGTATTCATAATGTATTCCACATCTGCAATCTGAAGAAATGTCTAGCTGATGAATCACTAGTCATACCGCATACGGATGTGCACATAGATGAGAGCCTGAAATTTGTTGAGAAACCTTTGTCGATTGAGGATCGACAGGTTTAGAAGCTGCGAAGGAAGCATGTACCAATTGTAAAGGTTAAATGGGATGCCCGTAGAGGTCCCGAGTATACGTGGGAGGTAGAGTCCATAATGAAAGAGAAGTACCCTCATTTATTTCAGTAAATCTCGAGGTCGAGATTTATTTTAAGGGGGTGAGGATGTAACACCTAGTAAAATCATGTCCAATATAGTATCGACACGTGTCATGGACTATAAACGTGTAACGAATTGAATATGAGGGACTAAAGTTAACAAACGAAGAAAGTATATGTATATAAGGATACAAAATGTCAACATTTGATAATTATGCCTTTTAACAACCCTACACGATGTTTATACCCTAAAACGAATGTATCATGAAGCGTGTGAAACCGTTTGAGGAAGAAAGTGAAAGTTTACAAGACGCAAGGGTTAAATGTGTCAACATGTTTAAGTTATACCTCTGAGTGACCTTTTAGTGAACCCGGAGCCTTGTAACGATTAATTATACTCCCAAGAATAAGTGGTAAAAATTTCACAAGGTTTCGATATCGTATGAGAAAGATACACTAACTTTCGGTTATAGTTTAACGAAACCGGACCTAACAATGTTTGGTTATATCTCATGGATCATAGAAATATAAATTTCATGGGTTAAAAGTGCTTAAAATGGAAGAAATTACGTTTTAGAAGGTCCAGGGGGTGAAAATGACAATTTTTGAAACATGTTGGCTGATATCTGGGTTGCTGGCGCCACGCCACCACCTGGGCACTCCTCCGTCGTGTGACGCGACGGACTGCCAGCTCAAAAAAAGTTTGTTTAACGTGGCAGCTTGCATGTTTGCTCGATTCCGCGAGTTTGCCACCCTCTAGCTCCTTGAAACACGTCCCTAGACACTTGTTTTCATCCCTGGAGTTGCCATAACACCTGTATCCATCTCCTTGAACCTTCCTTGGCTATAAATAAGTCCATTTGTTGCAACTTGTGAACTCACATTTGAGCACTTCACTTGAAAAGCTTCCAAACACTTGTTCTAGAGATTCCTGGAGCTCAAGACCACTTCCTAAGGATCCTTAGTCGTGCATAGGACTTCAGTAAGTGTCCTTAACCTTTCTTAATTCAGTTTTAGTAGTTTAATGGCCTAAAGTCAAACCCGGCGTAATTAAGGTTTGACTTAGTGATTAATCACTAATGGTCCAGTCAATTCTCAAATTAAAAGTAGCTTTGATTTGGTAATTATGTGGGTAATAAACCCTTAAAAGGGCACCCTCTGATTCCGACTCTAACTAGGTCAATTGTCGGGTCAAACTTGATTATAAAAAGTCAACAGAAAGCTATTTTGGCATAAACACATAATTAACAATGTAGAAGCTATGAAACCTGTTTTATCACTTGTATAACTTGGTAATTAATGTAAGAACATGTCTAAGCATGTTCAACCCGACAATTTTCAGTTTAAGCTCGGTTCGGAACCGAAAGTCGCATAAGTGGACTTTAGCTTTGACTTTCAGTTCTGACCCATTATAGCATATTTTAGAAATTCCTTAGAGCTTTATTAGGACCAGTTTACATGTTAGTATAACCCTTTGTGATTATACAACTTGGTTCATTAGTTATCCGATTCATATGCATGTTTCCGTTATATGCCTAAATGTTGACTATTATACCCTTTTGACCTTAAAACAAGAATTTTGAAAATGTGAGAGGACAATAATCTTTATTACTGATTTATAAACATGTCCCTAAATTTTCACATCAGTTTGAGGTCTAGATTAAGAGTTATGCTCAATAGCGTAATTAGAATGCTTTTTATGAATTAAACGGTGTAATTAGCATAAAGCCTATCTAAACCCAATTTTTGATACCAAAATTTTTACCTACTGACGTAAAATAATATTTTGGGATTTTTGAAGATTTTTATTTATTTTTAGGCTGAGCATAACATAGGGTTATAGCTTTGATTCTGTAATTGTCGGTTTTGCCCTTTTGGCCTATAAAATGAGTTTTACTTAATATTTTGATACCAAACCTTTTGCTACTAATTTTATATAATAAATAAAATATTTTTAGTCTTCTGGAATGATAAAAATATCAGCTTTTCTTTAAAAACCCGGAAATCGCTTAAAACCGTCTTTTTACGCGTTTAAGACGCATAGTATGTATTAAAACCATTTTTCTTATATAAGACTTAATACCTACTGATGTTTTAAGAAAATTTTTAAATTTTAAAAGTAAACAAAATTTTTAAAACTCAGACTTCAAATTTAGACCTTTAAAGCTTATGTGAAATTACCAAAATGGCCCTACGGTGCATAGTTTGGTTAGAAAAGGTAAATTTCACATGTATGCCAAACCCTACTATTATGACTTATAAAAATAAGTATTTTTACTGAATATATTAGACCTGAAACTCAGATTAGTATTTAAACTCTTTTATAACCTTTAAAATGACCAAAATACCCTTACGGGTCATAAATTGAGTTTAAATTCATTTTGGGCATAATGGAAGGTATCCTACTGATATCACAACATATTTAAGGCGTATTAACATAGGAAACCTGTTCATGACTCATTTGGTTACCCATTACGCATTATTCGCGTTCGGTGCAGTTTATTTAACTAGTTTGCATAAATTAGCCGAAACGGGTCAAACCTTATCGTTTTTTGTCTCAAAATCCAGAATGTGTTTAGTTTACCCATATTATACAAGCATAAAAACTTGTCGGGTCTAAACCACACTCTAATTCGGTCATCGCTTAATCGTGCGTTTTGAACCGTATATCTTCCTTTAAAACTAACCGGTCTAAGTTTAGGCTTAATTAAGACCCGTTAGGAATCTATTAGGTTATTAAAACCTTCGTTCCAGATTAGGAGCCCAGTAAAAGCTATCTGAACTTGTTGAATGAATACGGTTGAGATAAATTTGAATAATTGCTCAGGTAAATACTTTTAACTTATTTTCCCTTATACGGGCTTAGGGTACGGTATATAAAATACCGCTTGGTCGGGCATTGAATTTTTAATCATATAAAGGTTAATTTATTAAGATGACCCGTTAAAACTGTTTTGTTTGCTTAAAGCCTTTGGGAGGTTAATGATCATGTCCCGGATATCCTTGGCATCATTCATTGAAATGGCCACGACCTAAGCACGGGGTGTAGGCATACACCTGCCGGTGCATATAAATAAAAAGGTATAACCGTATGTTCGAGAATAACTCGATGCGGGATTATGTCATGTGGTGTGTCTATTAATCTTTAACCCGGTATTCAGCCCGGGCTACTGAACGTATAACAAACATGTAATTCTTTTACAAGTTTATATATAAATAATTATCCCAAGTTATAAAAGATTATTTTGTGCCATGTGCATTCAAATCAATTTTCTTAACCATTTTCAAAATGAGTCGGTTCATTGTATTTACCAGTGTAAACTGATGTATTTTCCCAAAAAGGTTAAGTCCAGGTACTAAACGGAATAGGCTGGCTACTCCTAGCTTCAATAAAGAGTCTTGCAAGCTTAGTAGTTAAATCTGTTGAACAATAAACTTTTGAACTTTCGATCCGCCTGTGGATCCTTTATAGTCCGTTTGTAATACTTTGATATTACTTTTTATTTAGTTTGTAATGTGATTCATCTTTTGCTTCCGCTGTGCATTTAAATGGTGTTGTTTGACTATGATGATATCAACTAATCACGATACTCCCCACTGGGCCCACCGGTAATACGTGGAAATATCGGGGTGTGAAACATACAAGTAAAAAAAAATTAAGTGTATTAACTTCAAGATATTGTTCATATCAAACGAATCAAAAACTGTTTTTTCTTTAAAAGGAAACACATTTTCATAAAACTTTACGTCTCTGGAGTAAAAAACTGTTTTACTATCCAGACTAAACACCTTGTATCCTTTCTTTTCATTTGAATAGCCTATAAACACACATTTCTCAGCCCTACTACTTAATTTGTTTGACTCATTTAAAACCGTACAAAAACAAAGACACCCAAACAATCTCAAATGTTCAAGAAAGGGTTCAAAGTTATACAACATCTCGTATGGTGTTTTCCCATTTAGCACAGAAGCAGTAGTCCTATTAATTAAATAAGCAGCAGTTAGCACACACTCATCCCAAAACCTAACACGTAAGTTACTTTGAAACAGTAAAGCTCTAGCAACGTTAAGAAGGTGTCTATGTTTCCTTTCCACCACACCATTTTGTTGTGGTGTATAGGCAATACTTGTTTGATAAATGATACCATTGTTTTTACAAAAATCTTTCATTTTATTGTTAACAAACTCTAAGCTATTATCACTTCTTACACATTTAATGCCTTTTTCAAACTGAGTTTTAACAATATTAACAAATGTTTTAAAATACTCAAACACCTCAGACTTATCTTTCAACAAACAAATCCATACTGCCCTTGAATAATCATCAACTATAGTAAGAAAGTACTTAAATCCTTCTCTACTAACCACCCTATATGGTCCCCAAACATCAAGATGAATTAATTCACCTAAACAAGTAGTATTATGATCACTTATTGGAAATGGTTCTCTATGTTGCTTAGCTGTCACACCCCAACCAATGGCGGAATCATCGGAGTGGGACTAGTTCGAGATTGTAAGAGACTTCATAACACTATTTGTGACAATATTTAATTCAACCGATTTCATTTCATAATCAAATGTCAAAACATTACAAGGAAATTCCAATGACAACATCGTTCATAACATAACATAACAAAATTGATACAACACTTTAACCTAAACGTCTAAGTGAGTATCTAGGCATCATTGCTAGTCCGTTTCATAGCATCATCAATCATCAACTTGTAACATGTTTAAAATACAATTCAATGCAAAAGCAAAGGCGAGTATACAAGTTTAAGAATAAGTATAAGTATAAAAGTTTAAAAACAAATCCACATGGCAACTTAGTTTATACAAGATCAACCTAACATGGCATGCAATATTTCTAGCCAATCCTCTGTTTACGCAAGAATGATATAATTCAACATGACCACTAGTTTACGGGCGGTGCGTTACTCCTATAGCGCTATACATGTCAAATGGAGGCTCGTGAAAGCTAATGACTAAAACATATCACATAAGTATGGTCCACGTAAGCATCAAGTATCATAACATAGTATTCATGTATAAGGATTGTTTTCGTGCATTGCATAAAGAATAAGTTTAAGTGTAGTTTAATAGTTAAACATGTTACACCCCAAAAAGTGGTAAACATAAAAAGGGGGTTGCGAGTATACTCACATAATTGCTAAGCCTTCCGATTATCCAAGCGTTGACGAGTGTAAGAGATTAGGAGGATGGAACACCGAGGTCACCCTATATGGGCAAACGATGGTGCATGAGTAAACGGAGTTATGACGGAGGATTTGGATTGGAATGTAGAGTATAAATTGTTGATATAAATGTATATATAAAAATAATAATAATAAAAAAAAGTAAAAATACATATGTATATATTTTATATAGTTTAAGAAATATTTCTAAAATTAATCCTTTCAAAAGTATTGTTGAAATATTGTCCAAAAATAAAAATAACTATACATTTATATCCATTTTATAAAAATTAGTCGCATTCCATAGGTTTCGTTTTATAAAATTTGCGCGTTTTGTTTCACGGAATTTTACAAAAAACGGGCAGAGTTTCCTCTGTTTTTGGACGATCCCGACAACAAGGTGTCGATCATTATATTCAAAACTCAACAATTTTAACAACGGTAACACAATATATAATTATATAAATTTCTATGCATTCTTTATAAACAAAATATATAGGATGCGGTTTTGTGATAACAAAATATTAAATAATATAATTGTAATATTAGTGTCGTTAAAATATTACGTCTCATGTTTAACCCGATGACCCGAACCCATAACCAAACTGCATCGAGGCCTCGGTTGACCCGCTATGACCAGGTTTGACCACGAACACCGCACCGAACTCCTCTTTGACTGTTGTTGACTGAACCGACACCCATGACCCAAACTTTGAAACCGAGCCAACTGGAACAATAAAACAAGCAGACTATAATCGAATCTTAACCAAAATCACAACAGAAACGGAACTTGCCAACTTTAGCATGAAAAAACACCGCCTAAAAAAGTGCGTTAACATAAAGAACAAAACTTGTAATTTGCTCTTTATATAACTAACAATAATATCGTTATAAATAAACCAACTTTTTTTCTAATACATGTATATTTGCCATTTAAACGCGCTAACGAATTTCCACTAGTTTCTCACATAAAGTATATTAATATGCCTTTTTATTATTTTTATATTATTAATAATTCATTATTAATATTATTTTTACAATCAATAGCGACTAGGTTGATAAGATGATACAGACACGTCAGCAACAAAGATGCTTATTACACACCCCCACTTAACAGAAACCGTTGTGTGTATATATACACACACACGCATCCTTTCCGTCAATTATATTGATCTCAACAACACAACACAACACAACACAACACAAATCACACCTTCACCCTCTACACACATTTCCAATTAAACCCAATTTCATAAACCCTAATTTCGCCATCCAAAGGACCGCAAAGGATACTGCTTACGGTCCGTAAGGCTGTCGCTGGCAGCAGAAAATGGACAGATGCCTGTTCAGCCTGTTACACCGCCTCTCTTGCATGGTTTTCGAAATTCAGGAGCATGGCCAATAGTTTTACATGCATAGGGACACATGGGATGATCAGGGAACTTTTGTAGACTTGTGTGTGATGATCTTGAGCCATTTGGGTTCCTATATAAAGAATTGTTGTTGCAACCATTTCACTTGCTCATTCAAACTCACTTCAAGGACTTCTCTGGAGCTTCTCTGGTCTTCTTCAAGTTTCCTTAGGATCCATAATCGTGCTTAGGACCTTTGTAAGTGTCCTTAACCTCATAATTTCAATTTTTATTAGCTTAATGACCATAAGTCAAACTTGTCGTAAATAAGGTTTGACTTCGTGATTAATCACTAATGGTTCAGTCATTAGTCAAATTAGGAGTAGTTATAAGTTGGTAATTACGTAGGCAATAAACCCCAAAGAGGGCACCTACTGATTATCACCCTAACTTGGTCAAATGTCGGGTCAAAGCTAATACTAAAAAGTCAACAGAAAGCTAATTTTCAAATAAACACATAATTAACAATGTGGAAGCCATTAAACCTGTTTTATCACTTGTACCACTTGGTAATTAATGTAAAAACTTGTCTAAACATGTTCAACCCGACAATTTCAAGTTTAGGCTCGGTTTGGGACCGAAAGTCGCAAAGGTTGACTTTTGTTTTGACTTTCAGTTCTGACCCGAATTAGATTATTTTAGGAATTCCTTAAGGTTCCATTAGGACCAGGTTAGATGCTAGTATAACCCTCTGTGATTATACAACTTGGTTCCTTAGTTATCCGATTCATATGCATGTTTCCGTTATATGCCTAAATGTTGACCAATATGCCCTTTTAACGTTAAAACGAGAATTTTGAAAATGTTAGAGGACAATAATCTTTATTACTGATTTATAAACATGTCCCTAAATTTTCACATCAGTTGGAGGTCTAGATTAAGAGTTATGCTCAATAGCGTAATTAGAAAGCTTTTTATTAATTAAACGGCGTAATTAGCATAAAGCCTATCTAAACCCAATTTTTGATACCAAACTTTTTACCTACTGATGTAAAATAACATTTTGGGATTTTTAAAGATTTTTATTTATTTTTAGGCTGAGCATAACATAGGGTTATAGCTTTGATTCGGTAATTGTCGGTTTTACCCTTTTGCCTATAAAATGAGTTTTACATAATATTTTGATGCCAAATCTTTTGCTACTGATTTTATATAATAAATAAAATATTTTGAGTCTTCTGGAATGGTAAAAATATCAGCTTTTCTTTAAAAACCCGGAAATCGCTTAAAACCGTCTTTTTGCGCGTTTAAAACGCATAGTATGTATTAAAACCATTTTTCTCATATAAGACTTAATACCTACTGATGTTTTAAGTAAATTTATATATTTTAACAGTAAAGAAAAGTTTTAAACTCAGATTTCAAATTTTGACCTTCAAAGCTTATGTGAAATTACCGAAATGCCCATACGGTGCATAGCTTAGTTATAAAAGGTAAATTTCACCTATATACCATACCCTACTGTTATGACTTATAAAAATAAGTATTTTTACTGAATATATCAGACATGAAACTCAGGTTTATATTTAAACTCTTTTACAACCTTTAAAATGACAAAAATACCCCTACGGGGCATAATTTGAGTTTAAATCCATTTTGGGCATAATGGAAGGTATCTTACTGATATCACAACATATTTAAGGCATATTAACTTAGGAAAACTGTTCATGACTCATTTGGTTACCCGTTACGTATTATTCGCGTTCGGTGCAGTTTATGTAACTAGTTTGCATAAATTAGCCGAAACGGGTCAAACCTTATCATTTTTATCTCAAAATCCAGAATGAGTTTAGTTTACCTTATCATTTCTATTCCGGTCTTCACTTAATCATGCGGTTTGAACCGTATATCTTCCGTTAAAACTAACCGGTCTAAGTTTAGGCTTAATTAAGACTCGTTAGGAATCTAATAGGTTATTAAAACCTTCTTTCCATATTAGGAGCCCGGTAAAAGCTACTTGCACTTGCTGATTGAATACGGTTGAGATAAATTTGAATATTTGCTCAGGTAAATACGTTTAACTTATTTTCCCTTATACGAGCTTGGGATACGGTATTATAATAATACCGCTTGGTCGGGTATGTGACATTAAATCAGACTGTGATTAATAAAGTTACATAACCTGTTTTAATCTGTTTTGTTTGGTATATGGCTTTTGGGGGGTTAATGACCATGTCTCGGATATCCTTGGCATCATTCAAAGAAATGGCCATGACCTAAGCACGTGGTGTAGGCATACACCTGACAGTTGCATTATGTAAAAATTGGTAATCCACTTAAAGGAATCAACCTTGTGGGCATTATACCTGTGGCGTGTCAGTTAATCTTGTCCGGCTCTTCTAACCGGCCCTGACGGACGACAAACATATAAAACTGTATACAAGATTATTTTTAAATAATTGTCCCAAGTTATAAAAGATGTTTTGTGCCTTGTGCATTCAAATCAATTTTCTTAAATGTTTTCAAAATGAGTTAGTTAATTGTATTTACTAGTGTAAACTGACGTATTTTCCAAAAAGGTTAAGTGCAGGTACTAGACGAAATAGGCTGGCTACTCCTGGCATCATTAACCAAGTCTTGCAAGCTTTAGATGTTAAAGTCTGTTGAACAATAATCTTTTCATCTTTTGATCCGCCTGTGGATCCATTACAGTCCGTTTGTGATACTTTGATATTACTATTTTATTCGGTGTGTAATGTGATTCATCTTTTGCTTCCGCTGTGCATTTAAATTGTGTTGTTTGACTATGATGATATCAACTACGTCACGATACTCCCCACCGGGCCCACTGGTAATACGTGGAAATATCGGGGTGTGACAGGTTGGTATCAGAGCCAACATTGAGTGAATTAAACACTAGCCTTTTGTGTTTGATCTCAATGACACAGTTTGCACATTCCTCGACTTTCGAGTCTAGACAAAGAACTTAGGACAAATCCAAATTTGTTTTATTTTAATTTTGTCCTTTATTTTTCTTTGTTGTGTCCTCTGTTTGTTTTGACAGGTTCAAAAAGATGCCACCAAGAATACGAGGAAGAGGTAGAGGCAAGGGGCCACTCGTCGCCCCCAACGATCACGAGGCAAGACCATCACACGGGCGAACTCCATCGGACTCCTTAAGCAAAAGTCCTCAGGAAGATTGGAGGACCTACCTAGAACCCGCGAGGCGTTCAGTCTCGCTAAGCTCCTCACCCTCTTACCTAAACTCTTACGGGCCTCAATCGGAAAATGAGCCCCATAACTCCCACTATTCTTATATACCCCTCCAAGGCCACAACTCACCCTTCAATGACCCAACACCCTATTTTCAGGGCCGGTTCAACCTGGCAAACCTAATTGAAGAGCCAATGGGTTATAACCCGTTGGGACCGGAGGACCATTTTTCCATGGATATAGACGAGGATCCGGAGCCTGCCCAACCGAAAACTGGAACTCCTACTCACCCCATCGAGATTTCGGAGGGGTCACTCTTTCTTGGATCACCTTATAGTGGTCCCGACAGCTACGAGGCAAGATTTGACCAAATCGACTGGGCGTTTACTCCCAGTTACCACAACTCACCGCAGCAGCAGCAGCAGGATCCCTCGGAGGATTCGCGCTTTGTAGCGGTTACACCGCCACCACCACCAGTGCAGCAACAGCCTCCAGAGCCACCGAGGCGTAGAAGATCAGCCGCACGGATGTCCGTGCGAGGGTGTCCGTATTAGCACCCCTCAGCATTCTAGTGGCAGTCATTATCCGCCACTATACGAAGACCCACATATGGGTGGGCCTTCGAACCCTGTTTCTGAGGTGCAGTCTGCGCCGGTCGCACCGCCACCAGTGGGTTTTGATAACCCAATCCCTGCATATACCAGTGCAGTGGCATACAACCCCTTTGAGCAGCCTGCTTACCCGGGGTATAACTACTACAATGCCCCCAGTGTTGACCCATACCTTACGGCAGCAAACTACAATGCTCTTCATCCCGAGGGGTCCTTTGGAGTCCCATATCAAGCTGGATATCCACCCTATGGGTACCCACCCTATGGGTATCAACAACCGCCACCTCCTCAACCTCCACAGTATCTGCAGCCCCCGCAGCCGCAAGTGATATCGCCACCGCAGCAACAGGAGATTCTTCAAAGGTTGAGTCAGGTGGAGGAGGAAGTTCGGGAAGAGCGTAGGCAAAACCGAGGAATTTTCAAAGGTCTGGCGAGCTTAATCAAGGGGAAGAGCAAAAGGGTCATTAAATCCTTTATTTGTTTATTCGTATTTTTTTAATGTTTAATCAAGTCCCTGCGTGGACATCTGTTTCAGTAATCAGTCCCTGTGAGGACTTGTAATTCCTGTTAGCCCCTGCGTGGGCAAGTTTTTCTGTTAAGTCCCGTTTAGGGCAAAATGTACTTTTTTAAATTATTAGTGGCATGTTATCATTTAAAAACTTATTTGTCATTATATGCATAAATGTAAAATGTATGAAATAAATAAATAAAATTCAAAATATGTCATTCCTTTTTACAAGGTCTGCCTTTAAATATTAAATAAGAATCTTAAATGGTATAACCTAGCCTGCATGTCATTATAAGACCTGGCCATGATGGTAAAACCTGTCAAAAAAAAAGATTCAAATCCTTGTTAACATCGGAAAACATGTTAACATTCCCGACTGATGTGATTCGTAAAATCACACGTGTCATCATTACATTGGATTATTCCAGTGTCTTCCTTATTTAGACATCCAATTGTGATGTAGGGCCTACGAGCCATAAATATTGTCATATAAGACAAAAGACAGACGTAGCCTACAACTCCCTGTCAAGAAAGGTAATGAACTATGATTCAAACCTTAGTACCTCGATCCTATAAGATCTTGGCTTATAATTTAAATGTGTCCATGTGACTTGGCCTTTTTGCCATTATTATATTATAACTAAGGATTATTAATGAAAGATACTGAATGAGATACTTAACGAAATTAACCAAAATGGTTCTTTAATACCATGATTAATAAATTAATAAGATGATCAATCTATTATAAACCTCTAAGAAATCATTAGCAATCAAGCTACATGGTTGAGTGTGAAGAAGTCAACAGTCATCCAAGGGAGAATCATGATAATACCAGGATCAATGTAACTGGTGCGGAACTTCAAGCATTGATTGATAATGTTGTTACCAAGGCCTTGGATAGGCAGTTTAATGAATCTAGTGGTACTCAAAGCAGGACCCTTTTAGGATCGTTCTGTGACCCAAACGAGTCAATCAGAAGAGTTCTTATCAATTCAAGAGTCGGAAACAAATGAATTGACTTGGAAAACAGCTTGATTCACTTCTAAATGTCTTGTATATTGATTATAACAAGTTTACAGATCAGTAGACACGTCGGCAGCACTTCGGTACTGGAAACATCAACGTTACAAATGATTTCGCTCCAAGGGTATATATAGAGGAGCTGATTTCGCTTGAAAGTGGCAATTGTCATTTCAAGCGAAATTAACAATGTTGATTTCGTTTGAAAGTTCACTTGCCACTTTCAAGCGAAATTAACCCTTCAACACATAAATCCTATTTTCTCGTATAACGTGCCCTGATCTAACAATTCTAGTACAAGACTCGATACAAGACGAAGTCGACATACGTATGCACCAACAGACTCCCCCTCGGATGTTGACGAGTCTTCAGTGTCGAGTCTTCAACGTCTTCAGTCTTTATTAGCCTTTGGGCTCTTCCAAAATATCTGACAGTGTAAGCATCCTCAATCTTTATACTCTACTCTCTTTTATCATCAGGATTTGATTCTGACTCTTGCATCTACAGACTTTTCTCTCCCTCGAATGTTGTTCTACTAGCAGACTCCCCCTTGAGTTGTGCTGAGATCGTAGTCTGGCTTTCACAGGTTTCAAGATCGTGACCTGGCTCACATCCTGCTCAGGTACTAGAATCGCAACCTGGCTCTTTCATAGCCATAACCTGCACATACTCTACCTCAAAGTAAATTTCACAAATTAAGAATTTGACAAATTTAAACTTTGCTAACCACTTGATAAACTCAGTTCAAAACATCAATTATTGATATAACAAATTTAATTTCTGATAACCCCATGTATGTATATCATTTTTCTAACCACACACTCCCAAACCTGTTCGTCATGTATAGCACTCGGAATTTTGAAAATTAGCTTTTCAACATCAGTTGTCTAAAATCTTTTTGAATTTTTCAACATTTATGCTAAAACACTCCGAAAATCTTTTTGGATTTTTGATATAACAGAAATGCAGTAAAGAAATATTTACAAACCAATATTTTTGTGAGTTTGTGTAAGAGGATCATATCAGTTTTTGAGACAAATCACCAACACCGTTAAGCTTTAAACATTTTAAGTTCTAAACGATTCACTTCGATTGCCAGTATACTGATCCACTTAAATTCTCACACAAAGTTCAACTGTTTCGAGATACGAGATTAATGTTTTAAGCGACTTAAACTTATTCGCGTATCCCACCTCAGAATATACTCCCGTATCCAGATCCCAATATTCAGTCTTACATGTGAGTATACCTAGATGATATCTATACAGGGTTAAATTGCGAGGGCCGTGAGAGCTCAGGCTATTGCTTCCGCAAAATCAGAGAGATGACGGCTTCGACTTTCGGTGTGTTCCCTTTAGAGAATCTTTTCTTCAACAGCACATGATTAGCATTTTGCAATGTTTCATCATTTTTTATGCTGAGGGCGGTGCTATATTTCAAGCAAGCGTAAAGTATTCTCCGGGGACTAGGCCATTGCTTCCGCAAAATCAGAAGTCCCGGGATAGTACCCCAGATATCACTAAGCATAAAGACCTAGTATCTCAGAAAGAGGGGTCCTTCAAACAAGATTTCGGGGGTTACCCATATATCCTAGAGATGTTTCCCCACGAGATAAGCAAGTTTGAAATTTAGGTTTATATCTCGTCACAATCTACTAAATGTGCAAAAACCTACTGGCATATCATCAGTGAGACCGTTTATCACATTTTTGACCTTCCATTTCTTTAGCATGTTGTGATTATCCACTGATGTACTATCATTTCATCTTTTTCACAACAAAACTCAATTTTGATTTTATCATGTTTTTTACTTTTTCAAATTTTCTAATGTTTTTGGATTTTCCAAAAATTCTTACTCCCCCTAAAATTTAAAATCATTTAAGGGAAATTTGAAAACAAACTGTACAAGGTAAAGTGACAACTGATATCGAATCACTTCAATTCGCCATTCACTTGGCATAAACAATCAGAACTCCCCCTTACAACAAACTATTTTCCCATTATGATTTCAAAACACTTAAGTTTGTTTTAATCAAATGGTTTTTCCGGAAAATAAGTTTTGTTTTCCTCATAAACCACTTGTAGGTTAGGGGATCTCATCACATTGTTCTTTCATTTTTAACTTTTTGAAAAATATAACAATTTTAAGTCCAATCAACAAACACCACTTGTAGAAAATCAAGTACAACTTAATGTCCCTGATTTACCACTTGTAAGTCGAACTATCACATACGTGAATTTCTCAAGAAAAATGATGATTCCTGCTCCACGATTACCAACTTGGGAGCTCCGGCAAGTCAGGTTTTTAGTTAGAAAATGATGTCCCCCAAGCCTGACCAGCCTTGGGTGATTTTGGTACACATCTATCCCACCAACATTTTGATTTGTAAAATTCTTTTGCACTTTTCACTTTCCCATCCACCATCTTCCCAAAAATATGTTTGACTTTCCCATTGAAAGTTTTTTCAGCATCAAATTCTCCTTTACCAGAGAAGAATTGATCTGAAATCTCAAACCTACATTTTGATTTCAAATTCTTTTTTGACAATGGCGGAAAGTTTTCATCGTTCAACTCAGGAACAGAATTCTCATTCTTTTTCTCAACAGATGACTCCTCTGATTTTATGGAATCAGATTCATTGTCAGAACTACTCTCAGATAACAATCCATCTTTGTTTGTTCAAATCAGCTTTTCTTTTGTAAAAACGTTTTGAACTTTCACCAGTTTCAAAAATCGAATTTCCAAACATATTAGTTTTCTTAGCTGATTGTTTCTTTTCATCAACATGTTTCTTAATCATTTCAGAGTTAGAAGAAACTTCCTGTTTTGTATTGTTGAACTGTTGGCAATTCCAAGCAATGTGTCCAACTTTGTGACATTTGAAACAGATTCTTTTGTCAACTCTTGAAACAAATTTCTTCAAATTCTTCTTCTTTTCAGCAAGAAACTCTTGATTTGACTGTTTCCAGAATGGTTTCTTCTGCTCTTCTTCAGAACTTCCTCCTGAAACAAATTTTGTTTTTGATTTATAATTTTTCTCATTTTTCTAATTTTCCGAATAACTAAAACCAAGACCTTTCTTTTTGAAATTACCTTTATGGTTTGGTTTCTTTCGATAACTTGAAACAGAACTGTAACCCTTTTCTTGTTCAATCTCTGTTGAACTCTTGAAGTATACTTTTTAGGTTTGTCATCAAGATTTAAATCTTTTATTTTAGAAATATTAATTTCTGTTAATTTGAAAACCTGTTTGATCATTTCAGATTTGACACTTCTTATTGGAAATTCCTCATCAGAATATAATTTGTCTGAATCATTCAAAGTATATGCTACTTTGAATGGTCCATCATTCAAATTAGATTTTGATAACAGGAATTCTTTATTGTAAACCCGCTTGACTAATGAACTCGGACTCTTTTCTGACGAACTCGAACTTTCAGATTTAGACTCCGACTTTGACTCTTCATCCATATCCAACACCTGATCGACCACTTTCTTTAACAACTCAGACTCATGATCATTGTCAGACGCTGTGAATGTGACATCAATATTGTCTGGTAATTCATCAATGATTTCAGACTTTAACTTTATGTTGAGCGCCTTTTTTAGTTGTTCCTCATTTGGCTTTATGGGAGAATAACTTTCAAAAATCGGGGGCGGACACTTATTATACTTAGCACTTTGTTTCTTACCAGCATCCGTTTCTTTTTTCTTTTGTTCTTGAAAAGCTTCAAGACCTGCAACAGTAGGATAAACTCGACCAATCAAATAATCACAAGTTGTATAACTCAACAACAATCTTTTGATTCTTTCACTTTCTATCTTTTCGGGTTCCAAATCCTGCTTCAATTTTGCACAGTCTTCAATGTACTCATTGATGACCTTCTGCTTTGACATTAATGTAGAACTCATCTTTGTCATAGCAACCTCAATTTCTGAATTTGTCTTTTTCAGACCATTTACTGTTCTGTTCAGCACATCATATGATTCTTTCACATACTTTATATCAGACAACAAATTCTCTTTCAAATCTTCCAGTTCAACAATATTCTTGTCTTTTTCCTCACAATGTTTGCAAGGCTCCAAACATTTCAGACAAGGTTTAATGACCTCAACTATCTTTTCAACCTCGACAATCTTCTCAACTTTAACAATTTTTTCTACCTCAACGATTTTCTCAACTTCGACGAGTTTTTCAACTTCGACTATTTTTTCGATCTCAACAATTTTCTCTACCACTTTCTCCACTTCAACGATTTTTTCTATTACTTTCTCAATTATTGGTTCAACATTTACTCCTTCGGCTTCCATCTTTGCCTTTTCATCAGCTATTTTTCTTATTGCATCCAGCTCTCTTTTTAGTCTGGCAATCTTCTTCTCATTCAGCATCTCAACTTTATCTGCAAAAAACAAATTAAAACTATTAGGATCCAGACCTTTTCTAGCTTTATTGATATATTCTTCTTCATCATCAGTATCAACATCACTTCCAAAATCTGGAAAAATCGGTATTCTTTTCGAACTAGAATTTTACTTCATCTTCTTCCAGAATTATGGCAACAAGACCTGAACCAGGTGGAATGTATTTATCCCAACTAAATCCTTCTGCAACAAATTCATCATCTTGATCAATTATACCAAAACACGCTCTTTTCTCTTTTTCTTCAATGGCACGTGCATGTGCAGTTTGTGGTTGTTGAACAATCTGATGAAAAATTGACTTTTGATAATAATCATTCTTTCCATCTTGTCTTCCAGTTGTTTCTTTGTTTTTTGCATTCTCGTTTAAAATGTCCTTTTCCTTTGCAACGAAAATAGGTGACTTTCGATTTGTCAAACCTAATTGGAGATTCACTTATTCCCCGAAAATCATCTCTACCGGTGATTTGTGTAAATTTTTCTGCTCTTCGAACAGCACTGGCTAAACACCACTTTACATCCATCAATTCAAGTTCCTTAGCATCAATCTGGTCATAATCCTCTTTAGTAAGCATCGGATTTCCAATCTTGCCACCAATCAAGCTTTCATATGATTCTAACATAGCAACGAGTGATGCCATGTGTTGCTTTGCTATTTCCGGAGAAAGATTTTGACCATTTTGAATGTTCAAGGTAACATTGCACTGCAGATTTGTAGAATTCTGTTGTTGAGGACTTGGTGTTGTAAAATTTGGATCAAAACTTGAATACGAGGACGAAGATCCACCACTTTGAGTCACAGTACTTCCCTTTGTTCCAGAAGAACTATCAGCACTGAAGCCAGTTTGAATCTTTGGGCTTGGAGTAACTTCAAATTTGTTTCCTCTGTAGTATAAACTGACATCTTGTTGAGCATTTGGATTCTTCATGATTGTTTTTTTCTGGATATCCAACTCGTGCTCTTCAATCTTCTGAATAAACTGTGCCAGATTCATATTTTCAGATTTTCTCGTGTGTTTAAGAATCATCAAATAAGTTCCCCATTTCTGTTGTGGTAATGCATCAGCAAGTTTATCAACCCATTCATCGTCGTCTTTCTTTATGTCCAATCTTCCCATTTCCAAAACAAGATGACAATATCTATCAATGGTCATTTTTGTTGTTTCATGGTCAAAGGCTACAAACATGTCAAATGATTTATTAAGTAAAGCCTTTATGTTCTTGATCATATCTGCACTTCCTTTAAACTTATGAATCAATGCCGTCCAAATTGACCTAGCAGTACCCTCATGTTGGAGCAAAACAAAGATATCTTCTTTAATCGCTTGTTGAAGAATACTGATCATCATTTTTTCACTTGTATATTTCAATTTATCATTCTCTGAAAAGTCACAAAATGCTTTTTCAAGCCCACGTTCATTTTTCGGTTTCTCGTAATCTTTTTCCAATGAACACCATGCGTCAAACTTATAAGCTTGCACCCAGTTCTCAAATCGATTCTGCCATCCTTTAAAATCTTCAATGTACATGAGCTTTGGCGGTTTTTGATGAGTTCCCGTCTCATTTTCACTGTAAAGAGTTTCAGCAGCTGTAACCGGAGCAACTGGTGTAGCAAACAAATTGTAGAATTCCTCTTCCATGATTCAGCAAATTGTTTCACAAAACACAAGTCTCAAAAACACAATTTCACACGAAATACCAAACTCAAACGGAATCAAGTCTCAACCGAAATCACTTTTGAAGCGGAATACCCCCTTCACATGGAATAACACTTTTGATGCGAAATACCTTTCACACGGAATACACACTCACACGAAATACCTTATTTCGTGTGAAACAGATGAACTTTCAAACGAGATTACACTTTGGAGCGAAATCAGGTGATTTCATGTAAAGTCAAGTTCACTTTTAAAACGAAATTACACACTAAAACGAAATCACTTATTTCGAGCGGAATTAGATGTACTTTTCAAGCGAAATAGCAATTTCAAGCGGAATCAATTGCTAATTCCGTGTGAAATGCTGCTGACATCATCTTTTTTGATCTGATTTTCAAGCGGAATTACGTATTTTACCAATTTTAGGCTGAATTAAGGTCCAATACTTTCAAGGATTCTTTAAAACACTGTTTTGCTTGACATGTATGAAATTCAATCCATTTTAACCGTAAAAACTTGTGAATTTTGTAAAAGAAGGTGTAGATGTTAGAAATAATGGCTGTTTTGGCAAGAACTCTTCCTCCTGAGCTCTGATACCACTTGTAGGATCGTTCTGTGACCCAAACAAGTCAATCAGAAGAGTTCTTATCAATTCAAGAGGCGGAAACAAATGAATTGACTTGTAAAACAGCTTGATTCACTTCTAAATGTCTTGTATATTGATTATAACAAGTTTACAAATCAGTAGACACGTCGGCAGCACTTCGGTACCGGAAACATCAACGTTACAAATGATTTCGCTCCAAGGGTATATATAGAGGAGCTGATTTCACTTGAAAGTGGCAATTGTCATTTCAAGCGAAATTAACCCTTCAACACATAAATCCTATTTTCTCGTATAACGTGCCCTGATCTAACAATTCTAGTACAAGACTCGATACAAGACGAAGTCGACAGACGTATGCACCAACAACCCTATCTGTACCCCACTCTAAACCTAAGACTCACTCTGAAGCTCATAGTAAGCCACCTCCTAAACCTAAAGGGTCAAAGAAAGATGATGACGACCATCACTCCTCAAATCAGCATAGTGTTCCATCGAAGAAGATTGAGCTCAAACAGGAATCACGTGGTAAGTCCTGTACATATAAGTATTTTGTCTCCTGCAAGCCTAGAGACTTCACAGGGGAGAAAGGAGCCATCGATTGTATGACTTGGCTCGATGAAATGGACACTGTGGTGGATATCAGCGGATGCGCTGATAAGGATGTTGTGAAGTATGTATCTCAGTCGTTTAAGGGAGAAGTGCTAGCATGGTGGAGGTCTCTGATTCAAGCTGCTGGAAAAGTCCATTTGTATAGCATGTCTTGGGAGCAGTTTGTTGCTCTAATCAAAGAAAATTATTGTCCTCAACACGAAGTTGAGAAGATCGAGGCTGAATTCTTAGCCTTAGTCATGAGGAACTTAGACTGCCAGACTTAACTCACCAGTTTCAATACCATGTCTCGTTTGGTTCCATACTTGGTTACGCCGGAACCAAAGCGCATCGCCGTTTTATTGGGGGTTTGGCCCCAGAAATCAAGGCCAGTGTAAAGGCATCCCGACCTGCTACTTTTAGGTCAGCGGCTGATTTGTCTTTATCCCTTACTTTAGATGCGATCAGGCTGAGATCGCTTAAGAACTCTGAAGAAAGTAAGAGAAAACGTGAGGACGATAACTCACGACGGTCTGAGAAGAAGCATAAGGGTAACACGGACCACAAGAAGAAGTTTGGGTCCAACAAAGGTAGTCAGCAAACAGATGAGAAGCCAAAGTGCAAGACTTGCCAGAAACGTCACTTTGGAAAATGCAGGTTCGAATCCAAGTCTCAGTCAAAACAATCTGCATGTGGGTTATGCAAATCCAAGGAACACAAGACGATAGAGTGCAAGAAGATAAAGGACGCAACGTGCTATAACTGCAACGAAAAAGGGCACATCAAGACCAACTGCCCTAAATATGCCAAAAAGCCTGAAGATGCCAAAAAGACCAATGTCAGGGTCTTTTGAATGGATGCACGAGAAGCTGTTCAGGATGATAATGTGATAACAGGTACCTTCCTTGTTAATGATGTTTATGCAAGGGTGTTATTTGATTCGGGTGCGGATAAGTCATTTGTAGATGATAAGTTTTGTAAGTTGTTAAATTTACCTGTTAAAACCTTAAGCGTGAAATATGAGGTAGAATTGGCTGATGGTACCTTCGAGACAGCCTCGACTGTGTTAGATGGATGTTTTATATCCATTAGGAACCACTCCTTTCCGTTATCCTTGCTTCCTTTGAAGTTAGCTGGTTTCGACATAGTTATAGGCATGGACTGGTTATCTCATAACCAAGCCCAGATCGTTTGCAACAAGAAACAAGTGGTGATCAAGACTCCGTATGGTGAGCCACTTACCATACAAGGAGATACCCAGTATGGGTTGCCTAAGCAAGTTTATGTGCTTAAGGCATCAAGGTGTATGAAGAAAGGTTGTGTTATTTATATGGCACAAGTGACTATTGATGAGCCGAAACCTAAGATTGAAGACATCCCCATCATTTCTGAATATCCCGAAGTTTTTCCTGAAGAACTACCTGGTTTGCCACCAGATAGGTAAGTAGAGTTTAGAATTGACATTATACCTGGAGCAGCACCTGTTGCAAGAGCACCTTACTGGTTAGCCCCAACTGAGATGAAGGAGTTGAGAACTCAGTTGGATGATTTGTTGGCAAAAGGATTTATTAGACCTAGCTCATCACCCTGGGGAGCACCAATCCTGTTTGTAAAGAAGAAGGATGGATCGATGCATCTATGCATCGATTATCGTGAGCTCTACAATGTTACTATCAAGAATAGATATCCATTACCCAGGATCGACGATCTGTTCGATCAATTGCAAGGGGCGAGTTATTTCTCCAAAATCGATTTAAGATCAGGCTACCATCAACTGAAGGTTAGAGATGAAGATGTGCACAAGACTGCATTTAGAACTCGTTATGGTCACTACGAGTTCTTGGTGATGCCTTTTGGGCTCACTAATGCACCAGCAGCATTCATGGACCTCATGAATCGCGTTTGCAAACCCTACTTGGACAAGTTTGTCATTGTCTCCATTGATGACATTCTTATTTGTTCAAAGAATCAGGCTAACCATGAGAAGCACCTTCGATGTATTCTTAAACTTCTTCAGCAAGAAAAGCTTTATGCCAAGTTTTCAAAGTGTGAATTTTGGCTTCGTGAAGTCCAATTCCTTGGACATATGGTTAGTGAGCGTGGTATCCAGGTGGATCCCACTAAGATTGTAGGACCCCTAACTTCGTTAACTAGGAAGAATATTAAGTTTGATTGGGGTCCTAAGCAACAAGAATCTTTCGATATCCTTAAACAGAAGTTAAACAATGCTCCTGTGTTGACATTGCCTGAAGGAATTGAAGAATTTGTGGTTTACAGCGACGCATCACACACGGGCATGGGGTGTGTGCTAATGCAGAAAGGTAAAGTTATTGCATATGCTTCTCCACAGTTAAAGGTGCACGAGAAGAATTACACCACACATGATTTGGAATTGGGTGCCATTGTATTTGCACTGAAACTGTGGAGACATTATTTATATGGTACCAAGTGTGTGATCTATTCCGATCACAAGAGCCTTCAACATCTGTTTAATCAGAAGGATCTGAACATGAGGCAGTGACGATGGATGGAGACACTGAATGATTATGATTGTGAAATCCGATACCATCCAGGTAAGGCGAATGTGGTCGCCGATGCTTTGAGCAGAAAGGAAAGGGTTAAGCCCATTAGAATCAATGCCAAGAGCATTGAATTAAAGAACAGTTTAAATGAAAGATTATTAGCCGCCCAGAAAGAAGCCGTATTAGAAGCTAACTATCCAAATGAAAAGCTGGGAGTCACTGCTGAACAGTTATCATATGGCAAGGATGGAATCCTAAGATTGAATGGACGAATATGGGTTCCGATCTATGGAGGACTACGGGATGTTATCCTCCAAGAAGCCCACAGTTCTAAGTATTCCGTTCATCTTGGAAGTGACAAAATGTACAAGGATTTAAAGGCAAATTATTGGTGGATAGGCTTGAAGAAGTCTATAGCTACTTATGTAGCCAAATGTTTGACGTGTGCGCTAGTTAAAGCTGAACACCAAAAGCCGTCAGGTCTGCTACAACAGCCTGAACTTCCCACCTGGAAGTGGGAAATGGTGACTATGTATTTTATCACCAAGTTGCCAAGGACGAAGAGAGGAAATGATACTATTTGGGTTATAGTGGATAGACTGACTAAGTCAGCCCACTTCTTACCAATTAAGGAAACACACAGCTCAGATAAGTTAGCTCATCTGTACGTGGATGAGATTGTATCTCTCCATGGAGTGCCAGTGTCTATCATCTCTGATAGGGACACGAGGTATACATCGCATTTCTGGAAAAGCTTTCAGCAATCCCTAGGCACTCAATTGAATTTCGGCACAACATATCATCCTCAGACGGATGGTCAAAGCGAGCGTACTATTCAAACACTAGAAGATATGTTAAGGGCTTGTGTTATTGATCTAGGTGGAAGTTGGGATGATCACCTTCCATTGATTGAATTTTCATACAAGAATAGTTATCATTCCAGTATTCAAGCTGCACCATTTGAAGCTTTGTATGGAAGGAAGTGCAGAACGCCCGTTTGTTGGGCAGAAGTTGGAGATGTCCAACTAACAGGACCTGATATAGTCCTGGAGATGACATATAAGATTGTACAGATACGAGATCGTCTCAAAGCTGCCAGAGATAGGCAGAAAAGCTACGCAGATAAAAGGCGTAAACCTCTAAAATTTCAGGTTGGTGACAGAGTGTTGCTTAAAGTATCACCCCGGAAAGGAGTGATGCGATTTGGTAAGAAAGCAAAGTTAAGCCCAAGGTATATAGGACCATTCGAGATCATCGAATGTGTCGGAACAGTGGCTTATAAGTTAAACCTGCCTGAAGAGCTCAGTGGTATTCATAATGTATTCCACATCTGCAATCTGAAGAAATGTCTAGATGATGAATCGCTAGTCATACCCCATACGGATGTGCACATAGATGAGAGCTTAAAATTTGTTGAAAAACCTTTGTCGGTCGAGGATCGACGGTTAAGAAGCTTCGAAAGAAGCAGGTACCGATTGTGAAGGTCAAATGGGATGCCCGAAGAGGTCCCGAGTATACGTGGGAGGTAGAGTCCACAATGAAAGAAAAATACCCTCATTTGTTTCAGTAAATCTCGAGGTCGAGATTTCTTTTAAAGGGGTGAGGATGTAACACCTCGTAAATTCATACCCAATAAAATAAAGACACATGTCATGTACGGCAAACGTGTTATAAACCCGGATCAAGTCAAAAGATGTATGGTAGGATTTAAAAGTGTCGACATGTTAATTAATACCTCTGAGCGACCTAATTATAAATCCCAAACCTTAATATATTTTGTAAACATCTGATATATTCAAATCCGGTTATTTTGATAATGTATAATTCAAATTGGCACAAGAAATGGATCCTATGTTTCATACGACAAATTCCCTTCAAAAGCATTCATCAATAAAATCCAAGGATGTGTAAGTGCATGGCAACACTTTCAAGAGCATGCAAAGGTCTGGTTCATGGTCCCCTCCTACTGATAAAGGCATAAGATTCGAAGTTGTAAAGAATGCATGGTCAAAGCCTAAGAGATTACAAAGTTTTGTCTTCTGAAGAGGGCTTACGGACCGCAACAAGACCACCTTACGGTCCGTAAGGTGGCGGAGCTGGGCGAAAATAAATAAAAGGCGGATACGGACCGCAAAGCCAAGGGCTTACGGTCCGCAAGGTTGTAAATGGGCATCTTAGATCAAGGTCGGTTGCGGACCGTATAGTTTTTAACTTACGGTCCGTAAGAGGTGCTTACGGACCGCAAAGGATACTGCTTACGGTCTGTAAGGCTGTCGCTGGCAGCAGAAAATGGACAGACGCCTATTCAGCCTGTTACACCGCCTCTCTTGCATGGTTTTCGAAATTCAGGAGCATGGCCAATAGTTTTACATGCATAGGGACACATGGGATGATCAGGGAACTTTTGTAGACTTGTGTGTGATGATCTTGAGCCATTTGGGTTCCTATATAAAGAATTGTTGTTGCAACCATTTCACTTGCTCATTCAAACTCACTTCAAGGACTTCTCTGGAGCTTCTCTGGTCTTCTTCAAGTTTCCTTAGGATCCATAATCGTGCTTAGGACCTTTGTAAGTGTCCTTAACCTCATAATTTCAGTTTTTATTAGCTTAATGACCATAAGTCAAACTTGTCGTAAATAAGGTTTGACTTCGTGATTAATCACTAATGGTTCAATCATTAGTCAAATTAGGAGTAGTTATAAGTTGGTAATTATGTAGGCAATAAACCCCTAAGAGGGCACCTACTGATTATCACCCTAACTTGGTCAAATGTCGGGTCAAAACTAATACTAAAAAGTCAACAGAAAGCTAATTTTCAAATAAACACATAATTAACAATGTGGAAGCGATTAAACCTGTTTTATCACTTGTACCACTTGGTAATTAATGTAAGAACATGTCTAAACATGTTCAACCCGACAATTGCAAGTTTAGGCTCGGTTTGGGACCGAAAGTCGCAAAGGTTGACTTTTGTTTTAACTTTCTGTTCTGACCCGAATTAGATTATTTTAGGAATTCCTTAAGGTTCCATTAGGACCAGGTTAGATGCTAGTATAACCCTCTGTGATTATACAACTTGGTTCCTTAGTTATCCGATTCATATGCATGTTTCCGTTATATGCCTAAATGTTGACCAATATGCCCTTTTAACGTTAAAAGGAGAATTTTGAAAATGTGAGAGGACAATAATCTTTATTACTGATTTATAAACATGTCCCTAAATTTTCACATCAGTTGGAGGTCTAGATTAAGAGTTATGCTCAATAGCGTAATTAGAAAGTTTTTTATTAATTAAACGGCGTAATTAGCATAAAGCCTATCTAAACCCAATTTTTGATAGCAAACTTTTTACCTACTGATGTAAAATAACATTTTGGGATTTTTAAAGATTTTTATTTATTTTTAGGCTGAGCATAACATAGGGTTATAGCTTTGATTCGGTAATTGTCGGTTTTGCCCTTTTGGCCTATAAAATGAGTTTTACATAATATTTTGATACCAAATCTTTTGCTACTGATTTTATATAATAAATAAAATATTTTGAGTCTTCTTGAATGGTAAAAATATCAGCTTTTCTTTAAAAACCTGAAAATCGTTTAAAACCGTCTTTTTACGCGTTTAAAACGAATAGTATGTATTAAAACCATTTTTCTCATATAAGACTTAATACCTACTGATGTTTTAAGTAAATTTATATATTTTAACAGTAAAGAAAAGTTTTAAACTCAGATTTCAAATTTTGACCTTCAAAGCTTATGTGAAATTATCGAAATGCCCCTACGGTGCATAGTTTAGTTATAAAAGGTAAATTTCACCTATATACCATACCCTACTGTTATGACTTATAAAAATAAGTATTTTTACTGAATTTATCAGACCTGAAACTCAGGTTTATATTTAAACTCTTTTACAACCTTTAAAATGACCAAAATACCCCTACGGGGCATAATTTGAGTTTAAATCCATTTTGGGCATAATGGAAGGTATCTTACTGATATCACAACATATTTAAGGCATATTAACTTAGGAAACTTGTTCATGACTCATTTGGTTACCCGTTACGCATTATTCGCGTTCGGTGCGGTTTATGTAACTAGTTTGCATAAATTAGCCGAAACGGGTCAAACCTTATCATTTTTATCTCAAAATCCAGAATGTGTTTAGTTTACCCATATTATACATGTCTTCAAACTTGTCGGTTCTAAAACACATTCTATTCCGGTCTTCGCTTAATCATGCGTTTTGAACCGTATATCTTCCGTTAAAACTAACCGGTCTAAGTTTAGGCTTAATTAAGACCCGTTAGGAATCTAATAGGTTATTAAAACCTTCGTTCCAGATTAGGAGCCCGGTAAAAGCTACTTGCACTTGCTGATTGAATACGGTTGAGATAAATTTGAATATTTTCTCAGGTAAATACTTTTAACTTATTTTCCCTTAGACGGGCTTGGGATACGGTATTATAATAATACCGCTTGGTCGGGTATGTGACATTAAATAGGATTGTGATTAATAAAGTTACATAACCTTTTTTAATCTGTTTTGTTTGGTATATGGCTTTTGGGGGGTTAATGACCATGTCCCGGATATCCTTGGCATCATTCAAAGAAATGGCCACGACCTAAGCACGGGGTGTAGGCATACACCTGACAGTTGCATTATGTAAAAACTGGCAATCCACTTAAAGGAATCAACCTTGTGGGCATTATACCTATGGCGTGTCAGTTAATCTTGTCCGGCTCTTCTAACCGGCCCTGACGGACGACAAACATATAAAACTGTATACAATATTATTTTTAAATAATTATCCCAAGTTATAAAAGATGTTTTGTGCCTTGTGCATTCAAATCAATTTTCTTAAATGTTTTCAAAATGAGCCAGTTAATTGTATTTACCAGTGTAAACTGACGTATTTTCCAAAAAGGTTAAGTGCAGGTACTAGACGAAATAGGCTGGCTACTCCTGGCATCATTAACCAAGTCTTGCAAGCTTTAGATGTTAAAGTCTGTTGAACAATAATCTTTTCATCTTTTGATCCGCCTGTGGATCCATTACAGTCCGTTTGTGATACTTTGATATTACTATTTTATTCGGTTTGTAATGTGATTCATCTTTTGCTTCCGCTGTGCATTTAAATTGTGTTGTTTGACTATGATGATATCAACTACGTCACGATACTCCCCACCAGGCCCACCGGTAATACGTGGAAATATCGGGGTGTGACACTTGATCAGAAGGATGTCCTAATCTAGCATACCACAAATTATGAACACTACTATTACTATTACACACCTTGATAGAAGTACATGAATTTCCACAAAAGTATAGACCATCAAACTGTCTAGCAGTCACCAGGGTTTTCTTTGTTAGTAGGTCCTGAATGTAACAAGAATGCTCATCAAAACTAACAAACAATTTATTATCTTTAGCCAACTTGTGAACAGATATCAAGTTAATACAATAAGCAGGAACAACAAACATGTCGTGCAAAACAACACCATTTGTAAGTTTTAAATTACCAATTTTAGTTACTAAAGCATCGGTTCCATTTGGATGTTTAACTCTTATATTTAAGGTTGAAACATCTATAGACTCAGTTAACAAATCACCATCTTTAACCATGTGTTGGTTTGCACCTGAATCTATTATCCAAACAGAATCCTTTCCATTACCAAACAAATTTGCAAAACAAAAAATGGGTTTGTAACACAAATTAGCACAAAAGAAACTATTAGAACTACCTGAGACATTGTGACTCTGAGCAGCACCAACTTCATTACTTTTATCTGATAACAAACTTAACAACCTAGAAACTTGTTCATCAGTTAAATAAGTAGGTACAGTAGTTTCAGATGCACAACTATTATTAGTTACAACTGCCCTCTTTCCCTGTCCCCCTCTTGGTTTCATCCAAGAGGGATATCCAATTATTTCAAAACATTTGTCCACTGAATGACCAACCTTATTACAGTTGGTACATTTTAGCGACTGGTTTGTACCCTTATTCCCTTTTTTAATAAAATCACCTTGATTTATTTTGGAAGCAAAACCAATTGTTTGACTACTCTTATCATTTCCAGAATTTCTATGGGATTCCTCCCTAGAAACTATGGCAAATGCCTCTTTAACAGTAGGCAATGTTTCTTTTGTCAACAAGTTAGATCTTACACTTTGATAAACATTGTCCAAGCCCATTAAAAATTGCATCAGTTTAATCATTTAATTAAAGTTATTAAAAGATGTGGATGCTTGACAGGAACAAGAAGGTAGTTGCAAAATTTCATCCAATTGTTTCCACATTATATTCAGTTTATGATAATATTCAGACACACTCATACCACTTTGATTAAAACAGTTAATTTTCTGGTAAAGATTAAACACAACAGACCCATCTACTTTATCATACGTTTCTTGTAACTCTTTTCAAACCTCAGATGCTAAACTAGAATAAACATGACCCAAATATAACTCCTCCGAAATAGAATTTAACATCCAAGTTAAAACTACTGAATTACATCTATCCCACTGGGCTGCAAGCACTTCATCATTATCAGATTTAACACAAGTTCCGTCAATGAAGCCATACTTGTTTTTAACCCTAAGTGCCAACATTATTGAATTAGCCCATACCCTGTGATTTTCAGTTCCCTTTAACTTTATACTAGTTATAGTTAAATTCACAGTATCACTAGCATGCAAATATAATGGATTACTAACATCCAACTTACTAATCAGAGTAGCGAATGGATTACCTCCTGGTTCATCCATTATATACAAACTAACAATCAGAAGAAGCTATACACAAAACAGAAGCAACAAGATTTCAAAATAACACTAATCAAAACAGATAGCAACAAAGAGCACAGAAACGCCAAACAAACAAAAACACAAATGCAATAGAGTGAGCCCTCTTTGTGTCCCAAATCAAACCGGTCCAACTAGCCCGGCAACAGTAATGCCTAGACACGACTTGATGCAAATGAAACACAACAGAAAAGAAAGTAAAGGTACTAAAAAAGAACAGACTCACAGCGGGGGCGAATAACTCCTAGCAGGATCTATCTCATAACCTTCTAGGGTTACAAGATAAGATCAGAAGACAGAAGAAATGTGCCAACAATCTGTTAGTTTGCTTTGTAACCTTCTAGGGTTACAAAGACTAACGAGATCCTTCAACTCGTCCGACCTTTAAAAAATCCCATGAAATAGATATTATCAGCACGAACTTCGATGCACACACAAATCTTCCAGATCCGGAATCGGCAGAAGAAAAACTACCAAGATTCCACAGCAAAAGTCTCAAGAAACAACAGATTTGTAAGGGATCTATACAGACGCACAACGGATAGAAGATCAAAACCCTAGAACCAACGATTTCAACCCAGAAGCTAATATAGCTCGGATACCATGTTACAAAACATGGATCTGAACTCAGATCTTCAAGATAACACAAATACCCAAACCATGATATTATTGAAA
Source organism: Helianthus tuberosus (assembly GCA_030545235.1). Lineage (NCBI taxonomy): Eukaryota > Viridiplantae > Streptophyta > Magnoliopsida > Asterales > Asteraceae > Helianthus > Helianthus tuberosus. Next base: position 195,799,280 of record CM060405.1, read on the forward strand.
CTAGGGCTGTAAACGAACCGAACGAACACGAACAAGACCTTGTTCATGTTCGTTTGTTAAAAAATATATGTGTTCGCGAACCGTTCACGAACACTTATCAAACGAGATTTATGTGTGTGTTCGTTTGTTAAGGAAATGAACTTGTTCGTGTTCGTTTGTGTTTGTTTATAAATTTTAGGCAACGAACGTTGACGAACACAAATGAGCACAAACTAATTTTCATGAACACAAATGGAAATAAACGAACACAAACAATCGTTCATGAACATAATATATAATACATTGACACTTATTAAATATTTAATTTGTTAGACTTTTGATATATTTAAATAAATATAAAAACTAAAAACACTAATGAATTATCAAGCAAAGCGAACACGTTACCAAACGTTCTGTAACACCCCGAAATCGGGATTGGTAATTAAACCATGTTAATAATAATGAATGGGTAAAATACCGTTAGTAGTAAAAGTAAACCAGGTGAATATTAGGAATTTAATAGATAAACCTAATATTAAATAAAAAGTGAATAAAAGCTTTTGAGGAAATAAAGATAATAAGAGACCCGAGTTAACGGGATTTCAAAATAAAACGGGTTATGACTTCCCCGAACCCACTAAGTAACTAGGAATATCAACCTAGTTAGTTAAGTGTTGTAAAAACAATAAAAGAAACATGAAATAGATAACCCTTTTATAAACTATGGAACTAGAGGGACTAAACATGGGCAAATGTAATAAAGTTTTGATTAAATCAAAATTAACTCAACAAAAACACACACGTACGTGTGTTCCTGCGATCTCCACAGAGCTTCTAGAGCTCAAACCCTAAATTCCAAGAATTCACCAAATTGAAAGGGGAAATCAATCCCAAATCGAAATCCAAGCATAGATTAGTGATCACCGCAGTAAAGGGGTCATAAGGTATGTAAAATTTCATGGTTTGATTCCATCTTGAATTCTAGATGAACACATGAGATTCGAAATTAGAGCTTGCATGATTGTTGTTTGGTTGAAATTTGTAATGAAATTATGTCTAGGAGAAAACCCTAGTCATTTGTTGTTGAATTAGTGCTTAAACTATGAAATTCATAATCATCTATGTAAGTGCTAAATGGGTTTTGTGGGAAGATGATGAACACTAGATTTATGATCATCAATTTGGTGTTATTCGATTTCCATGAAGTAAGTCTAGGTGTTGTTATGCATGCTAGACATAAGAACTTGTGAATGATGCTAAAACTTGGGTAAATAACTAGTGATGAAAATTGATTGTTGATTTTATAGAATATGCCCACAAGGTGTTTGTTAAAATGCCTAAGTGAATGTTCATGTGTTGAAATTACGAATGAAACGCGTAATTGCCTTGTTTGACTAATTACGTGAAAGATGGGTTAAAGCGGGTTCTAATCATAATGTTGATTTGACTTAATTGTGTAAACCATGTGATAAAAAAGTAGTTAACTTTTGATAAGCTAAGTTAACTAATCACGAAGTCGAATAGTAGCTTTGGCATAGAAAATAAGTGAGGTGGAATAGTCGTGATTTTTCTTATGACTAATTTAACCGCCTTGTAAATGATTAACAATAGTTTGACGCCTAACGAGCTAGGTGGAGGCTTGGGAAAGAAGCGGTCAAACGAACCAAGCACGAGAAGAAAAGCGTATTCGGAGTGCAAGGTAAGTAAAACTTACACCCTTATGTAGGACACGTGTTTATTTTATAAACTATAAATGCGAAAGATGTAATACCCAAAATAAGGGTTCCGACACGACCGATACAAGTCGGAACAAGTATAAATGATAAAAACCATGGTTTATGGTAAACGAGGCAAATGGGTGAATTTGGAAATCTAAAACCATGCTTTTATTATAATTTATGTAAATGTTTGGTCCTATAGTCCAAACGGGTCAAATGGTGATGAAACACCATTTGACAATATCGACTAATGTGATTGTCAAGTCGTATGTTATCAGGAGTGATTAGCAATTTGGATAAGTGCGACGCCATAGAATGTTGGTTAATTAACGCGAGGTATAAAACGGGTCTATATGTTGACTTGAGCCAGGTACGCATATATATAGATTTATGGTTTAAAATGCAATGTTGGTCAAATACCTTAGCAAAGGGACAAATGTCGTAAAAAGGAAGAAATAAGTTGACGAAAATGCCCTTGATAGGTAAATCGGGCATACGACCCTTAGAGGTCGTTTAGATACTAGTATTATCATCATGTAACTCTTAGACACATGTAAGAGTTACAGGCATCAACTTTGGGGGTCAAATGCCTATGAACGGGTTAATCACGTAAAATGACTATCCTAAGGGTAAAAATTAGGAATGTGGTTCATTATGTTAAATCCACCACAAAAATAGTTGTGGTGGAATATAAGAGGCTATTTAAAAGTGAGAATACGAAGTGTAGAAAGAGAAGAGAGAGTTTGATGCTTAAATGTACATAATTCGCTCTAAACGGGTCAAAATAAGAACTTGAGCGTAAACGGGTTTTTATTATGTAAGAATCCCGTGATTTGAAATTTATATGATAGGAGATATGGAAATTATGAATTTCATGATTTTAAGGATCAAATACACATGTTTGTTTGATAAAAATCGAACGGGTCAAAATTTGGTAAAAAGGGTAACAAGCCAAAGACTTAAAAGTCTGAAATTTTGTTAAATCGAATGTTGGATTTTGACTCCATAATCTGGAGAACCAAATTACAATCACGTAGGAAGAAGCGGTAGGTCAAACGGACAAGCGGATTGAAAGATACGAAAGTTTTCGTGTCAAAAACGGCAAAATTGGAATGGGCTGGTACAGGGGCCACCGTAACTTACGGTGCCCACCGTAAGTTACGGTAGGGCTGAAACCTTTACGCCAGGTACCTACTGAGTTACGGTGGGAGCATTTTTCAATTTGGGGCCACCGTAACTTACGGTGACCACCGTAAGTTACGGTGGAGGCCAGATTTCAGTTTTTGTTTATGGGATCAAGGGATTAATATTGGGATTTCCTGATTCTTTTCTTTAATTCGATTATTCGACTTTATTTTCCTTGTGATACCAGTTATTTAATTATCAAAACTAACTTTTAAGTTGGTTTTGAACATAGGTGAAAATGACGAGAGCCCGGATGAAGATCAAGCGTCGAGCAAGAACCGAACACGCGATAAATGAAGCTTCCGCAAGTTGTTTCGTCGTTATTCTAAAACGGCGAATTAAACCACATGATGTATTACTTTAAATTGTAAAAGTTTTTAATAAACCAGTATTTTAGCATGAACGTTTAAATATAAATACTCGGTAAATTGTGATTTATTTAATGAAAATCGCAAAACAAATTTATGGTTGTTACAAGTTGGTATCAGAGCCTTGGTTTAAGAGATTCAAGTATGGCAGGAAAACTATGCTTGGACTTAAACCTTATGCTCTTGATGAAGATTGGTATTCGGTTCGAGGCTTGATCGCAAATCCGGTAAGTACATGTATGTTAATAGTTTAACATGCTAAAGTGTTGTACACAACACATCGGGCTGTCGTGTGATACACGTTACCCCAATTAAAAGGATTAATATGGTTGATGAAAATACAAGCGTTGACGCGTATGGTAGAAAAAGCCTTGTATTATAATATGGGCGATTATTGAAGTTGATATTACTAACTCTTGTGAATGTTTTAATTGAAGGACACTCGCGTCTGAAGATGACGAGAGTGGAATGAATTGTAGATGTGATGATGGAACGATCCAAGAGAGGACAAGAAGAGCATACCCATCGAGGACCTAAATCGTGTAACGATCGCAAATAAGTAATGGCAAGAAAGCCCGTTAGGGCAAGCATTTATCAGGTGCACGTTTAAATTATTGCATGAATATAAATATGCAACAAATACGTAGAAACTGATAGTTGCGATTTAGATTGAAAACTTGGACAAACCTGAATAGAATACCTATCCAGGATATTGTTTCCAAGAGAAATAAATAGAGGTGTTACTTACATGGGATGTGATGTGAAAGTTATAAAAGGGTCATGTATGTCATGTGTTGATCGCCTATTCTGGCCAAGTAGGTAGTGAACACATAATACCATGAACTTTTTATGATGGACATGCTTACATCCGATGTTGTAAGGACGGGATGAGTGGGACAAATTAAAAAGTACCCAAATGAATCAAATGAGCCCAAGAGAAGGGACAAAGAAACATGTAAAATGATTAAGGTATGCACCGGGAGGGGGTGTACTTACACTCGAACCCGGAGAATGCAAACATGTAAAATGATTAGGATATGCTTTGGGAGGGAGTGTACTTGCACTCGAACCCAGAAAATGCAAATATGCCTCTTAACAGGCCGTTTTTGTAAAACGTCAAACTCGAGGACAAAAGTCGGAATATAAAAATGAAGCGAGGTCTTAATGCATACCGGGAGGGTTGCAATAATAACGACTTCGGTACAACACCCGTTTGATGGGTAAGAATTTAACACATGCGTAGACCGAGAAACAGGAACTCGGATGGAAAGTTAAAAGACTCGGGTTTTGAGTCATAACTAAAAGACGACAAGATAATGTAAATAGAAATTTTGAATAAATTATGTTCAACTATTTTAAAGTTGAACGGATTGAATATAATATCATGCCGAACGGCATGAGTAAACGCAAGCGGGATAAAGGTAGCGTTAAATGCAAAAGACTAATGAGACCGGTAATGGGACATAACCAAATAAAAATATATGCAAATCAAATAACAGTAAGCATAAGAGGAACTGACGTATAAATGACGTGAGAAGTCATATGTAGGAAAATTGTCCGAAAGAAAACAATTGTAGCCACGAAACTACAATCAATGTTAACAGAACCTAAGCTTGAAACCAAATGATTCTTCGAACAAAAACAGGGTGCCTTGACACCAAACATGTATTTTAAGAATGACATGAGTAAGGAGTGATCTACGGGATCAACATTACCTTTAGGGTTATAAACAAATGAAAGGTTTACGAGACTAAAACGACCCACAGGTCATGATTAGAGAGAAATTATAAGGATTTCGCCCTAAAGAGGTGAAAGTCTAATCAAAATAGCCCATAAGGCTAAGTGATAAAACCTACGGGTTAATTAGATAAAGCGAGGGAATCCATTGAGAATCCCCGCATAAAACTAAGACTGTAAAAGAATAAATTATGTACTGTCAATATCCTGGTATGGATAATTGACAAAAGTTAAAGAGAAGATCCTAAAACTAAAACTTTGGTTTTAGTAAGAAATAACAATTTTACAAATATAAATTCTGATAGGAATTTAAATAGTAAACATGAAAGATACAAGTCTTGACACTGTTAGGCGCAAGACGATATATTTGAAAAGTGGTATTTTCGAAAATGAAAGGTTGATATAAATTAAACATGAGATAACATGATCACGGTCAAGAAATGCAATGTGAAGTAGAATCACATTATAACCAAGCGAGCGATAAAAAAATAATTGGACTAATAAGTCTAGTTAGTGAGACTCGTTAAGGTCATTTAAATAAATTTGAAAAACAAAAGAAATTGTTGTTAAAAGTGAGGGATTTCACTAAAGACCTTTAAACGGGTCAAAGTAACGGATTCATAAAGAATTCGATAGAATATGAAAGCGATGGATATCGCTAGGTTAACCAAACTAGTGGAAATAACGAGATTACGTTATTTCAAGTTGCATTATGCCGCATAAGATACGTAGATGATTAATAACCAAAAAGATGTTACCATACCTTTCTGGTAAATACTAACACTTGATTAAAATATGAGCAATGCTCAACTGATTATCGAGAGCAAGTGCATTGAGTTTAAACTCAATAAACTATGTAAGAAAGGTTTCGGGGACGAAACCTCTTTAAGGGGGGTAGACTTGTAACACCCCGAAATCCGGATTGGTAATTAAACCATGTTAATAATAATGAATGGGTAAAATACCGTTAGTAGTAAAAGTAAACCCGGTGAATATTAGGAATTTAATAGATAAACCTAATATTAAATAAAAAGTGAATAAAAGTTTTTGAGGAAATAAAGATAATAAGAGGCCCGAGTTAACGGGATTTCAAAATAAAACGGGTTATGACTTCCCCGAACCCACTAAGTAACTAGGAATATCAACCTAGTTAGTTAAGTGTTGTAAAAACAATAAAAGAAACATGAAATAGATAACCCTTTTATAAACTATGGAACTAAAGGGACTAAACATGGGCAAATGTAATAAAGTTTTGATTAAATCAAAATTAACTCAACAAAAACACACACGTACGTGTGTTCCTGCGATCTCCACAGAGCTTCTAGAGCTCAAACCCTAAATTCCAAGAATTCACCAAATTGAAAGGGGAAATCAAGCCCAAATCAAAATCCAAGCATAGATTAGTGATCACCGCGGTAAAGGGGTCATAAGGTATGTAAAATTTCATGGTTTGATTCCATCTTGAATTCTAGATGAACACATGAGATTCGAAATTAGAGCTTGCATGATTGTTGTTTGGATGAAATTTGTAATGAAATTATGTCTAGGAGTAAACCCTAGTCATTTGTTGTTGAATTAGTGCTTAAACTATGAAATTCATAATCATCTATGTTAGTGCTAAATGGGTTTTGTGGGAAGATGATGAACACTAGATTTATGATCATCAATTTGGTGTTATTCGATTTCCATGAAGTAAGCCTAGGTGTTGTTATGCATGCTAGACATAAGAACTTGTGAATGATGCTAAAACTTGGGTAAATAACTAGTGATGAAAATTGATTGTTGATTTTATAGAATATGCCCACAAGGTGTTTGTTAAAATGCCTAAGTGAATGTTCATATGTTGAAATTACGAATGAAACGCGTAATTGCCTTGTTTGACTAATTACGTGAAAGATGGGTTAAAGCGGGTTCTAATCATAATGTTGATTTGACTTAATTGTGTAAACCATGTGATAAAAAAGTAGTTAACTTTTAATAAGCAAAGTTAACTAATCATGAAGTCGAATAGTAGCTTTGGCATAGAAAATAAGTGAGGTGGAATAGTCGTGATTTTTCTTATGACTAATTTAACCTCCTTGTAAATGATTAACAATAGTTTGACGCCTAACGAAGTAGGTGGAGGCTTGGGAAAGAAGCGGTCAAACGAACCAAGCACGAGAAGAAAAGCGTATTCGGAATGCAAGGTAAGTAAAACTTACACCCTTATGTAGGACACGTGTTTATTTTATAAACTATAAATGCGAAAGATGTAATACCCAAAATAAGGGTTCCGACACGACCGATACAAGTCGGAACAAGTATAAATGATAAAAACCATGGTTTATGGTAAACGAGGCAAATAGGTGAATTTGGAAATCTAAAACCATGCTTTTATTCTAATTTATGTAAATGTTTGGTCCTATAGTCCAAACGGGTCAAATGGTGATGAAACACCATTTGACAATATCGACTAATGTGATTGTCAAGTCGTATGTTATCAGGAGTGATTAGCAATTTGGATAAGTGCGACGCCATAGAATGTTGGTTAATTAACGCGAGGTATAAAACGGGTCTATATGTTGACTCGAGCCAGGTACGCATATATATATAGATTTATGGTTTAAAATGCAATGTTGGTCAAATACCTTAGCAAAGGGACAAATGTTGTAAAAAGGAAGAAATAAGTTGACGAAAATGCCCTTGATAGGTAAATCGGGCATACGACCCTTAGAGGTCGTTTACATACTAGTATTATCATCATGTAACTCTTAGACACATGTAAGAGTTGCAGGCATCAACTTTGGGGGTCAAATGCCTATGAACGGGTTAATCACGTAAAATGACTATCCTAAGGGTAAAAATTAGGAATGTGGTTCATTATGTTAAATCCACCACAAAATAGTTGTGGTGGAATATAAGAGGCTATTTAAAAGTGAGAATACGAAGTGTAGAAAGAGAAGAGAGAGTTTGATGCTTAAATGTACATAATTCGCTCTAAACGGGTCAAAATAAGAACTTGAGCGTAAACGGGTTTTTATTATGTAAGAATCCCGTGATTTGAAATTTATATGATAGGAGATATGGAAATTATGAATTTCATGAGTTTAAGGATCAAATACACATGTTTGTTTGATAAAAATCGAACGGGTCAAAATTTGGTAAAAAGGGTAACAAGCCAAAGACTTAAAAGTCTGAAATTTTGTTAAATCGAATGTTGGATTTTGACTCCATAATGTGGAGAATCAAATTACAATCATGTAGGAAGAAGTGGTAGGACAAATGGACAAGCGGATTGAAAGATACGAAAGCTTTTGTGTCAAAAACGGCAAAATTGGAATGGGCTGGTACAGGGGCCACCGTAACTTACGGTGCCCACCGTAAGTTACGGTAGGGCTGAAACCTTTACGCCAGATACCTACTGAGTTACAGGTGGGAGCATTTTTCAATTTGGGGCCACCGTAACTTACGGTGACCACCGTAAGGTACGGTGGAGGCCAGATTTCAGTTTTTGTTTATGGGATCAAGGGATTAATATTGGGATTTCCTGGTTCTTTTCTTTAATTCAATTATTCAACTTTATTTTCCTTGTGATACCAGTTATTTAATTATCAAAACTAACTTTTAAGTTGGTTTTGAACATAGGTGAAAATGACGAGAGCCCGGATGAAGATCAAGCGTCGAGCAAGAACCGAACACGCGATAAATGAAGCTTCCGCAAGTTGTTTCGTCGTTATTCTAAAACGGAGAATTAAACCACATGATGTTGTATTACTTTAAATTGTAAAAGTTTTTAATAAACCAGTATTTTAGCATGAACGTTTAAATATAAATACTCGGTAAATTGTGATTTATTTAATGAAAATCGCAAAACAAATTTATGGTTGTTACACGTTCATGAACATAAACGAACGAACGCGACCTCTGTTCATGTTTGTTCATTTAACTAAACGAACGAAATTTCTTGTTCGTGTTCGTTTGTTTAATAAACGAACGAACACAAACGAACTTCCCGCCGAACGATTCACGAACTGTTCGCCGAACGTTTGGTTCGTTTACAGCCCTAATTGAAACCCAAAAACTACAATCTGATACAAATCAACTGAAACAGAACTCACAATAATCTCTCAACTACTCCTACGGATTATTGACTTAATAATCCACTACGACTAACAGATTCTAACCTTCACAAATTCAAGACGAAACTGTGATAACAAACCCTAATCGCAAAAACGGAAGAGAGAGAGAAAGTGAAGTAAGAGAGATATGAACTCAACAACTGCCTTCCGGAACAATCTTCTGCTTTTATATATGCAGTCATGCAGACCAGCCTTTATCAAGACACCTGAAGCCCATATGAGAAGCCCACTACAAGTCCACGGTTACAAGCAAGCCCAATAAACCCAATTGGTCCTTAGCCTAGTCCAGCCTCCAACTCATTTCAATATTTTATTTGTACAGACAAAAAAAAAACAAAAAACATTAGTTAATAACCAAACAACTATAAATGTAAAACTAGTTGTAACACCCGTGTGAACACACGGGTATGTTTAATAACGATCAAAATCAAATACTAAAAAACAGGTTACAATATATCATTTAAATTGTTTGCGTTTAGTTACATATCTTTATAAAGAGTTAATTACTGTTTTCGTCCCTGTGGTTTGTCAAAAATCACTATTTCAGTCCATTAGTTTAAAAATTGCGATTTGAGTCCCTGTGGTTTCACTTTCATAACCATTTCAGTCCCTGTGGTTTCACTTTCGTAACCATTTCAATCCATTTATTCTGTTAGTACAGTGACTGAAATGGTTACGAGGTGGACTGAAATGGTTACGAAAGTGAAACTACAGGGACTGAAATCACAATTTTTAAATTAATGGACTGAAATAGTGATTTTTGACAAACCACAGGGACGAAAACAGTAATTAACTCCTTTATAAAACAATGTTAAAGATAGTATGTAGACCACTCCAGACTTTTGATGGCGGAAGTATGCAACTCTGCCAAATTTCACAAGAATCTGACAGCAAAACTTCTATAATTTGATTAAAATATTACATAAATCAATAAACTTCTAATGAAATTCTCACATGAAAAAACCAAGATATGATCGAAATCATTTAACAAAATTCGACCAGAAACATTTTTCACATGAATCCATGCCTGATTGGTAGCTTGACAAAGCTCCCACTTAAACGGTCCATGCGAGTTCTTAAAATCGATAACTTGAACAATGTTACACACCCCATTCGGGCTAAAATCGAGCTTCCAGATACTCCTTTTGAGAAACTGAATCCACCATCTCAGAAACCTGGTTAAAACTAAAAAAACATAAAAAGAACAATGAAGATATAAAACTACATATAAATTTATTATGCTTAAAATGAAAAAAAAAGGAAAAGAAAGCAAAGTATAAAACCATTTGTAGCTCGTATATGTTTTAAACTATTAACATGTGAACCTTGTTCATGCAAAGGAACAATACCGAGGCTTATAACGTTTAGATTCAAAGGACAATCACCGTGGATTTAGTATCTGAATTGAGCAGAAGCAGGTGCTTGTAACTTGCTGTAACTTTCAACTTTTCCTGAAAATAAAGTAGACTATTGTTTTAGCATGAATAAATAATTTTGATCATATGCATGGAGATCACAACATCCAAAGAATACCCCAATACATATAAATAGATCAGAAAAGAGATCTCAATATGTGCAGCATCTTCTTCCAAAGGCAAATTGATTTTAATCTTATTAATCAAAGTATATTAACGGACGTCATACATAAGAATGAATTTGGTAAAAGGTCTTACCTTAGCACTCATATACAATCCTCTTTGTTGATACATGCTTTTCAAGTAGCATGGAAGGAGCGTGATATGCCAGTCATAATACAACATCTTTCCCTGCACCAAACCAAACATTTCATTAAGTTTTCTTGAAAAGTTGGTTGAGGCATTTCATCGAACACCTAATGTACAGCGAAATCACTTTAAGATATACAACCTTTACAACTCAAATCATATCATTTTCAGCATGATTTAGAAAACACAAATGCAAAACACATATGTGACACCTGTGTCACTTCAATCGTCAAACAAATAGCAAACTAATGAAATATTGTATTTCATACTTGGGACTTGTATAAATATGTGTATCATTTGCACATATCAATTCTTGTTCGATTTCAAGCTTTAAATCACTTTCTGGAAGGTTATGCGCGCACTGATGCGTAAATATAACCAGTTTAATGCAACGAACACTCCGGAATAGTGAAATAGGCTTCACATACCTTAAATAACCTTTACATAACTTAGAAATAAGTTTTGAAGGCTTTGGTATGATAAAATCAAGTTAAATCGCTTACAGGGACTAAAGTTGACAAACTGCGAAAGTATGCCAATTTGAACTGTATAAGACATTCTGGAACATGACCATAAGTTAAACATACCATAAATATCCTTTAAATAGCTTAGAAATAGGCTTTGAGGGGTTCGGTATGCTAAAATAAACTTTATGGTCATTCAGGGACTAAAAGCGTCAAAAAGTGCACAAGTTTGCACTTTCACGCATATCTTACATTCTGAATACATCCGGACATCCAAAAATTTATGTAAGCATTATAATATTATGCTTTAGTGTTTGGCTTGTCAAAATTCCATTCGTCGCGCATTTTGGACCGTTTTTGCGTTGTTTACGACTTCCGTCGTAATTAACCGAACAACGCAACCATACGGCCAAACGACCCGACATCCGAGATATTTTTAGCACATTTTAAGTTCCCTATACTTTAACTTCATTTTAGAGCTTTGAAATGAGGTTAACGGGGCTTAAACGTGTCAAAAATGCATCGAAAACCAAGTTTGGAGCTGCAGGGACCTAATCTGTCATTTCAGCAAAGATGATGGCTTACGAACCGTAAGCCATCACCCTTACAGTCCGTAAGGACCTCCCAGTTGCTCAGAAACTTCTAAACAGCCTGTTTCCAGCTATCACACCCTCCAAACCCAATTGCACTTGCCTCTTCATGTTAATGAGGGGCCATTTTGGTGTTCCATGGGAATTCCAACAAGTGTAGGGGTGAGATTAAAGCCCGGATTACGAGAAACGATCCTAAAGGTTGTCCATTTACTATAAATACCCCATTCATTTGCTAAACCCACAAAATCTGATCTAAAAGCTCTAAGTTGAAGCCATTGCTTCATACCTGAGCTACTTGGATCAAGATTAGCTTTCGGGGACCCTTTGTAAGTGTTCCTTCGTTCTTTTTATACTTTTAGCGTTAAAAGTCAAACTTTGTTTGACTTTCTACGTTGACCAGTTTATGGTCAATGCGAAGTTCGTTTGAACTTCATAACGTGAGTGTAATCACGATGGTTATAGTCCCTAGTGACTATACCTACTGATTTCCACGTTATCTAGGCTCAGTGACGAGTCGTAGTTTCGGCCAAAATGCGTGTTATTGCGTATTTTGTAACCAAACTACTCTTAGGTATCAAAACCGTTTGTTTTGATACCAAACCTGTTTTCTAAACTTAGTTAAGCATGTTTTAACATGCTTAGCTTGTCACTCTTAGTTTAGTGCTTATATAGGGTCGTAAGGTAAGCGATCTAAACAATCGCTTATACTTTCGAACCCGACCCGTTTGGTCGATCATTAGGATCCGACCAAATACATTAGGTGACCATAGTATATAGCGAATAACCTTCCGAGGTTATACCTTATGGTCGCTTCGTTAAGTAGTTGTATGATAGGTAGTTTATATGCCTTAGGTAAATTACCAAAATGCCCTTTTTACGCCAAAATTCATTTTAAGCATATGTAACATAACTTGTAACATCTAAACTGATTTGGCAACAATATTAGACATGTTAAGGCATATTTTATTTGTCATAGGACTAGTTAGGTGTTCCGAACGCGTTTTGCGCGAACGACGCGTTAAAGTAGCATAAGCTACCTAAACGGGTCGTAATGGGTCGTAAGCACTTAGATTAGGTTTCATTTTAGTATGTAGGCTTTGTTAAACCATATCCTATGAGTTCCAACACTCATTTGGTTTACGAAACCTCATTCTATCCGATCCTCCGATTTAGGTCCGGTTTATTAATGTAGTTACCTATATTAGGTACCGTTTGATTCCGTGATCTTCTAGCATTGCTTGGTGGTTATCCTAGAACTATTGAGCAATCTCAAGTGAGTACATAGACCCCTCTTTTACCGTTTTCAAACTGTTTTGGGTGAAACACATGTGCCTACTTATTACTTTCATGCTTCCTATGTTTTCACATCATATGCTTGTTATGTTCATTAGTACATGATTTCATTATGTTTTTGCTATGTATGTCCTTTGTTGCATACTTAGTACATCGTTTTACATTACATTTCATGCTATGTATGTCCATTGTGTGCATACTTAGTACATTGTTTTACATTACATTTCATGCTATGTATGTCCATTGTGTGCATACTTAGTACATTGTTTTACATTACATTTCACGCTATGTATGTTCATTTGATTACATACTTAGTGCATTGCTTTCACATGCTTACATTTTGGTATGACAATGACATTTGGTTTGTTTAAATGGGACAATATACATTCATTAACATTGATCACACCGCTCGTTAGTAGGTAATGGTACCATAGGACTTGACAACTCCCATTCCTGAACCCTAGGTTTGTTTGGGTGGAAGGAATGACCGAATCCGAATACATTTCTAGGTGGACCTTAGACTTTGTGCTAGGGTTTATTCTACAGTCACAAGGCTTGGATGTATGCATTTTCACAATACCGTATAGATGTTTATATCGGTATAGCATGCATTTGTTCCACTAAACATAACTTTGATTTAAACAATGTTTTACTTCAATACCTTGTTTTGTGTATTTTACATATGGTTTAGTTGATATATTTCACTTACCATACATGATATTTTGGGTACACATTACATGATTTGCATTATACATAAACCTTTTGACATTGACATACACAATTCATGATTTACATTAGACATAAACATTTTGACATTGATATACACAATTCATGGTTTACATTAGACATAAACATTTTGACATTGATATACACAATTCATGATTTACATTAGACATAAACATTTTGACATTGATATACACAAATTCATGATTTACATTAGACATAAACATTTTGACATTGATATACACAATTCATGATTTACATTAGACATAAACATTTTGACATTGATATTCACAATTCATGATTTACATTAGACATAAACATTTTGACATTGATATACACAATTCATGATTTACATTAGACATAAACATTTTGACATTGATATTCACAATTCATGATTTACATTAGACATAAACATTTTGACATTGATATACACAATTCATGATTTACATTAGACATAAACATTTTGACATTGATATACACAATTCATGATTTACATTAGACATAGACATTAGACATGGTTTTCACACAAACATTTTGACATTTGATTATACATAAACATTTTACTTTGGTGGTTTGGTTTGAGTACGTGATTTAAGTAACGAGGCGTGTGTAATATGATACAAGCATGGTGGATACGCCGCTGGTACTTCCTATATATAAGTGCTTGTATGGTATTACATATCATAGCGTTATTTGAATTATTTCAATTTAGACATATAACATTTTATACAAATAACATACTTTTCACAATACATTGTTTTACAAACAACTTATCTGTTATAAACTCATTTTACTTGGTTATTTACTTAACTATGTATTATTCTTTTATACATATATATCATTTGGTTTATTTATCACTTTTCAAATGATTTACAAGACAAAACAAATTACAAGGTTCATGACTAAACATTTTCATAAACATAAGTCATGAATTCTATTTTCACAAAACCTATGTATCTCACAGGCATTTTTATGCTGACGTACCTATTTTCACATGTGTTTCAGGATATGATGCTTAGGATTTATTAAGATACACTTAGGCGGTCTTGGGCCTTAGCGACAATAAAAGATGCAAGACTAGTTATTTATGTTATGTTTCTTTGATTGTCGAGACATTGTAACTCTTTTAAATCAATAAAACAATATTTCAATTTCCATGTGTTATGAAACAATGATTCTGTTACAACACTCCCCGACGTTTCCGCCACGTTTTGTTGTTTTACGTGGTCGGGGTGTGACAACATATTTTTAACATGGCTTTATTGGAGACCAATAAAATTTATATGAACATCGCATTGAATAAATAAGCGAAAAAATCTATGTATTTTTTATAGCCTGAGTCACACATATTGATTAATTAAAGGAAAGGAGGAAATTTCTTACCATTGTATGCGTTTTTATTAAATTCAGTTGGAACATATGCAAAGATGCAAACATTGTAACCATCACGAGCATAGCGAATGAGGGACCTGGTACCAATCTACAAAAACCCCAACTGCGTAAAGGAAAAAAACATATTCATATTGGAAAAAAATTAACCAAATGACCTGTTTGACCAGTGTTTATCTTTTAGTTAAATAGTTTACCTTAACCCATTTATATCTAACATCAAGATTCAAGAATGCTAACCTGTGATAAAATCAAAATTTGTTCTCCTTTGAACCTCGCCATGGAATATCGTGCCTCTGTCAATAATGGAGTGTGCAAAACTGTATCGGAGCATATCACCATCATCAAATGGAGTGTGCAAAACTTACATGTTGCGGACATGTCCGTTATTGATTTCATGCATCTAAGTGGATTGTACTACATTAAAATATTGGATTCGAAACCAACAGTGGTTTCAACCACTGTTTTAACCCAACAGTGGTTTCAACTACTGTTTTAACCCAACAGTGGTTTCAACCACTGTTTTCTTTATAAAACATTGTTTTAACCCAAGAGTGGTTTCAAACATCTGTTTTATTTTCTAACATCTGTTCACAACAAACATTGTTTTAGGATAAACAGAAGTTATGAGAACAGAGGATACCTTTCAGCAGTGGATGAATTTTTAGCCAAGCAGATGTTTTAAAAACAGTGGTTTAAAAACAGAGGTTTCCTAACATAAATGAGGTTTCCAACAGAGGTTTCCTGTTAGTATAAACCAAAACTTGTGCCATTAATTTGTGTAACATTAAACATAATTCTGACATTTTCAAACTATAGCCGCAAACAATGGTAATCCGACACACTAAAGCATAAATTAGGTTGACATGGACACATAATTCTGACATTTTCAAACTATAATCCACTAACTTATAACTGGATATAATCCACTGCTTCTAAGCTGCAAAAGCTAATTTTATTTTTCAAATACCTGGATGGCTCCGTAGAAGTCAGAGGGCGGATGTGGTCTCATTGTCCAGCGATGATTTGACTTTCAAAGCTCACGAGCACCTGTTGGGTAATACGAAAGAAATATTATATCATATGAATTGGCTTCTTAAAAATGAGCTACATTTAAAAGGTAAAAAAAAACCTCGAAATGAAAAAATACGGATAACAATATTCTTAGGTTAAAATATGTTTACATACCTCGCATCCTTTTGCCTCATTCTCCATAACAAACCTTAGAACACCATAGCAAGCCCTAAAAACAGACCAATAGAACATCAACCGATAGCTAAAAAGCATTAATGAGAAGCACACATCAACAATAAATATCGAAGCCCTAAAAACAGACCAATAGAACATCAACTGATAGCTAAAAAATAGATTTAGCCAGGTTGGCTCTCCATAAGTCGAAGTGTCGGACGACCAGTTTTGGGATTGTTCTAAACCACCGTATACAGTTTGGTATGCGGTTTGGAACTTTAAACCAACCACTTAGGCCAAACCAGACAGTATATAAATTTATATCACAACTTTTATAGAAATATAGATATATGTGTTCAGTTTAGTTGGTTGATGCTTACTTTTTGGAAAGAACACAAGTGCGAAACCCATGACTTTGTTTTTTGATCTTATTTTAGTTCCGTTTTATATTTTAGTAAAATTATCACAGTTGTAAGATAAAAAAGATTTTAAGACAAAGATGTTTGTTTACGAAATGCTAGTCTCTTTCTGAATGTTGTCCTCATGTATATATACTTCTCAGGAAGCAGAGGAATGAGACTCGCCTATCAAAAACAATATTGAATAATCATGATAAGATATCAAATTATGTGACATTTACTAATCAGAAACTGGTGGTTGAAGTTGTAAATGTCACTTTTAATGGTGTTGCGTGTTTGGCAAATTATAATTAATATAAAAGACTGACCAGTAGTACCAATATGAAGAGACGTTTGCAACTCGTTAACGTCTTTGCAAGCAGTTGTGTATAAAGAATAAATAACTTTCATGTAAGAAACCTCCAAGCATTTATAGGCCAAAGATGAAGTCATATCCTTGGTTCTCTCATATTCATGAGCACAATACCTAATAACTAATAGTTAATTAATAAAAAAAAACAGAACCAAATGAAACGTATAAAAGAAAAAAATATGCATTATCCATACAATAAAAAACTCATTTTACATTTATGTTACTAATAAAGCATTAGTCAGGTTATGTGCATGCATAGTATGGCTTCCATGTAGGTTCACATATTATAAAGTTTTTCTTAAAAAGATAGAATATATAAACAAACATAATTTATTACTTACTCGCACAATTTAGCAGTGCTACTATAAATGGACACCAATTGAATCATATCACCGTATCCCCCTGTTTGGCTATGGCAGGATTCAAATAAAGAGGCCACATGAAGAAATTTAAGGGCTGCTTCTATAAAAAGAGCTCGACTTTCAAGACTTGATCCAGTATTCTACAAATATTTTTTGAAATTACGAAAACCATTATGGAAAACGACAAATATAAAAAAAGGAATTAAAAAAAATATGAAGCAAAACGTGAGTATAACCTTAACACGATCAGCCATATGCTTAAGATTAGTCGCCTCTCTTAACGCATTTGTTGTAGCTTGATTAGATACTTATTAGTGCTAACTTATTAGCTGAAAATTTTGATGTGATCCTATTTAAGAGATTAAACACAACACGAATTGACCCGTTCCTAAGTAAATGAAATTAAGCTATGAATGAAACAAATGAAATTAAACTATGAGAAAAACAACTGAACCATCCTCATCCTTACCTGTGCTTGTGCCGTCTTAATCTGCCGCCTCGCAAGCGGAAGAAACTGCTGCAAAAGCACACCGATAATCATCTTTGCCGCACTCCCATCCTTCATCCTCACATAAACCCCCAAAATTTAGGTATTAGTTTCACCTTCTTCTACCTCAACTACACACTTCTCACTTCATAACCAAAATTATGATCTTGGAAATCACTCAACAACATCAATTCTACAATTAAAGCAAGCAAGAATCAAACAAAAATTTAAAAACCCCAATTATTCATAAACCTAATAAAGTACCTTCAAAGGCCCAAACATAAGAGCTTAAACATTCTGTATCGAATCCAATAGTTTACCTTAACCCATTTATATCTAACATCAAGATTCAAGTCCGATTGTTTTACCTGTATCGGAGCATATCACCATCATCAAATGGAGTGTGCAAAACTTTTGAGAAGAGGTCTGAATTTGAAACTTTTGAAAATGAGTTTCAGAGAGAGAGAGAGAGAAAGTTGAGCTTTTAATATGTGTGTTATTTAAATTTTGAATCTAGAGCATGTTTAAATATTGAATTTGGAACCATGATTTTGAATTTGAAATGGGATTTGGAGTCATGTTTAATACCTTGCCATGATTTATGTATTATTATTAATATTAAATAAAATATCGGAATTATGACATCAGCAGATCCAATGTGGCATACCTAATTTGATGACACATAGACAAAATTACATCAGCATTTAACCTCCTTTTATAGATAAGATAGATGTGTGTGTAAACTACACAAAATTAATATAAGTCATTGATATGAAGTGAATGAATGTTATGAATTTTAACAATAACAATTCATCTAAACTTTTGAATAACGTGATTTAGTATTCTTCAAAAAATTCGACCCGTTCCGTTTTTGTTTATACCTTTTGATGTGATCCATTTGCGTAACCCAAATCAACCCATGGACTGTATAATAAGAGTTAATTGGAGATTTCCAAATTCATATTTGTAGCAACCGGACAAAACAAGTGGGCTATAAAAAGTGCAGCTTAATATAGGCATAACTTACTCTATGTTTGGAGTGACGAATTTAAAAAAAAAAATTCAGGGTATTCTAAATAACTTTTTTTTGAACATAAGAGTATCCTAATATTTACCCACATAAAATGGAGAGAAAATTGCATTAATTTTGCACTTCACAACAAAGTTGAGGCCTTCATATATCCACCCTGTCCATAAGTAATGAGTGGCCATGTCTCTATGGGCCGAATCATGTGGCAAATCATTCGCCAACCATCGATTCTCAATTCTATCATCTAGAGCCACGATTTTAAATTTCAAAACATAATAGTTTTACTAAATTCCCATTGTGGATTGTGCCATTTCAATTACTACAATCATTTACTTTCATTAATTAGTTGTCAAATTTGAGTTTCTGTAGTTGGTAATGACATTCAAATTCGTTCAAGTATTCAATAATACATCAATTTTCCCACATCAAGAGTTCTCTTTATTTGGCTTGTCGTTAATGAAAGTTACTTTAAAAAAAAAAAAAACAATTCTCTTTATTTGTGCTTTTGCTATACGTCATATTTCAATCTCTACGCTTATGTGTCATATTTATCATGTTGAGACGTGGAAGCCCTGTTGCACATCTCCGAGTGAAATCATACATTTTAGATTAAGATATAGTTAGCTGATTAAGTATCCTGTAAAAAGTAGTAAGTGTTTGAGAAGTGTAAGAAGTAATATGGTGAGTGCATGTGTCTTTAATTAAAATTGAAGATTAAGGGTAATAGAGTAATTTTAATAATAATCATTTTAATTAACTAAATCTTTCCATAATCTTTTTAAGGGATTTTAGAAAACCATATATTTCGTATCTTTCTATTATTCAAAATCTGGTATCAAGTATTGTTTAATCCATAAAATTCGTATCAACATTTTTGTTAATTCGCAGGTATAAAACGCCACCACCATCATCATCATACCCAGTAAATCCCACAAATAGCAAAGCTAAGACAAGGTCTGAGGAAGGTAGATGTAGACAACCTTACCTTTACCCGGTAGGAATAGAGAGACTGCTTCCAGTGAGACCCCCGACTCGATTGTAGTTTTGTATCACGCCTTGGACCTAAGGCACATAATACTCACACCGTCGGGATAGAAATCAATTAGTGCATGTACCCACATAGGGCTGTAAACGAACCGAACGAACACGAACAAGGTCTTGTTCGTGTGCGTTCGTTAAGGAAATAAATGTGTTCACGAACGGTTCATGAACATTTTCCGAACGAGATTTTACGTTCGTGTTCGTTCAATAAGGAAATACGCGTGTTCGCGAACGGTTCACGAACACAAACGAACACAAATAAATTTGGCGAACGCGACAAATGATAAAGGTAGATGGCCAAGAGAGTAGCACTAGAAATTGAATCCCTTATTGTGGAACGAAGGTCGATCGAATTCGCCGATGTAAATAATGAGAAAGGAAAGGGAAGTAGTGCATAAACAAGGGGAAAGAGGGTTTCCTAGTTTAATTGTTAGGGTAGTAAAATAAATTAAACTTTAAATGTATATGAAAGTACTAAAATTTTTAATTAAAACACAAACATACGAACATAAACGAATGTTCACGAACACCTTACCGAACGTCCACGAACACAATCGAACGAACGAGACCTCTGTTCATGTTCGTTCATTTAACTAATCGAACATAAACGAACTTCCCGCCGAACGGTTCACGAACTGTTCGCTGGACGTTCGGTTCGTTTACAACCCTATGTAACCCACGTGTCTTTGAGCTATCAACGCCACCACATGATGCATTATTAACCCATCAGCCTCTTTTAACGTTATTTTCACGAAATTAGTAAAATAACGTTAAAGTTTGTACCATTTCACTTTTGCCCCCCGAGCGCCTACACATATATACATTATATGTGCACACTGCAAGCAGGGCAAATAATGTTTTAACATCTGGAATGATTTTGATTATTTTGAAAGTATAAAACACCCTTCAAATTCTAAAAACATGACGACTTGAATCGTAAAACAGTCATGTTGTTTTAACATCTGGAATGATTGCATTGTTGTTTCTAGATGTTAAAGCACAATGACTGTAATCACAGTACAATGTTTTCGGATGTTTTAAAACATCACGCCTTGAATCCGAATACAATTCTTCCAGACGTTAAAACACCTGCATTCCCGTAGATGTTCTTCATATGGTGTCTTACACCTGCATTACACCTACATTCGTGGTGTTGTTTTTCGTATGGTGTTTTACACCCACATTCAGGAGATGTTTTTCGTATGGTGTTTTACACCTGCATACAAGTAGACGTTCTTCGAATGGTGTTTTAAACTTGCATTCTAGTAGGCTTCATATCATGTGATTACCGATAAAACACAATGACGAGGAAGATGAAGTTGATTACGTTTATAAAACAAACCAAGCTTTTTGATTTTGTTCTCGCTCTGATTTTGGATGGAAATGGGCAAGAATTATGGAAGTTGCCAACGGTTTAATTGTTATGAGATACAATTTCTTTATTTAAATATAATAAAAAGACAATATTACCCCTAAACTAGTAAAATTAGTCTTAAAAAATACCACACTATTTACAATTTTGCCACTTTTGATCTCAATTATTAACTACTAGATCTAGGGGTGTTCATCGGTTCGGTTTATGGTTTATTTGGTTTATTCGGTTCGGTTTATTCGGTTTTCAAATTTTTTTACCCCAATCCAAAAACCAAACCAAACCAAATAAGGAATATGCAAACCGATCCAAACAAAACCAAATTCAATTCGGTTTGGTTTCGGTTAGAAACCAAATAAACCAAATCTAACCAAATTGTACCTAAGTTCTTTTTTTTCCTAACCTATATATATATGTTTGTGTTCCAACTTCTTAGCATCGCAACTAATTTACACCTAACAACATATGAATACAAGAAAGTTTCATTGCGAAATAAAACAAACACATCCATAAAGTAGTCGTAGACACAACCACAAAGTTAAATCTTCAAAACAGAGATCATAGAAACTATAAATAGTTAACAAGTCTAATGACACCAAATATAAATAATCTTCAAACATGTAGTAACCCTAGTTCCTATGCTGAAGGACTGAAGAAGTTCTATCATTTTAGAAAAGAGTGGGTTTGAGTTGGGCATTTAGATTTACATTTGGTACTTTGGGCTACATAAAAAAAATAACTATTTTGGGCTAATAAATTATATATGATTTATAAAATATTACTATATTTATTTAATAATTAATTAACTTAAATGGTTTATTCGGTTATCCAAATAAACCGAATAAACCAAATAAAATAAAATGTGGATCCATAAACCAAACCAAAAACCATATTCACAATTCGGTTTCGGTTAGAAACCAAACCAAAAACCGAATTCGTTATTCGGATCGGCTTATTTGGTTACGGTTACTGTTTAGTTTACGGTTTTTATTTGGTTACGGTTTTTTCTGAACACCCCTAACTAGATCTAAGGGCTTAAAACACTTCTTACACTTCTCACAAACCCATCTCTTTTTACACTAACCCCACCTTTGCTACATATGAAAGAAAACCACAATCAATAAAGATTGACTATATGCACTAAAGAGTTTTCACATGTCTTGTTTAAGGCACATGATAAGGAAGATTGGATATATGATGGAAGAAGAACGAATCAGCCATATACATAAGGGATTGAGTTATGCTAAGAACATGAAATCATGGCTAAATAAGCATCAAAATAAATTGTAGATGGGTTTGTACGATGATAACGAATGTTCTTGTCAGGTGTCCATAGCTTTAAGGTCATATGCATATATAATACTACTCTTCTATTTCAATTTCTGAAGACATACAAAATCAGTCGATTTATACGACTTATCTTACATTCTATCTTGGAGAAATTTATTATGATGAGTTGAAAGGAAGAAAATCATAACATGAGAGGATAGCATGCACTGAATCATCCATATACATATAATCATACCCTCATTTTATGCAACATGCTCCTTTTCAATGGTATGGTTGTAGGTAAGGAACATTAAATCATGGCTAAATAAGCTTCAACATAAATTCAACAAATCGGCGGGTCACTAGGTCAGGTGAGGTCAGATCAAGTCAGCTCAAAACATTTTTTGTTTAAACGATTCAAACATGATGACAAAAATTATATTAATTAATAATCTAGTTTGGGTGGAGTTTGGCTACAAAGTCCATTTTTCCTACAAAGTATACAAAGTCATAAAACACCACAATTTCGGCCATAAAACACACTTAAAACCAACAAATAACATAAGAAGATCACCAAAACACCATATCCAAACCTAACAATCCATACAAACTTCAAACACACCATCGTAGAACTATGAATATAAAAACAACATGATAATCAACATAAAACACACTAATGTTAGTCATTCGATAATCAAAGCCTTACCATCCAAAACACAACACAAAACCCACAAATATGACATTTTAGTAATCTTCACTTTGTTATTTGTAGGTTTTGCGTGTGTTTTATTTTATGGTTAACATTGTGGTGTTTTATAACTTTTTACACTTTATAGGAAAAATTGACTTCCCACTCATCTAGTTTATTCAATATGCCCCTTTGACTAAAGAATATATTAAAAAAAAATACTGGAGTTATTGAGCAACTAGATTAAATAAAAAGGTTTAAAAAACCGAGTACTCGATAAAGATCGGAAATGACTAGTATACAACACACCCTTACGAAACGGACTGATGATGGTAATAAAATGAGCAAAACCTTTTCCAGTTGTACACCGATTCTATATCTTGATCCAGCTGTTTGTTCCTCAAAACATCATTCCTTCAACACCATTCATCTTCTCCAAATCTTCTTGTGATAGAAGGGTCTTCTTTCCGCCACCAGTTTTATCATATGGTTGTGCCATTTTCTTCAGAAACTGCAAGCACAAAAAAATTAATCGATAGCGAATTCGACCCGTTTATTTACATACGGGTTGATCTGGGCAATGTTTCGTAACTGAGCATGAATCAAGTAAAATTTACCTCTCTTGCTATATGAACCGCCATATCTGTACTCAAGTTGAGGTGTGCATCACGAAGATGAGACAGAATCCATCCAGGCAATTTGGAGCGTTTGTCATGTCTTGTATATCTACATGTATAATATAATGCCAGATATAAATATATAATCAAGTGTTTACAGCTGCATAAATTACTTATTTTTAAAACTGGATCAATTATTACAATAGAGGTTTTTGTAAAGATTATTTAATATAGAGTAAAATGACATTTTCGACCCTGAGGTTTGGCCAGTTTTGCGACTTTCGTCCAAAGGTTTTTTTTCCGCATTTGGATCCAAAAGGTTTGAAATCTTGTCATTTCATCCGGCCCGTTAACTTCATCCGTTTTTCTCCGTTTAGTCAGACGTATTTCCATCTTTTTTGTTAACTTAGAGAGCAATTTAGTCTTTCTCAGGGGTATTCAGTCTTTTTACATAAAGTGAAAAAGACCGAATTACCCTTTAAGTTAAAAAAAAAAAGAAGGAAATACACCTGACTTAACGAAGAAAAATGAATGGAGTTAACGAGCTAGATGAAAATGGCAAGATTTCAAACCTTTTGGATCCAAATGCGGAAAAACAAACCTTTGAACGAAAGTCACAAAACTGGCCAAACCTTAGGGACGAAAATGCCATTTAACTCATTCATCTATAACTTTAAAATTAAAACCTTTTGTCAGCAAATATCATCATTCCGTAGTCTGCTTTTGAACGGATAACTCGTCCCACACATTGAGCAGCTTGTCTCTGTCAGTTTATCATCATTAAACAAAAATATCACCAATAAAATCATGCTACTTAATCAAAAGCAGGTGAAGTCAAACTACCAATGCATCAAAAGTCAAAAAGTCGCCTTCTTTTATCTGAAAAGTCTCCCGCAAATACTCTAACCGAGCAAGTAATATCCTGCAAGGCCACATAATACATTACCATGATTGAGCTTTAAGGGGCGTTTGGAATTGCATTTTTTTAAAAATGGCAGATAACCACTTTTGAGTTTTTTTGGATGACAAAAAGTGGTTATGATTCAAAATTATAAGTTTAACCACTATATTTACTCACTTGCTTAAGGTGTATTGAAAAGGAACCCCAAACATGATTACAAGTCTTCCGTAATGTCGGTCAAAGTCTATACCTTCTGCCACTTTCCCTCTGCGATAATAATACATCGCGGGAACAGATAATCAAATTACTGTTTTTTTCTAATAACTTGTATTAGCTATTACAAAAGTTGTAATACTAAAATATAACAGCAGCCACATCGAGCAGATATATAAGTTAAAAGATTACCTGGCAACAGAGAAAAAGACGGCACCTCTACCACAATCACAAGCTTTACGATAGTTGTCTAGTGCTAATGTTGTTTCAACGACATCTTGTGTCTCAATAAAGACCAACTTTCGTTGCATTATGTCCTAAAGCATAAGTTCGAGTAAAAAATGAGATTACGATATTATCGGCAGAGAGAACACTAATTAATTGTATAGAACCTACAGCTACTGATGGCAAAAATGAGAGGGTCGAGCGGGTTGTTAACAGGTCTAAATGGGGTACCTTTTTAAACAAGTTAGATTGACCGGAAACACTTCTTGTCTGAAACAATTAGTGTGTCACTGTGATTACGATAATAATCGAATGATAATTGAATTTGAAGTCTTTTAAGAAAAATGTTAATACCCATTTAACCTGTTTCCTTTTAGAGTAAAGTCCACGGATGGTCCATGTGGTTAACCAAAATTTTGGATTTGGTCCCTAGCTTTTCAGAAGTACATGGATGGGTCCTTGTGGTTCGCACTTTGTAACACATTTAGTACCCCGATAACAAATCTAAAGATTTACGCAGGTCCAAGTTAGAGACTAAATTTGTTACAAAGTGAAAACCACAAGGACCATTCGTGTACTTTGGCAAAAGTTTGAGACTAAATGTGTTACTTTACCAAGTGCAAACCACTTCTGGAAAAAGTTGGAGACTAAATGTGTTACTAAGTGCAAACCACAGGGACCATTCGTGTACTTTAGGCAAAAGTTGGAGACTAAATGCGTTACTAAGTGCAAACCATAGGGACCCTTCGTGTACTTTTGGCAAAAGTTGGAGACTAAATGTGTTACTAAATGCAAACCACAGGAACCATCCGTGCACCTTTGGAAAGCTAGGGACCAAATCGGAAATTTTGGTCAATTTTGTAAAAAGTAGTGCTCACCTTCAAGATTCCCGTTTCATTCCAACTGTTGACAATTGCATCCATATACGAGTAACTGACAAAAAAACAAACAATTCCATCAGGAACTACCGACACCATTTCCAGTAAAAGCCTTCCGTAATTTCTTTCCACTCCAGGATCACTTCTCAAATCAAATTTTGTGCTAACTGGAAGCTGATCGCTGCAATTAAAAGAACAATTAGTTAGCAAGCACATGGTATTACAGAATACAGATATAACAGTTGTTGACTGTTTTACCTTCCCCGTGAGAGAACCATGGGGCATATGCAATCCCTTGTTAACGACATGGTAAAACTTCGACTAACCACTGGATTGAAATTAAGAAGTCGAGGATAGAGGTCGATTGGACTTAGGGTTCCAGATGTGATCACAACTGACTGAAATCTGTCGAATACGGGTTTTATTGCAAGAGAAGCATCATGGCAGCTGAGCTGGAAATATATTATCAACAAAATATAATTTTATTAACGATAGAATGCACAAGTAAGACAACACAAGATTTTGACATAACCATAACAACCTATTTTCAACTTTACAATCTAATCAATCATTATAAAATTCAGCTTTTAATGTTGTACACTAAGTAAGATACTAGAAAAAAGAAGTGAATATAAAATACCTGCAAAACTGGATCAGGAATATGAGGCATTCTCTCATCATAAGGTTCAATTATGATTGAAAAACCTCTGGTGTATGTCCCCACAAGTGTTGCAAAGTCGCAAATCGTTTGAATGTGCAAAAATTCATCGGTATCAGTAATTTCCAAAGTTAGCATAAGTGAGTGCAAACGATCATAGCAGAATTTCAGCATTTTTTGGTCAATTCCAACATGTGAATTCACAGCATTAACAAACGTAAGTGGGCCCTCTTTTTCAACTATATCTGTATCCAAACGCCCTTTTAAGTATTGAACTAATCTGCGTAAAACAGACAAAAAATGCTCTGCTCGCCGTATGTTTCCTGGTACTGCTTCCTTTAAAATGTCATCAGGTAAAGCAGGATTTGCAAGCCACGTGTCACCAGCTGTACAAATCAGGAGTAAAAATCTCAACATATATAATATACAAAGTGCAATTGCATAAAAACTTAACATACTATATGTAATGAACCTTGTATTCAACCATAAAAGGGTAAGAACTTTCAAAGTATACTTAAGGTGATCTTGTAAGTTAGCCGATTTTCATATTACCTAAAATAAAACTTTTGAATGTTGGTTGCCTTAAACTGGAACATTCAAAAAGTTCGTTAACGTTTTGTAGATGTCAAAAAATTTCATTAACTAATATAGAAATACACCTAAATAGTAAATACATTGCCATTTTATGGAATTTGTCCCCCAGAAAATACATCAATGATTAGAGTTGGTGTATAAGAACTATGCAGGGGTATTGGTCCCCATGTAAATTATCGGTGTCAAATATCAGTAAGAATTATATAAGTACCGACATTATTTACAATATTGACCGATATGGCGATATATCACCGATATCAGTACCTTTCTTCTTAGTTCTACCATTCGTCTTTCTTCTTATTGCTACTATTATTGTTTTAAGTCTTATTTGTTAATTGTTAGTGTTAAATTTTGGTGTTTTAAGTCTTAATCAGTTCCTACTTGCTACAATTGTTTGTGTTTTGCAAGTTGCAAAAGGTTAATTTGTTAATGGTAGGAGAGTATACTGAATTGTTAGTGTTAAACTGCTATATATATAAATTCTGCATGATATTAAAATTACTAATATCCCACCGCAATAACCTGTATCTCAAATATCGGTCCTTGACCAATATCCGATATTTTACCGCATTAACTGCTTAGTATAAGAATGTACTTACTTGGCAAGTCCCCTCTTTGTGCTAAACCGTCAACAAGGCGATTATATTCAGCACGCAATCTACCAGCATCAGTGGCCTTAAACCTTCCTACCAAGTTGAAAAAAAGTAAAAAATATAGATATATCATATACCGAAGATTCACAGCATATATATATATTCTTCTCAAGGTAAATAAACAACAGTGTGTTCTTTTATGGGACAACTAATTCCACTTTTTTATATGACCATGATCCTTTCACACAACCAATTAAAAGTTCTGATAATTTAGCGGACGCACAATAAGAATATTTACACCCCAAATGACCTATGAAATGATTATTAGAACACAGTGGAATATGATCTGATTAATTAATTATCCTAAAAAATACCTGTTAATCTCCTGAGCCATCTTATTGATATTTCGAGTTGCACCTTCAATTGTCTGCTTCCTTACACTAACACTCAGTGCCTCAATGCACACATTATCAATATTATGAGCCTCATCAAACACCACGACAGATTCTCTCTGCATTTCCTTTGATATAATCCCAGCTACCTTGGGATCAAGTAAATACTGGTAACTATAAACCACCACGTTTGCAAATTGCACCATATGTCGTGCTAGAAAGTATGGGCACCACCCTTTTTCCTTCCCAAACGCTCTTAGATCCTGCCATATAAAATCGAATCTTCATGAGAAGATGATTAACCATTAAGTCAAGCCAATTATAACTGAAATACGTTCATGAAAAAGCACTGCAACTAGCATACTGGATAACAAACTGTGTAATTCCAGTACATATAAACTAGCTGAAGGTAACGCAATGCTTAGTAATAAACAATTGGTAATTTCAATTTCAGTGCATGATCATATGCTTAAAGGTAATATACTACTGCCATTCCGGTGCATATCCATAGGTTGAATGTGTAAGTCCCAAACTCTATCAGATCTAACAATATGAATCAAATACGAATGTATACGCGTGTGGAATCCTGCGCATATATGAGTCGCGTATGTAGACATGATATCAAATCAATAATTCAATATGTAAACTAGAATTGTGTAAAAAGATGTAAATGTCAATGCTTGCCTCTGATTCACGTAAAATGTGTGTTACAAGATCTGGAAATGTCAAAGGTTACAAATGAACACACCTAACACCTATTTATAGGAAAATCAAAGACACACCACTGACCTACTCGTAGTTTCGTTTCACTAGTCTAGTGGCGCTTACACTTAAACAAAATACAAAAATACGAAACACCTGATTATCTTCAAATCTGTTGTCATTCGAGTATGCATCAATTTCAGTGCACATTCAAATGTTAACGACAATAACCACGTTATTCTAGTGCATATTCATAGGTTAAAGGTAATTCAACCTTAATCATAATAACAACTTACCAGCTTAACTAATCCAATATCACTGCATATTCATATATATCAAATCCAATAACTCACTGTCATCAACCTAATTCAATGCACAATCACAACATATTCCTCAAACACATGTTCTAATTAACCAACAAATCATCAACAAACCTGCAAAGTATAGACTCCAGGCGGCAAAACCGCATCCGAACCGGCCCTCTCATACTTCTCAAACCAATCACACGTCTGCACACTCCTATCCTCAACCGCAAGCGCCCTAACCCAACTAGCCGTAAGCTTCCTACACCCCGCATCAACCGAATCCCGATTCTCCTTATCAACAACAACAGGATTCACACACAAATTCTTCCTGGAACTAAGCCCTAGGGCAAGCATCTTGGCAGCCGGTCCAACACACTCGATCTGGTACCTATGCAAGAGTTTGAGTTCGGCTAGGGTTTTCTCCATCTCGTGAACGGTGCGAGTGCAGTAGATGAGTTTGAGAGGTTTAGAGAGAGAGTAACTGGTGATGAGAGAGAGTAGGGCGATGGTTTTGCCGGTGCCGGTTGGCATTTCGAGAAGGCAGTGGCCCTTGGCGTCTAGGGCTCGTTTGAGGTCGATCATGTAGGCGTGTTGTTCAGGGTAGATGTGGTCGTAGGGGAAGTAGACGGTTATGTCTTCGATTTGGAACTTCATTGTGTGTAAATGGGTTGTGTGTGTGTGTGTGTGAAATGTGTGAGGAGGAAGAAGAAGAAGATGAAGAGAGAATGAATGAAATCGCCGGAATCGGCGACGGGATGATTAGGGCGGAAAACCAGTGAGGGACTACGAAGGTTTTTGTAGAATCCTCTCAAAATTTATATAATATATTTTATAAAAATCATAATACTAAATATATATTATTTTGAGTAAACTGCAATTTTACCCTTGGGGTTAGAGCCAATTGGCACCGTTAGCCATTCTCTGGAAATAATTGCAATTTACCCCCCCAACATATGATGTTATGTCGTAATATTACCCCCTGCCGTCAAATAAGTTAACAGATCTGTTAAATGGAATGTGAAATGACTATGTTACCCTTTCATATTACCCCTTATGGTTTGTTCTACTCTGTAATATTACCCCTGGTGTAAAATGACTAAATTATCCTTTCTTATTACCCCCTACGGTTTGTTGTACTCTGCAATATTACCCCCCGATGTTAAATAGTTCTTGCAAACCTTACCCCCTGCAGGAAAAAAAAAACATTTCCCGCCTAAACCACCATCAGCCGCCATCACCCACCTCCACCACCATCAGCTGCCATCATGAGCCATTCAACGATACCAAAATACATGACATGTGAGAGGTGTGGCATTTCCAGAACGTGGATGAAACTATTAGGTTTTTTTGCAGGGAATGAACCCTGAAAAAAGAGAAATACATGTTCATGTAGAAGAAGAAAATGAAAATATCGATTTACCTTTTCTTTTAGTGGGTTCCATTGCAAATATTAATGTTTTACTAGTAGCTGGTGCATTTTCCACCAAAGAGGAATCAGTTTCCATTATAAATGTGAAGGATGTTAATGAACAGGACTCTTTTCCTAGTCTAACTTCGTTGGATTATGAAATGAAGGCTGTTGAAGGAAATGATGATCGTGTTTCAGTTTTGACTTCAGTTTCATGGTTAATCTTCGAGTGTTTATGGGCCATTGAATACTAGTTGAAAGCTAACAGTACATCAGGTATTCTCACTCTGAATCTCCTTACTTCAACAAGCAATACTTTTGATAATGCTTCTATAGTAATTCCTTTAAATTAAAGAGAACACTATTTAAGTTTAGTGCTCATCAATGTGACACCATTTATGCAGGTTTTGGAGGTCATGGGGTGGAAGGGGATTATACAAATGAATTAGAGGTTTTAAGTTTGGCAGATTGGCCAGATATTGAATATGATGTTAGTTCACAAGAGATATCGATGCATATCCTGTTGCATCGTTTGCTCTCATTGGCTTTAAAAAGAGCATTGAAGAGGTGTTATGGTGAATCTGAATCATCTGCTTATGGTGATTTTTTTGGCCACGTGTTAGGTGGCTGCCACCCGTACGGATTCTCTGCTTTTGTGACGGAGCATCCTCTGCGTATTAGGGTTTTCTGTAGTCAAGTTCATGCGGGGATGTGGCGGAAGAATGGTGATGCAGCACTAGCATCTTACGAGTGGTATCATTTTGTTAAATGGTAGGAGAAGAGTTTCAGTTAATTATCTTGTGGAATCCTTTTATGGGATTGAGTCTGAGTACCTCTTTTTTTTGTTTTGCTTAATATCGGAACCAAGAACTAGACCTATGCAGTTAAATCGCCGAGGTGGGTGGTGGAGGAGATGAGGTGGAGGTAGGTTTGCAAGAACTATTAACACCGGGGGGTAATATTGCAGAGTACAACAAACCATAGGGGGTAATAAGAAAGGACAATTTAGTCATTTTACATCAGGGGGTAATATTACATAGTAGAACAAACCATAGGGGGTAATATGAAAGGGTAACATAGTCATTTCACATTCCATTTAACATATCTGTTAACTTATTTGACGGCAGGGGGTAATATTGCGACATAACATCATATGTTGGGGGGTAAATTGCAATTATTTCCAGGGAGGGGTTAACAGTGCCAATTGGCTCTAACCCCAAGGGGTAAAATTGCAGTTTACTCTGTTATTTTTAACAAGGTTGTAAAAATAGTTGGTCGCTAATAGGGGACCGACTAAAGATTACGGGGGTGTTTGGGATTCCTTTTTGATGAAAAGTCCTTTCGAGGAAGGAATAAATAACAAATACTTACTTATTCACTTCTCCTTTTTTGAAGGCATAATCAACCATAGAAGACCTTTTCAGATGATTGTTTGGGATTCCTTTTAGCTCAAAACTTATTTTCAGATGATTGTTTAGGATTCATTTTTAACTTTTAAGCTCCAAAAAGTCATTTTCACCTCCAAAAGTCATTCTCAAAAGGAATCCCAAACACCCCCTAACTATATATATGTATACACACACATTTTTTAGTTATAGGTAAATATTTTTTTAGTAGACAAGTTTTAACCCCTCATCGACTCATTTTTTTACGTATACGAGATTAATCGTTGGAATCTACATGGTTTGGTTAGAGATTGGTTGTAATTTATAGATTTTGGCGGAATTTACTGGTTTTGGTTGGTCGACTAGGGCTGACTACGGATTAACAAAAGTTTACTTAGTGACCGACCGACTAGAGGCCGACTAGTGATTAATCGCCGACCAATGTTGAATTTACAGCATTTTTTACTTATGATATTTAACTTGCATTTGACATGTGAGATTGAGAGTTTCAGAGGCAGCATTGGAACCAGGATTTTGTTCTATCGGGGTTAGGTTTTTTTTTTATGCTTGGGTGTCTGTTAACTCGATGTTTGAGTGGGAGCTGGTTATACCAATGATGACAACTTGTTGCAACGGGTAAAACTAATAGATACAATGAACTGGTGAAGCATTAAGATAATCATGACCATAAAAGGATAATGCATTGCTTAACTAACAAATATTTAAAAGGGATTATTGAAGTATTTAATTGAATTTGACTCTATTTTTTATTTTGATTTTCACAATGTTTTTCAAAACCAACATTTATAGATTGATGTATTTGAAGTTCAAAATATCGAGATTTGGCGTTAGAAAATCTCAGGATTGGTTGAACAAAAGTTACATATAAAAATATACCACAGGTGTAACACCTTGTATTTCCGTACTTTTTATATATTCGTAGGAATTACGGGTCACTTAAACGCGAGGACGGACTTGTGGGCCTAGGGCCCAAGCCCACATAACAACTTATTGTAAAAACCATTTAAAAAGAAAAGACCTAAACCCAAGCCTACTTAAAACCAAACTAAATACCCATGTTAAAATCTCAAAACCCTAGATCTTCCCCATTTTTGTTACAGCCGCTCACCCTCAACCCTCTCATCTCTCTCTTTGTCTGACTTCATCTTCTCCAAAACAAATCCCTGCTACACACCTCAAACAAATATGAAGAACACAGCAATCAAAGACCTACATCTCATCCTTCAAAACCCTCTCTCTCTTTTGAATACGTAAAACAAACACAGAGGTTTCACCTCATTCTCAAACAAACCCAAACCCACAAATCAGACCTCTCAATCACCTGTCTCTCTCTCTCGTAGCTCCGGTCACCGGAGTAACTCCGGCGACTATGCCTGTGCCGGCGACGAAGCCAAACAAACACCTCTCACCCCTCTGCTCTTTCTCATTCTTGCCCGACAAAGATCTCTGGCGCCCCTTCTTCTCCGGCGTCGGTCCAGCCGACAACACCTCTTACCCTTTGTCTGTTTTCGTCTCCGGTGAGACCATGGCGGTGGAGGCGGTGCACCGCGGTGGTTGATACGGCGGTGTCTCCTTCTGACGAGTTCAACTGGTAAACTCTTTTCTTTTTATTTCCCTTTTGGTTTCCGCTTTTGTTCTTTTTAAAATCTGATTCGAGTTGGGGTCGGGAATCTCAGGTCAGATGTTGGGTTTCGAAGCTCAGCCGGTTCGGGTTCGAGATTCGGGTCTCGTTTCGGTCAATTTCAACTCAGATTTCAATTCGGTCAACGCGGGTCAAAGCAAGGCAACACTGGTCAAAGCAAGTCAACGCGGTCAAAGGTTCGGTTCGGGTCAGCGACTCATCCGAGATTTGGTACAATTTTAACAACGCTAATTTTTGTTATTGTTTTATATATGTATATATATTACTTTAAACGTCGAACCGATACATTTATTAATTATTCACGTTTGGCATTTTACGTATATTGTTTATAATCATTGATAAATTGTTGAATTTTGAACTTATAACGACAACTTGTAATGTTGGGATCGTCCAAAAAACAGAGGGAACTCTGCCCAATTTTCGTAAAATTTCGTAAAACGAAACGTACTAATTTTATAAAACGAAACCTATCGAAGTCCTAATTTTTTATAAAGAAAATATAAATTTTATTGTTTTGTATTAATTAATATTTTTATCGCGAAACCGAACTTTATATAACTTGTAAACATACATAGAAAAAAATATATATAAATAATTATATTGTTTCGTTTATTATTGAATTTTGACAATTTTGTCGACAACTAGTATTGTCGGGATCGCCAAAAAAAAGGGAACTCTGCCCGATTTTCGTTAATATATATATATATACTTTATAGTCGAACCACTAATGAAAACGTATCGGATTCAAATAATTTTTATAACAATAAATATAAATGTATATCTATTTGACAATACTTCTATAATATTTTCGATAAACTTAATTTAGAATTATTGCGTAAACTATATAATATAGATATATGTATATATATGTATGCATATATATATCCGCGATATATACTTTAAGTTCCCAATTCTAATCCTCCGTCAAAGTTCTGATTTCTCATACGCCTGCGTTTGCCCATATAGGGTGACCTCGGTGTTCCATCCTCCTAACCTCTTACACTCGTCGACACTTGGATAATCGGAAGACTTAGCAATTATGTGAGTATACTTGAACCCCTTTTTCGTTTACCACTTTTTGGGGTGTAACATGTTATTTATAGACTTACACACAAACTTTATTCATATTGCACAAACATTCCTCATACACGCATGCTTATTTGATTATTTGATACTTTAAACTTGGGTTTATGACATCTTGTGTTAGACTTATCATTAACTTCGTACGAGCCTATCCGCAACATATATAGCGCTATAGGATTAACGTACCGCCCGTATACTTGAGGTTATGTCATGAGCATATTGCGTTTCATCATTGGTTTGATATGTTGAACACATGCCGATTTTATTGTTTGTCTTGTATCAAGAGCTTGCCACATGGAATTGTTTGAAACCTATCTTTTTATGCTACGTATGAAAAACCTGTATACTCGCCTTTGCTTTTGCATTGAACTTTATTTTAAACATGTTACAGGTTGAGGATGACGACGTTTTGAAAACTGAAGTAGAGATGATGCTTAGATACACACATCAACATCTTAAGCTTTATTTCGTTATATCAGTTTGTACTTGTTGTTGTATTCTTGTATTGAACGTATCGTATATCAAGTTGTTGTATTTGATTTTAATCATTGTAATTGACTTGTAGAAATGAAATGAAATCCATTATTTAAATACTGTCACAAATAGTGTTATGAAGTCTCTTGCAATCTCGTTTTCATCTCACTCTGATGTTTCCGCCATTGGTTGGGGTGTGACAGATTGGTATCAGAGCCATAACTATAGAGAATTAGGAAAAATTGCCATGCTTTTTACCTAGTCTATATTTCTAGAGCTTTATTCTTATGTTTTGCTTGAACCACTTGCATGATACTTTATTTGCTCCTTATTTATTTTGTTTGACCTTTTAAACATATATGTCACTTTTGTGTTAATACTTGCTTTATTATTTGTTAATACTTGTTGTATTGTCCCATTGTTTATGTGCTATTAATGAAATATCTTTTACGTGTTATTTTCTTGTGATGCTTTATGAGCTTATATTGTTATTTTGAACACACGTCTTTTTACTCGTTTATACTAAAATCGAAACCACTTGTAGTACACAAACGAGACGACTTCACCAAAATAGGCGTGAAACCCACAATTTGGCGAACAACTCTCAATCCATCTACTTCTCATTTTTACATGAAATTCACCATCAAGTTAGGAGTGAAATCCTCACCTTGATGGAGAAATTCAAATTTCACATTCTAGTGGACCCTCGTCAAAGTGTTGAAATTAAATTTTGACCCGACGAATACCAACCACACTTAGGATACGAAATCGTCAAGCTAGGGGTGAAACCCGCACCTTGTCGACTAGTTCTACTCCTCGTTTTTTTTTCATAAATCCCGCCAAGTCTCAGAATTTCGATTGATTTGGGGACATGTAGTAACCGGAAGGGTAAATACCGTTAACCGCGAGAGTATTTCACCTATTAGGCCAAGGCATGCTCCTCAAATTCGAAAGATTTTTCGACCACTTTGGTTAGTCAAAATTCCATTTTGGAGCCATCCAAATTTAATCAAACATGTATTTCTATTATTCATCATATACGATGCAACCCTCCAAATTCGGATTTACTTTCGATATTTCTTCTCACACACACAACATACTAAAATCCTTTCAAACATTTATACATATGCATGATTTCAAAACGTCACTCAATTTTATCTACATCCTTTGTAACATCTAAAAGGGAGACATATCATCAAGATAGGAATGATTTACATACCTTGATAATTAACTCCGCTCCTTTCTTTCTTAAAACAACCTCACCAACGGGTTAGGGGTGGTTCCCTTACCTAGGTGATCGTTACCAAAACTTTCCTTCAAGATATTTTATCATGCAAACCTGATCATGTTTTATACCTAGATCACTTATGTCACACCCCAACCAATGGCGGAATCATCGGAGTGGGACTAGTTCGAGATTGCAAGTATAACAACCCTCCTATTTATTTTCGACACCATAAAATATATTAAAATATCCCAAAATGTCCTAAAATACACCCCGTATGCAAAAACAGGATCCGAATACCTTTATTTTTATAAAAATTAATTAAAAACAAGTTTTAATGGTCTCTCGTGGGGCGCGTAGCCCTTGGCTACCACCTACGCGGGCCGCGACAACAAGGAGTCAAAGCGACACCCTGAGCTGCCACGTGTCGTGCATCGTGTCGAAGCTAGGGCTGAGTCGGACAAGATAGGGCCTACCCTAGCTGCCCTCGCGGGGCGCGTAAGACCCTTCCATTTCTTACGCGGGGCGCGACAAAACCAAAATCAGCTCCTATAAATTGGGAGCTCGGGCCTTCAGTCGAATTCGCTCACACTTTCTTTTCTCTCTCGAAATTTCATATAGTAGGCATATCTCCGGGCATAATACCCCCCTAAATAACGAAGTTCTGCTCCGTTGTAAGTATCATAACCCCGGTTACATATTAGATACGCTGCCTGATTGATCCAGGATTCCGTAACGGCTGTCGTGGTTCTGCCCGACGTAGTCGTTGGAATGCCGTCTCGGGGAGGGTATTGCTAATGTAAATATTGAGTTATTATACTAACACGTGTGCATTTGTGTAATTTATAGATAATCACCAGGAAACCGTTAAAGAAAACCTAAGACAGCAATGTGAGTAATCTCCTTTTTGTAAACTGTTTTTACAAAACCTTAAATGTTTTACAATGCAATGAAGTAGTGATTGAGTCTTTGTAATTCTTCAATTACTGCCGGTATTATGGGGTTTTGTATACATTACTTGATAATCTTCACAATTGGACAACGGGTTAGCCAATGTGTGATATGACCATAGCCACATATACGGTCTAGTGGTAAGTACTGAATGAGTAATTATGTAGATATAAACATTGTAATCGCTCTCAATACTGTGTTAATTGATAAAACTCTTCTCGATTAAACTGGGATTCACTCACCAGTATTTCCCACTGACAAAATGTTTTTAAACGCGTTTCAGGTAACAAAATGTGAAAGCCAACTAGAAGCCAGCTGGACAGCACTGAAGGCTTGGAAAAGTGGCTATAAAAGTTACCTAAACAAAGAAGATGTTTTATTTCAATGAAATGGGATTTATCCCTATAAATCAGTTTGTAATAAAAACTTGGGTTTTATCCCAATATGTTTACTTATATAAAATATGGTGTTTTACTCTGATAAAATATTTCCTAACTACGGTCCTGATGTAAATTCCGCTGCCAAATTGATAAACACCGATACCACCAACACTGAGTCTCGCGGCCGCCCGTTCCCGGGACAGATAGGGGGCGGGGGTTGCGACAGGAGGTGGTATCAGAGCTAAGCCACTGATTCAGCCACAGAAGTGTTCTGCTGACACCAAGATATTATTCAAATTGTTAGGAAATTAATTATGGAAATACGTGCATATTTGTATTTTATTGTTGTGTGTTATTTGACTATTTGTTAGTTTACAGTATGAGCGACCAATGACCTTCCGACGCGTATCGTCAGTTGTCCAACTCACCTAGAAGCGAAGGCACCTCTTCACAGCCTGCCCTCTCAGGGTATTCTGCTGATAATGAAGACGGGATATTTGTATTTAAGGCTCAGTCTGAAGAGCCATTCCCTCAGAAAAAGAGAGGGTGGTTCAGTAGGGGAGCACACGAGCGTAGGAAAAGAATGAAAAAGTTACAACAGCAGCGAGTCCTAGCAGCCGCTAAGCGAGAGACAGATGCCCATACACAAGATATGCTTAATAGAAGTGATATGCGTAGTGTGTTATAAGT
Organism: Helianthus tuberosus; assembly: GCA_030545235.1. Taxonomy (NCBI): domain Eukaryota; kingdom Viridiplantae; phylum Streptophyta; class Magnoliopsida; order Asterales; family Asteraceae; genus Helianthus; species Helianthus tuberosus. Next base: position 195,838,116 of record CM060405.1, read on the forward strand.
TTTTATGTATATTTTTAGCCCTTTTAACACTTTGGTCAAGTTTTAAATTTATAAAACACGATATTCTACTAACACTAAACACACATATGGGCAAGTGCACCCATCGTGAGCGTAGTATAGTGTTGGTAAGATACTGAGGTCGTCCAAGGACACAAGAGCTTTTAATACCGGTTTATCCTCAACGTCTAATCAAATCAAAAATTAAAAAAAAAAGTTTTAAACTAGAAAATAAAAACTAAAAATGCTGAAAAATAAAAATAAAACAGATAGACAAGATGAATCACTTGGATCCGACTCGCCTTTAGTGTAACCTTTGATTATTTTCGTACTTTTGCACTTTTTAAGAGATTATCTTAGTTATTGTAGTAGGCCCCTCTTTTGAAGGTGACGTTACCCTCAACCCAGTAGTTTGATTCAGCAAGGATACAATCCTAAGGGGTTGGATTATTGAAATATAATTAATTAAGTTATTAACGCATAATGTGGTAGGCCCCTCTTTTGAAGGTAACGTTACCCTCGGCTAAGTAGTCTGAGTCAGCAGGGATACAGTCCTAAGTAGCCGGGTTAATATATTAATATTAATAGTAGTTTACATACGAGGGGATCAAGAAATTCGGACCCCCGCCATCCAATACCAGTGGGTATTGAAGGAGGTCCTACTAAGCTTGACCCAGGTCCTTGCATGATCTATACACTGAACAAGGCAAGACGCTTACCAAACCATTCCCTTAACCCCCGACCAGGTAGCCAACATATCTCCATATAGACCGTGGAGATATGAATGGTGTAAATCTTTTATTTTATTTAGACAGTAAAATAACGCCAAGACACCACGGACAAATGATAAGGAAGTTTCACTTTCAACATAAGAAACTAGTTATTAAAGTCATTAATACATAACCAAATAAAAAGTGCGAAAAGATTAAAAATAAAAAGTATTACACTAAATGCTTGTCTTCACCAAGTGATGTAAGAGACTTAGGCAAACATGGCCTTTGATTGTCAAGAACTCTTACTATCAATCTTGGATCCCGAGACTATTACACACACTCTATGATGGATGATGGATGATGGTGGTGGATGATGGTGTTGTGGTGGTGGTGGAGTGTGGGTGAAGTGTGAGAGAGGTGGTTTGCCAAGGGATGATTTGCAAGTGAGCCAAGCACCCCTATTTATAGCCTTCACAGAAGCCCGGACACGGCCCCGTGTCCATTGGGAATGGCCTCGTGTCCACCCGTCTTCTCTTTCTTCATTAAATGCAGTTTGTCTGCATTAGTTGACCACGCCCCCGTGTCCGCTGGGCACGGCCCCGTGTGCAGAAGCGTATCTGTACTATCAAGATTTTCCTAGATTCTGTGAATCTTAGAGTTGACCACGGCCCAGTGTCCGCTGGACACGCCCCCGTGGTGGGTGATAGAAGCTTCTACAACTTTGTCTTTTCTGCAGACACTTGGGCACGCCCCCGTGCTCATTGAGCACGGGGCGTGTTCAGCTTCTGTTCTCTTGTTTTTGCTTGGGAGGATGCTGCCGAGGGGTCGGGCATGCCACGTTTATTCCTTTTCTTGTATTTATGTTAGATTTAGCTGCCTTTTTGCTTCTTTTGTTCATTTGAGCTCATTTAATCCTGAAAATACAAAAGGAAGACAAAAACACTCTTTTTCCAACATTAGTACTAAAAAGGGTTAGTTTTATGCCACATTTGATGTAATTTATATGTTGCATTTTTGCACACATCAAATACCCCCACACTTGAATCTTTGCTTGTCCTCAAGCAAAACTCTTTATAATGTGGCTTACACTCCCAAATGGAATGGGTAGAAGAGAAGGTTTCTGGGCTTGTCATAGAGTGTCGGGATTTCCAAGATTCTTTATTAAGTTTTATTTTTAATTATTTACAATCCTATTCGTCATGATTTATTTAAAACATTACATAAGATAAATTCCTTATTAGGGCATAACATGCCTTTTTAAAATTCCATTTATATACAAGTTCACATACCTCACGGGGGATCACTCAACACTCGGCCGAAAATGTATTTTTGTGAAACACTCAAGAGCGGCATGGAACTTACTTCTACTATAAGTTTGCCAAGCAATCTATCCTCCTCCTTTTTAACTATATACCTTTGTAAATATCAAGAGGACTTTTGGGGGAAGGGTTAGGCTTGGGTTAAAGGTAGGTGGTTTGGTTAGTGGTTAGTAGAAAAGGGCGAAAGGCGTAAAAAGCATCGGTTTTCATAAGACTTTATTTTTATGACTTTTTATTCTAATGAAACAATTTTTCAAACAAAGCTCTTTTTGATAACCTTGTATGTTTATTTCTTTTGGCTTCATTATCATCATATTTTTTTTTGATAAAGAAGTCATAAGAAAAACCGATCTTTATTACTAAAATAAAGGGTTTAAAATGAAAAAGGGTTTTGGTGGGTAAAAAGGTGTTTGTTTTGGGTTAAGAAATGAAAAGGTTTAGGCTCAAAGGGGTTAACTAGGGGGATTTTGGGTAGGTGGTAAAAAAAGAAAAATAATGGTGTTGAAATAAAAAGGGTTAGTCCTAATGCCTCCGTCATTTACTTACTTGGGTTTAAGTTGGTAAGGGCCAAGAATGTATCGTCATGGCAAGTTCTAGAGTTGTAAGAACCAAGCGGCTATTCACACAAGAAACGAAAAATGAGCATTTAGTTTAAAGATGTGTATTTGTATGCTCAATAAAGGCTCAAAACTCACTTTTTGTGGGAATGAGTTTTTATGTGATCAAGTATATATAATCAAATTTTAACTAGATTTGTCATGCCGTTTCATAATTTCCTTATGTTAGTTCTTTTTATCACGACGCTATCGGTTGTAAATTTATAAAGATAAAACCTTTTTTGAACTTGTTATTCCCAATTTAAACCAAGACAAGTAAAAAAAACGAAAAGTTTTTGAAAAAATTTGGGGTGTTTAGCGGTTCCAATAGAGTTTTGTGTAAGGCTTGTAGTTAGGACTTGCAAAATTCAAGGTTTTAGCATCCCCCCACACTTAAATTACACATTGTCCTCAATGTGTCTCAAAAATAAGTTTTTAGGTTGATTGAATGTGTAAAAAGATGTGAAAAAGCAAAAATTAATGTTACTGGACGTCTGAAAATGGCCCCGTGGTGTCCGGGCACGGCCCCATGTTCAGATCGCCAGTAACAGAAAATAAAATAAAGTAACAGAAGGCTGGACACGGGGGCGTGTTCAGTGAGCACGCCCCGTGTCCAGGTACCTGAACTGGGCATTTTTCTGCAGATGGTTGAGCACGGGGCGTGTTGGATGAGCACGGCCCCGTGCTGAGCTTGCTGTAATGAAGAAAAATTGTCGGGTGGCCCTGTTTTTGTGCATGGGGTGTTGGTTCAAGCTTCCCTTAGTATCCTTCACTATCCCGAGTGTGTTTTATTCATCACATCATCATCCAAACACCAATTTAATTAAACCATCATTCATTCAAATAGAGAAAGTTACATAATAATCCTAATAAATTAAAATTCTAGATAAATAGGTCAAAAGAAACACAAGAAGTCTAAACCAAGAAGTTCTAGCTTAAAGCTTATTCTATTAGCAAAATTTCCGAAAAGATAATTCTCTCGGTTGGATGCGGCTCGAAGAACTTCTTCATCCGGATATGGGTCCCTCAGACGTCGGCGAGCCATTCCTCTATCTCCCTTGGGAGAAGAAAGGCGGGCTCATTTGCATCAGTTTGAGGGGGTGCAACCTCCATCGGGACTTCTTGCAAATCGTCAAGAGGAGGTTCCGCGGGGATGTCGTCCCATCCGGTGGGATTATTGACTCCAAGTGCTAGGTTCCAATCCTCTTGAGGGATGATTGGCTCCATGGGAGGCGTCACAAGAATATTCAACCTCTGGTGCAAGTGGTTGATTTCTTGAAAACTGTTTTCCAACCCCACCGTAAGATAATTTATACGGTCTTGTAGATATTATAAGATCATTTTACCAAAGATTCTTTTCAACATCAACGAATCGTTTGTCATAACCCTTTACAATGAACACTAAGTCCTTTTGCGAAAACCCTTTTTCTAAGAATCAACATTTTCACAAGAATCTCCTAAATTCAAAATTTCTTGTTTGATGAAACGAACTTACTTTTTTGAAAACCTTTTCCTACACCAATTTTCAAAACACGTGGGCAAGAAGACTTCATGGGGACCGACCATCTTCAGATTACGTAAATTCTTTTAAAACAAAAGTAGAATTCTCATTCATTACAAAATACATTATGCTTAACCAATGAGTACTTTATATCCTCTTACATATACAAACTATATTCTACCCTACAAATCAAGCTCAATCTATTTTTGAATTCGATAAACTCAACGTTTCGCTTAAACAACTATACATGCATATCAACATACACGTTTTAGTCGACATGTCACAACAATTTCATTTATATTGTTCGTATTTACATACTCAACCTTTTGAACGCTTTTATACGCTTAAATCCGTTATGTCCCAACATATACTGTATACGTAATCCTTGTTATTCGTACCTACACTCATACTCATAACAATACATTTTATGTTTATACTTATACACATACTACTCATACGTTTTATGTTTATACTCATACTTACGTGTGTATTCATACTTAAACTTATATTTATGCTCTTACGTTCATTCATACTCATGATTCATACATTCATTCCCATACGCGAGCGGAATCCGTGGGATTCGCTTACTTGGGTCCCATACGTGCTTATACACTACATTCGTACCCGTACGCGAGCGAAATCCGAGGGATTCGCTTACGTGTGTCCCAAACATACTTAAGCATGGACTTGCTTATAAACTATAATCTTATACGTACACATTCTTATTTTTAAAATTATGTATACCCTGATTCGTACACAACTAGTACAAGCTATGCGGATCATGCGACAATCGGTATAATCACGGGTGCACACGGGATTATAGTGATGGGCGTATGAGAACCATAGAGTGTACTACTGTGTATGGTAAGACAAGGAATGTAACATGATACCGAATGCGAAACGGACGTAACGTGGTCAAAACATGGTGGATGCGCCGCCGATACTTCCTATATATAAGTGTTTTCGTTGTGTTACCCAACCTTCGTAAGATGTGCCATGAGAAATTCAGTGTGTTGCAGACCTTTTAGACCTAATTCAAACTTTAAACAACTCACAAACGCATTATACCCGATTATCCACGATGAGACTTCACCCTTAACACATTACCTTCGTCTATCCAATACTTATGTCGTCCTGGTACCCGTATTCGTTTATTAGATCAATCGTTCACCTTTATACCTCCATTATTCACCATTAGCCTCCTTCTTTTATACAAACCTCGTACATAATCAAGTCTGTTTAAACGTTCGAATCCTAATTTAACTCCTTACCTTTAAAATCGTCCTTCTATTCTTATTTCTTGTGTAAACATATTTAGTAAACCGTTACCACTTATTTAAGTACCAAACCTTCTCGCTCCTCTCAATAAGCAGCTTTTACAAATGTATGATTTAGTACTATTATTAAACTTTCCATGCAAGCTACCCCACTTTTCATCGAGTAGAAACCATTTCATATGAAATTCTCCTCCTTAACACGACATTTTTATATATATCCATTTTAAGGTGTTCAAACATTGTTTAAACTCGCTCTACCTAAACGTTTCGATATTGTTTGGTACCTCAAATCATTTTAGACAAATGAACCCTTTTGCAAACCTAACATGTTGTTTTTCAAAAATTCATACTTCTTACGTTTCAAAATTTTCAAGTCTCAATTTTAGACAATCCTCTTCTATTTGCCAAAACCCTTTCAAGACTTCCTTCTGAATAAATTTCGGGACGGAATTTCCTAAAGGATGGGAGACTGTAACGCCTCGTATTTCCACACTTTTTATATATTCATAGGAATTACGGGCCACTTAAACGCGAGAATGGGCTTGTGGGCCTGGGGCCCAAGCCCACATAATAACTTATTGTAAAAACCCTTTAAAAAGAAAAGACCTAAACCTAAGCCCACTTAAAACCAAACTAAATACCCATGTTAAAATCTCAAAACCCTAGATCTTCCCCATTTTTGTTACAGCCGCTCATCCTCAACCCTCTCATCTCTCTCTTTGTCTGACTTCATCTTCTCCAAAACAAATCCCTGCTACACACCTCAAACAAATATGAAGAACACAGCAATCAGAGACCTACATCTCATCCTTCAAAACCCTCTCTCTTGAATACGTAAAACAAACACAGAGGTTTCACCTCCTTCCCAAACAAACCCAAACCCACAAATCAGACCTCTCAATCACCTGTCTCTCTCTCTCTCTCGTAGCTTCGGTCACCGGAGTAACTCCGGCGACTATGTCTGTGCCGGCGACAAAGCCAAACAAACACCTCTCACCCCTCTGCTCTTTCTCATTCCTGCCCGACGAAGATCTCTGGCGCCCCTTCTTCTCCGGCGTCGGTCCAGCCGACAACACCTCTTACCCTATGTCTGTTTTCGTCTCCGGTGAGACCATGGCGGTGGAGGCGGTGCACCGCGGTGGTGGATACGGCGGCGTCTCCTTCCGACGAGTTCAACTGGTAAACTCTTTTCTTTTTATTTCCCTTTTGGTTTCCGCTTTTGTTCTTCTTAAAATCTGATTGGAGTTGGGGTCGGGAATCTCAGGCAGATGTTGGGTTTCGAAGCTTAGCAAGCTCGGGTTCGAGATTCGGGTCTCATTTCGGTCAATTTCAACTCAGATTTCGGTTCGGTCAACGCGGGTCAAAGCAAGGCAACACTGGTCAAAGAAATTCAACGCGGTCAAAGGTTCGGTTCGGGTCAGCGACTCGTCCGGGATTTGGTACAATTTTAACAACGCTAATTTTTGTTATTGTTTTATATATGTATATATATTACTTTAAACGTCGAACCGATACATTTATTAATTATTCACGTTTGGCATTTTACGTATATTGTTTATAATCATTGATAAATTGTTGAATTTTGAACTTATAACGACAACTTGTAATGTCGGGATCGTCCAAAAAACAGAGGGAACTTTGCCCGATTTTCGTAAAACAAAACGTACTAATTTTATAAAACGAAACCTATCGAAGTCCTAATTTTTTATAAAGAAAATATAAATTTTATGGTTTTGTATTAATGAATATTTTTATCGCGAAACCGAACTTTACATAACTTGTAAACATATATATATATATATATATATATATATATATATATATAATTATATTGTTACGTTTATTATTGAATTTTGACAATTTTGTCGACAACTAGTATTGTCGGGATCGTCCAAAAACAGAGGGAACTCTGCCCGATTTTCGTTAATATATATATAGGAAAATTGGTTTTAATAAACCAACCTTTGCCCCATTGGTAAATAATAATCCTACCTACAGAATTGGTAATTAATAATCCTACGTTTCAATATGTTGGTACTCAATGGACCTCCGTTAGTTTTTTTTAACTGAAGTTAGTTTTTAAGTTTTATTTATTATACAAACAGTCCCTGTAGTTATAATTTACTAGTTTTAAGTTTTATTTATTACACAAACAGTCCCTGTAGTTATAAAAAAATCATAAAAATAAAAAAAATCTAAAAAATCTAAAAAATTCAAAAAAATCATAAAAATTCTAAAAAAATCAAAAAAATTCTAAAAAAATCATAAAAAATAAAAAAAAACTCTAAAAAATCATAAAAATTCTAAAAAACATAAAAATCCTAAAAAATCAAAAAAACTCTAAAAAATCATAAAAATACTAAAAAAATCAAAAAAATTCTAAAAATCCAAAAAATTCTAAAAAATAAAAAAAACTCTAAAAAATAAAAACAAATTCAAAAAAAGCAAACGTTTCGACGCGAACCGTTTCGAACCGTACCGTTTCGACCCGGTCCGTTTCGACCCGGACCGTTTCGACCCGGACCGTTTCGACGCGTACCGTTTCGACCCGAACCGTTTCGAACCGTACCGTTTCGACCCGGACCGTTTCGACCCGTACCGTTTCGACGCGTACCGTTTCGACCCGAACCGTTTTCGACCCGGACCGTTTCAAAAACGGTGGTGGTGGTGGTGGCGGTGCTGTGGTGGTGGTGGTGGTGGTGGCGGTGCGGTGGTGGTGGTGGCGGTGGCGGTGCTGTGGTGGTGGTGGTGGTTGCGGTGCTGTGGTGGTGGTGGTGGTGGTGGTGGTGGTGCGGTGGTGGTGGTGGTGGTGGTGGCGGTGCTGTGGTGGTGGTGGTGGTGGCGGTGCTGTGGTGGTGGTGCTGTGGTGGTGGTGGTGGCGGTGCTGTGGTGGTGGTGGTGGTGGCGGTGCGGTGGTGGTGGTGGTGGTGGCGGTGCTGTGGTGGTGGTGGTGGCGGTGCTGTGGTGGTGGCGGCGGTGCTTTGGTGGTGGTGGTGGTGGTAGTGGTGGTGGTGCAAACCTCAGGGACCATTTTGGCTATTAACTCATAGTTAAAATTAGTAAATTATAACTACAGGGACTGTTTGTGTAATAAATAAAACTTAAAAACTAACTTCAGTTAAAAAAAACTAACGGAGGTCCATTGAGTACCAACATATTGAAACGTAGGATTATTAATTACCAATTCTGTAGGTAGGATTATTATTTACCAATGGGGCAAAGGTTGGTTTATTAAAAACCAATTTTCCTATATATATATATATATAGGGAGAAGATCATGCGAGAACCACCTCTTATTGTGAGAACCGCGAGAACCAATGTGAACACACCAAAAATGCATAAAAATAGCTAAAAATCACACAATTTTTTTTTTTTGATTTTTTAGGTTAAAATCGCTACTTTTCGAACAAAAAAAAAATTAAAATTTTTTTTTTTTTTAAATTTTTTTTTTTTGCTTCGAAAAGTAGCGATTTTAACTTAAAAATATTAAAAAAATCAAAAAAAAAATTTTTGGATTTTTTTTTGATTTTTTTAGATTTTTTTTTAGATTTTTTTAGGTTTTTTGGGGGTTTAGTTTTTAGCATTTTAGCTTGGGGGGGGGGGGGGGGGTTAGGTTTTTGGGGGGTGGGGGAGGGGGGTTTAGGTTTTTGAAAAAAAAAAAATTGTGTGTTTTTTAGGCTTTTTTTAGTTAGTTTTCGAGTTTTCACAATAAAAATGGTTTTCATTTGAACCATCCCCTATATATATATATAGGCTAATTATAATGAGAAAACTCACCCCAGTTAAGAAAACCCAGTAAACCCTCATATGTGGCTAGGATTGAGCCACATCACCTTATGTATAAAAATGAGAGAAGGGCAGTTTCATCATTTTCCCCTAATATTGACTGAATATGTATGAGAGATGGCAATGTTTGGTGTTTGCTTCTTTTCTCCTCTAGAGCATTGATTATGAATTGTACTTGCTCCTTGTACTATGACATCTTTTAGTTCTTTTTTGTTTTATGTAAGACAAATATGCTTTCAAATCTCTCACATCTCATTTCTCCAAAATAGAAGAGGAGAGGAGTGAAACCCAGACACACCATTGAGAAGGTTTTACATTAAACATGGCTGAGTTGAACAGCCAACCACCACAGAGTGTTGCTGGTGGTACGGCGACATTCAATGAACATCTGGGTTCACCCTTAAATGTTGTCCCACATAATCTTTTACCTGATTTTGCATTTAATGAAGATGCATTGGTTGAGAGTAGAGTTGTTGAAGATCCTGAACCTATTTCTACAGAGTTTATAGGTGAGTCATACATTTTTTTCAGTTTTATTAAATGTACACATTTTCAGTTGCAGCGAGAACATTATCAGTTAGATAACATAAATTTATAGATCATATAGATTTATGACATTTGTGTTTGATATTTACTTTTTTCTGACATTTGTGTGTTATTCAACAGTTGAAGTTTTGCAGTCTGAAAACGAGAACGTGGACGGTTGAAGATGCTCCAGATGCTCTGGTTGAAGATTCTACGGAAAGATGCTACCAGATCCAAAAGATGCTCCAGATCCGGTTGAATATGTTCAATGTTGAAGATGATATTTCAGATGACGGTTCGATGTTGAAGATGATCTAAAAGATGTTCGATGTTGAACATGATGTTCCAAATCTAAAAGATCCTCCAGATCCATAAGGTTCAATCCTTTTCATTTCTTGATAACTTTGGATGATCTGTTTGCTGTTTTCTTAATTATACTGTGTATGTGTGTTTGATTAATTGAATCTGGCATATGGGCATTTTTAATTTGTGTTTTGGATTGTTTTTTTCTTGTTTTGAAATGGGTTTGGATCTTTTTCTCTCTAGATAAAAAAATATTACTCTATTTAAAAGTGAGATTCTGGTAAAAAAAATATGCATCACAAATTTCTAAGTTCCTTAAATTTCTCGTTAGATAAAATAAAATTTTATTATTTTCTTTAATGATAACCGACAAAAAAGGTTTATATTACTCAAGCTTGATTATTGATTGTATCATTTTTTTGTGTAAAATTTATTTCAGATATGTACCAATCAAAACAATTAGTTTTAAGTTTTTGTTTATTGGATTAAAATCGAAGTTACTTTTCTTGTTTAATGTTATTATTTTTAGTTTTTTCTTTATATAATCATGAAAAGATGTGGGTTTTGTATAATAAAAATAAAGTGAATTTTGTTACATGAAACAAATATGCTTGTTTACAAAAGTCAGGGGGATTCATATGAGTGTAACAAGTGGGTCTTAACAATGTAACATTTTTATGTAATAGAAAGTAAATTGGTCATGGCTGTGTTACAATTTTTATGTAACATCCATGTTGATGGTTCGTGTTTGCTGGGTTCAGATCCATGAAAGTTTTATACTTTTTTTATTGTTATTATTTGAAGTTTTTTTTTCTTGACAGAACCGCCGCCGCCATAATGAAGTAGAAAAGGGTTTTTGTAGGTGGTTGGAGATGGTGGTGAAGGTGCATGTTACATTTTTTGATCATGTAAAAATTGGGTTTTGTTGTTGTTACACATCTACCTATCATGTTACAGAAACAAAGTGTTATTTGTTAAAAATGTTTACAGAAACAATGTGTTACATAAAGTGGTTTTTGTTATTGTTACACATGGTATGTTTTCATATTTATGTAACGTTTTACATGTTACATTTTTGTGTATAACATTTCTTTGTTACATTTTCATGTTTATGTAACATTTACATGTTTTTATGTTTACCTTTTTTGATGGAGTTGCAAGAAAGAGACTGTTACAGTTTTTTTAATACCTAAAAAGATGTAACATACAGTCAATGTTATACGATCAAATAAAAGTATTTTTAATATACAAAATGATGAAAGATGAGAGAGAAAATGAATAAAGAGAATGGATTTGATGGATTTGTTGAAGGTCACATGTTTCCAAGTGAGGTGCATGTTTTACTTTTTAGCTCTATAGGTAGGTTAACTTTTTAGATTAAAAAGTGTTGCACTTTTTACCTTTGTTCAAGTACACACAACTTATATAATATTTGTTTACATAAAACTAATGAGTGAAATTTAGTTCTTACTAATTTATACAGTAACAATCAAAACCATCAATAAAAAAACATAAATTAACAAATATGTTACAAGGGTCCCATGTTACATATCTTAGTTATTTACGATGAAGAAGTAGAAATACATAAATCTCCAAGAAAATGTCACATACCATACCATAGAATTTATAGATTTAGGTTTTAGTTTTTTTACCTCTTTGTAGGTTGACTTTTTTTTTATGTAAAAATGTGTAAACTTTTACACAAAGCCTTTTAAAAGACTATATATTAATTACAACATCCATTTATCTAGCGTTTTTTAATTTATATCCACAAAAATCATTTTTTTCATATGTTACACAAACCGAGTCATATCAACATTAGCTAATTAGGCTTCAATCATTTTTTCATATACCACCCAAACCGAGTCATATGTTACAAAAATAAATTTTTTCCATATTTTATCCTATATAGAAATACACATTAATTCTACAACATAGGCATTTTTTTTTGTTTCATTTCACATTTGTACATATAAATATAAAACAAAGCCCAAAAGTTTTTTAATATAACCAGGTAATAAGATATATAATCATAGCACATACATAAAACAAAACATTTCCGCAATGTTATAAAGAAATCCGTAAACACAAACTATACAAATCAATGTAATAATAATTTGAGATTAAATACTTATTAGTTTCCCTTTAACACCTTTTTTTCCAATTTGGTGGTAGATGTTTTTTTTCCCCTGCATTTCAATTAAAAAAAATCAACATTCTTCGCAATACGAAACATTTTTGAATATGGGGACACCCAAGCAAAAAAAAAAAAATGTTTGAATGTATAAACACATGTGGTCATTTTTATCTGTTTTGTTGCTTATCTTTACTATCTACAAGCACGAAGATTAATAACAAGTTACACTTTTTTCCAGAGATCCAACAATGTAAAGTATTCATGTACAATGTACATTTTTTTGGATTATCTCAAAATGTAACACACATGTACATTTTTTTATACATATATCAAACATGAATGCAACTTTTTTATGTAAAAATAAATTCAACTAAAAAAACCAAAGAACAAAAAATATAACTTTTGTTTTATTTAAAACCAACATGTAACCTTTTTTTTTACATTTTCCCTTTAAATGTAATTTTTTTATTATACACTTTGTTGAGATATGCACGGCATAAAAAAAAGTAACATTTTTTTTCCAATAGAACACAAATGTAACCAACCATGTAACATTATTAAAAACCAAAAGATATTTGTTCATCATAATTATTTTTATAAACAAAACAAAACCAACCTACAACGTTTCTTACTAAAATTTGTTTAAAATATAAAGTTTTCTTAGTTGGAAAGTTTTCTGGGGTAACAAGTATTGTTTTTACAAGAATATAGTTAACACCTTTAAATCCTAAAAACATTTGTCATTCAACTTTAATAAGTATCAAAAACCCCTTATATTTGTTATTCAACTGTAATAACTATAAAAAACCCAAAAAAAATCACAAAACCCCATTTTCTCCCCCTACCGAACCTTTTTTCATGGATTTATAAACAAAAAAACGACACTCGTAGTTTCAATGGATGATCAAATACATTTTTTGTCATTCTTAAAAAAAATCTTGAATCTATTTCGTAAAGGAAGATACTTTACCTTTTTAGTCTGGCAAGTCATTTAAGTGGAAGAACCAGAAGACACCAAATCGTTTTGTATGATTTGTTGTGAAAATTTCAGGAAACGGGTGTAAATTCTTTCTTCTAGGAGAGGTGCAGATCACAAGTTGAAGTGTGTTTGAATTTTTGAAGTGTGTTTGAAGTTTTGAAAAGAAATAGAGAGAGAGAGAGAGAGAGAGAGAGATATTTGGTGTTTGTTTTGAGGGGTTGCATAGAGATCTGGTGTTTGTTTGAAAAGAAAGAGAGAGAGAGAGATCTGGTGTGGTGCAGATCATTGTACATGCAAATACATTTTTGATGCCCATAATACCCTTCCATGTACTTTGCTTATTATTAAACTAAAAGTAATATCAGAAATATACTTAAAATGATCACAACCCTTGATCACTTAAATCAATGGTAGATGTTGAGTTTCTTGGGTTTTTCAACTCAAGTGGGTTTTCGATTTATCCTTGCCCTATATATATATATTACACAAGTGCCCTTTTAGTTAAAATCCCTCCATGCCACGTGTCACATGGAAGCGATCTGGGCCATCCAATGGGTGTGTTTAATGGTTGAGATCATCTTGGTGGCATTTTGATAATATGTGTTTCTTAAAAATAGGATTATTTAATTAATCAGGGGTAGATATGTCATTTAGCTTGTGTTAAATATGGAAATAATTGTCATTCCATAACCACCCCACATTTCATGCGATTTTTTCTCTCTCTCTCACCCTTTCTCTCTCTCTCTCTCTCACCCTTTCTCTCTCTCTCTCTCTCTTCCTTCTATCCTTCATGAAGAAACACATCAAGAAAACACATCGTATTAATCTGCTTGCTGTTAAAACACAGCGTCAAGAAATCCTCCAGCATTACCAGCATGGATGGTAAAACACAGCGTATGAATCTGCTTGCTGTTAAAACACAACTGTATGAATCTGAATGCTAAAACACAACTGTATGAATCTGCTTGCTGTTAAAACACAACTGTATGAATCTAAATGCTAAAACACAATTGTATGAATCTGCTTGCTGTTAAAACACAACTGTATGAATCTGCTTGCTGTTAAAACACAACTGTATGAATCTGCTTGCTGTTAAACACAACTGTATGAATCTGAATTCTAAAACACAACTGTATGAATCCGCTTGCTGTTAAAACACAACTGTATGAATCTGAATGCTAAAACACAACTGTATGAATCTGCTTGCTATTAAAACACAACTGTATGAATCTGAATGCTAAAACACAACTGTATAAATCTGCTTGCTGCTAAAACACAACTGTATTAATTTGCTTGCTGTTAAAACACATCGTCAAGAAAACGGAGATGATACGAACAGTATTTGAATGGTGATGATGAACTCGGAGACGGTGGAGATGGAGAAGTGTTTGATGATGACGAAGAAGGAGAAGGTTGCGAAATACAAAAAATCTTGGAGAAACAGTTTCCATAATTATAGGCATTGTTAGTTAATGAGAGATAAAATTCCAAAAATAAAATAAAATGTCAAATTACACAAGTGCCCCTTTAGTTAAAATCCCTCCATGCCACGTGTCACATTCTTATTGCTTCCTAGACTTTCTAGGAAAACCCCACTTTCTACCCAACTCCTCCTCTCTCTCTCTCTATATATATATATAGAGAGAGAGAGAGGCCGGTTATCATACAAATAACCTAATCGTATGTTATGTACGCTTCATCCACAAACGTCGGATCATCTGATTTAAACGCGTGTTTTACTATTAAATTTATCAAATTAAAATGAATGCAAAGAAACCGCCAAGGTTAAAATCGTCTAATGCGAGATCAAAACCCTTGATAATCAGCAAACAAAAACCTCAAAAATCATAACGTAAGGTTCTAAAATCAAAACCGAAATCGAAATTATAACAATTAATAAAAAATCGATCGATTCCTAATCACCAAAATCCTTATGTGAAAAATGAAATTCGGATGAATTTAGAAATTATTAACTAATCAAAGAAGATGATGCAGGTATTGAGATCATGTGCGAATTCATGGACAATGCACATGCGATTTGTAATAAAAAAAAAATTCTTTCAAATTTAATATAGTGTGCGAATTCTTAACGATGCACATGCGATTTAAATAAAAAGTTAAGTATTTCTTATAATTTCATATAGTGTGCGAATTAACGATAAGGCATTGCGATTTCAGTAAAAATGTTAAGTATTCTTTAAGATTTTACATAGTGTGTTAATTTGTATCCATTCAAATGCGATTTCGAATAAAAACAGTGCAAAACAATTAAAAATTGCAATTCTCTTAAAAATGATAAAAAAAATAAAATAATAAATAAATAACTAAAAAAACAAAATACGAATCTAAAAAACTAAAAATAGTAGCATTATATATAAAAAATACTTGATTTATGACCGATGTGACTGTAAATTGACATGTAATGATCAATTTTACAATAATTACTATTGAACTTACCACCCTACCTACATAATAAATTTACTAAATTAATATAAAAAACCTAGATATAACTACCTTCCATATTAAGTCATACATAGAAGATTATCAAAAACACACACAAAACATACAAAACAAACATGGCATCTGATGATTCGGAACAAATAAAAAACATTGCAATCAAAGAATTATTGTCAACTCGCACGTTGACAGAACTAAGCACTGATGTCAACTCTTCTCATCTGGTTCTTGATGTGCAGGGTAAAATTCTTGAACAAATCAAGAAAAATCAAGATATATGGGAACGCCTACTTCAAGAACCACCATCAAGCTTCAAGGACAGAGCTTTGGATCACATTAAAGAGCAATCTCGAGCTGATGACTTGGCCTTCTCTTTCCTGACAGATGCTCTGAATACTGTGAAGGAGAAGATGGAGTTCAGCTCTTCTTAACGTGACAAAATATTTACTCCAAGTAACTAAAAAACTCTTTTTAATCGTTTTTTGGTAATGGATGTGTTAGACAATAACTATTGTTATATTTTGGGTACATATTTGTTAACATATTATGTTATATCTTAATATTAAATTCGCATGAATGATATAGCCATCATTGTCAAATAACAAAAAACAAGATAACTAACAAATCGCATGTAATAACAGTGAAATCGCATGTAAAAATTTATATTAACTGTTGATTATAAATTCGCATGTTTAAAAAATATAATCGCATGAAAACTGATATAAACAGATGAATATAAAAAATCGCAAGTGTTTCGTATAAAATCGCATGTCCATTTAGAAAAAAACTACTCATCCTCACCATCTTCTGAAACCTCCTCCCACTGATCTTCTTCTTCAGATCCATCATCACTACTGTAATCTTCAAACTCATCTTCCTCTTCATCATCTTCAACCTCATTGTCTTTGTCTCTATCAACATTTTCGATCTGGATGCCCTTCTTCTTCTTTTTTTGCTGTTTACCTTGTAGTTTGGCTTTCAGCTCCTCGCAAGTCCGAATGTCATGACCTTTTACATTACATACGCTACATATCCTTGACCTTTTCCCCTTGCGGCTGATCATTTTTTCTTTCTTAGATTTAATCCTTTTATGCGAGCCTCGACCTTTGTTTCTTATACCAGCCGGCACACGGACAGTAGGAGGAGCATTAGTTACGGGTTGTTGATAACCAATCAACTTGGAAAATGGGTCAAATTTTGGATCAAGTTGCTTAGTTATACGACTCTGATCCACTCTCTCTTTGAGCTGCATCATTTGATCCCTCACTAAAACAAGTTGGTCGAGGTCGGAAATCAAATTGCTAACCAAATACTCCCCTGTGTGGATGATTTCACGAGCAATCCGTTTAGCCTTGTGTTGCACATCCTTGCCACCCACATTTAGATTGTACTTCACATTTAACTCATTCGGAACAACATCCTTCGTCCATCTCTTCGTAACATACTTGTTTGGTATTTCTTTAACACCAAACATCTTGAAAAGGAAATAAATGTGTTTGCAAAGCAGACCATACTGCTCAAAACGCAAACAGCTACATTGTGCAGTTACATCATTTTCAAGGTTCTTGAACCACACCTATGAAAAACCAACAAAATAAAATATATATATTCAAAATTAAATTCGCATGTGAAACATGACAATTTCGCATGTCTTAAAAAAACATATAATGGAATCAGTTTTAAAATCGCATATGTAACATATTAAATTCGCATGTTTTACAAACATGTATAGGGATAACTTTAAATCGCATGTGTAACATAATAAATTCGCATGTATAATAATACCTCCAATAAACCATTTCCATGTGCTTTAAAGTCCTTCAACATTATCCTGATCTGTGGACCCTCTACTTTGGTGTCCATCGGCAGACATTCAGAAATTGTACCTAAAATCTCTATTTGCTGATCAAAGAATATAGACCTGGTGAATCTCTTAGCAGCATCTTCTTCCAAAGAAGTTCCGCTCAAATCAGCAGGCTCCGTATATCTTGAAATATGATCATTCTTTCTATGATTAAAACGTTGGACATCCATTGCACCGTCGAAATGATTCATAAACTCTATGAGAGTGAGTTGTGAATTAGACACCTGGCAGAAAAAATGGTTCTCACTCTCTGATCTGGATGTTGTTCTCATAAGTCCCGACATTGGCTCATGTCGGTAAAAAGCAGGAATCCACATGGATCTCATCACAAACATATCATCGATCCATTTGTTTTCTGTGAGACCAAAATCAATCATCACCAACTTCCACTGTCTCTCGAATTCTTCAGGCTCGATCGAATCAGTCCATACAATGTCGCACATCCTCCTTTTAAACTCATCGTTATTGCACAACTCGTGTCCAACCTATGACAAATAAATGCTCTTAATATCAACCTATAAAAAATATATAATATACAAAAAAATAACACTAACAAAAGATAATATAGCATACTATACCTTATCTGCCACTTTTTTCATTATGTGCCACATGCACAATCTGTGTCTGCTGACATAGAAAACCTCCTCAATAGCCTGTTTCATAGCTGGGTCTTGATCAGTCACTACAACCTTTGGCTGCTGACCAAATGACTTTAAAAATGAATTCAATAGCCATTTATATGATTCAATGTTCTCCGATGCCAACAACCCAGCTCCAAATGTTACATTTCGACAGTGCTTGTCAATGCCAGTGAACGGGACAAACACCATCTTGTACCTGCACAACACATGCGAAAACAAAAGTAAAACATGCGAATTACAAAAATCCACATGCGAAAACAAAAGTAAAACATGCGATATCGTTAACACAAATTTTACACATGCGATATACACAGCTCATGAAGACATATAACATGCGAAAAATAGTTAAAAAAAAAAACATGTTTGTCTTCAAACACTAACCTGTTTGTCTTGAAAGTAGCATCAAAGGATATCACATCCCCAAATTCCATATAGTTAAGCTTACATAAACCATCAGCCCAGAACAAACCAGTTAAACGTTTGCCATCATCAACAGAATATTCAAACGAATAATCAGCTAAATACTGTTTTTTGTCAGTCATCCTATTATTCACCATGTCAGCATCATATTCTCCTATATAGTTGTTAATTCGCTTTCTAAAATTTTTGCAATCATCAACCGTGGCACCAACGTTTTCGAAACCACCATAATGTTTCCTCATTATATGGAAAGCTTTGACAGGACCAAGGTTTAAAGTGCCTAGTTCCCATACCATCTCCTCCCGGACATCTGACAATTGTCTGTAAGCTGGCAACATGTGAATATCATCTTGGCATACAAACTTATGATTATGGCCATCAACAAATCTCTTTACTGTATATAATCTACCATCCACAGTGCAAATCATAAGTTGAGCTTTGCATCCAGTTCTAATAGTCCCCCTGTTCCTTGTTTTGAATTGCTTTTTTGACTTCGAACGATCGTCAATACAAATTGGCTTATGTCCCTCTTTAGAACAAACAAAATACTTAGTTTTGATTATACCACCACTGTTTACTTCACCACCTTTCCGAATAGAAAAACCAGCCAACTTAGCATATGATTGGTAAAACGCATATGCTTGTTCAATATAGATAAATTGCATTCCAACCACAGGTGTAGCTGATGCTTGAACCTCCGGAGTGTAAACCCTTTCATCTAAATGAATCAAATCAGAAAAATCAAAAACATGCGAAATCTATGAAGAAAACATGCGAGATTGATGATTATGATTAATCTGATTTATCTATGCGATTTAATAAACCATAGCATGCGAAATACTTAGGGAAAAACATCAAATGCGAATTGAAAGACTAATCACATGCGAATTTGTACATGTTGCTTTCATATCAAAAAAATACTCAACATTCAAACTTCAAAAAAAGTAACAAAAATGTAAAATCAGATGAGCGATTAAACAAAAAACATGTATACGAACAATTTAGAAATCTGAATTCACATAATTACCATTAAAACAATCGTTTAGAGCACTTGAACTTGCAATTGGATTTGAATTTGCAGATGGCGGATTTAAAACATCCTCAATAGAAACTCTCTGATATGCAGATAATTGAGCATGATCACCGATCGGTCGACTTTCTTCAACATCAACAACATTTGCACGTCCACTGCTGCTCTGTGGATCCATCGAAAAAAAACAAGTAAATAAAACCCTAACACAGAAGAACGATAACTGCAAATTGAGAATTATGAAAAATTTGAAATTGATTCGAATGATAAATACCAGGATATTAGTGTAACGAACTTCTCGCTCGCTGATTGAATGAAGAGACGAATTTACCCTCAGATGATTGAATTAATTGTCTCATTTAACCCTGTATATGAAAAACCAATCAGGACACGTGTAGGGCTATAATGTTAGCGTATATAATGTACGATAAGGTAATTTGTACCTTACTCTTTACCTATATATATATATATATATATATGGGACCACTAAAATGAAAACTCCAGTTGTAAGAACCACGAGAACCAGTTCCTAACCATTAGATCTTCAAGATCAATGGATGAGATTAAAAGTAACTAAAAATAATATTAAATACTTTTTGTCTTATTATGTCTTTAATATTTTATTCCAAAATGGTAATTTAGTAAAATGACTCTATTTTGTCTTTTTGTATAACAATCCTCAATAAAACCAACACCCTCATAATATTTCCGACACCTTAATATATTTTAAAATATCTTCATATGTCTTTAAATACAACCCGTATGTGAAAACCGAGCCCGAAATACAATATAGCATTAAAAATAAATGAAAAACAAGAAATATTAAGTTGAGGCGGGCCGCGTAGACCCCACCTCAACCCTTACGCGGGGGGTTTAAAGGTTAAAACCTGATTTCTTTGATTTTTAAGTTTAGGCGGGCCGCGTAATTTATCCGTTAAGTTCACGCGGGCCGCGAGAGATCAGGAACGTGGCAACACCCCAGGCCGACACTTATCATCATCGTGGCGAGGCTAGGCAGTGACCCGGATAGGCTACGCTGTTGACTAGCGTTGACGTGGGCCGCGTAAGCCCCGGTCTCGTGTTACGCGGGCCGCGAGAGAACCAAACTCAGCAACTATATATAGGAGGCATCGGATCTTCAGTCCACTTGCTCATTTCTTTTCTTTCTACTCGAATTCTGAAGTAGTAGAATTTATACTCGGGTATTATACCCCCCTAAATAGCGAAGTTCTGCTCCGTTGTAAGTATTATAACCCCTGGATACGTATTAGATACGCTGCCTGATTGATCTAGGGTTCCGTAACGCCTGTCGTGGTTCTGCCCGACGTAGTAGTTGGAATGCCGTCTCGGGGAGGGTATTACTAATGTTAAAATGGGTTATTATACTAACGCGTGTGCATTTGTGTAAATTATAGATAATTCTCAGGAAACCCTTACGGAAAATCTAAGACAGCAATGTGAGTTGATCCACTTTTTGTAAACTTTTTATTAACAGTATTTACAAAACCTTAAACATTTTTCCATGCGAATAGCAGTTATTGAGTATTTGTAAGAATACAATTATCATGAGTATGTTGGGGTTTTGTATACAAAATTTGTTACCACCTGGTCAAAGAGTGACATTTCCACATGTTGAGTATGACAGTACCATGGATGTTAATTGTTATGTCTTGGAAACAAATGTAATTGCAGATGCGACCTCAATACTGTACACTATGTTTTATTTAAACTTGATTAAACTGGGATTCACTCACCATTATTTCCCACTGACAAATGTTTTTAAAACGCGTTTCAGGTAACAAACTGTGAAAGCCAAATAGAAGCCAGCTGGACAGCACTGAAGGCTTGGAAAAGTGGCAATAAAGTTACCTAAAATAAAATAGATGTTTTTATTAATAAAATAGGATTTATTCCTATGAAAACGTGTGTACTACGAACTTGGGTTTTAACCCATTTGTTTAATGTTATGAAAAGGTGGTATTTTACTCTGATTCAATATTTCCTAACTACGGTCCTGATGAAAAAATTCCGCTGCCAAATTAGACAATACGCGATACCACCGAAACTGGTTCGCGGCCGCCCGTTCCTGGGGATTTGGGATTGGGGGTTGCGACAGGAGGTGGTATCACAGCTAAGCCACTGATTCAGCCACAGAGGTGTTCTGCTGACATCAAAATTCTATCTGTTAGGAAATAAATTACGGAAATACGTGCATAACTGTATTTATTATTATGTGTTATTTGATTATCTGTTAGTTTACAGTATGAGTGACCAAGGACAATCTGACACGTATCGTCAATTGTCTGGTTTGCCTAGAAGCGAAGGCACCTCCTCTTCTCAGCCTGCCCTCTCAGGGTACTCTACTGATACGGAAGAAGGAATCTTTGTGTTTAAGGCTCAGTCCGAGGAGCCATTTCCTCAGAAAAAGAGGGGATGGTTCAGTAGAGGGGCACACGAGCGTAGAAAACGTATGAAAAAAGTTACAAGACCAGAGAGTACCAGCCGCAGCCAAGAGAGAGACAGATGCCTATGCCCAGGATATGATAAATAGGGGTATAGCCAACATCCATATCTTAGCGACCACCACAGCTGACCCTAATTTGGAGCAACTAATAGCACCCCAACCACAACCACCAATCCCTGACCAACCCATGGAGATAGAAAACCCTGAAAACCAAGTAGAAATGCATGACTTCAATCCGGAGGAAATACCTAGGGTACCAGCACCAAATCCTCTAGACCCAAATTACGATCCCTGGAGGGATGATGTTAGGGACTATGTGCAATGTTACCCGATACATGAAGACACACCCATGCAGAACATAGGAGCCTACCCAGGTATGGACCCTTTAGATCCCTATTACCACGATGAATACATTAGGGAGATTTTAAAAGATCCTTACCGATTCCAGGCACCTACACCCCCATACCAGGAACCCGCACCCCAGATTCCGAACCCAGTCCTAGAACATGCACCCCCAATGAGTGCAGAAAACGTACAAGAACTTAGGACTTTTGGTGAGGAAATTCTAGAGAGTAGTGAACGAATGAGACAGGTGGGAGAGCAACTCGTACGGAAATATGACGAGCGCAATATGGTTTTTTGGATGAATCCATATCCGTGAATGTGATGGTAGAGACGGTAATAGTAATAATAATAATAAAATAATATAATATGTGTGTACGGATGCCTACTACTATTAGTATAATTTTATTTCAGTTGGTATTGTAATCTTTATTTCAGTACTGGTGTGTAATAGATACCTAGTATATGAAAATAGAGTAAAGTCGCAATGATCGACGCTTTTGGCTAAAATGCGTGTCATGTGATTGACTATATTAATATTATTTTGTGATATTAATACGGGGTAACTGTTTAAAATCCAGATGGCCGACGAAGGAAATCAAGATAATCTGAATAACGATAACCAGAGTAACATTAACTTGGTTAATGAGAAACCGAGCATCAATAACATTGAAAACCAAATGGATAATAGTGCCGTTCAACACATAGTGGCACAAGGAATTATAGATGCAATGCCATTTATTATTCAAACGGTTCAAGAAGCGAATAATAAAAGTAAGCATAGCAGTAAGCGACCGATTGAACCAGAAAACAGCGTGAACAATGGACCCGTACTTCAAGTGCCCATTCCTAAAAGAAGAAGGACCATGCCTTATGGTTGTTCTTATAAAGAATTCTGGTCCTGTAAACCGATAGAATTCTCGGGCAATGAAGAACCCATTGCAGCCCTACGCTGGATAGAGAAAACTGAGGCTGTTTTAAAAATAAGCAAATGTGCTGACGAAGATAAGATAATGTTTGCTTCCAATCTATTTAAGAATTCAGCCTTAGAGTGGTGGAACACTATCCTCCAGTCTAGAGGAAGTGATAGGGTTTATAGTATGGAATTGGAAGAATTTAGGAATATGGTATAAAGGAAATTATGCCCTCCCAATGAAAAGGAACATATAGCTAATAAGTTTCTGAACCTTAGGATGACCGGGGTAGATAGTAAGGGGTATACTACTACATTCTTTGAATATGCTAGAATAGTACCAACCCTTGCATCACCTGAACCGGTATTAATCTCCCGTTTTATCTAGGGATTAATTGGAGAGATTAGACATGTAGTCAACGCAGCTAGACCACAAACTATAGAAGAAGCTGTAGAACTAGCAAATACCTTGACAGATGAATTATCCGTACTAGAGAAGAAGATCAGAGGAGAAACCTAACCCAAAGGCTTACTCAAGAATTCCGTTCTGGGAATTACAACCGTAGAAATGTAGGTTCTACCTCTGCACCTTTCTGCAATGTTTGCAAGAAAAAGCATTCGGGAAAATGCTCCACTCTTTGCAATTTCTGCAAGATGCCAGGACATAAGGAAGAAGATTGCAGGTGAAAATCCAGTAATGGATGTGGAGAAAAAGGTCACATCAAGCCGAACTGTCCAAAATTGGCTCCAGCCGCAAACAACAAGAACACTAAAAATGCTAGAGCATTTGTTCTGACTGCAGATGAAGCCAAGATGATTCCAGACGTGATAGCTGGTACGTTTTTAGTTAATGATGTTTTTGCTAAAGTATTATTTGACTCTGGTGCGAACCAAAGTTTTATTAATACTTCATTTTGCAAACTTCTAAATCAGTCATTAACTAAACTACCACAAGAATGTCTAGTAGAGACAGCTAATGGAGAAACTGTTAAGATTTCTGAAATCTTGCAGGGAGCAAGAATAGAGATTTTAAATCAAAAGTTTATGGCAAACCTTTATCCCATGAATCTGGTAGGATTTGATGTCGTTTTAGGAATGGATTGGTTAATGGACAATAAAGCCAGTATTTTATGTGATCAAAAGTCAATTCAAGTAAATTCACCAAAAGGTAAAACGATCACAATTAAAGGAGATAAACCCTCTAGATCCACGAAATTCATCTCTGTGATGAAAACTGCAAGTTATATAAGAAAAAGATCTATAGTGTATTTGATTTCTATAATCACTAACACTAAAGGAAAAGAACTAAAAGACATTCCAGTAGTGTCTCAGTTTTCAGATGTCTTTCCAGAAGAATTACCAGGACTACCGCCAGACAGAGAAGTTGAATTCAGAATTCATCTACTGCCAGGGACAACACCGATTGCCAAAGCACCTTACCGTTTGGCACCAGCCGAAATACAGGAACTGAAGAAACAATTAGATGAATTGCTGGAAAAATGATTCATACAGCCAAGCTCATCGCCATGGGGAGCACCGATATTATTCGTTAAAAAAAAGGACGGATCAATGCGTATGTGCATTGACTACCGTGAATTAAACAAGGTCACGATTAAGAATCGGTACCCATTACCAAGAATCGATGACCTATTTGATCCATTGCAAGGAGCTCGATTTTTCTCTAAAATCGATTTAAGGTCAGGATATCATCAATTAAAGGTACAGGAAGAGGATATTCCTAAAACCGCATTTAGAACCAGGTATGGTCATTATGAATTTACTGTCATGCCATTTGGTTTAACCAATGCCCCAGCTGCATTTATGGACATGATGAACCGAATATGTAAGCCATATTTGGATAAATTCATAATTGTCTTTATAGATGATATTCTAATTTACTCTAAAAGTAAAGAGGATCATGTAAAGCATGTGCACGCACTTCTAAGTCTATTAAGAAAGGAAAAGTTTTATGCTAAATTTTCAAAGTGCGGGTTTTGGTTAGAACAGGTACATTTTCTTGGACATTTAGTGAACCATGAAGGAATTCATGTGGATCCAACAAAGATCGAGGCGATAACTAAATGGAAAACCCCTGAGTCACCAACCGAGGTTAGAAGTTTCTTAGGATTGGCCGGTTATTATAGAAGATTTATTCGAGATTTCTCTAGAATAGCCATTCCTTTAACTAAGTTAACCTGTAAATCCATTAAGTTTGAATGGGGACCAAAACAAGAAGCATTTAGAATTCTTAAGCATAGATTAACTAATACACCCATACTAGTGTTACCAGAAGGAACTGAAGACTTTGTAGTCTATTGTGACGCTTCTAAGTTAGGTTATGGATGTGTATTAATGCAACGTCAAAAGGTTATAGCTTACGCCTCTAGACAACTTAAGAATCATGAAGAGAATTATTCAACCCATGATCTAGAGTTAGGAGCTATAATTTTTGCTCTTAAGATTTGGAGACATTACCTTTATGGTAGTAAGTTTACCATATTCACTGATCATAAGAGTTTAAGGTATGTTTTCAGGCAGAAGGAATTGAATATGAGACAAAGATGCTGGATGGAGATGCTTAGTGATTATGATTGTGATATCCAGTATCATGAAGGAAAAGCTAATGTAGTGGCAGATGCTTTAAGCCGAAAGTATCATGAACAGCCAAAAAAAGGTACGTTCTCTTAAATTTGTAGGTCCCGTTTTTCCGATGAGGATCGATAACGAACACCTATCCTTGTTTATCACGAACACAGTAACGGGTGCGGAATCCCCGTGACGGTGCAAACCAAACAAAGTGTAAAACACACGCGTAACCAAAGATTCAATATCTATTGACTAGGGATGAGTACAACCACAAACATATACAAACAATGTTTTAACAGACTCTCTCTAAGTCTCTCGGCGCTCATCAGTTTCACACAGAAACTGTGAGGGGTATTTATACTAGACACAGACACAGACATAACGAAACGCATAAAGGCCACGACGAAACACTAAAGTCGACGAAACACATCTTGTTTCGTCGAAATACATTTAAATACCTGTCTGTTTCGTCGTTTACAATTTGAGCACAAATAAAGTCAAGGCCCACAAACAAGTTACGGCCCACATGTGAAGTTACGGCCCAGTCTTATGTTTCAGTTATAATCTTTCATTTGTTTCAACATAAGACAAAACTATGTGACATCATCATGACATCACTAAGGTGATGTCATGGTGATGTGTTTGCGGGAAAGGTTTGCGGCGCTCCGTGCTTCGCGTGTCGAACTCTGGGGCGCACGACGGAGGAATGTCGTGTCTTCGGGCTTGAGCCGGACCTAACCGAGTCGACCCGAACCAAATCGAACCGAGTCGAGTCGCGTCCACATAAAGTGTACCAACAAACTCCCCCTTGGACGCTACTCGTGAGGTTCGTCTTCCGTGTCTTTCATGTCGGAGGATCTTCAAAGTCTTCACGCGTCGTAAGAAGAAAGTGTATCAACAAACTCCCTTTTCATTTAGGTAGTGTGTTAACAAACTCCCCCTTAGATTGAACTCTCCATTGAGTCATGCTCGTGAATCTTTTGATCTTCAATTCTTTAGATCCTTGTGGTGTTGATGAGTGATCAACTGCAATCCGATCATCTTGATCTTCTGATTGCATCAACGTCGTGTCTTCACTTTACGGCTTGTCATCTGACACGTTCTCCTCGCCTTTAGCTGATTCTGATGTCATATCTGCACATACAGGAAAGCTAAACACGTAATGAGAACAACCGCTTGGAATTTAGACAAATTAAACAAATGACACATATGAGATCAAATCTCAATCAACCACCGACCGACAACAGTTTGAAAGTTTAACAAATTATTCAATTTTAGTTCTTAACTTTCAAAACTTGTTAACTTCGACAGTTTATGAAGATGCAATTGTTTTCCGGCTTACGATCAGGATTTTGGGTAAGATAGACTCGAGTTCCAACATCAGTCAATCAAAAATAAACTAGAAGCAAAATCTTTTTGGATTTTATAAAGTTTAGATTAAAACACACCTAAAATCTTTTTGAAATTTTTTTCATTTTTCAAATGTAAAGACGGAAAGCAATAAATAAATATATACAAAGATGCAGAAACGAAAACAGTAAACAAATATTTACAGACATTCTTTTTGCGAGTTTAGAGGGTAAGAGAATCATATCAGTGTACGGTCACGCCAAAACGTTCTTTTTGTTCAATTTGTTAACAATTTGATAAGCATCCTATAACGATTATCGGTATTGTTGTCCACATAAGCTCAACTTATCAGATGTAATCATGTTTAGGGGATACGTTAATGGTATGATTTATACTTACCGATCGGTGTTCATCCACACACGACACATTCCCGTATCAAGGTATGCACGAGAGTTCATCTTACCGGTGAGTATACTGATTATCATCTGTTTGACCGTATAAAAGATGTGAGAAACTCACTTATTTTGATTGAAAACAAGCCCTATGTGATAGAATCACTTATTGATGAGGAACTTGATTTTCAGATGCATGAGGGCACAGGAGCAAGTCCGTGAACAGGTCAGTACTTTCGTACAGCAAAGAGACGAACTTGACTCCCGCAAAGAATTTGTGATATATTATCACTTATTTTGTTTGGACATGTGATTGTTGATCACTTATTGAGGTCGAATGCAATATGTACACGTATGTATAGTATCATGGAAGATCTAGACTTCGTCTCCGTTATTTTTACGGTTTGATACAACCATGATACCCAGATGATAAGCAGCATAAAGACCGAATATCTCAGAACCTCGGCAATCTCTCAAACGAAATTTCGGTACTAAGACCATATGCCAATGTGTGGTTCCCACCTGGTCTTCAGTCGATTTAAGATTTATATCACCCTGCACACTTTAAAATGATTGTGAGCCTACCGATACATCTTATATAGAGCTGCTTAACATTTTACATTTTGCATTTCAGTTCGAAGAGGTTTAGACAGACCACTGATGTACTATCATTTTCTCTTTTTCTCGCCAGGAAACTCATTTTTGTTTTTCCAATTGTTTTTGCGTTTTGAAATTTTTCGATATTTTTGAATTTTCAAATTTTGGATTTGGATTTACTCCCCCTAAAATCAACAAACTAAGATAAATTTAAAAGACACAAAGATATTTACAAAAACGATTTTCCGATGTCGGTTAACTCATGTTTTACCTCAATGCCGTTTACCAAAATTAAGTTAATCAGAAATGATGTATCGAATTTTGGAAAAATCAGTTGGTATGTCGGTAAGCGGTGTGGACCATGACAACATTGACGAGTTTCATAGTGAAACAATCACGTGTGAGGTGATATTCGAGTTCAACGTGTCAGGTCAAAGAGTGCTACAAGAGGATAACAATTTATAAAGCAGCTTAAATATCGACAGGTATAGGAGAGATTAGAAATTTAAAACCGTATCCTGCAACTGCTTCGTGCATTGCAAGGAATCTGAGCTCTCTCCCAAACTGGATATCCACCCGGTGTGGACTTCAAAGTCGATTCTTTGTAGCTACTTAGAAATCTCTTCACAGCAACAAAATCAGAAACCTTTGGGTCCGGCTGGTCTTCCACATTGCACCAGCGAAGGTCTTTGTCTTTCTCTTTGAGAAGTAGTATGCGGTTGTTCAATCCATACCAAGGCATCCGCACACCCGGTTGGTTTGTTCAACAAACACATTTTCTCCAATCATACCGAGAAGAAATGTACACTGCACGTTCATCTTGTGAATTTTGAACTTCAGACGTGCTGCAGGTGCGTACATTTTGATTTGAATCTACCCTGGGGACCCGATTTCAGACGTGCTGCAGGTGCGTACATTTTGATTTGAATCTACCCTGGGGACCCGATTAAAGCCTTGAACAATCAAACTTTGAAATGATTTTCATTTTGTTGAAGCTTTCAATCTCTTTCGACAGACAATTCTGTCTTCTTTTTCTTTTTCTTCTATCCATCAAAGGCAACCACTCCTAGAAATAACAATATCTTGGAGCTTTGAGTCGCCTATCTTGTGCATGGACACTCCACTATCAACAATCCGATGACTATCGATAGTTCCTCCTGGAACATCCTACACACTAACTCAGAGATTAGTTGGAGAGGGGGACCCAAGCCTTCATAGACTTAGGTTGCCCCTGAGAATCAAGAAATGTAATTTCAATCTCTTGATGATTTGGAAATTTCACGCCTCCCCCTGAACCTTCACCTGTTTTCGGTTTCCAAGCTTGTTTCCATTTACCAGATTGTGTATTAATTACAATTCCTGGTTTTAACGGTTGTTGTGAACTTGGTTTCCTTTTAACATTTTCCGGTTTTAAAGCCTTTTCGATCACCTTCACATTCTTATGTCGTTGTTTTGTTTCCTGTTCTTTAATGGTGCGTTTATCATGTTTTGGAGAAACAGGACGACTTTGTGAGTGACCATGTTCAGAAGGGGCTCTTTCTACAAAATTTGGTTTGGGCGAGTTTATGCAGTCTTTAATGATGTGCCCAAACTTTCCACATTTGAAACAAGTTCTCCTTTCAACAAACTTAGGAGAACCGGTTCGACTTTCACGTGTTGAACATGTAGACCCAGAGGTACTTGTTCCTTCATCACATCCGTTTGTGTGTTGGGTGTAATTGTTTTGAGCGTTACGCTTTAAAATTCTGACTTTTTGAACAAAATCGGTGTTTGATTTGTTTTCAAAAGTCTCAATTTTATCAGTACCATTGGATGCTACAAATTTAACATCATTGTTTTTCTTCTTGAAACGAGCTCCTTTGGTCTCAACCTTCGGTTGTGAACCTTTAGAATTTTGAGCTCGCTGCTGTTGCTGTTTACCCTTAAAAGCAATAGGTTGTTGCTTCGTTGGTGATTTTTTATTTCCAAATTTTCTTCTAGCTTCATCTTTTGGAATCAGATCACACTGAGTTACTGAAACTCTCGGAATCCCCCTTTCCAAAAACTTACTGGTAGTATCTTCAAACACTTTATCAATCAAAGATTGATTGACATTTTTAATTGGAAAAACTGTGTTTGAATAAATTTTGTCATCACCGACTAAAGTATACAACACGTTATCACTTTTAATGGTAGACACTGTCTCAGTGATAGGATCTATCTCTTGTTTAGCACCAGTTGATTGCACAACAGGAGTAGGAGGATCACACAGAATGTGATTCTCAAAAGGCACTTCTACTCCTTTGTTCTTCTCAAGAGATTTATCCTCATCACTCACATCTGGTTCATCATCGGACGAATCATAGTCCTCAACTGTGGGAGGACTTTGATTTGAAGCACATGATGACTTTTCTTTGTTATCAGATGAGCCCTCCGATGAATTGTCCGTTTTGAACCCTAAGCCAGTTGTAACTTCCCCATAATTAAGAGGTACAGTTGGCTCAAAACGAGGCATATCCTCTTCATCGGGCATCTTGGTATAGTTGTGTCTCAAAGGAGGTGGACACGCCTTATACCCTACGCCTTTCACGTTCCCTTTCAGTTGTTGAAAGTCAATTATGTGATCGAGCACAAATCGGGAGTTAGAATAACTCTCCAATTTTTGCTTGATAGTATCATGCTCGCATTTGGCAATGGCTAGTTCCTTTTTGGTTTCCTCAACGATGTTAATGTAATTGTTAATACTAACTTGTTTATGATAAACAACTTTGTTCACTTCGGAAACACTTTTCTTTAAGGTTTCAATTACAGATTTAAATTCCTTTTCATTTCGAACTAAAGCCATGTTTGCCTCTTTGCACTTTGAAAGTTCAACAACCAAACTCTGATTGTGACTATGAACCGTTTCAGATTCACGTTTCAAATCAGCACATTCATGTTTTAATTCTTCAAAAGCATGTTTAGCATTAGCACATTCATGTGTTAATTCTTCAAAAGCATGTTTAGCATTAGCACATTCATGTTTTAATTCTTCAAAAGCATGTTTAGCATTGGCACATTCATGTTTCAAATCAGCACAATAACTACATATGCTAGGAGTTTCGGATTTTACCTGACTTGTAGAAGCTGTGACATTAGCCATAAAGGCAGTCTGAGAAGAGAAAGATCCATCTTCAGTGAGAATCTTCCCCGTTTCTTTTGAAGTAGCATCAGCTTTCTTGAACAAGTCATAATTTTGACATTTCATCTCCTTGGCACTATTCGACAAACTATCATCTTCAGAATCAGTTCTTTCATTCAAATTCGATTCTTCATCCGAACTGCCACTGTATCCCGAACTATCATCTTTTCCTGAAGATTCACCATCATTGACATTCTTGACAATTTTAGAATTAAACACAGTTCCTCCTTGATCTCCACCTCCAAATTTTACAGACCAGTCACACCTTTCATCAGTTTTATTTGAGTTGGACGTGGATGTACTTGTTTGATTTATGAAAGGATTTTGGTTGTCTTGTTGAGGTTGAGCTTGAGGTGTAGGTTGAAAAAGATAGGCACTTTGATTGAACTGTGGTTGAGTAGTGGTAGCTTGAGGTCGAGGTATGGATTTTGAAAGATAAGCACCTAGATCGAACTGTGGTTGAGTAGTTGTAACTTGAGGTCGAGGTATGGATTTCGACATATATTCTGCCATCGAAATCTGATTTTGAACTAGTTGTGAGTCCAGACTCGTACAACTCATGTTTAATAGATGTGAGTGAACACCTGATCAAATACTTGAAAACACAGTGTTAACCCACTTTTGCAAACCTTCTGTTTAAAAAATGATAACAAACTCGACGAAACTGGTTTAGGCCTTTATAATCGACGAAACGGCCCAATACAATTTGAAGCCCAATGCACGACGAAACAGATTGTGTGCGACGAAACTGGGTGGATCTTTATGATCGACGAATCCTATGAATTAACAATGTTTCACTTGTTTCTATTACAGTCAACATGTTCATATTCAGTCAATGATTCAGTTCCATTCATGAACATCACGTGATTGTATCTGATCAATGTCAATCCACTTCATTTGATCGGTCCAATGATAAGTAAATGAATCAAAAAGGTGTCAGTCCATCTAATACATTGAAAGTGGATAAGTTGATCGGTCCAATTAAAAAAAATAAAGGTGTCTATTTCATTTTAATACATTGATAGTGGACATTGGATTTTGACAAAATCCTTTTGTTTGAATTTGACTAATTTTTTTTTTTTAAATCAATGAGTGCGACGAAATTGAATTGTTAATGTTGGATGACGAAACACTATGATTGACTCTTGTGCGACGAAACAAGAAGCAGATCTTCGACGAAACTGATGTGATTAAAGGCGACGAAACACAAATGTAAGGCCCTATCGACGAAACAGATGGTAGATATTTTCTTGGTAGATATTTTCTTGAACCTTATCTTCTGACACAGAGCCTCAATTTTCAAACTTGTTGTATTCGAGACATCTCTAATTTCAACAAACCATCATCAATTTATCACAAATGTCAAACAATTATTTTATAATCAATTAACACTTTTAATTTAACACAAAATTCAGATCAAACAACAGAAATATTCAAGAATAAGAACAATATTTGAAGAACACTATCAAGATCAGATGAACAGAACGATGATTCCGGTCAAAATATCACCGGATAAAATTTTCGAAACACGATTTTTCCTAAAACTTTCAACAAAAACCAAATGTTAATATGTAAACACTCAAACAAACAAGGTTTTCGATAAAACTTTTAGCAAACAAACAACATCCAACAGATTTTAAGAGTTTATTTTCCAGAAAATGATGGGTTTTTCAAGAACAAAAATCTGAAAAACACAATAACACACTTGTTTCAAACACGACAATGTTTGGTTTTAAACAAGGAAAAGAGCCAAGGCTCTGATACCAATTGTAGGTCCCGTTTTTCCGATGAGGATCGATAACGAACACCTATCCTTGTTTATCACGAACACAGTAACGGGTGCGGAATCCCCGTGACGGTGCAAACCAAACAAAGTGTAAAACACACGCGTAACCAAAGATTCAATATCTATTGATTAGGGATGAGTACAACCACAAACATATACAAACAATGTTTTAACAGACTCTCTCTAAGTCTCTCGGCGCTCATCAGTTTCACACAGAAACTGTGAGGGGTATTTATACTAGACACAGACATGACGAAACGCATAAAGGCCACGACGAAACACTAAAGTCGACGAAACACATCTTATTTCGTCGAAATACATTTAAATACCTATCTGTTTCGTCGTTTACAATTTGAGCCCAAATAAAGTCAAGGCCCACAAACAAGTTACGGCCCACATGTGAAGTTACGGCCCAGTCTTATGTTTCAGTTATAATCTTTCATTTGTTTCAACATAAGACAAAACTATGTGACATCATCATGACATCACTAAGGTGATGTCATGGTGATGTGTTTGCGGGAAAGGTTTGCGGCGCTCCGTGCTTCGCGTGTCGAACTCTGGGGCGCACGACGGAGGAATGTCGTGTCTTCGGGCTTGAGCCGGACCTAACCGAGTCGACCCGAACCAAATCGAACCGAGTCGCGTCCACATAAAGTGTACCAACAAACTCCCCCTTGGACGCTACTCGTGAGGATCGATTATTGAGGAAGAATCGCACGATTATTGGGAGGAAGAAGGATCGATAACGAACCGAATCACTTGTTTATAGCAAACACGGTCACGTGTGCGGAATCCATGTAACTATGCCAAATCAAACATATAAAACAGTAACGACACAGTATTAATCAATGAAACACACTCGATTGATTAAACGGGATGAGAACTGATAACAAACTGATACAAACACAGTTTAGACAGAATTTTGACAGAGTTTCTTTAAGGGTATGCTCTCATCTTGTGAATTTTGAACTTCAGACGTGCTGCAGGTGCGTACATTTTGATTTGAATCTACCCTGGGGACCCGATTAAAGCCTTGAACAATCAAACTTTGAAATGATTTTCATTTTGTCGAAGCTTTCAATCTCTTTCGACAGACAATTCTGTCTTCTTTTTCTTTTTCTTCTCTCCATCAAAGGCAACCACTCCTAGAAATAACAATATCTTGGAGCTTTGAGTCGCCTATCTTGTGCATGGACACTCCACTATCAACAATCCGATGACTATCGATAGTTCCTCCTAGAACATCCTACACACTAACTCAGAGATTAGTTGGAGAGGGGGACCCAAGCCTTCATAGACTTAGGTTGCCCCTGAGAATCAAGAAATGTAATTTCAATCTCTTGATGATTTGGAAATTTCACGCCTCCCCCTGAACCTTCACCTGTTTTCGGTTTCCAAGCTTGTTTCCATTTACCAGATTGTGTATTAATTACAATTCCTGGTTTTAACGGTTGTTGTGAACTTGGTTTCCTTTTAACATTTTCCGGTTTTAAAGCCTTTTCGATCACCTTCACATTCTTATGTCGTTGTTTTGTTTCCTGTTCTTTAATGGTGCGTTTATCATGTTTTGGAGAAACAGGACGACTTTGTGAGTGACCATGTTCAGAAGGGGCTCTTTCTACAAAATTTGGTTTGGGCGAGTTTATGCAGTCTTTAATGATGTGCCCAAACTTTCCACATTTGAAACAAGTTCTCCTTTCAACAAACTTAGGAGAACCGGTTCGACTTTCACGTGTTGAACATGTAGACCCAGAGGTACTTGTTCCTTCATCACATCCGTTTGTGTGTTGGGTGTAATTGTTTTGAGCGTTACGCTTTAAAATTCTGACTTTTTGAACAAAATCGGTGTTTGATTTGTTTTCAAAAGTCTCAATTTTATCAGTACCATTGGATGCTACAAATTTAACATCATTGTTTTTCTTCTTGAAACGAGCTCCTTTGGTCTCAACCTTCGGTTGTGAACCTTTAGAATTTTGAGCTCGCTGCTGTTGCTGTTTACCCTTAAAAGCAATAGGTTGTTGCTTCGTTGGTGATTTTTTATTTCCAAATTTTCTTCTAGCTTCAGCTTTTGGAATCAGATCACACTGAGTTACTGAAACTCTCGGAATCCCCCTTTCCAAAAACTTACTGGTAGTATCTTCAAACACTTTATCAATCAAAGATTGATTGACATTTTTAATTGGAAAAACTGTGTTTGAATAAATTTTGTCATCACCGACTAAAGTATACAACACGTTATCACTTTTAATGGTAGACACTGTCTCAGTGATAGGATCTATCTCTTGTTTAGCACCAGTTGATTGCACAACAGGAGTAGGAGGATCACACAGAATGTGATTCTCAAAAGGCACTTCTACTCCTTTGTTCTTCTCAAGAGATTTATCCTCATCACTCACATCTGGTTCATCATCGGACGAATCATAGTCCTCAACTGTGGGAGGACTTTGATTTGAAGCACATGATGACTTTTCTTTGTTATCAGATGAGCCCTCCGATGAATTGTCCGTTTTGAACCCTAAGCCAGTTGTAACTTCCCCATAATTAAGAGGTACAGTTGGCTCAAAACGAGGCATATCCTCTTCATCGGGCATCTTGGTATAGTTGTGTCTCAAAGGAGGTGGACACGCCTTATACCCTACGCCTTTCACGTTCCCTTTCAGTTGTTGAAAGTCAATTATGTGATCGAGCACAAATCGGGAGTTAGAATAACTCTCCAATTTTTGCTTGATAGTATCATGCTCGCATTTGGCAATGGCTAGTTCCTTTTTGGTTTCCTCAACGATGTTAATGTAATTGTTAATACTAACTTGTTTATGATAAACAACTTTGTTCACTTCGGAAACACTTTTCTTTAAGGTTTCAATTACAGATTTAAATTCCTTTTCATTTCGAACTAAAGCCATGTTTGCCTCTTTGCACTTTGAAAGTTCAACAACCAAACTCTGATTGTGACTATGAACCGTTTCAGATTCACGTTTCAAATCAGCACATTCATGTTTTAATTCTTCAAAAGCATGTTTAGCATTAGCACATTCATGTGTTAATTCTTCAAAAGCATGTTTAGCATTAGCACATTCATGTTTTAATTCTTCAAAAGCATGTTTAGCATTGGCACATTCATGTTTCAAATCAGCACAATAACTACATATGCTAGGAGTTTCGGATTTTACCTGACTTGTAGAAGCTGTGACATTAGCCATAAAGGCAGTCTGAGAAGAGAAAGATCCATCTTCAGTGAGAATCTTCCCCGTTTCTTTTGAAGTAGCATCAGCTTTCTTGAACAAGTCATAATTTTGACATTTCATCTCCTTGGCACTATTCGACAAACTATCATCTTCAGAATCAGTTCTTTCATTCAAATTCGATTCTTCATCCGAACTGCCACTGTATCCCGAACTATCATCTTTTCCTGAAGATTCACCATCATTGACATTCTTGACAATTTTAGAATTAAACACAGTTCCTCCTTGATCTCCACCTCCAAATTTTACAGACCAGTCACACCTTTCATCAGTTTTATTTGAGTTGGACGTGGATGTACTTGTTTGATTTATGAAAGGATTTTGGTTGTCTTGTTGAGGTTGAGCTTGAGGTGTAGGTTGAAAAAGATAGGCACTTTGATTGAACTGTGGTTGAGTAGTGGTAGCTTGAGGTCGAGGTATGGATTTTGAAAGATAAGCACCTAGATCGAACTGTGGTTGAGTAGTTGTAACTTGAGGTCGAGGTATGGATTTCGACATATATTCTGCCATCGAAATCTGATTTTGAACTAGTTGTGAGTCCAGACTCGTACAACTCATGTTTAATAGATGTGAGTGAAAACCTGATCAAATACTTGAAAACACAGTGTTAACCCACTTTTGCAAACCTTCTGTTTAAAAAATGATAACAAACTCGACGAAACAAAGTTCCTTCTGGGCTTATGATCGACGAAACGGCCCAATACAATTTGAAGCCCAATGCACGACGAAACAGATTGTGTGCGACGAAACTGGGTGGATCTTTATGATCGACGAATCCTATGAATTAACAATGCTTCACTTGTTTCTATTACAGTCAACATGTTCATATTCAGTCAATGATTCAGTTCCATTCATGAACATCACATGATTGTATCTGATCAATGTCAATCCACTTCATTTGATCGGTCCAATGATAAGTAAATGAATCAAAAAGGTGTCAGTCCATCTAATACATTGAAAGTGGATAAGTTGATCGGTCCAATTAAAAAAAATAAAGGTGTCTATTTCATTTTAATACATTGATAGTGGACATTGGATTTTGACGAAATCCTTTTGTTTGAATTTGACTAAGTTTTTTTTTTTTTTTTTTTTTTTTTTTTTTTTAAATCAAAGTCAGCTCATTTCCTACCAATGAAAGAAACTTTCAGTATGGAACAGCTAGCTAAATTGTATGTAAATGAAATTGTTTCATTACTTGGAATTCCTTTATCAATTGTTTCTGATAGAGATAGCCGCTTTACCTCTCACTTTTGGTCAAGTTTCCAAAAGGCAATGGGAACCAAGTTAAATCTGAGCACAGCTTATCATCCTCAAACAGACGGACAAAGCGAAAGAACAATTTAGACAATGGAAGACATGCTTAGAGCTTGTGTAATTGATTTTGGAGGTAATTGGGATGATCACTTACCTTTAATAGAATTTTCTTATAATAATAGTTATCACACAAGTATCAATGCTGCACCATTCGAAGCACTTTATGGACGAAAGTGCCGAACCCCAGTCTGATGGGCAAAAATTGGGGAAAAGCAACTATCTGGACCTGAGATAGTGCAAGAAACAACTGACAAGATTATTCAAGTCAAGGAACGACTGAAAGCAGTACGAGATCGACAAAACAGCTATGCTGATAACCGACGCAAACCATTGGAATTTCAAGTAGGAGATAAAGTATTGTTAAAAGTCTATCCTTGGAAAGGAGTAGTAAGATTCATCAAACGGGGAAAGCTAAGTCCCAGGTATGTTGGACATTTTGAGATTATTAGAAGAATAGGACCTGTAGCTTATCAGCTACAACTGCCAGAGGAAATGGCAGGAATACATGATGTGTTTCATGTATCTAATCTCAAGAAATGCCTAGCTGATGAATCGCTAATGGTACCTCTTAAAGACATAGAGGTAAATGAACAACTTAAGTTTGTAGAGAGGCCTCTACAGATTGAAGACAGGAAAGTCAAGAACCTCAAGCATAAGAGACTAGTTCTGGTCAAAGTGAAGTGGGACTCCAAAAGAGGAACTGAATACACATGGGAGCTTGAATCTGAAATGCAAAGGAATTATCCACACTTGTTCCAGTAGATCTCGAGGACGAGCTCTAAAACAAGGTGGGGAGGATATAACAATCCTCAATAAAACCAACACCCTCATAATATTTCTGACACCCTAATATATTTTAAAATATCTCCATATGTCTTTAAATACAACACGTATGTGAAAACCGAGCCCGAAATACAATGTAGCATTAAAAATAAATGAAAAACAAGAAATATTAAGTTGAGGCGGGTTGCGTAGACCCCACCTCAACCCTTACACGGGCAGTTTAAAGGTTAAAACCTGATTTCTTTGATTTTTAAGTTTAGGCGGGCCGCGTAATCCACCTGTTAAGTTCACGCGGGCCGCAAGAGATCAGGAACGCGGCAACACCCCAGGCCGACACGTGTCATCATTGTGGCGAGGCTAGGCAATGAACCGGATAGGCTACGCTGTTGACTAGCGTTGACGCGGGCCGCGTAAGCCCCAGTCTCGTGTTACGCGGGCCGCGAGAGAACCAAACTCAGCAACTATATATAGGAGGCATCGGATCTTCAGTCCACTCGCTCATTTCTTTTCTTTCTAATCGAATTCTGAAGTAGTAGAATTTATACTCGGGTATTATACCCCCCTAAATAGCGAAGTTCTGCTCCGTTGTAAGTATTATAACCCCTGGATACGTGTTAGATACGCTGCCCGATTGATCTAGGGTTCCGTAACGGCTGTCGTGGTTCCGCTCGATGTAGTCGTTGGAATGCCGTCTCGGGGAAGGTATTACTAATGTTAAAATGGGTTATTATACTAACGCGTGTGCATTTGTGTAAATTATAGATAATTCTCAGGAAACCCTTACGGAAAATCTAAGACAGCAATGTGAGTTGATCCGCTTTTTGTAAAACTTTTTATTAACAGTATTTACAAAACCTTAAACATTTTTCCATGCGAATAGCAGTTATTGAGTATTTGTAAGAATACAATTATCATGAGTATGCTGGGGTTTTGTATACAAAATTTGTTACCACCTGGTCAAAGAGTAACATTTCTACAAGTTGAGTATGACAGTACCATTGATGTTAATTGTTATGTCTTGGAAACAAATGTAATTGCAGATGCGCCCTCAATACTGTACACTGTGTTTTATTTAAACTTGATTAAACTGGGATTCACTCACCAGTATTTCCCACTGACAAAATTTTTTTAAACGCGTTTCAGGTAACAAACTGTGAAAGCCAAATAGAAGCCAGCTGGACAGCACTGAAGGCTTGGAAAAGTGGCAATAAAGTTACCTAAAATAAAATAGATGTTTTTATTAATAAAATAGGATTTATTCCTATGAAAACGTGTGTACTACGAACTTGGGTTTTAACCCATTTGTTTAATGTTATGAAAAGGTGGTATTTTACCCTGATTCAATATTTCCTAACTACGGTCCTGATGAAAAAATTCCGCTGCCAAATAAGACAATACGCGATACCACCGAAACTGGTTCGCGGCCGCCCGTTCCCGGGGATTTGGGATCGGGGGTTGCGACATTTTGTCTTTATTGTTTTTTATTAGTTTTTTTGTATTATTATATTACTTTTTATTTTTTAAACATAATGTTTTTTATTAAAAGCATTTTTAAATTCAGATTTTTTTTAAAAGATTTTTTATACTTTTTACAATTTAAGTTTTACGTTAAACTTTTTACGTTTTACGTTTTTTTAACGCGCCGTTTTTACTCTCGGTTTTTTCAAGCGTCGTTTTTTTTAACGCGCCGTTTTTTCAAGCATCGTTTTTTTAATGCACCGCTTTTTACACGTTTTTTTAACACGCCAATTTTTACACTTTTTACGTTTTATGTTTTACGTTAAACTTTTACGTTTTAAGTTTTACGTAAAACTTTTTACGTTTTACGTAAAACTTTTTACGTTTTACGTAAAACTTTTTACGTTTTACGTAAAACGTTTTACGTTTTGCGTTTTACGTTTTGCGTTTTACACAAAACTTTTTACGTCTTACGTTTTTTACATTTTACGTTAAAAAGTTTACGGTTTAACTTTTTTTTTTACAAAAACTTTTTTACGCAAAAACGAACGCACCCAGAAATCGCAAACTCGTGAGATGTCTCAGATATATCGTTATCATCATCGACTAGGGGGACAAAATAAAAAACCAACAACATCAAAACAAAGTGTTTCTAAAAAAAAAAACGGGGTTTCGCTCAGATTATCTGATAATCAAAAGGCTGCAAAAGTGGGGTTGCAGGTTCAAAAAACCTACCCTCCGCCGTCCTTGCCGCGCCATCGTCATCAAAATCGACGTTTTTTTTTTGCATCATCGCCACCCAATCGACCATATCAAAACCTACAGATTCAAAAGAACACAAATCAAAACCCACGAAACGCACCGCCACACGAC
The DNA here is from genome assembly GCA_030545235.1 of Helianthus tuberosus. Lineage (NCBI taxonomy): Eukaryota > Viridiplantae > Streptophyta > Magnoliopsida > Asterales > Asteraceae > Helianthus > Helianthus tuberosus. The sequence continues at coordinate 195,878,921 of CM060405.1, forward strand.
GAAACCCACTGCCACACCACCACACCCACCGCACATCGGAGCCGTTGGCCTCAAAACCCAACATCGGAGTCGTTGACATCAACCACTGCCACACACCATCAAAACCACCGACACACCACCAAACCCAATGCCACACCACCAAACCCACCGCACCCACCGCCACACCTCCGTGGCAACATCATAAACCCACCGAAACCCGAGCCGCTACTCCAACCTACAGCCCCAAAATTACTTGTTTTAGAACATCTCTATATGAAAAATCAAACCCTTTTACCACTAGTTTCACTGCCCCTCTACAAGGGAAATGAATCAATCCCAAACAAAAATCATAATAGTCTGACTAATTTGAACTAAGTTGAAGCTCCTGACCCATCTTTACACTCCAACATCTTTTTCAATAACCAACTCAATACCCACATAACAATCTTCAAAAATTCAGTTAAATAAAACTAATCATCTTCATTTAACAACTTAAAAATACAAACTTTCTTACCTGGATTCACGAGTCGACTGAAATTTAACAGAAACTATGAACTTGGGTGTTAATCGGAGCCCCACGGTGGTCGGCCGGTAGTGGTGTAACAGAGAGGTGAGTTAGGTGGTTGCCGTGATGGTGGTTAATCGGAGATGGTCGGTGGTAGGTGGTCGGAACTGTCGGCAGTCGCTGGAGAGAAAAACCCACTACACCGCCAACAAGACCCTTTTCTCTAAGTATAAACAGACAATCAGAGGAGAGAAAGGTGGTGCGGAGAACGAGGGGGCGTCGGAGAAATGAGGGGGCCGCCGGAGTGGGTCTGGTGTTTGGGAGTCACCGGTGTGGAGGTGTGGTGGCGGTGGTGCATGTAAGTTATGGAGGAGAGATGAGGGTTTTGTGGTTTCTTTATGAAGATGAAAGAGAGATGATGGATTTTGAAAGTTCTGAAACAATTTCGAGAGAGAGATGAGAGATGAGAGGTTTTGATTTTTGGGGAGTGATAAAAGTCTTTAAAGAGGCTAATAGAGAGACAGACAAAAGACAGAGACAGTGGATTAGACATTTGAATCAAATGACCAAAATACCCCTTAGAATATAAAATAAAAGTGCACATGTGGCAAACTATGATAGGTGGAGAGTGGTTCTCGCGGTTCTTACAACTGGGGTGGTTTTCATTTTAGCGGCTCCATATATATATACACACACACACACTTTATAGTCGAACCACACCACTAATGAAAACGTATCGGATTCAAATAATTTTTATAACAATAAATATAAATGTATATCTATTTTGACAATAGTTCTATAATATTTTCGATAAACTTAATTTAGAATTTTTGCGTAAATTATATAATATAGATATATGTATATGTATATAGGGGAAGGTTCATTGGGGAACACTAAAAAAGTGGGGAACAGCGGGGAACCGACTCAAACGAACTCCGATTGGACTCATTCCAGCGGCGTTGGAACCGGCTCGTCAAACCCTAACTAAGATCTCTTAACCCTAAACCCTAAATCCTAATTCCTAAACTCTAAACCCTAAATCTAAAAAATAAGGCTAAAACCTAAGCTAAACCGTAAAATCTAATCTATAAACCCTAAAAGCTAAACCCTAAAGGCTAAACCCTAAAGCTAAACCCTAAACCCTAAAACTAAACCCTAAAGCTAAACCCTAAGGCTAAACCCTAAAGCTAAACCCTAAAAGCCAAACCCTAATATATTTAGGGTTTAGGGGTTATGATTTAGGGTTAAGAGATCCTAGTTAGGGTTCGACGAACCGGTTCCAATGCCGCTGGAATGAGTCCAATTGGAGTTCGTTTGAGTCGGTTCCCCACTGTTCCCCACTTTTTTAGTGTTCCCCAATGAACCTCACACTATGTGTATATATATATGTCCGCGAGATATACTTTAAGTTCCCAATTCTAATCCTCTGTCAAAGTTCTGATTTCTCATACGCCTGCGTTTGCCCATATAAGGTGACCTCGGTGTTCCATCCTCCTAACCTCTTACACTCGTCGACACTTGGATAATCGGAAGACTTAGCAATTATGTGAGTATACTTGAACCCCTTTATCGTTTACCACTTTTTGGGGTGTAACATGTTATTTATAAACTTACACACAAACTTTATTCATATTGCACAAACATTCCTCATACATGCATGCTTATTTGATTACTTGATACTTTAAACTTGGGTTTATGACATCTTGTGTTAGACTTATCATTAACTTCGTACGAGCCTATCCGTGACATATATAGCGCTATAGGATTAACGCACCGCCCGTAGACTTGAGGTTATATCATGAGCATATTGCGTTTCATCATTGGTTTGATATGTTGAACACATGCCGATTTTATTGTTTGTCTTGTATCAAGAGCTTGCCACATGGAATTGTTTGAAACCTATCTTTTTATGCTACGTATGAAAAACCTGTATACTCGCCTTTGCTTTTGCATTGAACTTTATTTTAAACATGTTACAGGTTGAGGATGACGACGTTTTGAAAATTGAAGTAGAGATGATGCTTAGATACATACATAGACATCTTAAGCTTTATTTCGTTGTATCAGTTTGTACTTGTTGTATTCTTGTATTGAACGTATCGTATATCAAGTTGTTGTATTTGATTTTAATCATTGTAATTGACTTGTAGAAATGAAATGAAATCCATTATTTAAATACTGTCACAAATAGTGTTACGAAGTCTCTTGCAATCTCGTTTTCGTCTCACTCCGATGTTTCCGCCATCGGTTGGGGTGTGACAACAAGGTCGATTGACCCCACATCATATATACTTATAGAAATAATTGATTTTAATAATATCAACTATTGTCCGTTGGCCGGCAATGATTCCAACTTCAAAATTTCCCACTGACGGTCCCATTTTTTCACATATTGGCCTTCAATGGGCCCTGGCTAATAGAACCCTAACGCTGTTAGTCTCCGGAAAAACATTTTTGGCCGGAAAACTCAACCTTTTTCTTCTCGAACCTCTTTGTAACCTTATTACACACCTTTAGGAACCTTTTCTAGTAAGAAACCCCAATTATTAAGGTCACCGAAAAAACTCATTTTTCGCAGGAAAACTTCTATTTTAGCCGGAAAATTCAAAGTTTTCGTCCCAAACGTGTTTGTAACTATAGATCGGACCTTTAGGAACCTTTTTCCAACCAAAAACATTTTTCCGGCGACCGGAGACTAACGGCGTTAGGGTTCTGTTAGTTAGGGTCCATTGAAGGCCAATATGTGAAAAGATTGGACCGCCGGTGGGAATTTTTGGAGTTGGGACTATTGACGGCCAATGGTGAATAGTTGGGATTATTAAAATCCATTATTCCATAATTATATATAGGGCTGTAAACGAACCGAACGTTCAGCGAACAGTTCGTGAACCGTTCGACGGGAAGTTCGTTTATGTTCGTTCGTTTAATAAACGAACGAACATGAACAAGAAATTTCATTCGATTAGTTAAATGAACGAACATGAACAGAGGTCTCGTTCGTTCGATTGTGTTCGCGAACGTTCGGTAAGGTGTTCGTGAACGTGTTCATTAACATTCGTTGATTTGTGTTCGTTTATGTTCGTATGTTTGTGTTTTAATTGAAGATCTTTGTACTTTCTTATATTTTATTTGTACTTTTTATATTATTAAACTTTTATTTATTTTATTTTTCTAACAATTAAACTAAGAAACCCACTTTCACTTTATTTATTCATCATTTTTCTTTCATTTCTCATTATTTACATCCACGAATACGATCGACCTCCGTTCCACAATAAGGGATTCAAGTTCGAGTGCTACTCTCTGGGTCATCTATCTTTATCATTCGTCGCGTTCGCCAAATTTATTGGTGTTCGTTTGTGTTCGTAAACCGTTCGCGGACACGCTCATTTCCTTAATGAACGAACACGAACATAAAATCTCGTTCGGTAAGTGTTCATGAACCGTTCGTGAACACATTTATTTCTCTAACGAACGAACACGAACAAGGCCTTGTTCGTGTTTGTTCGGTTCGTTTACAGCCCTAATTATATAGTAAGTTTGTCCATGAGTGTAGGTATATGGTGGTCGCATTATAATCAAACTTCATATAGTGGATTATGAAGTTTAAGTAATTTAAGTTAAATGGGTATATTTAATTTGTATAATATATGATGTTTCGTAAGTTTTAAACACATATTTGTGTGTGTGTAAAATTCCTATATATCCCCATTTATACAATACAATTATTTTGGACAAGTTTGGTTGCAGAGTTGAGATCTTTTGAACTACCGTGTGGCCATAACAAAGGAGTGGCAGGTTGAAATCCTTCATTTCAATTTCAGTTCTTGTTATTGTCACGTAAACACGTTATCTTGTTTTATGTACGTTTCAATTCCATTGATTTTTACGAACCATGCAATTAGAAATAAAATTTAGATTCCAATTCCATCAAACTCATCAAAAACTAACGCCAGTTAGATTTTTTTACCAAAGAATGTGGTCCTAAAATAGCATACGCCACTAGACAAAAATTCAGACAAGACACATGCTATCTATTTTCTAGGTTTCTTGGATTACAAGCAAGTAAGATGGTACAATTTAGACACGATGAAACTCCTAATCTCCTATTGTTCTTCAGCATTAATACAACCGCATTTGTTGTTCCCAACTGCTTGGAAGCCAACTTGTGACATATCATGTCTCGGTATCTTGGCAACACCAGCTTTGTTGATGTACTTTTCACTCTTCGGCTGAAGACTTGCAGGCCAAACCCTTGATAACATGCCGGCACTGAAACCTGTAATGTGTAACGAATCAAAATGAATTCGGGTCAGAAAGGGTCATCTAAGTGCGGATCAAGACAGTCGGATTGACCCACAAACACCTTTAATACAATTAACAAAGTTGTTATGATTACAAAAGCAATAAAAGTATTTTGTGATGATTTTCTAACTGTTCTGACCCGTTCAGCTTTTAGCTAACTTTGTTTATTTGACCCGTTTGAAATAAACAAAGCCCGAACCGAGCAATTTTCAAAAGAGAAATTACTTCAGAAGCTGGCATGTAACGAGAAGGCAGATAACTTAACAGGTAAAAAACAAGAATGAAAGAAGATCATGAGGTATACTAAAAGCATAAATTATAAAGATATATTACCAGATGTATTCATTTGAAGTAGAATCCAACATGTTGCTTGGATTTGCAGGTTGAGGGTCACAATTTAGAGAATGAACCGCTCGATCTTGGTTTCTACACTTGATTCTTAATCTCATAGGGACTATCTGCAGATGCAGAATAAGTTCAATAGGGTATGTATCTTACTAGACAAAAACTTCAATACTTAAAAACAAATAGTTTTACAAGGGAAGTGATATTTACATGGAAAATAGTTACTTATACACGTAAAGTACAAACGTCTTGTGGCTATGGCCCAAGTAAGCTATGCATAAATTTTATGTGTAATCATCTTTATTTTCGCCTAAGTATCTCCTCCCTTTTACAAAATATACAAAGAAAAAATCTCTTTGAAAGTCCATATCAGATTGCAGGTTGTATTTTAAAGATTGCCTGTTTTGACCCGTTACCCAACTCATCAATTTTGCAACCTCTGCAAACTGTAACTTGAAACTCTAGATGGAGTTGTAAATGTGGCAAATAATAAAAAAAAAACAAATAAATAACTTTGAAACTCCATATCAGATTGTAGGTTAACCGTTAAAGATATTCCTGAATATCTACAACATATATATGTTATCACTTATCAGTAAAGTTGCTCATTCGAGGAACCAATAGTAAAGAAAATCCAATACGATTTAATATTTTGAAAAAAGCTGGTCATTCTAACAATACTTAAATAATAGAGGTCTCTTGAAGCCATCAACATGCTCATGATTTACATGATTACGCGTTCCAATAATGAAACATTACCTTTTTGTTGCACCTAAAATCACGCTTGGGAAGAAAATGCAGAGGCATATTGAAAGAAGAGGGAGCTTTAACCAACAAGAACAACTTTAAAGGGCCTAAAAATTTGCAAAGCTTCAATATAGTTTCATTTCAGCCTGTTTGCAAGATATTCATGGTTTTTATCATTTTAATATCTAGCTTATTAATTGATACCTGCATATGATTCAGATCCAGCGCCTTTGGCTACCAGTGTCCTGATGACCTGTTCAAAGATGAATTGATTTGGGTTTAATTATACCTTTAATAGGTCAAACATATTATGCTAAATGATGCATTGAGAGTCGTCCGAATGTATTGAATTGCATAAATCTCCAACATGACTTTATTAAAAGAAGGTAGATTATAATCATTAATAATAAGAGTTTTGATAATCGTATTAAACACATCAATTATATATATACGCAGTTAATATCGGTGATATATCACCAATATGTCGGTTATCGGTCCCCTGTAAAATATTTGTACCGATATTATCGGCGATATTGGACCAATGTATCACCGTTTTCTCGATATCAGTACCTTTCTTCTTAGTTCTACCATTCTTCTTTCTTCTTGTTGCTGTTATTAGTGTTTTAAGTCTTAATCAGTTCCTACTTGCTACACTTGGTAGGGTTTTGCAAGTTGCAAAAGGTTAACTTGTTAATGGTAGGAGAGTATACTGAATTGTTAGTGTTAAACTTCTATATATATAAATTCTGCATGATATTAAAATTACCGATATCCCACCACGATAACCGATATCTCAAATATCGGTCCTTGACCGATATCCGATTTTTTACCGCATTAACTGCTTAGCAAAAAATGGATAAAAAATGCCCTAGGTCAGGGTCAGTCCAACCCGATCCGACCTATTTTGATCTGCACTTAATTCAACCCGTTTTGATTTTTGACCGCTTAATCTACCAACAGACCAACCAACAGAGAGGACATCTAGACAGAACCTTTTTTGAAAACGCTTCTGCTACTCTTGTTTTAGTGAAATCACAAGCGTCGGAAACATCTTTTCCGTGTGAAAAGCAAAACTCATAAACGCGTCTAGGGCGAACGGGACTAGCTCCAAGAACCAAAATGACTGCCTCGACATGTGGAATGTCACTGAAGACCAGTTGGAGAGCAGTTTGGGTATCAGCAACAGTTTTCATCAGCTTTTCAAGTCTTCTTATGACATGTTTCACTTGTCTCTTTCTTCCCATTTGAATTCTACGTTGAGACGCCTTCATTTCACTATTTGCAATAGCTACTTCCTGTAAATCAAAACTTTAAAAGGTCTCTAAATTGAGATCACAGATTTGATTATGAATATTGCAGACATACCAAATCTTTATACTCTGTATTCATATCATCAAACTCAAGACTGAGATCTTGCAAGATCCTGCCAAGAAAAAATAGTATCAAATATTACAGGTTTGATAGAAAACAAAAACCATATTAATAGAAAAAAGTAGGCATTCTTTGAACATACCCTCAACAATCAAGGAGAACAACAATTCTATGTAACCAGACACAGAGAACTAACATTCAGTTAACCCTAAATCAGCATTCATCTTTAAAACTAATCCCAAATTCAATAAAACATATAAACTCAGTTAACACTTTAAGCAAAAATTCACTTTCTAAGATCAAATATAAGCTATTCTTTTGATGTTTGAAACGGACAAAAATTTCACCAAACTTCATTTAAGATAAAATAGCAAAATAGAGATCAAACCAGAACAACTAATCAAGTTTTGATACATGAATCTTCACGCACATATATCGAATTTCCAACCTTTTAACCTAACTTTTAGGTAATTCAATCACGGATATTCAGTGACTCAAACAAATGGCAAAATTCATGAAAAAAATTCTTAAAACAGTAGAACTTATTTAACACTTATGCAAAAATTCACTTTCTAAGATCATAAATTCATCAAACTTTATTTAAGATAAAATATCATATATAGAGATTGAACAACCAGAACAATTAATCGAGTTGCTGCGATACATAAGTCTTCACGCACGTATACCTAATTTTCGACCTCTTAACCTAACTTTTAGGTAATTCAATCGCAGATATTCATCAACTCAAACAAATATCAAAATTCATTAAAAATTTCTTGAAACACTAGAACTCAATTAACACTTTATGCAAAAATGCCTTTTGATGTTTGAAATTGAGAAAAATTCACACACACACACATATAATTTGTGAAATTTTAACCTAAAGTTCAGGTAATTTAAGCACAGATACTTTTCGATTGAAACAATTCATGAAATAGAAACTGAGATTTGATAGAAGCTTACGAAGGGATTTGCTGGTGCATAAAAAGAACAAACCCTAGAACGTCCATTACGAGATGAAACATGACAGATGCATCTATAGAGTCGGCGGGAAGCTCGAGGTCTGTGAACTCCATTTCCGATCTTCCTCCTCCTTCCTTCATGGCTTCTCGATCAATCGCCATTATTCTGAAATTGAAGCTTTTCGTGATCTGCTCGTAAGTAATTTTGAAAAAGCCAAGAGGCGGGTAGTTAACGAGTGTTTGTGTTTGTTTATATCGCGTTGCGGCGGGTCCGAGCGTAAAGTAATTTTGATTTGTACTATCAAGACACGAATTATTTCTGAACAAAAGTTACGTCAAAATGTAGATAAACTGAAAATGTACATAATAATCGGCATGAAAATGTATTATATTTGACCCGACTTATTTGCGAAAGAACTTTACGTCGAACACCAACTTGAACTTATACCGACACATACATGAAAATAAGTACAAAATTATGTTTTTTTAAGTTAAAAATGGCACCGCGCGTTGCGGTGGCGCCGAAACGTAAAGTAAGTCGAATTTATACAGTCTAATGAAAACGTATTGTATTTGACCCGATTTGTTGTAAAATAAAATTTAAGCAAAACGTATACCAACTAAAAACGTATATAAAAAAAAACAAGAAAAACATACTATACCTGATCCTACCAATTTTCAAAGAAACGTAATCAACTTGAATTTATACCGATACGTACATAAAAATAAGAACGTAAAAAATGAATAAAATTAAAAAAAAAAAGTTAAAGAGTTGTAAGTATCAATACTAAATGTTGAAGGGTAAAGGTTAAAAATAAAAATAAAAAATTACTAAAACGACAAAAAGGATAATTAAAAAATGGCCCTCTTGAAGTTAGGGTATATCTAACTTCAAATTGTAACTATTCTCATTCTCAACAACAACAAACAGAAGTGTCGGCGCGGACACGGGAATAGTTCTGCCACTTTATTGGGCTAAATGGGCGGCAAAGTAATAGTGCCAGACAGCTGCCTGACACTCCCCTATTGGCCTAACAAATTTACGATTTTATCCCGCTTTAAAATTACGATTTTACCATCAGTTCAAAATTATGTTTTTACCCCTACTTAAAAATAAATTTGCGCTTTCGCTCCCAGCTAAAAATTTCGATTTTGCCCCCGGTTAAAAATTACGACTTTGCCACGTTTCAATTTACAGTTTTGCCATTAGTTTTTTTCCCTTATAATTACCATTTTGCCATCAGTTCAAAATTATGTTTTTACCCCCACTTAAAAGTAAATTAATGCTTTTACTCCCAGCTAAAAATTTCGATTTTGCCCTCGGTTCAAAATTACAATTTTGCCCCGTATAAATTTATAGTTTTGCCATTAGTTTTTTTTTCTCACAGCCAAGTTACGATTTTGCCCTCAACTTATATTTACATTTTCTCCATCGTTTTTGTTTGTTTTCCTGGTGAAACTACAATTTTGCCCCAGTGTAAAATTACAGTCATGCCGGCAGATTCCTGGCACTCCCCTATTGGTCCATTTAATTTACGATTTTATCCCGAAATTAAAACTATGATTTCGCTCCCAGTTAAAAATTACGTTTTCCCAATTGTTTTGGTTTTTTTTTTTTAGCAAAAGTAGAAAACATTTTTTTAATTGGTTGACTCGATTTAATTTTTTTCCGTCTCAAGGAGCCGTCTAACACTCGCTCGTTAGTCCTGAAAAAGTACAGTTTTGCCCTGATCCGAAAAATATCGTTTTAGTTTTTTTTCCTAGAAAAATTATAGTAGTGTTTTTTGATTGATTGATAATTATTCAGCCATCGCCCCGCAACGCGGGCGGGGCATCAACTAGTTTATATATATAGAATAGAATGAAGATTCGGTTCAATTAAAAATCGCCACGAGTTGTGAAAACCATGAGAACTTTTTTTCGTGTGAGTTGGGCCATCATTTTTTGCACAAACGTAAATGAAAATGTTATAAACACATATGTAAAAACAAAAAAAATGCCGGGTCGGTAGTTACGTCCGATGTAATTTTATTTACAAAATTTCGTGAAAATAACGTTAAAAGCGGCGGATGGTTAATCGTGCATCATGTGGTGACGTTGATAGCTGAAAGATACGGGGGTAGATGCACCAATCAGTCTCTGTCTCGATTATTTGAGTGTTATGTGTCTTAGGTCCAAGGCTTGATACAAAACTACAATCGAGCCGGGGGTCTCACTGAAAGCAGTCTCTCTATTCTTACGGGGTAGAGATAAGGCTGTCTACATCTACTCTCCTCAGACACTACCTTAACTTTGCTATTGATGAGATGCACTGAGTATGATGATGATGATGATGATGATAACCTAATGTAAATTTCCTTTATGGCGATGTAAAATTTTTTTTACATCCGATGTAAATTTTGTATGCGGCATTTATTTATTTATTTATTTGTTTTTTTGCTGGAACAAGTGATTTTTTAAAAAAATATTTGAGCAATTTTTTTTTTTTGAATAAAACTTTTGGAAGGCGTAGTTCTCAGGGTTCTCATAACTAAAGTGGTTTTCATTTTACCCTTTCCTTATATATTATTTTACTAACAAATGAGACAGATTTTTTTCTAAGTTTTTCCTCTAAAGTGTGGAGGGTAGGATAGAGTTATAAACGAACTGAACGTTTAGCAAGCAGTGTGTTACTTTTTCGGCGGGAAGTTCGTTTACGTCAAACGAACGAACATGAACAAGAAACTTCATTCGATTAGTTAAATGAACGAACATGAACAAATGTCTTGTTCGTTCAATTGTGTTCGTGAACATTCGTTCATCTATGTTCGTTTGTTTGTGTTGTTAATTAAAAATCTTTGTACTTTTACATATTTTATCTAAACTTTTTATATTCTTTAATTTTTATTTATTTTTGTGTTGTTAATTAAAGATTTTTGTACTTTTATATATTTCATCTAAACTTTTTATATTCTTTAATTTTTATTTATTTTTGTGTTGTTAATTAAAGATTTTTGTACTTTTATATATTTCATCTAAACTTTTTATACTCTTTAATTTTTATTTATTTTATTACCCTGATAATCAAACTAGGAAACCCTATTTCCACCTTGTTTATATATCGTTCCCCTTTCTTTTCTCATTATTCACATGGAAAAATACTAGCGACCTTCGTTTTGTGATTAGGGCTTCAAGTTTCTATTGTTGCTCTCTCTGTCATCCACATTTAGCCTTAGTTACGTTCACCGAATTTATTTGTGTGTGTGAAGATTCTAAGGTTCGAGTATGATTTGTATAATGGCAAGATTTGAAAAATATTTGAGGTGGGATACAAGATTCGAGACATGAAAACTGAAATTTTTAATAAAGGCAATGACATTTGAAAAATATTTGAGGTGGGGTACTAGGTGGGGTAGGGTCATCACCCATTTCCTTGGTTCCATCCTTGGAGGGGCATCCTCCAAGTACTATGACGTGACGCTGGGGTGGAGGGTCTCCAAGGACCACCCTCTCCGATACCGAGTAGTCTTAGATACCAAGTTTTACACACTCATATAATTATACAAATTTAAGACCCTAAAAATGTTGTTCTAATTATATAAGACCATCTCCAATAGAGGTCTCTACAGTCAATGATGTCGCACCCACTTCACTCAAAATCTGCTTATTGTAGATGATGATCTGTAAAAATAAATAAATAACTTCCATTGCTAAGATAACAATTCACCATACAAATCATTTTCCCTAAAAAAAAATGAACACTGTGAACAGAAACGGTATATACAAACTCTTCCTTTCTAATTTTCTTGTGTGGTAGGTGAACTCCATCATAGCTGTTCCTTTTATACTCGGTTTTGCAGTATGTTTAACCCGATTTAAACAATCTACCTTTTCTCGGTTTCTTCTTTTAATTGTTATACGCCGTATCTTTTTAAAGCTTTGCTTAAACTTGGCATTACATTATATGCTTGATAAGATCTTCTCAGTTCAATGATCGAACCCACCTGGTAAAATTAAAGAAATGGGTTAATCGAGTCGAAAACAGCCCTGTTTAAAAAAGTAGGCTATTTGATATGCACTTACAATGATAAGAACAGATGTAAACCCTATCGAAAACCCATCATTTCTTTTTCGCAAATAATGATCAAGAATTGTTGATGATGTGGCCAGTACACTCAATAGCAAACCACCTGAAAAAAAAATCATAAAAAAATGACTAGTTACATACTTACATTAATGCAACAAATAAATTTAGGTGAATTATTTTAAGACAAAGAGATACCCCAAAAACGGGTTGAAGCTTGAACTTTTGCCAGATATTCAACAGTGGCGTTTCCAGGCTTTACGTTTGGTATCCTTGCACCCATTTTATTTAAATACTCTGCAATTTCCTTTGGCATGTTGGCCTGAAATAAAAATAATCGCATATTGATTAAAAACCGAGTAATATTAAAATGATGCAACTTTTGTAAACATTTTAACACTAACATTTTACAATAAATAAATAAATAATATTTTGGACAAATAGTTTTTTGCCACATCTGTTCTATGTATCTGTGAAGCGGCCCGTTATACTAAATTTTAATGCTGAAAATGGAAACAAAGTATAAATTGCAAAACATTTTTCTCAGCACTTTGCAAACAATAAAGACGACATTTAAAAGTAGAAAATTAAAGATTTACTTACAATATCGAATATGTTGAAAACAAAAACGAAGAACGCATAGATTGTATAGTAGACCCATGGCGCTGCTCCAAGAGATGATTCAGGATTAAGAACCTCTCTTACATTTACCCAAAACCGTGAAGTGAAAAAACTGCAAAGTATAACTTAGCATGTGTGAGTCCAACTATGGCTACAAAAATAAGAAGATACAATCACCATCAAGATGTTACAATATTCTGACGCTTTTGGGTATAAATAACAAAATGGGTAGGGTCAAAAACAAGTTGGACCAGGCTGTGTTGACACACCAACACTAATTTAGCCTTTTTGCCTTTCTACCTTTAATATGAGTACAATCTATGCAGTTAATATCGCCGATTATCGGTTATCAATGCAAAATATCGGTACCAATATTATCGGCGATATTGACCGATATTTGACTGATGTATCACCGATTTTCCCAATATCAGCACCTTTCTTCTTAGTTTTACTACTCCCCTTTCTTCTTATTGTTGCTATTAGTGTTTTAAGTCTTAATTGTTAATTGTTAGTGTTAAATGTTAGTGCTTTAAGTCTTAATCAGTTCATGCTTGCTACAATTGTTAGTGTTTTGCAAGTTGCAAAAGGTTAATTTGTTAATGGTAGGAAAGTATACTGAATTGTTAGTGTTAAATTGCTATATATATAAATTCAGCATGATATTAAAACTACCGATATCCCACCGCGATTACCGATATCTCAAATATCGGTCCTTGACTGATATCCGATTTTTTACCACATTAACTGCTTAGGGTACAATCATGATCCAATTATCCAAATATCCGATATGTTAAATAAGAAATTTATGAGGTTGTACTCAACTACATTTTGACTGACTGTTTAGCTGGTTGACATGTTTCCTTTAATTTAACTTTTATATTTCACACATTTGACCAATCAGCTAAAAAAATAAACACAGTTGAAATGGTATTTCGAAGAAACGCCAACATCATAACATCTAACTTATAATAAAAGACTCCAAATAATGCCACATGACATTCTCTACTTCAACCTCATAAATTTTATTTATAATTATTTAATAATTTTTTTTAATAATATTAATAATTAATATATAGATATTATTTATTTTTATCCTTATCTTTATCTATTATTAAATAACTTCAATTTTGCAATTTAGACCCTTTGTTTTTTACTTTTAACCCAAAGTTTTTCATCTTTTGCAATTTAATTCCAACTCTTTTTTATTTTCAATTTTGGTCCACCATACTTATCATCTTTCCCAAGTTTTTCATTACATTCTAAATTTTGTGAGTTAATGCACCGCAACGTGCGTGTGGGGTTCAACAATTTTTTCGTATATTTTTTCCCGTTTGACTGGCCCGTCGCAGCACATCTATTTTTCTCTGTTTAACAAGTTCAAACAACGAGCAGGTCCTGGATTGATTTAGCTATTTTTTTCTATGTTTTACGTTTCGGTTTAATTTCTCTGCAACAAGCATTCGTGATTCAAAGATTTTACGTCTGTTTTTCGCTCGACGTTACTTTTTTCGTTTTTATTTAATTTGTTTTTACGAGCTTTTCCGGTGTTGGTGGTCGCTGACAGTGGTATAACATTTGTACTACTTGACACAGTTTTACAACAACCGCTGCAAAGCAGAGGCTTAATACTAGTATGAAATAAAATAAACAAAAAAAAAAAGAATAATTTAATTGTTTAATCAAACCTTGCGACAATAGCGGGAAACCCCAATAGATAGCTGGTAGTGAGGACAGGTTGCATTCCAGAAGGATTAATATTAAATGGGATATACTGCTCCACCTCTGTAACTGGTGCGTCTTTTCTGTTCACACAAAATATGTTAGTAACATTCTACAGATAAAGAAATGTGTTTTATAGTAAACGGGTCAGACAAAAAACTTATCACGAAAAGAAACAAGTCAAATGGGTTGAACGTAAAAATTCACCTTGTAGAAGATGCAAGTTTGAAGCCATAGTATTGTAGCTTGATTTTTCTGCAACCTTGTGTTACGATAACGGCCCACATAGTAACGATAACGAAGACACCAGATACTGCCAATACATAAGGCCACAATCCAACACTACTTCCAGCACCTAGATAGAACAATAATATTCAGCAAACCATGTTTAGTAAAACTAGTGAGATTTCTAGGTACACATCCAGATCCAATACAACATTCACTATAGTTTTTACACATTGATACTTATTCTCTGGTCATGGGAACTATTCACACGAGGCTAACCATGTTCTCTTTTCTCGGGACGGAAGACAGGACTCTACTACTATCAAGCCTTTTGGTTAGATGTTGTTGCAACTGCTATGATATAAGGCCATAAGAGCAAACTGCACGGAATAGAACTATATCCTTTGTCTAATTTTAGCAGCCAAGTTTTAAGTTAAAAACAAAATAAAAACTAACTTAAAGTTCATTACAAATTTTAGCAACCAACCTTATTTTAAATGATTTTACCAGTAAACTGCCGATGTAGCACCAGTTGATCCCATGCCAGCCACCACGCCATGTCATCTACTTATTTTGAAACTAAGCAAACGAATCACGAATGACCTTATACCAGTTGAACGACTCATTCATCACGACAATCAGTCATAAAATCTAACTTGGCTGCTAAATGTGGTTTCTATTTTAACGTTATTGCTTAAATTTGGAAAAAATTGTAAACTTTGTTTATATTGCCGTATGCCCTAAATATAATGTAGAGGTCCCAAAACTGTCTTATTGGGAGGATCTCAGACTCATGATCAGTTTTTGTGTTACCAATACTTTACCATTCAATTAGATCACAAAGAGATTATAGCAATAATGATAATAATGGTATCATGAAGGAAGCCATCCAAACTTAAGGTCATGATATGCTTACATGAAATAATAATGATAATAAGGATAATCACTATTAATAGCAATAATATATGGTTTACCTGTGAGCTGAGATAACATTTTGTGTAATGTCTCTACATAGCCAGTCAAAATATTCACACATATGAGCAATGATGATCCATGACCTGCATCGTCCATCACAATCAGAGAATTGAATAGTGCTTGTGACCACTACAAAGGGTCAACATTCACGATCACAATAGCATACAGAACCAGATCCTACAACCGACCTAGATTGTTATTAGTAATGTGCAGTATTCTTAATAGATTAATTAATTTCACATATATCCTTAATTCACATGTATGTGTGTTTTATATTATCTTTTCAAATTTCATTATATCATATATACCCACCCTCTTTCAAAACCCTTAAAATATCACATTTACCCATTCTATAGTAAAAAATAATTATAGTTATTTATAACACTGACATTGAATAAACATATGTGAAAACATTATTACTGTGACTCATCCCAGTGCATAATGTTCTATGTGTTTATTCAATCAATTAAGCAGACAGTTATAAGTAACTGATTTTGGTATATACACCGGAAAATGGGTAAATATGATACTATAAAATTTAGAGGGGATGGATCATGAGAAAACTAGTTTAAATGAGAAAACCAAAAAACTAACCAAAAAAGCCTAAAAAAACCTAAAAACATACCAATTTTTTTTTTTTGTTTTTACAATTTTTTTTAGAAAAATCGCTACTTTTTATGTATGGAAAAAAAAAGTTCAAAAAAAAAATTTTTTTTTTTTGGTTGTACTGCACATGTGCACTAATACATAAAGCTTAAACCACTTAACCCACCCCCCAAAAACCTAAACCCCCCACCCCCCAAAAACCTAAATTCACCCTCCCACCAAAAGCCTAACCCCCCCCCCCCCCCCCCAAAAAAAAAAAAAACCTAAACCCCCCCACCCCCCACCCTCCCGAAAACCTCCTAAAACTAAACCCTAAACATAAACCCGAAAAAAACCTAAACCCCCCCACCCCCCAAAAACCTAAACCCCCCCTCCCCCCCCACACCCAAAAACCTAATCCTAAACCTCCAAAAAAACTAACCCTAAAAGCTAAACTAGACTCAAAAAGCTAATTTTAAGCATGTAATGCAATTGTAGTACATGTTATATTGCACATGTGCACTACTATAATAATAGTATTGAAAACAAGACGACACCATAAATCTTTTTTTATGTCATAAAAAATATGCTCGAATATACTTGAATGAAAGATACAAAAAAATGTGATCTTATGGTGCCATTTTTGTTTTAAAATGATAACGTATGGAGAAATGGGAAATGTTTGAAAAGTTATATATTTTTTTTCCAATTTTACCCCTCCTTCATTAAAAGTCCCCCCCTCCTTTTTAGTGGTTTTTAGTTAGTTTTCTAGTTTTCTCATTTATATCTAGTTTTCTCATGATCCTCTCCCAAAATTTAGAAGGATATATATGTGATATTAATCAGTTGGTAAGTTTGATTATTTAATTCTGCGTTGTATATTTACTAAGGATGAGCAAATGGTACCGGGTATCGAAACCGAACAGGTACCGTATCAGTACCGAATGTACTCACTGTACCGACTTTTCGCGTTTTTCGGGCTCAATACTGGTATTTCTGGGTTGATTTACCTTCAAATACCGTACCAAGCACTTTCGGTACCAGTACCCATTTTTGGCCATTTTCGGGATCGGTACATTCAGTGCCGGTACCGGTATCGAGCTCATCCCTAATATCTACCCTCTAATAAAATCAGCTGACTTTTAGGACAGAATAATTTAAAGATAGCACCTAAGCACAATGAATAAAGATACTACCAAAACCAGAGTCCGATATTTTATCACAAATCCATGTTGTAGTCATTGCACCAGAGACCAATAACATTGTTGTCAACATGACGTGTTTCACCCTGCAAATAAAGAAATGGGACCAAATATAAAATATCCTCAAGCATTAAGTATTAACCAGAGAGCTTAAAGAATACCTTTGACTGGCACTTGCTGCATAAATTGAATATGAAAGTGAAAAATAGGAAATAATCAGTGCCTCTACTATTGCAAAGCCAAATGACAGCCACCATCTGGAATAGAATAAAGAATTCAATGGATTATTTTATAACCATATATCTTAACCTATGTAATAATTATATACTCGGCTTGTTAAGGATGATCAAACATACATATAACTCTTTATTTTCTCATTAGCATCCAAGCCTTCTTTTCGCAGTTTGATCAACGAAGGAACAACATAGCAAAGTACCTGATCCGATAACCATTAAAATTAGCTTAGATTTAAAATTAAGTTTGATGTCAACAGAAACAAGAGCCAATTCGACCATAAAAGTTATAAAAAAAATTGCATCAGTTCATGCAAATAGCATTAGAAATATAATTATCAAAGGTCATTGACCCGTTAACCTTATCGGACTTCCGTCCCATATCCCTCATTGGAGCCATAAACAAAGTCACTTCCAAGATCCTCGCCAATCGGCTCAAGGTGGTTTTGTGCAGTATCATAGCCCCCAAACAAACCGCTTTTATCAAAGGGAGAAACATTCTCGACGGCCCTTTTGTTACTAGCGAAGTGGTTTCTTGGGCAAAGAAAGGCAAGAGAAAGATAATGTTCATTAAAGCGGATTAAAGATCAATTCCCAGCAGTGTTTTCATGTGTGAGGAACAAATCAGCTATCATTTTACAGTATTAGGTAGTGTTTGGTATGCAGGAATGAGAGGTGGAATGGAATGGACTATTACGAGGGAATGTAATAGAAAGATTGGTGAAGGTGTATGTGCTTTGCGGCATTCATTCTGTGACTATGGACCATCTTCTAGTGGCGTGCACATAAGCGAGGATGATTTGGTGGCAGGTGTGTGTTTGGGTCAAGATACCGGTCCCGGATACGTTTAAGACAGTGCCTCAAATGCTGCAGCATTTTCTCAGTTTACAAAGAAAAAAGCCAAATATGTGGTGTGCTTATTAACTATGTGGCAGATTTGGCTTTGAAGCAATAACAAGCTTTTTAATGGTAAAAATGTGTCGGCTAGCATAGTGATGGAAGAAATAACGGATCAATCGTACTGGTGGATAAAGAAAAGACTAAAAATGGCGAGTCTGCAAACGGATAGCTGGAGCAGTTTTGAAGGGCTGGAATTTTTGTAATCTGTTTGTTTTTGGGGTCTTTATGTTGTTCTGTTTTGTTTCAGCCATGATAATGAACGTTTATTCTTAAAAACATGTCCTAAGTGTATTTCAGTGATAGTTAGTGAAATGGAGCTAGCGCTTTTGCCTTTGACATGTCATCACATGCCTTGACATCAAAACCAGGGGTTGGGGTTTACGGATGCTAGTATTAGGAGTCATATAGTGACATAGAAGCATGAACAATAACAATACTTCTCAACCACGAAAATAAGATACGATAAATAACGCAAAAGAAGTTGGCATATATCCAAGAAAATATAAGTTTTACCTGCATAACAATTGATGCTGCAATTTGGGGACTAATTCCAAGTTGGAAGAGAGAAAGCTTAAGTTCTGGCGCCAGCTCACCAAGCTCCTCTGTAATTGAACACAATGATATATAACGATGGAGAAAAAAAGTGGAAGATAATGAATATAAACATTGGTTAACACACATTGCCCTGGAAACCATTATTTTCTACTCATGGCGCCATCTTTAATTTAACCATTTTTTAAGTCATCAGAATCAATATCATACCCCCTTTGCATAAAATATTAGGTGGTGAGCCAATGAATATCTTGATTTAAAGATGGAAAAAAAATTTAATCAAGAAGAAGGGTTCTGCTACTAGGAAACGTTTATCATCCTAACTCTAGGAGATGAATAAACAACAGAGGGTTTCTTTTATTTGAACTAGAGGTAGCAAAATGGGTAGGCCAGGCATGTTCTATACAAACGAGTAGCTTTTGGTACGGTATGATTGACCCGAAAACTTCCGTCTAAAAAAAGTAACTTTTTTCATAATATTAGTGTCAAATATGTTACAAAAAAAAATATAGTATTTCAATAATAATCTAATCCTTTAAACAAAAAAAAAAAAGAAGATTCAGAACAATCCAACCGTTAGAAACAGGCTCTGTGTGACTTCTGACACGTTCCCTTTTAAGCTACTTTTTTTATCCGTTTAGATATAACATAACTTGAAAACCCAATCATAAATGGATCAAAAATGTCACTTCTAGTTTGAACAAAGCATGAACGCATAAATCTGTTTGAAATAATCGTTAATAGCAAATAGCGGACGATAGCGACAAGCAACCAATACAGTACGTAGCGATAACGAAGAAATAGCGGGCACTATATTATGTTTAGCAATACACCAGAAGAAAATTTTAGAAATATTTTATATGTATATTATATCCAAATACAGTGTTTCTATATGTGTATTTAACAAAAAACCTAAAATCCAGCTGTTGTATACATATATTCATCGCTGTTTATATTGAAACCAAAAAAAACCAGAAATACAGCTATTTACTCGCTATGGAGGCACCAAAATCAGATAGCGATGAATAAGCGCTTCGCTACGCTATTCGCTATAGCGCTCCCTATGAGCGCTATTACCAACTATGCTGTGAATGATTAATTCTTCCTTTTTGAGAAACAATCTTTGGGCCTAAAAGGAAAAGAATACATACCAACTGATCCCGAAACAAAGCTTAGGTAGTTTTCTGGCACTAATCTTCTATCGAACCCGGGAAGAGGAATAAAATATCCAACACGACTAATCACAAGTAACGCAGCGGTTACAAACAACCTCCTTCGTATCTCACTTTTGAAAAAAGATTCAGCAGCATTATTAATAAAAGAGCCTAAGCGTGCAATTATAAGAAATCTGTTTTCGTATTTAGGGTTAGGCTGCACAGCCTCATCGCTATATGAATTAGCTTCAAACTCATTTTCGGACGTTTGAAAAATAAGTTTGTTACTTAGAGACCCGGAAGTTGCTGCCCGAACTCTCGTATAGTTTCTTTTGGGCTGATTGTATACAAGTTTCGGTGAACTGTGACCGGCACTCGAGCAAAAGGGTCTTTCTAACACAAAACTGGTTCTGGGAAGTTCTAAATTATTAATCTTGACGGAAAGTCTTTTTGTAGCACATGGTGTGCCCCATAGATGACTGTTAGCGTTTCCGCCTGTCCAAGAAAATCACAAATTACACCCACATTCAAAACAGAAGGTTAAATTCAATAATAATTTACTGAGGTTTACAATATACAGCTATACGTATATGCAACCATCGGAACACATACAAAGGTTGAATTAAATTTTTGTATTGAGGTTAATACGGTTCCAATATGAGACATGAACATACAGATAGATAGTTCCCCAACAGTATCATCTACGAAAACATGCATGCGAGTGCGCAACCTCATGGGATAATCAGATTAGATAAACTAAACAATACTTAATGCATGCCGATTAATGAAACTGAAATAAATTGCCCAATAGTTTAATCTGGTTTGTAATAACCATAGTTATTAAAGCGAGCGCCCAGGCGCAAATAAAGCCCTTCTCCCAACAAACCGCCCTGAGCGCGCCTCATGCCTTTAATAACTATGCTTCAAGTCATAGTTATTAAAGCGAGCGCCCAGGCGCGCCTAGGCGCAAATAAAGCCCCGGGCCCAACAAATCGGTGGAGTGCGCCTAGCGCCTTTAATAACTATGGTAATAAGTCAAATCACAACCTAACATTCCCTTTACTCTAAACCAAAAAGTGGCAAAATGGTAAACTGTCTACTACGCCTATTTCCATCAATCTCAGATCAACAAAAACGAAACAAAATGAAGAATCATCCCATACAAGCCTAATCAAGAATGTCATATTTGAGCTAGCATCATAGTAATCAGTAAATTCATGGAGCTATAATTCTCTTAAAATAAGTTCAGTATCAATTTTTACTTCACCTATCTCATAGATTCCAGTCAAAGCATAGTTGTTAGTGGTGAATAGCGACAAATAGCGATAAGACACCTATATGCTACATAGCTAATAGCGATAAATAGTGGGCGGCTATTTTATAAATAGCGATACACTAGATAAAAAAAAATTAACTGTGTATTATATCAAAATACCCTGGTATATATGCTATTTTACATGTATATTTAAGAAAAACCTAAAGTCCAGCTATTTTATAGCTATATTTAATTGCTATTTATATTTTTAAAAAACAAAAAAGAGTTAATTACTGTTTTCGTCCCTGTGGTTTGTCAAAAATCACTATTTCAGTCCATTAGTTTAAAAATTGCAATTTCAGTCCCTGGCATTTTAGTCCACCCCGTAACCATTTCAGTCCCTGTACTAACAGAATAAATGGATTGAAATGGTTACGAAAGTGAAACCAAAATCTTAATTTTTTAACTAATGGACTGAAATAGTGATTTTTGACAAACGGGACAAAAACAGTAATTAACTCAACAAAAAAAAATTGTCGCTATAATCGCTATCTATCGCTACAACCCTAATAGCGAGTGTGAGGCTAGACCTAGTAGCGCGCTATAGTGATCGCTTGACAACTATGAGTCAAAGAATGATTTTCTCCAACGACAACGATAGTTGTAATTAAATAACTAAATTTCAGCACCTTTGAATCACTAAGTTTAATGGCTACAAAGAGGCTAGTGATTATTATTCTCAATCAATTTAGAACAACAGGGTCTACTGTCATAAAAACAAAACAATTTTTAGCTGTTCAACATATGCTTTGAATTGAACAATAAATAAAGTAAGAGTTTGAAGAAAATTGGGTTGAATTATACAGAAATCAAAGGTACCTGATACGCGTAAACGACGGCGTAGAGGAACGTAATCTGCAGATGGTGAATTGATTTTGGTGAACCACGGGTTGATGCTCTGCATTTGCAAAATTATTTTGAGAAACACTAAACCCTAGGGTTCTGTTCTGTTCTGTTCTGTTCTGTTCTGTGCTTGCTAATATTGGGGGTTTAAACAATTACGGGTCTAACCCAAAGACCCGACCCACTTCTTCATGACAACCGAACTGTGTAGGTATGAGTGGCTCTTGGCCAGGGGCCAGGGGCTGTAACTGAACGAACACGAACAAAATATTTTGTCCGGTTAGCTTAGCGAACGGATACGAACAAATGTCTCGTTTATTCGATTGCGTTCGGTTACGTTCGTGTTTGTTTTATTATATTAAAAATAATAAATAATAAAGTCGTTATCTAAACATATTGAAAACAAACCCTGCTTTTTTAAGTTATCTAAAATTTGGACATTCAAAACATTTTTTAGGATAATTACCTATAATCTATAATACCTTATTATGAGAAGTGAGTTTTCTACCTTTTTCGTAATTTTGCCATATATACAAACAGTGGTGGACTTACAATGTTAGTAGGGGTAGCACGGGCTACCCCTCAACCCCGTCTTCGTAGTGTAAAAATACCCCTTAACTCTGCTTCCGTAGTGTAAAAATACCCTGCAACTTCGTCTCCGTCATACAAAGGATACCCCTGGTCTAAAAAATAAAAAATTGGGATACCCCTAAATTTTTGAGCTAGTTCCGCCGCTGGTACAAATCTTGAAGCATCATGTACAAATAAAGCAAGCCATTTTAGAGGGGGGAAACTTGGACATTGTCCAAAGTTTTAAGACACTTTGAGGACAATCTAGACATTTCATCCATGAAATCCATGCCCAGTTATGTCTTCCATTAATTGAATTAAATTAAAGAATTAAATAAAAGTTTTATAATAATTAAAGAAATTAATTGATTAAATTAAAGGTTAGACATGCAGCCTTTATGATTTTCATGATTTAATAGTATGTATAAATATAATAAATAGATTTATATGGACTATATCTATACTATCTATAACTAGTGGGGAGCCCGCGCGTTGCGGCGGGTCGACAATTTACAATGGTATACATTTGGGTGTAAAGACAAATACTTAAAACATCAAGTACATATGTTTGTATGATTTTTGTGATTTTCTATTTAAAAGTGGTTATGTAATTAACACACCCACGAAAAAAATAGTGATCTTCTTTATCATACACAGCTCCTCCTGCTACTTTTCCCTACTTTTGACCCATAAAAACTCAAGTTTAACGCTCAAATAATAAGCCACCAAATCCAGGTTATACCACTTCAAGTTTAGGAGTTCATTAAATAAAAAAGTAATATAATTTTCGTAATTGTCACCAGATTAGATTTATGAGCAACGTTTGCAACTCCTCCCGTGACAACCCGAAGGGCTTATGATCAACTTCATGCGCGTCAACTCTAAAAAGTTTTGATTTGGCAATGAACCCGATATCGGCATAAACTATCATCAAATAAAGGGTGTCAATGGAGATTATGCAAAGGAGAGAGAGGGGTGGAGGAGGAAGCACCATTTTTGATAATCAGAAAGAAGGAATGGAAGTTGGTTGTGTTTGGAAAATAAATAACAAAGAAGGTGAGGAATTGTTAAAAGTATTTAAAATTGGGGTTGACCCTATTTAAATATATTGGTTGGGTTGGAAGGCATCTGTTGACTTTGTTGAATGTTAGCTTCAACGACAAATAATGGATGAACCTGCAGAGGACTATGTCAATCATTGAACACCAAATCACAATGATCATACATTATAATATATTCAGTTATTATATAATCTAACATGACATTTTCTTTAACTTATGCTTTAAAAAGGTTCCTTAATCCAGATTATAACTGTCAATCTTATAAAAACATCATATTTTAGCTTGTTATTACATTACTGGTTTTGTATAGACAAAAGGGCCCAGTTAAGTGATTCTTTTCAACCATTATGATAATCATTGAGAAATACAAAGAAAGCAACTGTAACAAGAGGCTTGATTTCACAATCTTATTCAGGAAATTAAAGCCTTAATTCCATCATTCTGGATCACATCAAAATGTGAAGAATTATGATGAGAGCTGGTGTAACAAATCAAAAACTATGTCATGTTGTGTTACGATTGATGCTTTTGAAATTAACAAATATAAATAAAAATGTAAAGGTAGTGTTTGGGTTCATAAGTATATAACTATATATAGTTGTATTATAGCTAAAAAAAATATAAAATAACACAATATAAAAAGAAAAATATTGGCGTTATTAGGATTTTGTTAAACAGTAATAAATTAATTGGAACAAGGCAATTAGAAGCCACCATAAACATATGAAAAAAGAAAAACACAGGTTCAAGTTCCTTTGAAATTCAGTAGAATCCATTGACAGACAACACTAAAAGAAATCAATCTCTAAGTAGTTACCGGAAGGTTTCACATCTACTCCCACCATTTCCGGCGCCTGTTTCGGTACATCCGGCGGAGTAGCGCAGCGGATCAGCGCCCAGTTCACGCTCTGAAAAAACGAGTGCTGTTTGATCTCGGTTGCCCCTCGTTTATACGCCAGCCGATGTTGCGGCTCTTTCACAAGTAACCCCCTGATCAAATCCCTCGCCGCAAAACTAACCGAAGGCGAATCGGGAAATCTCAACGGTTGCCCGACAACGTTAAACAAAGTGGCCCGGTTACCGTTCCCCTTGAACGGAGTTTTCCAGAACAAAAGCTCGTAAAGAAATATCCCGAATGACCACCAGTCAACCACGCTGCCATGACCTTCGCCTTTGATGATCTCCGGAGCTAAATACTCGTGGGTCCCGACAAACGACATTGACCGGGCGCTCGTGGGCTCCGCAATGAGCTCAGGCAGGGGCGAGACTTGATTCTGTATTTTGGTTTTCGGTTTTGGTTTTGGTTTCGGTTTCTTTTCTTTTTTCGGTTTGCTCATGAACCGAAGGTTGGTTTTAGAAAACTTTATATCTTAGGCAATAGAGTTGTGGGTTCCGAAGGCACGTCTGCACTCGCCTGCCAAAAACAAAAACAGATTTTGGTTTTAATAGTTTGATCTTGTATTCTTTTAAAATTACGGTTTGCATATATTCAACTCGTCAGAAGTGCAATTGAGTTCGTACAAAACAGAGTACCTGATTTGCCTTTCGGCCTAAACCCATCAAAAAGTTATCTGGCTTTATATCACGGTGAAGGAAACCTCTTGAATGCATATATTCAACTCTATTTATCTGCATAAAACAAAAAAAAATGTTTTAGAGTGCTGATACCATGTGCTCTCTATTAATCTCGTTACACAAGATGGGATACTTACCAACTGATCGGCAAGCATTAAAACTGTTTTTAAAGTGAATTTCCGGTTACAGTAATTAAACAAATCTTCTAAACTTGGTCCAAGTAGATCAATAACCATAGCATTATATTCACCTTCAACTCCAATCCATTTAAGGTGGGGAACACCAGCTGTGTTATATGATAAACAAGTGTGAGATACGTTTCTTGACATTATATAGACACACACACACAAAAAAACTCACTTCCTCCTTTCAGTAGCGTGTACAACTTGGCCTCATAGTGAAGCTGTGGGTGCTTCGTTTTAACAGATTCCTGCAAAACATAAACAGTTTGACCCACACGTATAAAAGAAAATGATAAACACACACACCTACTACTGTAAAACAAAATCACTTTTATGTTAAGAATATGCAGTTGAATGAAAACACATTTTTTTATTTTAGTTATTAATTTATTTAACTTAAGCTTTACATTTACAATTAAATATATGTGAATTTCGCTTTAAGTTTGGTTCAATTAAGCCATAAATTCTATTGCTAGTTGCTAATTCTTTGGTATATCGGTAGTGAGTTTTAAAATAAATCTATTGGAACACCAAGTATTCTTTTATTCATTTAGTTTATTGTTTGTAGCTTATGTCATTAAGATGACAATTTATCATCCTCATTCCTCAATAACTTAAATTAAGTTTCAGATTTTCTTGTATAAGATTTCAGAAATGGTGAATGCCAAATCGAACAAACATACTATGACTCATCCTAAGTCTGCTATGCCTAAGAACAAAACTTGTAGCAGTAATACAAAAACAAAATCTACTCAGCACTCTAAGATGAATGAAAAAAATACTCTAAAATCACATCAAACAACATAAACAAACTGTATCATGTAGATTGCGGAGTAAACAAGAGTAACAAAGTTCGTATCGTAATCGTATACATACCAACTTAACAGCAACTTCTTCTTTACTTTGAATAATTACTCCTGTAAAAAAACAACAAATCAATCACAAATCCAAAAAGACAACAAATTAAAAAAAAAAAAAAAACAAGAACATAACCACAAATGCATGCTATAAAAAATAACAAAATACCCAAGTAAAGCTCTCAAAAAGATCCACTACCAATCTTCCTACCAAGCTTAAACTTCCCACCAATCACATGATTCATTATGAAATCCCAAATCCCCAATCAAACAAACCCTAATCAGTTAATCAACAAATTTCACTTCACAAACCCTAAGATCCCCAAAATACACTCAGATCCATTAAAATGCACCAAAATCTATACAAAGATTTGTGCTTTAAAAGTAAACTTAAACAAAATCTAGTAATGCAAGAACTTATAAACGTCAGTGACAACCGAGTTGATTGGGCAATCATCAAATGAACCAAAACACCAACATCCAGCAATCATCAGTGTCACAGCCACTTGTTTCCTGTACGAATTAGAGGAGCTTTAATGTGAGGCTGTTTCTTTGTCTTTCTAAAGGCATATGCCACTGCAAAGAGAAGTGGCACAACTGATGAAGTTATAAGCACCACTATGAGTGTTCTTCTCCCTTTGTTAAAGTTGGACCGGGAGTTTACAACACCTACCAGTTAAGAAACAATAATAGTTTAGCACTTAAGCATATAAGATAAAAACATCCAAATGTGTACCTTCTAACTCAGATTATAACATAAAAATGAGGAAAAAAATATTCGATTTAGCTTTTTCTTTTTCTTGGTCCCGTGAAAAACCAAAGAGGTGATAATGGGCCTAGGGGTGTTAATCGTGTCAGGCTGAACCCAAACACGACCCATATATTTATTCGTGTCAAAGACATCAGCCTTAGTCCAGGGACAATTCAAATCCTGTGCCCTGAACACGGACCCTTTTGACCCATTTATGTAAACGAGTCGAATGGGTTGGCCTGTTTAGGTAAACGGCTTGATGGGTCGACTTGTTTAATTGATAGAGTTAAACAACATGAACATGGCTCTTTTAATTAAACCAGTGACAACCTGGAACCTAAATATTTTCATTGTCATGTCAATAATTTCCCCTAAATGGGTCCCAATAGATTATGTAAATAAAACATGGCCCACGAAACAAAACAAGAGGAAGACAAACCTGAGCCAAGGTGCAACAAGGGCACATGAGATGGGATATACAGTCATCCAAAGAACTATCACTGCCCTGAAGAAAGATAACACATGTATGAATAACCTGAGTATACAATTTGACTTTTGATGATAAAGTCAAACCTATGAAATGTAAAATAACAATTTGTCATAAATTTGACATAAATGCTGCCATGTTTCTGTTTCTTACTATGAAGTTGGTATTTCAAGAGAGAATGATCGTATCAATTTCGAAGTTGAAATGTAGTGCACTTGACCTAAAAAGTCAAAGGGTATGTCTTTTGTGTTTCGATCAAGAAAATACATGCACGACCCAATGTTGCGAGATTGGGACAATTCAATATATGGTATAGACTTTGACTTTATAATTCAAACCTAGTGCTTTTGGTTGTCAAATCATTATGTAATTAAAGAATAAAACCAACATAAAAATTGATGTTATAGAGTTGTGAAATTCTTTTATGAAGTCATATCAATTTTTAAGATGAAATATAGCAGGCTTGACTTATCATGTCTGAAGTTGTATTCAAGTTGAAATATGGCGTGTTTGACCTATAAAGTCGAAGTGTATGTGATGTGTATCCCTTTTGACTTATAAAGTCAAAGCACCGCACAGTTTTTGCAATCTCCAAACAATAAGTAGCACTAAAGACTAACCGTTAACCATGCTTAATTTGTGCCTTACCCAAACATCGTATGAATGTGTTGATGTTAGAAGATTGCAAACACTTCAGTATTGTAAAATGTAAATCATACAATTTTCACAAAAAGATTTAACACCAACATCATGTTCATATCCATCACTCCAAAAAGTAAAACAGATCATATCAAAACTGAAGTCAAAATGTAGCCTATTTGACCTATAAAGTCAAAGGCATTTCATTATCTTATAGCATATGCATAAGACCATTTCAAACACAAAGACCATACCAGAATTAAAGCAATATTATTTGCCAGCCAGATCTATACCTTAATATTAAACTTCTTTCTTATCCTGGATCGGTGAATGCCCAAATACGCTCCAAGGGTGAGCGCAAAAGCGACCGCAAGATACAAGAAACAGGGTTTCTTGGTGATGGTAAATGATCATGTATATTAAACCAAAAATTATTGTTTTATGCTAGCATACCCTTTCATGAAAAATTACTCCAGTTGCAACAAGATCAAGTGAGTAGCATCATCCCTAAGTTAGTAAAGACTAAAGTTGCAAACAACAGCTACTTGTGACTTCTCTTCCTTACCCAATAAAGGTTTCATCCTGGTGTGTGCCCGGTTTAAGGGGTTTAGGAATAGTGGAACGGGCTTGAAAGTGACAGATCACATTTTTTGTTGAATTCAACCCACTATCACACATTAGAGCATTCGTGTCATGCTGCACAAAAATTAAAATAGAATTAGCAAATGCACATGCTAAAGGGGTCATGTTCACGGTTGAACCCGAACCAGCACGAACCAGAATTTCTTGGCCACTTGCATATCTAGATAAGATAAGGTAAAGTTTGTAAGAAAAACGTGTTAAAATAATATATCATATAATGTATATGACCTGTTTTCTCGGTTTTGGTTCACGGGGTGGAGTGGAACTCAAGTAATCATCCCACACTTCACGAGCACGTTTAGTGTATTTTTCTCTCTCTTGAACGGTCATCACTTTCCAAGCATCTGACGCTGCTTTTGTTGCCTAAAATGTGATCAAATAAACTTTTTATTGGATGTTACTGATATTAAATTAGGTACGTTAATAGTTAAAAAGCGACCAAAATGCTTACAACTTTCAGGCCAGAGGATTCAGGATGAGAAGCGCTGTACTCCTTAATGAACTCGCGATTCAATCGCAGCTTGTATTTTGTCATTGGTACCATCAGAAGAGAGAGCCCAGCATGCATCTGTCAACACCTCTTCATCATTTGAATGAATAAGACGCTGAAGGGCCGGAAGAGCAGGCCTTGTCTGCAATTAAGAAACAAATCAGTATCTCATAACATGTATAAAAGAGTTGAGCACAAAACTGATGAAATAGTAATCAGTGAACAAACAACCTGCTCAAATGGAGGCTGTGGTTTTCCTCGACAAAAATTTGATAACGTCCATGTGGCGTTTCTGAGCATAGAAAGCTTAGCATTTTCGTTTAACTGAGCAAGTAAGGGCATCAAAGCACCGTGACCGAGAACGAGATCACGGCATCAGGGAGAATCACCAGCAACATTTCCCAACGCCCAAACAGCCTGCTAGCGTACATCATCGCTTGGAGAAGCTAGAAGCTTAACAAATATTGGGACCGCCCCGTGTTCAATTACGACCTTTGCATTATCAGAGGTTCCAGAGGCGATGTTTGTGAGTGCCCAAGCAGCCTCAAACTGTTGCAAAATTAAAATTAAGTTTAAATGAAAACGGACAAGAATTATAAGAAGCAATAACCAGCATTACCTGAAGCTGTGGAAAATCTTCCCTCATCAAGAACTCGACAAAGCGAGGTACAACCCCCGATTGTATAACTTCCTCAATTGGTGGGCTCCGTTCTGTAAATCGAAGTTTAACTACTTAGATCAAGAAAAAAAATGTGTATTTATTGCAATTATAAAAGTGCTATATACCTATGGAAGCAATTTACGAAACTGAGTAGTTGCCTCCAGCTGCAAATTATTATCAATGGAGTAAACTCCAGCAATCATAGAAGGGAGACTTTCCAGCTGCAATTCATTCAGCTGCAAATCATTTCTAAACATCAAATCTATTGTGATAATTGATGTTACTTACCTTGAATCACTGAATGGCCAGCATAACCACCACCGTCGCAGACACCGGTTTCTCGATCTTTATCGATTCAGTGAAGATGAAATATATCCCGATAGTATCTGAAGATGAGTGGGTGGGTTTTGAGGAGCAAAGAAAGGGATGGGAAGAGGCAAACAATTCAAGGTTTTTTTTTATTGAAGATGGATGGCTGTTGATGGGAAATGGAACAGGTGAAACCGATTGCATATTGAATTTTGGTTTAATTGATTGCATATGGATGGTTTAATTGAATTTAGGTTTAATTGCAGGTGAGAAACGATCGAAGGCAGCATTGAATTGGATAGGGTTTTGCTTTAAAAGAGGGAGGCTGGTGAAATGTCTAGATTGCCCCTAAAGTGTCTTAAATTTTTGGACAATGCACAAGTTTTCCCCCTCTAAAACAGCTTGTACTCTCTTGTACATAATGCTATAAAATTTATACGTGTGTAAAATGACCAAAAGGGTAGAAAGCCCAGTTTCTTTAATATAGTAGTATAGATAGATATAGATATATACTACCTTATAAGCCAATCAACCGTCATCAATCATTTATGAGTTAGTTTTAAAGCCACCATCATTTCTCATTGTGGTGTTAATAACCTCAACCTGTAACCGGTGACTTATAAAATCATTTGAACCTTTAGATGTATATTTATATATTCCATATACGACTACATGAGTCCTAATATCAAGCTATGTCCGCTCTCTCAAACCTTCATCTATACATGTTAATTAACCCACGCGCTACTGTCGTGGCCTTTATCCGATTCATCCGTCACCAGCTCGGTAGAAAACTGAAGTAAGTTTCTTATTCTTAAGAACTCGTGTTGCTTCGATCCTAAATAAACACAAAAACAAACCATTTTTTATGCATCAGATTCTCTGGTCGATCACCAGTAAGTAATGAAGATCATGAACTCTGCAATGCATACAAAAGAAAGTTCTTCAATTTGAGGTTGGTCACTAAGATGTATAATTATTTGGAAGTACTAACTTTTATTCCACATCTATTAATTATAAATTTCTTTTATGATGCTATCAACATTCACTAGATATTTTACTACAGATTTTTGGCTTATTTCTCTACCCTTTCTTTTAGGGGCAGAACCAGAAATAAAAGTCGTTCCACCCAACAGTGATTTAAATGTTGTTCATGGCACCAGTTTTGGTACCTCCATATGTTCCGTCATTAGATTACATTGAATTGATAGTAAGAAGCAAATGTAACGCCTTAGTTTTTGTATTAATCCAGTTATGTTTTTTCTTTGTTTGTTTGAGACAGTACATATAATTTGTGATGGCGGGCATTAGAGCCTTATCATTTGTTGGTTTAAAGAATACATGTATTATAAAAATGTGGGATTAATGTGTTTTTTGGCAAATAAATATGTATTATTAAAAG
Source organism: Helianthus tuberosus (assembly GCA_030545235.1). NCBI lineage: Eukaryota > Viridiplantae > Streptophyta > Magnoliopsida > Asterales > Asteraceae > Helianthus > Helianthus tuberosus. The sequence continues at coordinate 195,911,145 of CM060405.1, forward strand.
GTAAGAAATATAGTTAGACTATTATTTTTAGAATAACATGTATTATTATTTGGACTATATGAGTACAATTCGTAAATTGTTTCACTTTTTAATTGTGTTTGCATTACATTCTCACCATCTTGAGATTTAATTTGTTTTGTTGGATTTAGCATGCCAGTTAATTTGTTTCCATAATTTTCATTCTAAAAATCAAGACAATAGCTTCACAAATGGCTTGAAAAGGTGGGCAAGCAGGCACTCACCTCGGACACATGGCCGGTGAGCATTTAGAAACTAAATATGTTTTGATTTATCATCAAACAACTAATTAATATAAAACTGAAACTATATATGCTAGCTAAACTTTTCATCATTAAGGAACTTTTAGAGATTATAATAATTTGTTGTCATTATTTGTAAATAATTATGAAATTTGACGTTATGAAAAATAAATATTACAACTATCATTAATATGGAAGTAAATTTTAGAAACCCGTTCTTCAAGTTTTGTAAATTTTTGCCACCATCAGACATAGAGTTCAATGAAAATCAAGTATTTTTTTGGGTAACGTACGCGATAACAATTGACGTGGTAACGTACGCTATAGCGATTGACGTTACGGTTGAGGTCTTGTATGCACGAACCTAGCTACTTATGAGAGAACATTGTTGCCAGTATTTTGTGCTAATGGAAACGGTATCGGTGTTCACCTTTATGATTTTCGGCAGGTCAAACCAAATAACAACCAAACTCTTGCCACGTTGCGTGTGAAAGAAAACGACAACACTCCCGCCGCGAAGCGCGGGGAGAAACTAATAACATTAATATATAAAATTAAATTTAGTCACTAAATTCATTTAGTAGAGATTTAGAATATTACGATGAAAATGGATGTGTCAACTTTAAGTTCTTTCATCTTTTTTGGAAGCCATTGTTGAGGCACACAATTGAAAATGTGTGAAACTTACATAAATTCATGTATGGTAGCTTGTAATAGACGTTATAATTGAATATGATATTAGTCCGGACACCCGCCGCAACGCGCGGACATTCCCACTAGTGTCTAAGTTAGTTAAACTTGATTTATCGTTTGGTAATTGTAGTAGACTTCTTGTGTTTTTTATTTACAATTTGATGATTATTTTAACTATTTATGTCGAATGTTTAAGGTTAATAATGTTTTTTTTTAAGTTAAACTAGATTTAAAGAAGTTTGCCGCGCTACGGTGATTTTTTTTTTGTTATTTAGTCTGTGTTTACATGTGGTTTGAAATCACTACGGGCGCGTTGCGAACGGAACTACTGACAAGAATAAAAAGAAAATGGAGAAAAAAACACTAAAAGATAGCCGAAAGAAAATCAACCAAAAAATTGTATGGTAACGATGTTGTTCGTATGAACCCCATTGCCAGAGAAGAGTAAATGGTTATGGGTACCGGTACTGAATTTGCCAAACCGAAAGATCTTAAGTACCAATTCGGTACCGACTTTTGGCGTTCCTGGTACCGGTTCACTACCGTTTTTTACCTTCATATACCGGTACCGTAACCGGTATTTTCGGTATCAGTACCGATTCTATACCGGTTGGGACCAAGCTCATCCATACCCCTGAAACTAAAAACTAAAAAATAAATAAAAGTTGAAGAAAATCAACAAAAAAAAGTCGTACGATACCGTTGTTGTTCGTACGGTACCCGTGATCAGGAACGAGCAAATGGTACCGGGTAGCAGTACTGAATTTCCCGAACCAAAAGATTTCCAATATCAATTTGGCACCAACTTTTGCCATTTTTTATACTAGTACCGGTTTTTACCTTCATGTACCGATACCGAACAAGACCATACCGGTATTTTCGATACCAGTACTAGCTCGATACCGGTTGACACCAAGCTTATCCCAACCCGTGATATTAAAAAAATGATTAGAGTTAAAAAGTAAAGAAAATAACTATTATTATGATATTAAAATACTAAAAGTAATAAAAAACTATATATTATAATAATGTTAAAATTACTATTCATTATCTTCTAATTTTAATATATGTATATGTATATAAAAGAAAATGAAGAAAAAACACTAAAAGATAACTGAAAGAAAATCAACCAAAAAAATTGTATGGTAACGATGTTGTTCGTATGAAACCTGTTGTCAGAGATGAGCAAATGGTTCTGGGTACCGGTACCAAATTTGCCGAACCGAAAGATCTTAAGTAGCAATTCGGTACCGACTTTTTGCGTTCCTGGTACTGGTTCACTACCGTTTTTTACCTTCATATACCGGTACCGTAACCGGTATTTTCGGTATCAGTACCGATTCTCTATCGGTTGGCACCGAGCTCATCCCTACCCCTGAAACTAAAAAAAGAAAAAATAAATAAAAGTTAAAGAAAATCAACAAAAAAAAGTTGTACGATACCGTTGTTGTTCGTACGGCGCCCGTGATCAGGGAGCGGGTAGCAGCACTGAATTTCCCAAACCAAAAGATTTCCAATATCAATTCGGCACCAACTTTTGGCGTTTTCTGTACTAGTGCCGGTTTTTACCTTCGTGTACCGATACCGAATAGGACCGTACCGGTATTTTCGATACCAGTACTGGCTCGATACCGGTTGACATCAAGCTTATCCCAACCCGTGATATTAAAAAAATGATTAAAGTTAAAAAGTAAAGAAAATAACTGTTATTATAATATTAAAATAATAAAAGTATTAAAAAACTATATATTATCATAATATTAAAATTACTATTCATTAGCTTCTAATATATAATATATTAAAAAGGAAAAGTGATGTACGGAGATGTAATTTTACATCGCGTACATATTTTGAAGCAATATGTACAAATGAATTGTACTAGAATTTTGAGGGTAAAATAGGCAGTAAACATTAATTTAAGACACCTGTAGGGGCAGTATGGTAACTTAAGCATTAGTTTAATGACCAAAGAGGGTAACTGAGAAGCCAGGATTGAATGCCATTAATCTATTTACCCATACATCGCCCTTCGAAATTCATCAGTTGTTCAAATTGAATGTTATGTGAAACCCTTCATTCATCTCAAAGGGTACAATGATCGTTGTCTCATCATAAATCAACAGGCATAGCTGGTGAGGTATAATTGTGGATTTCATCAATGATTTATGTTATTTTTATCACAAATTATGCTGATTTCATTTGTACATTTTTGTTGATGAATTCCCCTTTTACAAGGTACTGCAATAAAGGACAAGGAAATACAAAAGAAGTTCATCATTGTGGCTCATTTTTCAACAGTTGCTCTCTGTTTTCAGGTTTGTACTTTTGTTAAGTTTGTTCTATAATTTTGCTATAATACTCTATAATGTTGCAATTACTGTTGTTCTGCTGGTATTCTTGAACTGAGAAGGGATTGTGGGGCTCCGATCTCAATTACACTTGTGCCATCTGTTAATATACAAGTTTGTTGATGTACTACTTCACACACCGTTTCAGTACGTTTCCCACACACCGTTTGATTACCATTCACTCCTTTCTCCCCTTTTCATTCAGATTTATTTCATGAACGCTCTCTACGATTCTCTTGATAAAGGAGGAATCGCTATGCTCGAAAGCCCTACAGGTAAACCCTAAGTTGTTAAAAGTGAAAACATATAATCTGTAGTTCTGTTTCTGTTAGTATGTGTTGCATTTTAGCCTTTTAGGGCAATGAACAGTAATAAATTGTTCAAAATGAAAACATTCAATTGCTTACAGGTACAGGAAAAATCCTAAGTATAATCTGTAGTGCTCTGCAGTGGCTTGTTGATCAAAAGCAACGTCAGAATAATGGCAGTTTAGTCGATTTAGTCGATATGCATCCGAATGGAAAGAATGGAGATTGTGTTGGATCCGATGAGGAACCGGATTGGTTAAGGAATAGTTTTGGGAGTAAAGAGGTTGAAAGCCCTAAAAAGAAGGTTAAGGTGAAGAAAAGGTTAGGGTTTAGTAGTAAACAGCGCGACGAAACTGAAATCGAGGAGAGTTTTAGGGATTTGTATAGTCAGTTGAGAGCCATTGAAGTTGATTTGGAACATAATGTGATAGTGAAAGGTGATGGAGAGAGGTTAGATGATAAGGAGCTTTTGGTAGATGAATACGAGAATGGACATGAGAAGAATGGATTGTGTAAGAGAAAAGGGGGTGGAGTTTGTTGCGGTTGGTCTTCGAGTGACGATGAAGATGAAGATAAAGAGTTTAGCGATACAGAAGAAGAAACGGATTTTAAAATTTATTTTTGTAGTAGAACTCATTTGCAGCTATCACAGTTTGTAAAATAATTGAGGAAGACTGATTTCGGTAATGAGCTAAAGGTTGCTTGTTTGGGCTCTAAGAAGAACTTCTGCATAAATGAAGGTAAACTGGATTATTTTGTTTTTGTTTCTCGCTTATTACTCTTAAAAGGAACAGATGATTCATTTACTTGCGTTGATATTTTGTAGAGGTAATGAAGCTTGGGAATTCCACTCTCATTAATGAGCGGTATTTGGATCTTCAAAAGAATAAGAAAAGCCAAATTTCAAAAAAGAAGGTATATGTCAATCTTTGCTTATTATCCAGCTGCTTTGTATACATGTTTATGTCCTTTTTTATGAATGCTAATAAGTTTTGATTCAAACGAGACATCGGTGAAGCAACTAAGGATGTAATAACAGTACTTACGGGCCGTATGATCACCAAAGTTATATTGTAAAAAAAAAACCTGACCCGAACCGAAACCCGTTCCGACCCGGGCCCGTTTCAACCCGAACCAAAACAACCCTTTTTTATAATTGACCCGTTTTGACCCATGACCTGACCCGACCCGTTTTCCAGGTCTACCTTATGGTAATGATCTTTCACGAATATAATATATGTACATAATCCTATATTTCTAAAAAAACAAATAATAGATTTCGAACCTTTATGCCAACCAATATTGTCCATTTTTCTCATAAAGAGCACACTGATCATGTTTTTGGTAGGCGAGGAATTTCTTATGTCCTCGTATACCTCATTTGAGCGCAACGATGTGGGATTTACCCTAAGTGTTACAATTTTTTATTCTATAATTTTTAACCAAGATCTGATTTTGCAGGACACTGAAAGATTTGTGAGCAGGGAAGAAGGCATTGCTCTTGCCAAAGAGCTCAAATGTTTATTTCTTGAGTGTAGCGCGAGAACTCGGGAAAATGTACACCAATGTTTTGAAGAGCTTGTATTAAAGGTAACAATAGAATTTATAACTCATCCTCTTTGGTTATATAATCAAATAAATGGGTCAAATTGTATAAGAGCCAACCAATTTTGGTCTGATTCTCTATATTTATTCTTCATCCTTGTTTTCACCTTAAAAAATAACCAACCTTTTGAAAACTCTTGATAAAAGAATGCCCCTTACCTAAAGAAAACTTGATTTTAGGTATTCTGACCCGGTTATCCATATGACGTGGCAGCTGACGTGTCTTTATCTTTAATTTTTTCCAAATGATAGGCTCAAGTTAACTTATAAAGAGTTCAAGCTCTACTTGTCTCGAGTTTTATATATGCAACAATAATTTCATATCTGAGAAAATTTATTATTTTTTTTTAATTTTAACTACACATATAGCGATACATTATCGTATGTATTTTTTAATAAACTCATCTAAGCTAATGAGTTTAATCGACTTCAATATATGAAGGTTGAGTTTGAGCTCATTAATCAAACAAACTCGTAACGAGGATCAAGCTCTATTCGAGTTCGTTTACACTCAAATCAAACTTTAATGATTCAAGCTCCAGTAACTCATAAACAACTTGGTTCACTTACACTCCTATCTAATAACATGAGTAGCCAAAGGCCTTCTGGTCCAACGACACATCTGTGTCTGCGTCAACCCAGTAATGGACGGCTGTAATTCCGTCTAAGGTATGGATATATCCCCGGGCTATGAAGAGACATTCCACTGGAGCCCAAGCCCGAGCCTAAAAAACAAGTCGTTTAGTAAACGAGCCCGAGCTTCTGTAACTTCAGTTGGCCTTCTTCACAAATGTTTATTGGTATATTTTTTCAGTCAACCAAAAGAGCAGGATGGGTGAAAAGAGACATTGTGGGCCCTGAATCTATTGCAGATTACATGTATAGAATGAGGTTAATGGCTCTTATTGCCAATGATACTCCTGGAGTCAACGAGACAAGTTAGTATTTATTCTTGTTCAATAAAATTCATTTTGTTTTGAAAGCTTGGAAGTACTTGTGGATTTTTACTTGTTGTACCAATATACCATATGTGTAAACCTGGTGGAGGACCACGAAGTGCATAAACACTCTTCCTGCTCCTGTTACTTGGTATTACAAATTTGTTGTCATTTTGGTAACAATTTTGATCAAGTATATGATGGATTATTTGAGGCTCACATGTTATTTTTAATTAATGTAGCAGGTTAGTGTGTGTTAAATAGGCTTTATTAAATAAAACTAATTTAGGAGTGTTATTTATCCACTAAAATAATTTAGGAGGCTGTGAATTAAAAGTACACGTCAAGCAACTTGCAACTAGGGTGTAAATGAGCCAAGCCCTGCGTGAGCTACTAAAGACCGACTCACACCAAAAGCTCGAATCAAGCTGAGCTTGAACGAGCTCGGGCCGAGCTCAAGCTTGAATTGGAACTTGTTTGTTTAATTATTTTGTGTACTTTCATAATTTTTGTATCTGTTGATCTTTAGGTCAAGTAGTTACCATTCACAAAGCTAGCGAGTCGGAAACAAGGTTGACCACTTCATCAAAGTTGAACCAACTAGCCATTTTGTACTTCACGGCTACATGGTGAACTCGGTAACCCGGGCGATCAAATGGCTGCCTATGGTCAACTCGGTAACCCGGGCAATTAACAAGCACCTTTCCTCAAAGTCCCACCAAGTTTTTTTAAACTTTGCTATATCCCTTGGTGTAACAGTATTAACTTGTACATCATGTTTTAAATGTGGTGTATTTGTTTGAATGACAAATCTTTTGTTTTTTGTAACTTTTATTATTTTAGAAATATACCAATACGGTAATCTACAAGTGTTGCGGGTAAGTTTATGATACGCTCACGCCCTCGTACTATCGACTCCGCCGCAACGCGCGGGTCTTCCACTAGTTATAATATATGTATAATGTATAATGTCAGTGCTTATTCGTTTGTGTTGAGACCAGTGTTCGCGAACTGTTCGTGAACAACTAAATATCCTTAACAAACGAACACAAACATAAACTTATGTTAGGTATGCGTTCGTAAACAGTTCGCGAACATGTTAATTTCGTTAACGAACAAACACGAACATGGCCTTGTTCTTGTTCGTTCGGTACGATTACAGCCTTAGTCTTGATTGTTTATATAACTAGAAATTTTGGGTTGCAAACGAATCGAACGAACACAAACAAGACCTTGTTCGTGTTCGTTTGTGAAGAAATATATGTGTTACGAACTGTTCCTGAACGCTTACCGAACGAGATTTTATGTTTGTGTTCATTTGTTAAGGAAATGAACTTGATCATGTTCGTTTATGTTTGATTGTTAATTTTAGGCAACGAACGAAAACAAACGTTGATGTGCATAAATGAGCACAAACTAATGTTCATAAACATAAATGAAAATAAACGAACACAAACAAGCGTTCATGAACATAATATATAATACACTAACACTTATTAAATAGTTTATCTGTCAGAAATTTTGAAGTATTTAAATAAAATATAAAATTAAAAACACTAATAAATTATCGAACACAAACAAACACGTTACCCAACGTTCACGAACATAAATGAACGAACGCGACCTTTGTTCATTTAACTAAACTAACGAAATTTCTTGTTCGTGTTCGTTTCTTTAATAAACGAATGAACACAAACGAACTTCCCGCCAAATGTTTCACGAACTATTCGCCGAACGTTTGGTTCGTTTGTAGCTCTAGTAAATTCGGTAAACTCTCTGCTCTAAACATGAAATATTTTAAGTTGGGCTCAACTAAATAGTTGGCCCACTGGTACATCTCGTTTTGTGTTGAAGGCCCAAAGTTGAGTGAACAAATTGTTTTTGCTTATAACTCCGTGGACAACATTGAATTGAAGGCCCTATGGTTGGGTTGTTTATTTTTAAGTTACTTTATTGTAAACTTTTTAAGTTGTAACTTGTTGTCTGGTTTGATGTGTAAAGATATTTTGTGAGGAAAGGATATCACACCTACAAAGTTCACTATGTTCAGCAATTTAGTAGGTAGAGCTGAGGTCAAGTATTGGTGAAAATTGGGGGAGCTAGAGCTGAGGTCAAGTGGAGGTTGGGGGTTCGACTCCGGTTGAGCGCGTATTTACCACTTGTGGAGTGATTTACCTATATAGGGTACCAAGGACTTGTTGGGCCTCGGCCCGGCCCCTTAGGCCTGGTAAATCGATACCGTTCTAAAAAAAAAAAAAAAAAAAAAAAAAAAAGCAATTTAGTAGGTGTTATATGATTTTTGTGTCCAGGTTTTAGTAATTTGGTAGGTGTTGTATGATTTTTGTGTCTCGATTTTTCAAAGTCTATTTTGGGTGACTTTAGTTGTAGTGCTAGGGGGTGCGCCTCCTTAAAAACTGTAACAATCTTTTTTTTTTACCAGAAAAGAGGGACATTTTATCACTACGGTATAAAACAAGACTACTAGCCAAAAGCTAGAAGTAGATACATTACGACCATAATATTCTTGCGCCTATTTTTTTTATTACATGAACTCCCAGATTGTTCTAATCCTCTGCAGTGATGTACTCGAGCTTGGCCCTGTGTTTCAGCCATAATAGTGAGCACTCTTTAACGTCTTCAAAGATTCTAGCGTTGGATTTATGTTTGTCCTGAAAGATTCTTTCGTTTCTTTGTATCCATAGTGTCCATATTGTCACAATGACTACACGAATCAGCGCCTTTTTTGTTTCTTAGGTAATTTGGCTCCCCCGGCAACCGTTAGCAGATTTTTATCGATGAACAAGACTTCAAATCCGATATCTTCAGTCATTCGCTTACTAGCCACCAAATTGTTTTCACCGAACCACAAGAAACCAACAGATGGTCCGTGGTTTCCTGCGCAGTCCTGCAGAAAGGGCATGTTGTGCTACCTGTGAGTACTCCTCTTTTGGCCAGCTCGACCCGTGTTGGAATTCTACCCATTATACCCCTCCACACTAGAGTATTAGCCTTCACCGTCGCCCAACAACACCAGTCCATCACAAAGTCCTCGTTAGACACATAGTTTGCAACTCCGATTTCTTCCTTTACCAGTTTAACTGTAAAGTACCGGCCTTTTTCCGTTTCCCACCCCCATGCATCGTTTGTTGTCTTCATCTCCCTATTCTTGAGTAGCTCAAAAAGTTTCATAAATTCAGCCCAAGACTCGACGCTTGTCGGTTTAGACTTCCAATTCCAATCCCATATGATTTTAGTCCCCATCCTCTTGTATTTTCGATGACTTTAATCCCGTTCTTTGTTGCCATTCTATACAGTAATGGAAAATCCTCCTTTAACGGTTTATTAGCTACTCAAATGTCTTCCCAAAATCTTGTCTTCTCTCTTACCCCCACCTCGCACCTAAACTTTTGATTGATACTAATATTGTTTTTCGAAAAGTCTTTGTGTATTCACCTATATTTTTCCTCACCCCTGTTATTGAGTTATTCACCGAAACGATTCCATTTTTCCAGCTCCTCCCATTTTAAAAGAAGTGCTAAATTAGAATCTCTTACGCTACCCAAACCAATCCATCCTATCTTTTTTGAGGCTACCAGTTTCTCCCATCTGACCCATCTAATCTTATTAACGCCTTCAAGCGAGTTTATGACATTTAATGGTGCTTTATATAAAGAAAGGTAATATGTAGGCAGGTTACCTAGTACCCCTTTTGCGAAAGTGATTCCCCCCGCTAGCGACAAACACTTGGCCTTCCATCTAGAAAGCTTGGTGTTGAACCGATCTACGACCATTTTCCAGTTTGCAATCTTGTTCATGTTCGCTCCAACCAACATACCAAGATATTTAAATGGAAGAGATCCAATACTACAATTAAGTGCATTGGCAATGTTTCCTATTTCGAAATCGTCAAAGCCCACACCATATACTTTACTCTTAGAAGGATTTACCTTGAGGCCCGAGGCGAGAGAAAAACAATGCAGGATGCGCTTCAAATTCTTAGCATGTTCAATGTTCCCTCTACCCACAAAAACCAAGTTATCGGCGTAGAAAAGATGTGAAATTGAAGACCCGCCATCGTACACTGCTATACAATCCAGCATCAATCGGTTTGTTCATTGAAACATTGAGAGCTTCCATTGCCAATAAAAATAGGAATGAGGACATGGGATCTCCTTGCCAGAGTCCACGTTCCAAGTTAAAGCTCCTAGTGGAGGAGCCGTTTACAAGAACCATGGTCTTCTCTTTGTAACAATCTTTTACCTTTATGATATTTTCCCAGCAGGTTCTAGTTACCCAAAATGAGTCATTTTCAGAAATACATACCAAAATGAATATGCCCTTTATATTTCATTTTTTTAGATTACAACTATTATAACATCTTATTTCTAATAAAGAATTTCAAATAATGTCACGTGACAATATTCCTCCCTCCATAGAAAATAACTATGTTTTTTTTATAAGATACATTAAATTGTAAGTTTCTAATTACTTGTTTTTTAATATTGTCATCTTACTCATGTAAGTTAATGCTAAAATTAGTTTTATCATTAATTATTTTTTATGACATGAACTTCTTGTGTTTTCCAATTAATCAACCCCACTAAATTAGATTTTTTTTTAACTTGGATCGTAGATTGAATATATAGTGTCCGGATCTTGTACAAGACATCAAAAGCGTACGAAGTATATGAAACAAGGACAATCCTTGATTTTTCTAATGATGAATGACTCAAAATTAGGCGGTGGCATTTTGGTAAAACTCAGGTTCTAACAATTGAAGAAACAAGTACATATAGGACATTCTTGTATTTTCTCACTTAGATGTTGTTTTATTGTTAAGAGGTAAAATGTCTGCAGTCTACGGACCACATCTGCAGACAATATAGAAGAAGAGGTGGACCAAACCCCTGCAGTCTGCAAGAAAAAGGTTGTTTGTTCTTTAACGTATGTAGACTTCTAAAATAAACTGTTGGTGGTGTACGGACGGTGGTAGTGGGTGATAATGGTGGTGGTGGTGGACGTGGTGGTAGACAGTGGTGGTGGTAGACGATGGTGGTGGGTGGTGGACGGTGGTGGTGGTGGTGATGAATGGTGGTAGGTGGTGGACGGTGGTGGTGGGTGGTGGACGTGGACGGTGGTGATGAAAGGTGGTAGGTGGTGGACGGTGGTGGTGGTGATGGACGATGGTGGGTGGTGGACGATGGTGGTGGTGTTTAACCTTTGGCAGACCTTAGAAGATCTTAGAAGTGACCGAGTCAAGTTTGCACTAAGAAGAGCTCGTGCAGACGTTTTTTAAACATCTTCGGAAAAATAAACAATCTGTATATGGCAATGTCTGCGCGGCGCAGACAGAAGAGCCTGTGCACAGATCTTTTTTAGAAAAACAAACACCGCCTTCCACCCATGATTTTCAAACGGCTATTAAGTTTTCCATACGTTAATTTTTTTTAAAATATTACACCGTATTAATTAGCATTTCATTATCTTTAATTCGAACAGCCTATTGTTATTGTTTTCTTAAAAAAATACAGAAATTTAAATACTCATTACGTGATTTTGAATACTCAGCACCCATTACGTGATTTTGAATACCCAATACATGACTACGTTGTTCTTGAATACTTATTACATAATTACACATTCAACATAAATAATTACATATTCAATATAAATTCATTACGTGATTACCACACGATTACACATTTAATTTCCTAGTAGCATTAGAATTTCCATATAAATATAAACTTTTACATATTAGTTTAGTTATATATTTAGAATAAAGGAATGTTTAACTTTTATTACAACTTTATAACACCTTTATTGGGAAGGGTCGTATTATTGGCACACCTTGGGAAATTAAATCGACACATTCAATACGCATCGTAGGCATATACGATGCGTATTAAGGTTGGTTCAAACTTCTAGGTCAGTCAAAGGCTGACAATGTCCCCTTATCGAAAAGTAATACGCATCGTATAAGCCTATACGATGCGTATTGAAGGTGTCAATTTAATTTTTAAATTTTGCAAGGTAGCTTTCTGTCACGCGGTAGCTTTCTGTCACGCGAACGAAGAAGCAGCACTTTGGACATTTGTTGGTCTTCAAACATTTAGGAAACATTATTTGAGAATACCCCTGAATTTATTTAAGCTGTAGAATGAGATCCTCCACTGTTGGGTTATCATCTTTCAACCCTATTTTCCCTAAATTTATCTATTCTGTTTTTTCAACGGGGATGTAATGTAATGATTCCTCTCAATTGAATAGACAGACACTTGCTTCATAGAACTCACTTGAATCGCTTCGGATGTAATAACAGTTCGTTTAGCATCCGTGCCTGCTTGAATTGCAGGAAGCAAAGGATAACGAAGATGAACATTGTATTTATCAAGAAAGTACTGAACAACTGAGATGACAACTTCGGTTTCATCAGCTGCATTTGGAACAAGAAGTCCAACAATTCATTCATTATCTGTTGTTGTCTCAACAATATGAATGCACACAACGAATATCTACAATCCAATCAACGCACATTATGCGTTTCAAATCAAGGGTCCCATCATTACAACCACTTGTTTCAAAATGGCCAGGAGAGTTGAAAAAACTGCAATTGGAATTGATCTTGGAACAACATACTCTTGTTACCATATGACACATGATAAAAGCGCTTCTCTAGACAATATGGGATTATGTTCCGTTTTAGTTTCTGTTTGGCACATTCAATCTTCGTTGCTTCATTAAAACGATCATGGTTTGTATTTCCCATAGCCACTGTTCCCGTAATAAAAAAAGGTTGCGATTTGCACATTCAATCTTCGTTGCTTCATTAAAATTAACAAGGCGGTCTCGGTTGCATGAAGCTTTGATGTATGTTGCAAGTTAAATCCACAATCAATGTATGTTGGTTAATTGTAAGTATTGCATTTGCATTAACATGCCTCGTTTCATATTTTTTTTACTTTTTTCTTCGATTTCAACAAATCTTTTCAATAATCAGTAAGCAAATACACAACGGTTCTCCAATTCCAAATCAGTAATGTAAGGAGAAGCGTTGAGATAACTGACATCCATCAAGCTCAAAAAGAAAACTTGTGTTTCCCCATAAAGTGTTTTGCGTTGTGTGTTGTGTTTTGTGTTTTGATAGAGAACGTATGTAACACCCAAAAGTGCGTTTAAATGAAAATGGGTTCGAGCATACTCACCGTGTGTTTATCAAGTAAACACAATCTGGATTGGATTAAAGGGAGCGCGCCGGGTCAGCAAAATGGCCTTGAATCGCGTCTAAGACTTGGGGAGCGGATGGGGGGTGTTAAAGTGTTGAAATGAGGGTGTACGACTAGTATTTATAGGGGGAGGGCGAGGTTAAAGTCGGTGTGTGAGTGGCAGTGTCCGGATGGCTCCATACGGACGAATGGTCATCCGGGCGGATAGCCATTCGGACGGCCGAGTTTGCGTGTGTTAGTTTTCCAACTTTGGTTCGTTCGTTAAGCGTTGCGTTGCGTTTAGTTGAGTTGCGAGTGAGCGTTTAAGTGTATAAGCGTTGCGTTGATAACCGCATAACATTCAACAAATAATCACACAAGTAGCACGTATAATATAAATAAATTCGCTTTCGAGTTGCGTTGAGTTTGCGTTGCGATAGCGTTTAAGTAAGAAGCGTTTAAATAAGTGATGCAAATTGTGATAAAATGTGTGTAGGTGGTAAGCGTTATAATAAGCGTTGTAATATGCGTTTAAAATGCGTTGAAAATATAGTTTACCCCATAGCGTTAATCGAATACCAAGAGTACAAGCATTTACGAAAGACATACGATAAAAGTAGGAACAACCGAAGTATGGGTTGTTACATGGAACGCTCCAAAGACCCCAATGGGTTCAACAATTTCTGGGATTAGCGAACTATTATCGGAGATTCATTGAGAATTTTTCAAAAGTTGCTTAACCGCTAACCTCTCTCACACAAAAGGATAAGAAGTTCAAGAAGCGGCTTTTCAACTACTCAAGGATAAACTATGTGGAGCGCCAATCTTATCACTTCCGGACGGTACCGGTGACTTTGTGGTGTACTGTGATGCATCGCATCAAGGCTTGCATTGCGTGTTAATGCAACGAGAAAAAGTCATCGCGTACGCATCACGCCAATTGAAAGTTCACGAAAAGAACTAAACCACTCATGACCTAGAGTTAGGCGTGGTGGTATTCACATTGAAAATTTAAATGTGAAGTACCTTATATAATATTAGGCCCAATTCGAGATCTCGTTTTAAGAGGTATACAATTCATAGTATTATTACACTTAAAGGAAATTAAGAAATCACCTATCGCATATGTGCTAATAAGAAGTTGTATAACTCATATAAATTTCAAAACTCATATGACATTACTCATGACTTCCTTAAGAAAGTAACCAACAGAAGAATATGATGAACCACCCTTAGCCACCGTTTCTCTGCTCATTTTACTCATCTCTTTCACTTTTGTTCTGACCTCTTTATTCTCCATTAGTCGTCTTATCCCCCTCTCTATCTCCTCTGCCGTCACAATGACCACATCGCCCTCCGAATTGAGCACGTTGATTTTGTAATTAAGTTTCAAGTCAACTGCCAATCCCAACTCCACTACCATTTCAAACGCATTCATCTGTTGCTCCCAAAACATTGGCAATGTAGCCGTCGGTACACCGAACCACAAACTTTCTAACATCGAGTTCCACCCGCAGTGGGACACAAATCCCCCCACTGCTTCATGTGCCAACAACGACACCTGTGGGGCCCATCCGATCACCTTCCTTATTCCCGAGGTGTGCTCCAGGAACCCATCTGGCAACACCCCTCGGGGGTCATCAAAATCGTTAGGGAGCACTTTCAATGATTGCTCGGGTGGTGACAGTCGGCGCATGAACCACACAAATCGATGACCACTTTGTTCCAAACCACGTGCTATCTCCTTCACTTGGGCCTCATCAAAACCTCCCGTACTCCCAAAACATAATAATACCACTGAAGACGGCGGTTGACTCTCCAACCATCTAAATACATCCGTGTTATCCCCCTACCCCGTCTAGATTGAGTATGGGTCCCACCGGATACACAGGCGGGAAGTTAGTCCCCGAAAACCAATTCATAGCGTGTGTTTCCAACTCCAGGAACGTATTAATCAAGATCCCTTTAGCCTTTCTCATTTTCCCAATAGCACTTATCAGAAAGTCCAACCCCTCTTGTTTCCGGTACATCTCTGTAAAAACCTTCATTGGCAGTGGATTAACGAAACTCGGAATAACTATCTCACCTTCCGAGTTAGCCAGCTCAATGAGATCTTGCTTCTGATCCACAAAAAGCGTCTCGAAGTGCAACTTAAAGCCAAGAAAAGCAGCATTCGAAGTGAAGTACACATATGTTGGAAGATTATATTCATTAGCAACATCTATCATGCCAGTGCATAATATGTCAACAACCAACCCAACCACCCTACGTGAACCAGTTTGATCTATCGCGTCCTCTAATATATTTATAACGTATTTGCAATGACTGTTGATGAACTCAAAGAACGACGTAATAAAGGGAGCTTGTGAGTCGAGCTTTGGTGGTGGTTGATCTTGAGGGAGTTTGATGAATCACATGCGTTCGATAGCGTTTTTAGCCAACGATTCGATGTAGGTGGTGAGAGGTAATACAGAGTAAGGAGGGTTTATGATAAGAAGGGTTACTGAGAGGGTTTGATCACGGTTCAAAAGTAGTTTTGCCATCTCGATGGTGGACATTATATGACCAACCGCTGGTGCAGGGATGAACACAAGCTCTGCAAATGTGTTGTTAGCCATTAATGGTGGATTTTGAGGTTGCTGCTTGTTGTTTATCAATTTACGTTTGATTCCATATATAAGAGTATAAGACATATTTTTTTTGACTGATGAGATCATTGCATTGCTGGCAGTGGCAGCACTCAATCTTTACCATTTTGTATACCATAAAATCTTCAGTTATGTTGTCTTTTAAGTTTTATGGTTAATAATTTTTAAGTTAATTGTTAAGCTAATAATAAGTTTTTAAAAAAGTATAATAACCAAAGATGCTAATTTCTATTTTTCTATATATTTTCTGGATAAAATTTATATTTAGATAATTATGGAAAGTTATTTTATTTAATGTATAAAAACATATATAATAATAGATTAAAACCATAAAATTTAAGACGGTTCAGTCGGTCAGTGTCACTCATTGACCATCCACTTTTAACAATAGGGTGCTACTTTCTACACCCCACTATTTACTTTTTTTCACCCCCTCCTCTCACATACTTACAGGTGGGACCTGCGTGAGACCGACAGTTTCCTCTCACAAGGGGGGGTATAATCAGGAGGGGGGGGGGGGGGGGGGGGGGCGTATAGAATGAGCTTAACAAAATATTGTTTTTATTCATGTTTAGATAATCATGTAAAGTTTCATATTATTCCATATATAAGTTTGCAAGTTTTTTTGTGCATTATTAGTTGTAACTTTTGCTTTGTGAGTTTTTCAAAAAAAAAAAAAAAAAACTTGATTTTTTCCTTTTAACCCCAAGGTTTTTACCTTTTTCAATTTTAACCCTACATAATTTGTTTTTTTTAACTTTAACCCAAAACTTTTCATTATTTGCAATTTAGCTTCGCAACTTTTGTAACTTATGCTTTTCATTTTTCGCAAAATTTTGTTTTACGTATAGTTCTAAGTTTTTCGAGTTAATACGACGCAACGTGCATGAGTGGTTCAACATTTTTACCTCTATTTTTCCATGTTTGACAGGTTCGTCGCAACACGTATAGAATGAGCTTAACAAAATATTGTTTTTATTCATGTTTAGATAATCATGTAAAGTTTCATATTATTCCATATATAAGTTTGCAAGTTTTTTTGTGCATTATTAGTTGTAACTTGTGCTTTGTGAGTTTTTCAAAAAAAAAACTTGATTTTTTCCTTTTAACCCCAAGGTTTTTACCTTTTTCAATTTTAACCCTACATAATTTGTTTTTTTAACTTTAACCCAAAACTTTTCATTATTTGCAATTTAGCTTCGCAACTTTTGTAACTTATGTTTTTCATTTTTCGCAAAATTTTGTTTTACGTATAGTTCTAAGTTTTTCGAGTTAATACGACGCAACGTGCATGAGTGGTTCAACATTTTTACCTCTATTTTTCCATGTTTGACAGGTTCGTCGCAACACGCATATCCTAGGTCGAGTCAGTGTTGGTGATCGATGACGGTTGTGTGACATTAGTACTATTTGACACCGTTTTATGCCCCGCCGCAACGCGGGGTGTGCTTTGGGGTTTTCAAAGAAAAAATGGTTATGCATATTGTTGTCGTAACGTTGGCTTTGGGGGGTCTAAAAAAATGTTTTTTTTTTTACTTTTCACCAAAAAGTATTTCATAAATTACTTTTAACCCAAAACTATTTGTTTTTTTTACTTTTCACCCAAAACTTTTTATCTTTTGCAATCTATCCTTATAACTTTTTTTACTTTCAACTTTGGTCATTTATAGTTTCCATTTTTTCGCAAATTTTTCTCTTTATGCTTGATTCTAAATCTTGTGACTTAACACATCACAGTTGTGTCTTTGGTTTAACGTTTTTACGTTTAGTTCTAAATTTTTTGAGTTAACACGACGCAACGTGCGCGTGTGGGTGAACGTTTTCACATCGTCTATTTTTCCCCGTTTGACAGGTTTAACATAACATGCGGGTCCTAGATCCACTTAGTTATAACTAAAGAATCCCCGCCGTATTGCGGCGGGTATCGCAATCCTAGTTGATAAATATTTGGTGAAAGTAGATAATCATGTAAAGTTTCATATTGTCAGAAGGGTGTAAGACCGTGGGGTATGGTGGGGCGTGGGTTGGAGGCATGGTGCGACACGTGGAGTATGGGGCACCCAAGACCAAAAGCCAATTTCAAAAGGGTATGGTGGGGCGTGGCTGGGGTGGCGTGGAAAAAAGCCAATTTCAAAGGGCTGGTGCTCTTGTCCAATGAGGTTCCGCCATGTCATGTGGGTAGCCCCGCCCAACGCCCGGGCTGAAACCCCCGCCCAAGGGGCCACGCCGAAACCCAAGCCCACCCGGGATGGTGACGTGGGCGTTTGTACCCAACCCCGCCCCATAGCCCATAGTCTAAAGGTTAGGTGGGTGAGCACGTTCTTTGAAAATATTTTCTTTATGTATTTTGTAGGGCAGAAATCTCAATCGCACCTCTTAAAAATTTAGTTAAACCTCTTGTTTATACCTCTAAAACATAATTCATGTGTCCGTCACTTATTGATAAATATTTGGTGAAAGTAAAATTATTTTATTTATATGTTAAAATCAATCCATAGCTAGTAGTTTAGTGTTATGATATTTGTTGGGTTGCTAAATATGCCCTTTTTACTGTATTTATATTTGTTGTATCTAGGGGTGCAAATGAGTAAGGATGCAAATGAGCCGAGCTCAAACCTTACCTTAATTGAGCTAGGGTCGTTACAACTTTCTGAAGCTCGAGCTTGAGTTCGGCTCGATTCGAGTCTTGGATTTTGGGCTCGAGCTCGGCTCGTTAGTAAAATTTAAAACTCGAGCTCAACTCAAAAGCTCGATCTAAGTATCTATGGCGCGAGTTAAAACAAGCTAAAGCTCGACTCGAGAGCTCGTTTTTGGTTGTTATTGAGCCAAGGCTCGACTTGAGTTTGGCTCGACAGTTTGAGAACTCAATTAAAAAAAAACATCTAGATCATTCAAAAAGTAATACATAGTTTAAAGCCTAAAGTATACTAAGTTCGATAAGGCTCGACGAGCCTAAACGAGCTACACTTACAAGGCTCGAGCTCGGGCTCGATATCTAATCGATCCTAAATTCAAGCTCGGACTCGGGCTCGAGCTCAATAAGGCTCGACTCGTTCGAGCTTTTTATCGAGCCGATCTCAAGTAGCTCGCGAGCTGCTCGGCTCGTTTACACCTCTAGTTGGATCCTTCCCCTTAAGTTCTTAGATAATACATTTCAAAATATTCTATTTTTATCTTATTTTTTCTGTTTTATTTTTGTTCTTTTTTGTTTTCTTTTTTATTCTCAGTGAATTCAAGTTTCCTATACATTGCAACCAAAGGATTACCAACATAAACATGCGAAATCAAACTTGTTTTCATTGTCATATAATTATGTGGGTATGTTTAGCCCACTTCTACTTGTTCTTTACAAAAGTTATAAATTATGTGGATTTAATCCTTATCGGTGTAATGTTAGATGGTATTTAAATATAAAAGAAGTTATTGTTAAAAATATATATAACTAGTTGGATTTCTCCGCGCGCTACGTAGTGGGAACTCAATTGGTATTGGTTCAGTTTGTTATAGTATCGAGTGCAACAACAGTAAGAGAAAACCCAAAAAATAAAATCGTGATACACACACTAGAATATCAATATATGTTTTTTATCTAGCGAATACCATAAAGACGAATACCTATCGGAACGTCGATACCGGTTTGGTTCGATACGATATGGTGCGATATCATTACGGTATCGATACTCATATAGTTTACTATGAAAAAACAACAGTTTCTTTTTTAATAAATCCACTTAAAAAAGAACGTTATATCGCAATATTGACAAAAAAATAGACATATCTACGTATTTTTTTTTCTAAACTAACGAACGTAAATGATTTAAATACAAATAAAATAACAAAGGAAGCTCTATTATTAAAGAATTAAGTTACTAGCATGAACTCATGAATTGCTAATGACTGTGTCCATGTTTGACATATAAAATAAAAGCATTCACATTGGATTCTTGATCCGTATAAATATAATTACACTAAAAATTACTATTTTTCTCTTTTCTTTTCAAATAAAATAATATTATACCTTTATTATTACATTTTCTCTCTCCTTAACTCACAACCACCTTTAAAAAAATTTAAAAATTTATAAGGGGTGAAAATTGTTTAACATTCTCATATATTTTCTCTCTCATCCACTCGTAACCACTCACTACCATTCCATATAATACAAGTAACTCACCTACTCACATAAATTTAAGAGATCCATTGTGAATGCTCTAATAATACTGCTATACTATATATATACTAAGTTGAACAATTGTTTTTCAATAATGGCACTATGGTAAATAAGCTCCAATGTTTTTTAATTGTTATACTGTTTCTAAGGTTCAACGTTAGTTTTTATATATGGAATTTTTATCTATATAACAATTACAAACTTTGATGAACAGTGTTTTATTTTTTTTTTCTTGCTTTTTGACTTTTTTTTTTTTTTTCCCTTTTGTCTTTTCCTATTTTCATTTTTTTAGTTTTATCTCATATCTTTTAGCAATGACACTTGAAATCCTTTAACATTTTAAGACTTTGTAATTGTAATTGAGTTTTACGTGTTTGTTTTTATGTCTGTGCCGATATAAATTCAAATTGGTCTATGTTTTGACGTAAATTTTAATTTTCCTCGAAAATGAGTTGAGTAAAAGATAATACGTTTTCGTGATTATTTTTGTGTATGTTTTTAATGGGTCTACGTTCTGACATAAATTTTGTTCAAAAACGAGTCGGGTCAAATATAATACGTTTTCATTAGACGATATAAATCCTAGTCATTTTACGTTTTGATGTCGCCACAATGAGCTGCACCATTTATTTAACTTAAAAAACACTAATTTTCCTAAATTCGAGTCATGTATGTTTCAGTTGATCTACGTTTTGACGTAAATTACAATTAGCAAGTTGTGTAAATAGTACTTTCATCCTATTGGCTTTTTTGTTTTAAGTTTTTTTTTTCTAGACTTTATTATTTTATATATTTACTTTTCTTTTTGTTCAACGTTTTAGTTTTAGGTTTCTTTTTCATTAAAGTTATATTTAATATAACGTTTACGTTTCCATTTACAACTCATTTGAAATCAGTCCGTTCCGTTGTCCAATTTAAATTTCTTTGGTTTTTGGTCGATGTAAAACATGTGTCAATATTCTTTTTGAGCATATTTCTATCGATTGCTATACTGAACCAAAAAAAATCTCGACTAAAACCCCGCAGCGTAGCGCGAGTAATCTTAATAGTAGAATACAATTAGCAACTTGGATGAGCAGTACTCCGACTTTTCCATTTTTTTGACTTTTTAAACTTTTACACTCAACTTTTAGCATTGACATTTATACACGATTAAATTTCTAAAGACTTTATAATCGAGTTTTATGTGTTTATTCTATGTACGTGTCAGTATAAATTCAAGTTGATTTACATTTTCAGTTGGTTTACTTTTTGACGTATTTTTTTTGGAAATGAGTTGGGGTAAATATAAGGCTAGAGGGTATGGTGATGGTCCTCCAAGGGAGGATGATCCGCCACGTAGGCGCCACATCATAGTCCTCCCAAAGATGGCCCATCCCACAAAACTAAAGGGTATGGAGGATGGTCCTAGATGATCCTACCCCACCACTTTTATATTTTTTATTTTTTTAATCAAACTAGTGACATATCATTGCACAAGCATATATACTATAGAAATAAATTTTTACTGATTAATTACAAAAGATATCTAAATGATTTTGCATTGCTACTCTTCCACATAATCTATGAGCTATCAACCAAGCATTCTTCCATTCTTTTCAGTTCTAAGTCACAAACAAATAGTTACTCTCAAACTATATGCATTTTGTAGTAGTTAAAACAACTTAACTGAATCAGGTTTACCGAATACCACTCAAGTTAGATATTATTCTGAAACATATCAAGAATTGGCCACTGAACAGCAAAACAAACTACCAGAAACAGAGTTACAGAATAATAATTATATACAGAAACAATAATGTGTACCTGGAGATAAACAGAACTTAAACAACAATCAAACAAGCCGACAATCTCGATCTCGATCTCGCATACGCTTCATGAAGATACACAAAACCGTATGGATTAATTTACTCCAAAACATTTAATACAGCAACAATTTATACATCACTCTCTCAGTCTCTCTTCCTCTAAATCGAATCGCTAAATCTACCCAAATTGTAGCCCTTTCTACTTGCTTCGTAAATCACAATGTTAACAGTTTATCGGCCAACTTCAATGGAGTGTTTGCATTAATGTACGACACCCCATTCACCGTGCAAAAATATTTGTCGGATTTTGGACTTTTCATCATTTTTTCAATATTTGATGTTTTTGATTGAATGGCTGTTATAATTTATGGGTTATCTCATATCGTTTTGGTTGAATGTTATGGCGGATCGTAACTGTTTAGGGCTGAATGTTTTATGATGACAGGTTTGGGTTTGTGATACGGGGTTTTTTTATTCGTTTGAGGTGGATATTAGTGGAGTTTGTTCTACAGAATCAACACAAACAACACAAAATCAGTTCATAACTTCAATGAATCAAACAAATCAAGATCTAACAGGCTTTCAATAGAACAAATTTGCTATCTCCGATCAAAATTTCACAAAATATCCTCATAGATACAACAGAACAAACACCTCGAGAAAATTGATCATATAAGCAAATTATGAACAATTACGGCTCAATCAATCAGAGATGTAGCAGATTTGATGAATGTCAACTACGTAATCAACACAAAATCAGTTCATTACTGCAATGAATCAACCTAAATCGAGATCTGACAGGACATCAATAGAATCAAAATCTTCATAAAATATCTAAAAACACTATCAGATACACAACTACAGTAGAAAATCTCAACAAAATTAATCGCAGAAGCAAATTAAGAACAATTAAGGCTTGAATAAACACATATCGGAGATCGGTAGTTGATCGGAAACGGAAGTAGGGCACGGAGGTGTAGATGAGAGTTCCAATTGAGCTACAGAAGGTGATGATGATAGGGACTGAACACGACCGGTGATGAGATCCAAACACTCCGCTCCTTCTTCGCTATACGCCGCCGTCAAGCGGCGGCAGCATCCCTGGCGGTTCCACCGTTGGTGGTGATGGGTATTTGGCTGGATGTTGGTGAAATCCTAACCTTTTTGTCCTTTTGTGAGCGTCCTAAATGTCCTGACCCCGACGTTGGCGACGCTGGAGGAACGTCGACGGAGGGCCAGTAATGGAGAGGGGGACGGCGACGGATGGAGGACGATGCTGGACGGTCCCCATACCGTCCAGCCTAATACGTTTTCGTGCTTATTTTTATGTACATTTTTAATTGATCTACGTTTTGACATAAATTTTGTTCGAAAACGAGTCGGGTCAAATATAATACGTTTTCATTAGACGGTATAAATTCAGGTCACTTTACGTTTCGACACCGCAAAACCATTTTTTAACTTAAAAACACTTTTTTCGTATGTGATTGTTTTTATGTACGTGTCGGTATAAATTCAAGTTGGTTTACGTTTCGACGTAAATTTTCTTCGGAAATATGCCGGGTCAAATATAATTAGTTTTCGTACTTATTTTTATGTACGTTTTCAGTTGGCCCACGTTTTAAGGTAAATTACAATTAGCAAGTTGTGTGATCCTATTGGCCTTTTTGTTTCTTTCTTGAGTTTTTCTTTTTCTAGACTTTATTATTTTTATTTTTTTTACTTTTATTTATGTTTAATGTTTTAGGTTCCTTTTTTCATTAAAGTTATACTTAAGATAATGCTTACGTTTTCATTTACAGTTAATTTAAAATCAGCCGGCCTCATTGTCCAATTTAAATTTATTTAATGAATTTTGGTCGATGTAAAACAGATGTCGATATTCTTTAGAGTATATTTCTTTCGATTTTTATATTAAACAAAAATAGATATCGATCAAACCCTCACCGCGTAGCCCGGATAGTTATACTAGCTATAGACTATACCAAAACTTAGGCTAGAGGGTGTTGGATGGAGCCCCTTGGGGGTTATAAGGACACCTCAGCGCCACCTAGGCGCCACATCAGCCAAGGGGCTTTATAACCCCCCCACTTAATTTGCTGGGTGTGGAATGGAGCCCCCTCATCATTGCCTAATTATTTGTTATTTTAAAAATCATTTAATTTTCATATATTAATTTATACCACATAATTTATATATTTTAAATAAAATGCCATAATTGAAATAATATAAATAAAATGTCATAATTTAAATAAAAACCATAATTGAAATAATATAAATAAAATGTCATAATTTAAATAAAAACCATACAATGCCAGAGTTTAAAAAAAAGTCACTCGTCGTCTTCGTCGTCTCCTCCTTGTTCACGATAAAACCATAGGTGCTCGGTTAGATCGGCTCGAAGATTATGGTGTGTGTTCCTGTCTCGTACCTTCGATCGGATAGCTTCTTTTTCAGCGTATGTTAGTATTGGGTTCGTCGGTTGGATACTTTCATCATAACTTTCTCCACAAAACGCTCTACCAGAATCCTCCAATATCATGTTATGCAAAATGATGCACGTATACATGACGTTTCTCATTTTTCTTTTTTCAAGTATCCTCGACGGCTGGGCGATGATAGACCATCTCTTTTTTAACACACCGAAAGCCCGCTCGATATCTTTTCTTGCTGACTCTTGTTTTTTCTTGAAATACAATCTTTTTTCATCATCTGGACACGAAAGAGTTTTTACCAACGTCGCCCACTCGGGATAAATACCGTCTGTGAGATAGTACCCATACTTATACTCCACGTCGTTTGCATAGAATGAAGTATTTGGTGCAACACCGTCTATGACATCGTCGAAAAGATTCGAGGACATTAAAACAGCGATGTCATTGTTCGCACCGGCCATGCCAAAGTACGCATGCCAAATCCATAAATCTTGAGAAGCGACCGCTTGTAATATTAGGGTGGGACCATCGTGGTCACCACGATGATGTTGCCCTTTCCAAGCGGTTGGACATGACGCCCAATCCCAGTGCGTGCAATCAAGACTCCCCAACATCCCAGGAAAACCGTGTATGCACTGATGGGCCTCGTATAGAAGTGGAACGTCCGCGGCGGTTGGCATCCGCAAGTAGCGTCTCCCGTACAGAGAGATAACACCTACAAAAGTAATAGTGTTAAAAAAATTATAATAATATGTAAATAAAAATAATAACCTTAGATAAATAATAGTGTTAAAAAAATTATAATAATATGTAAATAAAAATAATAACGTTAAAGAAAGAATAGTCAACAAAAAAATTACCTTCACAGAAATTTTCAAGAGAGTCACGACACATTCTTGCCGACATCCTTAAATATTCATCCCACGCATCACTCGCTGTGCCATACGCTAGTTGCCTGATTGCTGCTGTACACTTTTGTATTCCAGAGAAACCAACTTTGTGACTTGCACTTTCTCTTTGCGTGAAAAAAGGGAACTCGCCCGCAAGATCACTAGAAATTTTAACGAAAAGACGACGGCTCATACGAAACCTGCGCCTAAACTGGCCATCATCGTACAACGGATTTTCACAAAAATAATCGTGCACTAGACGTTCATGAGCACCTAACCGATCCCGTTCAAGAGGCGGTTGCCTGATACGCGACGTAGAGGATTGGGCTTCTTCTTGCAAATTATTAATCACCTCCTGCGTCATTGCGATAACCATGTCGTCGAAACCACCATCGGATGAAGAGCTCGAAGAATCGGATGCCATTTTCTAGTTGTGATTGGTGTGTGTTTGGGTGGTAAATTTGTGATTGGTTTTTGAGATAGAGGTGTGTTTATATGGTGTAAGGTTTTTAAATATATATATATATATAGATAAAAAGTTTAATTTTTTTAAACGTTTTCAAACGATCACATTTGACCTTTCTGTCTCGATCCACGCAATTGCAAGCCGTTATCATGTTGGCGAGGGGTCTATAGCGCCCCGACTTAATCTTCTGGGTGTGGGTGTATAGCGCCGGGGGCGCTATAGGCGGTGACATGGCGAGGGTGACGCCCCCCACACCCTCCGGCCTTATAACCGACTCTACTGTAAGCTAAACTCCAAAATATCATTACTTAAGAGCGTGGGTAAAGCGAAAACTTAGAATAGGCCAGGTGAAGTGAATTGACCATCGGGTCCTCACATGTCATGTGTTTGATTTTATTATTTGAGAGAATAATTTTATATTCTCTATTTAATTTTCTTGCTGTGCTTTAAAAAAATTCAGAATTGTTTGGCTGAAAAAATAACATACTGTTACTGGTTTATATTAAATTTATAACTAAAATTCTACAAATTATTTGTATGGTTAACAACTATTTTACAGTTATTGGCCAACAAGTGAATTTTACGGTTAGAAATGTGGAAACTCCTATGATGAAAGGGAGAAGGAGTAGAGGCTGACCGAGACTGACTTGTGAGTAGCGAATTAGACATAATTTAGAGCATTCACATCCAATCCATCAAAACTTGTGAGGGTGAGTTTTTATATTGTAAAGGGTATAAAAAGTGGTTGTGAGTGGAGGAGAGAGAAAATGTTACTGTTCATCTGTATATTTGGGGGACACTGTTCACCCAGTATAATTTTTTTAATATATATTAAAAGTGGTTGTGAGTGAAGGAAAGAGAAAAATGTGATGATAATATTATTTAATTGAAAAGGTGAGAGAAAAAATATTTGTTTTTAGTAGAAATATATTGATATAAGAGTTGTTTTTTAGTGGAATGTATGTATAATTTGATGGACTGGATGAGAATGCCCTTATTACATTTGCACCTCTCTGAAGGCATGTTTGAGGATAAGAGTTCGTGGAGACGCATAATTAAAGTTAAAGGGCTTTAGGAGTAGGATACATTTTGTTCTTTTAGTCTTATCTTACAAAGCTAGTTTTTTAGTGTTTTTTGGGTGGTCTTTGCATGTTATCGTTTGTTTGTGTGTCCTAATATGGTACTTGTTTATGGTTTACAATTTTTTGTTAGTCTTTGTATGTTATCACTTGTTTGTGTGGTTTTGACTTCTGATAAGATACTTGTTCGTGTACATTCTTAGGCTAGAGGGTGTGGGATGGAGCCCCTTGCATGTTATAAAGGACACCTCAGCGCCACCTAGACGCCACGTCAGCCAGGGGGCTTTATAACCCCCCCTTTAATTTGCAGGGTGTGGGATGGAGCCCCGTCATCATTACCTAATTATTTTTTATTTTAACATTTTACTTTTTTAAATTAAATGACCATTTTATATAACTAGAAAATTAAAAAAAAAACATAATTTCATCCTAAAAAAAATAAAAAACATCACAAAGTCATTAAAAAAATAAGAAGGTACTAGAAAAAAAAAACTACATATATTTCGCCCTAATTTGATTCTTGCGAGCCTCCATAATGCGTTGATCCGTCTCCGATAGATGTGAGAAATCTTTCGCTAGAAAATCCAAGTCTTTCTGAATTAGTTTCTCCCTCTTCATTTCTTGGTCCTTTTCCCTGATGGAGATCATTTTGTTGAGACTTGTATGGAACTCGCCCAAGTTTGACGGCTCATCCGTTGACGTTGAAGTACCCTTTCCTCGTGCCGCTGCCTTACTTTTATCCCGACCCCTTGGTCGAGGCAGCTCCTCTGGTTGTTCGAACTCCTCATCATCGTCGTTAAGATTAATTGTCGTACGAGCATCGGACCCGGATGGTTCCGTTGTCGATGTTGATTTGGACCGTTTTGACCGAGGGCGGGTTGGGTCGAACGGTGGCACAAGGTGCCACTTGGGAGATTTGCGAAGAAGCTCCCACGCATTTACATGCGTAAAGTGATGACCATGGTACACCCTATAATCGGAGTGGGCTTGGGTCATCACGTCCACATCGCTCGCACCGCTTTTCCTTCGAGTGTTGTTGACGAGATTAGTATGTATGTTGTTAAAGTTGCTAATCTTCGTCCTCATTGCGCCCCATTTTCCCGAAATAGAGTCGGCCCGTCGATATACGCCGCGACCCATGGCGGTGAAAAACTTGTCACGAATACGGTTCCAAAAAACCTTTATGTCTTGGTCGTCACCTATAAAAAAATATATTTATAAAGGTATATGTTTGATTTAAAAAATAAGTTTACAAAACTATATATTTACCAACAATCTCGTCCTCCGATACGTCGAGCCATGCTTTTGCCAACTCGAACTCTTCCGTAGGCGTCCAATATTCGACCTTTTTGGTAGCACGTTTCTCGGACTCATCCTTCTTTTTATGGTTTCTTTTTTTTCTAGAAGAGGGTTCGACTTGGGTTTCGGGAACGGATTGGGTTTCGGGTATGTTTTGAGGAATGTGTTGGGGTATGTTTGAGGGAAAAAACTGGGGTTGAGAATAATACCCAAAAAAACCGGGCATCGGTTGAGTGATGGGATGAGGAGAAGTTGGGGTTGTTGGTGGCATTGGGTAATATCCAACCTCACCCGTACGCGAGTCTCGGCGATACCGGTCCTCTTGCTCGTTGTTTTGCCAGTACGGATTGTTCGGGTCCCATGGGTTTAGGTTGTTGGGAAACATTGTAGATAGGGGTTTAAAAAAAATTAACCAACTCTATAAAAAGTTGAGAGAAAATGGGTGGAATTAGATGGAGAAAATGGAGGAAATGAAGAGAATTTATAAACTTTGAAAAACAATTTTTTTTTTTTTAAACATGACCGTTCAACGGTCAAAACAATTAAAGGTGCCTCGATCAGTGTGATTTCTGCTCGTTATCATGTTCGCGAGCCACCTATAGCGCCCCAACTTAATTCCGCCGGTGTGGGTGTATGGCGCCCACGGCGCTATAGTCGCTGACAGGGCGAGGGTGGCGCCCCCCACACCCTCCGGCCTTATATGACCTTATGTGTGGTTTTGACTTTTGAGTTGGGGGCTCATTGAAAACAGTATCTTTATCTATGTGATAGAGGTAAGGTTTGTCTATATTTTAATTTTCTCAGACCTTACCAATAACTTTTTTTTATAAGTGGGATTCTAATGGGTATGTTGTTTAATTGACCACACACTTCCTCTTTTGATATCAACAAATCTCACACGAAACCCTATAATGCATTTTTATATATGTTACGTATTAACAAATAACTTGTCTAAAATATATATCTTTCCAAATATCGCTAATTATAAAAAAAATTACTTTCAGCCATTTCAAAAGTATTTGGGAAATTCATTACAACAGACAAGTTAAAAATTAACGAAATAAACATGTACATTCATCCGTTAATAATGTAGACAAAGACAAAAAAAAAAAAAAGCAAATAAGATGACTCCAAACAGAATCTGTCGGCTAAGACGGCTAAAATTTAGCCCTCGTATAAAACCTTGAAAAGTACAATGTGGTGCATATTGTCACACCCCGACTCGCAACGGATTATATGACCGGGCGTCCCGACTGATTTAATTGCAAATGGCCACGAATTAATGTGTGGGGCATAGGCATATACCTGACAGACGCAAATGATAATATATGTGTGTGTTTGTGTGTGTGTGTGTGTCTATTAATCATGTACCGACATTTGATTTCCGGTCCCCGAGTGTATTGACAAGCATGTAAAACTGGTGACAAGAGATATAGTTTGTCACAAATTATTTAAAACTGAAATACGAAATTGTATTAAATAAATTTTGAAAAGATTTTCAAAAGAGTCGGTATCAGTATTTACCCGTGAAAACTGACGTATTTTCAAAAGACTAAGCGCATGTTAAAAGCAAATACGGAATAAGCTGGAGCAGGCTTGCTCTTAGAAATGGAATTTGCAACTCCACAATAAAAGACCCACATAGTCTCAAGTAGCTTTTATTTTGATCCCGCATGTGGATATTTTGTAGGAACAGCTTGTAAAACTTTTATTTATTATATTCAAGCTTTTATATTATGCACTTTATTTTATTCCATCTACCGCTGCCATTTATGATACTGTTATTAATCGTCACGCATAAACCCTAAGTCCGGACCCACCCAGAAATTAGGGTGTGACAAACATGGTGATCTAAGGCTCTCTTATGTCCCTACAAGATCATGGAAGAAACAAAGTTGTTAGGGTGGGGGGTATGGTTAATCGCTCTAGGGTGATTGAGAGAAATCCTACCCAATAATATTATGCTATGTCAACTCCCCATTCCACTCCCCATTTTGCACTCAATAGGGGGTATGGTTAATCACCCTAGGGTGTTTGAGTTATATATTTTTTATTTGAGTTATTACTGTTTTCGTCCCTGAGGTTTGTCAAAAATAACGGTTTCAGTCCATTAGTTTAAAAATTGCGATTTCAGTCCATTAGTTTCATTTTCGTAACCATTTCAGTCCACCAACTTAACTCCCATCCATTTATTCTGTTAACTTTGGGTGAAATTACAAAATTGCCCCTATGGTTTAATTAAAAAAAACGTTGGTCACAGGTTTCGACCTTAGCTTTGAAATGCAATTGTTAAACCAATAGGCCATGTATCAAGATTGTGAATGAATTCAAATTGTTTACCTTATAACATTGCATATTCATCATCATCTTCCCCAAACCTTTCATCTTTATCAATGGAGGAGCCACCATTAACCCTAAACCACTTCTGCCACACCACAAATACCTCCGCCACACCACGATACGAAAAGAGAGCTCGTTGTTCAGGGGTGTCTTTGTTCGAGGTCCACCAGATTTGGATGCCGTTGAACTCATTTGTGACTTCTTCATTCTCAGCCATGCTCAGGACAACAGATTTGCAATCCTTGACTACGTTTGCTTTGAGCCTTTTAGCCATTTTCGAGGAGTTGGCACTGAGGTACCGTTCTATAGCTTCAAACGCCTCACTTCGTTCGAACCAAGTGTCTGCTTGGAATTCACGAAAAGTGATTTCGACATAAGGGTACACATAACTAACAAGTTTGTTAACATATCTTCTAGCATCACTTCGAAGTTGGCCTGGAAACAGTTGTGGTGTGGTGGCTGTGTGTGGCGGAGTTGGTTGTGGTGTGGCGGAGGTAGTTGTGGTGTGGCAGAAGTGGTTTAGGGTTAATGGTGGCTCCTCTATTGATAAAGATGAAAGGTTTGGGGAAGATGATGATGAATATGCATGTTATAAGGTAAACAATTTGAATTCATTCACAATCTTGATACATGGCCTATTGGTTTAACAATTGCATTTCAAAGCGGGCAACTTTGTAATTTCACCCAAAGTTAACAGAATAAATGGATGGGAGTTAAGTTGGTGGACTGAAATGGTTGCGAAAATGAAACTAATGGACTGAAATCGCAATTTTTAAACTAATGGACTGAAACCGTTATTTTTGACAAACCTCAGGGACGAAAACAGTAATTAACTCTTTTTATTTTCTAGAAATTATAAACTATGCATAAATAAATAAAACATATTTAAACTAAATAAAAGTACTTTTAATTAAAAAAAAAACACATTACATTTAAAACTAAAAAATTAAACCATAAAATAAACCTAATATTTAGAAATTGCATGGCCAATTATATTTTTTTGCGTTATCTCGTTTCCTCGCGAGAATAAACGGCAACATCTCGGGTGGAGCATGGTCGTGTGGCTCAGCAAATGTCTTCAAATCCCGATCATACATAAGTTGTTTCACCGCCTCGCGTTGTTCCGCCACTAACGCTATGGTGTCTTCCTCGCGTTTCTTTCGTATACTCATCAACTCTATCGCCCGTGCTTTTTTTTCTTCTTTCATAAGAGTGTATTGCGCGAGCTTCTCGGTGAGGGCCTCTTGGCTATCGTTTGATTATGTTGCGGGCCTCTTTTCTTTCCTTTTTTGTCTTGTTGGTGACGGGTCTACGTTTATGTCCGGTATATCGATCGGTGACTCAGTTCCCGGTGTACCCGTATTGTAGTTGCCCGCATCGAACGACTTTCTTTTTTGTCTCGAACTTCCACTATCTTCACCCAACAGTGGTACCGGTGCCCATTTGTCATGTTTACGAACGACCTCCCATGCCTCAATATGTTGAAAACCACTCGGATATTTGGGTTTGAAATCACTTAAAGCCCTATTCATGACGTCGAGGTCACTAACCCCACTACCACGAATACGATCCTACATAGATAACAAATATAAAGTAAAAAAAATTAAACATAAACAATGTTATGGAAAATATTTTTTAAATGTTCAAATAAAATATTACCGCTTGTTGCCAAAGACCGTTGAAGTGGTTTATCTTAGTCAACATAGGCATCCGTTTTGAACGTACTTGATGAACTGTTCGAGTACTTCCGCCGACCGTTTCATTGTAATGGGTGAAAACTTTTTTCCAAAAACTGTCCCCTTTTTGTGCATTTCCTTGTTTCTTGTTTAAAGAACAATGAACCCATGCCTTGGCTAACGCCTCTTCATGTGTTTTCGTCCAACTTTGACGCTCCGCCTTGACTCCCTTTTGTTTCGGGTCACTTGCTTCACCAATATCATCGTCTTCATCCTCATATTCTTCTTCGTCCTCGCCACTATCTACATCCAAATGTTGTGTTTCGGGGATAACCTCTAAATCTTGGTGTTCATCGTAGATAGGAAGTGGGCGCTCGACATTCTCTCTTGGTGATTGAATTGGCGGGGTCCTAAATCCAAATGGATCGAACTCGGTTGTGAAGCTTGGGTGTGAAAATATTTGTGGTGGAAAATTAGGTTGGGTGACACAAAAAGTTGGTTGTGAAGTTTGGGGGTAAAAAAATTGAGGTTGAGTGGTTGGTGAATATCCGTAGGAGGTTTGAACCGGTGCACTTGACCTCTAAAATCACCTTGTCTCGTTTGCGAAACCTTTTTTCTTGAATCCGATCCTCGGCTAGCGGAACCTTTTTTCTTGGGTTCACCTTTGTTTTGTTTATCCATGGTGTTTGTGGGTGTAGAAAGAGAGATTTTTGAAAGAGTTATTTGTTTTAAATTGATTGAAAATATGGGTTTTATATAAAAAATGGGGAACGGTCAAAAATTAACGTTCAAAAATAAAAAGCAACGGTCAAAAAAAGGGGAAACAGTCAAAAAAATTAAATCAATCTCTCTCAATCACTTCGGTAAACTCTCACCGATTTTGGTACCCTCTCTCCAACTTACCGATCAAGTTCATCAAGTGGGTATAGTCACCGATCGATGACTCCCACTCCCCGCACCACTCACCGAGCATTATACCCCTTATCCTTAGGTATTTTTGTAGATTGTAAACAGGGGGAAATTATGTAAGTTGGATTGGAACATATTATGCAACTTTAGTTTTATGCTTGCTTATAACAGTGACTTGCATACTCCCTAATTACACACCACCTAAATATCCATAATTATCGAGTCAACGTTTAAATCAAATTTTTATCTATGTAAGATCTTGATCAGATACAAATAAATTTTTTAAATTAGAATTTAAATTCACATCACATCTTGATCAGATACAAAAAAAAAAAAAAAAAATTAAATAAAAATTTAATTTCACATCACTTTTGTATAGGTTAAACAACCAAATAGTGCAATTATAGGAAGAAATCTCATATTAGTTAAAGAAAATTAAGAAACTCAAATGAATTGACCTCCTTTTGCCACGTGTTACACCTTTTTGCAGATGTGTTACATGTAACAACCTGAGGCTGTCACGTGTTACGTAATAGCTTTTACCATGGCCGGCCCTGGGGGTGGGCGGGGAGGACCACCGGCCAGGGCCCGATATTTCGAGGGGCACATTTTTTTAATGAAAAAAACCCGATATGTATATATGGTACACCCATACAAACACCAACATAGGTCCCCTTTAGGGCTGGCAATAGATATCTGTATAAGACACGATTAGACCTCTTTACTTAAAAAGTAGACAACGTGAGTTTTTTACTTTTTAAAAATAAATATAATTACGAGGTTATGATCCATCATTTCTTCTTCTTGGTACATAAAACGTAAAACTGTGTTACAAACATGGGATATAAAGTAGTTAAATGAATTGTATTCATGTTTAATACTTGTGTTACATGCGTCGTTAGAGACCTGTTTAACCCGATAAGACACGATTTGCCAGCCCTAGTCCCCTTACAAAACTATTTTATGGTTTAGATTAGTTATTAACATTTTTGGCATTAGGTTTAGACCTTTAGTAAGTCCAATACCCAATTTCGTTAAGGCCTAATGACACATTTTTTTCGAGCTCGAACAGGGTACACGAATTCTCAGGGCCAGCCATGGCTTTTACTTTTACAGAAAAAGCTGAAAGTCTGCAAAAGATGTTACACGTAACACGTGGCAGTCTCTGCGAAAAGGTGTAACACGTGACAAACGAAGGTCCATTCATTTGGGTTTCTTAGTTTCCTTAACTAATATGAGTTTTCTTTTCTATCTCTCCCCTATCGCTATATCACTAAATATATACTAAATATGAATACAATTAA
The DNA here is from genome assembly GCA_030545235.1 of Helianthus tuberosus. Lineage (NCBI taxonomy): Eukaryota > Viridiplantae > Streptophyta > Magnoliopsida > Asterales > Asteraceae > Helianthus > Helianthus tuberosus. The sequence goes on from CM060405.1 coordinate 195,945,524, forward strand.
ACAAAACTAATTGTGTACATACGCTCATCAACTATATTTAACTATTTATAGTTTTCATATAAAAACAAAACTAAAGTTCTCACTTTAAATGACCAATTTGGCCAGAAAACAAAGTAAACTCGTTTGTTAAGAAATTTGTATTGAAAATATTTATAGCATATTATGTGAATAACGCAAATAAATTGGATATCCCTTGTAATATTACATCTATGTATTACACATAGATACATATGAGTTGATCCCATACAAAAGAAATTAGCCTACTAAATATAAGAAGTGGGTAAAATACACCAAAACACGTGGTGGTATAATTGTTGAGGGTTCTAGTCCCATATTGGAGTTAGTGTATTATAAGTAGATTTAGAATGTCTGTGAATTAGTCATTCAAACTTTTCTTTTAGAAGTTTTTACATATTTACATCTATGTAAGTTATTTATTATTATTATTTTTTGATTATTTGAGTTTTTACATGTCAATATGGGTAGTGCTCATGGGTTGGCGGGCCGAACTCCACGCAAACATGAAATTTGACACGAATCCAAACATATTAAAAATATTCATGAGTTGATACGAATACCACTAACATTCACATTTATGTGTTAATAATTCATATTTAACCTTATTTTTATTGTAATTTTATTATTAAAATTTAGCTTTTTAAAATTTGGGATGTTACATAAATATTTAATGCTAGCTCGTACAAGTTGTCTATAAATGTATGTCAAACACTCCTCATTTTTCAGAGAGTGGAAAATGAGTATATTTGTTACAAATAAACTTCTTTATGTTTCTATTATATTAACCTGTCTTCTTATAACACCTACTCAAAGCAGATATTGCTATTACTATGAGTTTACAGTGAACTTCTATGATGGAGTCCAGGATTCACCAATTGATGTTCATGTGAAATCAAAACACGACGATCTTGGGCATCACACCATCACTTATGATCATGGGTGGTCTTTTGGTTTTTGTGAACAATTCTTTGAAAGAACTCTTTTTTGGGGAGATTTTACCCTTGGATCCCAGTTTGCACGTTTCAATGTTTTTGACAAAGAAATAGCAAATATTATTGGTTGGAATATTTCAGCCAACAACATGGTTCACTGGCTATTGAAACAAGATGGGTATTACTTGTCAAAAGAACTTTTACCATATGATGATCCAGGATGGATGTTTAGAGGACATTGGCAGTAACAAATATTTTAAAGTTGTTATTCTAATAGTTATATTATAATAAAAATTATATAGTAGCAATAATTTGTATTCGTCGTGTTTTGAATTTATTATAAAAATATTATGCAAACAACCACGGAAGCACCGTTAACCCAAACTCTTTTCTACACACCTGAATGGAACAAAATGATAAAAGCAACAAATTGACTAATGCCTTCAAATTCATTCCATCGTTCTTGTTCTTGATAGGCTTGCAACACTTGGAGTAGCACAATTACTTCACTTTAAAGTCAACAATATTTTATTGGACCGCTAGATCACCTAATTAGCAGTGGCGGACTCAACAATTTTTTTTCCTGGCGGTACAAAAATTTTTTTAAGTTTTTAGGCCCCTAGCTATATAAAAAAATTCGGTTCATAGCGGGTCGGGTCATGTAAAACCACAAACCAGTAAACATAAACAAACAAAGTTTTGCGGGCCGGATCAAATCGGGTCGGGTTGGGTAAATTTCAATTTTCAAACAATCAAACCCTATTTTCTAATTTCCTATCACATTAACAAACAAAGTTTCAAGTAAAACAGTAAACAACATAGAAAACCTTCATAAGTAACTTAACAACAAAAAACGATCAAAGTTCAAATGCTACCTACTTCTATTTTTTCTAATAATTAAATAAAACAACAAAAAAAACTTATATAAGACATAACTTGGTCTTTAACTAGAAGAATACGACAAAAAAAAGTGGTCGAACCCTTTTCCTCTTGAGAAATCGTGCCATAACTTCTCTACGCATTGTTCTTATCACATAAATTTGCTCCATAAGTTCATAAAACAACACTAAACATTTAAACAAAATAAACAATCATGTTCAACCAATACCATAGTCCATAATTTTCAATTTTAATTTTCAAACATTCAAGAACTAGTTTTAAATGTTGATTAGTAATCATTTAAACAAACAAACAAAACTAAAAACAAAACGCCGAAATCATTAAGGGCCTGTTTGGTTGGCTCTGAATGAAACCATTCAGAGGTGCACCTCTGATTCGGTCAGAGGTGTAGTTGTTTGGCACGCAAAATGTTAGCCTCTTAATGGCATGAATCAGTCTGTATCATACAGATCTAATATCATGCTGAATGGAAACAAAAGACTTGGTTACCCTTTCCCCTCTCTTCTCCTTCTCTTCTCAACAACAAACCCAAGTTCATCAGCCAACACCTCCGCCGCCTCCTCCCTCTCCTCACCACCTCCGCCTCCCGCCGCCTTCCTCCTCCCTCTCCTCACCACCTCCGCCTCCCGCTGCCCTCAGCCCTCTCCTCACAACCCATCTTCTTAAACCGCCACACAACCCATCACCTTGGATCGATTGAACGAACGGTGGTGGCACACATCGACAAGACAGACGGAAGGGAGAGAGAAATCGAAGACGAGCCGCTGGTTCAGAGCCGCTGGATCGAAGATCGATGGCGGTGGCGGTGATGATGATGGCGGTGGTGGAGATGATGATGATGGTGGAGATGATGATGATGGCGGTTAAAGTTTGGTGGTGGAGATGATGATGATGGCGGTGGCAGTGTTGCAGGTAGGGAGAGAAAGGGGAAGAGAGGGGGGGGGGGTGAATACTGATGAATGTTGATGATGATATTGGGTTTTATAGAAAAAGGGTTTATTTTGTGGGGTGGGGTAAAAATGTCATTTTACACTGTCATTCAGATATGAAACCAAACAGCACTTTACTAGTTCAGCACTTACCCATTCAGACCCTCTTATCCATTCAGACCTCTTATTCATTCAACACTTATTGGTTCAGATGTTGCCAAACAGCCCCTAAATATAAGTCTAGAACAACTAAAAAAAAATTAAAAAACATAAATTCATAATATTTTTTTCTAAGGAGGGCGGTTGAAAATTTTCAAGGGGTGCGGTTGAAATTTTCGACGAAAACTAACACTAAAAACTTTTTTTTCAAGGGGTGCGGCCGCCCACCCACCATCGTGGGTAGGTCCACCCCTGCTGATTAGGTCTTTGGTCTTTGATCACTCAGGTCTCGAGTAGGAATCCCGCGATTGGCATATTACTGTCGGGTTAAACCGATGTCACAGCTCACCCTCGCAAGGATTCGACCCTAAGACCTTCCGGGCTTTTTTGAACGACATAATTCTTTTTAATTCCCTTCGTCTAAGAGACTTGAACACAAGACCTCTTCTCCCAATGTATTTAAATGTTTTGTCTTTACTAATGGACCCCTACCTAATTGGTCCCTCAAACCAATTGATCCGGGGATCATTGACAAACTCACCAGTATTTAAGTTAAAACAGATTTCTTTGAAAACATAATCTTTTGCGATATTTTAAAATTAGTTATTGGTTGTTTGGTTTAACTGTTAAAATAGTTATTATGTTATTTCGTATATAGAAGATTTCAGGTTTCTACTTTAAGGTTCTGTTTGTTTTTGTGACAACCCTCACCAAACCAGGTATCCGTACAACTTAATAATTAATTACTGCTTAATTACTGTGCTTGCTTGAACTTGTGAATAAACTGCTACTTGAATACTGATACATGTACTTACTTGCATCGTACTTTACTTGCTGTCACTACATTATTTACATGCTGAACCTTAGTGACAAACATGATGCACAAAAGCACAGTAGCACTATAAACGGATAACCTATTGAACATGCTGATAAAGCCAGCATCAGGCAGACACTGCCTCTAAGGCCTGTATGAGCCAGAAATATTTTGCTACACTAGTGGTGAGTGTAGGGATACAAGGGTTGTAGAACTGCGTCTCTAGGAATAAGTTACAATGACTGGATGTGCCTAAAACGTACTTTAAGTACAAAAACTCAGCACTTTACATAATAATTCAGCTTTTAGCTACCTAATAAAGTGCCAAAACATGAGAAAAATATTACTAGACACTTTCCAAAGTGTCAGAAATAAGTTGTGTCACTAAAAAGGATATTAACGACACTTTAAAGCTTTGTTAAGCACTTTAACGGATTACTATCCAACCGAACAACCGGACTATACCCGAAACCTGAAAATATTGTCATTTTCATTATTTATCTTTTTCTAAGCCAGTTAGGGTCCCTGAATACCCTAACACCCACTGTAACGCGTGACACACAACTAACCGGGTTAAGCACTTAACTACACTTAACCTAACTATTATCCTAACTAACTAGTTGGAATCGAACTAGACCCCCCCCCTCTCTAACCGTCCCCAACTAGAGGGGACACACCCTTGTACTTGATAGATTATCATAATCTCTTGTGCTTAAAATCTTGAAGACATATAAACCATTGGGTAATTAACTTGTGAGTTGTCTATAAGATCAAGGGTTAACACACTTAACACTTACACTTCACAAATCAACAACACTACTCTCTCCTCTCTCTCTCAAGGCTTCGGCCGAACATCCCCTTATACATCCATCATATTTTCGGCTTCCATCATCACATTCCAAGATCATTCTAGTATCAAGGATCGCATATAAGGAGTCTTGGTGCAAACGGAAGGCGAAGGACCTCACTCTCTTGCTTTTATCCACCCTATTTGCGTCTAGATTCTTCCCTAGCCTCGAGCTAGTGGTATGTTGCTTAAATCACCTTCTTGAACTATTTTAAAGTGGTTAATATGATTTGTAACGGTTAAAACTCGTTAACATACAAGTTGATACATGAAAGTCTACTTAAAACACTAAAATGGTGGTTAAAAGCTCATATGTTGTGTAAAACTTGTAGTATTTGATTTGAGTAATTATTTGGACCCGATCTATGCTGTGGTAGCTCGGATCGTCATTTAACCCGGTTTAGTCATGATCTTGGATTATGACATAAAGCTTGTTTAAATGTAACAAGGGTTAGAAGATGAAACTCTACCACACACGAATCATGAACTTGTGTAAAAGTGTTTTAGTTTGTACAATAGTGTTTAAAACTAGTAGATCTACGTATCTACAAGCGGTATTTTCAAAGGACCACGTGTCAAGAGAAAACATATTTTTAAAGACGGATCTTACACTAACAAGAATGGTTTTTAGAACACACAAGTGTGTAAACACTTGTGTAACACAAAGTTTCGACAAAATAACTATTTCTGAAAAAGACGACGAGAAGTTGTAAAGATGGAACTTCCCTAAAAACGAGGTTTTTACAAAATCGGATAGTTTTATGTAAAGATCCACTAAAAGTAATGGGATTTACTTCATAGTTTGAATAAGTCACAAGTTCATGAAGTTTATGCGATTTATATATATATTGACTAGTTGTGATTTGAACATTGTTTTGATTGAATGATAAAAATGGTTGGTTTGATTTATAAAAGAAAATGATACGCTTGAAAGCGTGGCCACCTCCAGTTACAGAGGAAACTCTGGCGAAATTTTTCCAAAAACCTAACACTTAGAACTATTTTCACTATAAGCGTTAGAAATACATTTTGACTTGTTTTCAAATTATAGATTTCGCCACGACTTATTTATAAAATATCGGAGGTGGGATTTCACAAAATAAAACGTGATACGTAAATATATTTAGTATATATTTTCACAACATCACTTGTATAAGTGTTTATGATTATTTTGTGAACTACGTAAATATTATTTTTAGAGTAAAGATAATATTACTAAGTATTATTTTGGGAAAATCACATGTATCAAAATATAATATTTTTGAGAAGAATATTTATATTTTGGGAGTTAGAAATAAAATATATTAAGTGAGACTTAATAGGGTAATCCGAAGTATACGAACGCACATGTATAAATCCCCCATCCTTGGGAAGGAGAATGACTACCAAGTATATACAGAAAATAAACACGAAATAGTTGCCCAACTATTTCCCAAAAACTTAAACCATAAAGCTAAGGCACGGCCGTCCGTCTAATAGAATTAGTACGTGTAGGTCGTCACACAGCTGTTTGATTTGGAGGCATACTTGGTAGAGACGCACCACGGTGAGTTCATGTCCCCCTTTTCTCTAACTGTTTTCAGTTTTCTTAACTGCGGGGGTGAAATACATGTTACTTTGATTACAAGTACTTTATACATGGTATGGTTAGCGTAAGGAGGTTTACTACTTAGATCATGTGAGTGGGTAGGAGCAATATGAGGCCATTAGTCCTCATGGCGGGACCGAGGGACAGGAGCGGTAGATCTATCTGGGTGTAGCGAGCCCAGCCCCAGGCCAAACTAGAAACGGACCTCGGGGTGACTTTGTCCACATACTAATGCCGTGGCGAAATCTGCTAGGTTTGAGTCTCCCTATTTGCACTTCACATATATCAGTGGCCTTGCAAACCATTGGTGATCTCAATTCCCTTATTTGCTACATACCAAGACTATTTTTATACTCACAAAGGTTTACTTACTCACTTACACATGAACTCGCTCAACATTATTGTTGATTTTTCAACTTACATGTATTTCAGGAAATTAAAGATCTGGCGCGGTATGTTATGTTTTCCCGCTGCATAAGGGTTCCAAGGTCATCCCAGTTTAGGAAATGTGACTCTTTCCTGGACAAGTCACAAATCTTAAACTGCGTTTATTTCATGTTGATGTTTATGTTTCTCAAGACAATGTTTTATGTTATGATGTTGTAAGTCTATAAGACAATGGTATGTTACTCTGGTTTTAAAACTTAATCAAATGGATGATCTTGCATGACTTTATTTCATATAGCTTTGTTATGATTAAGCTATGGTATTAAGAAGTCACACCAAAATTAACCACGCTTCCGCAAAGCCAGGGTGTGACAGCTTGGTATCAGAGCTCTGATCACAGCGAACTAGGATTCCTTCTCGAGTCTAGACTATGATCACTAGGGCTCTCACGAAAACATTTTTACTGCATACCACTTAAGTCCAGATCCAAAACTTTTTACAAACAAATGTTGAGCACATTTTATTTATTATTTATAGGCTCAGTCTAGAAAGGCCGAGGCTCGGTCTGGGAGGCCGAGGCTCGGTCTGGGAGATCGAGGTAGTTGGCTAGTGGGACTAGGAAGAGCAGTCTGAGAGGCTGGGAGAATTGGCTAGTGGGACTAGGAAGAGCAGTCTGAGAGGCTGGGAGAATTGGCTAGTGGGACTAGGAAGAGCAGTCTGAGAGGCTGGGAGGCTAGTGGGACTAGGAGAACTATTTGAATGCTTACTTGGTGACTTACGTGATTATCTGATTATATGATTGATTGTATATATTTGTGTTTATGTTACAGACACTATGGACACCTCTGGCACATGTGACTCAGACACTACAGGACCTAGACCTATAGTATCAGATGACCTAGAGTCTTCAGAGCATGAGGTCCACACATCTGACGTTACTAGCACAGACGAGGATGATTTTCAGCCCTTTGCCTTACCTGATGGTGCTGATGAGCTCGCTGATGGCCCTTTGGCCGGGGACCTACCGTTAGTGGAGATCCCTGCTCCCATACCCTTAGCTGTTTATCCTGCTTACGATTTGCTTCTCGACGCCGACGACGACGTCGATCCTTTTGATGACGAGCCCGTGGAGGATGAGGTTCAGGGCGAGGCCCTTCTTGCTGCTGGTGATCTTTTGATGATCGCAGATGCTCCCGCTGAGGAGTCACCTGCTCACTCACCGGTCCCAGACTCTTTCGAGTCTGTGGCCTCCGCACCTTCACACACTCAGAGTGCGCAGCACTTTTCTCATGGATCAGATCCCGACCAGGCATCCTCTGTTGCCCCTATTCCTAGTTTTATATAACCGAAACATTGGGGTGGGCAGGTGCACCCCCGGGCACCCACTATACTTCGCCCATGCACGAATAAGGAAATATAAGTATTAAACATAAAAGTTGAAAAATAAAAGCTCAAGTGTCAAGTACTTTGCATCGTGATCAGATCAATTTAGTAATCATACAGCTTAAACATCTTAAGGATGTGATCTATATTGTCACACCACCATTTGTCATCATCGAGATTAGCGTCCTCCGAAACTTCTTGTATCTCTTCTTGTTTGATTGTTACATCCCTTGGAGGATGAGTTTCTTCCCTGTTCTCCTCTTTAACTGATACATGGAGCAGTTTGGGAAACTGAAAAAAAATGTTAAATATTTTAGTTATATATTTATCATGTTATCGTTAGATATAGTATATGATAGAAAGGTAGATACTTGACACATCTTCCATTTTTCTCTCTGTCTTATCCATAACAAATTCTTAATCACTTTTTAAGAGAAAAATAAATAAGTGAGTAAATTGACCAAAGTGTGTAAAATAATAATATCATGTAACTATATTTAGAATGTAATTGCGTAAACCACCAAATGCATACAAAAATTATAGCTAAGTGTGAGCATAGAAGAATAAATCAAAGTTATACACAATAAAATTTTGAATTACCTGTAAACCAAGAATTTAAAGAAGTTATACACAATAGAAAATTGAAGTACCTGTAAACCAAGAATTTTAAAGAACAAGAAATTTTTTGAAGTTAAAAAAAACTAATAAATAACAATACTATATATAGAACCTATAAATTAACGAATTAAATAACCTGTAGCTTTTTTCAACTAACTAATATTATCTATAAGATTATTTTTGAACTTATAATCCCTAAAAAAATGCAAGACAATCTAGTATGTATCTAGTCAAGTAAAAAGTTTTTTTTGTAACTAACTATTCTGAACTTTAAGAGTAAAGTTTCAACTTATTATCCCTAAAAATTGCAATACGATCTGGTAAGTATGTAGTCAAGGTTGAAAATTTCTAGATTATTTTTTTGTTACTTTTACAAGCTTTTTTTTTTATATAAAAATACATTATTTTATTTTTAAAAAGGGTAAATTACACTTTTCGTCCTTTATTTTTGTATCGAATTGCAATAGATACTCTTTAACTTCAATAATTACAGTCACGGTCCTTTATTTGTAAAACCAATTACACCTTACGTCCTTTTCCACTAACTAGGTTAAAAATTCCAGTTAAATCTATTCATATAGGGGCAGTCTAGCCTTTTTACTTAATTATTTTTATAGTATTTAGTAAATAAAAGAATAAAACAAAAAGAGTAAATTGCCATTTTAGTCCCTGTGTTTTGTCCAAATTTGTCATTTTAGTCCAAATAGTTTTTTTTTTCGCCTCTGGGTCCCCGAGTTTTCCCTTTTGTTTCCATTTTGATCACATACCCTAACTCTATCCAAAAACCTCATTTCTAATCAGGGGTATTTTAGGAATTTTCAATTTAAATATTTTCACTTGCCATTTTGATCCATTCTTTTATTATATACATTTTACCCTTTTTAAAATATAATTGATATATAAATACACGCTTACAGCCCTTTATCTCTCTTATCTCTCTCTCTCTCTCTCTAAAACCACAACCACCGGTTACTCCTCCACCTCTAACAATGGCAGCATCACCACCTTCCACCGCTACCACCAATACCCTCCTCCACCAAATCCGTGAACCACACACCGCCATCACCTACTTCCTTCACCCACCTTCACCCTCCTCCACCATCGGCACCCACTTCACTACCTCCACCCACATCCACCACCTCCACCCACCTCCGCCACCCACACGCCCACAACGCCCGTCTTTAAGAAACCCACTAAACTATTTAATAAACCTTTAACCCCACCATCTAGCAACCACATCTATTAAACCCAATTCAATTGGTGAAATTGGGGCAAAAGACCACCACAGAGTCGTCCGACAACTACAATGGTTACACATCATCGGCCAGTAGTTCCCGCACCGGAACAAGAAGAACATGGTGGCAGTGTTCAGATCTGATGATGATGATTGCTGGAGGTGGGTGTTTGTAGGTGGTTACCGGTGGTGTTTATGGTGGGGATTATGGAGAGAGAAAGTAGGGTGTAGTGTTTCTGTGACGGAGTTGTGGTGGTGAATGGCGGAGATGAGTGACGGTGGTGGACATTCGAGATATGTTGTTATGTACTTACAACTCTTGCAGCCCCTTCTATGATGGCCATTGGTGCTGTAACTGCACTTAATCCCGATGCACACATCACGGGAATCTTAACAGCCGTGAAATCGAATACGCTGCTGCCAATGTTGGACTCGCCTAAGTTTTTTCATAATCAAAAGTAACTAATCAGAAACCGTTGTAATTATTCAAGCTAATCAGGTTCTTGATGTTAAATCAATAAAGGATTTGGTGGAGGAGGGTGAAGGTATAAGAGAGAGAAAGGGCTGTAAGTGTGTATTTATATATTAATTATATATTAAAAAGGGTAAAATGTATATAATAAAAGAATGGATCAAAATGGCAAGTGAAAAGATTTAAATTGAAAATCCCCAACATGCCCCTGGTTAAAAATGAGGTTTTTGGACGGAGTTAGAGTATGTGATCAAAATAATAGGAAAAGTGAAAAGTCAGGGACCCAGAGGCAAAAGAAAAAAACTATTTGGACTAAAATGACAAATTTGGACAAACCTCAAGAACTAAAATAGCAATTTACTCAAACAAAAACTATATTTAAAAACTTAATAACTGAATAAATAAATAAAAGAAAAACCAACTTTAAAAACTTAATAATTCAAAATCAATAGAAACCATCTCTTAAACTTTCTCTCTCTCTCTCACTCTCCCAGAACTCTATTTTTCTATGAGCCACCACCACCACCATCATGTTGCCATCTCCATCACCACCTAAAACACCGCCGCCCGATACTACTTCTATCAGTTCCTCATTTCCGATGGCAACCAAACTCCACTGATAACCACCATATCCTCCTGACGGTTCCTCAAACTCGGCGGCCACCAAGCTCCACCTCATCGATAGCCAGAAGAACCCCTTCGTTTAAATCAGATCTGTACAATCACGTTTGAATCAGATCCGTAAAATATGTTTTGAATCACTGGCCTCACATCGCGTTTAAATCAGATCTGTGAAATCACATATCATTTGGGTGGGTGAGAAAGAGCGTGGTAGTGGTCAGAAGCTGGGAGAAGATGCGGTGGTGGGGGTGGTTGAAGATCCGGTGGTGGGGTGGTTATAGATCCGGCGGTGGGGGTGGTTATAGATTAACTAGTGGTGGGGGTCGGATTGAGCGGTGAGACTTTTATACGGCGGGGGTGGTGGCTTCAGATCCAACAGGGGTGTGGGTGGATGGGGGTGGTGGTGCTCGTCTGGTGGGTGAGTTAGGTGGTGCTGAAGTCGGTTGTTGGAAAAGCTTATTTTCTCTCACACACTCACTATGTGATTTTGTAGAAACGAAGAAGATGATTACAAAGAACAAGCTTGATGAACAATTTTCATTTTTTATTCAGATTTATGATTCTGAATTAACTCTGAAGATCCAAATATCGAATTATAGGCCGGAGCATATAAAAGGAGGGTTTGGATCTTATGGGAGAGCTAGAACCTTCACCTGCAAAACAGTAAACCGTTAGGCTCGCCGCAGAGATGTGAGAGCCCCTCTACGACCACCCTCCGGCGTGAGGATAAGTATTGGTTGAGAGAGAAAATAGGGACGAAGGTTCAGAAAATCGTACTTGGCCTTGTACTTGATGGGGTATTTATAAGGGTCAACTGACATGACGTCATTCGTTCAGACGCACTTGAATGGGTGTTCGTCCTCGGCGGCATGGGAACGGACATCTTCAGAATGTCCGTCCAAGTATGATTCGGTCTGTCCTTAGGGACGATATCCGGACCCGGATATGTATCTTCAAGTCCCCCAGTTTGTTAAGTCTTATTATTGGACTTAATAAAATGTTTTTTGAATGCGTTTGACGTGTCGCTCTTTAAATGGTGCTGATGTGGCGTGGGTGAGGCAGGTGGTTTGACCGTCAGTCACCTGCGTATGACGATTACAAAACCTCGTCTTGGGAATCGTGATCGTTCATCGAAGTGACGGTTTGATTAGACAGTCCCCAAACCGACTTAAGTCTTCCTATAAAAACCCCTCTTTCATTTTACTTTTCATCTTTTTACTCTTTGATTTTTCTCTCTTAACTTGTTACCCTCTTCATCCGTCCCTCTTCTTCTTCTTTAAAAGGTACGTTCTTTTCTTCTTTACAGTCATGGCTCCTGGCAAGGATAACCTTGCCGATAGTGTCAGCATTCTTACCCAACGTCAGTTGGATAAGTTTGTTCAGGAGTACCGGATCCCTTTTGATCTCCATCCCCCTCCCCTCAAAAAACAAAATCATATACCCCTTTCGTCAGGGGAAATTCCCCTTGTACACTCGTGTATGTAACTTTGCGAACTATAGGGTCCCGTTCTAGAGGTTTCTAATCAGGGTTCTTCAATTTTTTCGGGTTCATATCTGCCAAGTTAACCCATTCGGTCTTAGCCACATAAATCATTTTGAAATCTCTTGTCGGGCCCAGAATAAGAGGCCGGACTTAAATGTCTTCCGGTACTTTTATGAATTCATTACCACCGGAGACTGATATACCTTCGCTCATCGGAAGGGTGTTCCATCCCCCTCCGGAGACGAACGGTCCAGTTTGAAGAACTGGAAAGACAACTTCTTCTGGTTGGATGACCGTTGTCTTCCGGCGGAGATGGCATGGAGGTTTAAGGATCATTCGATGTCCTTTGATCTGGGGGACGACTTCGTTTTCAATAAGGAGCTGGCCCGTGCCCTAGTTGAGCATAAGTCCCCAATCCGTTCCCTTCCCGAGCATTTTATTTTGTTGGGACGGGTTTGTTTTTCCTAGGGCCAAGGGGATAGGGATTGGCCGGTTATTCGCACAAAGCGTGAACGTAAGTCTCCGGCCCTTTACCCCCCCCCCCCCCTCTTCGGCATTTTTTCTTTCTTTGTTTTTCTGACCTTGTCTTTTATTGCAGGAGCCGAAATGTCTCTCATGGATGCTTTGAAAGTCCCGGACTTTAATGTCTTGGATTTTGACTTTGATGAGCAAGCCGAAGGTGAGGTTCCGTTTCTGAAACAAGTTGCTTCGGCGGCCCAGGAGATTCGTCCTCCGACTGGCCAAGACACTTCTGACCTTCCTCCTGCTGTGTCTGCAACGGAAAAAACTGTGAAAGAAACTGCTGGATCATCTGGATCTCAACCCAAAAAAGGATCTATTCTGGATGATGTAGATAGTAACCAGGAGATACGGAGCTTGGATGAAGCCTTGGAATATCAACCTTCTGTTTCTTTAAAACCAAGAGTTTTACTTCTGATGTTGAGCTGAAGGGCTTTATTCGCAAAAGAAAAAATGAATCTCTTCAAATCCGTCCTATCGATCCCCTTCCTCTGCCTAAGATGAAGAAAAACAAAAGGAGTTCCTCTCATTCCAGCGGTGATGTGATGACGGAGTTTGATGAACATCTTTCTGGGGGGAAATCATCCAGAGAGGAGGCCGCTCGGGCTCGTTCAGAACCAACTCCTGTGTTCTCCGGGGGCTTTCTTCCTGTTAATGAAGCCGAAAGTATGGAAGTGGAGAATCCGGTGGTTACGGGCAAAGGGGATGGGAAAACCCTTAGCGAGCCGAAGATGGTGACCTTTTCAGGTTCTATTTTGGACTCGTCTTTGGGTCCGGACTGCTTTATGGATGATGAGGAAGATCAGGTGTCCTCTCTTCCTCCATCTTGGTTCGGACCTGAGTTGATGTCCTTTTTTCGTTATGCAGATGTTTTTTCGGATGACATGGAGATAGACCCGGCAACTGCCGATGAGAAGTTTGTACCGGAGTGGGATATCCGGAATAAAGATTCGGTTATGGATGATCTTGTGGCTAGGACGTTTCTGTTTAATATCCGCACCCCGTTGGACCATGCTCGGAGCCGGAAGATGAAGAACCAAGATTTGGGTGCAGCGGTCCTGTCCAACCAAGCGCAGTCTAATCTCTATGTGACAGAGCTTTACCGCAGATGGGTTGAGGCAGAGTCTGTGAGGGAGAATCTGGAGAAAGAAACGCTTTCCCTAAAACGCAAAATTCAAAAAACTCCGGATGCGGAGAAGAAGCTTTCTCAACTCTCCCAAGATCTTCAGGCTCAGAAGGAGAAAGTTAAATCTCTGACTACTCAGAATCAGTCTTCTCAGGCTGCTGCTGCCTCCACCGCGGAAGAGCGGGACAAAATTTCAGCGGAGTTGCGGAGTTTTGCCGAATCTTCCAGAAAGAAGGATGAAGAGCACAAAGACGTTTTAGCAAGGATGGAAGAGTCTGTTTCGAACGCCCGATCGGCATATGAGAAGATGATGGCAGGTTCGTTCTTTACTTGTTTTACTTTTTATTATCTTTTAAATCTCTAACACATAGGTCAGAGCGTGTTGCTCTTAAAACAGGAGAGGCGAACCTGAAAGCGCGGATTGAGGAGATGAAGGGCCATCATAAGGCCGAGATTGAGGAGCTGAAACTGGAGAGTGCAGATCTATTGGTGAAGGTCGAGGACTTGCGAGCAACAAAAGTGTGGCTGTTGTCTGAAGGAGCTCAGCTGTTAGCGAAGAATGTTCACAGAGGACCGGAGATGACTGCGGCCGTGGCAGCAGTAAATAATGCCATGAGCTCCATAGGGGTTAACACTGGCCTGCATCAAGGATATGTTCATGCGTTGAAGAAAAAGATCCCTTACACGGAAGTTCCTCTGTTGAATCTCAATGCTGAAGTTGATTTGAATACGACCGTGGCTTGCTTCAACTCCTTAACCTTCCCGGTGATAGATGACCTTTCGAAGCTTATCAATGAACCGCTCTCCAAGATAAAAGACGCTCTTTTCTTTGTTGGGGCTAAGGAATGAGGTGGACATGCCCGGTTTCTTGGGGTATCCACCTTTGTAAGTTTTTTAGTTGATTAACTGATTGGGAAGGTGGACATATCTGGCCATTTGGGATATGCACCTTGTTTGATTCGGAGTTAACGTAATGGACTTGTTTTTACCGTTATTGTATATCTGACAATTATCCTTTATTATGTAAATGGCTTGTATGACTTCCGGCTATATTAATCCGGCTATTTTTTGATGTAATCATTTTGTCTTACATGCGTCCATGTTTTTTATGTTTACATTTTCTTTTTCTTTAGAACGTTCTTTTTGGTGGGTGGATCCGTCTTGTTTACTTAGGATAATTTTTAGGTGAAAGCAGAGATACGAACGATGCCAGTCCATCCTTGCTTTTTAGGGTTAGCGTCCCTGATTCGGCCGATGATAACATTTTGTTGTAACTTGTTAATGAATGAGAATTTATGCATTCTATTTAATCATTCCAGAGCATATTCTCCGGATAATACATATCGGTAAAAACATTTATTAGGTGCGGGCAATACCCTCCGCAATACATGGAAAGTAAAAGATGCGGGTAAAACCCTCCGCAATACAAGAAAAGTAGAAAACGATGCGGGCCATTGCCTCCGCATTACAAACTTATTTTTAAATACTTCTAAAATTTTTTAAAGGAAGCATTTTTTGAGATGCATCCCGTTCCAGGTTCGGGGAACGGGAGTTCCATCCATCTTCGTTAGCGTATATGCACCATTTTTTCCGGAGGTTTTGATTTGATAAGGCCCGTCCCACTTCGGAGCCATCTTTCCTGTACCCTCGGCCAAACTTGCATCGTTTCTCCGCATGACGTAATCTCCTGCTTTGAACCGGACCTCTTTGACTTTTGAGTTGTAATATTTTTCCAACTCTTTTTTGTATTTTGCTTCTCGGATGGCCGCTAGTTCCCTTCTTTCCTCGACCAGGTCAAGGTTCCGACGGAGTTGTTGTTCATTCTCATCTTGGCTTTGGAGCATGCGAGGGGTAGGGATACCGACTTCGGCGGGAATGACTGCCTCCGTGCCGTATGTCAGACTAAAGGGAGTTTCCCTTGTGCTTGTCTTTGGCATCGTCCTTAGTGACCACAGGACATGCGGTAGCTCGTCTGCCCAGGAAACTCCTTCCTTCCCTAGGCGCTTTTTTATACCGTCCACAATACTATGGTTGGCCCTTTCTACTTTTCCATTAGCTTGAGGATGGGCAACCGAAGCAAAGTTTTGATCAATGTGCATTCTTTCGCACCAAGTCTTGAACGGTTTCTCTGCGAACCGTTTCCCATTGTCACTAACGATGCAAAGCGGCATTCCGTATCTGCATACTATATTCTCCCAGACAAACCTCAGTATCTGATCTCCGGTGATGGTTCGGAGTGTTCTGGCCTCGATCCATTTCGTGAAGTAATCAATGGCTACCAGTAAGAACCTTACTCCTCCCGTGGAAACAGGGAAAGGGCCAGCGATGTTAATTCCCCATTTCTGAAACGGCCAGGCCGAAGTTACAAGGACGAGGTTGTTTTTAGCTAGATGGCTGATGGGGGCGTGCCGCTGACAGTCTTCACATGCTTGTAGCTCACTAACAGCGCTCTGATGCATACCCGGCCAAAAATATCCTGCGTTCATCGCTTTGGCTACAACCATCCCCGGGCCAGAGTGAATGCCGCAGATCCCCCAATGAATTTCTCTTATGACATAGCTGGCCTCCTCCGGAGTTAGGCCTCTTAGGAGCGTACCTAAGAAAGACTTTCGATAAAGCTTTCCGTCATGAATCTGATATTGAAGTGCTTTTAGTTTCATCTTCCGTGCTTGAGCTTTATCCTCCGGGAGCGTGCCATCTTTTAGATAGTCTAGGATCGGAGTCATCCATGATTTTTCTTGTACGGAGATTGTCATCACGGCCTCCGGTTGATGGATAGCTGGGGTTTGTAAGGTTTCGACCAGTACCTCTTTAGATAGGTGACAGAATGCTACGGATGCCAGCTTACTTAGAGCGTCAGCTTTTTTGTTCTTACTTCTAGGGATGTGAACTATCTTGCATGAATCGAACGTGGAAATTAAACTGTTGACTTGATTTAAATATCGAACCATGTTTTCTTCTCGTGTCTCGTATTCTCCACTGACCTGGTTGGCAACTAGTAATGAATCAACGTGAGCCAGAACGGAGCTTGCACCGGCTTTGGTAGCGGTTTGGAGTCCTGCGAGAAGAGCTTCATACTCTGCTTCATTGTTTGAAGTTTTAAACTCAAAGCGCAGAGGGTAGGTGTATTCTATCCCTTCTTGATATATCAAGATTAAACCAGCTCCTGAACCCTCTTTGCTGGAGGCTCCGTCTGTATACAAATTCCATACTTTTGGAAGAGCGGGTTTTTCTTTGGTGCTTTCTCCAGTAGGGACCTCCGTAAGAAAATCTGCCACCGCTTGACCTTTTAGCGGACCTCGGGTTCGGTAAGTAATGTCGAAGGCACTAAGTTCGATCGCCCACTTGGTGAGTCGTCCGGAGACTTCCGGTTTTCTCAAGATCTGCTGGATTTGGAGATTAGTTTGCACCTCTATATCGAATGCTTGGAAGTACCTTCGAAGTCGTCTGGATGCATGCACCAAAGCGAGTGCCAGCTTTTCTATCATTGGGTACCGAGTTTCATAATCTTTTAAGATGCGGCTCACATAGTAGACCGGAACTTGTGCTTGGTTTCGGTGTACCACGAGTACTGCACTGATGGCGAAGTGAGAAGCGGAGAGGTACAGGTGACGGTTTCTCCGGTGATGGGTGCGGTTAACGTGGGTAAGGACCCAAGACAAGCTTTTAACTCCTGGAATGTCGACTCGGCCTCTGTCATCCATTCTATCTGACCCTTACCAGTACGCTTTTTCAGAACGTTCATGAAAGGAATGGTACATTCAGCCGCTTTGGAAATAAAGCGGTGAAGAGCCACTAGCTTACCATTCAGGGATTGGATTTCTTTCACCGTTTTCGGGGGCTGCATGGAGACTACGGCTTGAATCTTATCCGGATGTGCTTGGATTCCGGATTGAGTTATCCATACCCCAGGAACTTCCCTTCCTCTAAACCGAAAGAACATTTTTTAGGATTTAACTTGAGATTAATACCCCGGAGCCGAGCGAATGTTTCAAGTATGTCGTCAATCATGTTATCTTCTGCTTCACTTTTGATGACTAAATCATCCATATAAATTTCTAAATTTCTTCCGATTTGACCCTTGAATGCCTTGTCCATCAGTCGCTGGTAGGTTGCTCTGGCGTTCTTTAACCCAAACGACATTTTAGTGTAACAAAAAAGGCCCTCATTTGTTACGAACGCCGTTTTGTCTTCGACCCCCAGAGCCATTTGTATCTGATGGTACCCCTTATATGCATCCAGGAAGCATTTAAGACGAAAGCTTGCCAGGGAATCGATTTTAAAATCAATCTCCGGAAGGGGGTAGCAATCCTTTGGACATGCATTATTAAGGTCGGAGAAATCAACACACATCCTCCAGGTTCCGTCCTTTTTTGTAACCATCACCGGGTTAGAGACCCAGGTTTGGTACCGCACCTCCCGGATAATTCCTGCGTTTAGCAACTTACGAACGTCTTCGGCGATAGTTTTGTGTCGAGCTGGAGCCATGTTTCTTTTTCTCTGAGTGATCGGCTTTACCGAATGGGATACTTTCAATTTGTGTTCAGCCAAAGAGCGAGGAACTCCAACCATGTCAGAAGTTTGCCAAGCAAACACATCAAGGGAGCTGGATAACAGTTTCCATAGCCGTTTCTTGGTACGTTCGGGGAGATGGGCACCGATAACAATCTTTTGCTCCGAAAAGTGGGGATGAATGGCCCATTCCTCCATAAGGAGGGACGGAGGTTGTGCACTACTCCCCTCGCTCTGCCGAATTTCTGCTACGCACATGGTGGATTCAGAAAACAAAGTTGCCACCCCTGCTTCGGTGGGAAATTTCAACGATCCATGGATGGTGGAGCTGATAATTCCGAAAGCACACATCCCCGGTCTTCCTAGAATGACGTTATGGATGGATCTAGCCCCAACCACTAGATATATTAGGTTGACAGTTCTAGCCAACCTGTCGGTACCTAACGTCGTCGGCAACGTGATTTGTCCAATCGGCTGAACTACTTCTCCGGAGAAACTTACCAACGGCACTGATACTTGTATCAGCTTCGCCTTGGTTTGTGGTGCCAGTTGTTGGAAACACTGTTGATACATGATTTCGGAAGCACTTCCGCTGTCATCATAAATTCTCCGCACTTTGTGTCCTGCTATTACTGCCGATACAATGATCGGTCCATCCTTGATTTCTCCTGGAGTGATCGGCAGGAAAGCGAATGGCTGGTGCATCCAGGCGGCTATATGATGATTGGTCCGATTGATGCCTTGGTTGCTCTCCCTTCTTATCATACAAATTGCCAATTGGTTGTTCGGATTTTCTGCTGAACCACTAGAGCTTTTGCCTTCTTTCATTTCCTTTACTAGGTGCGAAAGTTTGCCAGATCAGACAGCTTTTTCAATCTCTTGCTTCAAGGACCAGCAGTCATCTGTATTGTGACCTCGTGCGTGGTGGCAGTCGTAGTATTTCTTAGAATTTTTATCACCTGGGTTCCGAAGTTTTGGCGGTGCTGGAAAGTTTGCTCCTTCGGCACTGAGGATCTCACTGGGAGTTTTGGAGAGATCTGATAGGTTATAAAACCTAGATCCGGAGCTTCTTCCACGCTGAGATCGATAGTTTCTGTTGTAAGGGTGTGCTCATCCTCTGCATCCGGAGGGAGCCTTATCGAACACAGATCCCCCATTTTTCTTCCATGAGGACATCTTTTGATCTGTCTCAGGTGCCGGATTACAAGCATTCTTTCCTCGAGCGAAAGCTCTAGCCCGCTCCATAAGTACCTCCATCGTCTTTGGGAGGTTCTCGTGTAGTTTTTCTACCAACTGATTGTTCCGGACACCATGACAAAAGCCGGATATCC
Source organism: Helianthus tuberosus (assembly GCA_030545235.1). NCBI lineage: Eukaryota > Viridiplantae > Streptophyta > Magnoliopsida > Asterales > Asteraceae > Helianthus > Helianthus tuberosus. The sequence goes on from CM060405.1 coordinate 195,965,397, forward strand.
TCAGTTGGTCTACTACCCCACTGATCTGCATACTTTCTCGATTGAAACGATCGATAAAACTGTCAAGTGACTCTCCATCCTTTCTTCGGATGTTGTGTACTTCGGTAATCTCCTTGGAGTAGTGCCTTTGTTGACTAAAATTCTGGAGGAACAGTCTTCGGAACTCCTCAAAATCATTGATCTCCCCTTCATTCAACGCATCAAACCACACACGTGCAGCTCCGGTCAATGTTTGTGCGAACATGAAGCACCAAGCTGGCATTGGCCATTGCTCAACTCGTGCGGCTCCATCGAAGTCAAACATGTGATCATCCGGATCAGTGGTACCATCATACTTTTTAACTGTGGTTGGCATTTTGAGCTTCGGAGGGAGTTTGGCATGTGTGATGCAGGCACTGAATTTGGATTTAGCTGTCACGGAGACCGGATGGTATGGTTTGGTCAGTTCCGGATCATTGACCACTTCTGTTTGTGTTTCATTGCGTGTTGTCATTGCTGGAGATGGTCCAGAGGAGCCCTGCACATATCTATTATAAGTTTCTGAAGTCACAACTGTGGAGAAAATAGGAGAGGCGAAAATTGTAGGACCCATAGTCCTTACCGGTGTTTCGGCATGAAAGAGCCTGGTTCGTAAACTGAGGATCTCTTCATCTCTAGCCTGTTGAGCTTTTAGTCGCCGTAGGAGACTAGCATTTTTGGAAAGAAATTCCGCATCAAACTCTGATGCCTGCGAAGTTGGTAATAGTATGAATGGTAGAGTTGTTCCTGGTCCCGAGCTCAACGGAGCTGGGACCGTAGTAGTGAGGCTCGTTGGAGTAGTAGTTTGTATACTAGGTGCAATGGATCCCAAATTCAAAGGATTCGAGTCCGCCATAGATCAGTTGTTTTCGTTTCTCAAGAAATTCACCTGAGTGAAGGACTGTGAGCTTGTGAAAATCGGATGGCGCCAATTGAAGATCCAAATATCGGATTATAGGCCGGAGCCTGTAAAAGGAGGGTTTGGATCTTATGGGAGAGCTAGAACCTTCACCTGCAAAACAGTAAACCGTTAGGCTCGCCGCAGAGATGGGAGGGCCCCTCTGCGACCACCCTCCGACGTGAGGATAAGTATTGGTAGAGAGAGAAAATAGGGATGAAGGTTCAGAAAATCGTACTTGGCCTTGTACTTGATGGGGTATTTATAAGGGTCAACTGACATGACGTCATTCTTCCAGACGCACTTGAATGGGTGTCCGTCCTCGGCGGCATGGGAACGGACATCTTCAGAATGTCCGTCCAAGTATGATTCGGTCCGTCCTTAGGGACGATATCCGGACCCGGATATGTATCTTCAAACTCTGATGTTGATGTTGGATTCTTGATTCCGAATTTCACATTGTCCATTGCAATAAGTTTTGGCATTGATTTGATAAAGTTTTGTTCTGATTTGATTGTCGCATCAACAACAATATTCTGATTAGAAACTTTTGTTGTTGTTGAAGATGAGCTGAGAGAGAAAGAGTGTTAAGAGAGTTGAGAGAGATAGAGAGTTTCTGATTTTTTTTTTATATGTATAAATGGGTAAAATTACAAAAGTACCCTCATGTGCTTTGCATATGACCTGATTTAACCGGAAAATCTAACAACCCGTTAATGAAAAGGACGTAGTATGTAATGGGTTTTACAAATAAAGGATTGTGACTGTAATTATTAAAGATAAATGGTATCCATTGCAATCCAATACAAACATAAAGGACGAAAAGTGTAATTTACCCTTTAAAAATTTTCTGAATACGAACAAAGCTCACATCAAACTCGTATATGCAAAGTTTCGAAATTTTATCTAGTTTCCGGAACAAATTATGAACAATCTTAATCAAACGAAATCGGAGTGAAAAAGGTTGGAATATTATTAAATTGATAAAAATGACAACAACGTAGAGAGTCTTGAGCATTTGAAATGTGATAGGACACATTGCTTTAACAACATGTGCACTAATGCATCATCTACTTGTACATTCTAATCCGCACAACAATAATGACCAAGACAACTCTTGAAACGTCGACAAAAATGAGTAGATCATCACTATACCTTTGGATTTTTTTTAAAACATTATACTTTATAAGATACAACAAAAATACGTAAAAGAATTATAAGTTTGTTGTGGGTAGGGGAAAAGTGTAACTAATTATCCATAATTTTGTTAAAATAAACGGATTTAAGTGTAATAATATGAGAGACTAAAATATAATTAGTGTTTAAAAGACCAAGTTACCCTCATTTTAGGGGTGTTTTTATAAATAAAGAGGGAAGAAGTTCTTATTTTTTGGGTATCTTAAAATACATCTCACTCATTCATTATAATATAACTAGCATGGTGCCCGCGCGATGCGACGAGGCGACACTTTGCATTGGATAAAGCAAAAATGACCAGGAGTTTGACGGAAAGGAGATCCCGTATCAAAAGATGGTAGCTTTGATCAAAGAAGACGCCTTTATATGGTTAAAAATTAGACCTAATTGTCCATCCCTTGCACTAACGGATTCTGAAAAATGTATAATCCATAAAACTAAGTCAATTAACTACAGAAATGGTGACCCAAAATCAAATGACAAATGGTTAACGTGGTACGTCCGTATGCTAGTTGGGTTCAATGGGGTGCATGTTGCAGCATTAGCCTCTTCTAAACAATTCTCTTCACCAGCTGCAAATATACCACTTCAAGTTATCTCCTTTAACTTGTAACCCGACGGGTTTCATATATACAATCGCACAAAGTTACACTAAAATTAAAATAACCACACTTTCAAAATCACATAAGTATCATATCAATACGTTAAAGAAGTTTTACTGTAGAAATACGTCATTAGGTTGGCATTTCAAGCATTCCTTCCATAAAGCAACATATTTTAAAAAAAATAAGTAAAAAACTGGCATAATAGTCTTCCTAAACAAATAGTTTATCTTCTATTTTCTAAAAGTTCAACCTAGAATTTACCAAAATTAATAACATGTCCAAACATTAAATATTTATACTTTCAAGATGGCTTATTCTTTATCAAACTTGTAACAGTTCATCTTAGTTATCACCTTTTGTGCTGGACCCGTAACAATATTCATGATGCTAGGTTCAAACATGGGTGGACCACCCCCACCACTCCTATGTAAGCAAAAAGTGTTTCACAAAAACATTGAGCAATGGTAATTTCAAGATCATAAAGTAACACAACCACCATCTCTTTTTCTCAAAGAATGGTTTACATAAACATGTATTTTTTACCTAGTTATGAATGGTTTGATTCGGGTTGTTTTTTTCTCAACATGTAAAGACAACTTTAATGGAAATGGGTCAAATGACTCCAAAGTCGCTCGAAGTGTACTTTTAGCATATTATTTATTTATAAAATATTTTAATTAGAAAAAAGTGTTCCTTATAACCCAACCTAAAATTTACCAAAATTAGAATATTAAATATGTCAAGACTATGCTTAGCGAAGTGAAGTTAAAGGCTCACCTCGCTCCCCGAATATATCACTCTTGTACTCCTGCTCAAGTGTAGTGGCAAATGTAAAGGGTGAATCAAGAGCAACTCACCATACAAGTGCAACACCAGTGGATCTTCCTTCAACATCGAAACGTCGAAAAAAATAAGCAGGTCGTCATGATACCTTCGAATGTTTTTAAAACATCATAGCTTAAAATATATGATAGGAATAAATAAAAGAATTATAATTTTGTATAAGATGGGGAAAGTGTAACTAATTATCTATAATTTTGTTAAACTCAGCGATTTAAGTGTAATAAGTTTAGGGGCTAAAAAATAAATATTGTTTAAAAGACCAAATTACCCTAATTTTAGGAGTCTATCTATAGATAAAGGGGGAAAATTCTTATTTTTCTGGTATCTTAAAATACCCCTCCTTTATGCATTATAATATAGTATAGATATAGATTTGTATGAGTTATAGAAATTACTAATATATATATATATATATATATATATATAATTTAAAATTATATTAGTAAACTAGAAAGGTATCCCGCCGCGATGCGGCGGGGGCTTGAAAAATGTTCAGCTATTGCATCGGGGTGTTAAAATATATTAATGGATCTTTTTTTTTTTCTGGCAAGTTGTACAAATAATTACACCATAAACCATTCTTGCTCACTTACCTTTGACGATACCATCAGTTCATTTTCCCATGTAACTTCACAATTTTTAGATATATGTGACTATGTTTAAATTTTTATTTCCATGGTAGATCAAAACCACCAAAATCATCACAACAATAGCCACCACAACCATCACAACCACCAACACCACAATTGTCAAAACCAAAGTCGAAAAAAGTAAAAAAGAGGCTCAAATTCAAACATCCTCATCGCCATAATCAACAAAGCACGGCTCAGTGCCGCTACGGTTGCAACCGAAGTTGCCATGCCAAGTAGCAGCGATCATCATCACCGGATAGAACACTCGCATGCAACAACCTTCTAAAACAGTTGATCAAATAAAGACCAACAATCCGAAAAACATCAGCACTGACAAGGCGCCGCCACACAACCACCATGGTTCCACCACATTTTCGTCGTCACTCCGTTTCCAGAACTGGTAATTGGTCAGGATGTTTGATTTTATAGATGTGAATCGGATTTAAAGCCAAAACAAACCCACAAAAGCTAGAAAAACAAACCATGCCTTACACAAACACACAATACAAGGTTCCACAAAATCCGCCGTGGCTCCGCCACCGTACGTTGTGGCCGGCTACCATGCCAATCAGTCCGCCAAGCTCTCTATCTCTCTCTCTCTCATCATGTCTACTTACACACATATGTGTGTGCATGTTTGGGGTTTACGTCAGACATTAGAGAGAAAAGGAGAAGAGATATAAAGTTAGAGAGAGAAAGAAATCTCTGGAGTTGTGCTTAAAACCAAACAATGCCACAAAACTCAAGAAACCAACCCATTGTTTGTATAGAAAACAACCAAACAATGCCACAAAAGTCAAGAAACTAGCCCATGTGGCTTCAAAAGAAAGCAAAACAAAGGTTAAGCATAATGTACAAACCACATTTGTAAGAAAAAAGGTAAAAAAAAGGCTCGGATTCAAAATCCTCATCGCCATAATCAACAAAGCACGGCTCAGTGCCGCTACGGTTGCAACCGGAGTTGCCATGCCAAGTAGCAACCATCATCATCACCGGATAGAACACTCGTATGCAACAACCTTCTAAAACAGTTGATCAAATAAAGACCGACAAACGACAGCGCTGACAAGGCGCCACTACACAACCACCGTGGTTCCACCACATTTCCGCCGTCACTCCGTTACCAGAACTGGTGGTTGGTCAGGATGACTGATTTTATAGATGTAAATTGGATTTAAAGCCAAAACAAACCCACAAAAGCTAAAAAACAAACCATACCTTACACAAACACACAATACAAGGTTCCACAAAATCCATCGTGGCTCCGCCACCGTACTTCTTCACCGGCCCTCTCTTTCCTCCACTTTCACCTCCTCTACAAAGCCTATTGTGATGCGGTAGAAATCTCTAGAAAGAGAGAAAGTAGAGAGAAAGAGAAAAGTGCATATGTTATAGAGAGAGAAGAAAATGGGTTTAAAAACCCAAAGTGAGTACAACCCATTCAACCATGGGTATACCCCTCAAATGCACACAACAATAAGAAAGCAGAGTGTACAACCTCTAATGCAACAAAATGTTGAAAATTATACTATTATATATTTATATAATTGTATCTCATTGCTCTAATAGTTAAATGCAATCAAGAATATAGTGAAGTTAGGTTGTACTAGTTGGTTGTGAAATAACTAAATAGCCTATTATTGTTTTAATCAGCTATGATAGGAATTATTATACATATATAAAATGGATATTGGATTTAAATAACTACAACTTTTATTAATTAGCTGTTAACACTCCTAACTTTCGATTTGTACATCAGCACTCCCAACTTTCAACTTATTGGTCGATAACACTCCCTAACTAACTAAACTCTAACCTAGTTAGTTTTTGTTGATGTGGCATCTGATATGGCCCTTTTTGCTGATGTGGCATATGATGTGGCATTTTTTATGACGCGGCGGCTGATGTGGCATTTTTTTATGACGTGGAAACTGATGTGGCAGCTGGCGTGGTATTTTGTAATGACGTGGAAGCTGACATCAGGTAACTGGGTTAGGGTTCGGTTAGGGGGTGTTATCGGCCAATAAGTTGAAAGTTGGGAGTGCTGGTGTACAAATCGAAAGTTGGAAATATTTGGCCAATTAGTGAAAATTGGAGTTGTTTAAATCCGATATAAAATAACAACTTGTTAGCTACACTTATATTTGTGGGTTTTGAATATCGAGCAACATTAAACCATACAATATACAATGTTATTTAACCCATACAATATACAATGTTGTTTATAAGTGATTAGATAATTGGATTAAGCTTTAAAAGCCCCACTTTGCGGTATTACTCATGCAAAAGCCCCATTTGGTATTTGACCCGTACAATATACAATGTTGTTTATAAAAATTAAAAATAGGAATAATGGATTTTAATAATCCTAATTATTTTATGTTGGCCGACAACGGTCTCAACTTCAAAAATTCACATTGTGGTCCCATCTTTTCACATGTTGCCTTCAATGGACCCTGACTAACAAAACCCTAACGTCGTTAGTCTCCGGTCGCCGGAAAAACGTTTTTGGCCGGAAAACTCCATTTTGGCCAGAAAACTCAATATTTTCGTCTCAAACCTCTTTGTAACCTTACTACACACCTTTAGGAACCTTTTCTAGTAAAAAGCCCCAATTATTAATGTCGCCGGAAAAAACTCCTTTTTTTCCGGAAAACTTCTTTTTGGCCGGAAAACTCAACTTTTTAGCCGGAAAACTCAAAGTTTTCGTCCCAAACCTGTTTGTAACCATAGATCGGACCTTTATGAACCTTTTTCCGACCAAAAAAGTTTTTCCGGCAACCGGAGACTAACGGCGTTAGAGTTCTGCTAGTCAAGGTCCATTGAAGGCCAATATATGGAAAGATGGGACCGCCAGTGGAAATTTTTAAAGTTGGGACTGTTGCCGGCCAACGAGCAATAGTTGAGATTATTAAAAGAAATAATTGCATATTTCCCTTTAAAAAACTGCTTAATTGCGTATTTACCCAACTTAAAATTAAAATTGCATATATCCCCTTCCTTAACTTTTAAAATTGCATATATCCCCTTCCTTAACTAATATAATTGCAAATTTAGCCATTTTGATTTATTTTATTAAAAACAAGTTATATAATGACTTTTTTACTCTTATTTTTACTAAAACTTAAAAAAAATACAAATTTATCAAACACAAAAACAACTGATTATTTAATCATTTAATTATTACAATCGCCACAGAACTCATACCCATAATGATTCATGACTGTAAATCAAACACCAACTAAATTATGTGAATGGGCACAACAGGAGTATGATAAAAGCGACATTTGCTTTAATGCCATTAAAAAAAAGATGAATATCAATACTAGAATAGAACTTAAACAATCGTAACTGATGATATGTTATTATTTGGTCATATTTTATAGGATCTGTATTGGGAGCAATGAAAATAATGTCAATCGCTCTCTTCTTTGCTCCTTTTGGTTCATATTTTCTAGGATTTGTTTTTGTGTTTGATAAATTTGCTTTTTGTTAATGAATAAATTTGTATTTTTTAAGTTTTAGTAAAAAGTAAGGTTAAAAAGTTTTTTAATAAAATAAATCAAAATGGGTAAATTTGCAATTATGTTAGTTAAGGAAGGGGATATATGCAATTTTAATAGTTAAGGAAGTGGATATATGCAATTTTAATTTTAAGTTGGGTAAATATGCAATTAAACAGTTTTTTAAGGGGAAATATGCAATTATTCCTAAAAAAAATAAGGTCGGGTTTTAATGGTGGTTTCTTAATTGGTTCGATTATTTCGATTCGATTTTTTCTACTTTTATTATGGTTTGGTAATTCCGCTTTTTTTGTGATGTACAATGAAAACTTTCATGGGTCATGGCGTTCTTAGCAACTAATTCCACACGTTGAACTGCAATTATTGGGATCAGGTTTTGTAAGACTAGACGTTGTGGGAGGCGGGGAAGTGGCATGGAGACTTCAACCACGCCGGCACACCGCCCCGGTGCCCGGCGTGGTGGTGTGGGCGGGGTTTTTTCACCGGCATGGAGGGGGTTAAGGTGGTGAGATGGCAGCCGGTGATTGGTGGGTGGAGTTAGGTGTCATTTTGATTGGTTAGTTTTTTTTTTAACGGCCATTTTCAAGCCCCTTACACCCCGTTTTTTTTTTTTTTTTACCACGCCTCCCTGCTAACGTCGTTACCACGTGACGCTTCATGCCTCCTTTATGCCTCTGCACACCGTGCAATCTAAACATGATGTTAAACCAGGTATTTAAACATAGCTACTAAAACCATTCAACCAACCCGGTGTGGTGCAGCGAGCAAGATGGGTGCTGTTCCACCTTCCGGGCATGAAATGATGAACCGGGACCAAGTACTAGGTCCAAAATCCAAAACCAAATTCTCAAAGAATTTCACAAAAAAATATTTATACCTTTGTAGTTGTACTTTTTATATAATTTGTTTTTTTAACCGTAAGAACTCGTTACCCAAAAACTTCCCCCACCAATAACCCGGTTTGAATCAGGCTTACGCAGAACATGCGTTCGTTTCTAGGCACGAACAGTGGAAGCTGGATTTAGACCCTGCTATAAGAACACTCGCTTTAATCATACGCGTAACATCTTAAAATATACTTATACACACTTCCAATTTACTTGTAAAAATCAATCAAAATTATGACCTATACCAAAATTACACAATAGGTGATCATACAACATACAAGATGTTGATCTACAAATACATATTCGACACGCACTTGACCATTCAAGAACACATAAATGGTCTTCATATAGGTACTATACTTTCAACCTATTAAGATGACACATGGAGATTCTGAACATCAATCTGTAATGCTTTTATTCTTTCCTCCATTTTTGTCAGTTCATCTTTAATCATCACAAGTTCATCTAATCTGCTTTGGGCCACTTCTTGATAAGGCTTGCCCACAAACTGAACATAATTTTCTAGACTTTCAGTTGTCTCTAATAGATCTTTTTGCATTGCTTCTTCAAGTTTACGCACTAAATTATCAGCAGTCCTTTTTACTTTATCAACCACTTTTTGTCTACGAGCCGGAAAATTTGCAATCGCTATGTATCTGTCACATAAAGAAAGATTTCATTAGATACCTAGAACATTTTGTTTGGAATTACTATATTTTTCAATCTGTAGTTTGTTCCTTAAAATTAATTTTCGAATCATATTTTTCAATCTGTAGTTTGTTCCGTAACCTTTTACAGCATTTTATTTTCAAAAAATCATAGTTTTGTAGAAATGGCATAATTTTCGAATCATATTTGGCACGCAAAATATATATAGAATGAGTAAAGTACACGGATGGTCCCTGTGGTTTACCAAAATTTTGGATTTGGTCCCTAGCTTTCCAGAAGTATGTGATGGTCCCTATGGTTTGCACTTTGTAATGCATTTAGTCCCCAACTTTTGCCAAAAGTACTTGGATGGTCCCTATGGTTTGCACTTTGTAACGCATATAGTCCCTAACTTGGACATGCTAAAACCTTTAGATTTGCTGGTTGGGGACTAAATGTGTTATAAAGTGCAAACCACAGGGACCATCCGTGTACTTTTAGAAAGCTAGGGACCAAATCCACAATTTTGGTAAACCATAGGGACCATCCGTGTACTTTACTCATATAGAATATATCAGACTTTTGAACAAAAATCTTCAAAATATGAAAATATGGAATATAGTAGGATTGGTTATTTTGACCTATTTACTTATGAACGGGTCAAACTGAATTAATGGTATTTATCATGGGTCAACAGATGCTAAAAAGAAAAGCTTACAGAAGCAATGGGTCAAACTGTGTTTTTAATGCATGAAACCTTTTTAAGTCATTTTACAAAAACTAAAATATTATTAAAATGATATCATTTTCATAATTATGTTGACACGAACCTACTGTAAAAGACCTAAAATCACGGAGAAATTTTGTTCAAGGGGCAACCCAACTCCACCCGTACAAAAATTACCCGTTTTGACCCATTACCCAACCGGCCCAGCCCGTCATTTGGCCCTTGATAGTAAGATGGATTACCCGCCAGCAGAGCAAAGCCCAAGTGCAAGAAGATCTTCTAAAGTTGTTGGTAGCACTGATGTCAGAAGTGAAGCTAATAAACTGGCGGTTCCTATTCCACCAAAGGTCCCCAAGAACTGTAACACGTAGACAGCTAATAAGCACTAATTAACTTGCAAAGTATTACAAGATATGAGTATAATAACATGTGATACGATCAAATTAGCTATACACGTATCGGCCTAAATTTTAAGTAGTTTCCAAACATTTCAAGCGTTACGGAAAACAAAAGATGCATGCGTGGTGAGTCTGGTGACTACAACAGGCAGTTTTATGTGAATATGATTCCATTTTTATGTCATTAAAAGATGACTTTGTGTCTAGATGGGTCATTTTGTTAACAAACTGAATTTTAAAATTTAATTTACAAATAAAAATGCTCAGTTTATATTTAATGTTAAAATCAAGAGTACAGTATACGGATGGTCCCTGTAGTTTACCAAAATTTTGGATTTGATCCCTAGCTTTTCAAAAGTACAGGGATGATCTTTGTGGTTTGCACTTTGTAACGCATTTAGTCCCCAACTTTTTTGAAAGTACATGGATGGTCCCTGTGGTTTGCAACTTGTAATGCATTTAGTCCCTAACTTGGATGTGCTAAAACCTTTAGATTTGTTGGTTGGGGACTAAATTTGTTACAAAATGCTACAAGGACCACCCATGTACTTTTGAAAAGCTAGGGATCAAATCCAAAATTTTGTTAAACTACAGGGACCATCCGCGTACTTCACTCTAAAATCAACTGTTATAAAATGACCCAAACATGACATAAAATCATCTTTTAACGATTCAGACATACAGAAAAAAGTACAATGACTAAAACGTACAAATGGAAAGTCTGCTGGTATATTTTGCAAAAAACCCATATATTAACTATTTAAAAAAGTCAAGAAAAGGCCAAAAAAGTGTTGGCAGGTCGTCCCAACTCGTTTGACTTGTCCTGATAATGAATCCAAAATGACTGGTTACTCAACCCACTTTAAGCCTTTAACATGTCTTAACAATGAATTCGTTTTGACATGTTCGACCCACCCATATTGCCACTAACCGTATCCCTCATTAAGATACCCATCACCCAACCCACCCATATTTGTTAGGCCCTAGAGGTGAGAGACTGACGCATCAAATATACGCAACGGGCTATGGTAACTGGGCTTTACCGGGTTAGGTTATATTAGGTTTGGACCTTGTATAGGTCATTTGGGCCATGCCTAAGGCTATGTGGGCCAGGCCCATGGGGAGCCCATGTGGGGAATGGGCTTACCTAGAGTATATAAACTAGCTTTATATTATTTCTAGTGTTTAAAAGGCCTTCAAGTTACAGAAATTCTAGAGGACCAGAGAGGGAGGCGATTTTGGGTAGAAACTTGTACCAGACGGTTTTGCTATTGAGTAATAGAATCGTGTGCAAGTTTAAAGCGATCTCGGTATTGTTCTTCGACCTTCGTATTTGTTTTTCTTGAATTTCACCAAGTTTGGATTCCGCCCATCCTTGGTGATTGTTTGATATCATTGTTTGATCCGGTGTTTTGGGACTTACAATATTGACACTAACAGTATCCCTCATCAAGATAAAACACGTGTATACAGTAAAAGAAAGCTCACCACTTCACGAATTTCTTGGTCAAATAGCTTGGAAGCAGCAGCGGCACTGAAGTCATCTACTACTTTGATACTGAATTCATTTTCTTTCTCAACCAACTTACGTGTTTCAGATGACATAAACCGGTTGCTAGGGTCCACAATTGAAGCCCATTTTTTCTCGAAAGTTTCCTCGTAAAGTTTTACTTCACGCGCATTATTTGATTGAAGCCACGCCACATATTCCTTGAGTAATCTTTGTGATTCTAATAATGCTGGACCAAGGACATCGTTTCGAACACTTGCAACCGCAGGCATCGGGGATTTATTCCCTCTAAAGACATACGACACCACAATATCAAGATTCGATAACCGCAGAGTTGAAACAATAAGATCCACAATTTGTGCTTGTGTTTTTTCTACCTGCATTTCAAAACATCAAAACAAATTTTAAAACAAAACTTGTTATAATTAATGTTTTGAAAACCGGATCGGACAGGCCGTTCTGACCGGTCGGACCGGAAACCAGGGTCTGACCGGTCCGGTTCACCCTATCAAACCCGCTTTGAGTCGAACCGGCCAGTTGGACCGGGAACCGGCAGTCAGACAGGAAAACCGGGTGGTCGAACAGGGTTTTTTAGGGGTTGAACCAGGTTTTGATTATACTTTTTCACTTTTATCATATTTATTTTTATAATATTTACGGCATCACCCGGTTCTTACATCCAGTTCGACCGGTCCGACCAGTGATACAGTAAGGAGACCTGCTCAACGTCCGGTTCGGTCCTGAAAACATTGGTTATAATTCCAAAAACATTTTCACATTAAAAAAAAACTTGTTATAGATCATACCAGGGACATAGATCGTTTCTTCCAAGATATGCTTTCAGTTTCCATCTTCGATTTATAATCTTTAACACTACTTATTAGCTCTTTTATCGAAATCAAATCCTTTTTGGCCCGTTGGAAATCTTGTTCCACGAGATTTTGAGAAGCAGAAAGCAATTGTTCGGCAATTGCGATCGGTGTTTCGAGTTTAAGTTTCATTCTTTCGGTTCCTGTACTTGTGGACCTATCTAAAAAGCTGTATAAATACTTTTCAAGGTCGTAAAAGCTCGTTGTTTCCCAAAAAGAATCGGTGTTCCCCGCCAATTCGTCATGCGTTTCTCCGACATTGGATACGTTCAGTTTTCTTTTGAGGGCAGATCGAGCAGATACCGGAAATAATATTATTTCGTTCTGTAAGAACTTCTGTGTGTTCTCTTTGATAAATCCAATTGCTTCCTCAAGCTGCATTTATTCAGATAAATTTTTAAAACATGCAAAGAAAACATGTTATTGCAATAATAGATAATTAAAGTGTTACTTATAATTAGAAAAACATATTATTGCAACGATAATCTAAATCTGTAAATACAACGTTAGAATCAGTTGTCAAAGAATATGAAAATGAATAATCACTCAAGGAACACATCCAAACAGCCCCTAAAACAAGATTGAAGGGAAGTATGTACAAACCTCGGTAGGAGTTTGGTATATATCTGATTTATTCAGTACAAACACGACTTTTTTCTTCCATTGTTGTGTGTAACGCAAAAAGGCAACCTGAAAAGTACCACATAAAGATCAACAATCAGCATTAGAATAAAGAAATGCATCACAAGCTTAAGCATGGCTAGGACCATGACGTATAAAGGTGGTATTTCAACCCATTCATGGGTCAACACTCAACAGGTCATTTTGGGTTCTCTACTTGGTTTTGGAAAGTGCGAAGCGCACAAAAGCGACGAGGTCTAAAACCGAGGTGCAAATGCGGTGGGCTTTTCGTACGCGAGGCGCGAGGCGGTTATATAATTTTTTTTATATATTATATAGATTTCTAGGATCATTTACCTGATATTTAGACACCAAAATAAGCTGTATATATGTTTAATATTGAAATCACATACATGTACAGCCTGAAAAGCATGATGTACAACAATCTGTTGCACAAAAATGGGTCATGTACATGAGGCGCGCACCTCAGAGTGGATTTTTCAGCAAAAAACGCCTCAGCTGCGCTTTCTATACAACCTGCGCCTCAGGCTACATAAGGCGCTGAGGTTTGCGCCTCGCGCCTATGCGCGCCTCAGGCGTGCTTTTTTAAACCAAGGTTCTCTAACAAATCAAATGCGTAAGATTTAAATAATAATAAATAATTTTTATAATATTATGAAATATAACTAAATAATATATAGCATAATGATATTAATTAATATAAACCAATTAATAAATATGAAACGAGCCGAGCTCAAGCTTAAAAAACTATCTACGAGCTCGAGCTTTAAAAACAAAGCTCGAATCGAGCTCGAGCCTGGTCAGCTCGGCTCGTTTGCACCCTTAATCAAGATGGTCAAATAGGTTTGAAAGACACCCGAAGTGTATTCAAAATGCATAAAACCTCCAAAATCGTTTTAATTCAGAAAATAGTTCATCATCACAATAATGTAGAATTTTTAAATAATAATCAACACATATAAAAAAAACTCAAGAACGGAAAAAAAACAAGTGTTTACAGGCTGTCCCGACACGAACAATTTTGTAATGCTAGGAAAAGAAATACCTGTTCTGACCTGAACCCATTACCCAACCCGCCTAATCTACACATTTTTATACCTCACTTTCAGTCAACGGGCGATCCGCAGAAATAACAAAAAGGAGCAAATCTGCACGGGGCACAAACTCTTCAGTCAAACGTTGTTGTCGTTGAAGAATCACATTGGTTCCTGGTGTATCAACAATGATCATCTGTTTTACCAAAAAATAAATAAATAAATAAATAATTGCAGAACTTACTAGTAGCTTATATTACGTGTTATACAATGAAAAATGGACTATAAATAAATACAAGTATCAACTACTCACGTGCTCAAGTATTGGTGCAGATATATAACATATATACTGGCCATCTGGATGCCTTTCACAACGTTGTTGCTCATTAGAATCAAGCTCGGAATACCGTAAGAAAGTTATCTCGTTTGTTGTAGGAATAACTCCATCTTTAAGGTATTTTCTCCCAAGAAGAGCGTTTATGAAAGTGGATTTTCCAGAATTAAATTCACCCTGCAAGCTTAAGGTCATTAGAAAATCATGATTAATTGGAAAAACTAAAACAGAAAATCCCAATTTAAATTCCCATATCAAGAATATATTTAGTGAAAACTTACATCACACTCTTTTGACACTAAAATGTCGAATGACTGTTTACAAAAGGATTATTAGAGTTGAAAAAACCAGAATAGTATAATCATTCAGTTTAGTATAGGCAATTTTATATTTATTTTATAAACATTTTTTATAGCAACTTTTCACCTGGTTCAACTTTTTTGCGTTTATTTCAGGTGACCACCACTACTTATTTAGTGAGTTTTCTTTTACTACCTGGTAGAACGTAGAAGTGGCGATTTTTAACCCATTTATGTGAAAACGGGTCAAGTCGTGTTATATTTTATAGAATACAAGTCAAATTAAATAAATCTATAAATTTAGCTAAAAAGGAAATCGAACAACAGTGTAAAACCAGCCAAAACTATACTAAGCAGTTATGACCTAAATTGCTTTATTAAAAAAGATGACTACTTCGATTCAACTAGTTGTAAGCATATACAATCAATTAACTATTTGTAATTAAAAAAAGTCAACAGAAAAAAGTCAAAACACCAAACCTAAACAAATTGCTAATCCTAATGTTAGTATGTTACTATTGACTGTGTGAAAGTACACACTTTTAAACTAGTATTTACCTAATACCCGAATGTGAGTTGAATGTTGTTTTGTAACAAATATAAAAGAAAAATCATTTGAAATCAAGAGCTAATACCAATTTACACCCGCAGAACCAGAATTCGTTGAAGTTCAGCGCACAATTACCACTATAACCAATAAGAACGGTTCACTGAGGTGTGAAACTGCATCATTGAGAAGTGAAATTTCCTCCATCTGAAATAAAAACCATCCAATAAGTAATTAGCGTAACTGAATAAAAATTGAAACCGAAAATTTAACCATATGAGTATTAGAGGCGGAGCATATAATGTATATATGTGTGGGCCCTCGGGGGGCAAAAGTGAAATTGCACTAATTTTAACGTTATTTTACTAATTTCGTGAAAATAATGTTAAAAGCGGCGGACGGTTAATCATGCATCATGTGGTGGCGTTGATAGCCGAAAGACAAGGGGTTACATGCACTAATCGGCCTTTGTCCCGATTGCTAAGTGTTATGTGCCTTATGTCCAAGGCTTGATGCAAAACTACGATCGAGCCAGGGTTCTCACTGGAAGCAACCTTTCTATTCCTACGGGGTAGAGGTAAGGTTACATCTTACCCTCCTCAGACCCTAGTCCCTACCTTAGCTTTGCTACTGGTGGGATTTACTGAGTATGATGATGAGTATTAGAGGTGGCAATTTCAATCCATTTATGGGGTCATTTTGGTTTGTTATTTGTCTACATTTTAAACGGGTATCATTTATGTATGAGTAAAATGCCATTTTCGTCCCTGAGGTTTGGCTAGGTTTGTTTTTTCGCATCTGGATCCAAAAGGTTTGAAATCTTGCCATTTTCATCCGGCTCGTGAACTCCATCCATTTTTCTCCGTAAACTGACGGCTATTTTCGTCTTTTTTGTTACTTAAAGGGCAATTCGGTCTTTTTCACTTTACGTACAAGTATTGCCCTTTAAGTTGACAAAAAAAGACGAAAATACCCCTGACATAACGGAGAAAAATGGATGGAGTTAACGAGCCGGATGAAAATGGCAAGATTTCGAACCTTTTGGATCCATATGTGAAAAAACAAACCTTTGGACGAAAGTCGCATTTTACTATGTATAAATTATCTAAAATGAAAAAAAGTTAACAAGATTGAAAGATCACCAGAGGCGAAGCTCTCTGAATAACATCAATTGTTTCAAGCAGTAACGACCTCTCGGTTTGTATCAACTCCCTTTCTCGATCCACCAAATTGACAAAACCCGCAAACCCCTTTTCACTTGGAAACCCGTTTGACCGGTCAAACTCCAACCCACTACCAAAAGCTTCCCTTTTCTTATCGGATGCATGCATGCTATATATCTTGTTCAAACCATCATTGCCCAACAACTTCAACCCTTCCAATGAAACAACTAAACCACTTGCTCCAGATTGTAATGCGTATGACATCTCATTGAATAATTTATCTTCATTTATTGAATCAACAGATACAAATACTGGAATTTTAATTTGATTGATTGTGGAAATTAATGGTTCCTCTGTGATTTGTTCGTTATTGTTCTCGTAGATTAGAAAATCAGCACCTTCAAAACTAGAGCCGTTCATCGCAACATCTGACGTTTGCACTTTTCTTCCGATTAGTGGAAGAAATACAGAGTCAGATTTTGAATCCATGATGGTATTTCTTGCAACAATGGCAGGTAAACCTGTTTTCAAAGTATAGAATATATAAGCATGTTATTTAAAAAATTTCAGCTATAGCATATATGGAAACGGGTTAAACGGGTCATAATTTTTCCCAAAGTGTGATTTTTGACATAAAACAATCTAAACGTGTTATTTTAAAAATCACTGTTTTTGCAATACTATACTTTTCGTAATTATTTCCAACGTACCGATTAGTTTTTTTAACTAAAAGAAATTAACAAAAAAGTGCTTTGGGTCAACCCAGCCCGACCCGTTTCTAACTGAATTATAAGATTTACCCATTTTGGCTCGTTACTCTACAATTCAAGATTTACGTAACTAGACCATGATTAGTAAAATGTAAATTTATCTTCACAAAGGGGTCTTCTAATCAATGACATTTGTCTCCAGATGACCTAACTAAAACAAACCCAAATGTGTTAACTCGTGTAAAACACATACACGACGACAATGCGATATATGCATCAATGATCGATCATGTTACATTGTTCGAACATTTATATTTATCTCAAGAAAAATGTAACCTTAGTATGATACAATTATTTGATCATTATTCAATATCTATATATCTATGTCACTTAAGTTTAACCTATAAAGCAACCTAATTTATATCTGGGCCAACAATAATCCACAACAAAATACCTCAATCCACAAAAAAAATGTGCAGAATTTCAAAATTAGGGCAAAATCTAAGATTCAAAAAAAAAAAAAAAATCAAACCTTGATCAGAAACAACAACACCACTAGCATTAACAGCAGTAGCAACATCAACCCTTTCAGAAACCAAGAAATAAGCCCTATCTCTAACAACAGATTTCAACAAACAAGCAGCATCATAAAGCACCCTCCCATTCCCATCACCACAATTCAACACAACCACCCCAACAACCCCAGAAACAGCCTGATCAACAACATCAAGAACCATCTTCCCACCATCAAGAACTTGTTCAGGGTTCAGTTGCAGGACAACATTGGGGATCTTGATCTCTGGCCTCTTGTACCCACCTGGGAATAAGGTTCTTTGAGTGTTTTTATTGGTGTTTGAGGTGAAAGAACCATTCTTTTCTATGCAGGTTATGATTGAACCGGTGGGGCGGTGGTGGTGGTGGAGTTTGAAGAGTGGTGGTGGTGGACGGTGGTGGAGGTGGTGGTGGTGGTGGGTGAAGAGGGGTGGGGTGGGGTGGGTGATTGAGTGGTGGTGGAGTAAGGAGACCATTGGGGATTATGGGTGGGTTAAAGGGTGGGTTGAAGAAGGTGTTGCATAGAGAAAGATTCAAGATTGTGAATGTGTTTGTGTGTGTGTGGGGGGGTGTGTTATCTTGAGATTTCTGTGGAGGTGATGATGATTTGAGATTTCATATTATTCTTATCTTTCTTGAATTATTATTATTATTATTATTATTATTATTATTATTATTATTATTATTATTATTATTATTATTATTATTATTATTATTATTATTATTATTATTATTTTATTTTTGTTGGATGGAAAATGTCAGAACCCATATCATTCCCGCCTCCCACATGCTTCATTCTATTTTTTTATAATCTCATATGAGTATTTTAAGAAAGTTGTTTTTAGATCCAAAATAATCTCAAAAAGAAAACAAGTATTTTAAAAAAGTTGTTTTTAGATCCAAAAGGCAGGCTTTAGATCGGTTTAAATGATGCTCTTTTGATGTTGGGTAATTTGATGTAGATTGTGTTTTGGTGTTTGCTTTATGGGGTTTTATTTTCATTTATTGTTTTCATTCCCGTCTCCCACATGTTTCATTCTATTTTTTTATTTTTTTTATAATCTCATACGAGTATTTTAAAAAAAAATTGTTTTTAGATCTAATATGATCTCATACAGAAAATGAGGATTTTAAAAAAGTTATTATGTATGTCACGTCATACGGATTGTATGATGTCATATGGGTTATCTAAGAAAGCGAAAAAAATGTCATACTTATCATATGACTTTGTCAATAGTTATACCAGTTTTTTTTATCTTATATACAATCAGTTAAACTAATATGATTTGTTATACATGGTAGTCATGGAGCTTGTTTTACCTTAAACATAAGTTTTTCTTATACTTTGTCAATAGTTATACCAGTTCTTTTATCTTATATATAATCAGTTAAACCAATATGATTTATTATATATGGTAGTCATAGAGCTCGTTTTACCTTAAACATAACTTTTTCTTATATACTAGTGTATATTCCTGAAAACCATTCAAATTAGTGAGTGGTGTTAGTGGAGTAGAATGATGGTGTGAATATAAGCGAACTACTTTTTTTGTGTATATGTGAAATTTTTAAAGGACTAATGGGCTGGCTACCTTCTTCTTTTAAGTATCCATATCTATTTTATGCAATTAACCCTTGTATATTGATATAGTTGTAGCTATTTGAATTTTTTAGTTATGTGATCATATTTCAACTTAAATTCGACAACATTCAACTTGACCTCAACTTAAACTTGACACATTTAAAACCTTATGCTCAAACTCAGTCGTTGATTTGTTGATTTTCTTTGTTTACTTCGTGTAGCGTTTCCTTTAAATATGACTTTACATATTTTTATTAAAAAAAATTAGTTATTGTTGTAAAACGATCAAACCGGATAACGAATAACACAAATTACTTTGTACTTGCCACATACACTATTATGTATTGTACCACATTTTATCATTGACGAATCGAATCTTATCAAAGTCATGACGGGTCCGAGCTACAAAAGCTCCTTTATCGATTATAACAAGACACCCCAAAACTTAGACGTTTGGTCGTTGTGGCGCGCTACAACGACCTTATAAATCTTTTTAATAACCCTCCTCGTCATAGTGGTCATTTAAGCAACGCGTTTCTGTGGGTTCCGACACACCATCACCAACATCATCTTCCTCTCCAGCAAGATCCTCCGGTATCGCTGGTGGTGGAGACGAGAAGTCCAAACACACACCCCTAATCACCCTTTCATAATCATCCTCCATTGGATTCTCCTCATCGTCCTCCTGTCGGGAAGTAAGCTGATGATACTCTACAAGTTGTCGGAGACATTGGTTTTCTCGTGTTAAGTTCGCGTTGTCGTTTGCTAATCTCGATTTTTCAGCCAATAGTGCCTCCAATTGCAGCCTCACCTGCATAGAATCAAATATAATTTGTGAACAAAAAATATAAAAACTTTGGGTCACTGATTCAAGATTTTAAATCATGTTGGGTAACTTGTATAGGATTTTAAATGGGTTGAATTTTAAATGGGCCAACTAAAATATATATATAAACTGTGTTATTAAACCTAGTCAAAATTAAATTGTTGTGGGCCGACCCGGCCCATGACATTTTTATCTTTAGAGCATACAAGGTCAACTTCCTCTGGTGGAACTCCTTTTAAACAACGGGTTGAGTTTCAAACGAGTCAAATATGAAACTTTACACGTTCATTGAAAACAGACATAAACAAGTTGTGGTCTGACCCTGACCCACAACATTTTATTTCTTTAACTGATCAACTTCCTTCAGTGGAGCTCCTTTTAAACGGGTTGAGTTTCAAACGTGTCAAATATAATATATTTCTTACATGTCACTTGAAAGCGGACAAAAACATGTTTTGGGCTGCTGGACCCACAACGTTTTATTTCTTTAACTGATCAAGTTCCTCTGGTGAAACTTCTTTTAAATGGGTTGAGTTTGAAACGGGTCAAATTACAAATATTGTATGTTTATCGAAAACGAACCTAAAATGTTGTAGGCTGACCCCGACCCACAATATTTAAATTTCTTTAAGTGATCGACTTCCTCTGGAAGAACTTCTTTTAGACGAGTTGAGTTTCAAACGGGTCAAATATAATATATTACACATGTTAATTAAAAACGAACCAAAAACGTTGTGGGCTGACCCAACCCACAACATGTTATTTTTGTAACCAAAAAAAAACAACCTAACTTAGAGCATACCAGATCATCTTCCTCCGGTGGAACTCCTTTCACAAATCCATCGCGAAGCCGCCGGTTTTCCTCCTCAAGAATGCTGCATCTTTCTTGCATAAAACAAAGATCCGACTTCATCGATTTCATTTCCCGAGCTAAAAATCCTGCTCTTTTCGCCATCGATACAGCAATCTTAATTCAAAAAATCACAAAACAAAAACTATCAGAATTTTTGAAAAGATTGTGTTAAACTCAGCTTTATTAAAGAATTTACTCACATTCTTGGCCCGGTTGAGCTTCCCAAACTCCTTCGGGTTATCACGGGTTTCTTCAGAAGATTCTTCAGGGTCCAGCTTTCTTTTTGTTCCTCTTTTATTGGTATCTAAATTCTGATCTTCTTCTTCTTCATTTGATAAATTTTGATCTGTTTTTGCTTGTTGTAAAGAACTATGAAGAACATCAGATAATGTTGGTGGTCTAGCTAGATCTTTTGCTCCCTGTAAGTAAACATACACACCACTTTAGAAAACAATATCAAACATCAAAAGGACTGAAATTTTTCAAACTTATTGTAACTAGATGGGTGGGTCGGGTCGGGTCGGGTCCAGGGGCCGAAGCATTGAAGGGGCCGGGGGCGCCCGACCCCTGAACTTTTCGCTCAGTAGTGTTATGTATGTACGTTTCGTATAGAATTTTTTAGGTATATACGTTTTCGACCCCCGGTTTTATTAAAAAAAATTAGGTATATACTTTTAGTTCCGGTGACTTCCGACCTCCCGGTTGAAATTTTCAAGCTTCGCCACTGGTCTGGTCGGTTTGGCATTTCAAACCAAATTATTTCTCTTTTTAAAATCATTAGTTTATATCAAGAACTTTAAATGTAATATAGAAAATTAGTATAAACACAACACAATCACCTGAAGAGCATTATCAAGATTATTAGAAAGCTGCGAAAGCGAGCTAGCAACCGAGTCAAATCCCCTCAACAACAACAACGAGTCTTCCTTCAACCGTTTCGCACGATTTTTCCCTTCATAATTCTAAAAAAAAAAGAACAAGACAAACATAAAAATCAAAACTTTCCAACATAAACACCAAATCAATGAAATTAAACACAACCCCTCTTACCAAACCCTGATCCTTCTGCTTTTCAAGAAGCGTATCGATCCGATTACGCAGAACGCTCCAAAACTGCTTATCGGAAACCGGGCTGATTGTCGGAGACAACCCGGCGATTCTACTCGATTCCTGCAGTTAAAAAAGCAATTGGCGTTAGCGGGTCGGTTTCGGGAAGAAAAATGAAGAAATTTGATTGAGATTGACCTTTAATTTGGGATCTGGAGATGGGGATTGGATGGATGCAGCTGCCATTGAAGGTGTTTTTGGTGAAGAATAGAGAGAAAGAGGGATGGGATGGTAACGGCTAGTTTTTGTTGGAATAATAAAGTGAAGTGGGGATGAGGTTTTTAAATAAAGGGAAAGTGAGATGAGGTAACGTTATTAATTGAAGATATGGGTTCTAATTTCTAAAGAATCTAACGGCTCTAATTTTGTTTTAGTGTTTTTTGGATTTTTTTTTTTTTTTTTTTTTTTTTTGACCGCGAATTTCTAAATAAGTGTTTTTTTGGATTTTAGTGTTGTGTTTTGACTGGTTATTTTTATTTTTGTCTACATTTGAGATGGCTTTTTAAGTGCCGTTGTGATTTTTTTTTAATGGTAAATTTGGATTATTGACTAGGGCTGGTAATTTTAAACACGTGCACAAATACATAATACGAAGCTACACGAAGTTAACAGATATCGTGTATGACTTTAACATGTAACATGTACTTAACAGGTAAAATACATGTTTACCTGTTAATACATGTTAACAATTTTAATATAATAAAAAATATAATTTAGTGTGACCATTTAATTTGAAAACCTGATTTTATCACTTATCTTTCTAGTTTCCCTAACATAACCCTTCATGTTCACATTCCAATAAACTTTACATTGTTTTGAATGGATGTTATGAATTATTTAAACCTTTTGTGATTTGTCATTTATGGATTTTGTTTCAAACTTGTTACGGATTATGCATTTATGCATTATTTAAGCCTATTGTGAACTTTTTGCAACTTTTGTTTCACTAAACAAGTTCCTAGATATGTAATTATTGAAACATTCGTAAACAGGTATTAACAGGTAATTATCGTGTATACCTGTTAAAAAATATTTCGTGTTCGTGTATGGAAAAATGGACACGAAACCTTATCGTGTCGTGTTCGTGTATGGGATTTCGTGTATCGTGTATTATTGTGTTCGTGTATTATCGTGTACAGGTATACACGATATGCCAGCCCTATCACTGACGGATCACTGGAGTATTATCGTGTCATCAGTGAAACCACCTAATCATATCCATCTCTACTAGGCAATAATGCCTATACACATCTAAATTGAATCAAGAACCTAATTTCCCTAAGTCTTATTCCACCTACAAGATGACTTTTATTTTGTTTTAGACGTGAAATTTGTTAAGTCTAAAAACTAAAAACACTCGTTTACGATAAAATAAACTACAAATTTATTTATGTATGACCATTGATTAATAACCCACTTTTGATAATACTTTTATGTTAAATGGTAATATTTCACTTATGATTAAAAAAAAAAGTTTATCTAATGTTTTAATAAAATCATTTATCTTTTTTCTAATTATAAAAATCACTTAAAACAAATTCCCTCTCACAACACATTTGATACAGAGCCTCTAGTGAACATTCTTTAGGTGTATAAGACACAAATAGGGGTGGAGGGTAACCATACAGGGCTTGGAAAGGGGTCACATTCAGAGATGAGTGGAAATTGGTATTGTACCACCACTCAGTTAAAGACAGCCACTTTAACCAATTCTTACCCGAACCCAAAGTCATGCACCTTAGATAAGACTCAATACATCTGTTAACAACTTCTGTCTGACCATCAGATTGTGGATGATAGGCTATAGACATCGCCAAATTAATGCCTTGTTGTTTAGTGAACTCCTTCCAAAAACTGCTTAAAAACATTGGATCCATGTCAGACACAATAGTCTGTGGCCACCCATCAAGTGAAATATCAAAGCTTCAAAACGTGTCCTAATGTGTCCTAACATCGGGTAACTATATTAAAGTAACGGTACATAATCATGGGAATCGGATAGAATGAGGTCTTGTAAACCAAATGAGTGTTGGATCTCATATGAAATGGTTTAACAAAGTCTACATTCTGATTTGGAATGAATTCTAAGTGCTTTTGACCCATTATGACCCGTTAAGGTAGTTTACGCTACGTTAACGTGTCATTTGCGTAACTATGCGTTCGGATGGTTAAGTATGCCATATGATAAGTCTTAAATGCCCAAACATGTTTTGAAAATGTTATTACATCAGTTTAGATGTGGAAAATTTGATTACATATGCTTAAAATGAATTTATGCACAAAAAGGGCATTTTGGTCATTTTTAAAGGGCATAATAACGATTTATCATATAACTAACCAAACGAACTGACCATAAGGTATAACCTCAGGAGGTTATTCCCTATACAACTATGGTCACAAATATGTGTTTGGTCAGATCCTAAGATCGACCAAACGGGTCGGATTCGAAAGTCAAAGCGGTGGTCAAACCGCTCGACTTACGACCCTATACAAGCACTAAACCAGAAGTGACGAGTTAAACATGTCAAAACATGTTTAACTAGGTTGAAAAACTGATTTGGTTTGTTTTGATACCCGAAAATAGTTCCGTCGTAAAATGCACATAATTGTGCATTTTTTACCGAAACATTGACTCGTCACTTCGACTAGTAAACGTGGTAATCAATAGGTATAATCACAAGGGATTATAACCATCGTGATTATGATCACGTTGCAAAGTTCAATTGAACTTTGACTTAACCAACTCATGGTCTAAACCGAAAGTTAAACAGTAGTCAAACTGTTTGACTTTTAGTTTGAAATAGCTAAAAATAAATAAACAAGACTAGGAAGAACACTTACTTGTGTTCTATGATGAAGAAAGCTCAGATGGGAGGCATCCACAAGTGGTAGCAACTCCAACTTAGAGCATAGATGAGAAAGAAAAGACTGAGCAAGTTTTTGAGGAAATGAAGATGGGTATTTATAGTGTTCTTGGAGTCTTAGGATCATGACATGTGTCTTGTGTGTTCACCAAGGATTTACAAGTTCTTAACAAGTGTGTGGACCAAATTAGAAGGGTTGGAAAACACTAAACTTGGTGATTAAGGGGCTGTTTGGTAGCCTCTTAATGACCATTCAGATGTTACCTCTTAATGGTTTAAAACCTCTGAATGAATAAGAGGTAACCTCAAGTCTGAATGGTTAAGAGGTAACCTCTGAATGGTAAATCATCATATATCACATTCTTCTACCTTCTCATTAGTAAAATTCTTAATGGTTCCATTAAGAGGTAGCCTCTTAATGACCATTCAGTGGCTACCAAACAGCCCCTAAGCCCTCAAAACCATCAAACAATTCAAGGGTAGCACGCTGAATTTTAAAAATAAAAAAAAACATTATGTCCAGGTCTGTGTCACACACCGATATTTCCACGTATTACCGGTGGGGAGTATCGTGACTTAGTTGATATCATCATAGTCAAACAATCACAGTTCAATGCACAGCGAAAGTCTAAAGTAAAAATATTACAAACCGATTCGAAAGTAACATAAAGTATTACACAACGGGTTGTAAAAAGATCCACAGGCGGATCAAAATAAAAAGAAGTATTGTCCAACAAATTTAAGCATCAAAAGCTTGCAAGACTCTTTATTTGACACTAGGAGTAGCCAGCCCATTTCGGTTAGTACCTGCACTTAACCTTTTTGGAAAATACGTCAGTTTACACTGGTAAATACAATTAACCGACTCTTTTGAAAATATTTCAGAAAATTGGTTTAAATGCACAAGGCATAAATAATCTTTTATAACTTAGGATAATTATTTAAAAATAATCTTGTAAAAGAATTAAATGTTTGTTATACGTTCAGTAGCCCGGGTTGGAAATACTGGGTTAAAGATTAATAGACACACCATATAATATAGCCCACAGCGAGTTATTCTCAACAAGCGGGTATATCTCTTTACATACGCACCGGCAGGTGTATGCCTACACCCTGTGCTTAAGTCGTGGCCATTTCAATGAATGAGCCGAGGATATCCAGGACATGGTCATTAACCCCCAAAGGCTTAAAACAAACAAAACAGATTAAACGGGTTATCTCAATTATTTAACCATTATTCGATTAATGATTCAATACCTGACCAAGCGGTATTATTATTAAATACCGTATCCCAAGCCCGTATAACGGAAAAATAAGTTAAAAGTATTTACCTGAGCAAAAATATAATTTTTTTATCCCAGTCGTATAACAATCAGCAAGTGCAAATATCTTTTACTGGGCTCCTAAATCTGGAACGAAGGTTTTAATAACCTATTAGATTCCTAACGGGTCTTATTTATGCTATAACTTAGACCGGTTAGTTTTAAAGAAAGGTATACGGTTCAAAACGCTAGATTAAGCGAAGACAGGATTAGAATGTGATTTAGACCTGATAAGTATGAAGACTTGTATAATATGGGTAAACTAAACACATTCTGGATTTTGAGGTAAAAATGATAAGGTTTGACCCGTTTCGGTCAATTTACGCAAACTAGTCACATAAACCGTACCGAACGCGAAAAATGCATAACGGGTAACCAAATGAGTCAAGTACAGGTTTCACAAGTTAATATGTCTTAAATATGTTGTGATATCAGAAGGATACCTTTCATTATGCCCAAAACGAATTTAAAATCAGTTTAAGCCCCGTAGGGGTATTTTGGTCATTTTAATGATTATAAAAGAGGTTAAATAACAATCTGAGGTTCTGGCCTAAAACGATCAGTAAAAATATTTACTTTAATAAGTTATATCAGTAAGATATTGCATATATGTGAAATATATCATTTATGGCCAAACTATGCACCGTAGGAGCATTTTGGTCATTTCACATAAGCTTTAAAGGTCAAATTTAGAAATCTGATTTCAAAACTTTTACTTACTGTTAAAGTATAAAAATTTACTTATAATATCAGTAGGTAATGAGTTTTAGGTGTCAAATATAATTTTAACCCAAACTATGTGTTTAAAAAGCGTAAAAGTCGGTATTTGACGATTTTCGGGTTATTTAAAGAAATCTGAGTTTTTTATCAATATTTAACATATGAAATCAGTAGCAAAAGGTTTGGCATCAAAATGTTATGTAAAACTCATTTTATTCAAGAAAAGGGCAATTTCGTCAATACCGAATTTACTTTAAAACTCTATAATATAATCAGTTTAAAATTCAATAAAAATTTCCAAAAATCCTTAAATATTATATTACATCAGTGGGTAGAAATTTTGGTGTCAAAATTTGGGTTTAAATAGGTTTTATGCCTAAAATGTCGTTTAATTAATAAAAAGACTTCAATTTACGATATTGAGTATAACTCCTAATTTAGACCACAAACTGATGTTAAATTTTTAGGACATATTTATAAATCAGTAATAATGGTTTTTGTCCTCTCACATTTTCAAAAATCTCGTTTTAATGTCAAAAGGGCATAATGGTCAACAATTAAGCATTTAACGGAAACATGCAAATGATTCGGATTACAAAGGAACCATATTGTATAATCTTAGAGGGTTATACTAACGTGTAATATGGTCCTAATGGAACCCTAAGGCATATCTAAACTAAGCTAAATCGGCTCAGAACTGAAAGTCAAAGCAAAAGTCTACTTTTGCGACTTTCGGTTCCGAACCGAGCCTAAACTTAGAATTGTCGGGTTGAACATGCCTAAACATGTTCTTATATTATTTACCAAGTTATTTTAGTGTTCAAAATGTTCCATAACTTCTACATTATCAGTTATGAATTTATTTGCAAAAATGGCTTCTGTTGACTTTTTAATATTAAGTTTGACCCGACAATTGACCAAGTTAGAGTGAGAATCAGTAGGTGCCCTTTTAAGGGTTTATTACCTACATAATTACCAACTCATAGCCACTTTCAATTCGAATAATGGCTGGACCATTAGTGATTAAAAACTAAGTCAAAGCTTAATTACGATAGTTTTGACTTTTGGTCATTTAACTAATAAAACTTGAACTTAAGAGGCTAAGAACACTTACTATGGTCCTTAGCACGAAAATAGAACTGAGGAAAGCCTGATTAAACTCCAGGAAGCTCCATAGAAAGAGTTTGAATGAGAAATTTGAGAGTGTGCAAATGAATTCTTGAACAAGAGCCTTTATTTAGGATTTTACACTTCACAAGATCATTCCACATGACCCTACAATGATCACTGATGACTCCAGGTGTCCCTAGTGCATGAAAATCTGTTGGCACAGTCCCTAGTATCGAAATCTAGCAAGCAAAGGTGGTGGAACTGGTTAAACATGCAGTTGTCCTTATCTTTCTGCATCTGGCACTTCCACGCGGGCCGCGTAAGACTCTTAAGGAGTCTACGAAGGTCGCGACACTCCCTTATGACCGGATTCCAACTTTCAAAGTTTGCAGTTTTGGTCCCTAGTCCATTTAAACTTTATTTAACTTTCATTTATTGCATTTAGGACCCCCATAGTTAACTTTTAAGGACCTTGGGTCATAAACTAACTCTGTTAAGCTCCAGGTTAGTTGTACGATCACCCGAAAAGTCTTGTATTCATCGAAACTCCACAAAATTAATATCCATTATTCTTGACAACAAAATATACAATTATTACAATGTTTTTGGGATCGTTAAAAGGTCACTCAGTGGTTACTTTTAACCCCTATGTTTCGTAGAATCCTTATTTTAAGCACAAACGACTTCTAACGTTCGACAAATTATTCATTAAAGAATACGAACATCGTAAGAGGTCAACCAGAGGCACAAGATGGCATGTTGACACTTTGGATCCATTTTTACTAACATATTTACATTGTTTGACAATTTTAGTCCCTCAAGATCAATCCATTACACGTTTAAAGTCCATGACACATGTCTTTAATATATTGGTCGCGATTTTACGAGGTGTTACAGTCTGGCTGTCGTGCCCCGTGACCAAAACCCACCCAGGCTGTCGCGCCCCGCGACCATGTGTGATCAGACTTTCGAAATTGACAAAAATGTCCCTGCAGCCTTCTAAACACGTTTTCGACGCATTTAACCCTTATTAACCCATTTTTAAGGCTCTACAAGGACGTTAAAGCATAGGGGATTTGAAAAATGCTTGGAAATGTCGTGGATGTCGATTCGTTCGACTGTACGGCCGCGTTTTTCGCTTAATTACGACGAACGCTTTAACTAGCGCGAAAACGATCCTAATTACGCAACGAAGGACATTTTTGCATTCCCATCACTAAAATACAATATTTAATGATTACAAAAATTTTTGGATGTGCGTATATGGTCAGTTTGCAGAAATACGCGAATTTGCATACTTTTACAGTTTTGACGCTTTTAGTCCCTGTGATCAAATAAACATCATTTTGACATACCGAACCCTCCGACTTATTTCTAAGTTATATTAAGGGTATTTAGGGTATGTTTAACTTATGTTCTAGTTCCGGAGTGTATGTCGCTGCGAGAATTGGCAGGCTTTCGTAGTTTGTCGTAAATAGTCCCTGTGATCGAATAAACTTGGTTTTGACATACCGAACCCTTTAAAACTTATTTCTAAGTTATGTAAAGGATATTTAGGGTATGTTTAGCTTATGTCACTAGTCCGGAGTGTACGTTGCGTTAAAATGATTACGTTTGCATAACAGTTTACGTAAAACTTCCAAAAAAGCTTCTCGAGAGTTCGAAATCGTACAAGATTTAATATGTATAAATGTCACATGTAATTATACAAATCCCGGATATGAAACACAAGATTTCATTAGGTTTGATATTGCTCGGAATTGTACAATGGTCGTAAAGGCACAAATGCCACACCCGAACTCTAACTTGATCTGAATCGACGCTCGATCATCACGAATCTCTTTGTTCATCATCCTTGAACGCTCTAACTTTGCCGGTTTAACCCGATTAACCTGTAACATCACAAATGTGACAACTGGCACAAAACCGGTAATTTTCGTACTATTTTAATATTATTTATTAATTGCAATTATGTGCTTAAACGTCAACATTATGTGATCACTTGCCATACATATGAATTCATGCATGTTTTATACTTCAAATATTGCTTTATGCATCACTTTAAGCGTTGCGTCAGAAAGACTAGTAAACTCACCGGTAAGACGTGATGTGTCAGCATTTCTGCAGAAAGCAGTCAGATAATAGAATTAGGGCCTATGAGTAGGTCCAACATCTAAAACACATTAAAACCAAAGTATGGATACAAGGGTTAACATATAAACTTTCCGAAAGCTAAACTATGCACTAAAAGACACCCGAAACTCACTTTAAATGCAGAATTTTGCATAAATCAGCAATAATTCAGCTATAAACAGCTTTTTAACACTAAAATATCATGCAGAATTTATGTTTTATTGTCCATAATAACTTACAAAGTGTCGGGAATTGACACTGCCACAAAAGGTGCTTCATACTTAGTGAAACTACGCAATTTAGCACTTTAACGAACCGTAACGAAACGAACAACTGGACACTACCCGAAACATCAAAATTTGACTAGAAGTAATGTTTTATTATATTAAGCTAGTATTGGAAATTCTTTTATAAGAACCTTAAGGTAGTAAACATTGTCCAACATTTCACAAAATTCATCATCTTCTTCCTTTCTTCTCTTCTTGGTCTCGGCTCACACATCACACACTACCATCACCATTTTCACTTCATTACAAGGCAATCCAAGGTCACTAGAAAGTGTATGGAGGCTATCTAAGGAGGCTTGAAGTGCTAGAACTTGAAGGACCTCTTTGTGGAGCTTTTAACCTCTCATTTTCTTCCATATTCATCTTCATCATTCTTGTTCCACTTCCCTAGCCATTAGAGCTAGTAGTAAGCCTCTTGATCACTATATTAGTTCATGTTTATGTTATGTACAAGTCTCACCATCTAAACAACTAAACTTTTAAAAATGTAAATAAGAAGATCTAATATATTCATGAAGAAAACAAGTGATTATATTAATTTTTGGTGTATGTAATGAAGTTATTGATGTTATATCTTGTGTATATGTTTAGATCAAGTATGTTAAGCTTGTTAAAAGCTTAGATCTAACAAGTTTAAGCATGGATCTTGAAGGATCCATGGTTAAACTTGAAGATGAACATATAAAGCATTATGTGAACTTGAAATATGATTTTTTATGCATAAACTTGTAATCTCGAAGTAATAAACTGTATGTAAAACTAATTTTTGAAACTAAAACCCATGAAAAGTTTGTTAAAAGTTTAACATAAAGCTTGTTTATGAAAGATCTAAAGATGTTAAGCATGGATCTTGAAAGATCCATCGTGAATCATGATGTTAAACGAAGTGGTCTTTCTAATGAACATAAAAATAGTTTTACAACATTATTTTCAAGACGTTGAGACCATAACACTCATGAGTAAGTTGGTTAGTAAAATAAAGTTTCATAAAAAGTTGGTTAAAATTTTACAAGAACACTTGATTTCAAAAGATCCTTGTATGTAAAGTGTAGATCTAAAAGACTACACGTTTTTTTTAACAAGAATCAAGTTCACCATGATGTTTCATATGAAAAAATTAATATATGCTGTTGGTGAATATTGTTGAAAAATTGTTTTTGGTGTTGAAAAGAAAATAAACCCATGTTTTGAAAACATGGGAAACCTCCATTTTTAGGGAAAACTATATCAAAATTTTTATAAAATTAAAAATTTTGACACTTAGAAATATATAAGTTATGGTGAAACTTAATCCCCAAAAAAAATTCACCTAAAAATATTTACCAATGTTTCCCTAATTTTTGTGTAAAATTTCAAGTTAAGAAATGACGATTTCTTCAAGTTAAAATTTAAATTAGAGTAAAATGCATGGATAGTCCCTGTGGTTTGGTGAAATTTCACCTTTAGTCCCCAACTTTTCAGAATTACACTCTTAGTCCCTGTGGTTTGACAAGTTGTTACTCGGATAGTCCCTAAAACGGATGAAGGTTACTCGGATAGTCCCTGTGGTTTTACAAGTTATTACTCGGATAGTCCCTGTAGTTTGACAAGTTGTTACTCGGATAGTCCTTGTCATTTCACACCCACTTGACCAGAAAAACTAACCTCCATCCGCTTTGGGGACTATCCGAGTAACAACTTGTCAAACCACAAGGACTAAGAGTGTAATTTTGAAAACTTAGGGACTAAAGGTGAAATTTCACCAAACCACAGGGACTATCCGTGCATTTTACTCTCTATATTAAGTATGTATATTTTTAGGGAAAATATATATATTTAGTGATCACCAAATTTGTGCTAAGTATATATTATGTGTATTATATGTAGTAGTGTATTAGGAACTTGAAAATACACTAAATACTCCCAAGGAGTGTGAATACCAAAATACACATAAAAATACATGAGAATATATAAGTATACAAGTATACAAAATTCCTCACAAAGAAGTACATGGACAAATACAAGAAAATATATTCCTTAACATGTTATTGAACTTGGACAATTTATGGACACTTATGGACTTAAGTATATATATTTTTGGACAAATATATAACCATTACCAAGTAATAGAATTTGTACAAAAATCGGGTGGATAACAAGAATGATTATATATAATTTTATGACATGACAAAATATATATATTTCCTACAAGAATTAAAAATACATTATTTTTAAAAAATATAATTCCGGAAAGTAATAAAAATCAAAGTATTGATTTTTGGTGAATAATACAAAATACACAAGTATTTACATAAATAAAAGGTATACTTTCCTAAGTATACTTTTACAAAAATAATATTGAGAATTTTATTTCACAAAATACTTATATTTATTTTTGGGAAAATAATATAAGTAACATACATGAAAAGTTAAAAATATAAATTATTTTTAACAACTTATTACCTTGAAAAGTCTACATAAACGAATATATATATATTTGAGACGTAAAATATATATTTACAAAAAAACATACATGCTCAAAGTGCAAGACCCGACGAACAAGGGCACGACCCTCACAAAGAATGAACGTACAAAGAACATATACATAAACAAAAGATGGTGACTTGTACTTGTGTGATACAAGTCTAGTGACTAACATTAATAGAACATCTATAGGTCACGACGCTACAAAATCAACCGGTGAAGTTTACGACGCAAGATACGCAAAATTGTGAGTTCATGTCCCCACTTTTAAACTTTTTACTTGTTTTCTAAACTTGGGGAAAATACATGTACTATGGTATGTTGAATACAAAACTAAGGAATGATACTATAGACCATGTCACGAATAGGGTGCCATAAGCACCATTAATCAAATTATATACCTAGACCACGGAACAAAAGGTTAGATCTAATGGGTTTCAGGCAGCCACACTCTTGGCCACGCTTTTACCAAGAGTGCTTTTGTGTCTCTAGTCGTGAATCGGCAAGTAAAAATGCCTATGGTTTGGATGCTTCCTATGTCGTTACACATGTTAATGGCCTTGCAAACCATTAACGATCTCGATTTCCTTACATTTACAGAGATACTTGTTTCATTACAATTACATACCATGTTTTCTACAACGAATGCGTAAATGTTTACACAAAACTGCATGAATTCACACCAACATTATGTTGACGATTTTCCAAAACTTACATGTATTTCAGGTAACTAAAGTGGATGTACGTGCGGTCTTACTCTTGCTCCTGGATGACGTTTATGTTTTTAGTTGTGTTGTGTCAAGACTCCTATGCCTATTTTGTGGGATTTGGTTGTTATATCCCATCCCGTGTGGTGATATAAGGATCAAAACCTTGATGTTTGTCTTCGGAATAAGTTGTAAACTTTTCAAACAATTATTAGTCGTGTGATGTAAACACTTATCTTAAACTATGTTTTGAATATTTAATATCAATGGCATCATGGAGTTTGTTTTATGATCATGTAGTATGTTTACCATTCGTATGCAATGAGAACCTTTCAGGATCACACCTCGTGCTTCCGCCTTAGAAAGGGGTGTGACAACAAACGCTAGTAGATATCACATTCGACACGTATAATGTCACGGCCCCCGTCCCGGTTTTACCCGGTTCAGAAGCCGCGGGACAGAAACCCGTGGTATTTATTATTTGAGTTGACAGCGGAAGTTTAACAGGATCTTTTAAAACTTGAAAATGCCCAATTATTTTATTTCATAATTTGGGACAACCCCGTAATTTACAATAGAGGAATTTCGCAAGGAAATTCTCTGTTTTACAAAACATGTTTATTTATTTTATTGAGCCACCACTTCAAGCTTGTTAGTGCTCCGTAGCACGTTTTCCTTGATTCACAGTAGGTCACCTGAAACATGTTTAAAAATATTTTATCAGCGGGAAAATACTGGCAAGTCACTCAATTTTGATATAATGACACATAGTTATAAATTACAGCATAAGAGCGATTACAATGGCCACTATATTATTTTTATCTGGCGCCGTGTCACACCCTGGTGACAATGGTCATACCACCATTGGGTCCTTTCACCCAAGTAGTGATGATTATCACTGTTAGGTTTGTTAACCTAACCGTGAGAGATTAGTAATGTGCACAATACCCCACTTGCCAGTGATTTAAGATAACCAAGACTTAATCCCTGTAATTATAACTTTTTGAAAATAATTTAAGGTATTGTAAAATACTGTTGATAAAAAGAGAATGACTCACATTGCAAGTTTAGTTGGGCAGAGTTTAGCCTACTGATAAGCCGGATAACCTAATTTAAACAACAATGCATACGGAACTAGGTCAGTAACTTAATACAACATTTACGATAAGCTCACGAAATCAAAACCCTCACGACGAATGACAAAGTATAGCCCGAATTCGGGCAGCACTTAAACATCCATCGGATCGGTTTCAATCAATCGGACATTGTATCGTAGCAGTGATCGAGTTCTTACACTGTTGTCGCAGCAGAGATTCGTGTTTGTGTGTGTTTTTGAACGAAATAGAGTATAACTCAGTGTATAAAACGAGTTTGAACGTCGAACCAACGCAGTCATGCAAGTGCTAACCCCTGCTACTTATACTGAAAAGTTGTCCCTGTCGCGTGGCGCGACGGGGGCACTTTTAGAGTAGGGTAGCTTCGTGGATTTATAGCATGGGTGAGTCAGCGGTTCGATAAAATTCAATTTCTACAGCAAACTGTGTGGATAATACTAATTAGGGAATACCCCCCTTGAGTTTTAGGGGCCCTGATCCTAGTTCCAATTGTTCTGAAAATTTCAGGGGTCATGTAGTATTACTTGGGGTTCTCAATTAGGGTTTCCCATTGGACAATTTAAAATAAGAAATATAATTTTGGACGAGAGTTGTTACATCCTCCCCACCTTATTAAAATCTCGTCCTTGAGATTTACTGGAACAAGTAGGGATATTTTCGTTTCATTTCTGATTCTAGCTCCCAAGTGTACTCCGGTCCTCTCTTTGAATCCCACTTGACTTTGACAAGTACTAGTCTTTTGTGCTTGAGAAACTTGACCTTTCTGTCTTCTATCAGCAATGGTTTCTCCACAAATTTTAACTTTTCATTTACCTCTATATATTGAAGAGGTACTACCAGGGTTCGTCAGTTAGACATTTCTTGAGGTTGGATACATGAAATACGTCATGTACTCCAGCTAGCTCTTCTGGTAGTTGTAGACGATAGGCGACTGGTCCTATTCGCGGGATTACTGGGAATGATCCTACATACCTTGGACTTAGTTTCCCCTTTTTACCGAATCAAACTACTCCTTTCCAAGGAGAAACTTTCAAGAGTACCTTGTCTCCAACTTGAAATTCTAGCGGCTTGCGTCGATTGTCTGCATAACTCTTCTGGCGATCTCGAGCCATTTTCAGTATTTCCTTGATTTGAGTGAAATTGTCGGTGGTTTCTTGTACGATTTCAGGACCTGATAATTGGCTTTCTCCTATTTCTGCCCAACAAACTGGAGTTCTAGACTTTCGTCTATACAGTGCTTCGAACGGGGCAGCTTCGATACTTGAATGGTAACTATTATTATAGGAGAATTCAATTAAGGGTAGGTGGTCATCCCAATTTCCACCAAAATCTATTACACATGCCCTGAGCATGTCTTCCAGGGTTTGAATTGTCCTTTCACTTTGTCCATCTGTTTGGGGATGGTATGCAGTGCTCAAGTTCAGTTTGGTCCCCATTGCTTCTTGGAAACTTGTCCAGAAATGTGAAGTGAAGCGACTATCCCTATCCGATACAATGGAGAGTGGAACTCCATGTAAGGATACTACCTCGTTTACGTATAATTTGGCTACGCTTTCCATGCTAAAGGTCTCCTTCATGGGTAGAAAATGAGCTGATTTGGTTAATCGATCCACACTTACCCAAATTGCGTCGTTACCTTTTCTGGTTCTGGGTAATTTAGTAACAAAATCCATGGTTATTAGTTCCCATTTCCAAACAGGCATTTCTAATTGTTGGAGTAACCCTGAAGGTTTCTGGTGTTCTGCCTTAACTTGTGAACAAGTTAGACACTTAGATACATATCTAGCTATGTCCTTTTTCATTCCTATCCACCAGAAGTTATTTCTTAAATCTTGGTACATCTTATTATTACCAGGATGCATGGTATACCTAGATCTATGGGCTTCCTCTAAAATCTTATTTCTTAAGTCTCCTTGCTTAGGTACGCAAATCCTTTTCTTGTAGAATCTCCAAATTCCATCAACCCCTTGCTCTAAGTCTTTTATTCTCCCTTTCATTCCTTCAGCATCATCCTTGATTGCTGTTTCTTGAATGTTTTTTAGTTGTTCCATTAAATCTAACTATAGATTTAATCTAAGAGCACGAACTCGCTTCGGCTTTTCATGATACTTACGACTTAGAGTATCTGCGACTACATTTGCTTTTCCTTTGTGATATTGGATATCACAGCCGTAGTTGCTTAGAATTTCCATCCATCTTCTTTGCCTCATGTTCAATTCTTTTTGCCCAAATATATACCTTAAGCTCTTATGATATGTATAGACTGTAAACTTACTGCCATATAAATAGTGTCTCCAAATCTTAAGGGCAAAAATTATGGCTCCTAACTCTAGATCATGAGTCGTATAATTTTCTTCATGCTTCTTCAATTGCCTTGAGGCATACGCAATTACCTTTTTGCGTTGCATTAGCACACATCCTAATCCTAGCTTAGAAGCATCACAGTAAACTTCAAAATCTTATGTCCCTTCAGGTAAGGCAAGAATTGGGGTGTTCGTTAATCTTTGCTTTAAAATCTTAAAAGCTTCCTTTTGCCTAGATCCCCATTCAAACTTCACTGCTTTACAGGTTAGGTTAGCTTAGTTAATGGTACAGCTATCTTAGAAAAATCTTTAATGAACCGTCTATAGTATCCGGCTAACCCTAGAAAACTTCTAACTTCCGTAGCTGATTGCGGAACCTTCCGTTTAGTGATTGCTTCTGTCTTATAGGGATCTACGTGAATACCTTCGTGATTCACCATGTGACCTAAAAATTGCACCTCCTGTAGCCAAAATTCACACTTCGAGAATTTGGCGTAAAACTTCTCTTTTCTTAACAAAGTTAAGAGTGCTCGTAAATGTTCACAATGTTCGTCCTAACTTTTGGAATAAATAAGTATATCGTCGATGAAGACAATT
Source organism: Helianthus tuberosus (assembly GCA_030545235.1). NCBI lineage: Eukaryota > Viridiplantae > Streptophyta > Magnoliopsida > Asterales > Asteraceae > Helianthus > Helianthus tuberosus. The sequence continues at coordinate 196,003,423 of CM060405.1, forward strand.
ACAAATTTATCCAAGTACGGTTTACAGATCCTATTCATCATGTCCATAAATGCTGCAGGAGCATTTGTTAACCCAAATGGCATAACTGTAAACTCGTAGTGACCATACCTAGTTCTGAAAGCGGTTTTAGGTATGTCTTCCTCTTGTACCTTTAACTGATGGTATCCGGATCGAAAGTCTATTTTAGAAAAATATCTAGCTCCTTGCAATTGATCAAAAAGATCATCAATCCTAGGCAATGGGTATCAATTCTTAATTGTAACCTTATTCAATTCCCTATAATCGATACACATTCGCATCGAACCATCTTTCTTTTTTACAAACAACACTGGTGCTCCCCAAGGGGATGAACTAGGTTGTATGAATCCTTTACTGAGCAATTCATCCAATGGCTTTTTCAGTTCTATCATTTCAGTGGGTGCTAATCGGTAGGGTGCTTTAGCTATGGGTGTAGTTCCAGGAATCAGATGAATTCTAAATTCTACCTCCCTATCTGGTGGTAATCCTGGTAGTTCTTCTGGGAATACATCTGTTGATGCACGGGATGTCTGTTGACTACGTTTGTATCAAGTCATAGGTCAAGATTGGAGCTTGGGAGTTAAATTAGGGTTTAATGATAAGATTTAGCTTATGTGTACATAGGATATGATAGGATTTCGTTCATGTGTACATGTAGGTTAGTGATTTCGCTTATAGGACAACTTAGGGTTTCGCTCTTATGGTTCTAGGGGGTTTCGCTTATATGACACATGGGGTTTCTCTTATATGTCATGACATATAAGCGAAATCAGTCCAACTATAAATACCCTCATGTGTTCATTATGTCTGGACGTTGGAGCGGAACTAGGTCATTGCCTGTGTAACGAAACTCTGTCAAATTTGAATCAGAAAGCAATAAAAGAGAAGGAATTGAAAAGGAAAAGTTGTGTAACTTCATTTACGTTGATTCCGCCTTCGTATGTGAAGATGAACGTTCTCAACTGACTGTTTAGGGTCGGAACACGGTCCATCAAGTGGTATCAGAGCTTCAGGACGAGGAGTTCATACTACTACAGCTGATTCGATCAAATTCTCTCACTTCTACTCACTTTCTCTTATATTTTTTCAATTTAAACTGGTTCCTACGGTTGAAATGGCCTAAAATTCGAGTATAACGTGTAAAACATACGATTAACAAACCCTAGAAAGATTCAGGTTAAAATTCAGACTAAAACATGGTGAAAATTGATTAAAACCTGATTTCGCTTATTCGGTAATCGTAGGGGTTTCGCTTTTACGGACATAAATTGTTCTATTTCGCTTATACGGACACTTTAAGTCTGATTTCGTTTATTTGTCACATAGACTGATTTCGCTTATCAGTCACATATACTGATTTCGCTTATCAGTTACATATATTGATTTCGCTTATCAGTCATTGTACTGATTTCGCTTATAGTGACACTCTTGATTTCGCTTTTGTGACATATGTGATTTCGCTTATTTGTCACAAAATTGATATTTCGCTCATTTGTCACAGTTTTCAAAAATTTCGAAATTTTTTCTAAGTGTTTGCTGATTTTGCAGGTACACTCAAGATGGATGATATTTTCTTGAACCCGTTTAGCCACATGTACGCATTCGCTGGAAATTCCGGAAACGATGATTCTTCGTCTAGCAATACGAATGAGAATCCGCCGAATGTGAAGAAAAAGGAAGCTTGGGAATCTGAAAGTGCCTTTGGAACCTTCAACAAACCTCCAAAGCTAATGGCTATCGAGGAATACAGTCGGTGGTCAAGAAAGTTTGAAGATTGGCTGATGGCATTTGCATTTTCTAGCTGGAAGAGTCTGAAAAACGGTTATGATCATGGAAACAAAACTGGTGAAACTTTAACATCAGCTGAGGAGATTGAATCATTTGTGGCTGAACAAAAATGTGTGGCATTGTTATTTCAGTCAGTTCGAGAAGACATAATCTCATTGATCGTTTATACAAATGCAAAAGATCTCTGGAAAAAGCTAGAAACAAAATGTTTAGGAAGTTCGAAAATTGTGAAAAACAAAAGAAAACTTCTTAGAAAAGAGTTTGATCTTTTTGGATGTTTAAAGAACGAGTCAGTTTGTAAAATGATAGAAAGGTTTGGTCATTTGAAGCTGGAATTAGCAAGACATGATATCAAATATCCTGAAGATGAGCTTATCGACAAATTGTTCGATTCATTGCCGGACGAGATGGATTGGAGATATTATGCGCTGATGCTGAAGAATACCATCAAGGCACCAGAAAAGTTGACATTAGATTTGTTGATTGAGAGACTTGAAAGTCACGAGCTGGAACTGAAGAAGACATACAAAGTCAATCACTCATCCTACCAGCAGAATTTGGATTTGTATTATCCGAAAAGCATGATGCCAAAAGCAACTTCTCCTAAGACTGCGTTTTCTGCTGAAAATGTGTCCACAACTAGCAAAGAAAGTCAAAGCATTCAAAGTAGTGGAAATCACAGTGGTTATCACAGTGGATCTTCATCATCTGCAAGTCATTCTGATGCAAAGAATCGTTTTCAATGTAACATCGCAATAGACTTAAAGAATGCTCAGAATTTTGATGAGGAGTCTGCTAAACAACAGATGATTTTCCTGGCATCTGTGTTGGAATCTTATGAAGGGTTAGTAGCAGGGAAGATAGGCAACACTAATCTGATGAAAGAAGATTATGATCAGATTGATCCGGAGGAAATGGAACTGATCGACATTCGTTGGTGTATGGCCAGTGCTGTTCGTCGAGCACAACGTTTCATGGAAATTACCGGCAGAAAAACAATCGGTGGACCATCTACCAAGCTGGGGTTCGATAAGTCCAAGGTGACATGCTTCAAGTGTAAGCAGAAAGGTCACTTCAAGCGAGAATGCAGAAACGCATATGCTGATGAGTCGGAGAACCCTTTCAGAGAGGATTACTACAAGAAGGAAATTTATCACCAGAATAAATCTGAGCCGCCTAGATTGAAGCAGGTTGAAGACCATAGAGAGAAATCTAGAGCTCTTGCGGTGATTTACGATGATGAGGGGTATGATTGGAGTCAAGAGGTTCTACCGGAGGAAGATGCGGTTGGTTACGCATTCATGGCGAAAAACGAACCTGTTCCGTGGAAAGACAACAGAACTGAAGAGCAGAAGTATAGATACAGGAAAATGCTGGCTGAAAACAGGATAATTAGAATATCCGGTATCTATTTGGAAGCTAGGAGAGCAAACAGATGGGATCCGGACAGAGAGTGTTATCTTGATGAATATGGAAATATTGCAGTCGATGACAAAACTCTTGATCTGGAAGCCATAATCAAGGAGTTTAAAGATGAGGATGATTATTGGCAGAATAAATGGTGGGGAACTGGAGACGAGAAAGAGAAAGAAGAGAAAGAGAAGAAGGAGAAAGAAGAGAACGAGAAGTTAAAGAAAGTTGACACTGGGGTTATTGATACAACGCAGGAGTTAACTGCTGAAAACCTCGGAAAAATGGCTGACAAAGTGCTGGCTGCTAAGGCACTTGAGGTAGACTCTAACTCCGTGTCTAAGTCAAAAAGCCAGGTCAGTTCAAACTTGTCAACAAATGCGTCAGGTAAGAAAATTGATGGAAATGCTGATTGCAAAAATTGCAACAAAGAGTGCAAATTTTGTAACACAGTCACGTATCTCAACGGAAAGAAAGTTGATGATCTGACAGCAAAAGTCAGAAGCGTTGAGAATCAAATTCTTGAGCGTGACAAAAGAGTTAAAGCTTCAACTGAACGGATAAGAGAATTAACCAGCCAAACTGAAAATGATAAAATTGACCATGACAAAATTAAACAAGAAAATGAAAAGTTAATTCTTGAAAACCGTCAGATTTATGAGAAGTTTGAAAAACTCAAAAGCACAATGAAAGATAATGATGATCGAAATGGTAAAACTTATAAAGAAAACGTTCAACTAAAAGCAGTGCTTAGAGTAAAAGAAGAATCAATCAACCAACAACTGGATGAAATCACTAAACTGAAACTTAAATTTCAAGAGGCTGAAATTGAAAATGAGCGAATCCAGTTGAAGCTTAACAGTTACAGCTCCGCAAGCTTTGTTTTGCAACACATTATTCCCAAACCCATCGGGAAAGACAAAGCAGGCTAAGATGTGTACTCTGATGGAACTGGGGTGGGTTTTCATCAAGTTCCACCACCTGTTCTTGATAACTACACGAAAAAGCAATCAGGGTTGGTTGAAATTGAAGAAGAAAGTGAAATGAATCTTCCAGATTCAATTGATGTCACGTTCACATCTTCCAATGACGATAGTGTCCAAAATGATATTGTAAAAGGTGTTGTTGAAAATGTGCTAAAAACAGATAGTGACACTACTGAGGAAGATGGGTGTTTCTTGGACAACTACATTCCGAAACAAAAGTCCAAGAACAACTTAAATGAAGAATCAAATCTTGTCATGTACAAGATGTTGGGTTCAGATAAGTTGTTTTCGGATTCTGAGTTTCCGATTGAGAATGTAAATGTGAACAAATTGACAAACGTTTTCAAATTGGTCGAAGTTGAATTGTCAGAAGTGAACAATCTGAGTCAAACAAAGAGAAAAATGAGTTTTCAGAAAGATAAATCATACTACAAGAAATCTGTTAATCCATCACGTTTTTATAATAACAATCGAAATAACTGGTCGGGTGGTTATCAGGGTGGTAGGAATTATCAGAAAAGAAATGTTCCAAATAAGAGGTTTGCTGAAAAGAAAAAGTTTGTGAACAGTTCGAGTTCACTTGCTGATGAAGAGAAAGAGATTTTTTCAAAATCGAATGAAGAGTTCTTTGAGAAAAGAGCTTCACAGTCTCAGTCTGAAGGCACAAGTCGAGTTGTTGATACTCGAACATGTTTCAGATGTAATCAAGTTGATCACATTGCACGAAAGTGTACCAACGTGAAGCCTAAGACTGAAACTGTGAAGATTCAACAGAAGAAAGTTGAGGTGAAGGGTAAAGCACCAATCGTTGTTGAGAAAAAGAGTGTGAAAAATGACAACATCAAAGTGAAAAATGAACCTGTAAATAAAGTGGTAACTAAAAATGACAAATTTTACAAGCGGGTTGCATTATCTCAACAAGTTTGGAAACCAAAAACTGAGAAAAAGATTTCACCTTCTGAGGATTCAATTCAAATTGATTATGATGCAAATTTTCCACCTCTTAAGGCTGAAAACTTCAAAATTCAAATTGCGAGAGTCAAGGTTACACCTAAGGCTGATGAGGCCTGGGTGGACTCCATGTTCGACTAAACAGTTTGAATTGCCGGAGCTTCCTAGTTGGTAATCGTGAAGCATGAATCGGCATCTTTATTAAAGTTTAAGTCAAAGTTTGGTATGTGCAGGAACTTCCAAGAGCTATTTCAAGATGGATCATGGATAGTGGAGCGTCTCGACATATGACAAGGAAGACTGCATTGTTGTATGATGTTAGAAATATTAATGGTGGTTATGTGGGATTTGCTGGTCATGAAGGTGGTAGAATTATTGGTGAAGGAGCGTTATCCAATGGGATTGTTACGTTTGAAAGAGTTAACTACATTACCGAGCTGGAGAATAATCTACTAAGTATCTCGCAGATTTGTGACAATATGTATACCACTCACTTCACTGATAAAGAATGTTTGATCTTGAAACCAGGATTTGTTATCCCTGAAGAATGGATTATCATGCGGGCACCTAGAGTGAATGATTTATATGTGTTAGATATGAGTGTAGCAACTACAACTACTGGTCAAGCACATTGTTTTGTGTCTAGAGCAACTGAGAAAGAATCGAGATTGTGGCACCGAAAGATGGGGTATATACATCTTAGAAAAATGAATCACTTGGTGCACAATGATTTAGTTTTGGGTGTTAATATCAAAGGTTTTCATCTGGAAGGGGAGTGCATTAGCTGTGTTAAAGGCAAGCAGAAGAAAAAGTCACACCCTACAAAGCAAGTCAATTCAGTTTCGAGACCTCTGGAAAGACTTCACATGGATTTATTTGGTCCTGTGAATGTCAAAAGTATTACAGGAGATTACTACTGTTTGGTCGTTACTGATGATTATTCCAGATTTTCGTGGGTTTCTTTCTTGAAAACGAAAGACGAAACGTTTGACAGTTTGATGGCGTTGCTCAAAAAGATTGAGAATTTGTACCAAAGGCGTATCAAAAGAATTCGTAGTGAAAGAGGTATATTGCATGAGTTTAGTGCTCCGTACACTCCGCAGCAGAATGGAGTCGCAGAACGCAAAAACCGGACACTAATCGAGACGGCTAGAACTATGCTCGCAGATTCAAAGTTACCGATTATTTTTTGGGCTGAAGCTGTTTCCGCCGCATGCTATACGCTCAACAGGGTTCTCACTGTCAAGAAGTTCAACAAAACATGCTTTGAGCTAATCAATAACCGCAAACCGAATTTGAAGTATCTAGAACCGTTCAGGTCACCCTGTACTGTTATAGAGCCTCATGGAAAGTTTGGTCCGAAGTGCATTGAGGGAATATTTGTTGGTTATGCAAATCCGATGCGACGTGTCTTCGTTCCAAGTGAGAAGCGGATTATTGAAGCTGGAAATGTTGAATGTCAAGGTTATACTATACCGCCGCAGAATCCTGGAGATTCATGGCGTTATCATTATGACAAACTGTGGGATTCGTTTGACATGAGAGAAGAATCAGAGGATGATGAAGATTTCTTTGATGAGTTGGATATTTTGTGCGAATACGAGTCACAGCAAAGGTTCCCAGCTGAGTATTCGAGGCAACCACGGGAAACTTCAAATGACGATGAAGCAGGTCCGAGTAATGCTGGTGAACATGATGATGTCCAACAAAATGAAGTTGCTCAGGATAATCAGTCGGATCAGAATGATAATCAAGAAGCTGAAAACATGCCAGTCTTTGATCATGGTGATTCAGATTCTGAGGGGGAGCAAATTCAGATTTCAAGTCAAACAAATTCAGAAGCTGAAAACATGCCAGTCTTTAATCAAGAAGTTGGTGAACAAGATGCAGATCAGAATGTTACTAATCTGGAGGGCAATGTAGATGTTCCAAGTGAAGTGATGCCGCGAACTCTTTCATATCATCCAGAGGAGTTGAACATAGGAGAATTGCAAACAGGCGTTCGCACGAGACGTCAAATAGACCAGGGCCTTACATGTTTTTATTCTACAGTAGCACCTTTACAAACTGAATTTTCATTAAGTTGTTTCATTTCGCAGATCGAACCGCGAACTTACAAAGAGGCGCTTACTGAAGATTCTTGGGTCATTGCAATGCAAGAAGAGTTAAGTCAGTTTGAAAAGTTGGGAGTGTGGAAGCTAGTGGATTTGCCGGATGGTCATAGAAAAATCAATACGAAATGGGTATTTAAGTGTAAGAGAGACGACAGAGGAGTTGTTGTACGAAACAAGGCTCGACTCGTTGTTCAGGGCTTTAGTCAACAGGAGGGGATTGATTTTACAGAAGTCTATGCTCCTGTAGCACGACTAGAGGCAATCAGAATTTTCCTTGCATTTGCGTCTTGGAAAAACTTCAAAGTATATCAGTTAGATGTAAAATCGGCGTTTCTTTATGGGAAGGTCAAAGAGGAGGTTTATGTCGAACAGCCGCCGGGCTTCACCGATCCAATCCACAAAAACAAGGTCTACTTATTGGACAAAGAGCTGTATGGTTTACACCAGGCCCCGAGAGCTTGGTACGAGACTTTGTCTCAACACCTACTAGCCAACAAGTTCATTCGTGGAAAAGTGGATGCCACTCTCTTCACTAAAGAGGTCGACGGTCATCTTCTGATAGTTCAGATTTATGTGGACGATATAATTTTTGGGTCAACGAATGAAAATCTATGCAAAGATTTTGAATCAGTGATGAAGCAAAAGTTCGAAATGTCATCAATGGGGGAGATGAAATTCTTTTTGGGTTTACAAGTTGAACAACTTCCTGAAGGAATTTTCATTCACCAGACGAAGTACGTTCGTGATATTCTAGAGAAATTTGGGATGTCAAGTTCTACTCCAGCTGCTACCCCACTTGCAACAAATCATGGGATTCACCCAGATCTCACCGGAGACAAGGCTGATGAAACGTTCTTCCGATCCATGATAGGTTCATTGATGTACTTAACTGCTTCACGTCCTGATATCATGTACCCAACGTGCCTCGCAGCAAGATATCAATCTAACCCAAGAGCTTCGCATATGATCATTATGAAGAGGATATTACGCTACCTGAAAGGAACTCCTTCATTGGGGTTGTGGTATCCTAGAAAAGGCGACTTTACGCTCGAAGGGTATTCCGATTCGGATTTCGGATGCTGCAAAGTCAATTCCAAATCAACAACTGCAGGATGCCAGTTCTTTGGACCTAGATTGGTTACCTGGCAGTGTAAGAAACAAACGTCTATGGCGCTATCTACATGTGAAGCGGAGTACGTTTCTGCTAGCAGTTGCTGCTCTCAGATCATGTGGATACAGCAACAGATGCGCGACTACGGTTTGCAGTTTCTTAACACACCTCTTTTTGTTGATAATGAGGCCGCTATAAATATAACAAAGAATCCATTACATCACGCTAAAACTAAACACATAGAAATTCGTCATCACTTTATTCGTGTTTGTTTTGAGAAAAAGTTGATACGAATTGAGAAAATCCACACTGACGAACAGAAAGCTGATTTACATACCAAAGCTTTTGATAAAAATCGGTTTCAATATTTGTTAAAACTGAACGGTATGAAGCTTCTTTCGGTGTTGGATGGAATTGTGGGCGTTGATGAGAATACTGTTGCGGATGAAAATGAGAAACAATCTGCAATGGTTTGTCGATTTTTTACTTGTTTTGGTATTTAGGGGGAGTAGATAGACGTATATAGATATATTTGTAGAAAATACAAAAACAGTAAAAAAATGCAAAAATACAAAAACATGACAAAATCTGAAAAAGAGCTTGTGTATATAGGGAAAATGATAGTACATCGGCTAGACAATTACAGTATGCTAAAGATTTGTAAAGTTTAAATGAGTTAAACAGTCTCACTAATGATGTGTCGATAGGTTTTCGCACATTTAGTAGATTTGTTCGGGATATATACTTAAATCTTACTTGCTTATTTCGTGGGGAACACTACTTGGATATATAGGTAACCCCTGAAATCTCGTTTGAAAGATTCCTTTTTCTGATATACTAGGCTTTATACTCAGTGATATCTGGGGTATTATTCCGAGACTTCTGCTGAATGGAAGTTCTGACCTAGTCCTTGAATAATACTTTCTGCAATGCTTGAAACATAGCATCACCCTCAGCATAAATGATAAGACAATAAAATTGCTTAGCAATGCTGTTGTAAAAAAGATCCTCTAAAGGGGACACACCCACAAGTTGAGTCATGATCTCTCTGCTGAACGGTAGTTCTGACCTGAGCTCTCATGATTCTTCATAATTTATTAACCCCTTACAGATATCATTTGTGTTATAATTACCTGTAAGACTGAATATCGGGATCTGGATACGGGAGTATATTCAAGAGGTGGGACACACGTATAAGTTTAAGTCTCTAAAACAATAAATCCGTATCCTGGACAGATTGAAAATTGTGTGAGAATTTAAGATGGATCAGTATATCGACAATCGAGGTGAATTGTTTAATTCTGTGTATGTAATGAAGCTTAACGGTACTTATAATTTGTCTGATAGCTGATATGATTCCCTGACACGCTCGCCAAAAATAAGTTTGTAAATAGTTTACTTTGTTTACTTTCTGCAATTTAAGTTTTCTGTATTTCATTTCTTAGTTTAGAACACTTTATAAAATCCAAAAAGATTTTATTTCTGCTTTATTTTTGACAAACCAAAGTAGAGAGTTGATTGTTGGATTCTCAGATGATTGAAGCAGATGCAGGAGATTCTGGACTGAAGAATGAGGAGAGCTTATCTTGATGAAGTTTGATTTATTGAAAAGTCAAAAACAAGTTCATTAACTTGATACTTGTTATTTTCAGAAAATGTGTAAATTGTTGTTTTTAAAATCAGTTTGATTCGTCAAAATGATCAACCAAGGTCATTAAATTGAACTTGGTAGATTAATTGAGTAATCAGGGTCATTAAGTTGGATCTGAATACTTGAGTGGATTTCTAAAACTGATTGAGTTTGTGATTTATTGTTGAAAAGATAGTTTGTAATGTTTGATGTTTGAGACACAGGTTTTGGACTTCATCATTCCCACGGAAGCTAAATGTCAAAGCTTGAACCAGATTAAGACCTCATATTCTAGCATACTGAGAGGGGGAGTCTGTGAAAGGGGGAGTCTGGATCAACGATCAAAGGGAAGTCTGAAGATGAAGCCAGGATAAGATTCTGAACTTGTGAAGATAGAGTTGTTTATGATGAAAAGACAGAGATGGAGAAAAGACCAAGACTGAAGACTCGGAGCTGAAGACTTCGTCAACATCCAAGGGGGAGTCTGTTGATGCACGGGATGTCTGTTGACTACGTTTGTATCAAGTCATAGGTCAAGATTGGAGCTTGAGAGTTAAATTAGGGTTTAATGATAAGATTTAGCTTATGTGTACATAGGATATGATAGGATTTCGTTCATACGTACATGTAGGTTAGTGATTTCGCTTATAGGACAATTTAGGGTTTCGCTCTTATGGTTCTAGGGGGGTTTCGCTTATATGACACATGGGGTTTCGCTTATATGTTATGACATATAAGCGAAATCAGTCCAACTATAAATACCCTCATGTGTTCATTATGTCTGGACGTTGGAGCGGAACTAGGTCATTGCTTGTGTAACGAAACTCTGTCAAATTTGAATCAGAAAGCAATAAAAGAGAAGGAATTGAAAAGGAAAAGTTGTGTAACTTCATTTACGTTGATTCCGCCTTCGTATGTGAAGATGAACATTGTCAACTGACTGTTTAGGGTTGGAACACGGTCCATCAACATCCGAGTATTCTGATACTACAGGAATTTCCTTAAGTTCCTTACCCTTAATGTCAATTATTACAGAAATCATATACACTATTCCTTATTTTCGTTCATAACTAGCAACTTTCATTACTGAATGAACTTCATTGGTTTACGCGGCTTATCCCCTGTAATCATAATTACTTCTCCTGTGGGTGCACGGATTTCTATTGAATTCTTATCAAGAGGATTCGAGCATGGTTGGCTACTAACCAATCCATTCCTAACACAACATCGAATCCAGCTAGATTCATGGGTAATAGGTTTGCAGAAAATTTATGACCTGAAAGTTCTATATTTTCTTTTTGCAAAATCGTATCTATGTTAACAGAGTTCCCGTCTGCCATTTCTACTGTATAAATCTGCCTAAGTTTGGTTAAGGGTAGCTTAAGAGCTTGGCAGAATGAAGTATTTATAAAACTTTGGTTTGCACCAGAGTCAAATAATATTTTTGCATAAACGTCATGAACTAGGAACGTACCAGCTATCACATCTGGGATGAGTTCTGCTTCTTGAGTAGTCAGCTGAAAGGCTCTTGCGTTTTTTTGGAAGTTCCTTCTGCAGGTTTGGCCTTGTTATCTGCTGGTTTGACCAATTTCGGGCAGTCTGGCCTAAAATGTCCAGCTTCTCCACAGTTGAAGCAGATTGTTGATTTCTTTCTCCTGCAATCTTCTTCTTGATGCCCTGGAATTTTGCAGAAATTGCAATACCCTTTGCATTTTCCAAAATGCTTTCTTTTACAGGTATTGCAAAATGGAACAGTGGAAGATTGCCCGGTTTCCTTTTTCTTGAAATTACTATTATTACCCACACGAAATCCTTGGGTAATCTTTTGGGCCACTTCCTTCTTTCTATTTTCTTCTCGCGTACGCACCAGTCCGTCCGTCAAAGTGTTGGCTAATTCCACTGGATCGTCAATTGTGCGAGGTCTCGCAGCTTTAACGATATCACGAATTTCGCCAATCAAACCCCAAATATAGCGGGAAATAAGTACCGGTTCTGGTGAAGCCAGGGTTGGTACAACTCTAGCATACTCGAACAATGTCGAAGTATACCCTCGACAATTTACATCCACCATCCGGTGGTTCAAGAATTTATTTGCCATTTGCTCTTTTTCATATTCGGGACAGAATTTTCTTTCCACCGGACTTTTAAATTCTTCCCAATTCATGGCATAGGCCACATCACTTCCCTTAGCTTGTAGTACCGTATTCCACCATTCTAGCGCCCCTTCTTTAAAAAGATGTGACGCGTACATGACCTTGTCTTCCTCGGCACATTTACTTATTTTAAAACCTGCTTCGGTTTTCTCTAACCAACGCAGTGCAGCATTCGCCCCTTCGTTGCCTACAAATTCGATTGGTTTACAGGCAAGAAATTCCTTGTAAGTGCAACCAGGCGTTGCAGGTTTCATTTTCTTAAGGAACGGGGCTTGTATCCCATTATTATCGTTATTATGTTGCCGCCTCCATTTACACTATTACTGAAATTGTCGTCGTGAGTACGTTTTCTGGGAATAATTGGTTGAGGCTCAACTGGATTTCGGGCAGCAGCAAGGATTGCTGGAATAGCATTGGCTATTCCCTGAGCAACGATATTTTCGATATCCTGCCTATTAAGAAATTGATCTATATTGTTTTGCTCGGATTGGTTAACCTCGTTAACTGGTTCATTACTAGCTTGTTCCATCTGGTAATGGATATATATAAGTGATTAGCATAAAATAAATAACAACCAAACACAATAAAACAATCACACATAATCAGGTTAACAAGTATAGCCAAAATTGTCGACTTTGCGACGTTGATATTTTTTATATATTAGTATGCATCATTACACACCCGTTATATTACAAAAGTTTTATTTTAAGTTATTTTTCATGATTATATTTTTATTATTATGATTATTATTATTAAACAAGTAACCACACAACCACATACGATCCCATTAGCTGGCACTTCAGAAACGACGTTCCCTCTCGTCGTATTTCCATGATATCCTCTTCCCCACTTCCCGGATTCTATTTCCTGTGTCCACTAACTCCTCGCCATAGTGGCGGAGTTCAGCCAAATTCTCAGTGCTCATTGGTGGGTTTGGTGCAGGCTCAGGGTCAAACTGAGGGAAAAAGGTGTGAGGGTTATTCAAAAGATTCTGAAATTGCCAATCACTTGTCCACCATTCCTCCAGTTCTCCAGGTAGAAGTTGGTGGTTGACAATGGGATCTGGGATAGCAGGTTCCAGATTGGCTGGAAGTTGTGCTTCAATTGGGTAATTGAAGAGGTCTTCATTGGCAGGTCCAATGAGGTCACAATTCGCCAGTTTGCGATCAAGCTCCTCCCATGGTGGCATTTCCTGGGCTTACCCTGAACTTTCCCCGATCTCTATTCCTTTGCCTTTATCCTTAGGATCCTCAGTCTTTTTAATCCTCTGTGCGGCTGGCTTCTTCCTCCGTGCGCGTCTCCAGCCTACGAATCTTCTTCTCTTCTTCGTCTTGGGTTTCTCCTGGGCTTGAGCCTGGAATTCCATGGGTTCTTCAGTGTCAGCCAGATAATCAGAAAAGTCTCTGGAAACTTCCAAACCAGCAGAATGGAGATTGAGATTCTGAAGAGCTTCAGATAACTCATCCATGCTGTTTAGCAGATATAGAAAAAAAAACACAAAATTGCAAGTCAAGTTTTCACAGAATCACAGAGTGGCAATTGGAGAAATTAAGTATTTCTAAATACTTAGTTGACTTAAATCAGTGGCTCTGATACCACCTTTTTCTGTCACGGCCCCCGTCCCGGTTTTACCCGGTTCAGAAGCCGCGGGACAGAAACCCGTGGTATTTATTATTTGAGTTGACAGTGGAAGTTTAACATGATCTTTTAAAACTTGAAAATGCCCAGTTATTTTATTTCATAATTTGGGACAACCCCGTAATTTACAATAGAGGAATTTCGCAAGGAAATTCCCTGTTTTACAAAACATGTTTATTTATTTTATTGAGCCACCACTTCAAGCTTGTTAGTGCTCTGTAGCATGTTTTCCTTGATTCACAGTAGGTCACCTGAAACATGTTTAAAAATATTTTATCAGCGGGGAAATACTGGCGAGTCACTCAATTTTGATAAAACGACACATAGTTATAAATTACAGCATAAGAGCGATTACAATGGCCACTATCTTATTTTTATCTGGCGCCGTATCACACCCTAGTGACGATGGTCATACCACCATTGGGTCCTTTCACCCAAGTAGTGATGATTATCACTGTTAGGTTTGTTTACCTAACCGTGAGAGATTAGTAATGTGCACAATACCCCACTTACCAGTGATTTAGGATAACCAAGACTTAATCCCTGTAATTATAACTTTTTGAAAATAATTTGAGGTATTGTAAAATACTTTTGATAAAAAGAGAATGACTCACATTGCAAGTTTAGTTGGGCAGAGTTTAGCCTACTGATAAGCCTGATAACCTAATTTAAACAACAATGCATACGGAACTAGGTCAGTAACTTAATACAACATTTACGATAAGTTCACAAAATCAAAACCCTCACGACGAATGACAAAGTATAGCCCGAATTCGGGCAGCACCTAAACATCCATCGGATTGGTTTCAATCAATCGGACATTGTACCGTAGCAGTGATCGAGTTATTACCCTGTTGTCGTAGCAGAGATTCGTGTTTGTGTGTGTTTTTGAATGAAATAGAGTATAACTCAGTGTATAAAACGAGTTTGAACGTCGAACCAACGCAGTCATGCAAGTGCCAACCCCTGCTACTTATACTGAAAAGTCATCCCTGTCGCGTGGCGCGACGGGGGCACTTTTAGAGTAGGGTAGCTTCGTGGATTTATAGCATGGGTGAGTCAGCAGTTCGATAAAATTCAATTTCTACAGCAAACTGTGTGGATAATACTAATTAGGGAATACCCCCCCTGAGTTTTAGGGACCCTGATCCTAGTTCCAATTGTTCTGAAAATTTCAGGGGTCATGCAGTATTACTTGGGGGTCTCAATTAGGGTTTCCCATTGGATAATTTAAAATAAGAAATAATAATTTTGGACGAGAGTTGTTACATATAATCAAGTTCACGACAATAAAACACTTGTTATAATACACTTTAGCACCCGGTTTTCATACACACCATCAAAAACCAAACCGTTTCTTGCTTTCCAAATGCACCAGCACACTGTGAGAATGATCCCGTGAAGCAACTTACTTATTCTCTTGTCCAACTGATAGAAATTGTGGACCGAGCAAAGATCAAAAACAGAAAACGCATATAAAGGAAGGATACTGCACCATATCGAGACATGGTGCCAAATCTGAGAAGCAAAACTGCATGCGATCAACCACGATCAACAAATGGTCGCATGTTTCTTCAGAATCATGGGCACAGCTATTAAGGGGCAGGGGGCGCCTGACCCCCTGAATTTTTCGCTTAGTAGTGTAATATATGTGATTTTCGTAAAGAAAATTTTGGCTATACACGTTTTCGACCCCCTGGTTCTATAGAAATTTTTGGCTATATAAGTTTTCGACCCCCCGTCGAAAATCTCAAGCTTCGCCACTGTTCAGAATTATCACAGAACTTGCATATCTATGAACCCTATATTGAAGTTTCTTAAGTTCAACTCCTTCATGTTTGTTCCAAACCGTATGTTTCCGTTTCCATTTCCATTTCCAAGATGTCGCCCCGTGCTCTACCTTGACCATCTCAAAAATAGTCTTTTTCAAGTCTAAACAGATTTGGAAAAGAAATCATAAGCGGGTACGAAGATAGCCAAGGATAGAGCCAAAAACGTATTTGATCTCCCTTGCCCACTTCCCCTTTAAATAACCGATCAAGATTCACCTCGGAATGAGCCAAATGATTTTGGAGTTTAGCTATTGTACTTCAAGTGTCGGGATTACTTTTAGAATAAGGAAGGATATGTCAAGACCGATTAGACGAATGAAAAGAAGTGATGACTTTTCTCCAAAGAGATAATTAAGTTAAGTAAGGAAGGATAGGCCCGACTAGACGAATGTAAAAGAGATAATTAAGTTAAGTAATATGTGAAACTTTGTTAAAAATGATGTATATGGTTTAATTCATGTTGCAATTTATAATTTTGGGCTGCTCAGTGATGGACTGCTAACTATTAGTTGTTAACTATTAGTGGGCCTCTCATTGTAGGTAGCCCAGCCCAGTTCGCTTATTATTTGTTTGTATGTTTGAGTTGTTGTAACAGAAAAGGGTGTTGGTGTAAAAGGCTGAAAGGTCAAGGGCTGAATATGAAAAATCAGAAGGGGTGCGATCAGTTGTTGTCATTCTTATGGACTAAAGTGTAAATTCTTTATGTCTGACTGTCTGAGTATATAAGGTATCTTCAGTTATGAGAGAGATTCATTCTCTCACTTTATGTTTTTCACCTGCCTCCCGCACTCTCTCAGGGTTTGTTCATATTGTTCGTTCTGTTGAAAATATGTTGAAGATCTATTGAAGATCTTGTTGAGTTGTTGGTTTAGTATTGTTGTAGATCCAGTGGATCTTTGTGTTTTGGTTGTATTATTCCTGTTAATCAACTGATAATCAACTGGTTTAGTATTGTTGTAGATCAGTTGATTATCTCTTTGTATTGCTGTTATTACAGATCTTATTTTTTGTAAGATCTTGGGAGGTTGGACGTTTTTAGGGTTGACTAAGTAATAAAAATTTTATGTCTCCGTTTTGCCACTATATCCATTGTTGTGTTGTATTTCCTATAGATCTATGTTTGTTTACAAACTTAGAATATGCTTTTGAAATATAAATTGAATAAGTTAATGCTTTTACAAAAATAATCAAATAAAATAAGTTGTTACTAATAATAGAATTACAACTTTCCTTTAGAAAGTCTTAAGGCCACAAGTCATAAATAAAAGAGAACATGAACAAAAACCCCACATCAGCCGACACTGGGATGAGGAAAACAAACCCTAAAGATGAAGAGTGACAGGAAGTTACGGCGAGAAGGAAAGGAGACAATAATCAGCATGAGGGTAACACTAAAAGACAAGATCTTACCAAGTTTTACGTCTCCAATATACCGGAGAGGTGCTCCGGGGATGATATCAGACGTTTTCTCTAGGTTTATGGCGAAATCGAAGGCATCTATGTGGCACGTAAGAGGAACAAGATGGGACAAAGATTTGCTTTTGTGTCATTTGCTAAGGTGATTGATAAGTACGATCTGGAAAAGAATCTAAGGAAAACCAAGATTGGGGACAACAAACTTTTCGTGAGTATAGCCAAGTTCGTTGACGGGGAATGCGAGGGTTCCGATTACAAGAATGCAAAGCAGACTGATAACAGGAAGGAGATACCGAAAAACACGAGAAGAATGATCAGGAAATCAAACTAACAATGGAACAAGGAGGCTCAGTACATGGTATTGGAACGTCTTTTAGAGATATTCTAACAAAGAATGTTTCGATCAAGGACACAGATACGATCGCGTTGGCACCTAATATTAATGCATTCAATCAGTGGCATGACAAAACTATTGTGGTCAGGGTTGTGGATTTCCAGAAGTTGGTATCACTTAGGAGATGGTTGCGGGAGAAGGAACTTAGGAATATCAAGATCAAGTACATTGGAGGGACGTCTGTGTTACTTGTTTTTGATAGTGTTGATGAGGTAGAAATGTTTGCTGGTAATGAACTTATTTGGAAGGATTGGTTCTTGAAAGTCGACGTATGGAAAGGGCAGATGCTTGCTTATGAACGGATTGCATGGGTTAAAATTTATGGTGTTCCCTTGAACCTTGCAATTAATCCCGTGTTTAATGCTATCGGTGGGAAGGTGGGCGTTGTGGTTCATCCGGCAGAAATTTCTGAGGAAGATGATGATCTTTCTTATGTGTGCATCGGAGTTCTAAGTGGTGAAGGGAGTAGGATTAAACGATCGATGTCTCTCAAATGGCAAGATAAGACGACACGGGTGTGGGTAGAGGAGGAAGATAGAGAATGGTTACCGGATTGTTTGGAGGAGGAAATCGAAGACGAGGTTCATTCAGCTTCCAAAAACAACTCTGTCAACATGGACGAGGATCATGTGGAGGTTCGAAAAGTTGATTCCGGCGAGGGCTCGAAAACGGACGATAGTGCCGGATCCGGTAACGGTAAATTAGAAAATAACAATGAATTGGAAAGTGTTAATGATGAGATTCATGGTAAAAATAGCCATAATTATAATCATGGGAATGATCTAGGGGGAAACAATAGTAAAGGTAATTTCTTTTGTTATGCTTTTGGAAACCTCAAGAGTGGAGATAAAGTTGGGCTAAAAAAATTTAAAAAGGTGGATCGAAAAGGGAGGGCCCAATCAAATTCTCCACAAGAAAGAAGCAGGCCAAAGAAACGGGCCAAAGGTGATGACCCCTTTGGATTAAATGCTCTGTTGGGTATTGAGAATAGTAATAGTGGGCCGAGTAAGGAGGGTCCGGATATTTCAGCTGAGGAATCTCCAGCTGAAGAAGCTTTCATTACTCCAGATTTAAATAAACAGCCGCAACAGGTTGCTTCCAAACATACGATTCAGAATGCAGAAGAAGGTCGGCTAGGTGAGGAAGTTGCAAATACGATGGAATTAGGCCGTCATTTAGGAGTTGAAAATATTGGGGATTTCCAACAGCAGGTAAGGGAGTCGATCTCTAATGAAGGTTTTCAATCGGTTCTATCATGAATTTTTTAACGTTAAATGTCCGTGGTTTGGGAGTGCAAGCTAAGAAGGCTTGGTTTAGGGGTATTCCTATTGACCAGCAAATTGGATGTGTGCTATTGCAAGAGACCTTGTGTACTAATGTGGAGGAGAAGGATCTTGAGGGATTTTGGGGTAGAGGAGTTTTCAATTTTGGCTTTGTTGAACCTACTGGTAGATCAGGGGGTTTGATTACGTTGTGGGATACGACCGTTTTCGATTTGCAGGTTACCTTTAGAAACCGAAATTATTTGGTGTGTTCGGGGTTCATTAAGGGTAGTGGGGAGACTATAAATATTCTTAATGTATATGCGCCGCAGAATGATAGTGAGAAACGTCAATTATGGATGGATTTGGTTAATATCATAACGGTTACAAATGGTTTGTGGATCGTGGGAGGAGATTTTAATTCTGTTCTTAATGAGAGTGAGAGGAGAAATTCCAATTTTAATGTGGCTGCAGCTAGAGATTTCAATAATTTCATTGAAGACGCGGGGCTTCAAGAACTGTTGCTTAGAGGAAGGAAGTTTACTTCTTCGGTAGGTAACAAGTTAAGCCGAATTGATAGATGGGAGTTCTTCTGTAGGTGGTCCTCCACTGAATATAGAGTCTTGCCTAAAGGCCTTCCAGACCATTGCCCGGTTATTCTTAAGACGATTTCAGGTAACTTTGGCCCGAAACCTTTCCGTTTTTTCAACTCTTGGTTAGACAGGGACGATTTTGAGGAGGTTATCTTGAAGGCGAACACTGATTTTCAAAGAGGTGGTAGGTCAGATTTGATGTTGTTACAAAAGTTTAGATGGTTTCGTAGCCGTATTATCGAATGGAAGGAGATTACAAAGCAAAAAGAATTGGAAGAGATTTTCATTTTAAAACATGAGATGGAGATTCTTGATGCGACTAGGGAAGAAAGAGATTTGACAGAGGAGGAACTTTGGGTTTGGAAGGAAAGCCGTAGACGAGTAAGAGAGATAGAAGACCTCAAGTATAAAGATACACAGCAAAAATCCAGATGTAAATGGGCTTCATATGGGGACGATAATACGAGATATTTTCATGGTCTTATCAATAAAAGAAAGGCTTCAAATAGTATACCGGGTCTGTTGATTAACGGGATTTGGGAAACGAAGCCATCTAAAGTCAAGAAAGAAGTGTACCAGTTTTTCAAGAAAAAATTTGTGGAGGAGATGTCGACTAGACCGAAGTTGCGAGGACATGAGTTGAAAAGGTTAACTGAAGAGGAGGCGGCGATGATGGTAGCTCCGTTTTCGGAAAGTGAAGTAAAGGAGGCGGTTTTTGGATGTGGAAATGACAAGGCGCCGGGCCCGGACGGCTTCAATTTTAAGTTTATTAAAAAATTTGGAACATCCTTTTCAGTTGACTTTATGAACATTATAAGCGACTTCTATGATTCTGGTTCCATAAGCCGGGGAGTTGGCTCGTCTTTTATAACTCTTATTCCTAAAACCTTGGCTCCTTCGGGTTTAGGAGATTATCGACCAATAACACTCATTGGTGTGACTAGTAAGGTTATTTCGAAGCTATTAGCGAATAGAATGCGGAAGATAATGGGGAATATCACTTCAGATACGCAATCAGCTTTCTTGAGTGGTAGGTTTATTTTGGACGGGCCGATGATGATTAATGAAATAATAGCTTGGGCGAAGAAAATGGGGAAGGAGATGTTTATTTTTAAAATAGACTTCGAAAAGGCGTATGATAATGTGCATTGGGGATTTTTGATAGATATGTTTCGTCAATTGGGGTTTCCAATGCGGTGGTGTTTATGGGTGGTGGGTATTTTAGCTTCAGCGAGGGCGTCGGTGCTTGTCAATGGCGCTCCAACATTTGAGTTTGATTGCAAGAAAGGAATTCACCAAGGTGATCCTTTATCGCCCTTCTTGTTTGTTATTGTGATGGAGGCTTTTTCTAGTTTGTTCAGGAAAGCGAAGGATATCAGAGCTTTTGATGGTATTCGTCTCCCGAACGGTGGGCTCGAGGTAAATCATTTCTTATACGCAGATGATGCTATGATTTTGGGGGAGTGGTCAAAATATAACTTTAATAATCTGAAGAGACTGTTGAGAATATTCTATCTATGTTCGGGTCTTCGAATTAACATTCATAAGTCTATTCTTTTTTTTTTTTTTTTTTTTTTTTTTTTTTTTTTTTTTTTTGGAAAACGGGGAGCCCCCGGGTAAACTTTTATTAATTTTTAAAACTGAGAAAACAAACAAAGTTCTAAAGTTTAAATGGCGACTTGCCATAAAAACCAAGAACAAAAAAAGGAAACATACATCAAACAAAACACAAAAAAAGAAACAAAAGCTAAAATTTAGAGCCGGTCTTCATAAATCTCGCCATTTCATCGGTCTCGGACTCAACCTCAGCTTCATCTCCATCCATTTTTGTCAAACTATCATAATATTTTCTTGTATTTTCAGACCATGCACTATAATCTTCAATCTTCGGGCGAGTACTAGTTTCCACAAACTTTTTTACCATCTCGATCTCATGTTCCCACATCCCAAGATCCGTATCAAAACATTCTACTTCATCCCGTAGTGTACCAAAACTATTATTAGATTCAAACATATTTTTTGACACATCAAAAAAACCACTCCCATATGTTGTATGAGTCTTGCCGGTTGTAGTGACCGAATTCAAAACAGGCTCAATATCAGGCCTTTTAGATGGGTCGGATCCATTTAAAGGAGGGAACTCCTTTATATAATCTGTTTTACTAGACCCAGTAGTGACCGAATTAATAGCATCTTTTTCCAGCAAGCCCACTCCCTCCTTAGCAGACTTTTGAAGCCCAACAGTCTCGTTGGGCTTTTTTTGGTCCATAACAGTTTTAACCCCAGATGGGCCTGCCATGCTTAATCCAGAATATGACTTTTTGGCCTGCCAAATTGGTTTCTTACCTCTATTTTGGGCCTTTGTTTTTCTTACAACTTCAACAAAGTCATCATTTTGGACCTTGCCAACATTAGTAACCGAAACATTATTTTCCACATTCTGATTTTTAACATCACTTTTTTGAACATTGTCCATTCTTAAACCACATTTCTCAATCGAATGCCCAAAAACTTCGCAAATTGCACAACATGGAGGTTTCCATTTATATGATAAATCAAGAAAGTAAGACTTACCCGGGACCCCATCACATTTAGGAAGATTAATTTTGACTTTATCCGGGAGACCATTTGAAGCATTTGCATCCACCAAGATACGAGCAAAGTTTAACGGCCCTTCTTTAGTCTCACATCTTTTAAATGTAGCTTGATCAAGCATTAATGGCTTCCCGACACAACTTACAATTTGTCCGATATTTCCACCATTCCACAAACTAAGAGGTAAGTCCTTTATGGCCACCCAAATTGGAACCGTTTTCGGATTCGGTTTACTCAAAACAACATTCGGATCCCAAACTTGTAAAACAAGCGGTACATTATCCACCAACCACGGATTTCTTTCAAGAACTTGTAACATGCCTTCCTCATGATCAAACTTAAAAAAGAAATAACCATTTCTATTCATGTTTATTGATTTTAGCCCAAACTTATGCCACATTTTTATCAAATTCTCTTTTACAACGCGAAATGGCATAACGGTCCCAATAAAGCATCCATAAAGTTGGAATACATTAGACGTATATGACTTTTTCATAAAGTGACCCTCAATGTTTACTTCAAAGATTCCTTCGGCATTGCGCTTCGGCCCAACATACGCCAAGCGTGTTTCCCCATCTACTACATCATCACCTCTAACCAATCTTTGAAATAATTCATGATTCCAATATTTAGATCCCCTAAGCGGATCCATTTCCGGGACTTCATCATTAAATTGTATAACAGTTTCAAATTGTCCAAACTTCACAACATGAGGAGATAGTTTTTGAGCAGGCCCTTGTACAATATCCGCAAACGTTACCTTTTTTTGGGCCTTGTCTTGAACAGCCGGCCCATCAAAAAGGACATTAGCATCATTAACCATTTTAATTATAGGCTCAGAATCAGTCTCCGAATTACTTGTAACAGTCTCTAAATTTATAGACTTACCTTGATTACATGGCCCAGCATCATGTTTCAGATCAGATTTATCTTTTGAGTCCATCACAGGTAAAGGCCCACTAACAGTTGGGCTTGAAACCCGGTTTCCCTCCTGATCCGACGCATTGCCAGCTGGTCCCACTTTTGAATTAATTCCATCTTCAGTAATTACCTTATGATTAGGCCCCACCTTAGAATATTCCATCTGTCCCTCCATCAGATCATCCAACGGACACAAATGCCTAGGGTTTTTTGGATCTTGCGATTTGACACCTTCTACAGCCGCCATCATACATTCCCCAACATTCTCTATTCTATTTGGTATTGGGGTGGGTCGGACACGACTCAAATGATGGCAGATCGTTTGGGTTGCAAGGCGGGAAGCGTTCCTTTTGTTTATTTAGGCATCAAAGTGGGAGCGAACATGAACTGAATTATTAGTTGACAACCGGTTAAGGAGGTGTTCTAGGCGCGGTTGTCGAGATGGAAAGCCCATGTGCTATCTATTGGTGGAAGACTTACGTTAATTAGGTCGGTTCTCGAGAGTTTACCAGGTTATTACTTTTCTCTTTACAAAGCCCGGAAAAAAATTATAGCCGATTTAGAGGCATTAATGAAGAAGTTTCTGTGGGGGAGTAGTGACGAGGTTAAAAAGCTTCATTGGGTGGGTTGGGATAAGGTAACGGTGGCTAAACTTAAAGGGGGGTTGGGTGTTAATAAATTGGAGAACTCTAATCATGGTCTTCTGCTGAAGTGGTTGTGGAGATATAGGTGTGAGGCTAATGCTTTATGGAAAAAAGTGGTTGACTCGATACATGTTTCTGCTCGTACATGGGACATATATCCGAGTCAAGGTAGGTTTAAAGGATCTTGGAGCTATATTGTAAAGTTGGGTCGGCAAGTTAAGGTGCTTGACGTCGGTTTCAATTCGTTGATTAGAGCCAAGGTTGGGAGTGGCAAAATGATTCGTTTCTGGTTGGACCCGTGGATATGCGATAAACCTTTAAAGGTGCGTTTTCCTAATCTGTATAGAATTGAAACCGAGAAACATTGTAAGGTGTCGGATCGGGTGTTGAAAAGCGGAGGCGCTAGTAGCTTTGCATGGCGATGGAGGCATGATCCGACATCTTTAGAAGAAACTTTGGAATTGACGGATTGTTTCAATATGCTTACGACTGTGAAGCTTTCTGATAAGAAAGACTCATGGTTGTGGCATGGTACCGAATCAAAGTTTTCAGTGGCTAGTATTAAAGTGTGGATGTCCTCAACCGATGTGGCTATCACAGCGGCTTTATTTGATTGGTGTATTTGGTTACCTCAGAAGTGCAACATCTTTATGTGGAGGGCGATGCTTGAAAGATTACCGACTAAAGCAGCTTTGATCAAGAGAAACATACAAGTGGAAATAACTTATGTATTTTTTGTGACGACAGTGACGAGACTGCAGAACACTTATTTACAAGCTGTATTTTTTCGACTAGAGTTTGGCAGGCTATTGCGAAGTGGTGCAGGTTTCCGTTTCTAAATGTTTGTGATTTAAAAGAACTTATGAATATATACAAGAACATGCGACTCAACACGGCGAAAAAGGATATGGTGCAAGGTTTGATGATTATTGGTTGTTGGAGAATCTGGAAGGCTAGAAATGATCGTATTTTCAATAATAAGATCACAAAGATTGACGAGGTCGTTGAGGATGTGAAGACATATGGATACTTGTGGTATAAAAATAGGAATAGAAATAGAACATGTACTTGGGAAGAGTGGTGTAACTGTGACATGATGTAAGTTTTTGGCCGTCTTGTTCCCCTTCTTGGGGTTCAAGCGTGTTTGTTTTCTAATGAAGTTTGATTTTCAAAAAAAAAAAAAGAGAACATGAACGAAGTATGTTTGTTTGTACTCGTTTGTTTAACTTTAACCAAACAAAAAATCAAGCATGAACAAACATAACTAATAAGCTAACACCAATAAATAACAAATGTGAATAACAATGCGTTGAGTCTAAAAATATTATATAACTAGTTGTAATGAGTGAAACCCTTTAAGTTTCATAAAACTATAATGAATTGCAATGCCCTAACAAATTTAAGTGACATATTAACAAATATAAAAGAACGAGGATAAACTAATTTAAATGAAGTAACGGAACATGTGTTTATATCCGTTCGTTTAATTATATTAGCAAAAAAAAAGTTTATTTGCATTTGTTTACTAAATAAACGAACTTTTACGTTTTAGATGTGAGGTCCTAAGTTCAAACATGGACAATGATAATTAATTTAGAATTATTAGAGTAGTAGACTAGAGTAAGACCATATGTAACAGTTAATGCCCCCTAAGGGGCATTTTTGTCACATCAACATTTTACGCCCCTAGAGTAAGACCATATGTAATAGTTAATGCCCCCTAAGGGGCATTTTTGTCACATCAACATTATACGCCCCTGCAAAAATGGGTAACGGTTAATGTCCATTTCATTCAATACTTACCATTTTTTTCCTCTTCTTTGGGCATTAGGCCTTTAGGTATACTTTAACCTAACTTAACTCCACTTAAGTGACACATCAACTTTTTTTTTTCTCATTTCACTTTGTCTCACTCTAAGGAAATGGTTTAACATGTTAACACATAACTCATTTAATGCACTTTTAACATTGGGTTTTTGTCTAAAAAAAAAATAATAATTAATTTAATCTCTTAACATTGGGTTAACATGTTAACACATAACTCATTTAATGCATTTTAACACAAGGAGGAAGTGGTTTGCAATGTTAGTTAAAATGTCATGCCATTGTTAACACTCTAGATGTTAGAGTACACCACATGGCCTTATTCTAGAAATGTCCCTCTCTTTTCATGCCCCTATAAGACTGCCTCCAATGCTTCCTTTTGGAGGGTTGCACTTAATGACGTGGCGTGTGCACTTGTGAAAGATGCATTGGGGGTGGGGTGCACTTAATGGGTCTTGCACTTCATGAAGTGCACTTAAGTGCAGAGAGAGAAAGTGAAGAAAGTGGGTCCAAATAGAGGAGAGAGAGGATGCATGTGGGAAGAATGGGTTGGAGTTAAATAGAGGAGAGAGAGTGCATGTGGAAAAGATGGGTAAAAAGCTGATGTGGCAGTGATGACTAGGATGCATGTAGTAAATCCAGCCTCTTGCATTGCGGACAGTCTAACGCCCAAGGAAATGGTGCTAGAGGCTTTATCAAACTCTTTCATGCCTCTGTAATGCCCATTACGCATGGTCTAAAAGTTTTGTTAAAAAATGAAAGAAAATTCTGACCCCACACAAGAATGTGCATAAATAATTATAAGGTGCGAGAAAAACAAAAAATGAATAGAATGAGAAGACCACCGACGATCCGACACACAGCGGCTTCCATGTTCATGAATCCGCCCATGACCCACCGCTCTCACCTACAAATCATGTTATTCCATTATTGCAACCCAACAAATCTTCTCATCATAACATAAACACCCCCCCCCCCCCCCCCCCCCCCCCCCCTATTTTTCAATGTGAATTGAGTCTAAAAGATTTGGAGAGAGAATATGATAATCAAACATGTGACAACATAAAAAGGGTTTTATGCTTGCTTCAAGTACAGGGTATCTCATGCATCATCATCATCATAACTCATACATGAAGATGATGATTTGATTTTGAGAAGTGGGTGTGACAGCCATGAATGCTACAAGAACCTCCTATGTATGTTATCTCTTGTTTCCTTTTCTATATGTTTCTTGCAACATATTCTTGAATCTTTATGTGTTAGTTTATGTATGTTGGTTTTGTTTTTTAATTATTAATTTATTAATATTTTATAATGTGGCTTTTGTGAGTATTGAATTCTCAAATGGGATCTTGTGAAATCTATTCAAGGGTGTTATTTGTAGCACATTCTTGAATCTTTTTTTCTATCATCACATTATGGTTTTTATAATGTGAATATTGTTGTCAAAAGAGACCTTGAACATTGTTTCTTGATGGCTGCTTGCTGACTTGCTTTCTTCTGGTTGTTCTCTAATTTATTATTATAAATCTTTTCTGGGGTGTTATTTGTAGCACATTCTTGAATATTTATGTGTTTATATATGTGGGTTTGCATTCTTAGTCATCAATTTATGTTTTCTTGCAATCTGGGTTTGATTATTATTGGTTTCCTTGTTATGGGATCTTATGAATCTTTAACTTGATGGTTGATTTGTCAAAAAGTTTGGATCTTGAATGTGGGCTTGTGTGGTAATGGTTAATAAAGTAAAGAATCAAAGGGATATTTTTTACTATACAATACATGTATTTAAACTCTTATGTTTCCCACTATTTTGGTGTTTTGTTTGGTGACCCAAAAAAATTTTTTTTTTTCCTTGTAGCCTTGCTTGGATACCAAATCTTTAACACTTGAAAATGACATGTCCAACTCGAAGATTTATATTAAACTCGGCCTCAATGGACGGACCAGCCAAAATCAGGGATATCCTAAAGTTCTTTCCCTTTTATCTTCACGTCTTCAAAAACATGTCGAAAAGAACGAGAAATCGTTGCAAACAACTCAAACTAAAGACGTTCCAACGATTTTTCATGGCTCAAGAGCACCTTCGCTTACCATTCAACAATACATTGATCGGATCTTTAAATACTCACGGTGCAGCCCATCTTGTTTCGTGGTTGCAAATATATACATGGACAGATTAATCCAATCTGAAAGTATTGTTTTGACTTCCTTAAATGTTCATCGTCTTTTAATCACGAGCATAATGTTAGCTACAAAGTTTATTGATGAAGCGTAAGTCTT
This sequence comes from Helianthus tuberosus, assembly GCA_030545235.1. Lineage (NCBI taxonomy): Eukaryota > Viridiplantae > Streptophyta > Magnoliopsida > Asterales > Asteraceae > Helianthus > Helianthus tuberosus. Next base: position 196,030,986 of record CM060405.1, read on the forward strand.
CTTCTCATACCAACACATTTACTCGTATTTATAATCTTAATCTAAGGGATATTTACTTTTGTATCACATCTGTGTTAATTTAAAAGATTCACATAGTCAGTCATTTTGTATATGATTATTACACATGTAAGTCACATCACAACATATTTTCTAATTCTTATTACTTTGTATCATGTAATCACTTTTAAGAATGCACACTTTGATATGCTTTGTTGCAGATTCTTCAACAACGCCTATTATGCAAAAGTAGGAGGAATATCAAGAGCAGAAATGAATAGATTGGAGATGAAATTCCTGTTTGGGATCAATTTTCAATTGTATGTAAACCTTTTTACATTTAAAGAGTATTGTTTGGAACTGATGGGTGAAGGTTCAGAAGATGAGGTTCAAAATGCAGTTCATGGTTCATGTGGAATCATAGAGAAAAGGTCCAAGAATAACGATGATTCAACGTATCCTACTATTGAAATCGAAATCAAATGAGCCGTTGAGTAGGATCATGAGTGTGATAAATGGTTCTTGAAAGTTTTCGAAAATTGTTTGTAATTACTTGTGTTTAATCTGAACAGTTAGTTTTGAAAGTAAGATATCTGATCAATGTAGCAAAAGATTAAACCAGTTCATACTTCAAGTCTTCAAGGTCTAGTTCAGCATAACTACTGACAGTAAGATCCTCTAACCGTTTCTTCAACAAAAACTAATCACTTTCTATACATCTCTTTGTATGTCAATGCCTATTCCAAGAAATCGGTTTTCACTGTGCGGTGAGCCTCTTCACAAAGCAATTTCTTATCTCAGGCAAAATGCGGTGCACCAGACTCCCATACCTGGTAAATTGCATAAATTTATCTCTGTTTAGTCACATCAATTGCGTTAAGAAGTAACGGTCAAGGTTGACCCAACAAAACACTATTTCTCTTAATAATTTGTGAGTGATTGATTATTGTGTCCAATATGAAAATAGGATTTGAAGACTTTAGCTATTCTTTTAACATACTAGTTTGATTAGTTAGATATCAAAGTTAACCCGAAATGATCCATGTTGTAAACGGATCAAAGCTGCCAATTTTCGCATCAGATTTTGACATAAAAAAGAGCGTACCATGGTTCTGGATCTAATTTGTGGAAGTGTTCCAACACAAACAAAATGCAGGCATTCCTTAGTGACACAGCGTTGAAGGCCTCTGATAAGTCATACATAAGCTCTACATTGTCGGCTGTTATATCCTATAACATAAATAAGCAAAAAAAATCACAACACACAAAAAGGGTGACAATTTCAACCAAGGTACAGGTAAATGGGTCGATCTGGGTTATAATTTTTTCTGACAGGTGAAATTTTAGAAGTAACCTATACAAGGCGTATTAAAAAATTTGCAACTCACCTGTGCAATGGTATACTCACAAAGACGCTTCAACCCATCCAGAAGATATTGATCAGCAGCTTTAAGAAGATCATGGGCTACTCTTGAACTTATCTCTACTGATCCAGTGTATATGTACCTGTAAGTGAAATGTTAGATGTAGCAAAATGGGCAGTTTAGGTAACTTGCACTGTTGCACACAATTTATTGTCCAACAATTAGTTTTTATTAGAAAATAATGCATTAAATGTGATTACAAAGGCGCTATTATTTCAGTAAATCAGTATAACTAACTTTTTTAACAAAGAGGGTTAATTGCTAATCCATTTTTGTATGAGGCACCAATAACATGAAAGCATAAGATCTATGAAGCACGGGTACGGCTTGGAGCCATGAGTACCCGTCCCGGGGACGGCGTGGGGACGGAAACGCGCCGGAAACGCCATGGGGACGTCCCCCGGACGTTTCCGGGAATATGGGTACGGCATCAAAACGCTTCCAGGAAATTGGGGACGTTAGCTTGACGTTTCAGGGACGTTTCCTTAATATATTTGCCGTGAAAGATACTTTGGTGGAACACGGATACAAAAAGGCATGGAATTAAAGGGAAAAAAGCTTATAAATCGAAGATCTAAAATTATGATTCTGGTTTTTTTTTCCGGCCGACGAACTCAAAGCAAATTGACGAAGAAGAAGATAAATAGAGAAGTAGGGGGCTATTTGATTAAAAACCTAAAGCCCACTTAAGTAGGGGTCTATTTGTTAAAAAAAAAGCCTATAAGTCTACTTTTTTTCAACCACACAGATTTTACACTTTTGAACTTTTTACAGGTTGTTTTTTGATTTTTTTTAAATGTTATATTCCTAGATGATGAAATAAGCCAATCAAAGTTATTATATAACTATATATTAACTTAACTTGTTTTCAGATTTATTTGATTCAGTATTTATCAGTTTATATATAGATTTGAAAAGATATTTTAGTTAAAATTTTATTTAATATATTTTTATTTTTTTATATATTTTTTGTCGTACCTTGGCCGTACCCGTATCTTGGATTTTTGAGTTTTGCCGTTCCCCGTACCCGTATCGTCCCCGTACCCCAGTCCCGTACCCGTTCCCGTGCTACATAGCATAAGATAAAGGATACACGATTATACGTACCTCATCATCAACTCAAATGTTTCCCAACTAATATTCGGTATATTAATGTCTTTAGCATCCTTCTCCTAACAAAAGATTCAGTCAAAAAGTTAAAACACAGTATTTGTGAAAAAGAAAAGAAATCCACTGTTATGATTACAAAAAGAAATGCATGACATGTTCATATTTTAATGCACGCCCCGCTTGCGGTATGCTCATATAATGTATATATGCGTGGGCGCTCGGGGGGCAAAAGTGAAAGTGCACTAATTTTAACGTTATTTTACTAATTTCGTGAAAATAACGTTAAAAGAGGGGGACGGTTAATCATGCATCATGTGGTGGCGTTGATAGCCAAAAGACAAGGGGGTGCATGCACTAATCGGCGTTTGTCTCAATTGCTGAGTGTTATGTGCCTTATGTCCAAGGCTTGATGCAAAACCACAATCGAGCCGGGGGTCTCATTGGAAGCAGCCTCTCTATTCCTACGGGGTAGAGGTAAGGCTGTCTACATCTCACCCTCCTCAGACCCTACCTTAGCTTTGCTATTGGTGGGATATACTGAGTATGATGATGATGATGATGATGATGTTCATATTTTAATGCAAGTTAGTTATGACTAACCCTGTAACCACCATCAAACATGGCCCGAAATGCATCAGAAGAAGCAAGAAGACAGATTCTATGAGCGTAGAAGCGTTTGCCTGATATAAAAATACATCATGTTAACCACAACTATAAATAAAATGCCATATGAAACTGTTATATGTTAAAAAAAGAAAGGTTCACACCTTCGATTAAGAAAGTTATATCAGAAAGTGTAGGGTTGTTCACATACTGCTCACCCAAATATACCTGCAACAAGAAAAAAAAGCGTTTGAGCTCCACAATGAAATCTAAAATAAAGAAAACAATAATAAAAAAAGAACAAAAACAAACCTGGGATATTGGAGATGAGGGTCCTGTATCAACAGAAGAAAGTGAAGACGTTTTTTCAGCCAATTTACATAAAGCCGCACAAGCGTATCCTCGAAGCTTTGAATGGACTGATTCCAAAAGCTCCAAAAGTAATTCTATACCTGAAAATTATGCAAAAATATGTAATAAACAAAAAAGATAATATACCGTATTGTTGTATAAACGAAATGTGCAATTCGCTGGTCAGTTTTAACTTTGACAAAGAACAAATTATTTAGATACACTATTTTGATATTTACCGTTGTTATCAACAAATATTGTTTTCTGGTCATTGGGAGAACAGAGATGAGCAAGAGCTAAAGAAACCCGTCTTTGAATGATTTTATCAGCATTAAGCATTAGGTATAACAATCGCCTCAATACCTGACAAGAGAATGATCAAATGATTTATCAATTAGTTGCAGAATTTAATCTTGTAGAAGCCTCAAAAATAAGATCAACAAGAATTAAATGGCATAAAATATGAAAGTAAATTACCCTTCCTTGAATCTTTTCCTCTAATCTTTTCAACATCTTTGCTACACAATCCCGAGTTGGCTGCGCAAATACAATGAAATTATAAATTATCAATCAAGTCTCAGATGACTCTAGAAATACAGCAAAATAAGTCATAAGAAAAGTAATTACTTGAAGAATAAAGTCACCATCCAGCAGTTTTTGAACACCACCAACTCTTATAAAATCAGCCACATTATCCTACAAATATATTTCATATAAGTTGAAAGATGTTGCATAGAGATATAGTATGAAACTGTTTTTTTACAAATTCAAGGTTACCTCATTATCTACAAGACCATATAAAGCAAAGGCACCATTGTGTTGCAAAGTTCCGTTTCTCGAATCTAAAAGTTTTAGTAGTGGAGCAATGCCACCACCATGAGCAATGCCAGCTTGGTTGTGAGTGTCCTGATAGATGTGAAATGTTTAGCAAGCCATAAACTAAAAAAGAAAACAGAAATACTTACTACTATATAAATTATAAGAAGATTCTGAAATGGGTGTGTCAGGTGAGTTGGGTACTTGGGTAACTGGTTCGGGTCAAAAGGGTAGCTTTTGTATGGGTCGGGCCGTCGGTTTGACCCAAAACCCTTCTTTAATAACAAAGTTTAAGTTTTTTTAAGAATAATTAGATTGTCAAATGTGATTGTGAAAACTATACTGCTCCAAAAGTAACAATTTTTAATGTTTGTACACGAAATCAAAATTATCATTGGTTGATCCAGTTTTTGGGTCAAAATATTATCTGTTATGATATTCGTTTTACGGTTTTACCAATAACATGGTTACTAATTCTTTTTATATAGCCTAAAGAAAGAAATACAATTTATGAAGTAAGAAACAATTAGTTTGGGAATATGCAACTAGGCCTGTAAACGAACCTAACATTCATGAACTTGTCCGGCAGGAAGTTCGTTTATGTTCGTTTATTTAATAAATGAACAAACATGAACACAATTTTTTGTTCATTTAATTAAACGTATGAACATGATCACATGTTTTGTTCGTTCATTTATGTTCATTATATTTACATAAATATATAATTGGTAATTGGGTTTTCAATGAAATTTATTGTAATTAATCTTATATTTAAAATTACTTTATGTCCGTTTATGTTTCTTCAATTATGTTCATTTATGTTGTTTATTGTTTGTTAAGTTATGTTCGTTTAAGTTTGTTTGTTTACGTTCGTGAACTGGTCGTTTAGGTTTTAAACGAACAAATATAAAAGAACATGAACGAAAAAAATGTGTTTGATTATATGTTCATGTTCGTGTTCAGTTAAAGTTAAATGAACGAACACGAACATACCTCTGTTCTTGTAATCTTGTTCGTTCGGTTCATTTACAGTCCTATATGCAACTAAATTCTTGATTACCTGTGCCAACCTCCCGAGCGCAAAGGCTGACATTTCCTTTAGCTGAGCCTCTGAAGACTGCAACATCTCGATTAGCGGACCAACAGCACCTCTTTGAACTATGTGTACCTGAAATGTATTGGATTTGGTTTTTTTATGGCTTATGGTAGACAACTAAGGTAAACAGGTAAATCAATAACACCATTCTACGGTGTTGTTACTTGTTAGAATGAATTAAAATAGGTTGACTAATGAATAACAATTTAAGCAACCTTGCAGTCTGTATCAGCAGCAGCAAATTGTCCAAGAAGTAAGGCAGCTTCTCGTTGGCTCTCAGAACAAGTCGAACTGGATGACAAAAGATAGAACAGTGTAAGTTACTTGTAAAAAGTAAAAACTGTTCATACAACAATGACAGCTATTTGTTACAACTCATTGCAGGTAATTTACTCAATTAAATAGTTAGCTTGAGTGAATTTTTGCAAGACTTTCTGCCATCTGGATACACCTTTTTTGTTCATTATTAAAGGTATATAACAATTAGCATACCAAAATTGCATGTGTATACACCCATAGATGTACAAACATACATATAGACACATATCACATACACAAATGCTTACAACATACTCAACAAGTCACAAAGGCATAGGTTAAAACAATCATGATTGCACTTTTTAGGAGTAGCAGAAACTTGCAAAGTAAAATTAACCCCTTAAAGTTTTAACATTAGTGACATTTGTTTTCCATACGTTGGATCAATTTTACCCATTTCAACCTTGTAAATTACACAGCTATAATATCTATAAGATTACTGTTGTGGCTGGATAACAAATGTCAAATTGAAATAATATCCAACAATAGTCAAGATAGGAATTTACAGTACCTAAGCAATTCAATTACAGGTTGCAATGCTCCGGCAAGAAGAACTTCCTTCTTTATATTTGGGGATGAGTGAACAAGATTGCCAATCACACCAACCTAAGAAACCATTAAAAAGTCATTGCAAGCTACAAACAAGGTTGTTAAACATAATAATAGTTAATGAGATAGATGCATGCACAATATTTCGTATATAACTATATAAGAAATGGTATAGTGACTCACTGCTTCAAAGTGTAAGCCTACATCTTCTGACTGGAGCATTAGAACAAGGGTGGGCAGAGCATTACAACCCACTATCTGCAAATAATTTGATAATTTGTTATTAAAATTATAGTATTAGCGCCCGAAACAAGTTACAAAAACCTTGCATCAAACCTGAGTTTTGTTTTCATCATTTTTGAAAGCAATTGTGCGTAAGGCTCCTGCTGCAGCTCTTTGCACTTTTATATCAGCGGATTCTAATAATTCAACAAGAGGAGGAATGCCACCTTCAACCCTATACATGAAGATGTGGTGAGAACAGAGAACAGTGTAAAAAATACCTTAACTGCAAGTGCAAAGCTTGAACTAAAACTAACCTCACAAGGGTCTTGATGTTGCCATTCTCATGAGCAAGGTTGGTGATTGCATCAGCTGCTTTCCTTATGGCACCATTGACTGCTCTAGAATTTTGACCGCTTTTGTGTCTTTTAAGCATAGCAACAAGATGAGGTAGGGCTCCAGCATCAACTATACGTTGTTGATGCTCAGGCTAACAGATAGTGGAAAACAAAAAAAGTTGGTTTATTGGGATATTTCGTTGAATGTATAGAGATTACAGTTTATAACAATTTAGGCATGCCTTTTTACATGATTACAGATTGCAGATCTCTTTAGCCTCTAAACGGTGGTTTATGTTTCCTATATATGCCTTATTGCTACAAATGAGCCTCAGTCACATTTGTTAATGGTTATTAAGTTATGTGATGAATATAACACAACTGAATAACCCAATTAAAATGCAACTATGCATCAAAAGGCATGTATATGTATATTATTTAAGTAGCATTACTACCTTTATCGCAAGAAGTCCAAGAGTAAACGCGCATCCTTTCTCCACCTCATGCTCATATGGCCTAAAGCGAGTAACATCTTCGTTCGGCATCAACTGTGGCTCTTGAATATACTGCACCAGCACAGGAACCGCACCAGATTCGACGATACAGTTCACATTGTCCTCTACAAACACATACAATAATCAAATAAAAGATTTAGCCAATAACAACCAAAGTCAGACTAAGAAATATCCAACTTAGCATCAGCTATTTACCAAAAGATAAATTAATTGAGAAACACTGCCGCATACATATCAAAGATGAACAAGTAACATGCATCAAATCTACTTAAATTTCACAAACACAATTATCAACTTCTGATACGTACAAACAACCACCAGCAGCTACTCACCAAGATGACAAATGAATAAACAAGCACGAAATCAAAAAGTACCAGAATAAATAGATGAACAAAATTATATGCCTAGATATATCTCACAAACAAAAATTTAAACAACAAAGCATAGAATACAGCAGAAATTCATAAACACATATAACTACGTGCTATAACAACAAAACTACAGAAATTACACACAAAAACAAAACAAAACAAAACAAGATCAAAATTTACCAGAATAGATAAACAAAATCACATACCTAGATATATCACACAAACAAAAACAAAATTTATATCAACATACAGCAAGTATATTACAAATTCACCAGCACAATAACAGAAACACACAAAACTCCATGCTACAACAACAAAACTACACAAATCACACATAGCGAAACAAAATCTGATCACCCAAAGTGAAATTGAACAACAGAAGCTCATACAGTCCTTAGCGAGCTCAGACAGAGAGAAATTAAATCTAAAAACAAAACCTATAACAAAAAAAAACAAATATATTACAAATTCGCCAGCACAATAACAAAGAACACATTAAAGTAAGTGCCAGAACACAAAAATTACATAAATCACACACAAACACGAAACGAACGAAATTGTAATACACAACGTGAAATCAATCAACAGAACAACAGAGTACAGTAGAAATTCACCAGCACAATAACATAAACACATAAAAATCAGATTACCGATTAAGCAGCATGAAATCGATCAACAAAATTACAGAAAACAACAGAAGTTGACCAGCTCAGCAACACAGAAAACTACCTACCACAACAACAAAACTACACAAATACAAAACGATATCGTATTACACAAGGTGAAATCAAAAAACAGAACAACAGAAACTCATACCGTCCTTAGCAAGCTCACACAATCCATCAACAGAACGTTTAACTAGCGCTCGATCTGCATCAACTGAATCAAAACAACGCTGCAGTACTTCAACATGAGCACGAATTACATCTTCCGGAGAAACAAACTGCCGATCTACAACAAAATCGTCGTTCAGCTTCCTCTTGACGCTTCTTCTGGCGGAGTTCGACGGTTGTTCGTGTGGTCTCCGATCATCATCCGCCATGAGAGAGTGTGAACGGAGGGGTAATTTGGGGATATGGAAGTTGCGGTTTGTGACAGAGAAAGTGTGGGGGAGTGAAAATGAAGTGGGGAAGTAGCAATTTTTTGGGGGTGAAATAAGTGTGTTAAAATATTCAATGCCCGCGTTAAAGGTGAGTAGAGTGTTTTTGCCCCGTTTTTTTTAGATTTTGGGGCTAACGTGCGCTCCCGCGCTGGTTTGATTAAAAAAGATGAATAATGTGCGCCGCGCTGTATCAGTGTACAGTATCTTGTGTTTGCCTATGTTATAATAAAAGATAGAGTTAATTGTCGGATGGTCCCTGTGGTTTCACGTTTTTTCATGTTTAGTCTCCACATTTCGGAAATAGCAGGTATGCTCCCTATGGTTTGTCATTTTGTTACTCGGATAGTCCTCTGACATTAGGCATGAGCAAATGGTATAAAATACCGATCCCATCCCGATACCGATAATCCCGATCCCGACATGTTTCGGTATCGGAAACGGTATCCACATTTTGGTTTTTTCGGTATCGATACGGTACGGTATCGGTAAAATACCGACTTTTACCCTCAAAATACCGATACCGTACCGAACCGACATGTTTCGGTATCGGTATCAAGTATTCATGAAATTTCGGGATCGGGATTATCGGTATCGGGACGGGATCGGTATTTGCTCATCCCTACCTGACATTTACTCAGGGGACTACCCGAGTAACAAAATGCAAACCATAGGGAGCATACCTGCTATTTCCAAACTAACTTACATCTACTCAGGGGACTATCCGAGTAACAAAATAACTAACTATAGGGAGCATACCTGCTATTTTCAAAAGGTGGAGACTAAACGTGAAAAACGTGAAACCACAGGGACCATCCGGGCAATTAACTATAAAAGATATAAAAGTAAATTACTTTTTAATTTGTTTTCTTTTAATGTTTTAACCATTTGAGTCCATAATCAAAATGTTTAACGTTCTGAGTCTTTAGACGCTTTTTATAACCATTTGAGTCCAAATTTTAACCTTTTGAGTCTATTTTTTTAATAAAACTGGACTCAAACCGTTATAAAATGAACAAAATTAGACTCAAAACATTATAAAATAAATGGTCAGAGACTTAGGGCGTTGAACTTTTTGACTTTGAACTTAAGTGGTTAAAACCATTAAAACATAGAGGCTCAAAAAGTAATTTACGATATAATTATTATGGTGGAGCAAATATATAGTAGTGAATAAAAAGGAGTGCATTACTTTAAGTGTCATGGTGGTTTACGCATATTGCATGTTTTTTTTACCGGTAGATTTCTTTTATTTATGTCGTCTATGTTACTTGAATTAAAGATCTCTTTCTCTTAAGGTGTTTAAAAGTTTTATTTTTGTTAATAGACCACCTTCATTGGTACGCATATTACATGTTTAATCTCTATTTATTTTTAAATTATGGGGCTGTTTGGCTAAGCTTATTTTAGTGACTTATTTACTTATTTACTTTTTGAAAAGTTAAAAGGTGTTTGGGTTAGCTTATTATGTGAGAGGAATAAGTAAATAAGTCATTCCATTATGACTTATTTGCTTTTCAAATAAGCAAATAAGTAAAAAAAATAAGCTTAGCCAAACAGCCCCTATGCCGGTAGCTCTAAACTTTACTAAAACATAACACAGATGGCTTATGGAGTGAATGTTGATTTAATTTTTAGAGCAAGTTTTTTTAAAAGTTATATGTCTGGTTAGTTCTTCTAGTTTGCCATTTTTGCAGAGTTTGTCCCTAGGCTTCAAGAATCACAGAGTGATCCCAGTAATTGTAATTTTTACACTTGGATGGTACATATTACTAACCTAAGTTAAATTTCTCAGTTAAATGTATATGAAATGACAAGTTTACCCCTGAAATTAAAAATAAAGCGATTTAAAAATATTTAAAAAATAAATAAAACAAGGGCCAACCCGATCATCATCGTGAGTTCCCATCCCAACCCCCTGTTTTCACCGGCGACCACCCCTCAATCAGAGACCACCCACTGCTGCAACATCAGTTCAATGAGAATCGAAACCCACTTACAGTTCAATGAGAATCGAAATACCCAGATGAAATTCTTCTTAAGCTTTACACCCAAAGCCACCGAAAGACAATCTGAAGCCAAAAAAAGGGAGTTTGAAGGTATAGAGACTGATATGAGCACCTTAGACTAACAGAAGAAATTTAACGGCGCTGCAATCTTTTCCAGACTCACCTTCCGATCGTAACTCCGGGCAAAACAGCTTCACTCTTCCGGATATAGTTACACCGCCTACTAAGATCACCGAATCCCTTATTCACTTCTTGAATTTTCCTAATCAAGATAGCAAGAACACAAACACACAGACTCGAAGTTTGAGACCTGATTTAATTTCCAAATTCTCTGCCCATTTTTCATTCCAATGTGCATTTTAAAGAAATTACACAAAGGAAACAACCACCCAACGCCCCCACTACAGGTGAGAGACTTAAATTAATTTACAAATTCTCTGCCCATTTGTTTTTGAAGTATCCATGTGAACCGTTTGATTGTTACTGGTAGTTAATTATGATACTTTGTTAATTTTGCAGAGTTGACCCTAGTGGTTGTAAGTTTTGCACTCGGGTGGTCCTTATTACTAACCTAAGTTAAATTTCTCAGTTAAGTGTATTTGAAATGACAAGATTACCCATGAAATTAAAACTAAAGCAATTTAAAAATATAAAAAAATAAAACAAGGGGCCCACCCCATCATCATCCTGAGTTCCCACCCCACCCTCATCCCTGCTTCCCACCCCAACCCTTTGTTTCCACCGGCGATCACCCCACTGATGTAACATCAGTTCAATGAGAATCGAAACCCATTTACAGTTCAATGAGAATCGAAATACCCAGATGAAATTCCTCTTAAACCTGACACCCAAAGCCACCGAAAGACAACCTGAAGCAAAAAAAAGGAGTTTAAATGTAGAGAGAGTGATATGAGCACCACCTGGTAGTTGGACCAACCGAAGAAATTTAACGACGCTGGAATTTGTTAAAGACGCACCTTTCGATCGCAACTCCGGGCAAAACAGCTTCACTCTTCCAGTAACAGTTTGATCCCTTGTTCACCTCTTGAATTTGCCTAATCAAGATAGCAAGGACACAAACACACAGACTCGAAGTCTGAGACCTTATTTAATTTCCAAATTCTCTGCCCATTTTTCATCCCAATGTGCCTTTTAAGGAAACTACATCAAATGAAATAACCACCCCACGTCCCCACTACATGTGAGACTTAAATTAATTTCCAAGTTCTCCACCCATTTGTTTTTGAAGTATCCATGTGAGTGACGTGTATGAACTGTTTGATTGTTACTGGTAGTTAATTATGATACTTTGTTAATTATGATTTGATTATGATACTTTGCTACATATGCAACTGTTTGATGATCCCCGGCAATTTGCTTCATTTTTCTAGCGGGTAGTTGAGGGTGGTGGTTGTTATGAGTGTTGATTGGGGTGGTAGGGTTTGAGAGAGAGGGGGAGGAGGGAGAAGAAGATGATGGGGTGGGCCTCATGTTTTAACTTTTTATATTTTTTAAATTGTTTATTTTTAATTTTGGGGCCAATCTTGTCATTTCACGCACGTTATCTAAGAAATTTAACTTAAGTTAGTGATAAGTACCACCCGAGTGTAAAAAGTACAACCAATGGGACCAACTCTGTAATTATTAAAGCCTTAGGACCAACTTTGCAAAAATGGCAAACCACATGGACCAACCAGACATTTAACTCTTTTTTGTTAAGAAGTTGAGTCAAAGGCCAACGATGGTCAACCGTCTAATTTGTTATGTTTTACTTTAGTTATTGAAAGTACAGGGACCATTGTAGCTAATAATGAAAGTGTGAGGTTTAGAAGAGCTCATAGGTTGTTAACAGTTTATTAATGACCGTTGGGTGTAATTGCGGGTAAACATGTGTCTTAGGGTTTTGTTTACATTCATTCATCTTGTTTCAGTTTTCTTTGTAATTGTTTTCATAATCTTCAATAAAGTTCAATAATCGTTGAGATAGTCTTGATTTCTTTTCTGATTTACAACAATTGGTATCAGAGCCAAGGTTGTGGCTCGATTCGATTCAGATTAGAGGCGATTCAAGATAGAAATTGGTGAAGATCAATGTTGTCGACGATTTTGAAAATGTTAAAAAAGGTTGAAGTGTTGAAACCAAATGTCATCCGATCGGATTGTCGTTCGATCAGATGGCAATCCGATCGGACGGCAGTCCGTTTGGTGACTTTCTCGTTTTGAAATATGTTAAGTTGGAAAGTTTGCGGCTTGATCGAGATGGCATGACCACGTGTTAAACAACGGAAACTCCTTCAAGTCTAAGTTGTCCGATCGGATGGGAATCACCCCATTCTGATCAGTCAACTGTTCTTGACGGTTTTTCATGTCCAACCCGCTAAGTCGGTTATCTCGTTGATAGGAATCAGATCTCAAACCGACACATCACTAGAGAATGAGTGGAAGGCATGAATGAGCTCCAATTCTATCGGTTTTGAGTGCATGAGTGTAAAAGAGTTGAAAGAAAGTTATGAAAACATCTTTCAATCCTTTTACTCTTAGCTTTATAATTAAATCAGTGTTAAAACATGTGGAAATCTCTTAGATCTGAGTTGTTCTTGGTGGAATGATGTCGCATTTTGAAGTTGGCATCATCCTAGAACACCTCAAATCGGGCAGATTTCATGGTTAAAAGTGAAGATCCAAAGGTGAAGATGATGAAGAAGTGTGTGTAGATCATAGAAGTACAAGATTTGAGTTGAAAACTTACAAGAATTGCGAGAAATCGATAGATGAGAGGGTGAGAAGTTGGAGGGTCGCACCAGAGCTGTCACATCACTATTTATGAAGTGACAGGTGCTATTTATAGGATTCCAAAAAGGGAAAGTGGCGCAGTGGAACGGATCGGATGGTCATCCGTACGGAGGACCATTCGATCGAATGGTCATTCAATCGAAGGGCTGACGTGAGTTGGTTTTTGTGTTTTCTTTTTGTGCGTTGAGCGTTGCGGTGCGTTTCGAGTAAGCGATGCGATAGTATTACCCATTAATTACACAAACATCCTAATTAACAAATAGCATAAATATAATCCTTAAATCTTGGGTTTGTGATGAGATTGCGTTGTGATATAGTTGCGATTGCGTTTGCGATTAATCACCTCAACATAAGTTCAACATGCACAAGTAACACATAATAGCACACACACGTAAAACAATATCCATAACCTATAATTCGAGTTGCGATGTGATAGCGATGCGATCAGCGATAAGTCGATTTGCGATTAAACTGCGATTAAGTAGCGATTTATTAACATGTACTCCACATAATACAACTAAAGCAATTTAAAATAGAGTATCGATTACAAGTCAAAGAGTACAACCAATAATTAAGCAAGGAGTGACAGATCGCAATTAGCAATCTTTTCTTCCTTTTACTTTGACTTTGACTTGTACTTTGACTTTCAAAACGCGGGTTGTTATAGCCTCCCCTACTTTAGGGAATTTCATCCCGAAATTTAAGACGCAGGCATAATGAATAGCTGTGGATACTTAGCCTTCATGTCACTTTCGAGTTCCCAGGTGAACTCGGCGCCGCGTTTGCCTTCCTAGCGAACCTTCACAATGGGAATACGTGAGCGTCGGAGTACCTTGGTTTCTCGGCCCAAGATCTCGACAGGCTTTTCCACGAAGTGTAATGTTTCGTCCACTTGTAGATCCTCAAATGGTACTTGTAAATCTTGCTCGGCTAGGCACTTTCTGAGGTTCGAGACGTGGAAAGTCGGGTGGACGTTGCTAAGTTCCTCCGGTAGCTCGAGTCTGTAGGCCACTTTGCCAATTCTTTCCAGAATTTTAAAGGGTCCCACATATTGAGGCGCGAGCTTTCCTTTCTTGCTGAATCTGATCACCCCCTTCCAAGGTGAAACCTTTAGGAGTACGTGATCACCAACGTCAAATTCAAGGGGCTTGCGGCGTCTATCGACGTAACTTTTCTGACAACTCCGAGCTTTCAACAGGTTGTCTCGGATCTGGAGGATTTTGTCAGTCGTTACTTGCAACAGCTCAGGACCGGTAATTTGCGCGTCTCCGATCTCGTGCCATACAATAGGCGATCGACATTTTCTTCCGTATAATGCCTCAAATGGTGCCATTTGAATGCTAGAATGATAATTGTTATTGTACGAGAATTCGACCAAAGGTAAGTGCGCGTCCCAATTACCACCGAAATCTATGACACACGAGCGAAGCATGTCTTCAAGGGTACGGATCGTTCGTTCAGTCTGACCGTCGGTTTGGGGATGGAAAGCGGTACTTAGATTAAGAGTAGTACCGAGAGCAGATTGAAACGTTTCCCAAAGACGCGAGGTAAACCGACCATCGCGGTCAGAGATGATGTCATGAGGCGTCCCGTGTCGACATATAATTTTGTCAGTGTAGATTCGTGCTAATCGTTCTACCTTAAAATCTTCTCGTATTGGCAGAAAATGAGCAGATTTAGTAAGACGATCAACGATAACCCAGATGCTATCGTGACCTGATGGCGTGTGCGGAAGTTTCGTTATGAAGTCCATAGCTATACTCTCCCACTTCCACACGGGGATCTCGGGTTGTACGATTAAGCCAGAGGGGAGTTGATGCTCAGCCTTGACTTTCGAACAAGTCAGGCACCTTGAAACGTAGATAGCGATATCCTTCTTCATGCCCGGCCACCGGTACTTGTAGCGAAGGTCCTGGTACATCTTGTCTGCACCGGGATGAATAGAATATCTAGACTTGTGGGCTTCGTCTAGCAGAATCTGTCATAAATTGGTGCGCTTGGGAATCCAAATTCGGTCTAGATAGTGAAATATGCCATTCGATTTTTTCACCAGTTGTTCGTTGTTGTTGATGATTCTTTCCTTCTTCAAAGTGCATTCAGTTAAACAAGCATGTTGAGCGTCACGTATAAGGGCTTCGAGATTGTGCTGGATTTGAGTATTACGAATGCTATGCAAGTAGCTTCGTCGGCTTAGAGCATCGGCAACGACATTTTCTTTTCCAGGGTGGTAACGAATCTCACAGTCGAAATCGTTGAGGAGTTCAACCCATCGGCGCTGGCGCATGTTCAGTTCCTTTTGGTGAAAGATGTGTTGTAGGCTCTCGTGGTCAGTGAAGACCGTACACTTGGTACCATACAGGTAGTGTCGCCAAATCTTTAATTAAAAAACAACTGCACCAAGCTCGAGATCGTGGGTTGTATAGTTCTTCTCGTGGATCTTGAGCTGACGAGAGGCGTACGCGATAACCTTATCTCGTTGCATGAGAACACAACCAAGACCGAGGTTAGAGGCATCACAATAAACTACAAAGTCATCGTTTACGTCAGGTAAAGTGAGCACGGGTGCATTACAGAGCATATGCTTTAGAGTTTGAAAGACAGTCTCTTGTTCAGTTCCCCAAACAAAAGGCTTGTCTTTATGCGTGAGAGAAGTAAGCGGAACATCAATTTTAGAGAATCCTTAGATAAATCGGCGATAATAGCCCGCGATCGACATGAATTCCTTGACTATTGACAATGTGACCGAGGAATTGAACCTCCTCGAGCCAAATTCGCATTTGGAGAATTTGACGTAAAGGCGGTTCCCCTGGAGTAGTTCAAGAACCAAACTGAGATGTCGCGCGTGTTCAACTTTTGACTTGGAATAGATCAGGATATCGTCGATAAATACGATGACGAAGCGGTCGAGAAAGGGTTTACACACGCGAATCATCAGATCCATAAAAACCGTGGGTGCGTTGGTCAATCCGAAAGGCATAACAACAAACTCATAGTGACCGTATCGGGTTCGAAAAGCGGTTTTGGGTATATCTTCCTCCTGAATTCGTAACTGGTGATAGCATGAGCGTAAATCAATCTTCGAGAAATACGTAGCACCTTGTAGTTGGTCAAACAAATCGTCGATTCGAGGTAAGGGATAGCGATCTTGATGGTAAGCTTATTCAATTCCCTTTAGTCGATCCACATCCGGAACGATCCATCCTTCTTTTTTACGAAAAGGACAGGCGCGCCCCAAGGAGATGTGCTAGGGCGAATGAAGCCTTTATTAAGCAATTCCTGGAGCTGAATCGAGAGTTCGTGCATTTCATAGGGAGCGAGACGATAAGGCGCTCTAGCAACCGGATTGGCTCCAGGAATGAGGTCAATTCGAAAATCGATATCACGAGATGGCGGTAAGCCATGTAAATCTTCAGGAAAGACGTTAGGAAAATCACGAACCACATGCACGTTTTCCATTGCCTTCACTTTCTTTTCCTTCTCCGCTACTATGATGTGTGCCAAGAAAGCTTGGTATTCCTTGCGGATATACTTGCTAGCTTGGACACACGACAAGAGTTTGAGATTCTTTGAGGGAGTTTCGCCATAAACACACAATTGATCACCATTTGCGAGAGAGAAACGAATCATCTTATCGAAACAAACGACTTCGGCACGATTTTCAAGAAGAAAATCCATGCCTACTATAATGTCAAAACTACCAAGCTGCATCGGAATGAGGTCGATAGGGAAGACGTGATTGTTGAGCTCAAGAGTACAATCACGCAGAACAGAACGTACAATGACGGTTCTTCCAGTGGCAACTTCAACGTCGAACGTCGTAGGGAGATAGGCGCGCTTACGATTTAGGAGCTTTTCGAATTCAAATGATACAAAACATTTATCGGCTCCAGTATCAAACAGACACGAAGCATATATACCGTTGACAAGGAACGTACCATTAACCACGTTGTTGTCTGCTTGAGCCTGGCGGGCGTTGAGAGCACGTCTGCGGGCTACTGGCTGCTGCTGTTGATGTTGTTGCGGCTGCTGCTGTGGCTCTTGCTTCACCACTCTGTTGGGGCACATGTTTGCAAAGTGGTTGGGATCACAACATTCATAGCAGGCTCTTGCATTAGCAGCGGGAACAGGAGCTGCTTGTTGGCCCTGTGGAGCAGGAAGAGGAGCTGGTAGAGCCGGGGCCTGGACTTGACCTTGAGCTTGAGCTTGGCGGGGACCAGTACGACAGTTGGCAGTAAAGTGGCCGTACAGGTTGCAGTGAACACAAAACCGAGATGCAATTCCAGCGGGATGATGGTAAGTACAAGTAGGGCAGAGCAGGTGTGGACCAGTATATGCACGCTTGGCCGGCGGTGCATTGGTCACTGGTGCTACTACCTGGTGGTTCTGGTTTTGAGGCGGAGCGGGTACTGCGTTGAGTAGAGCGGTGGTGGCTGCACAGTTCTTGTTGATGGAGTTGATGTTCTTTCTCTTGCGACGTGAGAGCTTTGAAGATTGCGGTGCGGTGGTTTCAGCGGTGGGTGCAACGGTAACTTGGTGAAGACTCTTGGTGGTTTTATCAAAGTAACCATCCCGAACTCGCTTGTCATTAATCTCGGCAGCGAGTAGGAAGGTCTCTTCAATGGTTGTAGTCTTCGCGGCTTGCACGAAATCAGCAACACAATCCGGTAAAGCACGGATGTATTTCCTGATGGTGATATCGGGAGTAGAGACTTGACCAGGACAAATTATGCTAAGCTGCTTAAAGCGAGCGGTTAAACCAGCGTTGTCGCCACCCTCTTGCTTGATGTGCCAAAACTCATCCTCCAGCTTTTGAAGCTCGTGGGGAGGGCAGAACTCCTTCATCATGATGTCCTTCAACTCATCCCACGTAAGCCCATAGGCTGCATCATTTCCGCGCTTGTTTCTTTCGGCAGTCCACCAGTCCAGAGCCCTGGACTGGAAAACGCCAGTAGCGTTAACAGTGCGAAGATTATCAGGACAGTCGTTTTGACGCAAAGTGACTTCAATTGAATCGAACCATTGAAACATGGCAGTAGGCACATCTTCTCCGATGAATTCTTTGGGGCCGCATGCTTTAAACTGGTTGAAGCTAAAAGTAGCATGGGGAGTGTCAGTCCTTGATTCCTCAGAGGACTTGCTAGCATTCTCATTAAGTTCACTGACAATTTGAGGAATAACCTTAGCCATTTGCTCCGCGACTAGAGCAGCGATGCGTTTGTCAGCATGATTGCGTCGGGCAGTTCGAGAGTAAGACGACGACATTGTCTGCAACAGACATCGCCATAGGGCTCAGACGCAAATCGATTTAAGTCGAGTATAGACTATGGTCTCACCTAAAGCTACTTTTTTTAAAGCTCAGGAACACGCAACACGTAATCAAGTAGGCACTTAATCCACAGAGGCACGTAAGCACATAAGCACGTAATCCACATAAGCACAGAAGCACATAGTCCACGTAGGCACAGAAGCACATAGTCCAAGTAGGCATATTTTCCACTATATTTTGCACGTATTCCCCTATCTTTCACAGCTACGTAAAGCGATCTGAGAGTTGCGGGTGCGAGAGGCGAGTAGCGATTGCGAGTATCATAGCATGCGATTTGTTACCGTTTTGAGGTAGATGTGCAGTGCGAGTTGTATGTGTTGATCAAAGCGAACAGCGAAAAACGTATATATTTCCAAAATCGAAACACATAAACATGTAAAACCACATAAAACACATAAAATCCTCATAAAGCGATACATTACAGAGTCAGCGGGTGCGAATCCAGAATCGAAACATATAAAAGCGAATGGAATGTCCTGGGTGTGCTAGACTTTGACTACCCATGGTGATTCGACTATTCATAAGGACTCTGAATACACACTTGGCCTAAAGGACTGTGCTCTCTTTCTCACCGACATGCGTAGTACAAAACCCCCACTGGGTATGCACAAGTTAGTCTGTTGGTACTTAGACTATAGACTAGGTTGTTTCTAAGACATCGACCCGGACTAGGTCGAGTCTTGCCTAAATCCCTATAGTTATTGCTCTGATACCAATCTGTCACACCCCAACCGATGGCAGAAACATCAGGGCGCGGCACTGAGCGAAACAGATTGTCCAGGAGAATCCATAACAAGTAATATTACCGGATATTTAACGTTACGTCCCATACCATAACATATCAAATAAAACAGTTATTACAGACAGAGTTTCTCAAAGACAAATAATTGTTCCGACAACTCAGATTTTTATTAGATTTGTTTCTAGACTCCATCCTAGCTTGATTCCAGCATGTAACAAGCAAAGCAATCCTAAATACCTGTCACATACGTTAAAATAACAGTTAATACACATAGTGTAAAGGTGAGCATACAAGTTTGATAGTATGATAGTAGCGAACGTGATTTATGCATAACCAGCATGTAACATGTATAATGTGAAGCAAGTAGGTTATCGACAATGAAATATGCACAGACGTGACTGCGAGTTGTAGAGTGCGCGACACATATCATCACCGTGACATGTGAAGAAATACCCTTAGCAACCCCCGTCCGCGACAGGTGCTGAGTCCAAACTATAGTACTATCGCTGCTAAGGTGTCAGGCAACAATCACTGTGTAAAGATAACATACAAGCATTCATCGAGTAACACGTATAACATGCATTAGAGGTCAGCGTATAAAAGTGTTTGCGTTGTGTGATCGATGTCATTTAGAATAAGTAACGTATGTAACACCCAAAAGTGCTTAAAGTAAAAAGGGATCGAGTATACTCACAGAGATGGTAGCGACTAAACACAATTTGTGGTTGGATTAAAGGGACCGCTAGCGTAAGCCTGATTGCAGAATGATAGCATAAGTGATAAGCGGCGCGTGAAACGGTGCGAAGTGAGTGGGTGACGAAGTGACATCAGAACGGATGGCAATCCGGACGGATGGTCATCCGTTCGGATGGCCATTTGATCGGTTTGCCATTCGTTTGAGATGGATGTGTTTGTGTATGATAGCTTTGAAGTTTTCGTTGTAGCATTTTGAAAATAGAGAAGTATCTCTACCTTTCAGGTCGTCCGGTCGTTCGATCGAATGGCGATCCGTCCAACGAGACATTTCTCAGAGAATAAGTTCACAGCAGAATGGCCATTCGATCAGATGGTCCTCCGATCGGATGGCCATTCGCTGGTTTTTGGTGATGTTTTGAAAATGTTATAAAAAAGTTGAAGTGTTGAAACCAAATGTCATCCGATCGGAGTGTCGTTCAATCGGATGGCAATCTGATCGGACGGCAGTCCATTTGGTGACTTTCTCGTTTTGAAATTTGTTAAGTTGGAAAGTTTGCGGCTTGATCGAGATGGCATGACCACGTGTTAAACAACGGAAACTCCTTCAAGTCTAAGTTGTCCGGTCAGATGGGAATCACCCCATTCTGATCAGTCAACTGTTCTTGACGGTTTTTCATGTCCAACCCGCTAAGTCGGTTATCTCGTTGATAGGAATCAGATATCAGACCGACACATCACTAGAGAATGAGTGGAAGGCCTGAATGAGCTCTGATTCTATCGGTTTTGAGTGCATGAGTGTAAAAGAGTTGAAAGAAAGTTATGAAAACATCTTTCAATCCTTTTACTCTTAGATTTAGAATGAAATCAGTGTTAAAACATGTGGAAATCTCTTAGATCTGAGTTGTTCTTGGTGGAATGTGTAACAACCCGTGTTACTGAAGTCAGAGTCAAGGTCAAGGTCCAAGTCAAAGGAAAAAAGATTGCTAATTGCGATCTGTCGCTCCTTGCTTAACTACGGATTTGACCTCCTTGACTTATGACCAGTTTTGTATTTAATTTGCTTTAGTTGTATTATGTGGAGTACATGTTAATAAATCGCTACTTAATCGCGTATTAATCGCTAATCGACTTATCGCTAATCGCATCGCAATCGCATTTGCAACCCGAATTATAGGTTATGGATATTGTTTTACGTGTGTGTGCTTATTGATGTGTGTAAAATGCAACATATAAATTACATCAAATGAGGCATAAAACTAACCCTTTTTAGTACTAATGTTGGAAAAAGTGTGCTTTTGTCTTCCTTTTGTATTTTCAGGATTTAATGAGCTCAAATAAACAAAAGAAGCAAAAATGCAGCTAAATCTAACACAAATACAAGAAAAGTAATAAACGTGGCATGCCCGACCCCACAACAGCATCTTCCCAAGCAAAAACAGAAAATCAAAAGGCTGAACACGCTCCGTGCCCAGCGGATACGGGGGCGTGCCCAAGTGTCTGCAGAAAAGACAAAGTTGTAGAAGCTTCTATTTCCCAACACGGGGCGTGCCCAGCCGACACGGGGCCATGGTCAACGCTAAGATTCGCAGAATTAAAGCAAATCTTGATAGTACAGATACGCTTCTGCACACGGGGCCGTGCCCAGCGGACACGGGGGCGTGGTCAACTAATATAGACAAACTGCATTTAATGAAGAAAGAGAAGATGGATGGACACGAGGCCATGCCCAGCGGACACGGGGCCGAGTCCGGGCTTCTGTGCAGGCTATAAATAGAGGTGCTTGGTTCACTTCAAAGGCATCCCTTGGCAAACCACCTCTCTCACACTTCACCCACACTCCACCACCATCACAACCCACATCCACCACCATCGTCCATCATCCATCATGGAGAGTGTGTAGTAGTCTCGGGATCCAAGATTGATAGTAAGAGTTTTTGACAATCAATGGCCATGTTTGCCTAAGTCTCTTATATCACTTGGTGAAGACAAGCATTTAGTGTAATACTTTTTGTTTTTTAATCTTCTCGCACTTTTTATTTGGTTTTGTATTAATGACATTAATAACTAGTTTCTTATGTTGAAGGTGAAACTTCCTTATCATTTGTCCGTGGTGTCTTGGCGTTATTTTACTGTCTATATAAAATAAAAGATTTACACCATTCATATCTCTACGGTCTATATAGAGAAATGTTGGCTACCTGGTCGGGGGTTAAGGGAATGGTTTGGTAAGGTTCTTGCCTTGTTCAGTGTATCGATCCTGCAAGGACCTGGGTCAAGCTTACTAGGACCTCCTTCAATACCCACTGGTATTGGATGGCGGGGGTGTGAATGGC
Organism: Helianthus tuberosus; assembly: GCA_030545235.1. Classification (NCBI taxonomy): domain Eukaryota; kingdom Viridiplantae; phylum Streptophyta; class Magnoliopsida; order Asterales; family Asteraceae; genus Helianthus; species Helianthus tuberosus. The sequence goes on from CM060405.1 coordinate 196,053,694, forward strand.
TTGATCCCCTCATATGTAAACTACTATTATTACATTAACCCGACTACTTAGGATTGTATCCCTGCTGACTCAAACTACTTAGCCGAGGGTAACGTCACCTTCAAAAGAGGGGCCTACCACGTTACGCATTAATAACTTAATTAATTATCTTACAATAATCCAACCCTTTTGGATTGTATCCTTGCTGACTCAAACTACTAGGTTGAGGGTAACGTCACCTTCAAAAGAGGGGCCTACTACTATAACTAAGATAATCTCTTAAAAAGTGCAAAAGTGCAAAAGTGCGAAATTCATCAAAGGTTACACTAAAGGCGAGTTGGAACCAAGTGATTCATCTTGTCTATCTGTTTTTATTTTTATTTTCAGCATTTTTAGTTTTTATTTTTCATGTTTAAAACCTTTTTCCAAAATTATAATTTGATTAGACGTTGAGAATAAACCGGTACTAAAAGCTCTTGTGTCCTTGGATGACCTCGGTATCTTACCAACGCTATACTACGCTCACGATGGGTGCACTTGCCCATATGTATGTTTTGTGTTAGTAAAATATCGTGTTTTATAAATTTAAAACTTGACTAAAGCGTTAAAAGGGCTTAAAATATAACTAAAAAAATATATTCACGCTAACACGCATCAAGTTTTTGGCGCCGTTGCCGGGGACACAAGGATTTTAAGAAAGTTTAAAATCGACGGCCTAATCTGTTTTTCAAAACCTTTTTAAATTGCGCGCACAATTTCTGCATTTTAGTTAGATTTTGCATTTACAGTAGACTGAACACGGGTCGTGCTCACTGAACACGGGGCCGTGCTGCACATTTTTTTACAACTCCCAGATACAGAGTCTGAACACGGGGTCGTGCTCACTGAACACGCCCCCGTGCTGCACAAAACCAGTCACTTTTATTAAAATGCCCAGATACAAAACCTGAACACGGGCCGTGCTCACTGAACACGGGGCCGTGTCCAGCCTCTGTTTCCGTTTTTATTTTTGTTTTCTAGTCCCGAGACTCTGTTGTGATCTGTTGAGTGATTGTTATGGATCAATACTCAGGAGATCACAACTACCACTACGAGGAGGATGATTATTGGGAAGAGTATTGTACTATTTGTGGCAACCCTCACTCGGTGCAATATTGTGACTTATTTCAACCATCCCCTTCATACAATTACTATGAGGAGCCCAGGTACGAGCCATCAACTTCATACACACCCTATGAAGACCCAATGTATGAACCTTCTCCCTCATACTCATATTTTGATGAACCAAGGTATGAGCCGTCATACTCATACTTTGAGGAACCAAGATATGAGCCTCCACCTTCAGGTGCTCACTATGAGGAACCATGGCGTGAACAACCCACCTCATATAAGTATTATGAAGAACAAAGTTACGACCCTTATCCATCATATACTTACAATGAGGAACAATGGTGTGAACCATCTACCTCATATGAGTACTATGAGGAGCCAAGGATCGAGCTTCCGACTTCAAGCTTTGATGATAATTATTCAACTCATTTTGACGAACCACCAACTATTTCACCCGTAGCCGAAAGGATAATAGAACACCTTAAAACTATCGAGCGCTATATAAAAGAAGCCCGCGCAAGGGAAGAGGAGTCCCGCGCAAGGAAAGAATTAACTTGTAATAAAGATGAGATAGTTGAAAAGGTAAAAATGGAAGAACAAGTAAGTGAAAAAACGACACATGAGTTAAACAACGAAAAAGGTGAGTCCGACAACGTTAAAATTCAAGAAGAGTCTAATTTTAAAGAAATTAATCTCTTGTCACCTTCTTTCGAGAATCATTGTTTAGTACCCACTCATGCTAAGATTTTAAAAGAGTTAAACACTAGCACTAAAATTGACGAAACGATAAGCATTAAGTTAACAAATGATCAAACTGCACTGATAAAAGAAGATCCATTTCCATGTTTTTTTTTCAAAATTCCTTTATTAGTAATATTACAACTGATAAAGATCTTTGTGTTAATATAATGCCAAATTACATTTTTGAAAAATTAAGTATTGGTGATTTTTCTCCACTTCAAATACCCATTTTTCTATCTAATCGGAAAATAATAAAATCAATAGGGGTAGTTGAGGATGTCTTGGTTCAAACAAATCAATTGGTAATCTCAACTGACTTTGTCATCCTTGATGACGCTCCTCTAATGTTGGGACGACCTTTTGTAAAAACCCACGAAGCTTTGAAAAATCGAAGTACAACAATCTATCTATTCAATTAGGGGCATTTAAAAGGAGTGTCGATCTTGAGCGTGCAATGAAATATCCATTCGGCAATAATGACCCCCTAATTGAAGATGAAGATGAACCACCCGATACAAGAGAAGAAACTGACCACTTTGTTGAAGAAGAGGTCGCCATAGAACAAACCTTTGTGGTTTTTGATCGAAATGAGCAACCAAATTAAAGAGTCTCCTAAAGACCCATCTCTTGAGCTCAAAGAACTTCCAAAAGGTTTGGAATATGCTTTTCTAGACAAAGATGGTAAATCACCTGTAATTATTTCATCGAAATTAACTAGAATAGAAAAAGAAAAATTAATTGCACTTTTGAAAAAACACAAAAACACGATCGCTTGGAAGCTTGTAGATATTATAGGAATAAAAGGAATAAGTCCTTCCATGTGCACGCACAAAATTTTAATGAATGATGACTATAAATCGTGTAGGATCGGTTTTGACACCGTACGATTGCGTAACGAACGTTCGACGTGCGGAATCCGTGAACGTACGTGACCGAACACACAATAACGTACAAATGACGTGATTCTATAGAATAATATGTCGTGTACAATAGCCGGGAATCACACGGAGAGACTTTCTCTCTCTAAAATCTAAGCTTCTAAATCTCCAAATGAGCAAAGTCTACTAAATGATGACATAAAGCTCCTATTTATAGGCACAAGGTTATAATGAGAAATCTCATTATTTACAAAATTGCCACCTTGCCTTTACTAACTAGTAACATCATCAAGTCTTGCATTCTTAGGTTTCTACTACGATTTTGATTGACGGAGGCGATAGACACTTAATGCACTAACAGACTCCCCCTTGGATATTGCCGTAGTCAATCTCGTAGCGTCCTGTCTTTCTCTCTTTCGAACAGAATCCCCGTGGATCTGTCTACGAGCTTCCATTTCTCTCCCTCTCGGTAGTCTCTTTTTTCTTCAGGCTCCCCCTTTTGTCAAGCTTTCGTGCTTTTGGGATCGACACCTGGATTTCCGTATACAAGCTCCTCCAAAATATTTATCTGGCTTTTTGAATCCATGCTTCCTCTTGCGTTGAGCTTGTCTTCAGACTCCCCCTTAGACTCAGCTGTCGGGATCGTAGTCTGGCTTTCATCAGTTCACAAGTTCAGGATCAATTCCTGGCTCTATTCTGCATATACTCAGGATTTGAAACCTGGTTAACCTGCAAATCCTCTACCCATAACATAAGTTTCACAAATTTATAACAGTTAGATTTAAGAAACTTACTGGTAGAAATCAATTATTCAACAAACATATTAGTTACATCAAGTTCAAACGAATGACCTTGATTAACTAAGCACACAATCTTTCAAAACATTTTTATATAACATTCAAATTTTTCAACATATTCTCCCAACCCTATTCATCATGTTTAGCACTTCGAATTTTGAAAATCAACTCTTCAACATCAGTTGTCGAAAATCTTTTTGTATTTTACAAAATTTTATGCTAAAACACTCCGAAAATCTTTTTGGATTTTTGTTTTTGAGAAATGCAGTAAAGAAATATATACAAACAATATTTTTGTGAGTTTGTGTAAGAGGATCATATCAGTTTATGAAACAAATCACTAGCACCGTTAAGCTTTTGACATTTTAAGTTCTAAACGATTCACATAGATTGACGATATAGTTGTCCTCTTAAACTCAATCTAAAAACTTTCGAAATGCTTACCGATACGTTAAAGTATATTAAGATAGCACTAAAATTCTTATGGACCCCACGATCTCAGCATATCCCCTCATCATGCAATACACTGACTCAAGTAATGCCTTTAAACTTTTATCGACTGTGAATTGTGCGAAAATAAAGCAGAATGTTTAAACATTAACAATCAGGTCGATACTTCCGTATACGCAGAGAAAGTCCAATGTTTAAACAAAATAAGAAAATAAAACAAGTTGAAGTTGTTTAGGCTTTAACCACCAGGTCGATACTCCCGTATACGCAGAGGTGATCCAAAGCTTAAACAAAACACCAAAGAAAATAAAGCAGAACGTTTAGGCAACAACATCCAGGTCGATACTCACGTATACGCAGAGGATGTCCGATGCTTAAACAAAATAAAGAAATAAAACAAGTTTAAATCTTTGCAAAATGAAATGCACAAAATCAAAGCGACTTTTCAGCAAAGTGGTGAAAGTTCACAAACTTAACCAGTTTTATGTCTTTCGACAATCAGCGATTACCGAGTAGGCACACAATCAAGAAGGACAAAACCAAGTACTATGCTTTTGACCATGTTTCCCACTAGAACTAGGCTTTTTCATTTATGTTTGTATCGTTATCGCAAATCTACTAGTCTAGCTGAGCCTACCGTCACATCTTTAGTTAGACCATTTATCACATTTGACATTTACATTTCTTTAGCATGCTGTGATAATTCACTGATTTTCTATCATTTCCTCTTTTTCACAACAAAACTCATTTTTGCTTTTTCAATGTTTTTGGCATTTTCAAATTTTCTAAAATTTTTCTCCCCCTAAAATCAAAATATGTTTCAATATTGATTTTCAAGGAAAATTTGAAAACAAACTATACAAAAAACGTGACAAACTGATATCAAATCGCTTCAATTCGCCATTCACTTGGCATAAACAATCAGAACTCCCCCTGACAACAAACTATTTTCCCATTTAGATTTCAAAACACTTAAGTTTGTTTTAATCAAAATGGTTTTTCCGGAAAATTAGTTTTGTGTGTCATTTCAGAAATTTGGAGTTTTCATCACATTGTTCACCTTTAACCATTTTGAAAGATTTAACAGTTCAAGATTCTATCAACACAAACACTTGTAGGAAATCAAGTACAACTTAATGTCCCTGATTTACCACATGTAAAGCGAAAATTCACCAGAGTGAAATTTCTCAAGAAATGTGCCGATTCATGTTCCACGCTTACCAACCTGGGAACTCCGGCAAGTCAGGTTTTTCTATTTGAAAAGATTCACCCAAGCCTGACCAGCCTTGGGTTTGACAGTTTTTACCTCGACAGATGGCTCTTCTGGTTTTGACGAACCAGAATCATTGCCTGATTGTGGCTTGTCTGACTTTGAAACGTCAGATTCATCGCCGACAACTTTCTTTTTCTCCTTTTTCTCTTTTGTCCTCAGATTTGCATCTGAAGAATTCAATTTACTTGGCTTTGCAGTCGAGTGAATTGATTCATCAGAACTTTTATTCAATCTGTCAGGTGAAACCGAGGACAAAATTTTCTCCAGATACTCTCTCGCCTTTTTCCTTTTCTTTCGCAGTCTGTCTTTCTGCCCCTGTGAAAGTTTAACTTTCTTTTCTTGAATTGTCTGATCTTGAACTTTAGGTTTAAGAACCTTCTGTTCATAGGGCTTGACGTTGACTGGTTTATTTGCCATTCTTTTAGATTCAACCCTCGATCTTCCCATTGATCTCCTTGGGCAATCCTTGGCAATATGTCCTCTGATTTGACAATTATAGCATCTTCTTGTCTCATAACTCCAATATTGGCAGTTAACAGCAATGTGTCCTTTCACACTACAGGTGTAACACACTCTGTTATCGTACCATTCACCACTTTCACACCATATGCTTAGATCATAACATTGTCTGGCTTTGTGGTAATCATCACTCTTCTTGAAAACTGTTTTTGGCTTTGAAGCACTGTGGTCAAACCTGCACCACTTATTACCAACATTTTGTGAGTTTTCATTTTTAAATTTTTGTGATTTTTTATAATGATTGGATGACTTATCTGATGAGCTTTTATTTTCAATTTTGAAGTTTTTGAAATTTTTAACTTTTTGTTTCTGTTCTGCACTCTTCTTAACAGGTTTTTGCTTTGAGCATTCACCTATTTCAGTAGATTGCAAAACAGTATTTTGAAAATTTTCTTGTAAATCTAAAAATATTTTTCTTTTCTTTTCTTTTTCATCATCAGATATTTCATCACAATCTTCAATTTTGACTTTGTCAAAATTTGTGACATTGTCACTTATTGGAACTGAATTGATCGGTTTTGGACATATATGATCTAATAATGCAGATGAGATCACAAAACCTTTCAATTTCTTCTCAAGATCATCAATTTTATTTCTAGCATTCTCAACTTCTTTTTCAAGTTGAGAAATTTTCTCAAGATGAGAATTTATTGTCTTTTCATTTGCAATTTTATTTTCTTCAAAAACAAATTTTTCATTTTCTAAAACTTTTATTTGATTTTGAAAATCTGTTTCTTTTTCTTTTAAAACTTCATTTTCTAATTTTATCCAAGAAACATCTTTATTTTCAATTTTAATCTTTTCAAAATCTTTTTCATTTTCTTTAAAAATTTTGTTTTCTAATGACAAACTCTCAACATTTTTCAAAAGTTTGTCATTTTCAGATTTTAGTTTTTCGCAGTTCAAGCGCAAATCCAAAATCTGTTCATCATCAGCTTTCTTCTCGTCTTTCAAAGCTTTGTTTTTCAATGTCAAATTCTCCATATCTTTCAAGAGATTGGCATTTTCTGCTTCGGATTTTTCGCATTTTGAGCACACAACTTCACTTTTTTAAGTTTCATCCTTCTTTGATTCTTCATTCTTTGTCATTCCTTCTCTAATCTTTTTGATTAATTCAAGAAATTCAACCAAACTCATATTTTCTGAGTTTCTTTCTATTTCATCTATTAACTCTTTCTTTTTCTTTTTCTCTTCTTCATCTCCCCACCATTTCCTTTGCCAATAATCATCTTCCTCTTTATACTCTTGGATTATTGCTTCAATATCAAGCGTTTTGTCATCAATCGCAATGTTTCCATATTCATCAAGATAACACCCTCTGTCCGGATCCCATTTATTTGCTCTCCTCGCTTCCAAAAAAATACGAGATATTCTAATTATTTTGTTTTCAGCAATCATTTTTCTGTATTGATACTTCTGCTCTTCAGTGCGGTTATCTTTCCAAGGAATAGGTTCGGAATTTGCCATCTTGTACGTTCTCTGCAAACAAACAAACAAATGATCAGTTTAAACGCTATCAAACAACTGAATCAAACTGATACTCGGTTGGTGCATATTCTGTGCGAACTGAAGTTCAAGTTGTCAAACCGTGCGAACTACTATGACCCGGATCAAATTCAAACCACCTGATTTATTCAAATCCCAAACGAACTGAGATCAAGTCCAAAAACTTATGCGAACCTAGTTCAATTTGGATATCACTAATCGACAAATATGTTGTCCAAATGGGTGACTTGTTGACTCTTTGATCTTAATGATAAACCTTGGTTTTCCAAAATGAATTCACATGCAATCTGTCAACTCAACAATTCACGTTATTATGCAATAAATGTCTTACAACATTGACTTTCAAACTTTTAGATATTTAAACAAAAGATTCTTATGGCTGACAAGTTTGATATTCAACAACATATGATTGGACCTTACAATTATTTAGCTGACAAAATATAACACCCAAAACTAGTGATTGAGCCGAAAATTGAAGTCACACGGAACTCTTGGTTCAAGACAAACAGTCAATTAATTTGTATGTCGACAAAATCACATATCCGACACTTGTTCACGTGATATCCGATAATTTCAAGTCACATGGATTCTGTCAAATCGATTAATGTGTTCTCGTGAATTCTGATCTTCGATAGAAACAATACTATTTCACATGCAAACCGACAATCTCTGTTTACTTTTCACACAAATCGATGAACTTTCAAGTGGTCGTTTCAAGCGAGACTCTCAATGTAAACTCAAGCGAAATCACGACTGTTATCTTTCAAGCAGAATCAACGATGAGTTTCAAGTGAAATCTCTTAGTTCCAAGTGATTTTCAAGCGGAATCTTGCGTTTTCAAGCGAAATCCTGACTTTTCAAGCGAAATCCTGCGTTTTCAAGCGAAATCGAATACCAGTTCTGTTACAAGCGAAATCAACAGCCAAAACTCAAGCTTCAAGCGAAATCAATAGCCAAACTCAAGTTTCAAGCGAAATCTTCAATATATTTCAAGCGAAAACAGCTGATGTCATCTTTTACAAACAAATTTCAAGCGAAAAGTTAATTTTTTATATGAATTCAATCGATTTTAAGTCCAAATCTTTCAAGGATTAGTTATCACACTAATTCGCTTGTTATATGTCAAATTCAGGTCATTTTCACCGCTGAAATATGTTCAAATCAGAAAAGTATGTGAAGAAGTGAGTAGAAATAAGAAAATCCGGTAAAATCAAGCTGTAATGGTATGAACTCCTCGTCCTGAGCTCTGATACCACTTGTTGGACCGTTCTAAGACCTCTAAACGTCAGTTAAGGCAGTTCATCTTTGAGTACGAAGGCGGAATCAACGTAAACAAAGTCATAACAGCTAGTTTCCTTTTAATCTTTCTTTTCTGATTGATTTACGTGCTTTTACAATGTAATCTGATACAAATCCGACAGCACTTCGTCTCACACACAATGACCAAGTCTCTCTCAAATGACACACACATCATCTATATATAGACATGTAGATTTCGCTTGAAGATGTCCTTGAGATTTCAAGCGAAATCACAGAACTTGATTTCGCTTGAGTTTGGTTCAAGCGAAACTGTTATGATGATTGATGAACCGATTTCGCTTGAAACTCCCAAGACACTCTCTCAAGCGAAAACTCTATCTCAAACATGATCTAGACCTAATTACAACCCTATTGTGTGTTCATTCAACATATCTAGACACAAGACTTGATTAAGATGTAATCAACAGACATTCAATGCACCAACAAATCGGTAATACAACCACAACGTACAGTAAATCCAAATGTCCGAGAAGTGGTTAAAAACGAAGTCATCAAATTACTTGTCGCCGAACTCATTTACCCAATCTCCGATAGTCCTTGGGTAAATCCCGTCCAAGTAGTTCCAAAGTAAGGAGGTATGACGGTAATAACTAATGAAAAAAATGAATTAATACCAACAAGAACCGTCACAAGATGGAGAGTATGTATAGATTATCGTTGATTAAATGAGGCAACGAGAAAGATCACTTTCCTCTCCCTTTTATTGATCAAATGTTAGAAAGATTATCCGGTCATAAATTTTATTGTTTCTTAGATGGTTTTTTAGGTTACTTTCAAATACCGATAGCACCTGAAGACCAAGAAAAGACAACATTCACATGTCCCTATGGAACTTTTGCTTATCGACACATGCCTTTTGGTCTATGTAATGCCCCCGCAACCTTCCAACGTTGCATGGTGGCCATTTTCCATGACATGATAGAAAAGACAATGGAAGTCTTCATGGATGACTTTTCTGTCTTTGGAGATTCATACGACCAATTCCTCGATAACCTTGAATGAATGCTATCCTGATGTGAGGAAACTAACCTCGCCCTTAACTGGGAAAATGCCATTTCATGGTAACGGAGGGAATAGTACTCGGTCACAAAATCTCAAGCGAAGGAATGGAGGTTGATCGAGCAAAAATAGACACTATTTCTCGATTGCCAACCCCTTCCTCCGTTAGAGCTATCAGAAGTTTCCTAGGGCATGCCGGATTTTATAGACGATTTATCAAAGACTTTTCTAAAACCTCAAGGCCTCTAACAAAATTACTTGAAAAAGATGCCCCTTTCATCTTTGACAAGGATTGCAATCAAGCATTTCTAACACTAAAAGAAATGCTAGTCAATGCACCGATCATGATAGCGCCTGATTGGAAACTACCCTTCGAAATCATGTGTGATGCAAGTGACTTTGCAGTTGGAGCCGTCTTGGGACAAAGAAAAGATAAGCATTTTCATCCAATTTATTATGCTAGTAAAACACTTAACGATGCGCAAGAAAATTATACAACAACAGAAAAGGAATTTTCTAGCCGTGGTATTTGCTTTTGATAAATTTCATCCTTATCTTGTTCTTTCTAAAACGATAGTCTATACAGATCATGCAGCCATTCGATATCTCTTTAAGAAACAGGATGCTAAACCACGTTTGATTTGGTGGATTCTACTCCTCCAAGAATTTGACATTGAAATAAAAGACAAAAGAGGAGCAGAAAACACTGCAGCAGATCATCTTTCACGCTTGGAAGACCCGGCTTTGGAGGCAACTAGGGACGAGTAAATCAATGAAAAGTTCCCAACGGAGTCCCTGGAAATTGTGGAATACCGTGAAGAGCCATGGTACGCCGACTATGCTAACTACCTAGCTAGCGGTATAGTCGCAAAAGGGTGGCCACATCATCAAAGAAAGAAATTCTTTGCTGATGTAAAGCATTATTTTTGGGAATATCCTTATCTTTTCAAAATGTGTGCCGATCAACTCATCCACCGGTGCGTACATGGTAGTGAAGCAAGATGAATTCTCCGCCATTGTCATGAAGGTCCATACGGAGGACATCATGGTGCCGCTAGTACCGCACGAAAGGTATTTGATTCAGGATTTTATTGGCCAACCATTTATAAAGACGCCCAAAGTCTTGTCAAGACATGTGACGCTTGCCAAAGATCAGGTAATATTTCTTCCAAAAACGAAATGCCCCAAAACGGCATTCTTGTTTGTGAAATTTTTGATGTGTGGGGACTCGACTTTATGGGACCTTTCCCACCGTCAAAAGGAAACAAACATATACTTATGGCAGTAGATTACTTGTCTAAATGAGTCGTGGTAAGATTTCTGAAAAGACTATTCTCTCGTTTTGGAACACCAAAAGCATTAATAAGTGATAGAGGTACCCATTTTTGTAACCATCAACTTGAAAAAAAATTAAAAAGGTATGGGGTCTATCACCGGGTCTCAACGGCATATCACCCTCAAACAAACGGACAAGCCGAAGTGACTAATAGAGGTTTAAAAAGAATACTTGAAAAAACCGTAGGGTTAAATAAAAAAGAGTGGGCCGATAAATTAGACGATGCTTTATGGGCTTTTCGAACATCATATAAAACAACAATAGGTACAACCCCGTATAAGCTCGTTTATGGAAAAAGTTGTCATTTGCCAGTAGAAATAGCACACAAAGCATACTCGGCAATTAAAAACATAAACTTAGAACTAGAAATTGCCGGTAAAAATCGATGTTGCCAATTAAATGAGTTAGACGAATTAAGGAATTATGCATACTCTAACTCTGAAATTTATAAGGAAAGAATGAAAATTTTGCATGATAAACACATTAAACCTAATGAATTTCGGGTAGGAGATCAAGTTCTATTGTTTAATTCACGACTTCGATTATTTCCTAGTAAATTAAAGTCTAGGTGGTCTTGACCTTTTTCCATCACCCATATTTTCCCACACGGTGCAGTCGAAATTAAATCTCGGAATGGAATTCCATTCAAAGTCAATGGCCAACGGCTTAAGCTCTATCAATGATTTATTGAGGATGAAGAGGAAGAAATCTCGCTTCAAACGATCGAAGAATGAAACGAAGGGTCAAGCATCAACATCATACCTTGTAAGTTATGAACGTCGGGAAGACATCTAAATCGGTAAGATTTCTAAAACCAAGTTTTGGGAAACAAGGCACTCACACGAGCACTTAAAAAAATATATATTTAAAAATTGCCCGCCCACGGGGCCGTGTTCAGCGAACACGAGGCCGTGTCCGCGCAACTGTCGGGGATAAAACCCCTTTCTTAGTCATTTCTTCATTCCACACGCCCCGTTTCCCCAAAAACTCTCTGGTTCTGGTGAAAATTTCTGCAGATTTCTACGTTCTCCCGACTTCTAACAATGTTAAGGTATGATTCTACCACCCTAATTAGTTAGATTAAGTGCTTGCATGTAGTTTAACATCAAGATTTGGGGAAAAATCTAGGGTTCTTCAACTTGAACCGGATCAAACGTTAAATTTTTGCTTAGATCTGTTAGTATTAGTATAGATGCATGTTATAGGAAGTAAATCAACTTGTATTGTTTGTAGATTTGCCTGATTTCTCACAATAACCCCAAACCCTTGTTTTTGAACCGAAAAAGATGAAATTGAAGGGGTAAACGGTTTGTTTTGGGAAAAACGTCACTTGGGGTTTCATTTTCGGGGAAAAACGCCCCTACTGGACCAAAAATTTTCAAGTTTTCGGAACCGGGTTGAAAAATGAGAATTTTGAGAAACAGACACCTGGACACGGGGTCGTGCTCAGCGAGCACAGGGCCGTGTCGAGCTAAGTTCAGGTGTACATGGGGCGTGTCCGCTGAACACGGGGCCTTGTTCAGCTGACTGTTTTCAGTTTTCTTCGAAAAATTTCACTGTTTCATGCTAACTGTTTGGTGTTTTCTTTCAGATGGACAAGAAATTTACCAGATTCAACGCAAGTGAGTTGGCTGCTCAGGCGCAGTATGATGTGCTAAGAACTAGGCCCGAGGAAAATCCCCGACAGGTGTGCATGGACGGACACCCTTGAAGCAGTGAACCAGATAGACCGCTTCAACAACATTGTCACCAGCCCGCTACAAGTGGCTTTTTGCACTCGACTTCACTCCGTGCATGAATACAACATGGAATTTTACAGCATGTTTATCCTTAAGACAAGAACGGAACCGTTTGACAATGATGGGGTAGAGTTCCGTTGTGGAGGGACCACATACTCGATCTCAGTTGCACAATTTGGGGCAATTATCGGGTTGTACTCAGAAGAGCATGCTGGGGATGAAGAAAACACCGGCGGTCTCCGTGAAATTCCGAAAAATCAACGCCAAGCTGCTTGGGCTCAGATCGGAGAGTGCAACTATAACCCGAGCCGAACTAAGAGCACACTGTTAAGAGACCCTCTCTACCGCTACATCCACAGGGTCCTCACCTACTCTCTTAGCCAGAGACACGACAACAGTGGTGTTGTAGGGCTACGGGATCTGCTAGTTCTCCATTGCATCCACAACCGTGTCAACCTTGATGTCCCATACTTGCTACTCCATAACATGCACTTGAACCAACTTGCTACTCCCCCGACTGTCACACCCCCAAAATCCACATGCGGAGTATCACCGCTTAGAGGCGTGACGTGACCCGGATCGAGCCACCAATCATATTGAACAACGTAATTAAGTAAATAAAACCAACCGTAATACATTTGGTGACCAAAAGCTAGTTAACCAAGTTCAAATTAAACAGCAGAAGCATTAAAGGTAAAACCCAAAACATAAGTTCAATAAGTTCATAAAGTTTAAACGTTTAGAACGGAACATAACAGTCCATATCCCACAACGACCTCCTCCTCGTGCAAGCTCCATAAGCGTCTAACGACCTGTAAGGCATGTAACAACGAGTCAACAACAAAGTTGAGTGAGTTCACAGTTGGTTGTTTAGTTTTAAGTTGTTTCCGAAAACATGGTTTGTCTTTTGCTGGCTTACTTGCCGTGGGGGTTACGCCATAGTTGAAAATATGATTAACCAGTTCCTTCTTTATTACCCAAACCATATCCATAATCAGTGGGGGCTTCCCCATGTGAACCACTAGACCGTTACCATATCGACTACTAACGAAAGTAAGTTGTGCCCTACGTCAATGTCTATCATCATTGACAGTTTGCCATAGTCCATTAGTACACTCCCGTCCGACTGGCACGGTATGAGGTTTGTTAAACCTAATAGCGCTATTAACTAATGACCCGCTCGCCATTGGCCTCGGCGATTAAGTCGATATAAAATGAGGGACTTAATGATAGAGTTTTGTCTAGTAAGTTTTAAGATTGTTGTCCTACCCAAGGAGGACGAACATACGTATTCTACCCAAGGAGAATACGCAAGATTAATATTGGCATCCTACCCATGGACGATGGCGGTACATATCCTACCCAAGGAGGATATGTAGGTTCCGTTTTAATTCTTTAACCCATTCCCAAACCACCGGGAATCCCATGCCTTGTAGAGGGTGTGAACTCACCTTGGTTTGCTCGGTTAGATTAGTTACTCTAATAATCAGGAAATCAAGCACATCCTAATAAGGTACATATAACAATCAGTTTCTCGTGCATGCATAACACGTATCCTACGTACGGTTTATCTATTCATTACTTCTATCACATATCACACAATTCAAATGTCACACTCTGACTTTTGTGGAAAGATCATAGTTAAAAAAAATACACTTGTAACACTTGTTAGAAAATATTTTCTATGTGTTGGAGTTTTTAGAAAATTTCGCCAGAGTTTCCTTTGTAAATGGAAGTGTCCATGCTAATAAGCATATCGTTTTCTTTTCCGAAAATCATCCAACAATCAACAACAATTTACCAAGAGCAAACTATTCCATTTACAAACCAACGTGAACTTGATGTCTCATAAAAATGCGTAGTAACTTGGTAAGGTGTTTAGTGGGTTTAGTTACCCTCCAAAGTGTGTTTACTTTATTTAAAATCTCATTCTCGGGATTTTTAGATGTTCACAACTTGTGAACATATTTTACAAAAATATTTATTTACAACATTTTCATGTCTCACTAGCATCCATATACTTATCTCTTTCCAAAAATAGTGTAAGAATCATGATCTTTCAAAAGTCGTCTTTTAAACTTGGTTTATTTAGGAAAGACCATTCACAAGTCTTGGGTTTACAAGTTTACTAGTCTACTAGGTTTATTACTTTGTAAGAAAATCATTTTTATTATCAAGTTCATGTTTTAAATAAGAAGATGAATATTTTATAAAAGCACATAATCATCTCTAACTTGTTAAACCATGTTTTTAATCATACTTTAACAAGTTTCATATGATGATCAAACATCATATTACTAGTAATCATCAAGTAAACAACAACATAATCAAAACAACATCATCTTATCATTATTTCAACATGTTTCATCTTTTTGTAAAGCTTTATGTTCATGATTTATATTTATGATCTTTAGTGTTCTTGCAAATTTCAACATACTTAATCTATTAACCACCAAAAATATGAAGTAATAAGGGTTAACAAGAAGCTTACAACTAGCTTAAAGCTAGGGAAGATCAATGGAGAAAAATGAGTGGATAAAAGCTTGTGGTAGAGGTCCTTCACGATCCGAGCTCACCAAACCTTCTAACTCACCTTGTAGCACCTTGAAGTACACTTGGATTGTTTGATTGCAAATTGAAAATGGTTGTGGTATATAGGGTATGTTCGGCCGAGCTTATTATGTGAGGGAGAGAAGAAAGTGGAGTGGTGATAAGTGTTGAGGATGATGGTTGATGGTTAGTTCTTATAATTCCCTAACTCCCATTATCCATTAGGTAGTGTGTCTATGAAGTACATGACAAGATCAACCATATCCCAATGAGATCTTGGAGGATTTTAGGAGAAGATTTAACAAATCTTATGGTGGGGCCTCCTTAATGAGCCGTAGGTTATATGGGGGGGGGGGTAAGATGAAAATTATTGGTAGATAATTTAATTAGTGGAAGGTGTTAAGTGTAAGATCTAATGTTTAGTGTGTTACATGCTTTATATAACATGTTAGTGTGCTCGGGAACCATGACTAGCTCAGAAAAATAAAAACAATGCTTCTTACAATATTTTAGTGTTCCGGGTAATGTTCGGTTGTTCGGTTAGGTACCGTTCCATTAAAGTGCTAAGTTATTTCATTTAGTGTCTTTTATGTATCTTTTTGTAACACTTTTAATTCCCAACACTTACGAAAGCATACAGGACTATTTAGTCAATTTTCTGCACAAGACTAGTATGTTAAAAAGCACATGTAAGTATGATGCAGTAATCAGAAAGCAATTAAGTGATTCAGCACAGACATCAAGCACTTTAATTAACATTAATTAATCGTACGGATACATGTAATTATGAGGGTTGTCACATTCTCCCCCTGTTAAGAAAATTTCGTCCCGAAATTTAGCACGTGGTTACTGAGGAAGCTAGTTAAGTTGCGTGGTTTCCTGGTTTTCCTGGGGTGTCACACCGACTCCTATCTTCTTCGGAGGGTGGATTTACCGGCTTTTCAAACACTTCGTGAGGATGCCAAGGTCCTTTCAAAAGGGCCCATGGTCGGGAAAAGTGGACATGGTCATTTGCCGCTCCATGAACTTGATCTAAGAAGCGGATGATGGGACGGTCAGATTTCAAAAAGTTCAAGGGCATTCATGGAACCCTCAAGAAGCTCTCGTCCTACACGCTCCACACATTCGTCCTCCTCCCCAGTACCACTACCAGCCCCATGGTGATCCGGGCCAATCCTCCTCTCAAGGAGGTGGTTTTTCTAACTTTCAGAGCTTACATGATTTATTGCAGGAAAACCTTATGTGCACCAGGAACACCTACAACATGGCTAGAAACACATACGCCCAGGTCGGAGTGATAGAAATAAATATCTCCGACATGCAGGATGATATTGGAAACATCCGGGAATATATGGCAGGCCACGAAGGGGATGATGACGATGACGACGAGGACATGGACTGAGCGGGAGGAGTTGGAGGTAGCATCACACGCTTGAAGGCCTAACAGGTTAACCCTTTATCTCTCAAAAACAATCTCATGGCTTGCGTGCCATTTGTTGAACAATTTACTTCCCTTAACACTTTTTAATTTTCTGCATTTCTTTTCTTTTTATGTTGTGATGTGGATGATGAAACGTTGGTAAATTAGGATGTTTGTTATTGTTTGGTGTGGTATTCATTAGTAAAACAGGTACCTACGAGGCTTAAAGCACTAAACATTAGTGCTACTAAAACCGAGACAACAGAACCGAAAGCAGAAACCTGTTTTACAACAGGGGATACTTGAGTTTTATTTGGTCTTCTCGTTCCCAGGTATACTCTGGGCCACGACGGGAATTCCAACTAACTCGAACAAGAGGTATTCTGGTATGCTTGAGAATCTTAACGTCTTGGTCTATGATTCAACTGGTTCCTGGACGAATCGCAACTGGTCGTCGATTGTGAGCTCCTTTAAGGGAACTATGAGGGTCTCATCTGACAGACACTTTTTCAGATTTGACACGTGGAATACGTTGTGAACTCCGCTGAGTTCTTTAGGTAGATTCAACTTGTAAGCGACCTTGCCAATTTTCTCAATGATTTCGAACGGTCCGACATAACGCGGATTGAGTTTCCCTCGTTTGCCAAAACGAACTACACCTTTCCAAGGTGAGACTTTGAGTAGCACTCGATCCCCAACCTGGAACTCGAGTGGTTTCCTGCGCTTATCAGCATAGCTTTTCTGACGGTCACGAGCTGCCGCCATTCGTTGTCGTATCTGAGCAATCTTCTCGGTTGTATCTACCACAAGTTCTGGGCCTGTGATTTGGCTGTCACCAACTTCTGCCCAACAAAGAGGTGATTGGCACTTCCGTCTGTACAGTGCCTCGAACGGAGCGGCCTGGATACTGGTGTGGTAACTGTTGTTATACGAAAACTCCACTAACGGGAGGTGTTTTTCCCAGCCGTTACCAAAGTCGATTACACACGCCCGAAGCATGTCTTCAAGGGTTTGGATGGTGCGTTCAAATTGCCCATCCGTCTGTGGATGATATGACGTGCTCATGTCTAATCGAGAACCAAAGGACTCGTGCATAGCTTGCCACAGTTCAGATGTAAAACGTGAGTCACGATTAGAAATGATGGAGGTTGGTACTCCATGCCTTGATACTACTTCCTTTAGGTAGATGTCTGCTTGAGTGGAAAACTTGTTGGTTTCCTTGATAGCCAAGAAGTGTGCAGACTTAGTCAATCGATCCACTATCACCCAAATAGTGTCATTTCCGTGTTGAGATCTAGGCAGGCCAGTAACGAAATCCATGGAAATTTGCTCTCATTTCCATGTCGGGATCTCTGGTTATTGGAGTAGGCCTAATGGTTTCTGATATTCAATCTTGACTCTCGCACAAGTCAAACATTTACTGACGTAGGTTGCTATGTTGGCTTTCATGCTAGGCCACCAATACGTAGTCTTGAGATCGTGGTACATCTTATCCGAACCACGATGTACCGAATAACGAGACTTGTGCGCTTCATCCATCACAAGCTCACGTTGATTACCATAGAGTGGAACCCAAATACGCCCTGTTACGTAATAAGCACCGTCTTCCTTTTGTTCTAGCCGTTTCCTTGACCCTCGCAGGGACTCAGCCCTGATGTTTTCTGCTTTCAATGCTTCAACCTGAGCATCTCGTATCTGAGCGGGAAGACTGGATTGGATGGTAAGTTGTAACGCTCGCACACGTTTAGGTGTAGTATCCTTTCGACTGAGGGCGTCGGCCACAACATTGGCTTTGCCCGGATGGTACTTGATCGCACATTCGTAATCATTCTAGAGCTCAACCCATCGATGTTGTCGCATGTTTAACTCCTTTTGCTTGAAGATATGCTCGAGACTCCTGTGATCGGTGTAGATGGTGCACTTGGTACCGTACAGGTAATGTCTCCATATCTTAAGTGCGAAAACAACTGCTCCCAGCTCCAAGTCGTGCGTAGTGTAGTTCCTTTCATGAACTTTAAGTTGGCGCGATGCATAGGCAATGACCTTGTCACGTTGCATCAACACGCAACCAAGTCCTTGGATGGAAGCGTCGCAATAAACCACAAAATCATCTGTGCCCTCAGGCAGTGAGAGGATAGGCGCGCTACAAAGTCTATCTTTTAAGTGCTGAAAAGCAGATTCCTGTGCATCACCCCAACGATAGGTGACACCCTTCTGAGTTAGCGAGGTGAGAGGTTGCGCAATCTTAGAGAAATCCTTGATAAACCTTCTGTAGTAGCCCGCCAAACCTAAGAATTGGCGGATTTCTGTTGGTGTACGGGGTACAGGCCAGTTCTTGATCGAGTCTACCTTGGATGGATCAACATGAACCCCATCCTTGTTTACCACGTGGCCTAGAAAATGGACTTCGCGAAGCCAGAAGTCACATTTCAAAAATTTGGCATACAACTGCTCTGTCCGAAGAAGTTCCAAAATAAGCCTCAGGTGTTGCTCGTGTTCTTCCTGACTCTTAGAATAGATCAAGATGTTGTCGATGAATACATTGACAAACTTATCCAGGTAAGGCTTGCACACTCGGTTCATGAGATCCATGAAGACCGCAGGTGCATTCGTCAATCCAAAAGGCATAACCAGAAACTCGTAATGCCCATACCGAGTCCTGAATGCTGTCTTAGAGATATCCTCGTCTCGGGCTCTCAGTTGATGGTAACCTGACCTTAGGTCAATCTTGGAATAGAAACTCGACCCTTGCAACTGGTCGAATAAGTCATCAATGCGTGGAAGAGGTTAACGATTCTTTACGGTCACCTTGTTGAGTTCGCGATAGTCAATACACATTCTGAAGGTACCGTCTTTCTTCTTTACGAATAACACTGGAGCTCCCCAAGGCGAAGAGCTAGGACGTATGAAATCCTTTTCCAAGAGTTCTTGTAGTTGCGTGGATAGTTCTTCAAGTTCTGATGGAGCTAGACGATAAGGTGCTCGAGCTATGGGCGCTGCTCCAGGAGCTAGCTCGATTTGAAACTCGACTTGTCGATGAGGCGGGAGACCAGGTAATTCCTCAGGAAATACCTCAGGAAAGTCGCGCACAATAGGAATGTCTTCTATCTTCTTTTCCTTCGAGGATGAATCAGAAACGAGGGCTAGGATAGCAGTGTGGCCCTTTCGCAAACACTTTTGGGCCTTAAGGAAAGAGATGATGCCCATAACAGCACCACTCTTGTCGCCATGAATCATGAGAGGTTCTTCACCAGAACGAGGAATACGGACGATTTTATCCTTGCAAATAATCTCCGCTTGATGTTGAGATAGCCAATCCATCCCAATAACAACGTCGAAACTACCAAGTACGATAGGAATAAGATCAATAGAGAAGGTCTGACCAGCTAAGATGAGGTTACAGCCCTTACCTATGTGTGTGGCTTCAAGACTTTTACCGTTTTCTAGTTCTACCGTGTGTTTGGTGTTCAGAAGTGTTGGAGTGCGCTTAAGCATTTGGCTAACTTTTAAGGACACATAACTAGTATCAGCACCTGAATCAAATAAAACAGTAACAAAGAAGTCTACCAGAAGAAACTTACCCATCACAATGTTGGGATCGTTCCTTGCATCACCCTGCCCAATCACGAAGGCACAACCTCGGACGCCATTGCCATTATTGTTACCCCCGTTGTTGCCTCCATTGTTGCCTCCATTGTTGTTCCCGTTTCCTTGGTTGTTGTTGTTCTGATTCTGGTTCAGCTGAGGACAGTTCCTCTTAAAGTGGCCTTCAGCGCCACACTGAAAGCATCCTTTATTGCCCTGCTGTTGCAGCTGCTGGTGGTTCTGTGGAGCTTGTTGTTGTTGTTGTTGGCGATTCTGATTTGCTGGTCGTGCGCCCCTGCAATCCTTTGCTTCACGACCAAACTTGTTACACCTCAGACAACGACCCTTGTGGCACTGCCCGCTGTGATGCTTGTTGCACCGGTTGCACTTGGGGTGGTTCCCTCGGCATCCACCCTGTCCTTGACTACCAGAAGATTGCTGACCAGGACTCTGGTAGTCATCAGTCTTTCGCTGCTGGGCCTGAGACTGAACTGAAGTAGAACCCTTGCCCGAATTTCCATCCCACTTGCGCTTGTTATCACTGGGAGCATCAGTAGTAGTAGCGCTAATACACTTGGGCAGCTTGTTCTGCTCAACTGCCTGATCAGTGAGATGATGAGCCAACCGGATGATTTGCTGAATAGTGCCAAGATTAGCTGAGGTCACGTGGCTTTGAATTTCTGGCACTAAACCCTTAAGGTACAGCTCGATACGCTTGATAGGAGGATCCACCATAGTGGGACACAAGATAGCTAATTCATTCGATCTCTTTGTATATGCCTCGATTTCAGACCCCGTCATCTTCAAATTGAAAAATTCCACCTATAGCTTGTGGATGTCGTCACGACTACAGTACTATTCTTTGATCAATTCTTTGAAGTCGTTCCATGGGGTGGCATTAGCAACCGCCAGCCCTAGCAGTTGAACCTGTGCTTTCCACCAGGTTAACGCAGCACCTTCGAGTGTTCCAGTAGCAAATTTCACCCTACGATCTTCAGGGCATTCACACATCTCAAAAAAAGACTCAATCTTCTCGAACCAGTGAAGAAGACCTACAGCTCCTTCTGTGCCACTGAAAGTACTAGGTCGGCAATCCATGAATGTTTTGAACGTACATACGGGAGGCTGAGCATGTTGAACTGTGGCGCGAGAATAAAAGACAAGGTTAAGCACAAGAGTTGGTTCGCGAGAGTAGGATCTAATCATCCTAGGATAGGTCGAAATGCAGGTTATACCTCCTGCTGGAACTGCTGCGAGTGCCTCAGCAACTCGTTCGTTGATAAGAGCCGTCAGCTGGGCTTGAGTCAAATTCAGGCGTCCACTCATGATCTTCACATCGAAGGAAACACAAGTAAGAAGGGTGTCGCGAAAGTGCGTAAGTGTGGAGTGACAGAAGAGAGCAAACACACAGGGTTTCAAGCAATAGTTGTTACGCTAACTAAGCATACCATGATCAAATGCGCTACTTAAACTAGCAGGTAGGCAATACAAACATAAATCATATTACCTATAGTGTTGAGTCTTGCACGTGGAGCGAAGCGTCGTTGTAGATCGTTGAGCACCGTACAGGTTATAGTCTGGTTTTATCAAAAAGCTTTTCCCTTTTTAAAACCAAGTTCACTATAACCAATGGCTCTGATACCAATCTGTCACACCCCCAAAATCCACATGCGGAGTATCACCGCTTGGAGGCGTGACGTGACCAGGATCGAGCCACCAATCATATTGAACAACGTAATTAAGTAAATAAAACCAACCACAATACAATTGGTGACCAAAAGCTAGTTAACCAAGTTCAAATTAAACAGCGGAAGCATTAAAGGTAAAACCCAAAACATAAGTTCAATAAGTTCATAAAGTTTAAATGTTTAGAACGGGACATAACAGTCCATATCCCACAACGACCTCCTCCTCGTGCAAGCTCCATAAGCATCTAACGACCTGTAAGGCATGTAACAACGAGTCAACAACAAAGTTGAGTGAGTTCACAGTTGGTTGTTTAGTTTTAAGTTGTTTCCGAAAACATGGTTTGTCTTTTGCTGGCTTACTTGCCGTGGGGGTTACCCCATAGTTGAAAATATGATTAACCAGTTCCTTCTTTATTACCCAAACCATATCCATAATCAGTGGGGGCTTCCCCATGTGAACCACTAGACCGTTACCATATCGACTACTAACGAAAGTAAGTTGTGCCCAACGTCAATGTCTATCATCATTGACAGTTTGCCATAGTCCGTTAGTGCACGCCCGTCTGACTGGCACGGTGTGAGGTTTGTTAAACCTAATAGCGCTATTAACTAATGACCCGCTCGCCATTGGCCTCGGGGATTAAGTCGATATAAAATGAGGGACTTAATGATAGAGTTTTGTCTAGTAAGTTTTAAGGTTGCTGTCCTACCCAAGGAGGACGAACGTACGTATTCTACCCAAGGAGAATACGCAGGATTAATATTGGCATCCTACCCATGGAGGATAGCGGTACATATCCTACCCAAGGAGGATATGTAGGTTCCGTTTTAATTCTTTAACCCATTCCCAAACCACCGGGAATCCCATGCCTTGTAGAGGGTGTGAACTCACCTTGGTTTGCTCGGTTAGATTAGTTACTCTAATAATCAGGAAATCAAGCACATCCTAATAAGGTACATATAACAATCAGTTTCTCGTGCATGCATAAAACATATCCTACGTACGGTTTATCTATTCATTACTTCTATCACATATCACACAATTCAAATGTCACACTCTGACTTTTGTGGAAAGATCATAGTTAAAAAAATACACTTGTAACACTTGTTAGAAAATATTTTCTATGTGTTGGAGTTTTTAGAAAATTTCGCCAGAGTTTCCTTTGTAAATGGAAGTGTCCATGCTAATAAGCATATCGTTTTCTTTCCCGAAAATCATCCAACAATCAACAACAATTTACCAAGAGCAAACTATTCCATTTACAAACCAACATGAACTTGATGTCTCATAAAAATGCGTAGTAACTTGGTAAGGCGTTTAGTGGGTTTAGTTACCCTCCAAAGTGTGTTTACTTTATTTAAAATCTCATTCTCGGGATTTTTAGATGTTCACAACTTGTGAACATATTTTACAAAAATATTTATTTACAACATTTTCATGTCTCACTAGCATCCATATACTTATCTCTTTCCAAAAATAGTGTAGGAATCATGATCTTTCAAAAGTCGTCTTTTAAACTTGGTTTATTTAGGAAAGACCATTCACAAGTCTTGGGTTTACAAGTTTACTAGTCTACTAGGTTTATTACTTTGTAAGAAAATCATTTCTCTTATCAAGTTCATGTTTTAAATAAGAAGATGATTATTTTATAAAAGCACATAATCATCTCTAACTTTTTAAACCATGTTTTTAATCATACTCTAACAAGTTTCATATGATGATCAAACATCATATTAACCCTTTATCTCTCAAAAACAATCTCATGGCCTACGTGCCATTTGTTGAACAATTTACTTTCCTTAACACTTTTTAATTTTCTGCATTTCTTTTCTTTTTATGTTGTGATGTGGATGATGAAACGTTGGTAAATTAGGATGTTTGTTATTGTTTGGTGTGGTATTCATTAGTAAAACAGGTACCTACGAGGCTTAAAGCACTAAACATTAGTGCTACTAAAGCCGGGACAGCAGAACCGAAAGCAGAAACCTGTTTTACATGTTTACAGTTTGTCCACACGGGGTCGTGCTCAGTCGACACGCCCCCGTGCCCACAGCCCAGACCTGGTGTTTGTCTAATTTATGCAGATTTTTGCTCAACACGGGGTCGTGTTCACCAGACACGCCCCCCTGTCCACCTTCTGTAAGTTTTCGTTACTGGCAATCTGACCACGGGGCCGTGCTCATCCGACACGGGGCCGTGTCCAGATGCCCAGTAACATGAAATTTTGTTTTAACACACGTTTTTACACATTCAATCAACCTATAAACTTATTTTTGGGACACATTGAGGACAATGTGTAATTTAAGTTGGGGGGGGGGGATGCTAAAACCTTGAATTTTGCAAGTCCTAATTACAAGCCTTACACAAAACTCTATTGGAACCGCTAAACACCCCAATTTTTTTCAAAAAGCTTTTCATTTTACTTGTCTTAGTTTAAGTTGGGAATAACAAGTTCGAAAAAGGTTATATTTTTACAAGTTTACAACCGATAGCGTCGTGATAAAAAGAACCAACATAAGAAAATTATGAAATGGCATGACAAATCTAGTTAAAATTTGATTATATATACTTGATCACATTAAAAAACCCATTCCCACAAAAAGTGAGTTTTGAGCCTTTAATTGAGCATACAAATACACATCTTTAGACTAAATGCTCATCTTTCATTTCTTGTGTGAATAGCCGCTTGGTTTCTTACGACTCTAGAACTTGCCATGACAATACATTCCCGGTCCTTATCAACTTAAACCCAAGTAAGTAAATGATGGAGGCATTAGGATTAACCTTTTTTCTTTTAAACACCATTATTTTTCTTTTTTTTACCACCTACCCAAAAAAAATCCCCCTAGTTAACCCCTTTGAGCCTAACCCTTTTCATTTCTAAACCCACAAAACCCTTTTTCATTTTTAACCCTTTTTTAAGTAAAAAGCTTGGTTTTCATGTGACATTCCTTAAAAAAATGATGATGAAGTCTAGCAATAGACAAACAAGTTTCTCAAAAGAAATTTTGTTTGAAAAATGCTTCGTTTGAATAAAAAGTCACAAAAACAAAAAGTTTTACGAAAACCGACGCTTTTTATGCCTTTCGCCCTTTTCTACTAACCACTAACCCAAAAGCACCTACCTTTAACCGAAGCCTAACCCTTCCCCAAAAGTCCTCTTGATATTTACAAAGGTGTATATTTAAAAATGAGGAGGATAGATTGCTTGGTGTCACACCCCGATTTCCACGTGTCACCGGTGGGCCCGGTGGGGGAGTATCGTGACGTGGTTGGCAACATAATAGTCAAACAACACAATATTTAATATGCACAGCGGAAGCAAAATTTAAGAATATGATACAACCGAATTTAATATTGTAATATCAAAGTCACAATATCCGGAAGTTTATCCACAGATGGATCGAAATAAAAATAATATTAATGGTTCAACAGACTTCAGGCATCTTAAGCTTGAGAGACTTCTAATGATGCTAAGGAGAAATCCCAGCCAATTTCGCTTAGTACCTGCATTTAATCTTTTTGGGAAAATACGTCAGTTTACACTGGTAAATACATTCAACTGACTCATTTTGGAAAATGATTGAAAATTGGTTTGGATGCACATGGCATAAACATTTTATTTAACTTGGGAGAATTATTTAATATTATAATCTTGTGAACGAATTACATGTTCCTTGTGCGTTCAGTAGCCCGGATCTTGTCCGGGTTAAAGATCAATAGACACACCACAATGTTATTTTGTGCACTGACGGGTGTACGCCTACACCCCGCGCTTAAGTCGTGGCCATTTCGTAAAATGATGCCGAGGATATCCGGGACATGGTCATTAACCCCCCAAAGGCTTTAAATAACAAGACTGTTTAAACGAGCCGATCAAATTATTCAACTACCCACCTAACGGTGGAGATTTGATGCCCGATCAAGCGGTATGCTATATACCGTAACCCAAGCCCGTATAGGGAAAATAAGTTAAAAGTATTTACCTGAGCAAGTATTAATCACAATAAGCAAAATGCACGTAGCTTTTACTGGTTCTCCTAATCTGGAACGAAGGTTTAATATAACCTATTAGAATCCTAACGGGTCTTTAATTAAGCTTAAGCTTAGACCGGCTAGTTTCAAAGATACGGTTCGTACGCACGATTAAGCGAAGACCGGATAGAATGTGATTTAGACCCGACAAGTTCAGAGACTTGCTTAATATGGGTCCTTCATGCACATTCTGGATTTTGAGAATAAACCGATAAGGTTTGACCCGTTTCGGCTAATTTATGTAAACTTGTTACATAAACCGAACCGAACGCGTAATAAGCGTAACGGGTATCCGTAAGAGCCATATACAGGTTTCCTAAGTTAATATGCTTCAAATATGTGGTGACATCAGTAAGATGTCTTTTATTATGCCCGAAACGATTTTAAACACAAACTATGCCCCGTAGGGGTAGTTTGGTCATTTTAGAGGTTGTAAAAGAGTTTAAGTGATAACCTGAGTTACAGGCCTGATGTAATCAGTAAATATACTCAATTTGCCAAGTTATATCAGTAGGTTAAAGTATATGTGTGAAATTTATCATTTATAACCAACTATGCACCGTAGGGGCATTTTGGTAATTTCACATAAGCCGAAAAGCTCAAAACCGAAGTCTGAGTTATCCAACCTTTGCTTACTGTTAAAACATTCTAATTTGCCTAAAATATCAGTAGGTATCAACCCGAGTATGTTCAATATGATTTTAATACATACTATGCGTTAAAAACGCTAAATAAGGCGATTAAAGGCCATTTCCGGGTTCGATACTTAAATCTGATATTTTTATATTTCCAGAAGGCTTAAAATAATTTATTTATCATATGTGATCAGTAGCAAAAGGTTTGGAGTCGTTTAGATAGGTAAAACTCATTTTATGGCCCGTAAGGGCAAAATCGACAATTACCGGATTAAGCCTACGACTACTAGTTATGCTCAGCCTAAAATTAATTAAAAATCTTTAAAAATCCCAAAATAATATATTACATCAGTGGGTATTAAGTTTGATACCAAAAAGTAGGCTTAACTAGGCTATACGCTAATTACGCCGTTTTATTAACATAATGCATTCATTTTGCGATAATGAGCATAACTCTTAATCTATAATTCAAACTGATGTCAAACTTTGCATACAAGTTTATATATCAGTAATTAAAGTTTCTACTCCTTTACATTTCCAAAAATCACGTTTTAAAGTAATAAGGGCATAACGGTCAACATATGAGCAATTAACGGAAACAAGCATATTAATTGGATAACTAATGAACCAAGGTGTAACATCACAGAGGGTTATTCTAACATGTAACCTAGTCCAATTAAAGCTCTGAGGCATTTCTAAAACATGCCTAAACGGGTCAGAACTGAAAGTCAAAGTGAAAGTCAAACTATGTGACTTTCGGTTCCGAACCGGGTATTTACAGGAAACTGTCGGGTTGAACATGTTTGGACATGTTCTTACACTTATTACTAAGTTATAACAATGATCAAACAGGTTGTATATGATCTACATTGCTAATTATGCCTAAATTGTATTTTAAGTATCCTGTTGACTTTTTCTTAGTAAGTTTGACCCGACTTTTGACCTGTTTAGAGTGGTAATCAGGGGGAACCCTTTTGAGGGTTTATTACCCACATAATTACCAACTTATAATTACTTTTAATTCGAGATATGACTGAGCCATTATTGACTAATCTCAAAGTCAAACCGTAATTACGATGGTTTGACTTTTAGCTAAATAACTAAGCTAAACTTAATTAGAAAGGTCAAGCAGACTTACAAGTGTTTAATGGTTGATTAGGAAGGCCTGGAGAGTGCTCTTATGCTCCACAATTGATCAGAAGATTGTTTGATGGATGAATGATCAAGTGTTGCACATAGAAGCCTTATATAGTGAACTAAGGCACCATAGGGAGTTGACAAATAAGTCTAGCACTAACCATAACATTCCCACAGGTGTCCTACATGTTTAGGGGTTGTTTAGGGGCCAAGGGATATGAGGAAAATCGAATAAAAGTCAAAAATCACGTTTAAACAGCAAACAGCAAATTTTCTGTCGCTGGCAACTTGCTTGCGCACCGTAAGGGTCTTCTTGCGGTGCGCAAGCCCCCCCTCAGCAGCCAAAACTTTTTGTTCTTTGGTGTTTCGAAAGGGCAACCTCATAATCCGACTTTGGGGCCTTGTTTTATCAGTTTGGGGCCCTTAAAATGTGCCTTGCACATTTACATACCCTACCATTTGCATTTGTTTGCTTGGATCCTTTATAAAAGTACCGAAAACTAAGGGTTACCGTAGGAATTTCTTCGTAGGAGTCCACCATTTAAATTAGGAATCATTCATTGCTATAATTCACTGAACTTGAACATATACAAGATGTTTTTAATATGATTTGAGTCTTGGGATTTATAACGAGGTCGTTCAGAGGTGCAAAAGTTAACATGACGACGTTTTTAAATCCTGTCAAACATTTTTAATAAATCCGGGTTTATAATGCTTTTTGTCTTACACGACACGTGTCGTTATTTTATTTAACACGAATTTTCAAGGTGTTACATCTGGCAAGCATATGGCAGAAGTAAGTTCCATGCCGGTCTCGAGTGTTTCACAAAAATACATCTTCGGCCGAGTGTTGAGTGATCTCCCGTGAGGTATGTGAACTTGTATATAAATGGAATTTTAAAGAGGCATGTTATGCCCAAATAAGTAATTTCTCTTATGAAACGTTCTAAATAAATCATAACGAATAGGATTGTAAATAACATAAAAATAAAACCTAATAAAGATCTTGGAATCCCGACACTCAAAGACGAGCCCAAAACCTTCTCTTCTACCCATTCCATTTGAATGTGTAAGCCACATTATAAATATTTTTGCTTGAGGACAAGCAAAGATTCAAGTGTGGGGGTATTTGATGTGTGTAAAATGCAACATATAAATTACATCAAATGAGGCATAAAACTAACCATTTTTTAGTACTAATGTTGGAAAAGTGTGCTTTTGTCTTCCTTTTGTATTTTCAGAATTAAATGAGCTCAAATGAACAAAAGAAGCAAAAATGCAGCTAAATCTAACACAAATACAAGAAAAGGAATAAACGTGGCATGCCCGACCCCTCGACAGCATCTTCCCAAGCAAAAACATAAAATCAGAAGGCTGAACACCCCCCGTGCCCAGCGGACACGGGGGCGTGCCCAAGTGTCTGAAGAAAAGATAAAGTTCTAGAAGCTTCTATTTCCCAACACGGGGGCGTGCCCAGCCGACACGAGGTCGTGGTCAACGCTAAGATTCACAGAATCCAAGCAAATCTTGATAGTACAAATACGCTTCTGCACACGGGGACGTGCCCAGCGGACACGGGGGCGTGGTCAACTAATACAGACAAACTGCATTTAATGAAGAAAGAGAAGATGGATGGACACGGGGTCGTGCCCAGCGGACACGGGGCCGTGTCCGGGCTTCTGTGCAGACTGCAGACTATAAATAGAGGTGCTTGGTTCACTTCAAAGGCATCCCTTGGCAAACCACCTCTCTCACACTTCACCCACGCTCCACCACCATCACAACCCACATCCACCACCATCATCCATCATCCATCATAGAGTGTGTGTAGTAGTCTCGGGATCCAAGATTGATAGTAAGAGTTCTTGACAATCAAAGGCCATGTTTGCCTAAATCTCTTACATCACTTGGTGAAGACAAGCATTTAGTGTAATACTTTTGTTTTTTAATCTTTTCGCACTTTTTATTTGGTTTTGTATTAATGACATTAATATCTAGTTTCTTATGTTGAAGGTGAAACTTCCTTATCATTTGTCTGTGGTGTCTTGGCGTTATTTTGCTGTCTATATAAAATAAAAGATTTACACCATTCATATCTCTACGTAGAGGTGTACAAAAAAACTGATTACGCAACTGAAACCGAAAAATAAACCGAAACCGGTTGTTGGAAAAACCGGTTTTTTTGTAACCGGTTCGGTTACTAACCGGTTGGACCGGTTATAAAACGGTTATTGGTTGTTAGTTGGATATCGGTTTTAAAACCGATTATATAAAAAACCGGTTTTAAAACTGGTTATATGTAAAAACCGGTTATAAAAACTGGTTAAAAACCGGTTAAAACCGGTTAACCGAAAACGGATCACTAAAAACCGGTTATAAAAACCGGTTAAAACCGGTTTATGTCGCTGATGTGCAGAAAACGGTCATATGACCGTTGGGACTAGAAAGTGGCCGTTTTTTTTGTTTTTTTTTTGTCAAAAATTCATCTCCAATTACTATAAAAGGGTGTTGGGTGTTTTGGTTCAATCACACCATTCTCTAATCTCCTAAATCTCATAAAAACACTCACTTTTCTTATTCGATAATTGTGAAAAAAAACATGGCAAGCTCTAGTGCTCATGATTCGGTCAATGTTGGCGAGTCTACAACCGACACGGTTGTTCGTGTTCTTCCAACGAAGCGCAACCCCGAAGTTTGGGCGCATTTCGATTTGTGCGAGATGGCGAACGGACCGAAAAAAGCGCGTTGTCATCATTGTAATGGTTTTTACGCCGTTGGGGCAAACACCACCTTGAAACAACACATCGAAAAACCGTTTTGTAGGGCGTTGAAACAACAACCCGCTAGTGGTCAAGCTTCCATGGCAAGCGACGCTACTTTGTTCGCCTACAATTTCGATATGGCAAGGGAGGAAATGGCGAAGTTTGTAATCCAAGAAAGTTTGCCGTTCAATCATTTCGACAACCAACGCTACACCAAAATGATTCAAAGAACTCTCCAACCGCGATACACTCATGTAAGTCGCGCTACTCTTAGGAGGGATTGTTTAAAAATGTGGAAAAAAGCTAAACTTGAATTAATTTGTTATTTTGAAAAATTAGAAACCGGTGTTAACTTGACTAGCGACGTTTGGTCCGCACCGCACGGTTCACCCGACTCGTATATTTGTGTCACCGCCCATTGGATTGAACCGGCGACGTGGCAAATGATGAAACGCACCATTTTGTTTAAACTTTTTGATTACCCTCACACCGGTGAAGCTATATATAAAGCTATCGACAAATGTATTAAAACATACAAATTGGAAACAAAGATTTTTTCGATAGCTTTTGATAACGCCTCAAACAACACGCTTTCGGTCACGCATTTAAGGTTAAAGTACACTCCGATTTGTGAGGGTATTTTTTTCCATAGTCGATGTGTGGCACACATCATAAATTTGGCCGTTCAAGACGGTTTAAAGGTTATTGAACGACAAAAAGAATCTTTCAAACAAATGTTACGTCATATATATATAGTCATACGCAAAGGCATTCAAAATATATTAAAATGTGTAAGGAAGCGGGTCGAGTATGCTACGGACCCAATTGGGACGTCGCTCATCGATGGAACTCGACTTGCACCATGTTTGAAAAAGCTATTTTGCAAAAAGAAAGTTTAATAGAATTTCATAACCTTTTGGCGTGTCGTGGAAAGGTTTCGTCTTACCACCAATCGAATTGGGGGCTTATTGAAACGGTTACACAAGTGCTTCAAGTTTTCAAAACATCAACAAAGACTTTATCGGGGGTTTACTATCCAACTAGTTCATTGGTACTTCACAATTTGTTTAAAATGTGTAGAAAATTAAACGAGTTGTCGGGGAGAGGTAGACCATATTGTGATATGGTAGATACGATGAAGGAAAAACTAAGAAAATATTTTAAAGAACTACCCGCGGTTTTCACTTGTGAAAAAATTTCTGGAGCCGGTTCTTTGATTGAAACCCTTGCTTTAATATTTTTGGAGCCGGTTCTTTGATTGAAAAAATTTCAAACGAGTTGAATTTAAACACCGTAGAAGAACCAAACTTTGGCGAAGCCGCAAAAACACGTTTTAATGAACAACTTTCAAAAATGTTTGATGTTTATGTAACAAAATATGGGCATATCTCGTCACACATTCACGAGTCAATGAGAAATGCCGCTTTCGGCGAAGGTTCATCAACTATGGAAGATGAAGATTTGTATGTTTACAACTATTTGTATGATGAATCGAGTCAAATGCAACGTGGTAACACTAGTAGTAGCGAACTCGGTCGATATGGTGGGTCGAACTTTCTACGAACAATGACTTCACAAGACTTTAAAATTTTTGATTTGTTGGGTTGGTGGAAAAGTAAGGAAGAACTATTTCCGATCTTAGCCACAATGGCCCGAGATTTACTAACGGTCCAAGCTTCCACGGTAGATTCGGAAAGTGCTTTTTCTATAAGTGGTAGGGTGATTTCGATACGGAGGACTCGACTAACACCAAAGGCGGTTGAGATGTCGATTTGCTTGAAAGACTACTTGGATGCGGCGGAGAGATGTCAACACATACGCTCACTCGAGGGTGAATTAGATTACGAAGCCGAAGTGTACGAAGACGAGGTTCGAAACGAAATGACAACCCCAATGACCGAAGAAGAAGCCGAACTAGATGAATTACTCCGCAATAGTTCGAGTTCGGGTTCGGCCGAAGAAGATTAGACGCGGTTCAAGATATATTACTATTCTCGTCCCACTAAAAAAATATATATACTAGTGTGGACCTTCGTGCGGATTAATATTTGAAGTTTATGTATGAAGTTTATGTATTTTCGCTGTTACGCTTTAGCGTTCGTACCGTTCTTATTTCCTTATGTTATGTTTCCGTTTGTACGACTTAATGATATTATGTTTTGACTTTTTACAATTTGCATTGTTATGTTTTTATAAAAAAACTGCTGTTTTTAAAAAAAAAACAGGCTAAAAAACAGCAAAACAGCATCAAAAACAGCATTCTGTGACATTTCCTGCAGACCGGTTTATTTACCGGTTTTTTTACCGGTTTTTTAAACCGGTTATAGTAAACCGGTTATAAAATCAGTTAATATAATCAGTTCGGAAACCGGTTATTATACAAACCGGTTAGAACCGGTTGTACCAGTTATTATTTTTCAGTTGCTGAAACCGGTTAAAACCGGTTACGGTTAAACAAAAAACCGGTTTTCAATTGATCCAAAAAAACCGGTTCGATTAAAAAACCGAAACCGGTTTCTCAAAATAACCGATTTGTACATCTCTATCTCTACGGTCTATATAGAGAAATGTTGGCTACCTGGTCGGGGGTTAAGGGAATGGTTTGGTAAGGTTCTTGCCTTGTTCAGTGTATAGATCCTGCAAGGACCTGGGTCAAGCTTACTAGGACCTCCTTCAATACCCACTGGTATTGGATGGCAGGGGTGCGAATGGCTTGATCCCATCATATGTAAACTACTATTATTACATTAACCCGGCTACTTAGGATTGTATCCCTGCTAACTCAAACTACTTAGCCGAGGGTAACGTCACCTTCAAAAGAGGGGCCTACGGCCCGCATTACGCATTAATAACTTAATTAATTATCTTCCAATAATCCAACCCTTTAGGATTGTATCCTTGCTGACTCAAACTACTGGGTTGAGGGTAACGTCATCTTCAAAAGAGGGGCCTACTACTATAACTAAGATAATCTCTTAAAAAGTGCAAAAGTGCGAAATTCATCAAAGGTTACACTAAAGGCGAGTCGGATCCAAGTGATTCATCTTGTCTATCTGTTTTTATTTTTATTTTCAGCATTTTTAGTTTTTATTTTTCATGTTTAAAACCTTTTCCAAAATTTTGATTTGATTAGATGTTGAGGATAAACCGGTACTAAAAGCTCTTGTGTCCTTGGACGACCTCGGTATCTTACCAACGCTATACTATGCTCACGATGGGTGCACTTGCCCATATGTGTGTTTAGTGTTAGTAAAATATCGTGTTTTATAAATTTAAAACTTGACTAAAGTGTTAAAAAGGGCTTAAAATATAACTAAAAAAATATATTCACGCTAACACGCATCACTTATTATGTGCTACTTATGCATGTTATGTTTATGTTGAGATGTTAATCGCAATCGCAATCGCAATTCTATCGCATCGTAATGTAATCGCAAACGCTAAACACAAGTTATTTACAGGGATTGTATGTTAGATACTTAGATATAGTAGTTAGGTTATTTGTGTAACTAATGGGAAATACTATCGCATCGCTCACTCGAAACGCATCGCAACACTCAACACACGAAACGAAACGCGAAAACTCAAATCGCCAAGCCACTTTGATCGAATGACCCTTCGATCGAATGGCCATCCAATCGAACCGTCATCCGATCCATGGCCAGTATTCCCTTTCCTCTTTTCGAAACCCTATAAATACCCCTCGGTCACATCATTTGTGATGTGACAGCTCCTCTACTCGACCAGCCGCACTTCAGCCCTCTCTATCTCTCTCTCGATTTCTCGCGATTCTTGTACTTCTATGATCTACACGCACTTCTTCATCTTTTTCACCTTTGAATCTTAACTTTTAACCATGAAATCAGTGGATTTGAGGTGTTCTAGGGTGATGTCATCATAGAGTTCTTATGAACTTCAAGTTTTGGCCTCGTTCCACCAAGAACGACTTAGATCTGAGAGATTTTCACATAAATAAACGAAGATCTTGCATAGATCTGAGCATTTTCAAGGATAAAAGGATTGAAAGATACTTATCCAATTTTCTTTCAACTCTTTTACACTCAATGCACTCAAAACCGATAGAATCGGAGCTCGTTCTAATCATCTACTCATTCCTAGTGAAGTGCTGGTTCGAGATCTGATTTCTATCTAAGGGACAACTGATTCCGGGTTAAACATGAACAACCGTCACGAACCAGTAAACTGATCGGACTAGGGTGATTCCTGTTCGATCGGATAACTTGGGTCATGATGGGGTTTCTGTTGTTTAGCACATTGTCATACCGTCTCGATCAAACCGCAAAACTTTCCAAACTTAACAAATCTTCAACTTGCAAAAGATCAGATCGCGGGACGGATCGCCGTCCGATCGGATTGCAATTCGATCGAACCGCAATCCGATCAGATTGCTCTTGAGATCCAACACTTAAATATTTTATCAATTTTCAAATATCATCAGTTTCTAACGGATTGTCATCCTATCAGTAGACCATCTGATTGAGTGACAATCCTTCTATGAACTTGTTCTCTGGGAAGTACCTCACCGGACGGATCGCCAACCGATCGAACTGCCGTTCGATCGAATGACCTGAAAGGTAGAGATACTTCTCTGTTTTCAAAATGCTACAACGAAAACTTCAAAGCCATTATACACAAACACATCCATCCCAAACGAGTGTCAATCCGACCTAACGGTTATCAGAACGGATGACCTTCCGAACGGATTAACATCCGATCGAATGGCCATCCGGCCGGATGACCACTCGTCACCCTGTCTCCCATGCATCGTTTCACGTAACGCTTATCGCTTATGTTATCGTTCTGATCAGACTAATCTCACTCCAGCACTCCCTTCAATCCATTAACTTCCATCGCTGTGAGTATACTCGATCCCTTTTTGCTTTAAGCACTTTTGGGTGTTACATACGTTACTTATTCTAAATCACATCGACATACAACACAAACACTATTTATACGCTGACCGTTACTGCATGTTATATGTGACTCGATGAATGCATGTTTGTTATGTTTACACATTGATTGTTGTCTACCTGCCTTAGTAACGATAGTACTATAGTTCAGACTCAGCACCTGTTCACTTAGGGGTTGTTAAGGACAATACTTCACGTGTTCGCAGTGGTGAACATGTGATGTGCACTCGCTACTCGCAGTCAGATCGCAGTCATTGGTATTGATAGGATCTCTGTCGATAACTTACATGCTTCACATTATACGTTGTACATGATGGTTAAGCGTAAACGATTTCGAACTCTATTATACTATTAAACTTGTATACTCACCTTTACATTATGTGTATTGACCTCTATTTTAACGTATGTGACAGGTGTTTGAATGCTTAGGAAGCTTGCTTGCTATTTGATGGAATCGAGCTTAGGAGAGTCTAGAAACCAACGAACAATTTACTTATTTAAATCTGAGTTGTCGGAACAGTTTTACTTGTTTTTGAGATATCTATGTCTGTAATAATTAAATGCTTGATGGGTTATGGTATGGGACATAATATTAACTATCTGGTAATTTAGTTGTTATGCAATTTCTCTTGGACAATCTGTTTCGCTCAGTGCCGCGCCCCGATGTTTCCGCCATCGGTTGGGGTGTGATAGAATGATGTCGCACTTTGAAGTTCCTAAGAACCCCATGATGGCATCATCCTAGAACACCTCAAATCGGGAAGATTTCATGGTTAAAAGTGAATATTCAAAGGTGAAGATGACGAAGAAGTGTGTGTAGATCATAGAAGTACAATATTTGAGTTGAAAACTTACAAGAATTGCGAGAAATCGAGTGATAAGAGGGTAAGAAGTTGGAGGGTCTCACCAGAGCTGTCACATCACTGTTTATGAAGTGACAGGTGCTATTTATAGTATTCCAAAAAGGAAAAGTGGCGCAGTGTAACGGATCAGATGACAACCCAATCGGATGGTCATCCGCACGGATGAACATTCGATCAAATGGTCATTCGATCGAAGGGCTGCCGCGAGTTGGTTTTTGTGTTTTTGTTTTGTGCGTTGAGTGTTGCAGTGCGTTTCGAGTAAGCGATGCAATAGTATTACCCATTAATTACACAAACATCCTAATTAACAAATAGCATAAATACAATCCTTAAATCTTGGGTTTGTAATGAGATTGTGTTGTGATATAGTTGCGATTGCTTTTGCGATTAATCACCTCAACATAAGTTCAACATGCACAAGTAACACATAATAGCACACACACGTAAAACAATATCCATAACCTATAATTCGAGTTGCGATGTGATAGCGATGCGATCAGCGATAAGTTGATTTGCGATTAAACTGCGATTAAGTAGCGATTTATTAACATGTACTCCACATAATACAACTAAAGCAATTTAAAATAGAGTATCGATTACAAGTCAAAGAGTACAACCAATAATTAAGCAAGGAGTGACAGATCGCAATTAGCAATCTTTTCTTCCTTTGACTTTGACTTTCAAAACGCGGGTTGTTACATAAGATGGCGATGGGTTGATTGTAAGAGGGAGATCAGAGTAGAGAAGTGTAAAGGGCAAGAATAATACAAGATCAAAGTCAAGATTCAAAAGGAAGTGCTATATCTGCAATTCAGAAAAGCATCTGAAGAGAGAATGTCCTGAGAGGTTCAAAAAGAAGAAGTTCGTACGCAGTCTGACCGGGTACAATAATGGTGAGAATAAGGTCGTTTGAGATGGTGCCATAAATCCATTATCGGACTATGGCATCCAAACGTGAGCAGGAGGGGTCGGTAGGAACGGTGGTCGTTTTGCTATCGGCATCAGTGAAGGTAGTCGGTGCGGCTTTGGGTTTGAGGTGGTCCGACACTTGATAGGCACTACAATGAACTTGAAAGAGTTCACCCCATGTAGTACAGTGATCGGTTTCGACCTCGAGGGTGATGGGAATGAAATTCTTGATGTTGGATACTGTCATGGTTGGGTGCAATTTGTTATCCATGGGAGAAGGAGATCGGGTAAAAACCAGGGGGAATGATAGTATAATATAAACTTGGAGGCTATATGTTTGTCCATCAAAGTATCACGTGATAAAATTACAACATCCTCAACAGGGAGGTTTGGTTGATCTTAAAGAGGTGATCCGAAGGAGATCTAAAGTCGAAGGACTAAGCGAAGTTTTTTGTTTCCGTTGATTCTTTCGTCGATTTGGTTACCAAGAAAATGGAGTTGTGTTAAGGTCTAAAGCAAGTAAGCGAGCATCGGTGTTTTAGTTCTTCACGTAGGTTGAGTTTAATTGTTTGTTGTCATATCGTGTTCTTGATTCACTTGTGTAAACGACCTCAGGTTTAACAAGTGGTATCAGACCCACGGTTTGAGAGTCGTTTTTCGTGAAGAGGGAGCAGGCCATCGTGGTGCTACAATGGTGGTGGTAGAAGACCATGAAAGAAAGGGGATCGAAGCAACCACCTCCGAGAATGTGCGGCATCTATGAGCTGTGTATATATACATATCCTAACCAGAACCCTACACCTTTCCCAAAAACATTCCCAGCCGCCGCATACATTCCCTCTCTCTTCCTTTTTTTAGGAATTTTTCCTAAAAACACCAACCAACATTCTCTGCAACATTCCTTCCATTCTTTGAAGAATTCGAGCAACATCAACAGCAAATTGATCTCCTTTTCTTGAAGATCCTACTAGGCTCTCTTTCACTCTTCTTCTTCTTCATCTTATTTCTTCATTCGGGTTAGTAACACTTATATTCCTTCTTGTGTTTCACTTAATGTTTGAGTGTATGATGTGTTCTTGAAAGGTGCTCCTCATTGTTTGTTTAAAGATGCAATGTTTAAAAGATTGTGTTTGAATGATTCCGTATGACAAATATTTGGATATGATGAAAGAACTGGGGTTTATGTGTGTTGAAATGATTATTAGGTGTTAAATCTTGTATGAATGATGTTTACAGTAGGAATAGATGGATTGATTTGATTTATTGTTTCATTTATAATGTTTTGTCGATAAATGATTATGTTGATGGATGTAAGGATGATTAAATGATTTTGGGTTAGATAATGTTTGAAGGTGAGTTACTGTTTGAATGAATAAACAATGATATGATATTTTGTTGAAACAAAGATAATGTCAAAAAGATTAGGGTTTTTGACATGTATGCAAAGTATGAAATGTCATGAGGATTGATGATGATTTGATGATTGATGATATAAAGTTTGGATCTTTTGTTGAGATGACGATAACTATTTAATTCCGCTTAATAAACGAATAGAATGATTAAATGGTTCACTGTTTAAATGAACGGGTGATGGTGTGTTAGATCTTATGATTTTAGGATGAATGATTTGAAGGTTATAAGTTTGATCTGTTTTGTTTAATCTGAAAATCTGAATGAATGAACTGTTGATTTACTTCTTATCGCACACCCCCTAGAATGTACATACTAGACTGTGTATGGTACAACAGCCTAATGCACACCGCACACTTCCAAGGGTCGCACACTCCCAAGTGTACGACCCCTGATGCACAATGTATAAAGAATTGCTGCAGGTCGCACACCAGAACCGCACACCGATGAAATGTACAACTCCTGTTGCGTATGGTACAAACTGGTTGTGCAAGGCCGCACACCCTGTGATCCGCACATTCTACTTGTACAAGTCATTAAAGCACTGGGTACAACCCCGTTATACTCTACCGCACACTCCTTATAACCGCACAATAATTATGTACAAACCATGACGCATGTCGTACAACACCCTTCTGCAAGACCGCACACTTGTCAGCAGGCCTCACACTGATAAGTGGGCCGCACATTAATTAAATATTGGGCTGTATTCCGGTGGGCCGCGCACTCATGTTGGGCCGCACACTGATTAAGCCCAAATCCTTATTTAGTCCGCACACTTTGATGGGTTACATATGCACCGTCCACTTTTATGAAGAATCAACTGTGTTTATACTTGTGAAAATGAATACATGTCTGGTACAATATACAATAGTCGATACTAGTACACTACTTGATTTGAATACGTGTGTAATATACGTGACATACTTGTATACGGTCCTAATAATTGGTAACCTTAATAGGACGAGGTTAACCAACTTAGGATAAATACTCTATCAACCGAGCAATCAAAGGTAAGTTCACACTAACACATTAAAGCATGTATTCCCGGTGGAATTGAGAACCTAATATTCCGAGGGAACAGAATAGTGATTAAACAATACTCATAATTCATGTCTTAGCATACTAAACGAAACTCTATCATGAAGTCCCCGACACTTATATCGATTAGTCGCCTGGCATGGCGAACGGGATATTAGTTGATAGCGCTATTAGGTTTGACAAACCTCACACCGGGCCTGTCGAGGACGGATGTGAACTAGTATGGCCTTATAACCGATTAATGATGATAGACATTAATCTGGGGCAAGCAGCACTACAGTCGCAGTTTCGGTACCACACAGTTTAGTAGCTTAGATAATGGGGTAGCTCCCCATGACGTGTTTTACATCCGGTAACTTAATAACTGATGTTTTCGGATAAAATAAGTAAAACGTTTTAAACCGTGAACTCGCCACCCTCCTAGAACACCCTAAACGCCTTAATTATACCCCGTATATACATTAACAGGCCTAAATTACCTTAATATTAATAAAAATCAAATAAAACGAATGAATAACGTCGCTCGCAGGGCGCGACCCCCTTGGGCTTGCGAGTCGTGGGGCGCGAGGCCCCTATGGTGACCGGACTCTCCGCTTGCGCCACGTGTCAACATGTGGCAGGTCTATAGCGTTGAGGCGCCAAGGCTAGGCCCTAGCCTATGCCTCTCGCGGGCCGCGAGACAGTTGGGTTGGTGGGTCGCGGGGCGCGAGCCGCCCCTGATCAGACCTATAACCCCGATCACGTATTTTTTACCCTACCTGATTGATCTAGGGCTCCGTAACTCATGTCAAGGCTCTACCTGACTCAGTTCGTTGGAGTTCTGT
Source organism: Helianthus tuberosus (assembly GCA_030545235.1). Lineage (NCBI taxonomy): Eukaryota > Viridiplantae > Streptophyta > Magnoliopsida > Asterales > Asteraceae > Helianthus > Helianthus tuberosus. Next base: position 196,094,132 of record CM060405.1, read on the forward strand.
CTCGTGTTGTATGGCTAATGTGATTTGGGTTATCTTACTAACACGTGTGCATTGTTTAATGTTAATAGATAATAACCAGGAAAAGCATCAGGAGGCTATAGTAACACCTAAGTTAACAAAGTGAGTACATTCTCTTTTTGTAAACCATTTTTGTGAGTTATTCTCCTTTTCTCACTGATTGTGAGCCATTGTTTCAAATATTTTACAAAACCCTAAATGTTTATCAAGATACTTACAGTGATTAAGTTTTTGTAATTCTACAATTATCATCAGTATGTGGGGTTTTGTATACATTACTTGACACTCGTTACTATTGCGAATAGTAGCATGACCGCAAGCACGGGGGACAAAGGTTGCCCAATAACAATGCTGTATTGAATAATTAGATAGATATAAGCATTGTAATTCTTAATACTGTAAAGTTATAAACACTTGTCTGATTAAACTGGGATGCACTCGCCAGTATTTCTTGCTGATAAAACCTTTTTAAAACGCGTTTCAGGTAACTTAATGTGAAGCTAATAGAAGCCAGCTGGAGAGCACTGAAGGCTTAAAGAAGTGGCTATAAAAGTTACCTAAATAAAAAGAAGTTTATGTTTTCAATAATTAGGGTTTATCCCTATAAATGTATTATGTAAGCAACTTGGGGTTTATCCCATATATTTATTATAAAAGTTTGGTGTTTTGAAACTCTGATAATATTTCCTAACTAGGGTCCTGATGTTAAATTCCGCTGCCAAATTACTAAACACCGATACCACCCGCTCCGTGTTTGTCTCGCGGCTGCCCGCTCCCGGGGCAGGGGTCGGGGGCTGCGACATCGCCAACTTTATGTTGACATACTACTGCATGCTTGCAGGTCCGTAGATGCAGCGCAGGAGCTATTGCCTAGAGGAGTGTAGTGATTGTCTATAATACGTTATCGGATTCCCGTTTTGAAAACTTATGTTTTAATCGACTTTATGGATTTATGTACTTAATGTTTGCGCTGGATATTTAACTATGTTTTAAACTTAAATTACTTAAACTATGTTTTAGACTCTAATGTTTTGTCATTAATCATATTGGTGATGGTTTCATTCTATTTATCTTAAATGTTTAATATGATTGATGGCTTGATCATGGACAGTCACACGCCTCACGGTGATACTCCGCATGTGGAATTTGAGGGTGTGACACAATATCGAAAGAGTCATATACGTGACCAAGGAAAGAAGGCGTATGAAAGGTGATATATGAGTGTGAGGTTTAGAAGAAAAACATTAGTCTACACACACGTATAATTAATAATTAATTAATTACAATTATTCCAGCGAATCAACTAGACGGCTCACTTTAGCCTGAGCTTGATCTAAACTTCATACTAGCTGGTTAGATTGAATTTTAAAGCTACATATTTCGTTAGATAAAGAAACAAGAACATGTAGTTGTAACATAAAAGTTTTAATAGGCAAAAGTATATCTTAACACAATTTTCTCAATACCAAGTACCAACTCTTCTAGGCTTAGTAGTTGGTATGAGCCGAGCCTTGTACAATATTGTGCCGCCCCAATCTTTTTAGGTCTAAAGCGAATTTTAAAATAGGAAAATACCATTTTCGAAAGAAAAAAATTTGGTTGGTAGTCATTTAATTTTGATATCGTCCTGTTAACAACCAAATCATTTATTTGATTTTAATGGAGCAACATCGTTTAGAGATTTAATCAGGCTTGATTCACTTGCTCAAAAACTTTCGGTCTAGTTCGTGATAATACCAAACAAAGACTTAATCGGTACCTCACAGTCGGGTTACTAGTAATATTAGAGCATAACCAATACTAACAAAATGTCACACATGCCTTAAATACTAAATCCCATAATAAACAAATTAAGATTCTCATAATTATTACAAAATCAAAATACTTGCATTTGATGATTTTTAAGCATAACCATGAACCAATACTACAAGACTACTTATGGTCACACCAAGGGTGTTCACAAGCAACCACTTTGGATCATATGTTGCCCCCTTGCTTTGAGTTGGGCTAGGTGCTACCGCCTTTGACTCTACGGGTCCCGCTACTGCATGGGATGCGCTCGGGCTCAGGCTTGGGCTGGTGGTGGGACTTGGCGATGGGGTGGTGGGCGGAGAAGATGGTTTGAGGACCCTGACATCGAGCTTTTGACCGCCTTGGCAATGGCCCGAAAAATTGCTAGTGAAGAAGTAATGACCTCCTGACTTGATAGTGAATGAGTCATTGCCCGAGTTGTACAATTTTAAAGGAGCCGAGGTGTTGCATGACCGGAAATCAGAGAGGGTTACGAGTATCACATTATCCTTGGTTGCGTTGTACTCAAACACTGTTTCATCATAAACGTTCATTATATTTTATAAAACTAATTTTGATAATTTAATGACCAATGAACAAAAAGTAAAATTGTTATCATAAGGTTATCGAACCAGTCACCCTACCGATTTACTAGTTGGACCGGTTTCAAAACATAGATGAGTGGGGTGTGCAAAATTAGTGGTAACAAAAAAATGGAACTGTATCCGTAACCGATAAACCGAATCAAAATCTTTTATGGTTATTCGGTTTGGTTCCTATCAAAATTGCTTATTTGATTTTTTGTTTGGTTATCGGATCCACAAACCTTGCTTATCTGGATAACCAAATCGAATAATAACCGGTTTAATCGGATGACCAAATTGAATAAATCGGTTGAATTCGGTTTAGTAAGACACTTTTCTAATTCAAATAGGTTTGGTTATCGGTTAGACCAAAACCAATTCAAAACCGAATAAACAAACAAAACACCATAGATAGATACGACATCATTTTATAATTAGTAATTAACGTACACAACCACCCACACATGTGTGTATTTATCACTAAATGAGCTTTTGAAAGAATCTTTTTTTTAACCCGGTCCAACCACCGGTTTGGTTTGTTGGTTTGTAAACTAAACCGGTCCAACTCATAACCAGCCGGTTCAAATGGGGACAGTTAAAATATTAATGACGAAAGTACTCACAAAGAACATCCTCAACATGAAAGGTCTTGGAAGACGCCCAATCTGCATAATTGGAGTTGGAATCCGCAGTCCAACCAGCCGAATCACCAACCTTGTACACTTCTCCGGTAACCATCATGACTGATGAACCTATGTCGATCATCAGTAGCATAAACAACAACATTTTTTTCGCCGTTAAATTTTCCAAGACGAAACCCATCTTTAATTGTGTCTAGAGATTCAGATGAAAATTTTGAAGAAGCTAATAAGTTTTGATCAACAAACCGAATACCACAATTTATGCGGTTATGTCATCACGTTATTTACTTTTCTTGACACATTGTTTGTACTTATTTGTATTTGAATTCAAAAATTAAGGCCATTTATGAGCTGTTTTTACAATATCCTTGCATTTTCATATGATATTTCACAAATTAAATTTGTAACGGTTGTGTATTCTTTTTTTTTTCTTTTCTTTTTGTGCAAATTATTCGAAGATTCATTTAATGTTGGATATCATGTCCCTTTAAGATATGGTTGCGCACCTAAAACATGTTTTAATGTAATGCTACACAATTATTACAAAGGGTCACATGTAGATTCTACCATTCTAGAAGCTCTAGTCATTAAAATGTGTCATGTTAAAACGGGTCGGTAAAATTTAAAACTAATGTCGTATACTTAGGTTTTTTTAACCTAACAAAAATAGCCTGATTTTAAACCTAAGCTGAAGTTTATTTAATAAAGGAACCACAGACTTTATATACCGAGTTTGGCGAGCATAAACTAGTATACTACTTATATAAACACAGAGTACTAGTATATATAAGAAATATGTATTTCATTTATGGTTGATAAATTATAATTAATAAATTAGATGTATATAAATAAAACAAATAAATAATTAATAAATGATAAACGAAGTGAGACCCAATCAAACTCGGTTTTGAAAAATTACTCACGAGCCAAACTCGGTGTAGGCTAACCCCCACTTGTTTACCCTTTTCTCTCATTTGTGAATTTATTTCCTATAAATATTATGTTTATCCTTTTTTAAGTTAATCAAGAATAATATACTTTTAATTATGCATAAGATAATTCTTTAATTATAGATGAATTAAAATAGAAAACGCAAAAGAATAATAAAAATAAAAAAAATATCTTACAAAATAAAAGTATAAACCATTATTTTTTTGTAATACCATTTTCATAAAGGTATCAATGTCTATGAGATTGTGAAGAAAAAACTTTAGAACAAAAGAACACACTTTTAAGAAAAGTGTCTGAGTTATTACGATCGACATACACAAAAACCTAGAAATAAGAAAAATAAATGTTTACTTAAAAACAACTTTTTATTAACGACAAAGCAAAAAAAGTCATTTTAGAACATAGTTGTCAAAGGCGCAAAGGGTGAGCCTTGGGGTGCTTAAAAAACGATGACTTTTTTAGACGAGTAATTTAGTATAAAATATAATTTTTAGGGATTTTGGACATGTTTTAGGCTTTTTTAGGGCTAGTTTAAGTTGTTTTAGGTTGTTTCCAGGCTTGTTTAGGGTTCTTATAATTGTTTCAAACAAGGTTAAATCTGTTCAAACGATTTTTGATCGGAATTTCATTGAAATTTGGCCTGAAAATGCGTCTGAAGGCCTGAAACTGGGGCTTTTGAAGCGAAGCGAGAAGGCTGAGATGAGCTTGAAAAGTGAGCCTACATCTGAGTGAGCCTTCACAACAGAGTTTTAGGCACGCTAAAACTAAAAATTAACTACAACATCTTATATTCTTTAACTGTTTAACCACAATAATATAATAACTAACAATGAAAAAATGTAGGGCTGACAATAGGTGGCTGCTAAGACACGATAACAGAAAAGTACACCATGTGATTTTTTACGTTTTTAAAAATAATCAAAATTTGAAAGTTAGGATCCATTATTTCTCCTTCTAGGTGCATAAAATATACATCTGTCTTATAGACATTGGATATACAGTACTTAAACGAGTCTTATTCATGTTTAAAATTTTTGTTGTTCGCGTTATCAGATACCTGTTAAACCTGCTAAAACACGATTTGCCAGCAAAAAAAATGTATAATAAGACAAAGTTAATATGGAGCGAATGCATTTAAGGTCTAGTGTCGCGGATATGGGGTGAATTTTAGTGTAATTAACAAAACGTTTATTATAAATATTCAATATTCAAGAGTGGTACCTTGTCGCCATATGTATATACTTGCTACCTGGGACATGCATCCCGACACATTCTTCAATGATTATAGTGATATAGATAAATAAAAATAAGGTAGCTATGGAATTTTTAATTTTGTTAGTACTAAAGTATGAAAGATGTAATGAGAGATAAATAAAAGTAAGGTAGCTATGGAATTTTTAATTTTGTTAGTACTAAATGATGAAAGATGTAACGAGTTTTATTAAAGGAAATAATTTGTGAATATTTGTATTCATTGTAATTATTCTATTTCATATTTACTGTTATTAACTCTCCAAAATTATAGGAGAGATACTTGTAACTTATTGTTATAAATATATCCCTCAATCCTCAATTACGTTGGAGGCTGATTCTATCTTTCTCTACATGGTATCAACCTAATATTGTTCCCTAAAACTCCTTCTTTTTCCTGCGACCTCCCATGGCTTCCTCTGCCGATACAACCAACAATACCCATCTTCCTACCATTAAACTCTCTTCTTCTAACTACCTTATATGGCGTACCCATATGACCCTGCTGCTGTCCCTTCACAAACTTTCAGCTCACATCGATGGAACTTCCCCACCCTCCGAAACTGTCACAACCGACAACAAATCTGTGCCGAACCCGGATTATGTGTTATGGACTGCCGCAAATCAGAAAGCAGCCCTTCTCCTTCTTTCTTCTCTGACCGAGGAGGCTGCCACCGAGGTTCTCGGTTTAACAGGTGCACAGCCGATCTGGAATGCTCTTGAGAACACGTACAGCAATGCGTCCATTGAACGCGTGCAGTCCCTACGTGACTCTCTTCAGCAACTTACAAAGGGTACGTCTACTGTTACGGAATTCTCTCGTAAATTTAAGCTCTTTTGTGAACAACTTGCTGCGATTGGTCATCCGGTTGCCGAAACAGATAAATTGCATTGGTTTCTTCGTGGGCTTGGTCCCTCTCATGAAAGTTTTTCTGTTGCTATAAGATCCGTAAAACCCGCACCTTCATTCCGTGATCTTGTCGCTCAAGCAGAGAGTCACGATCTTTTTTCTCAGTCCCTTCACAGCCCTGTTACACCGCCGGCTGCGTTTCACGTTCAACAAAAAACGTGAATCTTCAACGCAAGGTCGGGGTCATGGTTTTTCTCGTGGCTCTTCATCTCGTGGATCATATGGCAGGGGTCGTGGTACAAATCGACGTCCCCCTCATTGTCAGTTATGCCGTACAACCGGTCACTATGCATCTTCGTGTCCCGATTTGCACACTTTTGCAACTCAGTCTTCGGCTTCCGATGCCTCTTTAGCCAAGGCGTTTCACGCCCAATGCCACGTTACAAATGACACTCCCGACTGGACCGGTGATACGGGAGCTACCGACCACATGGCTCCTAACCAGGAATGTCTTCATCATTCCACTCCTTACAAAGGTAATCATAAAGTCGTTTTTGGAAATGGTAAGCACCTTCCAATTACTCACATCGGATCATCTAAACTTTGCGATAATATTAATCTCCGTAATGTACTTGTTGTCCCTAATATTACCAAAAAGTTACTATCCATAAGCAAGTTATCTGCCGATCATCCGGTCGATGTATTATTTTCTCAACATTACTTTCATATTCAGGATCGGAACACAAAACAGGTACTCGCTCGGGGGACATGCACTGATGACGGACTCTATGTGCTTCGCAATGATCCGCAGGTTTTTGTTGCCGCTGTTTCAAATAAAGCCTCTTATGAGCTTTGGCATGCTCGTTTAGGCCATATTTCTTTTGATGTTATTTCTGTTTTGAACAAATGTGGTTTTTTGAAGGTTACTTCTTTATTACCAAAACCGGATATTTGCACTTCATGTCAGCTTGCAAAGGGAAAGCGTTTATCATTTCTTTCTAATGATAAACGTGCTTCATTCCCATTAGATTTGGTTCATTGTGACTTATGGGGACCGGCTCCCGTTACTTCTATAGATGGTTATCGATACTATGTTGTGTTTATCGACGATTAATCGAGATTTACGTGGTTTTACCCACTTAAAACAAAAACGGGTTTTTATGCGGTCTTACCTGCTTTCATTAAACTTGTGCAAACTCAATGCTCACGTAAGATAAAAAAATTTCAAAGTGACGGTGGCACAGAATTCGTGAATCATACGGTTCATAAAATACTTGAAGATAATGGGACGTTCCATAGATTTTCATGTCCATACACGCCGCAACAAAATGGACGTGCCGAAAGGAAACATCGGCATATCGTTGAAACCGGTCTTGCCATGTTGTTTAACGCTCATACACCCGCTCATTTTTGGGTCGATGCTTTCACTTCGGCGACTTATATTATCAATCGAGTGCCCTCTCCTCTTCTTGCAAACAAGTCTCCTTTTCAACTATTATTTGATCATCCACCGAATTATTCTAATTTTCGGGTCTACGGGTGCCAAGTTTTCCCTTACCTACGTGACTATGCCAAGCATAAGCTTGAACCTCGAAGCCTTCCATGTGTCTTCATTGGCTATAGTACCTCTCACAAGGGTTTTCGTTGTTTGGATCCTACCACTAATCGGGTTTTTATATCTCGCCATGCTCGTTTCAATGAGTCATTATTCCCATTTAAGGATTCTCATGCTCACAATGATTTCCATCATTTAATTCTTACCACCTTATGTGAAGACACGCCAACCTATATTACACCTAATACCCCAACACCCTCTACTTTACCTAAACCAACCACAAATGACAACCCACCTATCCCTTTTTTCCTTTTGCACCCCTTTTGTCGATCCACTACAAACCCCAGCCCACACCTTCCCTTCGCAGCCCAATCACTCCCCCTCATCCCCTTTACAGCCTAGCACTACCCCTCTAGGCCCAACCCCACTCCAGCCCAATCACCAACCATCTAATCCAACTGCCCCACAGCCGGATTTAATACCCGAACCTACTCTCACACCTGAACCTCCTACTCAACAGCCGAATTTAATACCCGAACCCACTGCCCCACCCGTCTCCACTACTAGCGCCGAACCCATTACCACCTCAAATTCTCATCCTATGACTACTCGAGCTAAGGCGGGTATTTTTAAACCCAAACATCAAGCAGATCTTGCGACTCTACATTTTTATGCCCTACATGTTGCTTTGTCAACTAGTACAGAGCCTCGCGGCTACAAATCTGCAGCCAAAGATCCGAAATGGATGGCAGCAATGGTCGAGGAGATTGAGGCACTTCATCATAATAAAACGTGGACACTAGTTCCGCGACCGTCTTCCATGAATGTTGTGGGTTCCAAATGGGTGTTTCGAACTAAATACAATTCCGACGGTACTATTGATCGGTATAAAGCTCGTTTAGTGGCTCAAGGCTTCACTCAAATTCCGGGTCTGGATTACTCTCATACCTTTAGTCCTGTGGTGAAAGCATCTACCATTCGCATTGTTTTATCTCTTGCGGTGCTTAACAAGTGGAAATTGCATCAACTTGATGTAAAAAATGATTTTCTCAATGGTGATTTGAATGAAACTGTCATCATGGAGCAACCACCTGGGTTTGTGAGCTCTCGTTATCCCGACTATGTTTGCAAGTTATCCAAGGTCCTCTATGGTCTCAAGCAAGCTCCCCGCGCTTGGTTTCAGCGTTTGAGCACTTTGTGACTGTAATTATTGAAGTTAAAGGTTATTCGTTACAATCCGGTACAAACATAAAGGACGAAAAGTGTAATTTACCTGAATTTTTAATATAAAAATTATGCGTACTTAAACATTGCCATACGTAGTGATACATAACCATAGAATGACCCGCATGTATATGTTAGAACTCCAATAGAGCTAGCCATATTCATGTTGACGTAAATGAAGTCAAGGCGCCATGCTCATGTTGACGTAAATGAAGTCAAGGCGCGACGATGGTAGATGTTAGCTTAGCGATGTTGGTCCGCAGTGGCGAAGCTTGAGATTTCCGACCGGGGGTCGAAAACGTATATACCTAAAAATTTCTATAAAACGCGGGGTCGAAAATGTATAAACCCAAAAATTTCTATACAAAAACTTCTTTCTCTCCACTACTGAGCGAAAAGTTCGGAGGGTCGGCCGCCCCCACTATCCTTCGCCCATGTTGGTTCGAGCAAAAAAGGTGGGTGAGATCCCTAGGAATTAATTTTTAATATCAATTAGCGAAGAAGACCTTAGGGTGGAAGGAGTGCTCCCCAAATGGGGAGTGGTAAACTTTTCTCTTAACCAATAATATCATGTCATGTCAACTTCCCTCATCCACTCCTCATTTTGCACTCAAACACTAAGGGTGCTCAAACAGATGGAAGTGATAAACAATTTCTTAAAAAAAAATTTTGTGATTGGTTAAAAATGGATAGAGCCCACCATTAACCTCTCTCTCTCTCTCTCCCACCTCTCTCCTTTTTCCCACTTAGTGACTACTCACCGTTTTTGTCACTCACCGACTCACCGTTCATTGAAGATGGGGTTGCATCCCCTTGCCGCGCGGTAAAACCAACTCACCGAAGGGGTCACCGAACCCTTCCACCCTTATATGTTATTGGTGAGTGACCAATAACTTTTAATATCAATTTATGAAGAAGACCGTATATGTTATTGGTGAGTGACCATTACCCATATAACTTAGTTTTTGTTATGATAAAAAATAAATTAATATTTAGTAGTGGAAAGCAACCAGGATGAATGGTGACTCAAAATTTTGATGTGTGTTTTAGATATAAAATATGGTTTTGTGCAATATAAATAACAAAAAAATGAACTTGGTATGATGGTTAAGGCATGTGCTTTTGAACATAAGTTGTGAGTTTGAACCCGCGTAATTTTTTCTTAAGAATATATGGTGTGGTGGGCAAGGACGAGAAATGAAGGGAGCGACGAGCATACTACGTAAGTGCCATATCACCAAAAGGGCTTCGCTCTTTACATCACAAAAAAGGAAGAGATGGTGAAAGGCAAGAGGGCAAGGACAAAGCCCCCGGAAATAAGACGAGTCAAGCTTTCAAGGTCCCCATGCCCATGGGAAATATGTCTTGGAGAGGAGCAACGCCCTTGTGGCATTTACAACAGGGTGATGGGCAAAGTGTGGAGAAGCTTGCCCCCTTTCTCCACGCCCCTCAAACCAAGTGGTCTAAAGGTTATTCCAGCACAAATTACAACGTTATCCCCTTTTAATTAATGAATAGTTGATCCACATTAAAAAAATATTATTTATTATTATTATCATCACCGTTACTACTACCCAGGGGTGCGTTTCCACAACATTGTGCAAGGGAAACAAACCAGTTAATTTAAATTGTAACTATTATACGAAATAAATTACAATATATAATTGATATTTTATTAAATTTAATAACCGGACGACACATCAAGTTATAATCATCAGTATCAACTATCAAACACCAAAATACATCGCTATATATATTATTTTGTTGAACTACCAACAAATGACCGATCATCCGGGTAAACCTAATAGCAAAAGGTCATTTACGCCCGCGAACGTAAACGACGCCGGTGACCTGGCCTGTTGCCATTCCAGAGAAAACCTTTGCCCGAAGGCTCACTGTAGTAAAACCCCTGACTCAAGTTAGAACAATTTTGACAATGCAATGTGAGGTCATTAGCATCACTATATAAATCTAAAATCATATTCATACATAATCCGAATCAACCCGACCTGCATACGGCATTTAGGGGTTGCTTGTTTCGCTCTTAATGGTTCAGCCCTCTTGCTAGTCCAACACTTAATGGTTCAGACTGTTTGTTTCACGAGCAGATATCTGAATGGTTCAGAGACATTTGCCTCTGAATGGTTAAGCATTATACTAAGTCTGAATGATTAAGACCTATAATCTGAATTGATCAGACATTTGTCTCTGAACGGTTAAACATTATACTAGCTCTTAATGGTTCAGACCTTCAACTAGTCAACACTTATCGTTCAGATCTCTTACTAGTTGAGCATAGTGGTGCACAAATCGGGTTTTTTTAAAAACCGGGTTTCGGGTAGGATCGGGTTTTACAAAATCGGGTTTTTTTAAAAACCGGGTCGGGTCCGGGTCCGGGTTTTCTACCAAAAATGTATACCCTATATACCCGGGTTCGGGTTTTATAAAACCCGGGTATTATAATACTCTATTTCCGGGTTCGGGTAAGGTTCGGGTATGCATCGGGTTGGGAAAAAACCCGCACCGGGTATTAAAAAAACCCGACCGGAACTATGCTTATAAAATGTATCAAACATAACTCTCACACATAGACATCAAATCTATTGATAAACAGAGGCACAATTTATAAACAGAGACACAATTTATAGTTCTTCATGTGGTTATTCTTGAACTTTATAAACAGAGGCACAATTTATTAAATACAAAAACTAATAATGATATTAAACAAACAAAGAAAATAGAAGGGCCAACATATATTGGCATATCATTAGAAACCTAATAATTAAACAAGATTACATCAAAGTGCATACATAATTTTGTTAAATCATAAGAACTAGAAGTCTTAATGCATACATAATTAAACAAGATTACATCAAAATCGGGTTTTTTTAAAAACCGGTTCCGGGTATTTATAAAACCCGGTTCCGGGTTCGGGTATTTATAAAATCGGGGTTCGGGTATAAACCGGGTATAAAAAAAACCGGTTCCGGGTTCGGGTTTTAGATCAAATATGCATACCCGGTCCCTACCCTACGGGTAGGGTCGGGTTTGGGTATAAAAAACCCGGGTTTTATAATACCCGGTTCCGGGTTTTTTTTTTCGGGTCCGGGTTCGGGTTTTTTGTGCACCACTAGTTGAGCACTTAATCATTCAAAAGTTAAAAACCCCCAAAGCCCAAAAACCAACATCCCAATAACCCAAAGCCCAACTCCAACCAGCCCATACCGAACACCACCACCAGTGGAAACAAAACAAACAAGATGAAAACAAATAAACGACCTGTGTAAATTTTGACTGGCTAAATTTACTTCAAAACCCTCTTATCTACAACCAAAAATTGATCTCCAACCCATAAAACCAACCTTTTCACTTCATTTTCAGACAAAAAAAATGGCGACGCACTCGTTATCATTATCACCCGCTACATCATCCGTTCGTTCCGTTCACCAACGCCCTACAATCACCCCAAAGCTGCGAAACCGCCCTACAACACTCGTATCTCTTCAAGGTTATTTCTATTGTTCAGTAATAATATTATATTTGTTTTGCAAAATTATTGTTGAATGGTTTGTGGGTTTGGTTCAGGAAACTTGTTGTCGTGGAGCTCTTCTGTGAGTTATGTGAAACTGAATGCTGTTGTTGGTAAAACGGTGTCACAAAAGAGGCAAGTTTATTTGCAATTGAATATTATTATTATTATTATTATTGTTAATTAATTGTTATATAGGGTTAAAATAGTAAAACTCACCACATTTGAGCCATAGAGAAAGTGTTATAGGGTTCTATATATATTGTTGTGAGCGTGTAAAATCGAGAAAAAAACGATAAAAAATAAGTGTTTGTGAGGAAGATAGAGAAAGGGATGGGGGATGAAGAGTAATTTTATGAACAAAGTTTAGAGAAAATGGTGTTTAGAGTTAAATAATATAAAGAGTAAATTACTTTTTGAGTCCTTGTATTTTAGTGGTTTTAACCATTTGAGTCCAAAATCAAAATGTTTAACGTCCTGAGTCTCTAGACGTTTTTTTTATAACCTTTTGAGTCATTTTGGGTCTATTTTTTAACCTTTAGAGTCCAATATTTTAAACAAAAAATGGACTCAAAACGTTATAAAATGAACAAAATTGGACTCAAAACGTTATAAAATGAGCGGTCAAGGACTCAGGGTGTTAAACTTTTTGATTTTGATCTCAAGTGATTAAAACCACTAAAACACCGGGACTCAAAAAGTAATTTACTCTAAATATAAACTGAATGTCCTCTTATTAACCGTTATTATGAATTGATTGTTTTCCTGGGTTCATAGTTGTCAGTAGCGAGCGTTACGTAGCGTATAGGTCTAGGCTCGCTATTAGGGTTGTAGCGATAGATAGCGATAATAGCGACGATTTATTTATTTTTGTTTTTTTAAATATAAATAGCAATTAAATATAGCTATAAAATAGCTGGATTTTAGGTTTTTGTTAAATATGCATTTAAAATAGCATATATACCAGGGTATTTTGATATAATATACATGTAAAATTTTTACATTTTTTTTCTAGTGTATTGCTATTTATAAAATAGCTGCCCGCTATTTATCGCTATTCGCTATATAGCATATAGGTACCTTATCGCTATTTGTCGCTATTCGCCATTAGCGGCTGGGTTGAAGTCTCATTGGTCTTGTAACCTAATGTTCAGCAAAGTGTTCAGCGGGAAGTTTGTTTATGGTCGTTCGTTTCATAGTTATTAAAGGCGCTAGGCGCACTCAAGGTGCATAGGCCTCGCCTGGGGCCTAGGTGCAAAGCGCAAAAAAAGCAAGGGCCTGAGAAAATAAAGCTCAGAATGAAAAAAATTAAAAATATATTATGTATTAGAAAAAGAATACTATTCTTTAAATAAAATAAACAAAAACTATTATGTAACACTTTATATCATTTATTTAGTTCCAAAAGTTCTAAAATATTAGTGTAGAAAAGTAGTTTTCCTTAGATAAAAGTACGGATCTGGCTAGAATCTTGCCGGAATTTCGAAAATTTTGCCTGAAACTCTTCAGAATCTAGGAATTTCGCCGGAATGTGCACCTGAACCATCACCTGGAGAATTAAAGCGCAATTTCCTCGACTTAAGGCGCAACTGCCTTGCCTCGCCTGAAAAATGGGCCTAGGCGCAAGAGGCGATGGCTTTTAACAACTATGGTTCGTTTAATAAATGAACGGGAGTTTTCGTTCGATTATTTAAATGAATGAACATGAAAAAAGGTCGTGTTCGATTAATTGGGTTTGTGAACGTTTTGTAATATGTTCGTTTACGTCTGTTCATGGTCGTTTGTTTTGTTTAGATTGTGGAAAGTTAGATATTTGAACAAACACGGACAAAAATTTTCGTTCGATATGTGTTTGTGAACCATTTGCTCCGGTTCGGTTCGTTTACAGCCCTAGGGTTAAGTGATTATGATTATGATTTTGTGGTTTTATAGGGTTAAATCAGTAAAATGCAGATAACAGGAGTAGCTGTAGAAAGACTATGAATTAAGGATAAATGTAGAATTATCTATATTTCTAGAAACTATAATAGGGTTATGAACTTTCAAGTCACAATTATCACCTTGAAAATGCACTTTCAACATCCTCTATGATTATTACTTTAAGATTATTTATGCCCTTGGTTTCAATGCTCACTTTGAAAACTCACGTCCAAACAAACAACCCCACAGAACCGACCTGCCCATTGATATTTAGTCGGTTAGACTCGTCATTCATGCATGATTAAGTATAAGTTTATCAGTTTATGTGTAATTGATAGTGAACAGTCAAACCCTTTTATTACCATGTTTTGAATTGGAAGTTATTTAGGTCATTTTGCCGCTTAGAGTTTGAAATGTCAGATTATAAAAATCCGGTTTTGATCCCTTAATTTATGTTTGTGGATTTAGATAGTAATAATGTGAATGTGGCATTGTTTTCTACTTTCTTTTCAGAAATGCAACCATTAGGTGTGCCACCCTTGAAGAAATCGAGGCTGAGAAAACTCTGATCGAAAAGAGTGCTGTAAGTTAATCAATGAAATCTATGCATTCCTTAACCTTGTAATTTTTAAGGATTATGTTGAAATACACGTTATCGTTTTCATTACTTGATGTGCTTTAGAAAGAAAGGATGGAGAAGGCTATTGACAGCATGCTATCAAGTTTTAATTCTATAAGAACGGGGCGATCAAATCCAGCAATGCTTGATAAAATTGAGGTAAGATGTTTTTGTAGGTGTTAATTTTGACCCGTTTACTTATAAATGGCCTGCTTTTTTTGTCAGTTCTGTTACGGGTCAGTGGTTATAACAGGTTAAACTGATTGGAATTCAATTCAAAGTCATAGAAATCTTTTTAATCACTTTATTGAAAAATGTCAGGTTTTCTGGTAGTACTAAAGCTTTTGTGATCATATATAGCGCATTATTTTTTAAGTAAAATAGAAAGACGCGCTTGTAGGCCGGGCCAAGCCGACCCAACTAGTTTCGACCAGCGCTTACGATGTTGGCGTTTGGCCTGAGCCTGCTACACAACCAACCCTCCCCACCCATTTTGCCACATCAAGATCAAACAGACAAATTGATTATAGTATTCATTTGAGTAAAATGCCATTTTCGTCCTTGAGGTTTGGCCACTTTTGCGACTTTCGTCCAAAGGTTTGTTTTTCCGCATCCGGATCCAAAAGGTTTAAAATCTTGTCATTTTCATCCAACTCGTTACCTCCATCCATTTTTATCTGTTAAATGAGGGGCATTTCCGTCTTTTTATGCATTTTTATTAAAATACAAAACACTATAAGAAATGAAGATTCACCTCTGTTAACTTTCTCCCCACCCAAACCCTTTAATCATTCACAAAAAATGTCTAATAAGACGAAGAGAAAAATGAATGGAGTTAACAAGTTGGATGGAAATGGCAAGATTTCAAACCTTTTGGATCCAGATGCGGAAAAACAAACCTTTGGATGAAAGATGAAAGTCGCAAAAGCGACCAAACCTCAGGGACGAAAATGACATTTTAATCTTTTTATTTTTTAATGATATTATTGTCAACACATTATAGACTAGTTTATTGACTTAGGATAGGAAGCATTTTATAGATTCGTTTGAGATAAGTTACTACCCAAAATTGACACATTCATAAGTAAATGGGTCTAAATCGCCACCTCTATAATATAACAATAAACGGGCTCTGTTTGTTGTCAATCTCTCTTGTTATAACATTTTTTTATTTTATGATTTGTGTTTCTCTATAGGTGGAGTACTATGGTTCACCCGTCAATTTGAAGACCATTGCACAAATCAGCACTCCTGATTCGAGCTCTCTCTTAGTGCAACCTTATGACAAGTCTAGGTACATGAGCCGTTTGACTGGTTCAACCCATTTGACCCGTTTCCTTTCTAGCTAAAATATCAAATCACCCCATTTACCTGTTAGAGATAAAACAAAACCCGTAAACCCGCTCATAAGTAATTCAATAGTTGTAAGATGGTTCGCCTTTTTTAAGCTTATCACATTTTCTTCTATACTATAAGCATTAAAAATGCATACTTTGACCGCATCAATGTTATCTTACATTGCATGGTGTTTGACTTTTTTCAGTTTAAAGGCTATTGAGAAGGCCATAGTCAACTCTGATCTTGGTATGACTCCAAGTAATGATGGTGAAGTGATACGGTTATCCATTCCACAACTCACGTCAGAAAGGAGAAAGGTGCTCCATTCATGATACTCGTTAGAGATGTCAAGGTTGACGTGTCGGGTAGGTTGGGTAACGGGTCAAAACCAGGTCACACACTGAAAGAGGTTATTTTGATTTTTGAGTACGTGCCAAAGCGGGTTCAATTGGAAACAACTTTTTTGTCCAATATTCTAAAAAGAATCATTGTATTAATCTTTTCAATAAGGGAAATTGGATTTTAATAATCCCACCTAGAGGTGGTTGGTCACTGGCAGCCCCACCTTTGAATATTACCACTGGCGGTCCCACCTTTTAAGTATTTTTCCCTCACTAAACCTCCGTTAAAAAAAACTTAACGGAGTTGAGGATTTTTTTTTTTCCGAATTTCAAACCGATGTTTTAGGGCTTTTGATCATAACGATGATGATACGAGTCGATTGATGTAAAACTTACCTCGAAACGGTGCTCCAAACGGCTTCATTTTTGTTAATTGGAAGTTTAAACACCCGAATTGAAGCACCGTTTTCGTCGTTTTGAGCACCGTTGCAAGGTAAGTTTTACATCAATCGACTCATATCCTCTTTCTGATCAAAAGTCCTAAAACATCCATTTCCGTTAAGTTTTTTTTAACGTAGGTGCAGTAAGAGAAAAAATACTTAAAAGGTGGGACTGCTAGTGGTAATATTCAAAGGTGGGACTGCTAGTGGCCAACCACCTCTAGGTGGGATTATTGAAATCCAATTTCCCTTATTATAATGGCATTATAAATCTTCGAATAAAACATTTAGGAGGCTGTATGTATGCGTTGAAGAGAGTTTGGATGGTCTCATATTGTTGGCCCATCTGGCCTGTTGCTCTTTTAGTTACGTCTTTTATTTGACCTTTTGTGGTAAAATACAACCCTACTCGACCCAATCAAAGCGAATTGAAATTGCCACCTCTAATGCCTGTAACGTAACATGTTTCTGATTCTTTATATAGTTTAACTGTGCGTTTAATTGCAGGAGCTGTCGAAAGTTGTCGCAAAGCAGGCTGAGGAAGGGAAGGTAGGCTTTATTAGGCGGTTTGCACGTCTTGTTGATTTAAAAAAAAAATATTAAATTGCATTTTCTTCATCCATTATGCAGGTAGCAATCAGAAACATAAGAAGAGATGCCATTAAAGCCTATGATAAACTTGAAAAGGTTTGACCTTTAAACTTACACTCCTCATTTGTGACAAAATTTCCTTTTTATTGTATTTTCAACTGTCGTTGATTATGCTGTACAGGAGAAAAAACTCTCGGAAGACAATGTAAAGGATTTATCGGCTGATTTGCAGGTATTGTATTTTGGTACAACACAATTTGAATTCAACAATACCAAAATGGCCAAATAACCTTAAAATCAACTAAAGGGTGGGGTTTTAGAGTGAACACTAGTGTATTTGTGAACTGAGTGAATAAAATCTTGGCCATTGATTTACATCATCAAATCGTAAAATACACTGGTGTATTTTCATCATCAAATCCTGGCCATTGATTTACACTTGTGTTTTGATAAATCAAGGGCTAGGATTAGTTCACACAGTTCACTATCAAGGGGGTTGTTCATAAATGAACCTAAAAGTACAGTATTGTTATATACAATTATAACGTCTTGCAGAAAGTGACCGATGAATACATGAAGAAAATCGACTCTATCTTTAAACAGAAGGAGAAGGTATTGTTATGCATCATTTTTCTTTTGCTTTTATGTGCAATAAGTATTTAATTATTTATACTTACACCTTGGTTTTCAGGAATTGCTTACGGTATGACAAAGAATACATATCAGGTTAAACGTGACGGGTTATCTTGATGATCACATCTAACCCGAGGTGAAGTTTATCGGCCCGTATTTCTTGTAATCCTTTTTTGCAATGATCAAATGTTGTGTACATGTTGGGTAATGGGTTGAAAATCAAAGAACCCAAATGCATTCTTCTTTCTATGAAAGCTTGTTTGGCTTGATTTTGGTGGAAGGTAATGAAAACTGGTTGCAGATTGGTTTGGTAATTTATGAAATAAGGAAATAAATTGGTCTAAAATATTATAAATATTTACAACCCTTTATTTGCTTAAGTTAAAAAAACAGAATCAATATTATTATAATATTATGTAATTTTATTCTATATATTAATCATTTTTATAATAAAAAATAAATAAGGTGTAAAAAAAGTTTAAATGTTCTTGTGTTCTTTTATTTATTATTTTTAAAGTGGTTACTTGATTTTTAATTATATTTACACATCATTATCATCATACTCAGTAAATCTCACCAATAGCACAACTAAGGTAGGGTCTGAGAAGGGTAAGATGTAGAGCCTTACATCTGCCTCGTAAGAATAGAGAGGTTGCTTTCAATGAGACTCCCGGCTCTATAGTAGTTTTGCATCAAGCCTTGGACATAAGGCACATAACACTCGGCAATTAAGACAAAGGAGATTAGTGCATGTACTCCCGTGTCTTTCGGCTATCAACGCCACCACATGATTAACTACCCCTTCTTTTAACATTATTTTCACGAAATTAGTAAAATAACATTAAAGTTTGTGCACTTTCACTTTTGCCCCATTGCGTGCACACGTATATACATTATATTTACACAATACACAATAATAGGCTTTGTGCTTGTGTTTTCGAGTTGTTGAAGAAACCTGGACACCTTGAATTTGAGATGGGCCTCAAAAGTCATATGAGATCCATTGTTTTAACTGGGCCAAGTTTTATGATAACAAGTTAACAACCATACCAAATAAAATCTCAGGAATAGAAAAGTTATTGATACGTGCAGTGGTGGTGCACAAATTGGTTTTTTTTTTTTTGAAAAAACGGTTCTGGGTATGGAACCGGGTTCGAGTAGGATCGAGTTTTACAAAATCAGGGTTTGTGAAAAACTGGGCCGGGTCCGGGTTTTATACCAAAAATGTATACCATGTATACCCGGGTTCGGGTAGGGTCCGGGTAGGGTCCGGGTCGGGTTTTCTAAAACACGAGTATTATAATATCCTATTTTCAGGTTTGGGTATGCATCGGGTAGGGTTCGGGTATGCATTGGGCTGGAAAAAAAAAACCGTATCGGGTATTAAAAAACCCGATCAGGTATTCAACATAATCATGGTGAATTTGTTAAACTTAGATTCAAAACTGTAATATAAACATACTACGTGTAGGCCCTATGTAATTGTTCCTTAAAAAAAAATTATTTTTCTCACATATAATTAATTTCTCTTTGTAAGAATAATTTTTCTCGCATATAATTATTTTGTACAGTAACATCAACAAAGAATCTGCTTTTTTAGTACAAAAAAGGTTTTAAAAAGGTTTAAAAAGGGAATGATTTTAGTACAAAAAAGGTTTAAAAAATGAACGAAAATTGCTTTGGGTCGGTTACCAATGTCAATAATTGACGATTACACAATTCGAACAATTTTAAATTTGCCTAAAAGAAAAACTTAAGAATTCATTTTTCGAACAAACACTCCAAAAATGGAGGATTTTGAAAAGGATAAACGATTCAAATAACGATTTAAAAATAAAAGTAATGCTTTACAAAAATGGTTCTAAAAGAAACACTTTAAAAATATACGGTTTTAAAAATGAATGACTTTAAAAATTAATTGTTTATAAAACATACGGTTTTAAAAAGAATGGTAAAAAACGAACTGTTCAATTTATAAAAACGAGGACTTAAAAAAGAATGATTTTAAAAACCAACATTTTAAAAAGGAACAATTTTAAAAACAATGGTTTTAAAAAGGTTAAAAACAATTTAAAAAAACGACATTTATAAAAAAACAAATTGTTAAAGAAATATGTATTTATTTGTATATTTAAAACGTATGTTGTTATAATAATCGTGAAATAAAGATATTAAGTCATTACACAAATAAAAATATTAGAGGAACTTTATAACTTACATAAAGAGCCCCTAAGCTATAAAAGGACCATAATACTCCTAGGTTTAACTAGAAAAAAGTAACATGATTAGTGTTAGGGGCCAAAATCGTTATAAAATGTAATCTCAAGGTCCAATATGTTAAAAGATTCTTTTTTGGGCCGAAAGGGTTAAACTAGTTAAATCACAGAGACCAAAATAGTAATTTACTCTAATATATAATATATAATTATTTTCAATATTATATTATAACTATAATAGATTATTAATATTATTATAATAACTTTTTTCTATACTTTTATTATTTCAATAGATTACTATGTTATATTTACTTTTAAGCTTAAATATAGTTTTTTAATGTTAACTTTTAATTTTCTTTTTTTGATATTACTGATACTGTCTGAACAACATCAGTACCGTACCATATAACATCTGTATAGTTTTTTTTATTATTAGCGTCACCATGTGCTTATTATTATGTACAATTCTATAAAAGTTCTATTCGAGGGGACCATATATAGTTAAATTTTTTTATCATCACAAAACCGAACATATACCGACCAAACAACATTGGTAACGGTACCGTATTCGTTTTTATAGTTTTCTGGACGCGGCAGTGTAAAATTCATTGAACACGAAGTTATATTCACAATAATTTTTTTTTTGGTATCGTAAGCTATATCGAGTGTCTGTACGATACCGGTATCGTAACTGACCGATACCGACCGAAAAACACCGATACTAGTATAGGCATTCGTTTTTATTGTTTTCAATCAACGTAAAACACGTGTCGATTGACAACGTTGTTATGCCGAGTGCCGATATTGTACTGGTACTGTAATGAACCAAAACGATAATGACCAAAGCCCCACAGCGAAGCACGTGGGAATCTCAGTAGTATATATAATTTCATACCTAGAACTCATATGATTGTGTTTTAAATTGTTTATGTTTTTTATATTATACCATGCTAAAAGAATTTAAAACATCATGCCTAAAATTTAAAACACAATGTTTACATAGATTTCTTACACTTTGTAGAAAAAATGTCATTTGTTGACTAACTCTGCCCTATATATATATATATATAGGGTGAGAGTTAGCTACAAAGTCCATTTTTCCTACAAAGTGTACAAAGTCATAAAAGACCATAATGTCAAGAATAAAACACATTCAAAACCCACAAATAACATAGTGGAAATTACTAAAACATTATATTTGTGGGTTTTGTGTTGTGTTTTGGATGATAAGGCTTTGATTATCGAATGTCTAACATTAGTGTGTTCTATGTTGATTATCATGTTGTGTTTTATATTCATAGTTATATGATGGTGTGTTTGAAGTATTTAAGGACTGTTAGGGTTTGGATATTGTGTTTTAGTGATCTTCACTATGTTATTTGTTGGTTTTGAGTGTGTTTTATGGCTGAAATTGTAGTGTTTTGTGACTTTGTAGGAAAAATGAACTTTGTAGCCGAACCCTACCCTATATATATATATATAATATATATATAGGGGAGGGTTAGATAGAAAACCCTAAAAATTTGAGAAAACCCTAGAAAACCCAACCTCCCGACTTTTTTTTTTGAAAAAAATAACACATGTAATATACATGTTTTTAAGAGTTTTGAGCCAAAAAAATCAAAAAAGCGCCGAGTGTTTTTTTTTTTAAAATAAACAAGTTTCAGCACTTTTTGTCTAACACATGTTAGTGATGAAAGTTGCTGAAACTTGTTTATTTTTTTTTAAAACATCCATTCGGTGCTTTTTTGATTTTTTTGGCTCAAAACTCTTAAAAACATGTATATTACATGTGTTATTTGTTTTCAAAAAAAAAAAAAAAAGTCGGGAGGTTGGGTTTTCTAGGGTTTTCTATCTAGCATTGTCCTATATATATATATATGTGTGTGTGTGTGTGTGTGTGTAAAATGAGGAGAAAATGTTTTGAAAGAATATAAAAAATAAAACCAATATAAATGCTATATTTAGTATTTCTATCTAATGTTGTTGTAAGGGTATATAAGTATATTTACAAATTTGATTAATTTATTGTATTCCACTAGATTAGGTAACTAAATTAAACTAAAAACTCATTTTTAAAATATACGTTTTTAAAATAAACATAAATTATGGTGATGGATAAATTTCGATATGTGAAGGATAAATTTCAATATGTGTAAGATATGTTTGTGGCATATGCAGGATAAATTTTGATATGTGTAAAATAAAATGTTCTTTGATAGACAATAATTAATGAGAAAGGTTATAAACTATTTAATGTGTTACCATTATGTCATTTATTATTTTTCTTCACACATTAAATAACTTCTCAAAATATCCTTCTCCAATATGTATATAATTATATATAGATGAAAAATATTTATAAAGGCTCAAAACCTTAGGAAGTGTAGAAAAGAATTTCGTGTTGACATGTGACATTGATGCTAACTTACACTGAAAGACAATATCATTAAACAAAAGACACGCACATGCTACTTACATGCCAATGAACATGCACATGCAAGTCACATGCCATTTCCTCCGTCTTTTTTAATCGCCTGCAACTTTTTTATGTTGTCCTTTTTTTTGAAAATTTACACCATAACGACGAGCGTTTTTTATCTTTCAAACAGATATACTATTACCATATAACTACGTTTTTTAACTCATGGTGCTCAAGTCTGTTTTATGGTGTTTTAAAATTCAGAATTTTTTAATGTTTTTGAACAAGGTAAAAACACCACAAAACAATAGAGATTATGAT
This sequence comes from Helianthus tuberosus, assembly GCA_030545235.1. Taxonomy (NCBI): domain Eukaryota; kingdom Viridiplantae; phylum Streptophyta; class Magnoliopsida; order Asterales; family Asteraceae; genus Helianthus; species Helianthus tuberosus. The sequence goes on from CM060405.1 coordinate 196,117,367, forward strand.
CGAAAAAATCTTCAAAAAAATGTCACATAAGATAAAAAACACCACAAAATTCCCTGTTTATAAAAAACGCTATAAACATGCAATTCTAAAAATAGTATAAACTTGTATTTATATTAATACCATAAACATGTAGTTCTAAAACACCATAAACCTGAGTTATAAATCACCAAAAACATGCAATTCTAAAAATAGTATAAACTTGCACTTCTAAAACACCATAAATATGTAATTCTAAAATGGCTTAAACATGTAGTTCTAAAACACCATAAACCTGCAGTTCTAAACACTATAAACCTGTCCAGTTTCAAAAACATCATGAAAAATACCCCGTTAGAATACAGTTTAAAAACACTATAAAACACCGGTTCTTAAACACCATAAACATGTCGAGTTTAAAAAACGTCATAAAATACCTAGTTCATACAACACATCTTTTTTTTTAATAGATACAACACAACGTCATAAAATACCCAGTTCATACAACATATCATATACTCTTTTGAAAGATAAAAAATGCTCGATTTTATGGGGTATTTAAAAAAAGAATCACACATAAAAAGTTACAAACTTTTAAAAAATGATTGGTGAAATGACATATGATTAGCATATATACCCTTTTTGTTTGTATCTTCTTATTCTACCCCTCCTAATAGTATTAGAGTTCTAAATACTTATAAAAATGTCACAACATCAATTTTCAGCCAATCTTAGCCACAAATCACAAAGATCTTGTGGCTGAGATTCCTTCCTATACTTCCTAAGGTCGAGCCTTTGTAAAATTAACCCTACACTATCTATATAATTTGTTTTTTTTAAGAATAGAAATAATAAGTTTTAAACCAATAGAAATGCTCCATTTAATATTTTTAATTAATGTAATTGGAATGACATATAAGTAAATTTACCGTTTTAATTAATCTATTGTATTTCCATAAATTAGATACCTAATTACACTTGTAACTCATTTTTTAAATATATACTCTTTCAACGCAACTTACTCCTCCTAGTAATTACTTTCTCTCTTATTAATTTGACAAAAAACACGCTATCCTACACATTTTAAAATCTATCATACATTTATCGAAATTTATCATACACATATCGAAAATTGTCTTTCACCATAAAGCAGGTTGTGTTGAAAGAGTATATTTAAAAATGAGTTACATGTTTAATTAGTTAGTTATTTTAAGGGGAATACAACAAATTAACTAAAATAGTAAATTGACCTATATGCTTTTACAAATAACATTAAATACACATATTAAATGAAACATTTCTATTAGCTTAAAACTTATTCTTTATTTTTACAAAAAAAAAAAAAAAAATCTCATTAAAACCTTCCACTATATGTGTGTGTGTGTCTGTATATATATATATATATACTAGGTTATCACCCGGGATTGCTTCCCGGACAGGAAAATTTAATTTTAAATATTTATAAGTGTATATATAAAAAAATATAAATAATGTGACGCATTATATAAGTTAAGGACAAGGTGGATAACTTGCTTTGGTACATTCTATGAGCATAGAAGTGCCACCGATTTCATGGATTTTGCATAAAAGAAACATCCCATCAATTACTATGGTTTGTTGGTGAATTAAGTTCACCCAGGCGCTTCCCGGGCTTGCTGGCTTAAGCAAGTTATTTATATTAGTTATTAATCTATTAATATATAATTAAAATGATACAAACAAATTGACATGTTAACATGTGAGCTATAAACAGACTTATAAACTAATTGACGACCATGTAAATTATTTATATACTATCTTCAAATTCCATATATGGTACATAAAATTCCCAATCTTTTTACCACCATTTTTAAGTATACAAACATATAAACTTGGGAAAACTTAATATACCATACCGTGTACTACAGGTTAAAAAATATTAAATACATATACAAAAGTTAACATGCAAAGTCCATTTCCCTTCCTTGTACTTCCAATATTTTCCACCCGCAATAACAAAATAACATATATGAATCCATGTTAAACATCAACAATTGATAATAAAAACATAAGAAAACCACATTTTAAACTTTAGAAGTGAATAGAAGCATACCTGGGCTGCTAAAAGCAGCAATTGTATTGTTGACATTTAAGCGGGCTTCAAAATCGAAGTAACTATTTGTTGAATAAGTCGTAAGCGCAGAAATGCTGAGACGATGTGCAAGTTTTTCTGATGTAACCGCCATTAGAGGAAGACAATTTTGAACTTGTGCCATGGTCTCCACCTAGTAAAATTAGCAAGAAGCATGTCAAATCCCCCTTTCACATCCTGAAAATCAGCAAGCAAGTAAATATAGTACACCTGTGTGTATAGGCAAACCTTAAAAATATGTATCAAAAACTAAAGGATAATACCAGCCTTTAAATTACTATAACCTAGAAATTTAAATATTGCGACGTAGATATATGAATCCAAGTAGCCAACCAATTAACCCACTTTTGTTAATAGGTATCAGCAAAGCAAGAAAATATATCACAACAGAAACAAATGATTAGGTGAACATGATTTAGTCATTTTCAAGAAAATAACCACTTTCCTGGTCAACTTAAAGAATAAATTTGCATTTCAAAACAGAGTCAAATGGGTCAGAATGGGTTCGGGTCATGTCAAATGTGTTCACCCATATACGTAGGGGCGAAGTATAGAAGGGGCCGGGGGGCCCGACCCCCCTAACTTTTCGCTCAGTAGTGTTATATATGTAGTTTTCGTATAGAGATTTTTTGGTATATACGTTTTCGACCCCCCGGTTCTATAGAACTTTTTGGGTATATACGTTTTCGACCCCCCCGTCATTCGGGTCAAGCTTCGCCTGATATACGTATCAAGCATTTAAGGGCATTTCAAAACAGACTTATGGTATCAGTTTCATTTTTTTAAATGCATTTAAGGGCAAGAAACATCGATAAGCTACCAACAAATATAATGGTCCTGTAATAGATATCACCCATATACGTATTCAAGAATATAGTTGGACACCACAAAAGCACTTCTACGACTATAATGGTAGATAATGCGACACCGCTCCCGTTACTTCCAAAAGCAGGTTGGTTTTGATTTTTATACTTCTTAGCAATTCGCATCGCGACTAATACACAAATGATGAGTGTGCGAACCAAAAATTTTAGTATTTAAAAGCCAACACGTTAAAATATTATCTATAAATAATTCTTTAGTATTTTTTACTAACGAACGCCTCACATACATAATGTGCGTGCATCAAGCATCGCGCAACGGCTTCTAGAATCAAAAAGCATAAGCTAACAGGCAAGATGTTAAAGTGTAATAAAGATAAAAGATTGAGCAAAATTTACCAGCAAAAAATTTCCGAAACCACTGTTCCAATTTACCATCAGCATACTTTGACTTCAGATTCTCCTTATTTGATAAATGAAGGATTAGATGATTGGATAATACAATATGTTGTGTTATCATAATGGTGATAATAGGTAAGAAGTGGGTGCAAAGGATGTACATACATATTTGTCCATCATGAAGTAGTAGAGGTCACTATTTTGGTACCCTCTTTCTTATAACACGGACCTCTATTGTGTTGGATCGCCCCCAGCGACGATTTATGCTATATCTTCTAAAATCAGTCATGATGGTTCTCCTGTTCGACGAACACATTGCTATTGATAAATACACAAACTTAGTTAAAAGCATGCCAGAATATTTTTGAGACTTAAATCAAGATCTAAAGCAAAAAAAGTCAGAATAAAACAAAATTCAAACCAAGATCCTCAAATTAATAAACCTAGTTTTCAATCAGAGGCATTCACGATCTCACGCAACAACACATGGTACAAAAAAAAAAGACCCAATTTAAATAACAATAGTTTGAAATTAAGTAAAAAAAGTACCTTTGCAGGTTAAGGGGAAGGAAAGGAAGTAAATGCAACCGGTGTTCCGTTTCAAGAGCTCATCTTCCTCCGGTGTAATTTTTTGACTTGTTGCTGAAGACAGGATCCCTACCCAATATATATATATATATAGGGGAGGGTTTAAATGAGAACGCTAAATATCACGATAACCGTAAGAACAAATGAAAAAACCACGAGAACTTGGTAAAAAACAATTCAAATTCAAAATTTCTTTTTACACTTATCATTATTATTCGAATACAATGTTAGAAATTAAATTTACACGTTTAAATTTACGTGAATTTGTAAATAACGAAAATTTACACATGTGTAAGTTTGTCATTTACACATGTGTAAGTTTGTCATTTACACATGTGTAAATTTGTTATATTTACACATGTGTAAAAAAATCTAGTAAGAGTGATTTTGAGAGGAGAAATGAATTATTTGATGTTGTATTTTAATTAGAATGATGTTTGTATTAAAAAAATTCGATTTTGATTGGTTTTCTCATTGGTTCTCACGGTTCTCGCAATATTTAGCGTTCTCAAGATAACCCTCCCCTATATATATATTTATATAGGGTAGGGATCATATGTGTATATATATATATATATAGGGTAGGGATCCTAAGAGAAGTCCACCCTATTTGAGAAACTTGAGAAACAATCTGGACCACACATTTTTCATAAGCAAAAAATGCAAAAAAAAAAAGGTTAAAAAAGCAATTTTTTTTTTGGAAAATTCAGAGCTTTTTCTTTAAGGTTTTTTTTTTTTTTTTGGGATTTATAGACATGTGTATATTGTTAATCTTTTAACTATACATATGTGTATATTGTCAATTATACATATATGTATATACATGTTTAAAATTGAAAAATAAGTGTTATAAACTGATGTGTGCAAAATGTAACATATAAATTACATCAAATGAGGCATAAACTAACCCTTTTTTAGTACTAATGTTGGAAAAATGTGTTTTTGTCTTCCTTTTGAATTTACAGGATTAAATGAGCTTAAACGAACAAAAGGAACAAATATACAACCAAGACCAACATAAATACAAAGAAAAGGAAAAAAACGTGACATGCCCGACCCCTCGGCAGCATCCCCAAAGCAAAAACAAAGACAACATAAGACTGACCACAGGGCCGTGCCGGCTGGACACGGGGGCTTGGTCAGATGCCTGCAGAAAGGACAAACCTGTGGAAGCTTCTACGCCCACCACCGGGGCGTGCCCAGCTTAGCACGGGGCGTGGTCAACGCTAAGATTGTCACACCCTCACTTTTGCGGAAGCGTGATTATGTGTGACTTGCTTAATATCATTGCATTCAACCATAACAAACAACTATATGATAAAACCAAGATGTTCATCCATAGATAGTTTTAAAAACATTACATGCAACATTGTTTTAAATCCCTAAACACAGACTTCGCGTTCTGAATACAACACCAACAAGTTTTACGTTCCATAAGGACTTCACAAAAGACACTAATAAACTAGGTTTTCATCATGTATCTTATCCAAGATAAAATACATAACCCAAACCCCTTTGACTTCGGATGACATCTTCTTATTATAGACATGACTTGAAGACTTCAACGCCCGCCAGATCCATACTTAGTTTCCTGAAATACATGTAGTTTGAAAACATCAACAAAAGTTGAGCGAGTTCATGTGTTTAGTGTGTGAGCTCGAATAAACTTTGTAATCATTATAAAGTAAGTATGTATGTATTTGTAAACCCTGGTATGAAAGCAAACAAGGAAAACAGATCATTAATGGTTTGCAAGGCCATTAATATGTGTGACGTGATGCAGGAAGGCTCAAACCTAGCAGATTTTGCACCGGGCTTCAGTTTGAAGACATAGTCACCTCATGGGCCAAACCCCGGTCCACATGGGTGTGGGCTCGCTACACCCAAATAGATTTATCACTCATGTCCCTCGGTCCTACTACGAGGATTAATGGTCTTAAGCGTTGTACCCACCACTCACATGATCTAGCAGTACCTTTCCTTAGCTAACCATACCAAATGTAATCGTATGTAAACAGTTGTAACATGTACTTCACCCCCGAAGTTATAAAACCGAAAACAGTTAAAAGAAAAGGGAGACATGAACTCACAGTTTTGCGTTCTTCGTATCCGACTGTAACTCAAAGTTTCCTCTGGTGTACACGACTACCTACAACGTACTACGGTTTATTAGACGAGCGGGTCGTGCCTTGACTTAGTATTAATTAGAATCTTTGAGTTACGTTTCATTGTGTCTTCAATATTATTCCAAGTTATATAATTATTTGTTAAAATATTAAATATTTTAACTTAAATTATATTTACTTTATTTTGGAATATTAGTTAAAATAATATATTTTAACTTGTCATACTTATGTATTTGTATTTTCCCCAAGGATGAGTATATTCATACTCATAACTTATACTTGTGTATTTTCATATAAGTCCCAAAAATAATATATTTTCAAGTCTAACTTGGAAAATATATATATAAACTTATTTTTCACCCCAAATAATGTATTACATGTTTATTCTAGAAAATATATATTTTCTCCCAAAAAAATAATATATCTTCTAATAATCCCAAGAAAATATATATTTCTACTTACCAAAAATAATATATTTTCCACTTGTAAAAAATATGATATATTTTGTAATAATTGTAAAAATCATATTTTTGTTCTCTTGGTGTCCAAAATATTAATTACCAAAATATACTTATGAATAAAATTTCCGGAATATTTTTGTGAGTTATATTCCTTTGTTCGTTTTCTCCAATATTGTGGGTATAATTTATATATTCATTCTCTTGGAATTTTGGTAATATTTTGGATTGTAATTTTTGGTATTTTGATGAGTTATATTATTTCAAGTCCTAAAATAATATAACTAATACACATAATATACAAATAATCACACACATGGTGACTTCTAATTATATATTTTCCTAAATACATATTTAGTCACTTTTATTTACAAAAACCAACCTCCAATATTTGTAATTTTTGTAACAAAAATTATGGCAAACTTTATATGAAAATTCATGGTTAAAAATATACTTGTAAATATTTGGTTAAAAATATTTTTCTAAGTGTTTAATTTTTAGAAATTTTTTGCCATAGTTCCCCTTAAAAATGGAGGTTTCCATGCTTTCAAAGCATATCATTTTCTTTTATAAATCAACACAATCAACGATAAATCAATCAACACTTACCAATTTGCCAAAATCAAGCATAAATTACTACTTTATGAACTTGAAAATTTACAAAAATTTGTAGTAACTTACTAGTGTGTTTAGTAAGCTTAGTTACCCTTTAAAGTGTGGTTGCTTATTTAAAAACTTCATTTTTGCAGAAATTAGATCTTCACAACTTGTAAATCATTTTTCTATAAATATTTCTTCTTGGATTTTTCTTGTTACACAAGTATTTCTACACTTGTTTAACCACTAAAAATGTGGTTAATTTCTTTAAGAACCAAGATTAAGTAAACTTTGTATTTTAAACTTGATTTCTTGGAAAATCATTCTTGAAACCATAGATTTACAAGACTTTATGTTTACTTTGATCATCACTTAACAAGAAAAACAACTTATACTTTCAAGTTCATGATTTACATGAAGATGATCTATTGATCTCTAACATAATCATCCTCTCATCCTTCTAGATTATGTCTTTAATCACTATCTAGCAAGATCACATGATGATCTACATCAATAACATGAGCAATCAACAATCAACAAGCATAACAACACATAAACATCATGATTTCTTATGTATTTTTAGTCTTATGTTCAAGTTTCAAGTTCAAGATTCTTAGTGTTCTTCTTGATTAACAACTTGAATCTTCTTTTAACCAACAAAATAAGATGTAAAATGAAGTGTAGAGTGTTCTTACTACTAGCTCAAGGCTAGGGATGATCACTAGATGAAGATTGAGTGGATAAAAGCTTATGTGAGAGGTCCTTTAGCTTCCAAAGGCTCCAAGCTTCCTTATACACCTTCTAGCACCTTTGTATGTATATGGAATGGATGAAACTTGATTGAATGATGGTGGTGTGTGGTGATGAGTATTCGGCCGAAGGTAGGGGAAGGGAAGAAGAGAAGTTGTGTTGGTTTATGGTTATGAGAATGATGAGCTTATGTCTTGGGGTTAACTTATAAATCTTCTAACACACAATTTCCATTGGTTTTTATGTTTTTAAAAGAAGAAACATGATCCATTATAAAATGTAAATAAAATCTTGAGTGGGGCCCTTGTGTTGGCCGTGAACTAGGTGGGGGGGGGGGGGTCTAGGCTTAGGTAGTAACCATTAGTTAGATTATATAGTTAAAAATCAAGTATTAGTTAGGTTAGTTAGTTACTAGTTGTTATATGATGTGTTATGATGTTCGGGGATCATAACTAGGTTGGTAATATTAAAACAATGCTTCTAGTGAAAAATTGGTGTTTCGGGTAGTATCCGGTTGTTCGGTTGGTTACTGGTTCGTTAAGGTGTATGCAGTTTAGTGTGCTTTATGTTACCTTTTGTGACAGTTTTGATTCCCAATACTTAGGAAAGTATTCTGGACCATTTAACCATATTTCTGCATGATATTAAGTTGTTTAAATGCTGAATTTTGTTGAATTCTGCAGAATTCTGCAGTTTATGTAAGTTTTAGGCACTTTTCGGCACTTAAACTATCACTAGGAGGGCAGTTTTATGATCCTTACTTTCCTACACACTATACTAGTGTAACTCTTGGTTTCTGACCCATTCTGTATCTCAATACGATGTCTGTCTATGTACTGAATTTCGTCAACACTTTTCTGATTTATCGGATAACTGTGCTAGCTTTGTTTCGTGTTTAGATCAACAAAGTTTTCATGCAATCATGATATTACATTTGCAATATATGATGCACATGTATATATATGATAACAATAATCAGAAAGTACTCATGTCATAAATGTTAAATCAGCACAGTCATTAAGCACTAATTACTATTTAATTAATTGTACGGATACAGGCAAATTTGACAGTTGTCACATTCTCCCCCTGTTAAGAAAATTTCATCCTCAAAATTTAAACTACATTAACTCCTTAGGGTTACGTTATACGTGCATGGATATGAAGAATATTAAAGTGATTAATCACAAAACTGAATCAAGACTTAATCGAATCAGGTGAATCCAAGGACATATTACAGCATTAAGAACTCAACGGTTAAAAGATATGTGATTCAGAATTTGATGTGAAAGTACAGAAGTATCAACTAGGGTGACTTAGTTACCAGGGGTTCAACAAAAGAGGAGTTTTGACCAATAGAATTCCAAATGATCGTTTACGATATGCAAATGAGTTCTAGCAACAATAACATCCCGCTAGATGAACTTAGAACCAGCAAGCTCAATTGTAAGAGTGACATGAAAATGATCCGTTAACTTTTGAACAAATAAATGGATAAAATTAGTGTGTTGACATTATTGAATTGCGAGAATACTCCGAAATGAAATACAATCGAATCTGGTGTATCATTGTCTTAATTCGTAGTTGCATTAAGAATGTTTAAATGACAAGTCAAACAAAAGTATGTGTAGTTTCGTGTGAAACGGTTGACCATGATTAGCACAAGCTACAAGTTTGTACCGACACCACAAGGTGTCGTAATGACATAATTCAATAGTAGCGGTGACCGAACAAGTTCACCGTGTTTGAAATCAAATGAAAGTGTAATGAAGCAAACCTGAAAATTTGATTCAAACGACATCGTAGGATTTTTCAATTGAATATAGGACACCAAGGAACTGTTGTTTTCGATCGAAGATGAAAAGCAATAAATACTACAAGGCATTCGATCGATAATGAAAGAATCGTTAGGAGGTACACTGGAATATAAAATGAATTTTTATACCATTGTCTTAACACACGATTGCGTTAAGACTGCTTTATCATGATAAACCAGAGCGGATTTAGAGCAAGTCAATAAATAAACAATTAAATCCGTGTATGAGATGCGTACATGAGATTAACGCAAGCTTCAATTTAGTGAGAGCATCACCACAAGGTGTCGAAATCAACGAACGATTTAATGGAGTCGTAGACCAAACAAGTCTACTAAGACTCGGAATAAATGAAACGTTTGCAAAAATGAATTTGAATATGATGCTCCCAATACTTTATATGGCGTCTTGAATTAAATGTGTGAAATGGACAAGTTCAAGCAATTGAACCTGGTTTCAGCGCAATCCGACATTAAACATATGTATCGACAAGGGATTTTCGGCATGGTTACAAAGATAAACTATGTAGGTAACTGGAAAGAAAAGGAATCTCAAGAAAGTGTGTTGACTTGATAACAAAGGAGCCAACCATTACAATAATTAGATTCAGCGAAATAATATCTGAACCTTGATGAAACGCTTATTCGAAACGAGACCACATGCATAACAAACGATGCATGTGTAACCTATGAATTTTCAAGAAATGAAACAATGAGTATTCGTTATGATGAAAGAAACGCTCGTGATACCCGGACCATTACAAGGAGTAGGAATGTGAGAATCTACTCGTTAGATGCAAAAGTGGGAATTTCAATAAAAGAAATTTGAGTACTTTATCTGTTCGGTTAACTGAAATAGCATGCATGGCAAAATCATGGTGTTTTCCCGAGTTAATATACGTGGTTTTTAAGAGATAACCTCTAATGGACTTTGACATAAGTCCCCGAAGGTCCTAAGTACATGTTTCCTAAGTTCTCAAAGTTTTGTATTCTGTGTCTAACTGTTTGTGTACCATGCATAAAACACAAAGCTAGCGTATGTCTAAAAACAAATTGACGACTCACTGTTCTTCGGTATGCTTTATTCCTGAATCCGCAGCTGGCGATAACCTGATCGAAGATCGATCTTGGAATAGTAATTGGACCCTCGCAGTTGGTCGAATAAATCATTAATCCTCGGCAGGGATACCGATTTCTTGATGGTTAGCTTGTTCAGCTCCTGGTAGTCGATACACGCTCGAAAACTACCGCCCTTCTTCTTGACGAACAGAACCAGAGCTCCCCAAGGCGAGAAGTTTGGCCTTATAAATCCTTTGTCCAGTAGTTCCTGAAGCTGTGCTGACAACTCTTGCATCTCTGAAGGCGTAAGTCGATAAGGTGCCATGGCTACAGGCGCGACGCCTGGAACCAAGTCAATGCGGAACTCGACTTGTCATTGAGGAGGTAATCCTGGCAAGTCTTCAGAGAAGACTTCAGGATATTCCCTTACCACAGGGATATCTTCTAGCTTCGGTTCTTCAGCCTCTTTGTCCACGACATGAGCTATGAAGGCAACACATCCTTTCCGCAAAAACTTCCGTGCCTTCAAACAACTAATAATCCGTAGAAGCGTTCCTGCTTCTCCCCATGAATCACGATCGTCTCTTCACTCGCCATCGGGATGCAGATAATTTTCTCATGGCATACGATCTCTGCACGATTACTTGACAACCAATCCATCCCAACTACTACGTCGAAGCTTCCCAATTCCACTGGCAGAAGATCAAGCGTAAACTCACGCTCTCCAAGCTCTATAACACAACCTCTAATCACTTCGTTGGCTTCTACAAACTTCCCATTAGCTAGTTCTATCGAGTACGAGATATCTAACTTACTTACTACTAAACCAAGTATATTCTTAAATTCTAGAGATACGAAGCTATAATCGGTACCGGTATCAAATAGCTCAGATGCAAAGTGTTGATTAGTAGGGAACGTAACAGTGACTACGTTCGGATCCTGGCGTTCTTCCCTAGCTCCAATGTTGAACACTCTTCCATGAGCTTGGTTATTCTTAGGGCAATCTTTCCTAAAGTGCCCCACATCCCCACATTTGAAGCAACCTGGAACTCTACCATCATCGTTTCCATCTTGGTTGCCGTCACCATTTCCTCCTTGTCTGGGATACTTCGCCCAACAGGCATCCTTGTTGTTTCCTTCCTTTCCGCACCTACCGCACCAAGGCCTCAGACATCGACCTTCATGGTGAAACTTGCACTCATCACATCTCGGATTAGTCCCCAAGTAAACCTTACCACTGGCCTGATTGTTTTCAGGGTAATCCGTCCTGAAAGGCCCTATGCCACCACAATTAAAACAATCTTGACCTAGTTCTTGATCATTACCGTTTCCGTCCTGATAGCCGTTGTTGTTTTCTTTGCGATTTCCGCTACCATCTTGACCTTCATTTCCATGTCCAGCACCGTACCAACATGTCTCCTTAGGGTGACCAACTTTTCCACAAGTTTCACACTTTCCATACCTACATCGCCCAACATGATGACATAGACAATTATCGCACTTAGGTAGGTTACCCAGGTACCCTTTTCCCTTTTTGGCATTGTTGATGTTATTCGCCCGATTACCCTTTTGGAAATCAGTGAGCTTCCTCTTGTTCTTCCCAGATGACTTTGCATGGGTCCCTTCTTCTCGTCAGGGGTTGAAAATCTTTCCAATCTAATCGCTTCTTTAGTGCGGGCCACACTTAAATCAATCACATCGATGGTTGTTGGAGGCGTTGATGCCGTCATCAATCTCAGAATCTGAGGCGCCAATCCCCAGATGAATCGTTCTAGTCTCTTAAACTCTGGCTTCACCAGATATGGAACAAATCGCGATAAATCATGAAGTCTCTGCACGTATTCCGCCACCTTTAGACCTTCCATCTTCAGGTTCCAGAATTCAATTTCCAGCTTCTGGGTTTCCGCCTGAGAACAATACTTCCTACGCATCAATTCTTTCAGCTTATTCCATGTCAAAGCATACGCAGCAGCCTCGCCCAACGTATGAACCTGAAGGTTCCACCATGACAGAGCCCCATCTTGAAACAGTCCAGAAACATACGTTGCTTGTTGCTCTGGAGTACAATTGCTCATTCGCATAACAGAATTTGTATTCTCAACCCATCTCACAAATGCTACGGCACCTCCAGTGCCGTCGAAGTTCAGAGGCTTGCAGTCCAAAAACTGCTTGTAGGTACAGCCTGCAACCCAAGCATCATCATTCACAGAAAGCATTAACCAAGCACACTTGGAATTGTCCAAATGTATTGTAATGTGTCTTAGGTGACTTAAACATTACCGTTAGGTGGGTTATTCCCTGAGGTACCTCCGCTGTGTCTGTAGCGAAGAACCTCGTGCTGTGCGATGGCCTGCGTGATGCGAGCTTGTAATTCTGCCTAGGTCGTGGGCAGTTGATTGTTCCTTCGAGGAGGCATCTTCTAAGAAGAAGATTGGATTGGTCAGGCCTTATTTGTTACGTAAATAAGTAATTGACTAGAGGTTGTATGTATATATATATAAACAATCATCATATCAAACAATCATGCAACGACACAGTCATGGCATAAACAAGTAATTCAACAATGTGTTTAGTGAGAACATGATGATTAAGCTTTCATTAATTATCGACCATAGTTACATTGTTTACAAGGTGTGTCACATCAAAAGGGACACAGGGTCACACTACCATTGTCCAATAAGTCTGTCAATGTACAAAATCATACGATCAAAAGGTGGTCTCCAAAAGGCTTCACAATCTCGGCTCAAAAGCAGTGCTCTCACCAAAAGTAATGCAATCTGCATAACGGACCTGCTGCTCGACGGTGAGGAATCGAGCATCAAACTCTGGGAAAGGAGTAAGAGGAGCAGGTGGACGTGCAAAAGGAGACGGTGATGAACGAGGGGGAACGAAAGCAGGCTGACAAGGACATGGTAGGGGACGCGGTGTCGACTCAAGCTCCAAAACTCTACGACTCATAACCTCAAGTCGAAGCTGAAGCGAATAAAGCAACTCATCCTATGCATAACCAACAAAATGAGAGGGATGGTAGGGATCTACAATCGGCATAGAATACGGTGGGAACCATCGGAATGGCTCATCAAGTGGTGAAGAAGTGAAGGGAGCAAACGGTGCAGCCTGAGGGATCTGTGGAAAAGCTGCTGAAACAAAAGGATCATCACACGGGTGCTGGCCTGAAGTACCTTCCCTTGGACAGGGTGCGGGTTTGTCCTGAAGGAAAACGATAGGCAAATCAGTGCGATGGACGTTGGACTCTACAGGAGGGAGAGGAGCAACATCAGTGGGTGCGGGTGGAGTAATAAATGGCTCAACAAAAGGAGGGTCAACAGGTGCAGGAACTTGGTCAGGAGTAAGGGGTGCAATGTCTGGTAAACCAAAAGGAATAGGGTCAGGCTCAGGTATCAGCTCGGGATCAGCAGGTGAAACATTAGGCTGATCAAAAGGATCAAGATCTAGCTCAGGATCAAGCTCGGGGTCATGTGGAGGAGATGGTGCAGCAGACATGGCCGTGTCATCATCAGAATCAGTAGTGTAACGCTGTAATCTGACTGCTCGTAAAGCTGAGGACGTCACAGACTCAAAGGAATCTGAGACAGAGTGCAAACTAGAATCAGAGGATAACTCAATAACAGGAATCTCAGGAAGTGGAATAGCAACAACGTCCTCGTCTATCTCTCCATCACCATGGGAGTCATCAGGAGGACCATCAACAAACAGGTCAACGTCATAATTAAACAGGTCATCAAAAGGCCAATCCTCAGGAGGGATGACCACGAGAGGGACGAGAGCGAGGATCGGTGCCACAATATGCTCACCATAGGGATGCCTGATGATAAGATAATCATGGACTGGAATGGGAAGAACAAAAGGATCCTCGTCTGGAATACCATCAGCACGGGGTAAGTCATCTCCAAAGTCAGGCAACGCGAACGGCTGAAAGTCATCCTCGTCGTCTGATAGCATATCTGGGTTGCTCTCAGTATCTGATGTAAAGATCTCCGGCTCTGGTGCGATCTCATCATCGGAGACAATAGCCATAGGGTCATCAGTGTCGGACAATCCGCTTTCAGATGAAGACATCGTGTCTGTAACAGAACAATCATAACATATGCACATATATTAACCACTATCATTTAGTATGCAATCAAAGACAATGTACCATGAAATCATGTATCCTTGTTAGTCCTCATGAATCCTTTCTATCCTTCCTTAGTCTACCCCAGACTAAACCACAAATTGTGACCTTGCAATTGTGTTTCTTGTCTTTTCTTTTGTAAAAGTGTTTGTTTCCCTGGATCTGGGCGTTTCGTGTATGCAATGAAAACATGTTGTAAAAATATTTTCGTGAGAGCCCGAAAGATTTTAGTCTAGACTCGAGAAAGAATCCTAGTTCGCTACAATCGAAGCTCTGATACCAAACTGTCACACCCTGACTTTTGCGGAAGCGTGATTATGTGTGACTTACTTAATTTCATTGCATTCAACCATAACAAACAACTATATGATAAAACCAAGATGTTCATCCATAGATAGTTTTAAAAACATTACATGCAACATTGTTTTAAATCCCTAAACACAGACTTCGCGTTCTGAATACAACACCAACAAGTTTTATGTTCCATAAGGACTTCACAAAAGACACTAATAAACTAGGTTTTCGTCATGTATCTTATCCAAGATAAAATACATAACCCAAACCCCTCTGACTTCGGATGACATCTTCTTATTATAGACATGACTTGAAGACTTCAACGCCCGCCATATCCATACTTAGTTTCCTGAAATACATGTAGTTTGAAAACATCAACAAAAGTTGAGCGAGTTCATGTGGTTAGTGTGTGAGCTCGAATAAACTTTGTAATCATTATAAGTAAGTATGTATGTATTTGTAAACCCTGGTATGAAAGCAAACAAGGAAAACAGATCATTAATGGTTTGCAAGGCCATTAATATGTGTGACGTGATGCAGGAAGACTCAAACCTAGCAGATTTTGCACCAGGCTTCAGTTTGAAGACATAGTCTCCTCATGGGCCAAACCCCGGTCCACATGGGTGTGGGCTCGCTACACCCAAATAGATCTATCACTCATGTCCCTCGGTCCTACTACGAGGATTAATGGTCTTAAGCGCTGTACCCACCACTCACATGATCTAGCAGTACCTTTCCTTAGCTAACCATACCAAATGTAATCGTATGTAAACAATTTGTAACATGTACTTTACCCCCGAAGTTATAAAACCGAAAACAGTTAAAAGAAAAGGGGGACATGAACTCACAGTTTTGCGTTCTTTGTATCCGACTGTAACTCAAAGTTTCCTCTGGTGTACACGACTACCTACAACGTACTACGATTTATTAGACTAGCGGGTCGTGCCTTGAATTAGTATTAATTAGTGTCTTTGAGTTACGTTTCATTGTGTCTTCAATATTATTCCAAGTTATATAATTATTTGTTAAAATAATAAATATTTTAACTTAAATTATATTTACTTTATTTTGGAATATTAGTTAAAATAATACATTTTAACTTGTCATACTTATGTATTTGTATTTTCCCCAAGGATGGGTGTATTCATACTCATAACTTATACTTGTGTATTTTCATATAATTCCCAAAAATAATATATTTTCAAGTCTAACTTGGAAAATATATATATATAAACTTAATTTTCACCCCAAATAATGTATTAGATGTTTATTCTAGAAAATATATATTTTCTCCCAAAAAAATAATATATCTTCTAATAATCCCAAGAAAATATATATTTCTACTTAACAAAAATAATACATTTTCTCGTTGTCAAAGATATGATATATTTTGTAATAATTGTAAAAATCACATTTTTGTTCTCTTGGTGTCCAAAATATTTATTACCAAAATATACTTATGAATAAAATTTCTGGAATATTTTTGTGAGTAATATTCCTTTGTTCGGTTTCTCCAATATTGTGGGTATAATTTATGTATTCATTCTCTTGGAATTTTGGTAATATTTTGGATTGTAATTTTTGGTATTTTGATGAGTTATATTATTTAAAGTCCTAAAATAATATAACTAATACACATAATATACAAATAATCACACACACGGTGACTTCTAATAATATATTTTCCTAAATACATATCTAGTCACTTTTATTTACAAAAACCAACCTCCAACATTTATAATTTTTGTAACTTTATATGAAAATTCATGGTTAAAAATACTTGTAAATATTTGATTAAAAATATTTTTCTAAGTGTTTAATTTTTAGAAATTTTTTTCCATAGTTTCCCTTTAAAAATAGAGGTTTCCATGCTTTCAAAGCATATCATTTTCTTTTATAAATCAACACAATCAATGTGACATCTGTGTATTTTAGCCCTTGTACTGTTCCGAACAACTTTGTATTTAATAAAATTTGACGTTTTAATTTCAATATTTGTTTAATTATTTGTGACATTAGTACGTTTTCAATCATTGTTCAATTCCGAACTCTCAAACCTGTTCTGGAAGTGAAATCATAAACCGTTACGTAAACATAATCAGTTTAACGCGACGTACACTCCGGAACTGTGACATAAGCCAAACATACCCTAAATACCCTTTACATAACTTAGAAATAAGTTGCGAAGGATTCGGTATGGCAAAAACATGTTTATTCGAACTTTAGAACTATTTACGGCAAAACTGCGAAACGAACGTTGGTGACCGCCCGGATAATATTTAAATCCCAAAAATATTCTGTTATGATTAAAATTTTATTTTTAATCAGGTTCGTGTTGAAAAATAAATTAAAACGCTTAAAAACGTTATTTTCAAGGTTAAGCGCGTACCGCGTATTTCTGCGCAACATAGTGTTTCTACTGCAAAACGCAGACAACGCAGCCAGTCTCGGCAACTGAAATTTATTTCAGAAATATTTTGGCGAGTTTATTTTTATAGAATAATAAAAATAATTTAGAATGCCATAAACCGGGATTTAAACGCCAGATAAAATACCCGGTATCCAGTTAAATACCTGTTTTTATCTAATTTACCAAACAAACTTACACTTTACCCCCCCCATATGAAATTCACGATCACATTAAAGTGCCCCCCACCAAATATCTCCAAGATTGTGATTTTTATTTTATGTGATCTTTGCTAGATCTCCTAGATATCTTATTTGATCTTGTTAGGACAAGTGTTGTTGCATGCCTTCCTCCAAATCTCTACATATATCTCCATATCCTTACAAGATCACAAATCTCCTTCTCTCCTCTCTCCCTTGAACTGTAACCCCCACCTCCATCACCATTTCCTTTTTTCCAACTTTGTTCTTCAAGATCAAAGCTCATTCCAAGTATATTTCAAGTTAGTGTGAAGATCCTAAGGTGTTTCCAAGGTGCTTTCAAGTGATTTCAAGCTCCATATCATCAAAACCTCATCCAACAACTTACTTGAATCTTGAAGGTATAACATTTATGTTTAAATCATACTCTTGATTCTTGGTTGTTCTTGATGATTTGAAGTTTCTCTTGAATCTTGGAATTTTCACAAACTTGAAATCTAAAATGAAATGGGTCTTGATACAAATAAAAATGGTAATGTATATGGGTATGATGACATGTTAATACTTGACAAGATTATGTGTATTACGTTATTATTTGTATGTCACCTTTGAGTATATATATTACGACGCGCAAATCATAGATATATTGCTTATAACATGTTGAGGGTCACCAATAAAATCGCTCGAGTCGCAAAGTTTTTAAAATATATATGTGAACTCATATATATATATATATATATATATATATATATATACAAATACACCGAAATAATAAAAAATAATAACTTTTCAAGAAAATCTCAAAGTTATGTGAAAATTCTAAGTATCGGAGAAACTTATGTATTTTTGTGGGTTTTTGATTATTAAATCATTCTTATCTAATTTAGGACGAATAAACAATTTGAGGGATTGTGTTAACATATAAAAACGCACCCAAAGGTGAGTACATAGTCCCCTCTTTTACGTTTTCAAATGTTTTGGGGTGATTCATATGTGCCTATTCATTATTTTCATGATCTCGACTTTATGATTTCACATGCATAAGTACTATCTTTTGAAGAATTGAACTATTATCTATGGTTTAAACGACTGATTTCCAAGGTTTGTTAGAACTAATTGTTCATTTATACTGTTATTTATACATTCATTAACAATGATCAAGCCGATTGGTAGTACGATATAGCGCTATAGGACTAGACACCCCATTCCTGTTGTATGGAATGCCAGAAACCAAATTTTAACCAAATAGAATTTTCCTTTGTGGTATTTCTATAGTCTCCAAAATGTAGTTTGATGCACTAAGGTTTGAATGTATTGCTAAATCGCGATTTATGGTATATTTCGATATACTACCAACGTGATACTGTTTACTAAAGCATAATTTGATATGCTATTGTTTACTAAAATATAGTTTGATATATTACCAAACCACGATTTAGGTATGTTCCGACATACTACCAACGTGATATTATTTACTAAAGTATAATTTGATATACTATGTACAAATCCAACATATATTTTGTTATTTACTAAAACATAGTTGATATGTTATTTACCAAACCAAAGTATACTTATGATATACTACCGAAAACTATTATTTTAACAACTAAAGTATATTTGATATACTATCTGTTTAACTGTTTTGAAACTAAAATATATTTTAATATATTACTTATCCGACTTTCTCAAAACCAAGGTATATTTTTATGTATACTACAACTTTTATATCAATTCAAAGTGTTCTAGAAACCAAACTTTTATCAAGGATTCATGGCTACTTTTATAAACACATAATCTTTTCTTATATGATCCAAAGCCATGAATCTAATTCACAAAAACCTATGTTACTCATAGGCATTTTTATGCTGACGTATATACTTTCATATATGTTTCAGGTTTTATTTCGTGATAACTGATGATTGCTTTACATAGGATGGACATGGGCTTTAGTAATTATAAAAACATGAACGGCAATTGTTGTCACACCCCGACCACGTAAAACAACAAAACGTGGCGGAAACGTAGGGGAGTGTTGTAACAGAATCATTGTTTCATAACACATGGAAATTGAAATATTGTTTTATTGAATATAAGAGTTAAAATGTCTTGACAATCAAAGAAATATAACATAAATAACTAGTCTTGCATCTTTTATTGTCACTAAGGCCCAAGTCCGCTTAAGTGTATCTTGATAAATCCTACGCATCATATCCTGAAACACATGTGAAAATAGGTACGTCAGCATAAAAATGCCTATGAGATACATAGGTTTTGTGAAAATAGAATTCATGACTTATTGTTTAAGAGAATGTTTAGTCATGAACCTTGTAATTTGCTTTGTCTTGTCTTGTAAATCATTTGAAAAGCAATAAGATCAGATGATATGTATAAATAAGAGAATAATGTATGGTTAAATGAATAACCAAGTAAAATGAGTTTGTATAAGATAAGTTGTTTTGTAAAACAATGTCTTGTGAAAAGTATGTTATTTGTATAAAATGTTATATGTCTTAAATTGAAATGATTCAAATAACGCTACGATATGTAATACCATACAAACACTTATATATAGGAAGTACCAGCGGCGTATCCACCATGCTTGTATTATTTTACACACGCCTCGTTACTTAAATCACTTACTCAAACCAAACCACCAAGTAAAAATGTTTATGTAAAATCAAATGTCAAAATGTTTTGTGTATATCAATGTCAAACTGTTTATGTCTAATGTAAATCATGAATTGTGTATATCAATGTCAAAATATGTATGGTAAGTGAAATATATCAACTAAACCATATGTAAAATGCACAAAAACAAGGTATTGAAGTAAAACATGGTTTAAATCAAAGTTATGTTTTGTGTAACAAATGCATGCTATACTGATATAAATATCTATGCGGTATTGTGAAAATGCATATATCCAAGCCTTGTGACTGTGGCGATAAACCCCTAAATGAATTTAAAGGTATATCTTGTAGTTATGTTTATCGAAATCGGTCATTCCTTCCACCCAAACAAACCTAGGGTTCAGGAACGGGAGTTGTCAAGTCCTATGGTACCATTACCTACTAACGAGCAGCGTAGCTAATGTTAATGAATGTACATTGTCTCATTTGAACAAACCAAATGTCATACCAAAATGTAAGCATGTGATGAATAACAAATGTACTAAGTATGCAACAAAGGACATACATAGCAAAAAATGTAATGTAAAACAATGTACTAAGTATGCACACAATGGGCATACATAGCATAAAATGTAATGTAAAACAATGTACTAAGTACGCACACAATGGGCATACATAGCATAAAATGTAATGTAAAACAATGTACTAAGTATGAACACAATGGGCATACATAGCATAAAACACAATGAAATCATGTACTATAAATGTACTATTGAACATAGCAAGTATATGATGTGAAAACAGGAAAGCATGAACGTAACAAGTAGGCACATGTGTTTCACCCCAAAATGTTTGAAAAATAGTAAAAGAGGGGTCTATGTACTCACTTGAGATTGCTTAGTAGTCCTTGAGTAACAACCAAACAATGCTAGAGATCACGGATATCAAACGGCACCTAATATAGGTAACCATGTTAATATACCGGACCTAAAATCGGAGGATTGGATAGAATGAGGGTTTGTAAACCAAATGAGTATGGGAACTCATGTAATTTGGTTTAACAAAGCCCACATACTAAAATGAAACCTAACCTAAGTGCTTACGACCCGTTTAGGTAGCTTATGCTACTTTAACGCGTCGTTCGAGTGAAACGCGTTCGGAACGCCTAACTAGCCCTATGATAAGTAAAATATGCCTTAACATGTCTAATATTGTTACCAAATCAGTTTAGATACCAAAAGTTATGTTACATATGCTTAAAATGAATTTTGGCGTTAAAAGGGCATTTTGGTAATTTACCTAAGGCATATGTGTGACACCTGTGTCACTGCGACCATCAAACAAATGCCAAACCAATGAAATATTGTATTTCATACTTTGGACTTGTATAAATATGTGTATCTTTTGCACATATCAACTCTTGTTCGATTCCAAACTTTAAATCGCTTTCTGGAAGGTTATCCGCGCACTGATGCGTAAATATAACCAGTTTAATTCAACGAACACTCCGGAATAGTGAAATATACTTAAAATACCTTAAATAACCTTTACATAACTTAGAAATAAGTTTTGAAGGCTTTGGTATGGCAAAAACAAGTTAATTCGCTTACAGGGACTAAACTTGACAAACTGCGAAAGTATGCCAATTCGTACTGGAACAGACATTCCGGAACATGACCATAAGTTAAACATACCATAAATATCCTTTACATAGCTTATAAATAGGCTTTGAGGGGTTCGGTATGCTAAAATAAACTTTTGGGGTCATTCAGGGACAAAAAGCGTCAAAAAGTGCACAAGTTTGCATTTTCGCGCATAACTTACGTTCTGAATACATCCGGACATCCAAAAATTTATGTAAGCACTAAAATATTTTATTTTAGTGTTTGGCATAAGAAAAATCCATTCGTCACGCCATTTGGATCATTTTTCGCGCTTACGCGCATTCCGTCGTAATTAACCGAACAACGTAACCGTACGGCTAAACGAACCGACACCCGAGATATTTTTGAACACATTTTAAGTTCCCTATACTTTAACTTCATTTTAGAGCTTTGAAATGGGGTTAACGGAGCTTAAACGTGTCAAAAAAACGCATCGAAAACCAAGTTTTGAGGTTGCAGGGACTGAAACTGTAAATCTGCCAAACTAGGTCCCTAAGTAGGGGCTAGATGCAGCAAAATGTCTTTTTACAGCTGTTAACAGCTTTTAACCACTCCCTAACCCCTTGCCACATGTTGATCTCTTATGGTGAGTGGCCATTTTGGGTACCATAAGGTTCCGACACATGTACGGATGTGATTAAGGCACGATATTCGACAAACGATCCTAACGGTGGACCATTTACTATAAATACCCACCTCCACCCTTCACTTTTCCTCACAAGAATCTGATCCAAAAGACTCTAAGTTGGAACCATTGTTTCATACCTGAGTTATTTGGATCTAGATTAGCATTCGGGGACCCTTTGTAAGTGTTCCTTCGTTCTTTTATTGCTTTTCGAGTCCGAAAGCCAAACCTTGTTTGACTTTCTGCATTGACCAGTTTATGGTCAATGCGAAGTTCGTTAGAACTTTGCAACGTGATTGTAATCACGATGGTTATAGTCCTTGTGACTATGCCTACTGATTACCACGTTGTCTAGGGTCGTAAGGGTAAGCGACTTGATCAGTCGCTTATGCTTTCGAACCCGACCCATTTGGTTGATCATTAGGATCCGACCAAACATATTAGGTGACCGTAGTATATAGGGAATAACCTTCCAAGTTTATACCTTATGGTCGCTTCGTTTAAGTAGTTGCATGATAGGTAGTTTATATGCCTTAGGTAAATTACCAAAATGCCCTTTTTACGCCAAAATTCATTTTAAGCATATGTAACATAAATTTTGGTATCTAAACTGATATGGCAACAATATTAGACATGTTAAGGCATATTTTACTTATCATAGGACTAGTTATGCGTTCCGAACGCGTTTTACGCGAACGACGCGTTAAAGTAGCATAAGCTACCTAAACGGGTCGTAATGGGTCGTAAGCACTTAGGTTAGGTTTCATTTAGTATGTAGGCTTTGTTAAACCATATCACATGAGTTCCTACACTCATTTGGTTTACAAACCCTCATGCTACCCGATCTTCCGATTTAGGTCCGGTTTATTAACATAGTTACCTATATTAGGTGTCGTTTGATTCCGTGATCTCTAGCATTGCTTGGTGGTTATCTTAGGACTTCTGAGCAATCTCATGTGAGTACATAGACCCCTCTTTTACTGTTTTCCAAACTTTTTGGGGTGGAACACATGTGCCTACTTGTTACTTTCATGCTTTCCATGTTTTCACATCATATACCTACTATGTTCGTTAGTACATTATAGTACATGATTTCATTACATTTCATGCTAGGTGTGCCCATTGTGTGCATTACTTAGTACATCGTTTTACATTACATAACATGCTAGGTGTGCCCATTGTGTGCATTACTTAGTACATCATTTTACATTACATTTCACGCTACGTATGTTCATTTGATTTCATACTTAGTGCATCGTTTTCGCATGCTTACATTTTGTATGCATATTACATGATTTACATTGATCAAGCATTTCCACAGGACATAACTTTGATTTAAACCAAGTTTTACTTCAATACTATGTTCTTGTGCATATGGTTTAGTTGATGCATTTCACTAGCCATACATATCATTTTGGTTATACATTACATGGTTTACATTTGACACATAAACACTTTTGACATTGGTTATACATTATATGATTTACATCTTGACATAAACATTTTAACATATTATTGCAATACATTTGGAAGTTGGTTTAAACATAGACATCTTACATTGTTTGGTTTGGTTTGATTAAGTGATTAAGTAACGATGCGTGTGTAATATGATACAAGCATGGTGGATACGCCGCTGGTACTTCCTATATATAAGTGTTTGTATGGTATTACATATCGTAGCGTTATTTGAATCATTTCAGTTTGATACATATAACATTTTATACAAATAACATACTTTTCACAATACATTATTTTACAAACAACTTATCTTATACAAACTCAGTTTACAATAGTTATTCATTTAACCATACATTATTCTCTTATTTATACATATCATCTGATCTTATCGTTTTTCAAATGATTTACAAAACAAAGCAAACTACAAGGTTCATGACTAAACATTTTCTCAAACATAAGTCATGAAACCTATTTTCACAAAACCTATGTATCTCACAGGCATTTTTATGCTGACGTACCTATTTTCACCTGTGTTTTCAGGAGATGATGCGTAGGACTTATCAAGACTTACTTAGGCGGACCTGTGCCTTAGTGACTTAAAACGAGACAAGAACTAGTTAATTTATGTTATGTACTCTTTGTTTCTTATTTAAAGCAATGTAAACTCTCATGTTTAATTATAAAACGAAACTTCAATTGCCATGGATTTGAAACATTAATTCTGTTACAACACTCCCCGACGTTTCCGCCACGTCTTGTTGTTTTTACGTGGTCGGGGTGTGACAGAAAAGATGGTATCAGAGCCAATGGTTATAGGGAATTAGGTTATTAGTAATGCTTTGACCTAGTCTATAACCTTCTTAGGACCCTAACGCGAGTTTACTTGCGTTTAGTCATAAAACAATACCGTCACCTATCCTTAGGCGACGACCACAACAAGGACATAAATTTCAAAACCGCTTTGAAAACTAATCATCTGTTCTAGGATGATTAATTACTAGGTTTTGAACCCTCTATTGTAAGGTTTTGAACTCTCTATTATATGGTTTTGAACCCCTTTGAGTTTTCAAAATCTCGTCAAGGTTTTGGGTTTTAAATAATGTGAACACGTGCAAACTGGAAGGGTGAATGCCTGTATTCTGGGTTTTCTGTCTAGGCAAGCACTTCGTATATATCTCATCAGACGCGAGACCAGTTGTGCTTACCTGGGAATTCTTGGGATGAGTGTTCACTTATAGGCGAGCATGTCTTCGCGATACATTATTTTTGATCCATTTACTTTAATTCAGTCACTGTGTGTCGTTTGTTGCTTTACAGTAACAAACAAATGACCACTATCCTGGCTTTCATTAGATTTGTTTCATCTCATTCTTTTCGTCTAATTCTCTCACTCGTTTCCTTTCATGTTTCCTCTTTTAGAATGCCTCCACGACGCGAAAATCCGATATCTATTGACGATCTGGCAGCTGTCATTACACAGCAAATGACTGCTGCAATCCCGAACGTCGTTGCTCAATGTTACCAAGCTATCAACAACAATAATGCCCTTTGCAACTTCAAGACGTTCAACTCGGCTAAGCCATCAAAGTTTTCCGGGTCTCAAGGAGCGACTGCACTACTACAATGGTTCGAGAGTTTAGAGAGCACCTTCAGGCATGTACAATGTCCAAACGAGCGAAAGGTAGATTTCGCATCTAGTGTCTTTGAGAAACGAGCTCTGACGTGGTGGAACGGTGTGGTGAGAGATAGGGGTGCCAAAGTGGCACTGGCCCAAACTTGGGAAGAACTTCGAGCACTGATGATGAAGGAATTCTGTCCTCGTCACGAGATCAGGGCATTGGAAAGGGAATTCGACGATCTTAAGCAAGACAGCGGTGAACATCGAGCATACACTGATCGATATGAGGAGCTGAGCCTGTTGTGCCCTACCATGGTTACGCCTTTGGATAAGGCAATCGAGAAATACATTGATGGTCTCCCTGACTCAGTCCAGGACATTGTTACTGGTAGTAACCCCACTACGGTTAGGCAGGCCATTGAGCTATCTGCAACCTTGACTGAATCTCAGATCAGAAAGCATAAACTTTTCCGGAAAGGTGACAAGAAACCGGTCGAGGAATCAAAACCAGTCAAGGAATCAAAGATCATGGATGAACAGACTGGATCCCATAAGGAGTCAAAGAAGCGTAAGGCTTCGCAGAATTTTGCGATTGCTGCTCAACCCAACCAAAACACCCGCAACCAACCAACTCAACCTCCTGCAAAGAAACCTTATGCCGGTACTGCACCGATATGCGACAAATGTAATGCACATCACTTAGCTCACCTACAGTGTCGTTTATGTGCATCATGTGGGCGACTCGGTCACCTGGCAAATGCTTGTCGATTTACCCCAAACCAAGGTGGTCCAAACCAACCTCAAGAAAATCCTGCTCTCGTCTTCCACCAGGTCCTTGCTTCAACTGTGGCGAGATGAGCCATTTCCGAAGAAATTGCCCAAGGCTTGCTAATGCGAATCCGGCTCAGGGATGAGCATCAGACCAACTAGAAGACAATTTTGTTTAGAAATAATCAAGCCTTATGTATTATTTCTTTTGTTGTCAAGGTCCATGAAACAGTTGTTATCATTGTTAATAAATAAATCTTTTTATTTACATTGCAATGTACAAATGTGATGGTTTGTATAAACAACGTATCCTCTACAATACCGACAATCAAGGGACCGTATTCCTTGAAGAACGGACTACCCCGTAATTTCTTCCATTTTATTATCTCTTGCGTTTTCCACGGAAATCCAAAATACCCGTTTCTTCCAAGGAAACGAAGTACAAGGCGCAAGTTACAACTCTGTACGAATACCCAAAGTACCATTATAAATTCTTAATAGGGTACCTAAGGGTATTTTCGTATATTCAAAAGTTATTACACCTTAATTCGAATATTGCGTTTTCTTGAAAACGAAATCGAATTTTTGGACGATCTTTCTATCTTTATAGTTAGATTCTTGCTAATGTTTAAAGTACCAAATGAAATCCATGAAATGGATTCCTAGTGTACTTTAAATTCTTAATTAACTAAACAAAGCTTACAAAGTATAGATCAAGTTAAACAATGTTATGGTTATGTAACTATGTGTTTATGCATTTTGTGTTTTTGTATACACTGGATATTCTTGTCATTCAGAATCCTCATAGAATCTTTTCTTCATATGAAGGATTCGTAGTAGGATATTCGAAAAAGGTACTATCTTAAATCCTTAATGGACTTCTACGTTGTAGTTAAGTCCCTTGGATTATAAAGTACTATTCAAAAAGTTAAATACATCCTACGTCGGTGTAGTTAAATGTTTCTCTTAGGTAGTTGAGTTAAAGAGATCCTACGTCGATCTAAAGTTAAATACATCCTACGTCGGTGTAGTTAAATGTTTCTCTTAGGTAGTTGAGTTAAAGAGATCCTACGTCGATCTAAAGTTAAATACATCCTACGTCGGTGTAGTTAAATGTTTCTCTTAGGTAGTTGAGTTAAAGAGATCCTACGTCGATCTAAAGTTAAATACATCCTACGTCGGTGTAGTTAAATGTTTCTCTTAGGTAGTTGAGTTAAAGAGATCCTACGTTGATCTAAAGTTAAATACATCCTACGTCGGTGTAGTTAAATGTTTCTCTTAGGTAGTTGAGTTAAAGAGATCCTACGTCGATCTAAAGTTAAATACATCCTACGTCGGTGTAGTTAAATGTTTCTCTTAGGTAGTTGAGTTAAAGAGATCCTACGTCGATCTAAAGTTAAATACATCCTACGTCGGTGTAGTTAAATGTTTCTCTTAGGTAGTTGAGTTAAAGAGATCCTACGTCGATCTAAAGTTAAATACATCCTACGTCGGTGTAGTTAAATGTTTCTCTTAGGTAGTTGAGTTAAAGAGATCCTACGTCGATCTAAAGTTAAATACATCCTACGTCGGTGTAGTTAAATGTTTCTCTTAGGTAGTTGAGTTAAAGAGATCCTACGTCGATCTAAAGTTAAATACATCCTACGTCGGTGTAGTTAAATGTTTCTCTTGGGTAGTTTAGCTGAAGAGATTGTTCGTTTATCTAATCCTTTGGTGACTTAGTTAAAGAGACTCTATTACAGTCAAGTTAAATCACCATAGGATTATTCGTTTGATTTCCATACGCATTATGAAATGAACTGTGTGGACTGTGCAAGGAAGTACGTAATTATGGAGGCCTACATAATTATGGAATTCAGTGCACAGAAACCACAGGAAGTTTTGTCATGTGTAAAGACCAATAGTGGCAAGAGTAATGATACGGGAGAAGTCTTGGACTTTGACCGATGTCGTATTATCTTACACTTCCCAATCCTGAATTCAAGTTTCCTATGATGAGTCTTCATAAGAAACATTCTTCTGTCCGTAGTTCGAAACTCCATGTTTTGTTACTACAAGGACTTTACATTGATAGTCGATAATTTCGCTAAGAATCCTAACATGACCCAGAGTTTTACTTAAGGGTCAATGGATTTATTAGAAAGCGAAACTGTCACAGCTGTCTTCACAAGTTTCCTCTAGAAATTAATTTCGGGACGAAATTTCCTAAAGTAGGGGAGACTATGACACCTGTGTCACTGCGACCATCAAACAAATGCCAAACCAATTAAATATTGTATTTCATACTTTGGACTTGTATAAATATGTGTATCTTTTGCACATATCAACTCTTGTTCGATTCCAAACTTTAAATCGCTTTCTGGAAGGTTATACGCGCACTGATGCGTAAATATAACCAGTTTAATTCAACGAACACTCCGGAATAGTGAAATATACTTAACATACCTTAAATAACCTTTACATAACTTAGAAATAAGTTTTGAAGGCTTTGGTATGGCAAAAACAATTTAATTCGCTTACAGGGACTAAACTTGACAAACTGCGAAAGTATGCCAATTCGTACTGGAACAGACATTCCGGAACATGACCATAAGTTAAACATACCATAAATATCCTTTACATAGCTTATAAATAGGCTTTGAGGGGTTCGGTATGCTAAAATAAACTTTTGGGGTCATTCAGGGACAAAAAACGTCAAAAAGTGCACAAGTTTGCATTTTCGCGCATAACTTACGTTCTGAATACATCCGGACATCCAAAAATTTATGTAAGCACTAAAATATTTTATTTTAGTGTTTGGCATAAGAAAAATCCATTCGTCACGCCATTTGGATCATTTTTCGCGCTTACGCGCATTCCGTCGTAATTAACCGAACAACGTAACCGTACGGCTAAACGAACCGACACCCGAGATATTTTTGAACACATTTTAAGTTCCCTATACTTTAACTTCATTTTAGAGCTTTGAAATGGGGTTAACGGAGCTTAAACGTGTCAAAAAAACGCATCGAAAACCAAGTTTTGAGGTTGCAGGGACTGAAACTGTAAATCTGCCAAACTAGGTCCCTAAGTAGGGGCTAGATGCAGCAAAATGTCTTTTTACAGCTGTTAACAGCTGTTAACCACTCCCTAACCCCTTGCCACATGTTGATCTCTTATGGTGAGTGGCCATTTTGGGTACCATAAGGTTCCGACACATGTACGGATGTGATTAAGGCACGATATTCGACAAACGATCCTAACGGTGGACCATTTACTATAAATACCCACCTCCACCCTTCACTTTTCCTCACAAGAATCTGATCCAAAAGACTCTAAGTTGGAACCATTGTTTCATACCTGAGTTATTTGGATCTAGATTAGCATTCGGGGACCCTTTGTAAGTGTTCCTTCGTTCTTTTATTGCTTTTCGAGTCCGAAAGCCAAACCTTGTTTGACTTTCTGCATTGACCAGTTTATGGTCAATGCGAAGTTCGTTAGAACTTCGCAACGTGATTGTAATCACGATGGTTATAGTCCTTGTGACTATGCCTACTGATTACCACGTTGTCTAGGGTCGTAAGGGTAAGCGACTTGATCAGTCGCTTATGCTTTCGAACCCGACCCATTTGGTCGATCATTAGGATCCGACCAAACATATTAGGTGACCATAGTATATAGGGAATAACCTTCCAAGGTTATACCTTATGGTCGCTTCGTTTAAGTAGTTGCATGATAGGTAGTTTATATGCCTTAGGTAAATTACCAAAATGCCCTTTTTACGCCAAAATTCATTTTAAGCATATGTAACATAAATTTTGGTATCTAAACTGATATGGCAACAATATTAGACATGTTAAGGCATATTTTACTTATCATAGGACTAGTTATGCGTTCCGAACGCGTTTTACGCGAACGACGCGTTAAAGTAGCATAAGCTACCTAAACGGGTCGTAATGGGTCGTAAGCACTTAGGTTAGGTTTCATTTAGTATGTAGGCTTTGTTAAACCATATCACATGAGTTCCTACACTCATTTGGTTTACAAACCCTCATGCTACCCGATCTTCCGATTTAGGTCCGGTTTATTAACATAGTTACCTATATTAGGTGTCGTTTGATTCCGTGATCTCTAGCATTGCTTGGTGGTTATCTTAGGACTTCTGAGCAATCTCATGTGAGTACATAGACCCCTCTTTTACTGTTTTCCAAACTTTTTGGGGTGGAACACATGTGCCTACTTGTTACTTTCATGCTTTCCATGTTTTCACATCATATACCTACTATGTTCGTTAGTACATTATAGTACATGATTCATTACATTTCATGCTAGGTGTGCCCATTGTGTGCATTACTTAGTACATCGTTTTACATTACATAACATGCTAGGTGTGCCCATTGTGTGCATTACTTAGTACATCATTTTACATTACATTTCACGCTACGTATGTTCATTTGATTTCATACTTAGTGCATCGTTTTCGCATGCTTACATTTTGTATGCATATTACATGATTTACATTGATCAAGCATTTCCACAGGACATAACTTTGATTTAAACCAAGTTTTACTTCAATACTATGTTCTTGTGCATATGGTTTAGTTGATGCATTTCACTAGCCATACATATCATTTTGGTTACACATTACATGGTTTACATTTGACACATAAACACTTTTGACATTGGTTATACATTATATGATTTACATCTTGACATAAACATTTTAACATATTATTGCAATACATTTGGAAGTTGGTTTAAACATAGACATCTTACATTGTTTGGTTTGGTTTGATTAAGTGATTAAGTAACGATGCGTGTGTAATATGATACAAGCATGGTGGATACGCCGCTGGTACTTCCTATATATAAGTGTTTGTATGGTATTACATATCGTAGCGTTATTTGAATCATTTCAGTTTGATACATATAACATTTTATACAAATAACATACTTTTCACAATACATTATTTTACAAACAACTTATCTTATACAAACTCAGTTTACAATAGTTATTCATTTAACCATACATTATTCTCTTATTTATACATATCATCTGATCTTATCGTTTTTCAAATGATTTACAAAACAAACCAAACTACAAGGTTCATGACTAAATATTTTCTCAAACATAAGTCATGAAACCTATTTTCACAAAACCTATGTATCTCACAGGCATTTTTATGCTGACGTACCTATTTTCACATGTGTTTTCAGGAGATGATGCGTAGGACTTATCAAGACTTACTTAGGCGGACCTGTGCCTTAGTGACTTAAAACGAGACAAGAACTAGTTAATTTATGTTATGTACTCTTTGTTTCTTATTTAAAGCAATGTAAACTCTCATGTTTAATTATAAAACGAAACTTCAATTGCCATGGATTTGAAACATTAATTCTGTTACAACACTCCCCGACGTTTCCGCCACGTCTTGTTGTTTTTACGTGGTCGGGGTGTGACAATATGTACTACCTATCATACAACTACTCAAACGACGTGACCATAAGGTATAACCTCGGAAGGTTATTCCCTATAAAACTATGGTCACCTAATGTGTTTGGTCGGATCCTAATGATCGACCAAATGGGTCGGGTTCGAAAGTATAAGCGATTGTTTAGATCGCTTACCTTACGACCCTAAATAAGCACTAAACTAAAAGTGACGAGCTAAGCATGTTAAAACATGCTTAACTAAGTTTAGAAAATAGGTTTGGTATCAAAACAAACGGTTTCGATACCTATAAGTAGTTTGGTTACAAAATACGCAATAACACGTATTTTGGCCGAAACTACGACTCTTCATCGAGCCTAGATAACGTGGTAATCAGTAGGTATAGTCACTAGGGACTATAACCATCGTGATTACGCTCACGTTATGAAGTTCAAACGAACTTCGCATTGACCATAAACTGGTCAATGCAGAAAGTCAAACAAAGTTTGACTTTAACGCTAAAAGAATAAAAGAACGAAGGAACACTTACAAAGGGTCCAAGAACGGAAGGTTTGAATCCGAATACTCTCAGGTATGAAATGTTAAACACAACAACTTAGAGAGCAAATTCAGATTTCAAAGGTGTGGGTTTTTGGGGTTGAAAGGGTTGGGTATTTATAGGATCTTCCATATAGAATATTCCTAGAATATTCCAAGCATATTCCTAGCATATTCCTAGCATATTCCAAGCATATTCCTAGCATATTCCTTAGCATATACCTTAGCATATTCCTGGCATATGGCTAAAACGGGTATTTAACTGGGTACCGGGTATTTTATCTAGCGTTTAAATCCCGGTTTATGGCGTTCTAAATTATTTTTATTTCTCTATAAAAATAAACTCGCCAAGATATTACTGAAATAAATTTCAGTTGCCAGGACTGGCTGCGTTGTCTGCGTTTTGCAGTAGAAGCACTGTGTTGCGCAGAAACACACGGTACGCGCTTAAACTTTGAAAAATAACGTTTTTAGGCGTTTTAATTTATTTTTCAACACGGACCTGATTAAAATAAGATTTTAATCAGAACAGAATATTTGTGGGATTTAAATATTATCCGTTCGGTCACCAACGTTCGTTTGGTAATACGATCGCGATGTTCGGTTAATTACGACAGAATGCGCATGAGCGCGAAAAACGATCCAAATGGCGTGACGAATGGATTTTTTTCTCATGCCAAACACTAAAAAAAAGTATTTTAGTGCTTACATAAATTTTTTTGGATGTCCGGATGTTTTCAGAACGTAAGTTATGCGCGAAAGTGCAAACTTGTGCACTTTTTGACACTTTTAGTCCCTAAATGACCCAAAAGTTTATTTTAGCACACCGAACACCTCCAAGCCTATTTCTAAGCTATGTAAAGGATATTTATGGTATTTTTAACTTATGGTCATGTTCCGGAATGTCTGTTTTAGTACGAATCGTCATACTTTCGCAGTTTGTCGAATTTAGTCCCTGTAGGCGAATTAACTTGTTTTTGCCATACCAAAGCCTTCAAAACTTATTTCTAAGTTATGTAAAGGTTATTTTAGGTATGTTAAGACTATTTCACTATTCCGGAGTGTTCGTTGCATTAAACGAGTTATATTTACGCATCAGTGCGCGTATAACCTTCCAGAAAGCGATTTAAAGCTTGAAATCGAACAAGAATTGATATGTGCAAAGGATACACATATTTATACAAATCCCAAGTATGAAATACAATATTTCATTGATACAGTATTTGTTTGATGGCCGTGGAGGCACAGGTGTCACAGTCTCCCCTACTTTAGGAAATTTCGTCCCGAAATTTTATTTAGAGGAAACTTGTGAGAGTTTAAAACATGAAGTTGAAAAGATCGAACAACATTGGTTAGGGTTCTGAACTTCTAGTAACTTTAATAACATCATGCTTACAATGTAAGAGGGATACTTATATAGAAGTATATGAAGCGTCATTGGTGCGTCCACCGTACCTCCATTACATCGTTCTCATTTTGTTATTATTGTCACTATCGGTTCTTACACATAATAAATCTTACTGGGTTTCTGTGCACTAAATTTCATAATTATGTACGCGTCCATAATTAGACAATTCCTTGCATAGTTCACACAGTCTATTTTATAATGTGTAGGGGAAAACCAAATGAACAAACCTGTGATGAGTGTGACTAGATCACCATAGGGTCCTTTTTATTAAATCAATAAATGATTTTAATAGACAACCAAGGAGTCTTTTTAGCTTATATCATCACATGTCATTCTTAACTAGATTTTTGAATCAATCTTTTTGACTAGACCCCTAAAAGGGTCTCTTATGAATCATGGAGTGGTACTATATAATCCAAGGGTCTTAACTATTACATAGAAGCCCATTAAGGATTTAAGGTAGTACCTTTTTGAATATCCTACTACGAATCCCTCATATGAAGATATGAAAGATTCTACGAGGATTTGGATAACGAATATCCAGAGTATACAAAAACACAAAATGCATAAAAGAAAACACAAGATGCATAAACACATAGTCATATAACCACAAAGATTGTTTATCTAGATCTTTAATTTGTTAATTTGTTTTGCTAACAGAGCACATGTATTTAAAGCACACCAGGAATCCATCTCGTGGATTTCATTTGGTACTTTAAACATTATCAAGAATCTAACTATAAAGATAGAAAGATTTTTTTTTAAAGAAAAATTCGATTTCGATTATAAGGAACCGAAATGTTCGAATTTAGGTACAAAAGGAATCCAATTAAGGACTCTGATTTGAATGATAATCATCCACAAGGGTCTAGATGTGAAGATAAAAAGATCCCATATGGATTTTAGAAGTTGAAGATGTTTTGAAACCTTGCACTGGATGTGTTTATGTCAAAACATGAAGTAAAAATGCTTATGAAGTTGAGATGCTAGATATGCCAAGGTGACATATGAAGCAGAATTTGAAGGTTAAGTCAATGTATGAGGAGAATATTTTTGGAAAACTATGCATGGGGTTCTAAAAATGTGTTCAACGTTTTTGAAACCTTATATATAATACCTTTGAAATCATAAAGTAGGTGTATTAGGTAGGTATATATTAAAAAAAAATGTTTTAAAATCATGCGAGATAAATTTTGAAATTATGTATAAGGTTTTTGAAAAACATGAATGATGCTTTTCGAAATCATGCACTTGATAAGAAAATGTACTGTGTTAATATTGTTTTCAGACTATATGAAACATTTTGAAATTATGAAGGTTGTTTTTGAAAACATAGCCAATGTTTTTGAAATAACATAGACAATGCATTTGAAAAAAATCGTTTTCAAACTATATGAAATGTTTTGAGATCATGAAGATTGTTTTTGAAATACTCTTACTATGTATGTTGAAAAATCA
This sequence comes from Helianthus tuberosus, assembly GCA_030545235.1. Lineage (NCBI taxonomy): Eukaryota > Viridiplantae > Streptophyta > Magnoliopsida > Asterales > Asteraceae > Helianthus > Helianthus tuberosus. The sequence continues at coordinate 196,152,713 of CM060405.1, forward strand.
AAACGTAATGGGTATGAGATTTGAAAATACCCTTAGTTATCTAACCAAGGATTCAAAGGCACAGATGTGCAGAAGCATGATTACTCATAATGTCACTTTATTTTCTGTACTTCGTATCTTAGAATGAAACGAGTACTTAGAATTTTCTATGGGAATCATGAGTAAACACAAGAATGGGAAATATTCACAAGAGTAGTTTGTAAGGAACATAGTTCCTTAATGTAGGTATTATAGGGAAATGCCATACACACATGTAACTACACTTGTATATCAGAATTGTGAACAACGATTTATTTATAAACAAAACAGATTGTTTCAGGGTTCAACAAAAGATACAAAAAACAATAGATACAAACTATTAAAGTAGCAACATCTCCAAATCAGTCAACTGTTTCATTCGTGGGCCAGATTTGCAACAGCTAGCTTTGGGCAATTTCTTCGGAAATGGCCCATCTCGCCACAGTTGTAACAGGACCCTGGTGAGAAACGAGCTTGAGCAGGATTGTCGCCAGCTTGATTTGGTGCAGCTGTAGTTGGGCAAACCCTTGCCGTATGACCTATAAGTCCACAAATTTGGCATTTGCGGCACTTAACACTAGCATGATGATGAAGGTTACATTGGTTGCACAAGGGTGCAGTTCCATTGTATGGCTTCCTAGCAGGGGGTTGAGCTGGTTGGTTAGGGATGGCTTGACCATTGTGAGCGACCACGGCGAAGTTCTGAGAAGCCTTTCGCTTCTTTGACTTCTTAGGGGATCCAGCCTGTTCATCCATGGTCTTTGATTCCTTGATTGGTTTCTTGGCTGGTGGTGCTGTCACTTGGCTAGGTCTTGCCTGTTTTGGTGCAACCGCTGCGCGATTCTTTGGAGTTTTTTGTTTCTTTGGTTTAGGTGAAGGCTTGGCCTCTGCCTCCTTCGGTGACTCTTGAGTGGCTTCATTCTGGAGACGATACATGGCAATGCCTAAATCCACAGTCTTCAGAATCACTTCGCCTATTCGCTGGGCAAATTTGGCTGTTCGCTCGGACATTTGACCGTTGCTGAGAGGAAGAGACATTCTAGAAGAAAATGAAAGATATAGGAAGAAACAAGTGAAACGTCATCGGATAAACAATGCAGAATGGCAATGCATAAGAATTTGCGATCATTTGTTTGTTACCCAAGGCAAACAAATGAGACGGTGTCAAATCAAAGTAAACGGATCATATTAATGTATCATTGAAGACATGCTCGCCTTTAAGTGAACACTCACCCCAAGAGTTCCCAGGTAAGAGTGACTGGTCCGATACTGCGGATTTGTACGAACACTCTAGCCTTCGACAGAAAACTCAGGGTATAGGCATTCACTCTTCCAGTTTGCACGTGTTCACATTATAAGACCCAAACTTTGACGAGATTTGAAAACTCAAAGGGGTTCAAAACCTTATAACAGAGGGTTCAAAACCTAGTAATCAATCATCCTAGAACAGATGACTAGTTTTCAAAGCGGTTTGAAATTTGTGTTCATGTTGAGGTCGTCGCCTAAGGATAGGTGACGGTATTGTTTTATGACTAAACGCAAGTAAACTCGCGTTAGGGTCCTAGGAAGGTTATAGACTAGGTCAAAGCATTACTAATAACCTAATTCCCTATAACCATGAGCTCTGATACCAACTTTTCTGTCACACCCCGACCACGTAAAACAACAAAACGTGGCGGAAACGTCGGGGAGTGTTGTAACAGAATCATTGTTTCATAACACATGGAAATTGAAATATTGTTTTATTGAATATAAGAGTTAAAATGTCTTGACAATCAAAGAAATATAACATAAATAACTAGTCTTGCATCTTTTATTGTCACTAAGGCCCAAGTCCGCCTAAGTGTATCTTGATAAATCCTACGCATCATATCCTGAAACACATGTGAAAATAGGTACGTCAGCATAAAAATGCCTGTGAGATACATAGGTTTTGTGAAAATAGAATTCATGACTTATTGTTTAAGAGAATGTTTAGTCATGAACCTTGCAATTTGCTTTGTCTTGTAAATCATTTGAAAAGCAATTAGATCAGATGATATGTATAAATAAGAGAATAATGTATGGTTAAATGAATAACCAAGTAAAATGAGTTTGTATAAGATAAGTTGTTTTGTAAAACAATGTCTTGTGAAAAGTATGTTATTTGTATAAAATGTTACATGTCTTAAATTGAAATGATTCAAATAACGCTACGATAGGTAATACCATACAAACACTTATATATAGGAAGTACCAGCGGCGTATCCACCATGCTTGTATTATTTTACACACGCCTCGTTACTTAAATCACTTACTCAAACCAAACCACCAAAGTAAAAATGTTTATGAAAAATCAAATGTCAAAATGTTTTGTGTATATCAATGTCAAACTGTTTATGTCTAATGTAAATCATGAATTGTGTATATCAATGTCAAAATATGTATAGTAAGTGAAATATATCAACTAAACCATATGTAAAATGCACAAAAAACAAGGTATTGAAGTAAAACATGGTTTAAATCAAAGTTATGTTTTGTGTAACAATTGCATGCTATACTGATATAAACATCTATGCGGTATTGTGAAAATGCATACATCCAAGCCTTGTGACTGTGGCGATAAACCCCTAAACGAATTTAAAGGTCTATCTTGTAGTTATGTTTATCGAATTCGGTCATTCCTTCCACCCAAACAAACCTAGGGTTCAGGAACAGGAGTTGTCAAGTCCTATGGTACCATTACCTACTAACGAGCGGCGTAGCTAATGTTAATGAATGTACATTGTCTCATTTGAACAAACCAAATATCATACCAAAATGTAAGCGTGTGATGAATAACAAATGTACTAAGTATGCAACAAAGGACATACATAGCATAAAATGTAATGTAAAACAATGTACTAAGTATGCACACAATGGGCATACATAGCATAAAATGTATGTACTAAGTATGCACACAATGGGCATACATAGCATAAAATGTAATGTAAAACAATGTACTAAGTACGCACACAATGGGCATACATAGCATAAAATGTAATGTAAAACAATGTACTAAGTATGCACACAATGGGCATACATAGCATAAAACACAATGAAATCATGTACTATAAATGTACTAATGAACATAGCAAGTATATGATGTGAAAACAGGAAAGCATGAAAGTAACAAGTAGGCACATGTGATTCACCCCAAAATATTTGAAAAACAGTAAAAGAGGGGTCTATGTACTCACTTGAGATTGCTTAGTAGTCCTTGAGTAACAACCAAACAATGCTAGAGATCACGGATATCAAACGACACCTAATATAGGTAACTATGTTAATATACCGGACCTAAAATCGGAAGATTGGATAGAATGAGGGTTCATAAACCAAATGAGTATGGGAACTCATGTAATTTGGTTTAACAAAGCCCACATACTAAAATGAAACCTAACCTAAGTGCTTACGACCCGTTTAGGTAGCTTATGCTACTTTAACGCGTCGTTCGAGTGAAACGCGTTCGGAACGCCTAACTAGCCCTATGATAAGTAAAATATGCCTTAACATGTCTAATATTGTTACCAAATCAGTTTAGATACCAAAAGTTATGTTACATATGCTTAAAATGAATTTTGGCGTTAAAAGGGCATTTTGGTAATTTACCTAAGGCATATATACTACCTATCATACAACTACTCAAACGATGTGACCATAAGGTATAACCTCGGAAGGTTATTCCCTATAAAACTATGGTCACCTAATGTGTTTGGTCGGATCCTAATGATCGACCAAATGGGTCGGGTTCGAAAGTATAAGCGATTGTTTAGATCGCTTACCTTACGACCCCAAATAAGCACTAAACTAAAAGTGACGAGCTAAGCATGTTAAAACATGCTTAACTAAGTTTAGAAAATAGGTTTGGTATCAAAACAAATGGTTTCGATACCTATAAGTAGTTTGGTTACAAAATACGCAATAACACGTATTTTGGCCGAAACTACGACTCTTCACTGAGCCTAGATAACGTGGTAATCAGTAGGTATAGTCACTAGGGACTATAACCATCGTGATTACGCTCACGTTATGAAGTTCAAACGAACTTCGCATTGACCATAAACTGGTCAATGCAGAAAGTCAAACAAAGTTTGACTTTAACGCTAAAAGAATAAAAGAACGAAGGAACACTTACAAAGGGTCCAAGAACGGAAGGTTTGAATCCGAATACTCTCAGGTATGAAGTGTTAAACAAAACAACTTAGAGAGCAAATTCAAATTTCAAAGGTGTGGGTTTTTGGGGTTGAAAGGGTTGGGTATTTATAGGATCTTCCATATAGAATATTCCTAGCATATTCCAAGCATATTCCTAGCATATTCCAAGCATATTCCTAGCATATTCCAAGCATATTCCTAGCATATTCCTAGCATATTCCAAGCATATTCCTAGCATATTCCAAGCATATTCCTGGCATATTCCTTAGCATATACCTTAGCATATTCCTGGCATATGGCTAAAACGGGTATTTAACTGGGTACCGGGTATTTTATCTAGCGTTTAAATCCCGGTTTATGGCGTTCTAAATTATTTTTAGTTCTCTATAAAAATAAACTCACCAAGATATTACTGAAATAAATTTCAGTTGCCAGGACTGGCTGCGTTGTCTGCGTTTTGCAGTAGAAGCACTGTGTTGCGCAGAAACACACGGTACGCGCTTAAACTTTGAAAAATAACGTTTTTAGGCGTTTTAATTTATTTTTCAACACGGACCTGATTAAAATAAGATTTTAATCAGAACAGAATATTTGTGGGATTTAAATATTATCCGGTCGGTCACCAACGTTCGTTTGGTCGTACGATCGCGATGTTCGGTTAATTACGACGGAATGCGCATGAGCGCGATAAACGATCCAAATGGCGTGACGAATGGATTTTTTTCTCATGCCAAACACTAAAACAAAGTATTTTAGTGCTTACATAAATTTTTTTGGATCTCCGGATGTTTTCAGAACGTAAGTTATGCGCGAAAGTGCAAACTTGTGCACTTTTTGACACTTTTAGTCCCTGAATGACCCAAAAGTTTATTTTAGCACACCGAACACCTCCAAGCCTATTTATAAGCTATGTAAAGGATATTTATGGTATGTTTAACTTATGGTCATGTTCCGGAATGTCTGTTTTAGTACGAATCGTCATACTTTCGCAGTTTGTCGAATTTAGTCCCTGTAGGCGAATTAACTTGTTTTTGCCATACCACAGCCTTCAAAACTTATTTCTAAGTTATGTAAAGGTTATTTAAGGTATGTTAAGCCTATTTCACTATTCCGGAGTGTTCGTTGCATTAAACGGGTTATATTTACGCATCAGTGCGCGTATAACCTTCCAGAAAGCGATTTAAAGCTTGAAATCGAACAAGAATTGATATGTGCAAAGGATACACATATTTATACAAATACCAAGTATGAAATACAATATTTCATTGATACAGCATTTGTTTGATGGCCGTGGAGGCACAGGTGTCACAATTGTACTGTTGTTGATCAAATTCCAAGACAATGTAACTTATTATGTAATAAAACAATATTCTAAATTCCATGTGTTGTGAAACAATGATTCTGTTACGACACTACCCGATGTTCCCACCACGATTTGTTGTTTTACGTGGTCGGGGTGTGACAGAAGAGTTGGTATCAGAGCTCATGGTTATAGGGAATTAGGTTATTAGTAAAATTTTGACCTAGACTATAACCTTCCTAGGACCCTAACACAAGTTACCTTGTGTTTAGATCTTAAAACAATACAATCACCTATCCTTAGGTGATTACCAAAACAAGTACACAAATCTCAATTTCATTTGAAAATCGATCATCTATCCTTAGATGATTAGTTTTTAGGCTTTACGCCTTTAAAATTTTCAAATCTCGTCAAAGTTTGAGTCTTAATAATGTGAACACGTGCAATCCGGAAGGGTGGGTGCCTGTACCCTGAGTTTTCTGTCTAAGGCTAGAGTGTTCGTACAAATCCACATAATCGGACCAGTCACTCTTACCTGGGAACTCTTGGGGTGAGTGTCCACTTATAGGCTAAAGCATGTCTTCATTATGCATTATGTAGACCTATTTACTTTGATTAGTCACTGTGTTGTTTGTTTGTTTTAAGTAACGAACAAATGACCACCTTCCTTCATTCTGTCGATGTTTTCAATACTCCTTCTGATTGTTCTATGTCAATCTCACACATTTCCTTGTGTTTCTTTTCTTTTAGATGCCTCCTCGACATGATCAAACTCAAGACGCCACAATGGCAGCCTTGATCACTCAACAAATCGCTGCTGTACTCCCGAACCTAGTTACCCAGTTAAACCAAGCAAACAACAACAACAACGCACCTGTTCCGTGCAACTTTAAGACATTCAACTCTGCTAAACCTTTGAAGTTTTCTGGGACTCAAGGAGCAACCGCGCTCCTGCAATGGTTTGAAAGTTTGGAGAGCACATTCAGGCATGTGCAATGTCCGAATGAGCGTAAGGTTGAGTTTGCATCCAGTGTGTTCGAGAAGCATGCTCTTACATGGTGGAACGGGGTGATGCGTGATAGTGGTGCCGATGTGGCACTAGCTCAAACTTGGGAGGAGCTTCGAGCTCTAATGATGAAGGAGTTCTGTCCTCGTCATGAGCTTAGAGCGTTGGAAAGAGAATTCGACGATTTGAAGCAAGACAGTGGTGAACATCGAGCCTATACTGATCGTTATGAGGAGCTGAGCCTGTTATGTCCTGCTATGGTTACGCCTGTGGAGAAGGCGATTGAAACGTACATTGATGGTCTTCCTGACTTAGTTCAGGATATCGTTACTGGCAGCAACCCTACTACCGTCAGACAGGCCATTGAATTGTCTGCTACCTTGACCGAATCCCAGATCAGGAAAGGTAAGCTTTTTCGAAAGGGCGACCCGAAACCATCTGACAAGTCTGCACAAGAAGAACCAAAGGATAAACAGGCCGAGACATCCAAGAAGAAGAAGCGCAAAGCTTCACAAAACTTTGCCGTAGTTGCTCAGAACAATCAGGTTGCACCAAATCAGCTAGCACAACCTCGTACAAGGAAAAACTATGTTGGTACCGCACCTTTGTGCAACAAATGCAACCGTCATCATCTGGAGCAAGTGCAGTGTCATAAATGTACCCACTGCGGGCGATTGGGACATTTGGTCAATACCTGCCGTTATGTTAACCAACCTGCTGCAAATCCTGCTGCTGTTCAAGCACAGTTACCACCTGGGTCATGTTATAATTGTGGTGACCTTACTCACTACCGAAACAATTGCCCAAGACTTGTTAACGCAAATCCAGCGCGTGGACGAGTGTTCAACATAAACGAGGCAAACGCGAACGACAATGTAGCAGTGAACAATTAGTCTTTTGTATTTCTTTTTTTGTTATCCTTTGACGTTTGGAACAAATCAGCTGTTATATATAAATAAAATTTGTTGTTTCAATTATATCTTACGAAACTGTTACGTTTGTGTGTGTGGTTGATACAACCCTACGATGCCGACACCAAGGAACCATGTTCCTTACAAAACAAACTACTCGTGTGGTCCTTTCATTTCTATGATCACTCATGATCTCCCCAAAAATCCTAAGTACTCGTTTCTTTTATGAAACAAAGTACAAGGTACAAGTTACAAATTCTTAAACAGATACTTGAAATACAATTTCAAATCTTTGATTTGATATCTAAAGGTACTTTCATGAGTCCTTAAGTGGATTCATTGCATGCTCTAATACGAATGTTACGATACGACCAAGACAAAGCCAAATCCTTATAAGATCTTCCTATCTTCATAGTTAGATTCTTGGGATGTTTTGAGTACCAATGGAAGTCCTCGATTGGATTTCTGGTGTACTTTAAATGCATTAATTCAAGTTAATGAACGAGCTAATAACTAAGTTAACAACTATGCGATTATGTGTGATTCTAAAGCTCGCTATCTAAGTCCTAGTAGAATCTTCCGTATTTTCATATGTTGGATTCTCAGAAGGATACTCAGAGTACTATCTTAAATTCCTTAAGGGGCTTTTCTATGCAAATAGTAAGAACCTTGGATTCCAAAGTGCTATTTCAAAACGATTATTTGATTCAATAAAAGACCCATTAGTGGTCTATTTAAAGAGATTGTACGACGGTCTAGTTAAGAAGATCATGTGTTGATCTGGTTAAGAAGATCGTTCGTTGATCTAGTTAAAAAGATCCTTTGATGGTCTAGTCAAGTCACTTCATGTTTATTCGATTGATCTTTCCCCTACGCATTATGAAATGAACTGTGCGGACTGTGCAAGAAATTACGTAACTATGGATGCATACATAATTATGGAATTCAGTGCACAGAAACCACAGCATGTTTTATCATGTGTTAAGACCTATAGTGATGGGAATAACGAAACGGGAACAATGTAGAAAGGAGCATGGTGGATACGCCGCTGGTACTTCCTATATATAAGTGTTCCTTATTACATTGCGAACATAGCGTTATTTAAGTTGCTAGAAGTCCAGGACCTTGACCAATGTTTTTTTTATCTTACACTCTCCGACTCTGTTTTCAAACACACACAAGTTTCCTATGACAGTCTTCATAAGAAACGTTCTTCTGTCCGTAGTTCGACACTCCATGTTTTGTTACTACAAGGACTTCACTCTGACGGTTGACAATTTCGCTAAGAATCCAAACATGGCTCAGAGTTTTACTTAGGGTTTGAGGAATTCATTCAAAAGCGAAACCAACACAGTTGTCTTCACAAGTTTCCTCTAATTAAATTTCGGGACGAAATTTCCAAAAGTAGGGGAGACTGTGACATCTGTGTATTTTAGCCCTTGTACTGTTCCGAACAACTTTGTATTTAATAAAATATGATGTTTTAATTTCAATATTTTTTTAATTATTTGTGACATTAGTACGTTTTCAATCATTGTTCAATTCCGAACTCTCAAACCTGTTCTGGAAGTGAAATCATAAACCGTTACGTAAACATAATCAGTTTAACGCGACGTACACTCCGGAACTGTGACATAAGCCAAACATACCCTAAATACCCTTTACATAACTTAGAAATAAGTTGCGAAGGATTCGGTATGGCAAAAACATGTTTATTCGAACTTTAGAACTATTTACGGCAAAACTGCGAAACGAACGTTGGTGACCGCCCGGATAATATTTAAATCCCAAAAATATTCTGTTATGATTAAAACTTTATTTTTAATCAGGTTCGTGTTGAAAAATAAATTAAAACGCTTAAAAACGTTATTTTTCAAGGTTAAGCGCGTACCGTGTGTTTCTGCGCAACACAGTGCTTCTACTGCAAAACGCAGACAACGCAGCCAGTCTCGGCAACTGAAAATTATTTCAGTAATATTTTGGCGAGTTTATTTTTATAGAATAATAAAAATAATTTAGAACGCCATAAACCGGGATTTAAACGCTAGATAAAATACCCGGTATCCAGTTAAATACCTGTTTTTATCTAATTTACCAAACAAACTTACACTTTACCCCCCCCCCATATGAAATTCACGGTCACATTAAAGTGGACCTCACCAAATATCTCCAATATTGTGATTTTTATTTTATGTGATCTTTGCTAGATCTCCTAGATATCTTATTTGATCTTGTTAGGACAAGTGTTGTTGCATGCCTTCCTCCAAATCTCTACATATATCTCCATATCCTTACAAGATCACAAATCTCCTTCTCTCCTCTCTCCCTTGAACCGTAACCCCCACCTCCATCACCATTTCCTTTTTTCCAACTTTGTTCTTCAAGATCAAAGCTCATTCCAAGCATATTTCAAGTTAGTGTGAAGATCCTAAGGTGTTTCCAAGGTGCTTTCAAGTGATTTCAAGCTCCATATCATCAAAACCTCATCCAACAACTTACTTGAATCTTGAAGGTATAACATTTATGTTTAAATCATACTCTTGATTCTTGGTTGTTCTTGATGATTTGAAGTTTCTCTTGAATCTTGGAATTTTCACACACTTGAAATCTAAAATGAAATGGGTCTTGATACAAATAAAAATGGTAATGTATATGGGTATGATGACATGTTAATACTTGACAAGATTATGTGTATTACGTTATTATTTGTATGTCACCTTTGAGTATATATATTATGACGCGCAAATCATAGATATATTGCTTATAACATGTTGAGGGTCACCAATAAAATCGTTCGAGTCGCAAAGTTTTTAAAATATATATGTGAACTCATATATATATACAAATACACCGAAATAATAAAAAATAATAACTTTTCAAGAAAATCTCAAAGTTATGTGAAAATTCTAAGTATCGGAGAAACTTATGTATTTTTGTCGGTTTTTGATTATTAAATCATTCTTATCTAATTTAGGACGAATAAACAATTTGAGAGATTGTGTTAACATATAAAAACGCACCCAAAGGTGAGTACATAGTCCCCTCTTTTACGTTTTCAAATGTTTTGGGGTGATTCATATGTGCCTATTCATTATTTTCATGATCTCGACTTTATGATTTCACATGCATAAGTACGATCTTTTGACGAATTGAACTATTATCTATGGTTTAAACTACTGATTTCCAAGGTTTGTTAGAACTAATTGTTCATTTATACTGTTATTTATACATTCATTAACAATGATCAAGCCGATTGGTAGTACGATATAGCGCTATAGGACTAGACACCCCATTCCTGTTGTATGGAATGTCAGAAACCAAATTTTAACCAAATAGAATTTGCCTTTGTGGTATTTCTATAGTCTCCAAAGTGTAGTTTGATGCACTAAGGTTTGAATGTTTTGCTAAATCGCGATTTATGGTATATTTCGATATAATACTAACGTGATACTGTTTACTAAAGCATAATTTGATATGCTATTGTTTACTAAAATATAGTTTGATATATTACCAAACCATGATTTAGGTATGTTCCGACATACTACCAACGTGATATTATTTACTAAAGTATAATTTGATATACTATGTACAAATCCAACATATATTTTGTTATTTACTAAAACATAGTTGATATGTTATTTACCAAACCAAAGGATACTTATGATATACTACCGAAAACTATTATTTTAACAACTAAACTATATTTGATATACTGTCTGTTTAACTGTTTTGAAACTAAAATATATTTTAATATATTACTTATCCGACTTTCTCAAAACCAAGGTATATTTTTATGTATACTACAACTTTTATATCAATGCAAAGTGTTATAGAAACCAAACTTTTATCAAGGATTCATGGCTACTTTTATAAACATATAATCTTTTCTTATATGATCCAAAGCCATGAATCTAATTCACAAAAACCTATGTTACTCACAGGCATTTTTATGCTGACGTATTTACTTTCACATATGTTTCAGATTTTATTTCGTGACGACTGATGATTGCTTTACATAGGATGGACATGGGCTTTAGTAATTATAAAAACATGAACGGCAATTGTACTGTTGTTGATCAAATTCCAAGACAATGTAACTTATTATGTAATAAAATAATATTCTAAATTCCATGTGTTGTGAAACAATGATTCTGTTACGACCCTCCCCGACGTTTTCGCCACGATTTGTTGTTTTACGTGGTCGGGGTGTGACAATGACTGGTAAATCAATCAACACTTACCAATTTGCCAAAATCAAGCATAAATTACTACTTCATGAACTTGAAAATTTACAAAAATTTGTAGTAACTTACTGGTGTGTTTAGTAAGCTTAGTTACCCTTTAAAGAGTGGTTGCTAACCTAAAAACTTCATTTTTGCAGAAATTAGATCTTCACAACTTGTAAATCATTTTTCAATAAATATTTCTTTTTGGATTTTTCTTGTTACATAAGTATTTCTACACTTGTTTAACCACTAAAAATGTGGTTAATTTCATTAAGAACCAAGATTAAGTAAACTTTGTATTTTAAACTTGATTTCTTGGAAAATCATTCTTGAAACCATAGATTTACAAGACTTTATGTTTACTTTGATCATCACTTAACAAGAAAAACAACTTATACTTTCAAGTTCATGATTTACATGAGGATGATCTATTGATCTCTAACATAATCATCCTCTCATCTTGCTAGATTATGTCTTTAATCACTATCTAGCAAGATCACATGATGATCTACATCAATAACATGAGCAATCAACAATCAACAAGCATAACAACACATATACATCATGATTTCTTATGTATTTTTAGTCTTATGTTCAAGTTTCAAGTTCAAGATTCTTAGTGTTCTTCTTAATTAACCACTTGAATCTTCTTTTAACCAACAAAATAAGATGTAAAATGAAGTGTAGTGTGTTCTTACTACTAGCTCAAGGCTAGGGATGATCACTAGATGAAGATTGAGTGGATAAAAGCTTATGTGAGAGGTCCTTTAGCTTCCAAAGGCTCCAAGCTTCCTTATACACCTTCTAACACCTTTGTATGTATATGGAATGGATGGAACTTGATTGAATGATGGTGGTGTGTGGTGATGAGTATTCGGCCGAAGGTAGGGGAAGGGAAGAAGAAGAAGAGAAGTTGTGTTGGCTTGTGGTTATGAGAATGATGAGCTTAGGTCTTGGGGTTAACTTATAAATCTTCTAACACACAATTTCCATTGGTTTTTTTGTGTTTTTTAAAAGAAGAAACATGATCCATTATAAAATGTAAATAAAATCTTGAGTGGGGCCCTTGTGTTGGCCGTGAACTAGGTGGGGGGGGGGTCTAGGCTTAGGTAGTAACCATTAGTTAGATTATATAGTTAAAAATCAAATATTAGTTAGGTTAGTTAGTTACTAGTTGTTATATGATGTGTTATGATGTTCGGGGATCATAACTTGCTTGGTAATGTTAAAACAATGCTTTTAGTGAAAATTTGGTGTTTCAGGTAGTGTCCGGTTGTTTGGTTGGTTACCGGTTCGTTAAGGTGCTAAACTATGCAGTTTAGTGTGCTTTATGTTACCTTTTGTGACAGTTTTGATTCCCAATACTTAGGAAAGTATTATGGACCATTTAACCATATTTCTGCATGATATTAAGTTGTTTAAATGCTGAATTTTGTTGAATTCTGCAGAATCCTGCAGTTTATGTTAGTTTCAGGCACTTTCCGGCACTTAAACTATCACTAGGAGGGCGGTTTTATGATCCTTACTTTCCTACACACTATACTAGTGTAACTCTTGGTTTCTGGACCACTCTATATCTCAATACCATGTCTGTCTATGTATCGAATTTCTTCAGCACTTTTCTGATTTATCGGATAACTGTGCTAGCTTTGTTTCGTGCATCGTTTGGATCAACAAATTTGCATGCAATCATGATATGACATTTGCAATATATGATGCACATGTATATATGATAACAATAATTAGAAAGTACTCATGTCATAAATGTTAAATCAGCACAGTCATTAAGCACTAATTACTGTTTAATTAATTGTACGGATACATGCAAATTTGACAGTTGTCACAAAGATACGCATAATCTTGCAAAATCTTGATAGTACAGATACGCCTCTGCCCACGGGGCCGTGCCCACTGAACACGGGCCGTGTGGAGCCCTCTGCTGACACATGCAATTAATGAAAGAAGTGAAAAGGCTGGCCACAGGGGTGTGCCCGCTGGACACGGGGCCGTGGCCACCACTACTACACCAACACCCATCACCATCATCCATCATCCACCTTTAGAGTGTGTGTAGTAGTCTCGGAATCCAAGATTGATCGTAAGGGTTCTTGCCAATCAAAGTCCATGTTTGGTTAAGCCTCTTACATCACTTGGTGAAGACAAGTCTTTTATATATTACTTTTGATTTTTAATCTTTCGACACTTTTTATTTGGTTTTGTATTAATGACTTTAATAACTAGTTTCTTATGTTGAAGGTGAATTTATTTATCATTTGTCCGTGGTGTCTTGGCGTTACTTTACTGTCCATATAAATTAAAAGATTGCATCATTCATGTCTCTACGGTCTATATAGAGGCATGTTGGCTACCCTGGTCGGGGGTTAAAGGAATGGTTTAGTAAGGTTATTGCCTTGTTCAGTGTATAGATCCTGCAAGTGTTGGTCCCAATTTGGACTTAAAAACTTCTTCTCACGTAATATGACAAGTGATTTCAATAGATGTGAAAATATTGTGCGGAAATAGAAATCAGACTTTTAAGAAACAAGACCTACAGAATTATCAAGTTTATATCACTTTGAAACAAAATGGTTTACAAGGTGATTGTAAGATTATTATCTATTACAAATGAATACTTGAATTCTGAGGGTGTAAGGACAATGGAGTTTGTAGTATGTATTTAATGCTAAGCTTAACTCATTATTCTTTGCTTGATGAGCCTTCTATTTATAAACGGCTGAATACATGAATAAACATTTGTTTATTCATGTATATTCCTACAAAAAGTAGTGTCTTGACATATTCATTGAATCCAACAATCAAGTTGCCTTTGTAATCATGAGATCCAATAATGTCAACTTGCTTCGGTTAGTGTGGCAGGATAGAGCTGATTTTTAGACAAGTTGGGTATTTATTAGAATTTCTGATAAACCACTTCATCAGAAATTCCGGTGAACAAATCATCAGAAAATCTGATGATCAGAATCGTCAGAAACTGATGATATTTCATCAGAAATATCATCAGATCCATCAGAAGGACCTTCTCTGATAATCTTCTTCAGCTCTAGATCAACTTATGATACTTTGAAGTAGATGTTGCTGCTTTCAGTTGTCTTATCCGATCTTCTTCTTCTTGTTGTGATCTTCAGGACTGTCATCTTCTTCATAGATCAAGTTGAATCTGATTTTCTTCAATACTTACAAATAAAGTTTCCTAACAGTTTCCCCCTAAGTATTGTAAGAAAATGAACTATCTCATGAACAGAAAATTTCAAAACAGTGGAAATTCAACATTTGCAAATCAAACCAGTTACTGATGTTCTGAAAAACAAATTACATAATGAAATGAAAATTTAAAAACAAGCATGTTCTTCAAATCAGCTTCAATTTCTTTAGCACATCTCCTTCCTTTAATTTCTTCTTGTAAGAGATATACTTGTTGCAGATGTCATACATGTCTTTGTACCAGGTTCTTGCTTGAATCCACTCTTCAATCATTTGTTCAATTTCTTGTCTTTGATCCTCCATGTTCATTCCTGTCTTCGGAAGTTGTTCTTGTCTCCTGTTCATACTTTTCATAATAAACTTCAGTGTCTGATTTGAGTACTTGCAGATATCAACACTTCTGAATAGAGCTTTGTTCTTCTCAATATCTCTGAACATTACACCATAGTTATGTCTGGTGTTTTTACTTGGCAGCACAATGATGTCTCCAGATCTTGCATTTTCCAATAGCTCTGAGGGAATTCTTGTCTTTGGTGCACTGATATAGACTTTTTTTTGTGCACATAATCATAGTTGATGCATAAATCAAAGTCTGAAAAAGTCATTCTTTCAAACAGTTGTATTCCATCATTTGATATGCCCTTTAATGCTCTTCTGACTTCTTTGTTGTTTTTCTTTTCTTTTTCATATTGATCCTTCATGAACAGAATGTCTAAAGGATGTAATCTATCAGCAATTTCTTCATCAGTCACTTTTTCTTCTTCCCCATTTTCTCTTAGAAGCGTGTATTTGTTCTGCACATACGTAACACCCTAAAACGTTTTGGCCATAAGAGACGTAGCGGAATACCGACTCAAAAATTCTTTCTTATATTGTCTATATGACTTACTTGAAGGTTCATTTATAATCTGCCGGACACTTCTTGAAAGGATTTACAACATTCATTCTTGATTAACGCGTTTAATGTGATACCATAAATACAAGCTATGAGACCGCTCTTCCCGTACAATCCTTGCTCTTCGACTCGATCTTCAAGCTCTTAGTCTCCACAATGACGTTAATTCCGTGCAACCTGAAATCACCACATACATGCGTGTCATTAATATTTGTTGACATCATTCTTAATCTAGACATACGCAATTAAATGACCATTCCGCATTCTTCTATTCATGCTATTCTTTTATGTTATCTTTCCGAGTACAATCTTGCATCCAATCATCAAATCTTCATAAGGACACAATAGCATACCTGCATTTTCATTTCATTCTCAAGGCACACGATTAGTAACATGAATACTCAAATGTATTGAAGCCATGTATACATATATACAAGCCCCATTCTTTCATAAACAATAAATCCTACTTTGAGCATACGTATATTTATACACGCATACATACCTACATACATACATCCATACAAGCTCTTACATACCACTTACATTCCCACATGATTATACTAACACATCCTAGTCACAAACATCCATATAAATAAGTCTCATACGTATCAACCTACATGCATACTTATTTCTAATCGTGCTTACCTATGGATTCCATTACTAACATGTAGGTAAATCCATACCCATACTTATACATGCCTCTAGACTTAATTCATTCCCACACATACTTTTGTACACGCTCATCACACCTCATAAACACTCTTCAATGAATTTGTGTAATGATAATCCTTTCTTTAACATTCCTTCAATCATACTTTCTAACGGGTATAAATGTCAAATCCCTTCTAACTTCTATATCTGGTTCAACATCAATTCCTTATCAGTTAATCTCTGAGGTATAACCCAGACAAGTTACCTGGTCATCTAGGTTATCAG
Source organism: Helianthus tuberosus (assembly GCA_030545235.1). Taxonomy (NCBI): domain Eukaryota; kingdom Viridiplantae; phylum Streptophyta; class Magnoliopsida; order Asterales; family Asteraceae; genus Helianthus; species Helianthus tuberosus. The sequence goes on from CM060405.1 coordinate 196,169,403, forward strand.
GCATAACCCAGACTAGTTACATGGTCTTCTAGGTTATCAGACATAACCTAGACTAGTTACATGGTCATCTAGGTTATGAGGCATAACCCGGACGAGTTACCTGGTCATCTAGGTTATCAGACATAACCCATACGAGTTGTCAAAGCCCAAACGTTTATTTCACCCTGTCGGTATGCCAGCCGTATGCTACGGCAAGCATCAACAAAGAATTCAAACCTTGTACAAATCGAACTTCCATGTACTTTCATTTAATCATAATCAAGCTCCATATCCTTCTAAATCTTAATCTAGTGATCAAACCAACTACTACATCACGCCATACTTCTTTCTATATTTTGACCCGTTCGTTTCTACTGTGTAGTTTTGACATAAACAACTATCTTCGACTTACCATAACACTTCTTACTTTGGTACTTACTCTTACCCATAATCTTCTTACATGGTTCCCTATATTCAACACACCAAACTTCATTTATTAAAGAAGAAGTGATTTCAGAAATCACTTACCTTAAACGTTTGTATTCGTATCCATTTCCTTGCTTCCTTTTGACCATTTAGCCATCCATGCTTCTATCCATCTTGACATGATCCCTATAATTTCATGTCATTGCATTCACATTCTTGTTAGTATACATGATTGTATATATTAATGATCATATCAAATTCATATTCCACATTTGACCTTCACTAGTCAATTCTAACAAACATAAGGCATATTCCCATAATCATATCTCTTCAACTCATATAATTCATCACGTCATCACATATAACACACATTGATATAACACGTACCATATAACTTTCTATAATCTTACAATTGTGACAACAAGTCCAACCATCCTTCTTATGCGCAGTTGACTTTCAGAAGTCAACAGTTTATCATATGAACTTTCACTTAACCTCATACATCCGTGACATCATAATAGGCTATAGAAATGACTTTATATACATTTCATATTCACAACGCAAATGTGCTTACAACCACATTCAAACTAGTAATTTAACATAATCTCAGCATCATTATCATATTTCATTCATACATATATATATCAAGCCGTTTCATACAATTTCGCATCCTAACTTCACTTAGACATTTCATCATACACCTGGTGTGCATACTACTTTCTAAGCACAATGTACAACTAATTCATGCACAATCTTCTAAGCTCTTACTTAGTTCATCAAATCTTCTTACTAATCAACAAGTATCATTCACACATAGACATCAAACATATCAAACACCAATTTCTTTCAATTCATCTAACAAGAATCCATCATACATAACATGATACATCAATGTTGAACAAAAATTGGACATGGATGATATATCCATGTCACCATCTTCACCATAACAATTGGGTTTCAGCTTAAAACATCAAATTAAGCAAAATAATGCATAATTCATGTTCTATATGGTGATTCTAGCACCTCTACATGATCAATTTCATACTAATTCATGGATTAAACATAACCCACTTCATACAAGATCATCAATCTAAGTTTCAAGACATACCTCATGATCCCCTTGTGTAGGTGATCATTAATTCATATTCATTTATAGGTTTGAGCTTCGATTCACCCTTTAATTTGAAGATCTTTCATAACTAGGGTTTGGCTCCCCTTGTGTTCTTCTGAACATTCCAGACACACACACACATACGATGTGTGTGTTGTGTGTTAAATTCATGTTTTATAAAACAAGGGTTTCCCCATGTTACAATTTAGTCCCTCTAGTTTGCCATCTTATCTCTTCTCCTATAACTTTCTTCCTTAATCTTAAAAGTTAACATTGCAATTAACTAGGTTATTTGTTCCTAGTTATCCAACATCATGTTAAATTATTTAAACACTCACTTGGGTCAATAAAGGGATTTTGGGGCGTTACAAGTCTACCCCCTTAAAAGAGGTTTCGTCCCCGAAACCTTGCTCATTTCCACTTAACATTAAATATCTTTTCTTCCCGCCCCATTTGGTGATGACCTCTAACTCAAAAAAAAAAAACCCGACCCAGAGTTTTTAACAGTGTCGTCTTCATTCTATAATGCTAGTTTCTAGCAAAATAAACATAATAATATGTTTCATTCCTATCAAACAATACCTACCTTCGCTTTCCGGTTATTATTAACCCATCAACCGGCACGTTTAGGGCACACCCCTAAAATACATTTTCTTAGATTTCGGATTTCTACATAAGGTTAGTCTCTAGTGATCATCATCATTACTAGTTCATTCCTTTAATTTATTTCAAAATTCATATTATCTTCATTGACTATACAATCTTACTTCGTAACTTATACATACACATCTATGTTTAACTTCGATAGTATCATCATAATAATAATTGACTATCCAATCTCGATTCATAAACTATTCATACAATTGACTTCTTTCTAACAAGTCCATACTTTCCATACCATACTTTCACATAACATTCTCATTTCCTTGACCCGTTAGTAACGGGTCAATATACATACTTCTTCAAACTTGTAATAGTACATACATTCGTATGATCCGTTTATAACGGATCTAATACCTTCATCTCGTCTCTTAAGATTACATTCCATACATATATTATATAACATTTAATTCTTGTTTTGTTATCGCAACAAAACTACTATTTCGTACTCACACATTCGTGCTTAACTCCAAAGTTAAACATCATTCTACGTTTTCTACAGTTACTTGTACCATTCATACCTTTACGTTAGCCTCAAATCATCTCATTCATATCACATTACTATTGTTCTCACTTCATGCATTACTTATTCTACATAAGTAAATGTGTATTGCAAGTTCATCATATGAGGGTTTAATCAATACCTGGAACTTTCACTCAAGACTTTTGAGATTTCCTTTATAATGACAAATTTTCTTCTTATGTTGACTGTTAAAAGTCAAACATCCCATACCATACCATACCATACCATACCATACCATACCATACCATACCATACCATACCATACCATACCATACCATACCATACCATACCATACCTATACTATCATTCATTTCGTAAGTCGTTTTCAATCTACCAATTCATACCTATCCAAAATAAGTTATATATTTTACTAACCTCAATTTCATTGCATAATCAAAGACCCGTAAACCAGATCGATCCGCTTCTTCACGAGTACTCACTGTACCAGGCTAGATTTCATTCATTCGTGTAATGAGCTTCCGCTCGTGCACATCCTTTCACCAATTCGATTGGTTTCATCACATTAAGAGTTCTACCACTATCCTCTACAATACTGGCGGTTAGCAAATTTCATTCAAACATTTATTCTACTAGGTGATTATTCACCTATAATTCTTCTACAAATTTCCTACGTACATGCTATAACATATCATACATTCCATTTCTTACATACAATTTTTTTCCATTTTGTTAGTTATTACGCCATCTTCTTGCAGTTTGACTTTTCAAGGTCAAACTGGCATTTCTTACTTATCGTACATATATTGAAGTACACGTTCGTACTTCTTTCCATTCATGCTTACTTGCAAAGACTTTATTACATCATTTCAGTATTTCTTGCAAAAACTTACCCTTCCTGTCCATACTTATGTTATTGTCCGGGTCGTAGCCCGTCATTCATTCTGACTCCCAAGAGTCGTTTACTAACACATCTAACACGTAACTTATTCAAAACTTATTTCTTTCAACTCAAATTTAGGTTTGCGTGCCAATTACGGTCATTCTTTTGTTATACTATCACCATCTACTTTATACTTACTTACATGACCCGTTTGACTCAACCACAGTCAGACTTTCAACACATTCTTATGTAGGTTAATTTCATCTTTTTTATGTTTTTAAATCCGTCTCATGGATTCATACGTATCATTCATACCTTTCATTCCTTCTATGTTTTGAATCCGTCTTGCGGATTCAAACACACAATTCATACCATTCATTCCTTCTATGTTTTGAATCTGTCTCACGGATTCAAACATATCATTCATACCTTTCATTCCTTTCATGTTTCGAATCCGTCTCGCGGGTTCTAACATATCATTCATATCTTTCATTCCTTTCATGTTTCGAATCCGTCTCGCGGGTTCTAACATATCATTCATATCTTTCATTCCTTTCATGTTTCGAATCCGTCTCGCGGATTCTAACATATCATTCATATCTTTCATTCCTTTCATGTTTCGAATCCGTCCCGCGGATTCTAACATATCATTCATATCTTTCATGTGTATTTGGTACTTTCAAATCCCTGAAAGTCTTACACTTCCCTTCACCCACACGTCCACCTACTACCTAATTCTAATGGACATACCTGTAACAATTATCACGGTCTCACGAACGTCATAAGTTTCTTGTGTACTGGCCAGGTACACAATCCACATACTAGTTTCGTGTCTTCGTGTAATCGTCACCTTATGTCCGAAGAATAAGGTTTCGGCACGTGTAATATTTTCAAAACTTCATTACCATTCTATTATTGTATTTCATTTAAACTTTCCTTCACTTGATATATTTTACCATTACATGCACCCACATGTTAAATTTACGTACCTGGGTCAATTTGTCTTATTACATGCCATGGTGCCGGTCCTAGACCGCATTCACGGATCATCCTCTCCAAGAAATTATGCTTACCTTACACATAACATACTGTTAGTTTTCTTCAAATACATACTTAAGTACATACTTACCTTTGCTTCTACCCTTAGATCTTGATCGAGTATCGGATTGTACGGGTTCATTGTCACAAGAGCACATAGGTTTGAGTTCAAGTATTTACCTCCTTATACTTGATTTCCCTCAAACCAGGGCTCCGATACCAACTTGTAACACCCTAAAACGTTTTGTCCATAAGAGACGCAGCGGAATACCTACTCAAAAATTCTTTCTTATATTGTCTATATGACATACTTGAAGGTTCATTTATAATCTGTCAGACACTTCTTGAAAGGATTTACAACATTCATTCTTGATTAACGCGTTTATTGTGATACCATAAATACAAGCTATGAGACCGCTCTTCCCGTACAATCCTTGCTCTTCGACTCGATCTTCAAGCTCTTAGTCTCCACAATGACGATAATTCCGTGCAACCTGAAATCACCACTTACATGCGTGTCATTAATATTTGTTGACATCATTCTTAATCTAGACATACGCAATTAAATGACCATTCCGCATTCTTCTATTCATGCTATTCTTTTATGTTATCTTTCCGGGTACAATCTTGCATCCAATCATCAAATCTTCATAAGGACACAATAGCATACCTGCATTTTCATTTCATTCTCAAGGCACATGATTAGTAACATGAATACTCAAATGTATTGAATCCATGTATACATATATACAAGCCCCATTCTTTCATAAACAATAAATCCTACTTCGTGCATACGTATATTTATACACGCATACATACCTACATACATACATACATACATACATACATACATCCATACAAGCTCTTACATACCACTTACATTCCCACATGATCATACTAACACATCCTAGTCACAAACATCCATATAAATAAGTCTCATACGTATCAACCTACATGCATACTTATTTCTAATCGTGCTTACCTATGGATTCCATTACTAACATGTAGGTAAATCCATACCCATACTTATACATGCCTCTAGACTTAATTCATTCCCACACATACTTTTGTACACGCTCATCACACCTCATAAACACTCCTCAATGAATTTGTGGTATGACAATCCTTTCTTTAACATTCCTTCAATCATACTTTCTAACGGGTATAAATGTCAAATCCCTTCTAACTTCTATATCTAGTTCAACATCAATTCCTTATCAGTTAATCTCTGAGGTATAACCCAGATAAGTTACCTGGTCATCTAGGTTATCAGGCATAACCCAGACTAGTTACATGGTCATCTAGGTTATCAGACATAACCCAGACTAGTTACATGGTCATCTAGGTTATCAGGCATAACTCGGATGAGTTACCTGGTGATCTAGGGTATCAGACATAACCCAAACGAGTTGTCATAGCCCAAACGTTTATTTCACCCTGTCGGTATGCCAACCGTATGTTACGGCAAGCATCAACAAAGAATTCAAACCTTGTACAAATTGAACTTCCATGTACTTTCATTTAATCATAATCAAGCTCCATATCCTTCTAAATCTTAATCTCGTGATCAAACCAACTACTACATCACGCCATACTTCTTTCTATATTTTGACCTGTTCGTTTCTACTGTGTATTTTTGACATAAACAACTATCTTCGACTTACCATAACGCTTCTTACTTTGGTACTTACTCTTACCCATAATCTTCTTACATGGTTCCCTATTCAACACACCAAACTTCATTTATTAAAGAAGAAGTGATTCCAGAAATCACTTACCTTAAACGTTTGTATTCGTATCCATTTCCTTGTTTCCTTTTAACCATTTAGCCTTCCATGCTTCTATCCATCTTGACATGATCCCTATAATTTCATGTCACTGCATTCACATTCTTGTTAGTATACATGATTGTATATATTAATGATCATATCAAATTTATATTCCACATTTGACCTTCACTAGTCAATTCTAACAAACATAAGGCATATTCCCACAATCATATCTCTTCAACTCATATAATTCATCATGTCGTCACATATAACACACATTCATATAACACGTACCATATAACTTTCTATAATCTTACAGTTGTGACAACAAGTCCAACCATGCTTCTTATGCGCAGTTGACTTTCAGAAGTCAACAATTTATCATATGAACTTTCACTTAACCTCATACATCCGTGACATCATAATAGGCTATAGAAATGATGCTATATAGATTTCATCTTCACAACGCAAATGTGCTTACAACCATATTCAAACTAGTAATTTAACATAATCTCAGCATCATTATCATATTTCATTCATACATATATATATATCAAGCCGTTTCATACAATTTCGCATCCTAACTTCACTTAGACATTTCATCATACACCTGGTGTGCATACTACTTTCTAAGCACAATGTACAACTAATTCATGCATAATCTTCTAAGCTCTTACTTAGTTCATCAAATCTTTTTACTAATCAACAAGTATCATTCACACATAGACATCAAACATATCAAACACCAATTTCTTTCAATTCATCTAACAAGAATCCATCGTACATAACATGATACCTCAATATTGAACAAGAATTGAACATGGATGATATATCCATGTCACCATCTTCACCATAACAATTGGGTTTCACCTTAAAACATCAAATTAAGCAAAATAATGCATAATTCATGTTCTATATGGTGATTCTAACACCTATACATGATCAATTTCATAATAATTCACGGATTAAACATAACCCACTTCATACAAGATCATCAATCTAAGTTTCAAGACATACCTCATGATCCCCTTGTGTAGGTGATCATTAATTCATGTTCATTTATAGGTTTGAGCTTCGATTCACCCTTTAATTTGAAGATCTTTCATAACTAGGGTTTGGCTCCCCTTGTGTTCTTCTGAACATTCCAGACACACACACACATACGATGTGTGTGTTGTGTGTTAAATTCATGTTTTATAAAACAAGGTGTGACACCTGTGCCTCCACGGCCATCAAACAAATATCCAAATCAATGGAATATTGTATTTCATACTTGGGATTTCTAAAAATACGTGTATCATCGGCACATATCAATTCTTGTTCGATTTCGGGCTCTAAATCGCTTTCTGGAAGGTTATACGCGCACTGATGCGTAAATAAAACCAGTTTAATGCAACAAACACTCCGAAAGAGTGACATAGGATTAACATACCTTAAATAACCTTTACATAACTTAGAAATAAGTTTTGGAAGGTTTGGTATGCCGAAATGAAGTTTATTCGCTTACAGGGACTAAATTCGACAAACTGCGAAAGTATGTCAATTCGTACTGTAACGGACATTCCGGAACTTGACCATAAGTTAAACACACCCTAAATATCCTTTACATAGCTTAGAAATAGGCTCTGAGGGGTTCGGTGTGCTAAAATAAACTTTATGCTCATTCAGGGACTAAAAGCGTCAAAAAGTGCACAAGTTTGCATTTTCGCGCATAACTCACGTTCTGAATACATCCGGACTTCCAAAAATTTATGTAATCATTAAAATATTTTATTGATTGGCATGATAAAATTCCATTTGTCGCTTAATTTGGATCGTTTTTGCGTTCGTTACGAATTCCGTCGTAATTAACCGAACAACGCAACCGTACGACCAAACGAACCGACATCCGAGATATTTTTGAGCATATTTTAAGTTCCCTATACTTTAACATCATTTTAGAGCTTTGAAATGGGGTTAACGGGACTTAAAAGTGCCAAAAATCAAGTTTTACAAGTGCATGGACCATTTTTGAAATTTCTGACCAGATTCAATGAACCTAGTCCAAATTTTGAAGTGTTAATGGTTTTAACCCATGGTTTTGCAAAACCATGGGCTGGTATTTAATGGTATTTATCAATCTATGGGCCATTCTAGGGGCTCCCCTGGTTTTACAAAACCATGGGCACATGTGTACGGTTGAGATTAAAGCACGTTATTCGACGAACGATCTTAACGGTTCCATGAAATCTATAAATACCTCCATTCATTTGTTGCAACTCACACCTTTGAATCTGATTTCATCTCTCTAAGTTGAAGTATCTACTTCATACCTGAGAGTAATCGGATCAAAGCTTCCGTTCTTGGACCCGTTGTAAGTATTCTTTCGTTCTTTTACGTTTTAGCGTTAAAGTCAAACTTTGTTTGACTTTCAGCATTGACCAGTTTATGGTCAATGCAAAGTTCGCTTGAACTTCATAACGTGAGCGTAATCACGATGGTTATAGTCCCTAGTGACTATACCTACTGATTACCACGTTATCTAGGCTCAGTGACGAGTCGTAGTTCGGCCAAAATGCGTATTCTTGCGTATTTTGTAACCAAACTACTTTTGGGTATCTAGACCCTTTGTCTTGATACCAAAACTGTTTTCAAACCTCGTTAAACATGTTTTAACATGTTTAACTCGTCACTTTTTAGTTTTGTGCTTATGTAGGGTCGTAAGGTAAGCGATCTAAACAATCGCTTTTACTTTCGAACCCGACCCGTTTGGTCAATCAATAGGATCCGACCAAACACATTAGGTGACCATAGTTGTATAGGGAATAGCCTTCCAAGGCTATACCTTATGGTCACTTCGTTTAAGTAGTTGTATGATAGGTAGTTTATATGCCTTAGGTAAATTACCAAAATACCCCTTTTACGCATAAATTCATTTTAAGCATATGTAACCAAAATTTTGACATCTAAACTGATTTGGTAACTATATTAGACATGTTAAGGCATATTTTACTCGTCATAGGACTAGTTAAGCGGTCCGAACGCGTTTTACGCGAACGATGCGTTAAAGTAGCATAAGCTACCTAAACGGGTCGTAATGGGTCGTAAGCACTTAGGTTAGGTTTCATTTTAGTATGTGGGCTTTGTTAAACCATATCATATGAGTTCCAATACTCATTTGGTTTACGAAACCTCATACTATCCAATCTCCCGATTTAGGTCCGGTTATTTATGTAGTTATCTATATAGGGTGCCGTTGATTTCGTGATCCCTCTAGCTTTGCTTGGTTGTTGTTCAAGACTTCTAAGCACCCTAAAGTGAGTACATAGTCCCATCTTTTACTGTTTTTCAAACATTTTGGGGTGAAACACATGTGCCTACTTTTTACTTTCGTGCTCTTCATGTTTTCATATCATATACTTGCTATGTTCATTAGTACACTATTAGTACATGATTTTATTATGTTTTGCTATGTATGTTTACTTAACATGCTAGCACATTGTTTTACATTACATTTCTTTTGCTATGTATGTTTACTTAACATGCTAGCACATTGTTTTACATGACTTTTCTGCTTTGTATGTTAACTTAGCATACTTAGTACATTGTTTTACATTGCATCTTTGTTGCATATGTTCTCGTAACATATGGACACATTATTTTATATCTCTACCTTGTATGTTCACTTAGCATACTAGGCACATTATTTTCATAAAACATGCTTACATTTGGTATATCATTTGGTTTGTTTAACGGAACTAAATTACATTCATTAACACCGATCATGCCGCTCGGTAGTAGGTAGTGGTACCATAGGACTTGACATCTCCCGTTCCTAAAACCCTAGGTTTGTTTGGGTGGAAGGAATGACCGAATCCGAAAACATTTTTTTTGATAACCTTCACTCTAAGGTTATCTTACTGTCTCAAGGCTTGGATGTAGGCGTTTAACATTACCGCATAGATGTTTGTATCAGTAAAGCATGCATTATCTTACAAAACATAACTTTTGATTATATTTTTATCAAATGCATTGTTTTGTACATTTCTTACTTATAGGGTTGAATAAATGCTTTTAATCAATAAATGCTTTTATTCACTCTACATTACATTTGTTTACACAATAACATTTCAACATTTGCTTGAGCATTACATTTGGTTATACATGAACATTTTTACATTGGTGGTTTGTTTTGGTAAGTGATTTAAATAACGAGGCGTGTGTAATAAGATAAAAGCATGGTGGATACGCCGCTGGTACTTCCTATATATAAGTGCTTTTATAGTATTACATATCGTAGCGTTATTTAAACCATTTCATTATTTGACTTATTACATTTTACACAAATAACATATTCTTACTAAACATTTGTTTTACAAAACAACTTATTTTATACAAACTCATTTACTTGGTAATTCATTTAACCTTACATTATTCTTTTACATATCATCTATTTTATCATCGCTTTTCAAATGACTCACAAACAAAAACATTTTACAAGGATCATGACTAACTTTTCTTAAACATTTTCTTTAAACTTATAAGTCATGAATCCTAAATCAACAAAACCTATGTATCTCACAGGCATTTTTATGCTGACGTACCTATTTTCATATGTGTTTCAGGAGATGATGCATAGGATTAATCAAGATACACTTAGGCGGACTTGGGCCTTAGTGACATTAAAAGATGCAAGACTAGTTAATTATGTTATGTTTCTTTGTTGTTTTTTTGTTGTCAAGACATTGTAACTCTTTTAATCAATAAAACAAAATTTCAAATTTCAATGTGTTATGAAACAATGATTCTGTTACAACCCTCCTCGACGTTTCTGCCATGATTTGTTGTTTTACGTGGTCGGGGTGTGACAGAAAAGTTGGTATCAGAGCTCATGGTTATAGGGAATTAGGTTATTAGTAATGCTTTGACCTAGTCTATAACACATGATTCTTGTGTTTAGACCTTAAAACAATACCGTCACCTATCCTTAGGCGACAACCACAACAAGAACATAAATTTCAAATCTGCTTTGAAAACCAATCATCTATTCTAGGATGCTTTATTATAAGGTTTTGAACCCTCTAAGTTTTCAAAATCTCATCAAAGTTTGGGTCTTTTAATGCGAACACGTGCAAACTGGAAGGGTGAATGCCTGTACTCTGAGTTTTCTGTCTAAGGCTAGAGTATTCGTACAAATCCGTAGAATCGGACCAGTCACTCTTACCTGGGAACTCTTGGGGTGAGTGTTCACTTATAGGCAAGCATGTCTTCAGTGATACATTAAGATGACCCGTTTACTTTGATTTGTCACCGTCTCATTTGTTTGCCTTAGGTAACAAACAAATGATCGCAATTTCATGCATTGCCATTCTGTTTTGATTATCCGATAACCTTTCACTTGTTTCTTCCTATATCTTTCATTTCTTCTAGAATGTCTCTTCATCGCAACGACGCCCAGATATCCGAGCAGACTGCCAAATTTGCCCAGCGAATAGGCGAAGTCGTCCTGAAGACTGTTGAAATAGCTACTGCCATGTGTCATCTCCAGGAGGAAGCCACTCAAGAGTCACCAAAGGAAGCAGAAGCCAAGCCTTCACCAAAATCAAGGAAGCGTAAGGCTTCAAAGAAACTAGCTGCAGTTGCACCAAATCAAGCGGGACCTAGCCAAGTGGCAACGCCACCAGTTAGGAAGCCATACTTAGGAGCTGCCCCATGGTGCAAACGATTCAACCGTCATCATTCAACCCTCATACCCTGCTTTAAATGTACCTACTGTGGACGGTGGGGACATTTGGTTAACACATGCCGCTTTGCTATCCAAAACAAAGCTGCTATAAACCTTGCTGCTGCTCAACCTCCTGCCAGGAAACCTTATGCCGGTACTGCACTGATGTGCAACAAGTGTAATGCACCTCACCAAGCTTACCCGCAGTGTCGTCTGTGTGCATCATGTGGACGACTCGGTCACCTGGCAAATGCTTGTCAATTCAACCCAATCCAAGGTGGTCCAAACCAACCCCAAGTCAACCCCGCTCCAGCTCGTTTACCATCTGGTACTTGGTACAACTACGGTGAGACGAGCTATTTCAGGAACAAGTGAACAAAGATTGTCAATGCATATCTGACCCACGGATGAGCATTTGGCTGAGTATAAGATGTTGCTGTTTTAATCTTATGCTTTTGCTTCTTTGTTTTTCTTATAATGTGAAACAATCAGTTTTGTTTATAAATGAATCATTGTTCGCAAATTCTGATATACAAGTGTAGTTACATGTGTGTATGGCATTTTCCTATAATACCTACATTAAGGAACTATGTTCTTTAAACAAACTACTCTTGTGATTCTCCCTTTCAAGTGATCGCTCATGATTTCCTCGAAAAATTTTAAGTACTCGTTTCATTCTAGGAGATGAAGTACAAGAAATAAAGTGAAATTATGAGTAATCATGCTTTTTGCACATCTGTGCCTTTGAATCCTTGGTTAGATAACTAAGGGTATTTTCAAATCTCATACCCATTACGTTCTGATTTTTCAACATGCATAACATAAGTTTTCAAAAACAACCTTCATGATTTCAAAAACATTTTATATATAGTTCAAAAACATTTTTAATATAGTGTATTTACTTAACATAACAAATGCATGATTTCAAAAGCATTGTCTATGTTTTCAAAAACAACCTCCATGATTTCAAAAGCATTGTCTATGTTTTCAAAAACAACCTCCATGGTTTCAAAAACATTGTCTATGTTTTCAAAAACAACCTTCATAATTTCAAAATGTCTCATATAGTCTGGAAACAATATTGACACAGTATATTTTCTTATCAAGTGCATGATTTCTAAGAGCATTATTCATATTTTCAAAAACCTTATACATAATTTCAAAATTCATCTCGCATGATTTTAAAACATTTTTATAAATATACCTACCTAATACACCCACTTTATGATTTCAAAAGTATTATATATAACGTTTCAAAAATATTGAACACATTTTTTTTGGAACCCCATGCATAGTTTTCAAAAACATTTTTCTCATACATTGACTTAACTTTCAAATTCTGCTTCATATGTCGCCTTGACATATCTAGCATCTCAACTTCATAAGCATTTTTACTTCATGTTTTGACTTAAGCACATCCAGTGCAAGGTTTCAAAACATCTTCAACTTCTAAAATCCATATGGGATCTTTTTATCTTTACAATTAGATCCTTGTGGATAATTATCATTCAAATCGGAGTCCTTAATTGGATTCCTTGTGTACCTTAATTCGAACATTTTGATTCCTTATAATCGAAATCGAATTTTTAAAATCTTTCTATCTTATAGTTAGATTCTTGGAAATATTTAAAGTGCCAATCGAAATCCACGGATTGGATTCCTGGTGTGCTTTAAATTCATATGCACAATTAACAACAAATTAATAAAATGATAACAAATTGATGATCAAGTTAAACAATTTTGTGATTTACATGTTTAAGTGTTGTGTGTCTTCTTTCATGCATTTTGTGTTTTTGTGTACTCTGGATATTCGTTATCCAAATCCACATAGAATCTTCCATATCTTCATATGAGGGATTCATAGTAGGATATTCAAAAGGTACTACCTTAAATCCTTAACGGGCTTCTACGTAACAGTTAAGACCCTTGGATTATATAGTACCATTCCATGATTCAAAAAGAGACCCTTTGAGTGGTCTAGTCAAAAGATTGATTCAGAATCTGGTTAAGAATGACATGTGATGAGATAAGCTGAAAAGACTCCTTGGTGGTCTAGAGATCATTTATTGATTCAATTAAAAAGGACCCTAGGATGGTCTAGTCACACTCATCACAGGTTTGTTCATTTGGTTTCCCCTACACATTATAAAATACACTGTGTGAACTATGCAAGGAATTACGTAATTATGGACGCGTACATAATTATGAAATTCAGTGCATAGGAACCCAGTAAGATTTATTATGTGTAAGAACCGATAGTGGCAACAATAACGAAATGTGAACAATGTAATGGAGGTACGGTGGACGCACCAATAACGCTTTATATACTTGTATATAAGTGTCCCTCTTACATTGCAAGCATGATGTTATTAAAGTTACTAGAAGTTCAGAACCCTAACCAGTGTTGTTTTATCTTTTCAACTTCATGTTTCAAGCTCTCACAAGTTTCCTCTAAATAAATGTCGGGACGAAATTTCCTGAAGTAGGGGAGTCTGTGACACCTGTGCCTCCATGGCCATCAAATAAATATCCAAACCAATGGAATATTGTATTTCATACTTGGGATTTGTAAAAATATGTGTATCATTGGCACATATCAATTCTTGTTCGATTTCGGGCTCTTAATCGCTTTCTGGAAGGTTATACGCGCACTGATGCGTAAATATAACCAGTTTAATGCAAAAAACGCTCCGGAACAGTGACATAGGCTTAACATATCTTAAATAACCTTTACATAACTTAGAAATAAGTTTTGGAAGGTTAGGTATGCCGAAATCAAGTTTATTCGCTTACAGGGACTAAATTCGACAAACTGCGAAAGTATGTCAATTCGTACTGTAACGGACATTCCGGAACTTGACCATAAGTTAAACACACCCTAAATATCCTTTACATAGCTTAGAAATAGGCTTTGAGGGGTTCACTGTGCTAAAATAAACTTTATGCTCATTCAGGGACTAAAAGCGTCAAAAAGTGCACAAGTTTGCATTTTCGCGCATAACTCACGTTCTGAATACATCCGGACTTCCAAAAATTTATGTAATCATTAAAATATTTTATTGATTGGCATGATAAAATTCCATTTGTCGCTTAATTTGGATCATTTTTGTGTTCGTTACAACTTCCGTCGTAATTAACCTAACAACGCAACTGTACGACCAAACGAACCGACATCCGAGATGTTTTTGAGCAAATTTTAAGTTCCCTATACTTTAACATCATTTTAGAGCTTTGAAATGGGGTTAACGGGACTTAAAAGTGCCAAAAATCAAGTTTTACAAGTGCATGGACCATTTTTGAAATTTCTGACCAGATTCAATGAACCTAGTCCAAATTTTGAAGTGTTAATGGTTTTAACCCATGGTTTTGCAAAACCATGGGCTGGTATTTAATGGTATTTATCAATCTATGGGCCATTCTAGGGGCTCCCATGGTTTTACAAAACCATGGGCACATGTGTACGGTTGAGATTAAATCACGTTATTCGACGAACGATCTTAACGGTTCCATGAAATCTATAAATACCCCCATTCATTTGTTGCAACTCACACCTTTGAATCTGATTTCATCTCTCTAAGTTGAAGTATCTACTTCATACCTGAGAGTAATCGGATCAAAGCTTCCGTTCTTGGACCCGTTGTAAGTATTCTTTCGTTCTTTTACGTTTTAGCGTTAAAGTCAAACTTTGTTTGACTTTCTGCAATGACCAGTTTATGGTCAATGCGAAGTTCGCTTGAACTTCATAACGTGAGCGTAATCACGATGGTTATAGTCCCTAGTGACTATACCTACTGATTACCACGTTATCTAGGCTCAGTGACGAGTCGTAGTTCGGCCAAAATGCGTATTCTTGCGTATTTTGTAACCAAACTACTTTTGGGTATCTAGACCCTCTGTATTGATACCAAACCTGTTTTCAAACCTCGTTAAACATGTTTTAACATGTTTAACTCGTCACTTTTTAGTTTTGTGCTTATGTAGGGTCGTAAGGTAAGCGATCTAAACAATCACTTTTACTTTCGAACCCGACCCCTTTGGTCAATCATTAGGATCCGACCAAACACATTAGGTGACCATAGTTGTATAGGGAATAGCCTTCCGAGGCTATACCTTATGGTCACTTCGTTTAAGTAGTTGTATGATAGGTAGTTTATATGCCTTAGGTAAATTACCAAAATACCCCTTTTACGCATAAATTCATTTTAAGCATATGTAACCAAAATTTTGACATCTAAACTGATTTGGTAACTATATTAGACATGTTAAGGCATATTTTACTTGTCATAGGACTAGTTAAGTGGTCCGAACGCGTTTTACGCGAACGATGCATTAAAGTAGCATAAGCTACCTAAACGGGTCGTAATGGGTCGTAAGCACTTAGGTTAGGTTTCATTTTAGTATGTGGGATTTGTTAAACCATATCATATGAGTTCCAATACTCATTTGGTTTACGAAACCTCATACTATCCAATCTCCCGATTTAGGTCCGGTTATTTATGTAGTTATCTATATAGGGTGCCGTTGATTCCGTGATCCCTCTAGCTTTGCTTGGTTGTTGTTCAAGACTTCTAAGCACCCTAAAGTGAGTACATAGTCCACTCTTTTACTGTTTTTCAAACATTTTGGGGTGAAACACATGTGCCTACTTGTTACTTTCGTGCTCTTCATGTTTTCATATCATATACTTGCTATGTTCATTAGTACACTATTAGTACATGATTTTATTATGTTTTGCTATGTATGTTTACTTAACATACTAGCACATTGTTTTACATTACATTTCTTTTGCTATGTATGTTTACTTAACATGCTAGCACATTGTTTTACATGACTTTTCTGCTTTGTATGTTAACTTAGCATACTTAGTACATTGTTTTACATTGCATCTCTGTTGCATATGTTCTCGTAACATATGGACACATTATTTTATATCTCTACCTTGTATGTTCACTTAGCATACTAGGCACATTATTTTCATAAAACATGCTTACATTTGGTATATCATTTGGTTTGTTTAACGGAACTAAATTACATTCATTAACACCGATCATGCCGCTCGGTAGTAGGTAGTGGTACCATAGGACTTGACATCTCCCGTTCCTAAAACCCTAGGTTTGTTTGGGTGGAAGGAATGACCGAATCCGAAAACATTTTTTTTTAAAACCTTCACTCTAAGGTTATCTTACTGTCTCAAGGTTTGGATGTAGGCGTTTAACATTACCGCATAGATGTTTGTATCAGTAAAGCATGCATTATCTTACAAAACATAACTTTTGATTATATTTTTATCAAATGCATTGTTTTGTACATTTCTTACTTATAGGGTTGAATAAATGCTTTTAATCAATAAATGCTTTTATTCACTCTACATTACATTTGTTTACACAATAACATTTCAACATTTGCTTGAGCATTACATTTGGTTATACATGAACATTTTTACATTGGTGGTTTGTTTTGGTAAGTGATTTAAATAACGAGGCGTGTGTAATAAGATAAAAGCATGGTGGATACGCCGCTGGTACTTCCTATATATAAGTGCTTTTATAGTATTACATATCGTAGCGTTATTTAAACCATTTCATTATTTGACTTATTACATTTTACACAAATAACATATTCTTCCTAAACATTTGTTTTACAAAACAACTTATTTTATACAAAATCATTTACTTGGTAATTCATTTAACCTTACATTATTCTTTTGCATATCATCTATTTTATCATCGCTTTTCAAATGACTCACAAACAAAAACATTTTACAAGGATCATGACTAACTTTTCTTAAACATTTTCTTTAAACTTATAAGTCATGAATCCTAAATCAACAAAACCTATGTATCTCATAGGCATTTTTATGCTGACGTACCTATTTTCACATGTGTTTCAGGAGATGATGCATAGGATTAATCAAGATACACTTAGGCGGACTTGGGCCTTAGTGACATTAAAAGATGCAAGACTAGTTAATTATGTTATGTTTCTTTGTTGTTTCTTTGTTGTCAAGACATTGTAACTCTTTTAATCAATAAAACAAAATTTCAAATTTCCATGTGTTATGAAACAATGATTCTATTACAACACTCCCCGACGTTTCCGCCACGATTTGTTGTTTTACGTGGTCGGGGTGTGACACAAGGGTTTCCCCATGTTACAATTTTGTCCCTCTAGTTTGCCATCTTATCTCTTCTCCCATAACTTTCTTCCTTACTCTTAAAAGTTAACATTGCAATTAACTAGGTTATTTGTTCCTAGTTATCCAACATCATGTTAAATTATTTAAACACCCACTTGGGTCAATAAAGGGATTTTGGGGCGTTACAACATAAGTTCCTCCAACACCATCAGTTCCAACTTTTACTTCATCCACTTTTAATATTCTTTTTACTGGATTCTCATTGGTGTAGTGAATGCTTCTTGGACCTCTTTTTAACTTCTCTTCCCTTATAGCCATTCTGACAGGAGTTGGTGGCCTTTCTGGCACATCTTCTTTTGTCCAATAATATTTCACCAGATTGTATTCAGGGAATATCATTATATCCCTGTCAATCTCTCTAACCAAGATAGATTGAGTTTCAGAGATTTTTCTTTTAACAATCTGTGGTCTTCTTGAACAGCTTCTTGTTCCCATTCATTCATTGTTTGTAGATTCATCAATTTACTCATGCCAGTTGTTTTGGTCAAAAATTACCGAAGCAATTTAGTGATCAAATTAGTTAAGTGAGGTAGTGTGCTAAAAAATGTGTTGGTAATATGCTGGTTATATTGTTTGTGAAAACAGTTTTCAGGATACGGCTCAGGATATTGAGCTGTATCGACGATCAAACTATGAGCAAAAAGTAAAAGAAATGACACGAGATGTACGAGGAAAGCCCTTGATCAATCTAGATCGCCGGCATAAAACCTCGGGAGCTGACAATCGCAGCTGCCTAGTTCTTCTTATTGCTTCAAATATCAGGATACAGTGCAGGATATTGACCAGATCGCTAAGTGTTACAATGCTTTGTGTGAAAGTATAAATTGCGAGAGAACAAGTATGAGAGTGTAGCGAGTGTAGCCGTGATGTCCTATTCGATCTGATATACCCACCTATTTATAGTAACGAAATACAAACAAAAATCCCTACAAATATGGGATGCTCCGAATATTCCATTGTGAACGTTGTAGACCGAGTAATGCGGCTTCAACGTCTTCATTTGAACGACTTGGACCGAGTCTCCCGGAGAAAGGGTCTTCCTGAACGTTTCTCCATCTGGACGCGTACTCCTGCACACAACCCGTTAGTAATCCTGAAGATACCATTCAGGATGTTACCAATATCCTGAATGAGCATCCCGGATATGAGCAAATATCATACAATTAAGATATAATTCAAGATATTTCCCAGGATATGGGCTCAGAATTTCACCCATAACAATTGTCCCCAAAAAATGTTACCGTTTAGTATCCTGGCACTAACGGTTATATTTTTTCCGGAGACCGAGGCAATTTAAGAGATTAGACTCATGATGTGACCGTTTGCAACTACTCAGCCTATATTTACTCATCACCACCCTATAACTTCTCATTCTTATCCCATTTATCCTTGACCGAAGTGAAAAAGGTAAAAAGCTCTCTATCTCTTTCCCATCTTCTTCTCTCTTTCGGTTTAGCATTCCGGCGATACCATGACAAGGCAAACAAGATCGAGTTCCGGAGACTCCGCCCCCACATTCATACAACAGAATCTTCTCCAGGATCCGGAAAAAGAAATATGTACCTTTGACAGCGCCCATTTGTCGGCCCTGAAATCCTCCGGTATCTTCCCGGAAGGGACAGTATTCCGACCATTTGACCGGGAAATCCGGTCGGACATGGTTTCTGAGGAATGGTTGTGCTTTAGTGCCTTTCCCTTCACCTTAGGGTTACGGTTCCCCTTTCCAGACTTTATCACTGAATTTTTCAACATCACAAAAATCTCTTTTAGCCAAACAATGCCGATGCTTTGGCGTGTTTTGTCCGTTCTTGACCAGATCAAGAAAAATCATATTCCCGAGCTTTCTGTCCATGACCTCCCCCTAGCTTACTGGCTTAGATGCCACGGATCCTGTAGATTTCTGTTTTACTCCACCTCCGGCGAGCCGTTGATACTTCGTGCCACCAGGAACGAGGAGAAATGGCAATCCAAGTTTTTCTTTGTAAAAAGAGACTCAATCCCTGGTGGAACGGAATATCCGGTGAAATGGTTGAAAAAGGGTAGGACTTAGGGTTTAAGGATGATCCTGCCTCTTATCCTGTTCCATATCCTGAACTGATCAGCTTTCTTTTTTTTTTGTTTTGTATGCAGCTGATTTTAGGAAGCTTGCACCTCCCCTTGCTGATTCACAGAAAAGGATTGACGCTATCAGACTCCTTCCAGAAGCTGAAAGAAGTTTTAACCCGTCTCCACCATCTCCAAGCCCTCTTTCCAGTGCAAACATGTCTGGTAAGGATCCTGCCTCTTATCCTGCATACATGTTTTTATTTGATTTACTTAGGAGAAATTTTTACTCCCTGTACGCAGATTCCAGCAAAGTTCCAGTCTTCCTTGATCTTGATGAGCTTGACAGTTACCCTACTCCAGTCACAATCAAGAAAGAGACCCCTGCTGCCACCAGCTCTAAGCCGCTCCCAGGTCCGAAAGCTAATCCAAGGACTCGTGCTTCCACCGCAAAAAAAGGAAGAACTCCGAAGTTAGTGCTCCAGGCTCAGAAGGATTTTCTTACGATGAGCTCAGCTTCACTGATTCCTTGGAACCGATGACATCCTTCCTTAACAAGGTAATATCCTGACCCTACATCCTGCACATATATCCTGATAGAATATCCTGACAGGATATCCATGTTAGCAAATATTGATTTATACCTGAATTGCTTACTTACAGGGCCTCCAGCATCTGCTCCACCTTTACAACGATGCCTGTGGTACCGCTGCACTCTATGAAGCCAGGATTAAACAGCTTGAAACTACTGTTGCCGACCAAGGTGCCATTGCTGAAGTGAAGACTCGGCATTATGAGGACAAGCTGAAGAAAGTGACCCAGGATGCTGAAATCAAGTTGGCCACTGTCCAAATGGATCATGAACAGGCCATGGTTGCTTTCTGGGAAGGAATCAAAGCTTCTGCCATTGTCTCCCTGCTACAAGCTCGTATTAAGATGGCCTATGAGGCCAAGGAGACAGGTCCTGAGTGCCCATCCTGGCCGGTTGAATCCTGGGTGGCAAAGCTGAAGGAGCTTGGAAGCAAGGCTGTGCCCCTTCCTGCTGAAGCTGGTGAATACTCAAAGACGGCAGAGGTGGCAGACAAGGCTGGAGACAAGAAGGATGCTGGAGCGGATGCTGGGATGGATGCTGGTGAGGATGCTGCTTAGGATGCTGAAGCTGAAAAGGCAGAGAAGGTCGGAGAAGATGCCGCTGTGTGAGGGCATTCAGGTGGGCAATGATGGATATACGTGCCAAGGCCGGAGCCCACTTTTTTAAATTTGATTGTTGGTCTGTAACTCTAAAACAATTTACTTTTCCTGCACTTTACTTTCCTGCAACTAGGCAATATGATGGCCAAAGGTGGGGGATCCTGAGTTTCAGGTCGAAGCCCTTGGTCATCAATGTTAGTATGTTTTGTTTTTTGAACAATATAACAGTTAGAGGTGGATGGGTCTCGGTTTGAGACAAAGCCTTCAACTGTTAAGTAAATGTGGTAAAGAACTATTAGTGCTCTTAGTGGATGGGCCTTGTTTTGAGGTGAAACTAAGAGCACATCTTTTGGTATGTTAATAATATAACTTCCTTTTGCCTTTAATGTTGTTGCTATATTTTTGCTTCATGAATTTTACTTGTAAAAATAATTTTATTTGAACATTCTTGGGAACACATTGTAAATGTATCCTGAAAGATATCCTGATCAGGATACTGACACACAATCTATAAGTTATCCAAATAAAAAGGAGAGATCATACCAGGAATTCCCTAAGGAATCACTTCCAATTTTCCACCATAGGAATGTCCCCAGTACACACTTACAAACTCGGATCCATCCTTTAAATTGTATGATATGTGTCCCTTGTGTTTAACATAGATACAGTCATACTTTAGTTTTACTAGATAGATCCTGAATATCCAGGGGTAAACCCTCTACATCATGGGCATTAACCCTTAATATGCTGGGGATAAACCCTTAAAATGCTGGGGATAAACCCTTAATATGCTGGGGATAAACCCTGATTTTCATGCTCTACAGGCGAGAGTGTATAAACTCCAAGTCTTAGAAAGGTGAAAACCTTTAAACCTTAGAGAGTATGAAAATACCCTTTCGTGAGAGAGGGTGATCAATCCTCATATACCTTTAGAATCCAGGATATAGCCAATAGTAACGAAATTGTCAGCCACTTTTACATGAACTGGTCCCGTTACCTTGAACTATCCCCAGATGACTTGCGCTCCAGGTGAGGTGTTCAAACCCAACACAAAAGAAAGGTGAATACCTTTAAACCTTTGAAGGGATCAGGATCCCTTAAACGTGAGAGAGGGGGCCAATCCTCTAATCTTCTGAAATATCCTGAGCGTATATCCTGGAGTTATATCCTGACACATATTCTGCAAAACAACCTTAAACTAAGGTGGGTGTTAGCTTGGCTAACACCCCTCCGATGCCTAAGTCAGTATTGGGTTCAAGATAATAAACGAATTCAAATATATTTAAGAGAGATAGAACACATACCATTCTGGGATAGAAATTAAATTCTATTCTTACTTGAAATAGAGCTTTAAGTGTATAGCATTCCAGGATCTTGGTAGCATTTCTCCTTCCATGCTCCTGAGTCGATATGCTCCTTTTCCTAATTCTGATTCAACCTCATATGGTCCTTCCCATTTTGGAGCTAGTTTTCCATCGGCAGGATTAGTGGTATTTTGAAAAGCCTTTCTTAACACCCAATCTCCAACTTTGAACCTTCTAGTCCTTATATTCTTGTTGTATGCTCTGGATATCCTTTGTTGATATGCTGCCATCCTTAATCTTGCTGCATCTCTTGTCTCGTCTATGGTGTCCAAATCCTGGCACAAAGCCTCAGGATTCTGCTCAGGATCCTGCAGGATAGATCTCGCAGTAGGTATCTCCATCTCCGTTGGGATCACTGCTTCCGCCCCGAATACCAAGGAAAATGGTGTCTGGCCAGTTGCATTCTTTACCGTTGTTCTATCGGCCCATAAAACAAAGGGTAGTTCTTCTGCCCATCTTCCTTTTTTGGCTCCTAATCTCTTCTTCAAGTTGTTAACAATTATCTTGTTTGAGGATTCAGCTTGTCCATTCGCTTGAGGGTGTACCGGAGTGGATGTAATCATCTTGATTCCCCAACTCTTGCAAAAGTCAGTAGTTCTCTTGCTTATAAACTGAGAACCATTGTCACAGATTATTTCGGCTGGTACTCCAAACCTGGTCAGGATATTCCTCTTTATGAAGGATACTACTTCTTGGTCTCTGACTTGAACAAATGCTTCAGCCTCCACCCACTTAGAGAAATAATCAGTCATTGCCAACATAAAAACTTTTCCTCCTGGAGCTTTTGGTAATTTCCCTACTATGTCCATCCCCCATTTCATGAATAGCCAAGGGGATACTATAGGGTATAGTGGTTCAGCTGGTTGGTGCAGTATGTTACTGTGCCTTTGACATGCATCACATCTTTGAGCATATTCTGTAGCATCTTTCCTCATTGTTGGCCAATAGTATCCTGTTCTCAACACCTTTGAGAATAATGACCTGCCCCCAGTATGGTTACCACAATCCCCATCATGTATATCCTGAAGTACTTCTTTAGTTTCGGGATCCTCCAAGCACCTTAGATATCGTCCTGCAAGAGATTTCTTATACAAGATATTATTTATAATGGTGAATCGTGATACCTTCATCCTAAATGCCTTAGGATTTTCGTCTCTAGGGATGTGTCCTTCTTTGAGATATCTTACGATTGGAGCCGTCCAGGATTTAGGATCCTCCTCAGGATATTCAGCAACAGGATCCCGAATATTCACTACTTCTGTATCCTGAGGATTCGTTGCAGGATATAAGATATGCAATATTGGTATTTGGGTTCCTTCTGGTATCGTGACCGATGATCCCAGGTTTGCTAGGGCATCTGGTTCAGCATTATCTTCCCTTGGTACCTGTTCAAGTGTAAAAACATCGAAATATCCTGCTAATTTTTTGAGAATATCGAGGTATTCGATTAACTTCTCACCTTTAACTGCATAGGATCCATTGAAATGATTAGTAATTAACAAGGAGTCAACATATACTTGCAAATTCTTGATATTCATAGTCTTAGCTAGTTCTAATCCTGCAATCAAAGCCTCATACTCTGCTTCGTTATTGGTAACAGGGAATTCACACCTAATAGCTTGGGGTAATATGTCCCCCTGTGGCGATTTTAGTAGTATTCCCAATCCTACTCCTCTAACATTAGATGCTCCATCAGTGTACAATGTCCAGGATCCTGAGGATTCTCCTAATTGTTGTACTTCTAGGTCTACCTCATCCTGAATGTCACTACTGAAATCAGCCACAAAGTCAGCTAGAGCTTGTGATTTTATGGCATTTCTAGGTTCGTATACTAAGTCGTAAGCACTTAACTTTACCGACCACTTGGCCATCCTGCCTGACATCTCAGGTTTCCTAAGCACATTCTTAACAGGATAATTTGTCTTAACATGAATTCTATGTGTTTCAAAGTAATGTCCAAGCTTTGTTGATGCCATAACTAGTGCTAGTATCAACTTTTCTAAATGAGAATATCTAGTTTCTGCATCTAACAAGCTTTTACTAACATAATAAAAAGGATATTGTTGACCTTCATGATCCTTTACAAGGACGGCACTTACAGCATTCCCTGATACTGCGAGGTATAGGGACAGTGGTTCGCCATTCTTAGGCTTCATTAACAGGGGTGCAGTTGAAAGGTATTGCTTCAAATCCTACAGAGCTGCTTCATGCTTCTCAACCCATTCAAACTTCTTGTTCTTCTTCAGGATATCATAAAACTCTTTGCATTTCTCCGAGGATCTCGAGATAAATCTGTTCAATGCTGCAACTCATCCTGTTAACCGTTGAACATCCTTCATGTTCGAGGGTGATTTGATATCCAAGATAGCTTTAATCAGCTCCGGGCTCTCCTCTATTCCTCTTTTGGTCACCATATATCCTAGGAACTTTCCTGCCCCCACTCCGAAATGGCACTTAGCAGGATTTAGCTTCATGTTATATTGATCCAGGATATCAAATGCTCCCTTAATATCCTGGAGGTGATCCTCAACCTTTTTGGATTTTACCACCATATCGTCGATGTATACCTCCATTGTGTCCCCCAGCTTATCTTTGAACATCATGTTCACCAATCTCTGGTATGTCGCATCTGCATTTTTCAAACCGAAAGGCATAGCAGTATAACAATAAATACCTGTTGGTGTCATGAAGGCAGTATCCTCTTGGTCCGAAGGCTCCATTTGAATCTGCTGAAATCCTGAGGATGCATCCATGAAGGTTAACATCTCGTGCCCGGCGGTAGCATCTACCATTGCATCGATATGAGGAAGAGGAAATGGGTCTTTGGGATAAGCCTTGTTCAAGTCTGTGTAATCTACACAAACTCTCCATTTCCCATTCTTCTTTTGAACCACGACCACATTTGCTAGCCACTTGGGAAATTTGACTTCTCTGATCATCTTGGACTTTAATAATCTCTCAACTTCTTCTTGGATAATTGCATTTCGTTCAGGAGCAAACTTCCTTCTCTTTTGCTGTACAGGCTTGAACGACCTGTCAATTCCAAGCCTGTGAGTGATAATATCTTTGGATATACCTGTCATATCCTCATGCTTCCATGCAAATGTTGACATCCTGCACTCTAAAAAGTTAGTTAATTGATCTTCAATATCATGAGGGATATTGGTTCCTACGAGCACCGAGGTATCTGGGTTATCCTGATCCAGGATAATTTTCTTCATATCCTGCTCCGAAGCCTCCACGATATCCTGGGCCCGCATCTTTAATTGCTATGCTGGACTAGGTTTGGTTGAGGATTTCATCGAGGATGAGTAACATTCTTTCGCCTCCTGCTGATCACTATCAACCTTGACGACCCCCCAAGGGGTAGGAATCTTGATGCATTGATGATAAGTTGATGGAACAGCCTTCATATCATGGATCCATGGCCTGCCCAGTATGATGTTATAGCAGGATAGGGAGTCCATCACACAGAAACGTTGTATCGAGTTGACCCCTTCAACATATACTGGTAACTTTATTTCTCCCACTGTGTTCCTAGCTTCTCCGCTGAAACCAACGAGCACAGTGGACTTCGAAGTAATGTCCATCGGAGATACATTCATCCTCTTCAATGTTTCCAGCTGAATTATATTGACAGAGCTACCGTTGTCCACCAATATCCTGCGTATAAAATGGTTAGCAACATACAATGTTATTACGAGAGCATCATGGTGAGGATCCTACACAGTATCCCGGTCATCACTGTCAAAAGTGATCACTTTATCAGTTGTAAGGGTGGTCATCCTGGCTGGTTTGTCTCCCCTTTCAGTCTTAGCCTCCTTTGCATGCCTCTTGGCCGCAGAATACGAAGTTTCGCAAATGTCGGATCCTCCTGAAATAAAGTTGATTATCTTGGCATCCGCAGGAGGCGATGCTGCTCGTTCAGGATCCTTCTCAGTATCCTGACCCTTATTCTTCTTTCTTCCTAGGAGATCCTTCAGATATCCTTTGCTCAGAAGATAACTTATCTCTTTTCTTAGAGCAATGCAATCCTCAGTCACATGACCAAAATCTTCGTGGAAGGCACACCATTTGGATTTATCCTTCCAATCAGCTTTTTGTTGATTCTTTCGAGGCCACCTAGCTTTGTCTCCTAAACCCTGCATAGCATACATTAATTCAGGAATGTTAACAGAAAAGCAATATTTAGATAATTCAGGATATTCTTCAGGATCCTCATCTTCAACAGCATTCACTTTCTTGTTGTCATTTCTACCATATGGCTTAGAGCGATATGGTTTAAATGAGGATTCTGACTTCCTATTAGTTGATTCATAGGTAGTGGATGAGTTCATCCTCTCTTGTATCTTCTTATCATCCTCCAGTCTGATATATCTCAAGGCTCTGTTTCGAGCCTCGTCCAAATTCCTGCAAGGATTCATTACAAGATCCTGATAAAATTGGGAATCCTTTCGTAGACCCATCTTGAATGCTTGGACCGCTGTGGCAACATCAAGGTGCGGGATATCCAAGGATTCCTTGCTGAATTTGTTCACATAATCTCTCAGGGATTCCTGGGGAGTCCTTGAGTTATCCTGTAGAGATCACTTGTTAGTTTTTCAAAACTCCGACTACAAGAAAATTGACAATTAAATAATTTCACTAGGTGAGCAAAAGATGTAATTGAATGTGGAGGAACATTTAAGAGCCATTTCAAGGCTGATCCTATTAAAGTAGAACCAAAGCCTTTGCACAAGCATGCTTCCTTGAGCTCTGGAGGGATAGGATTAATCTCCATTCTTTCCCTATACTGGGCAATATGCTCTTCAGGATCCGTAGTCCTGTCGTAGAGTTTCATGTTGGGGGTTTGAAATCTTTTCGAAATTTCAGCATCACAGATAGGATATGCGAAACGAGATATCCTATGGCTGTCTTGGGATACTTCCGAAATTGGCTGGACCACTCCAGGTACACTGGATATCATGTCCTTCAATTTCTGAAGCTCCCTAGTAAATGTTGACGTCATACCTGCATCCTGCAAAGATCCACTATTGTTAGTAGCAAGATTATTATTATTTGACACGTTACCAGTCTGAGGATTTTGGCCATATCCTGAAGCATATCCTGAGCTCCTCACAGTTGACATCCTGATCGAGGAGGGTATTTCAGGAGTATGATTCTGGGAATGGTTGGGCACAATATTCCCCCTATTATCCTCAGTATACACAGCCGAACTGAAGTTCAAAGTTCTGGGTTGTAAAGGAGTAACAATATCCTCAGCGGATCTGCTTGAGCTAGCTTTTAAGAGTTGTATTTCTCTTAACAGCATTTGGTTAGTTTCCTGTTGTTGCCTCATTTGTTCCTGCACACTTCCAAATAAGGTTAGAATTTCATCATTAGAGGCTAAAACGGGAGCAGATCCCTGAATACTCCGAGTAGGGATAATATCCTGAGGTTGTGAAGAAGCTGGCATCCTTGGAGGAGGTGGTGGAAGCACCGAACCAGTAGTAGTAGAAGTTGTAGTAGACACAGTGGAGGAGCTCATGTTTGATCTTGAGTCCATTGTGGACAATGTGGCAAAAAGTTTTGAAAACAGAAAACCGATTAACGATTTTACAAAGATTTTTAGTAAAGATAGCACCACCATTTGGCGCCCCACGGTGGGCGCCAAATTGTTTTGGTCAAAAATTACCGAAGCAATTTAGTGATCAAATTAGTTAAGTGAGGTAGTGTGCTAAAAAATGTGTTGGTAATATGCTGGTTATATTGTTTGTGAAAACAGTTTTCAGGATACGGCTCAGGATATTGAGATGTATCGACTATCAAACTATGAGCAAAAAGTAAAAGAAATGACACGAGATGTACGAGGAAAGCCCTTGATCAATCTAGATCGCCGGCATAAAACCTCGGGAGCTGACAATCGCAGTTGCCTAGTTCTTCTTATTGCTTCAAATATCAGGATACAGTGCAGGATATTGACCAGATCGCTAAGTGTTACAATTACAATGCTTTGTGTGAAAGTATAAATTGCGAGAGAACAAGTATGAGAGTGTAGTGAGTGTAGCCGTGATGTCCTATTCGATCTGATATACCCACCTATTTATAGTAACGAAATACAAACAAAAATCCCTACAAATATGGGATGCTCCGAATATTCCATTGTGAATGTTGTAGACCGAGTAATGCGGCTTCAACGTCTTCATTTGAACGACTTGGACCAAGTCTCCCAGAGAAAGGGTCTTCGTGAACGTTGCTCCATCTGGACGCGTACTCCTGCACACAACCCGTTAGTAATCCTGAGGATACCATTCAGGATGTTACCAATATCCTGAATGAGCATCCCGGATATGAGCAAATATCATACAATTAAGATATAATTCAATATATTTCCCAGGATATGGGCTCAGAATTTCACCCATAACACCAATGTCATTAGAAGAGGTTGGTTTTGGACCAGTTTGAGAAGTTATAAGCTTCAAATTTGTGACAACTTGAGGTTTTGAAGTTGCTAACCTTTTCAGCATTTCATCCTTTGAGACATTTGGAGGTGGACCCATCATAGTGGTTCCAGCTTCGGTGATTGGTGTAGCAGATGATTGCTGTGGGGTTGACTTTGGAATTTCTTGGTGTGAACCTTCAACAAGAATTTCTTTCATGATTTCTTTAGGATCCACTTTGGCTAATCTAGAAACGTTGAATTGCATTTTCTTCATTAGTTGTTGCACATCTCCTACCAGATTTGAGTTGCTGGCTATGCTTTTCTAAACTTTTGTAAATTCAGTTTGAGCTCTCATCTGTATGGCAACCCATTCCTTTGACAGCTTCTCAAGGGCATCTATGATACTGTTGTTGCTTGCCCTTAGGATGGTGACTTCCTCCAAAACCTTGTTTGCACTGCTTGATTGTCTTGACCCCACAGCATTTGCAACTTGTGTCTTGATCTTTTCTATTTCTGTGAGAATCTTCTGAATTTCTGATGCAGAGATGTTGGTTTCTGGTGCTTTTTCTTTCAACTTTTGAAGAGACTTTACTACTTCAGTGTTTCTTTCAGTTTGTGCCTTTATCACCTCCACTGATTCTGACAAAGTCTTCATTTCTGCCCTTTGACCTTGTATCTCTGACATCAACAGATCAATCTTTTCTTCCACTGGACTTCTTTTGCAGGTTTTGACAACTTTCTCTAGGACAATTTCCAAATTTTCTTGGTTCATGGGTGTTTCAGGGATATTTGGAACAACAGATGTTCCCTCTAACATTCCAGTTGTAAACACATTTGAAGCTGTTTTGGAAATGATAGGGTCACTGTTGGCTTTACCAGATTTTGGTGCAACCTTAAATGTACCAGAATCATCTCCACCAGATGTGAAAAACACATTTTCATCCTAGATTTCCTTATGTCCTTGAATCATATCAATATATGATTCTCCATAAGTTTTTGAGGTAAACAGATTACCTTTTACCAGATTTCCTTGATCAGATCCCTGATCTCTATCTGTTGAGATCTCAACCTCTTCCTCATTTTCTGATTCAGAGTTGAGATGAATGGAACTAGTAACCTCCTCATCAACATCAGTTTTTCTATATTCTAACTTGTAAGAAACATTAATTGAACCTTCTGAGTTTGTTCTTTTTGAAGAAGTATCAATTAAAACTGTGTTTAAAAGAGATGTACCAGCAACCCAAGACTCATCATGATGTATGACTTCAGTGGCTTCATTTGTTGCTCCACCAAAGTGAGTTTCTTCATACTGTTGATCTTCAGCATCTTCATGAGTTCCTCCAGCAATATGAGATTCTTCATAATGTTGATGTTCTTTCTCTTGATGAATATCAAACTCAAGATGAATTCCAGCTTCATGAATCTTTTGGCTCTCAGCATGTTCTGACTTGTTTTCTGGTGATTTAGTTATCAATAGAACTCCTTCTCCTCCTGCATCCTCTATTTCTGATGACCAAGAATTCTTAACTTCTTCTTCTTCTGGTGATAAAGAGCAGTTAAAAACTTCTTTGCTAGGTTCTTCTGATGGAGTATCTGATTTGGCAAGAAGTTCTTCATGTTGCAGTCTGTATTGTGAGTCTGGTGCAATGAGGCACAACATGATTTCTTGTAACTCAGGGATATCTTTGTCTGATTCCCATCCATGATTGGCACTCCAGACTTTCATGGTATTTGAACTCCAGATATCTTCCAAAATTGGAATTTCTATGTTCCTTTCAGCAAAAGTTTCAGAAATAAAGATTGAAATAAACCTTGGATATGGCAGGTGTGAGGTTATTCTTCCATTTCTGGTAAGGATTGATCTTTTGAGTAGGTTGAAGATTTCTGTCCCATAATCAAGTTTGAACCCAGTTATGAGTCCATACATGATTGACAGAATAGCTTGACTGACTTGATCAGCTCCTCCTATCTTTGATGTGAGGCATTTGTTTAATACTTCCATCATCACTTGCAAGATGGCTGGCATTTCATTTCTTCTTACTGCTCCAATTTTGTTGATTTTCTTGTTCTTGTAACCAAGCTCAATGATAAAGCTTATCAAATCTTCTTTGCTTGGTGCTTCAATGTAATTTTCAAGAACTAGAAGTCACCAAGTAAGCATTCATATAGTTCTCCTAGTCCCACTAGCCTCCCAGCCTCCCAGACTGCTCTTCCTAGTCCCACTAACCAATTCTCCCAGCCTCTCAGACTGCTCTTCCTAGTCCCACTAGCCAATTTTCCCAGCCTCTCAGACTGCTCTTCCTAGTCCCACTAGCCAATTTTCCTAGCCTCTCAGACTGCTCTTCCTAGTCCCACTAGCCAATTTTCCCAGCCTCTCAGACTGCTCTTCCTAGTCCCACTAGCCAATTCTCCTAGTCCCACTAGCCAATTACCTCGATCTCCCAGACCGAGCCTCAGCCTTTCTAGACTGAGCCTATAAATAATAAATAAAATGTGCTCAACATTTGTTTATAAAAAGTTTTGGATCTGGACTTAAGTGGTATGCAGTAAAAATGTTTTCGTGAGATCCCTAGTGATCATAGTCTAGACTCGAGAAAGAATCCTAGTTCGCTATGATCAGAGCTCTGATACCAAGCTGTCACACCCTGGCTTTGCGGAAGCGTGGTTATTTTGGTGTGACTTCTTAATACCATAGCTTAACCATAACAAAGCTATATGAATTAAAAACCATGCAAGATCATCCATAGATTTAAGTTTTAAAACTGAAGTAACATAACATTGTCTTAAGGACTTACAACTTCATAACATAAAACATTGTTTTGAAAGACATAAACATCAACAAGAATAAAACGCAGTTTAAGATTTGTGACTCGTCCAGGAAAAAGTCACATTTCCTAAACCCGGATGACCTCGGAACCCATATGCAGCGGGAAAACATAACATACCGCGCCAGATCTTTAATTCCCTGAAATACATGTAAGTTGAAAAATCAACAATAATGTTGAGCGAGTTCATGTGTAGTGAGTATGTAAAACACTTGTAAGTATAAAAATCCTGGTATGTAGCAAATAAGGAAAAAGAGATCACCAACGGTTTGCAAGGCCATTGATATGTGTGAAGTGCAAGTAGGAAGACTCAAACCTTGCGATTTTGCGTCGGGGCACAAAGTCACCCCGAGGTCCGTTCTGGTTGGGCCTGGGGCTGGGCTCGCTACACCCAGATAGATCTACCGCTTACGTCCCTCGGTCCTACAATGAGGACTAATGGTCTCCAGTTCCCGCCTACCCACTCACATGATCTAAGTAGTAAACCTCCTTACGCTAACCATACCATGTATAAAGTACTCATAATCATAGTAACATGTATTTCACCCCCGCAGTTTAGAAAACTGAAAACAGTTAAGAGAAAAGGGGGACATGAACTCACAGTGGTGCGTCTCTACCAAGTATGCCTCCAAATCAAGCAGCTATGTGACGACCTACACGTACTAACTCTATTAGACGGACGGCCGTGCCTTAGCTTTAAGGTTTAAGTTTTTGGGAAATAGTTAGGCAACTATTTCGTGTTTACATTCTGTATATACTTGGTAGTCATTTTCCTTCCCAAGGATGGGGGATTTAATACATGTGTGTTTGTATACTTTCGTAATATATTATTAAGTCTCACTTAAAATATATTTTATTTCTAACTCCAAAATATAAATATTTTTCTCAAAAATATTATATTTTAATACATGTGATTTTCCCAAAATAATACTTAGTAATATTATTTTTACTCTAAAAATAATATTTACGTAGTTCACAAAATAATCATAAACACTTATACGAGTGATGTTGTGAAAAATATATACTAAATATATATATGTATCACGTTTTATTTTGTGAAATCCCACCTCCGGTATTTTGTAAATAAGTCGTGGCGAAATCTATATTTTGAAAACAAGTCGAAAAGTATTTCTAACACTTATAGTGAAAATAATTCTAGGTGTTAGGTTTTTAGAAAAAATTCGCCAGAGTTTCCTCTGTAACTGGAGGTGGCCACGCTTTCAAGCGTATCATTTTCTTTTATAAATCAAACCAACCATTTTTATCATTCAATCAAAACAATGTTCAAATCACAAACTAGTCAAAATATATATAAATCGCATAAACTTCATGAACTTGTGATTTATTCAAACTATGAAGTAAATCCCATTACTTTTAGTGGATCTTTATATAAAACTATCCGATTTTGTAAAAACCTCGTTTTTATGGAAGTTCCGTCTTTACAACTTCTCGTCATCTTTTTCAAAAATAGTTATTTTGTCGAAACTTTATGTTACACACGTGTTTACACCCTTGTGTGTTCTAAAAACCATTCGTGTTAGTGTAAGATCCGTCTTTAAAATATGTTTTCTCTTGACACATGGTCCTTTGAAAATACCGCTTGTAGATACGTAGATCTACTAGTTTTAAACACTATTGTACAAACAAAATCGCTTTTACACAAGTTCATGATATGTGTGTGGTAGAGTTTCGCCCTTTAACCCTTGTTACTTCCAAAACAACCTTATGTCATGATCCAAGATCGTGACCAACCCGGGTTAAATGACAATCCGAGCTACCACAATATAGATCGGGTCCAAATAATCACACAAATCAAATACTACAAGTTTTACACAATATATGAGCTTTTAACCAACACTTTTAGTGTTTTTAGTAGACTTTTGTGTATCATTTTGTATGATTTCGAGTTTTAACTGTTACACATCGTATTAACCACTTCAAAATAGTTCGAGTAGG
This sequence comes from Helianthus tuberosus, assembly GCA_030545235.1. NCBI lineage: Eukaryota > Viridiplantae > Streptophyta > Magnoliopsida > Asterales > Asteraceae > Helianthus > Helianthus tuberosus. The sequence goes on from CM060405.1 coordinate 196,203,450, forward strand.
TGATTTAAGTAACATACCACTAGCTCGAGGCTAGGGAAGAATCTAAGCGCAAATGGGGTGGATAAAAGCAAGATAAAGAGGTCCTTCGCCTTCCGATTGCACCAAGCTTCTTCGTATGAGATCCTTATCACTTGTAGATGATTGGAATGGCTTGCATGGAATCGAAAATGGATGGATGGGGGGTGGGTGCTCTCGGCCGAAAGTTCAAAGAGAGGGAGAGAGTTGTTGAGTTTGAGTGATGGTTATGTTGTTAAGTGTGTGTAAATCTTGGAACTTATAGACAAATCATAAGATGATTGTCCAATGGATCATGTGTCTAGATGATATTAAGCATGAGAGATTATAATAATCAAGTTTGTACAAAGTGTGTCCCCTCTAGTTGGGGACGGTTAGAGAGGGGGGGGGGGGTACCTAGTCCAAAACCAACTAAATGTTAAGTATATTAGTTAGGTTAAGTAAGTTAGTTAAGTGCTTAACCCGGTTAGTTGTGTGTCACGCGTTACAATGGGTGTTAGGGTATTCAGGGACCCTAACTGGCTCAGAAAAAGATGAATAATGAAAATAACAATATTTTCATGTTTCGGGTACAGTCCGGTTGTTCGGTTGGATAGTAATCCGTTAAAGCGCTAACAAAGCTTTAAAGTGTTGTTAATACCATTTTTAGTGACACAACTCATTTCTGACACTTGGAAAGTGTCTAGTAATATTTTTCTCATGATTTGGCACTTTATTAGGTAGCTAAAAGCTGAATTATTATGTAAAGTGCTGAATTTTGTACTTAGAGTACGTTTTAGGCACATCCAGTCATTGTAACTTATTCCTAGAGACGCAGTTCTACAACCCTTATATCCCTACACTCACCACTAGTGTAGCAAAATATTTCAGGCTCTTACAGGCCTTAGAGGCAGTGTCTGCCTGATGCTGGCTTTATCAGCATGTTCAATAGGTTATCCGTTATAGTGCTACTGTGCTTTTGTGCATCATGTTTGTCACTAAGGTTCAGCATGTAAAAATGTAGTGACAGCAAGTAAAGTATGATGCAAGTAAGTACATGTATCAGTATTCAAGTAGCAGTTTATTCACAAGTTCAAGCAAGCACAGTAATTAGGCAGTAATTAATTATTGATTAAGTCGTACGGATACCTGGTTTAGTGAGGGTTGTCACATTCTCCCCCCGTTAGAAAAATTTTGTCCCGAAATTTTAAGTTCTGCTTGTAGATGAAGGGTTCTTAGGAAATAGGTGGGGGTATTTCTCTTTCATCCGGTCCTCACGCTCCCAGGTGTACTCAGGACCGTGTCTGGCATTCCAACGAACTTTGACGAGCTTGACACTGCTCCGGCGGGTCTTGTTTACTTTCCAATCCGTAACCTCAACCGGTTCTTCAACGAAATGGAGCGTGTCGTCAACATGAATCTCGTCGATGGGAATGGCAATGTCATCTTGAGTTGGACTTTTCTTCAGGTTGGATACATGAAATGTATCGTGAACTGTATGGAGTTCAGCAGGCAAGTCCAGCTTGTATGCTACTAGTCCTATTCTTTCCAAAATTCTGAAAGGACCAATGTAGCGCGGATTTAACTTCCCACGCTTTTCGAAGTGTGCCACACCCTTCCAGGGTGAAACCTTCAATAAAACCATTTCTCCAACTTGGAATTCCACGTGTTTTCGGTTTGGATCCGCATAGGCCTTCTGTCTGTGGTGAGCTGCTTCGATGCGTTTTAGAATCTGTGCAATCTTGTCTGTCGTCTCTTGGACGATTTCGGGACCAGCAAGTTGCCTATCACCTGCGTCAGCCCAGCATAAGGGTGATTGGCACTTGCGTCCGTAAAGGGCTTCGAATGGCGCGACACCAATACTGGTGTGGTAGCTGTTGTTGTATGAAAATTCGACCAAAGGCAAATGCTTGTCCCAGCTACCGCCCAAATCCATAACACACGCTCTCAGCATGTCTTCCAAAGTCTGTATCGTTCGCTCGCTTTGACCGTCAGTTTGCGGATGAAATGCAGTGCTCAGATTTAATTGTGAGCCAAAAGCTTCTTGGAAGGATTGCCATATCCTTGACACAAACCTTCCGTCTCTATCAGAGATGATTGAGAGAGGTACTCCATGCCGCGTAACGATCTCTCTCATGTAAATTTCGGCCAACTTGCTCGTATTATCCTTCTCTCTGATAGGTAAGAAGTGTGCTGACTTCGTTAATCGATCCACTATTACCCAAATAGTGTCATGGCCTCTCGGCGTTCTTGGCAACTTCGTAATAAAATCCATTGAGATTTGTTCCCATTTCCATTTGGGAATCTCAGGTTGTTGCAGAAGTCCTGAAGGCTTCTGGTATTCCGCTTTAACCTTAGCGCATGTTAAACATTTGCTCACATAAACAGCAACATCGCCTTTCATCCTAGGCCACCAATAATAATCTTTGAGATCCTGGTACATCTTATCCGCTCCTGGATGGATAGAGTACCGCGATTTGTGAGCTTCATCAAAAACAACCTTCCTTAAACCACCAAACAGAGGAACCCAAATCCTTTTCTCAAAACATAACGTTCCTTCCTCGTTTGGTACCAGTAGCTTCTCCATCCCATGGAGATATTCTTCTTCAAGGTTTCCTTCCTTGAGAGCTTCTTTCTGCGCGGCACGAATGCGCAAGGAAAGATCGGTTCGGATAATCATTTCTAAAGCCCTAACCCTTATGGGCTTGATCCTCTCCTTTCGACTTAGGGCATCGGCGACTACATTCGCCTTCCCTGGATGATACTTTATCTCGCAGTCGTAATCGTTCAGCAACTCAACCCATCGTCTCTGCCTCATATTCAGCTCCTTCTGGTTGAATATGTGTTGTAGGCTCTTGTGATCTGTAAAAATTGTACACTTTGTACCATAGAGGTAGTGTCTCCAGATCTTTAATGCAAATACCACTGCGCCAAGTTCCAAATCATGTGTGGTATAGTTCTTCTCATGTACCTTCAACTGACGCGATGCGTAAGCAATAACCTTTTGGCGTTGCATCAACACACAACCCAATCCTTGACGTGAGGCGTCACAGTATACCACAAAATCATCTGTACCTTCCGGTAGTGCTAAGATTGGCGCATTGCAGAGTTTATCCTTCAATATCTGGAACGCTTCTTCCTGTTTGATTCCCCAATCAAACTTCTTATCTTTCTGCGTGAGGAGCGTCAATGGTTGAGCGATCTTCGAAAAGTCCTCAATGAACCTTCGATAGTAGCCAGCCAAACCCAAGAATTGTCGAATCTCGGTTGGCGTCTTTGGCGTTTCCCAATTCCTGATCGCTTCAATATTGGTTGGATCCACGTGGATTCCATTTCCATTAACCACATGTCCAAGAAATTGTACTTCCCGTAGCCAAAATTCGCACTTAGAGAACTTGGCATACAACTGTTCTTTCTTCAGTAGCTCCAAAATAGCTCTAAGATGCTGTTCGTGCTCAGCTTTTGTCCTTGAATAAATCAAGATATCATCGATGAACACTATCACGAACTTGTCCAAGTACGGCTTGCAAACTCTATTCATCAAGTCCATAAAGACTGCAGGTGCGTTTGTCAAACCAAACGGCATAACAAGGAACTCGTAGTGTCCATAACGAGTTCTGAAGGCTATCTTCGGGATACCTTCCTCTTGTATCCTTAACTGATGGTATCCAGATTGAAGATCGATCTTTGAGTAAAAGCTTGAGCCTTGCAGTTGGTCGAACAGATCATCGATCCTTGGCAGAGGATACCTATTCTTGATCGTCAGCTTGTTCAGCTCCCGGTAGTCGATACACATACGAAAACTACCGTCCTTCTTCTTGACAAACAGGACCGGAGCTCCCCAAGGCGAGAAGCTTGGTCGGATAAAACCCTTGTCTAACAACTCTTGAAGTTGTGTCGACAGTTCTTGCATCTCAGACGGAGCAAGTCTATAAGGTGCTTTAGCCACAGGCGCGGCGCCTGGAACTAAATCGATGCGGAACTCTACTTGCCTCTGAGGTGGCAGTACAGGTAAGTCCTCTGGGAAGACTTCTGGATATTCCCTCACGACAGGGATGTCTTCGATTCTTGGCTCAGCAGCCTTCTTATCCACAATGTGTGCCAGGAACGCAACACATCCCTTCTGCAAACACTTTCGTGCTTTCAGGCAGCTGATAATTCTCAACGGCGTATCACGCTTCTCCCCGTGAACCACAATTGTTTCGCCATCTTCGGTCGGGATACGAACGACCTTTTCGTGACAAACTATTTCAGCCTTGTTGCCTGATAACCAATCCATTCCTACCACCACGTCGAAGCTCCCCAGCTGGACTGGTAGTAGATCCAAAGCAAACTCACGCTCTCCTAATTCGATCACACAACCTCTGATAACTTCATTGGCTTCTACTAACTTCCCGTTGGCCAATTCGATGGAGTACGGAATATCTAACTTATTAGCGGCTAAACCAAGCATATTCTTAAATTCTAACGACACGAAGCTATAATCAGCACCAGTATCAAATAAAACGGATGCATAGCGTTGGTTTACAGGGAACGTACCAGTAACAACATTGGGATCCTGGCACGCTTCCCTTGCTTCAATATGGAACACTCTTCCACGGGCTTGGTTCAACTCTGGGCAGTTCTTCTTAAAGTGCCCGATATCTCCACAGTTAAAGCATCCGAGTCTTTGCCCGTTTCCACCTCCATTTCCAGCTTGGTTGTTGTTTTGGTTCGCATGACCAGCTTGATTCGCAAAGTTGCCTCGACTCCCGTTTCCTCCATTGTTTCCTTGTGGGCGATTTCCAATACCACCACGATTATTTCTATTCCCAAATCCTCCTTGGCCTCCCCAGCCAGCACTAGCCCAACAAGAATCCTTCAAGTGACCAGTCTTTCCACAAGCTTCACATACTTTTGGCCCGCATCGGCCAGAGTGATGACGTTGGCAAGAGTTGCACTTGGGATGTGCACCCATATATCCTTTTCCTTTCCTCCTACCACCAGCTGCATCCTGAGCTGGCGCATTTTGCTCTCCTTTCTTAACAACCACACTGGCGCCCTGCTTGAAGTTTGAGAACTTCCGTTTGTTACCTCCTGATGACTCGACATGAGTCTCTTTCTTCTTAGGCTCAGCATCATCAAACTTGTTCAGGCGAATAGCCTCCTCTGTGAGAGCCACGCTCAAATCAATCACCTCAGTAATGGTCGCAGGCTTGGATGAGGTCACCATGCTTATGATTTGAGGAGCTAATCCCCAAATGAAATGTTCAATCCGCTTGAACTCCGGAGTGACCATGTAGGGTACCACATGCGATAAGTCATGGAACCTTTGAACGTATTCTGCGATCTTTGGACCTTCCATTTTCAAATTCCAGAACTCGGTTTCCAATCTTTGGATTTCTGCGCGAGAGCAGTACTTCCTGCGCATAAGTTCCTTCAGTTCGGTCCAGGTTAGCGCGTAGGCAGCAGCTTCACCAAGTGTCTGTACTTGCAGATTCCACCAAGAGAGGGCTCCATCCAAGAATAGCCCTGAGATATAGGTGACTTGCTGATCTAGCGCGCATTTGCTCATGCGAAGAACAGATTCAGTTTTCTCGGCCCAACGAACAAAGGCGACAGCACCTCCTGTGCCATCAAAGTTGACCGGTTTGCAGTCTAGAAACTGCTTGTAGGTGCACCCTGCACATACGTTATAACATACGATCGGCATTAGCATCTTTGCTAAAGATACCCAATTAGGTCATGGTATATCTAAATGTCTTAGTATTACCATGAGGTGGATTATTGTTGTTGCCAGTGTTGCCAGAGTTGCTTCCACTAGTCCCTCCTTGAGAGGCGGCGTATTGTGCGATGGCAGCAGCGATAATTTGCTGGAGTTCCGCCTCATTGGTAGGCATGCGTGTCTCACGTCTCGGCGGCATCTTCTAAAAGATGTGTTTACGTCGGTCAGGCCATAGTTATAATACATACGCTTTATGATAGTAATAGTACATAACCTCTCATGTTATAATCATATCAATCACACAACATCCCATGTCACAAACATCAATCACACAACATCCCATGTCATAGAATACAAATAACCAAATCAAGCATCAAGTATGATGAGAATACTGCGATTGCCATATATTGAGACCACATAGTAAGCGTACAAGTACATCACAGTGTCATACAACATCAGTCGACTAAGGGCTACATCACCCTAGTCCAAAAACTATATCAAATCAGTGTCAGTACATCAAATACATGTCAACAAAAGTCAGAATCATAATGTAGTCTCCAAAAATGCTGTGCAGTCAAAAGCATTCGCCGTCTTCTCACCAATGTCTACCTATACGGTACTGAAGAGCTCTACACGGATGGCGGTGGAGGAGGGGGAAAGTGAGTGTAAAACAAGCGGCGCAAATGGAGCCAGTCCTCCTCCATGGCTCTCTGGGTACGCAAGAAAGGAGCAATCTGCTGCTCCAGGGCAAAAAGGCGTGCAGCATAGTCTGGTGGTACAGGTCGAGAGGGCTGCAAAGGAGAGTGGGTCTGACCCTGGCACTGACACGGCGGCGGCTGAGCTCTCTCAAGCTCCTGAATGCGCTGTGTGTGTGCCTCGTGCTGGGCGACAAAAGACATCAAAACGTCCTCAATAGTATACCCCATATGGAAAGAATGGTAGGGGTCGGTCGGTGGCACAACAGAAGGTGACGACCAGAGAAACGGCTCACTGGTGGGATCAAAAGGTCCCACATGAAATGGAGAAACAGAGGGAAAAGTAGCAGACGGTGGTATAGTAGGGATAGATACCGGTACATGTCCAAAAGGGTGAGCCGAAGAACCTTCTCCAGGTCGTGCTGGAGGTGTAAACCGAGGAAATGAAGAGGAGGTATCAATGTGACGGGTATCAGTGATCTGAGGGGGAATAGGTGGGACCTCATCATCAGCAGGAATCCACCCACACTGGGCGTGCTCATCTCGTGGGTCCACCTGTGCCTCAAAAAGCGCACGATCAAACTGAACTGGCATAGGATCATGGTGAGGTGCAACAAGAGGGTCAACTGGTGCATCAGCAATAAGTGGGGGATCAACATGATCAGCAGCAATGACATGATCGCCCTCCAACAACGGAGCATCTATAGGATGATCATCAATAGGTGGGTCAGCAATGACAGGCTCAATAATAGGTGCGTCAGCAGGAACTGGGTCATGCTCAAGCACTGGGTCAGGAGCAGGGTCTAGTGGCTGCTCGGGCTCATCAAAGGCCATCTCAAAATCAAACTCAGGGTCGATGGGATCAACTGGATCCTCCATAGGCTGATCCATGGGTATAAACTCTATATCCTCATCTGGGTCGAATCCCGGGGGAAAGACAGGATCGGAATCCTCCACATCATCGTGGTCGAAAGTAAAACTGGGAATAGGGGCAACAGAGGATGCCTGGTCGGGATCTGATCCATGTGAGAAGTGCTGCGCACTCTGGGTGTGTGAAGGTGCAGAGGCCACAGACTCGAAAGAGTCTGGGACCGGAGAGTGAGCAGGTGACTCCTCAGCGGGAGCATCTGCGATCATCAAAAGATCTCCAGCAGCAAGAAGGGCCTCGCCCTGAACATCCTCCTCTAAGGGCTCATCATCAAAGAGATCGACGTCGTCGTCAGCGTCGGCGTCGAGGAGTAAATCGTAAGCAGGATATGAAGCAAGCGGTATGGGAGCAGGGATCTCCACTAACGGTAGGTCCCCGGCCAAAGGGCCATCAGCGAGCTCATCAGCACCATCAGGTAAAACAAAGGGCTGGAAATCATCCTCGTCCGTGCTAGTAACGTCAGATGTGTGGACCTCGCGCTCTGAAGACTCTAGGTCATCTGAGACTATAGGTCTAGGTCCTGTGGTGTCTGAGTCACCTGTGCCAGAGGTGTCCATGGTGTCTGTAACATAAACACAAATATGCACAAACAGTCAATCATACAATCAAATAATCACATAAGTCACCAAGTAAGCATTCATATAGTTCTCCTAGTCCCACTAGCCTCCCAGCCTCCCAGACTGCTCTTCCTAGTCCCACTAACCAATTCTCCCAGCCTCTCAGACTGCTCTTCCTAGTCCCACTAGCCAATTTTCCCAGCCTCTCAGACTGCTCTTCCTAGTCCCACTAGCCAATTTTCCTAGCCTCTCAGACTGCTCTTCCTAGTCCCACTAGCCAATTTTCCCAGCCTCTCAGACTGCTCTTCCTAGTCCCACTAGCCAATTCTCCTAGTCCCACTAGCCAATTACCTCGATCTCCCAGACCGAGCCTCGGCCTCCCAGACCGAGCCTCAGCCTTTCTAGACTGAGCCTATAAATAATAAATAAAATGTGCTCAACATTTGTTTATAAAAAGTTTTGGATCTGGACTTAAGTGGTATGCAGTAAAAATGTTTTCGTGAGATCCCTAGTGATCATAGTCTAGACTCGAGAAAGAATCCTAGTTCGCTATGATCAGAGCTCTGATACCAAGCTGTCACACCCTGGCTTTGCGGAAGCGTGGTTATTTTGGTGTGACTTCTTAATACCATAGCTTAACCATAACAAAGCTATATGAATTAAAAACCATGCAAGATCATCCATAGATTTAAGTTTTAAAACTGAAGTAACATAACATTGTCTTAAGGACTTACAACTTCATAACATAAAACATTGTTTTGAAAGACATAAACATCAACAAGAATAAAACGCAGTTTAAGATTTGTGACTCGTCCAGGAAAAAGTCACATTTCCTAAACCCGGATGACCTCGGAACCCATATGCAGCGGGAAAACATAACATACCGCGCCAGATCTTTAATTCCCTGAAATACATGTAAGTTGAAAAATCAACAATAATGTTGAGCGAGTTCATGTGTAGTGAGTATGTAAAACACTTGTAAGTATAAAAATCCTGGTATGTAGCAAATAAGGAAAAAGAGATCACCAACGGTTTGCAAGGCCATTGATATGTGTGAAGTGCAAGTAGGAAGACTCAAACCTTGCGATTTTGCGTCGGGGCACAAAGTCACCCCGAGGTCCGTTCTGGTTGGGCCTGGGGCTGGGCTCGCTACACCCAGATAGATCTACCGCTTACGTCCCTCGGTCCTACAATGAGGACTAATGGTCTCCAGTTCCCGCCTACCCACTCACATGATCTAAGTAGTAAACCTCCTTACGCTAACCATACCATGTATAAAGTACTCATAATCATAGTAACATGTATTTCACCCCCGCAGTTTAGAAAACTGAAAACAGTTAAGAGAAAAGGGGGACATGAACTCACAGTGGTGCGTCTCTACCAAGTATGCCTCCAAATCAAGCAGCTATGTGACGACCTACACGTACTAACTCTATTAGACGGACGGCCGTGCCTTAGCTTTAAGGTTTAAGTTTTTGGGAAATAGTTAGGCAACTATTTCGTGTTTACATTCTGTATATACTTGGTAGTCATTTTCCTTCCCAAGGATGGGGGATTTAATACATGTGTGTTTGTATACTTTCGTAATATATTATTAAGTCTCACTTAAAATATATTTTATTTCTAACTCCAAAATATAAATATTTTTCTCAAAAATATTATATTTTAATACATGTGATTTTCCCAAAATAATACTTAGTAATATTATTTTTACTCTAAAAATAATATTTACGTAGTTCACAAAATAATCATAAACACTTATACGAGTGATGTTGTGAAAAATATATACTAAATATATATATGTATCACGTTTTATTTTGTGAAATCCCACCTCCGGTATTTTGTAAATAAGTCGTGGCGAAATCTATATTTTGAAAACAAGTCGAAAAGTATTTCTAACACTTATAGTGAAAATAATTCTAGGTGTTAGGTTTTTAGAAAAAATTCGCCAGAGTTTCCTCTGTAACTGGAGGTGGCCACGCTTTCAAGCGTATCATTTTCTTTTATAAATCAAACCAACCATTTTTATCATTCAATCAAAACAATGTTCAAATCACAAACTAGTCAAAATATATATAAATCGCATAAACTTCATGAACTTGTGATTTATTCAAACTATGAAGTAAATCCCATTACTTTTAGTGGATCTTTATATAAAACTATCCGATTTTGTAAAAACCTCGTTTTTATGGAAGTTCCGTCTTTACAACTTCTCGTCATCTTTTTCAAAAATAGTTATTTTGTCGAAACTTTATGTTACACACGTGTTTACACCCTTGTGTGTTCTAAAAACCATTCGTGTTAGTGTAAGATCCGTCTTTAAAATATGTTTTCTCTTGACACATGGTCCTTTGAAAATACCGCTTGTAGATACGTAGATCTACTAGTTTTAAACACTATTGTACAAACAAAATCGCTTTTACACAAGTTCATGATATGTGTGTGGTAGAGTTTCGCCCTTTAACCCTTGTTACTTCCAAAACAACCTTATGTCATGATCCAAGATCGTGACCAACCCGGGTTAAATGACAATCCGAGCTACCACAATATAGATCGGGTCCAAATAATCACACAAATCAAATACTACAAGTTTTACACAATATATGAGCTTTTAACCAACACTTTTAGTGTTTTTAGTAGACTTTTGTGTATCATTTTGTATGATTTCGAGTTTTAACTGTTACACATCGTATTAACCACTTCAAAATAGTTCGAGTAGGTGATTTAAGTAACATACCACTAGCTCGAGGCTAGGGAAGAATCTAAGCGCAAATGGGGTGGATAAAAGCAAGATAAAGAGGTCCTTCGCCTTCCGATTGCACCAAGCTTCTTCGTATGAGATCCTTATCACTTGTAGATGATTGGAATGGCTTGCATGGAATCGAAAATGGATGGATGGGGGGTGGGTGCTCTCGGCCGAAAGTTCAAAGAGAGGGAGAGAGTTGTTGAGTTTGAGTGATGGTTATGTTGTTAAGTGTGTGTAAATCTTGGAACTTATAGACAAATCATAAGATGATTGTCCAATGGATCATGTGTCTAGATGATATTAAGCATGAGAGATTATAATAATCAAGTTTGTACAAAGTGTGTCCCCTCTAGTTGGGGACGGTTAGAGAGGGGGGGGGGGGTACCTAGTCCAAAACCAACTAAATGTTAAGTATATTAGTTAGGTTAAGTAAGTTAGTTAAGTGCTTAACCCGGTTAGTTGTGTGTCACGCGTTACAATGGGTGTTAGGGTATTCAGGGACCCTAACTGGCTCAGAAAAAGATGAATAATGAAAATAACAATATTTTCATGTTTCGGGTACAGTCCGGTTGTTCGGTTGGATAGTAATCCGTTAAAGCGCTAACAAAGCTTTAAAGTGTTGTTAATACCATTTTTAGTGACACAACTCATTTCTGACACTTGGAAAGTGTCTAGTAATATTTTTCTCATGATTTGGCACTTTATTAGGTAGCTAAAAGCTGAATTATTATGTAAAGTGCTGAATTTTGTACTTAGAGTACGTTTTAGGCACATCCAGTCATTGTAACTTATTCCTAGAGACGCAGTTCTACAACCCTTATATCCCTACACTCACCACTAGTGTAGCAAAATATTTCAGGCTCTTACAGGCCTTAGAGGCAGTGTCTGCCTGATGCTGGCTTTATCAGCATGTTCAATAGGTTATCCGTTATAGTGCTACTGTGCTTTTGTGCATCATGTTTGTCACTAAGGTTCAGCATGTAAAAATGTAGTGACAGCAAGTAAAGTATGATGCAAGTAAGTACATGTATCAGTATTCAAGTAGCAGTTTATTCACAAGTTCAAGCAAGCACAGTAATTAGGCAGTAATTAATTATTGATTAAGTCGTACGGATACCTGGTTTAGTGAGGGTTGTCACATTCTCCCCCCGTTAGAAAAATTTTGTCCCGAAATTTTAAGTTCTGCTTGTAGATGAAGGGTTCTTAGGAAATAGGTGGGGGTATTTCTCTTTCATCCGGTCCTCACGCTCCCAGGTGTACTCAGGACCGTGTCTGGCATTCCAACGAACTTTGACGAGCTTGACACTGCTCCGGCGGGTCTTGTTTACTTTCCAATCCGTAACCTCAACCGGTTCTTCAACGAAATGGAGCGTGTCGTCAACATGAATCTCGTCGATGGGAATGGCAATGTCATCTTGAGTTGGACTTTTCTTCAGGTTGGATACATGAAATGTATCGTGAACTGTATGGAGTTCAGCAGGCAAGTCCAGCTTGTATGCTACTAGTCCTATTCTTTCCAAAATTCTGAAAGGACCAATGTAACGCGGATTTAACTTCCCACGCTTTCCGAAGCGTGCCACACCCTTCCAGGGTGAAACCTTCAATAAAACCATTTCTCCAACTTGGAATTCCACGTGTTTTCGGTTTGGATCCGCATAGGCCTTCTGTCTGTGGTGAGCTGCTTCGATGCGTTTTAGAATCTGTGCAATCTTGTCTGTCGTCTCTTGGACGATTTCGGGACCAGCAAGTTGCCTATCACCTGCGTCAGCCCAACATAAGGGTGATTGGCACTTGCGTCCGTAAAGGGCTTCGAATGGCGCGACACCAATACTGGTGTGGTAGCTGTTGTTGTATGAAAATTCGACCAAAGGCAAATGCTTGTCCCAGCTACCGCCCAAATCCATAACACACGCTCTCAGCATGTCTTCCAAAGTCTGTATCGTTCGCTCGCTTTGACCGTCAGTTTGCGGATGAAATGCAGTGCTCAGATTTAATTGTGAGCCAAAAGCTTCTTGGAAGGATTGCCATATCCTTGACACAAACCTTCCGTCTCTATCAGAGATGATTGAGAGAGGTACTCCATGCCGCGTAACGATCTCTCTCATGTAAATTTCGGCCAACTTGCTCGTATTATCCTTCTCTCTGATAGGTAAGAAGTGTGCTGACTTCGTTAATCGATCCACTATTACCCAAATAGTGTCATGGCCTCTCGGCGTTCTTGGCAACTTCGTAATAAAATCCATTGAGATTTGTTCCCATTTCCATTTGGGAATCTCAGGTTGTTGCAGAAGTCCTGAAGGCTTCTGGTATTCCGCTTTAACCTTAGCGCATGTTAAACATTTGCTCACATAAACAGCAACATCGCCTTTCATCCTAGGCCACCAATAATAATCTTTGAGATCCTGGTACATCTTATCCGCTCCTGGATGGATAGAGTACCGCGATTTGTGAGCTTCATCAAAAACAACCTTCCTTAAACCACCAAACAGAGGAACCCAAATCCTTTTCTCAAAACATAACGTTCCTTCCTCGTTTGGTACCAGTAGCTTCTCCATCCCATGGAGATATTCTTCTTCAAGGTTTCCTTCCTTGAGAGCTTCTTTCTGCGCGGCACGAATGCGCAAGGAAAGATCGGTTCGGATAATCATTTCTAAAGCCCTAACCCTTATGGGCTTGATCCTCTCCTTTCGACTTAGGGCATCGGCGACTACATTCGCCTTCCCTGGATGATACTTTATCTCGCAGTCGTAATCGTTCAGCAACTCAACCCATCGTCTCTGCCTCATATTCAGCTCCTTCTGGTTGAATATGTGTTGTAGGCTCTTGTGATCTGTAAAAATTGTACACTTTGTACCATAGAGGTAGTGTCTCCAGATCTTTAATGCAAATACCACTGCGCCAAGTTCCAAATCATGTGTGGTATAGTTCTTCTCATGTACCTTCAACTGACGCGATGCGTAAGCAATAACCTTTTGGCGTTGCATCAACACACAACCCAATCCTTGACGTGAGGCGTCACAGTATACCACAAAATCATCTGTACCTTCCGGTAGTGCTAAGATTGGCGCATTGCAGAGTTTATCCTTCAATATCTGGAACGCTTCTTCCTGTTTGATTCCCCAATCAAACTTCTTATCTTTCTGCGTGAGGAGCGTCAATGGTTGAGCGATCTTCGAAAAGTCCTCAATGAACCTTCGATAGTAGCCAGCCAAACCCAAGAATTGTCGAATCTCGGTTGGCGTCTTTGGCGTTTCCCAATTCCTGATCGCTTCAATATTGGTTGGATCCACGTGGATTCCATTTCCATTAACCACATGTCCAAGAAATTGTACTTCCCGTAGCCAAAATTCGCACTTAGAGAACTTGGCATACAACTGTTCTTTCTTCAGTAGCTCCAAAATAGCTCTAAGATGCTGTTCGTGCTCAGCTTTTGTCCTTGAATAAATCAAGATATCATCGATGAACACTATCACGAACTTGTCCAAGTACGGCTTGCAAACTCTATTCATCAAGTCCATAAAGACTGCAGGTGCGTTTGTCAAACCAAACGGCATAACAAGGAACTCGTAGTGTCCATAACGAGTTCTGAAGGCTATCTTCGGGATACCTTCCTCTTGTATCCTTAACTGATGGTATCCAGATTGAAGATCGATCTTTGAGTAAAAGCTTGAGCCTTGCAGTTGGTCGAACAGATCATCGATCCTTGGCAGAGGATACCTATTCTTGATCGTCAGCTTGTTCAGCTCCCGGTAGTCGATACACATACGAAAACTACCGTCCTTCTTCTTGACAAACAGGACCGGAGCTCCCCAAGGCGAGAAGCTTGGTCGGATAAAACCCTTGTCTAACAACTCTTGAAGTTGTGTCGACAGTTCTTGCATCTCAGACGGAGCAAGTCTATAAGGTGCTTTAGCCACAGGCGCGGCGCCTGGAACTAAATCGATGCGGAACTCTACTTGCCTCTGAGGTGGCAGTACAGGTAAGTCCTCTGGGAAGACTTCTGGATATTCCCTCACGACAGGGATGTCTTCGATTCTTGGCTCAGCAGCCTTCTTATCCACAATGTGTGCCAGGAACGCAACACATCCCTTCTGCAAACACTTTCGTGCTTTCAGGCAGCTGATAATTCTCAACGGCGTATCACGCTTCTCCCCGTGAACCACAATTGTTTCGCCATCTTCGGTCGGGATACGAACGACCTTTTCGTGACAAACTATTTCAGCCTTGTTGCCTGATAACCAATCCATTCCTACCACCACGTCGAAGCTCCCCAGCTGGACTGGTAGTAGATCCAAAGCAAACTCACGCTCTCCTAATTCGATCACACAACCTCTGATAACTTCATTGGCTTCTACTAACTTCCCGTTGGCCAATTCGATGGAGTACGGAATATCTAACTTATTAGCGGCTAAACCAAGCATATTCTTAAATTCTAACGACACGAAGCTATAATCAGCACCAGTATCAAATAAAACGGATGCATAGCGTTGGTTTACAGGGAACGTACCAGTAACAACATTGGGATCCTGGCACGCTTCCCTTGCTTCAATATGGAACACTCTTCCACGGGCTTGGTTCAACTCTGGGCAGTTCTTCTTAAAGTGCCCGATATCTCCACAGTTAAAGCATCCGAGTCTTTGCCCGTTTCCACCTCCATTTCCAGCTTGGTTGTTGTTTTGGTTCGCATGACCAGCTTGATTCGCAAAGTTGCCTCGACTCCCGTTTCCTCCATTGTTTCCTTGTGGGCGATTTCCAATACCACCACGATTATTTCTATTCCCAAATCCTCCTTGGCCTCCCCAGCCAGCACTAGCCCAACAAGAATCCTTCAAGTGACCAGTCTTTCCACAAGCTTCACATACTTTTGGCCCGCATCGGCCAGAGTGATGACGTTGGCAAGAGTTGCACTTGGGATGTGCACCCATATATCCTTTTCCTTTCCTCCTACCACCAGCTGCATCCTGAGCTGGCGCATTTTGCTCTCCTTTCTTAACAACCACACTGGCGCCCTGCTTGAAGTTTGAGAACTTCCGTTTGTTACCTCCTGATGACTCGACATGAGTCTCTTTCTTCTTAGGCTCAGCATCATCAAACTTGTTCAGGCGAATAGCCTCCTCTGTGAGAGCCACGCTCAAATCAATCGCCTCAGTAATGGTCGCAGGCTTGGATGAGGTCACCATGCTTATGATTTGAGGAGCTAATCCCCAAATGAAACGTTCAATCCGCTTGAACTCCGGAGTGACCATGTAGGGTACCACATGCGATAAGTCATGGAACCTTTGAACGTATTCTGCGATCTTTGGACCTTCCATTTTCAAATTCCAGAACTCGGTTTCCAATCTTTGGATTTCTGCGCGAGAGCAGTACTTCCTGCGCATAAGTTCCTTCAGTTCGGTCCAGGTTAGCGCGTAGGCAGCAGCTTCACCAAGTGTCTGTACTTGCAGATTCCACCAAGAGAGGGCTCCATCCAAGAATAGCCCTGAGATATAGGTGACTTGCTGATCTAGCGCGCATTTGCTCATGCGAAGAACAGATTCAGTTTTCTCGGCCCAACGAACAAAGGCGACAGCACCTCCTGTGCCATCAAAGTTGACCGGTTTGCAGTCTAGAAACTGCTTGTAGGTGCACCCTGCACATACGTTATAACATACGATCGGCATTAGCATCTTTGCTAAAGATACCCAATTAGGTCATGGTATATCTAAATGTCTTAGTATTACCATGAGGTGGATTATTGTTGTTGCCAGTGTTGCCAGAGTTGCTTCCACTAGTCCCTCCTTGAGAGGCGGCGTATTGTGCGATGGCAGCAGCGATAATTTGCTGGAGTTCCGCCTCATTGGTAGGCATGCGTGTCTCACGTCTCGGCGGCATCTTCTAAAAGATGTGTTTACGTCGGTCAGGCCATAGTTATAATACATACGCTTTATGATAGTAATAGTACATAACCTCTCATGTTATAATCATATCAATCACACAACATCCCATGTCACAAACATCAATCACACAACATCCCATGTCATAGAATACAAATAACCAAATCAAGCATCAAGTATGATGAGAATACTGCGATTGCCATATATTGAGACCACATAGTAAGCGTACAAGTACATCACAGTGTCATACAACATCAGTCGACTAAGGGCTACATCACCCTAGTCCAAAAACTATATCAAATCAGTGTCAGTACATCAAATACATGTCAACAAAAGTCAGAATCATAATGTAGTCTCCAAAAATGCTGTGCAGTCAAAAGCATTCGCCGTCTTCTCACCAATGTCTACCTATACGGTACTGAAGAGCTCTACACGGATGGCGGTGGAGGAGGGGGAAAGTGAGTGTAAAATAAGCGGCGCAAATGGAGCCAGTCCTCCTCCATGGCTCTCTGGGTACGCAAGAAAGGAGCAATCTGCTGCTCCAGGGCAAAAAGGCGTGCAGCATAGTCTGGTGGTACAGGTCGAGAGGGCTGCAAAGGAGAGTGGGTCTGACCCTGGCACTGACACGGCGGCGGCTGAGCTCTCTCAAGCTCCTGAATGCGCTGTGTGTGTGCCTCGTGCTGGGCGACAAAAGACATCAAAACGTCCTCAATAGTATACCCCATATGGAAAGAATGGTAGGGGTCGGTCGGTGGCACAACAGAAGGTGACGACCAGAGAAACGGCTCACTGGTGGGATCAAAAGGTCCCACATGAAATGGAGAAACAGAGGGAAAAGTAGCAGACGGTGGTATAGTAGGGATAGATACCGGTACATGTCCAAAAGGGTGAGCCGAAGAACCTTCTCCAGGTCGTGCTGGAGGTGTAAACCGAGGAAATGAAGAGGAGGTATCAATGTGACGGGTATCAGTGATCTGAGGGGGAATAGGTGGGACCTCATCATCAGCAGGAATCCACCCACACTGGGCGTGCTCATCTCGTGGGTCCACCTGTGCCTCAAAAAGCGCACGATCAAACTGAACTGGCATAGGATCATGGTGAGGTGCAACAAGAGGGTCAACTGGTGCATCAGCAATAAGTGGGGGATCAACATGATCAGCAGCAATGACATGATCGCCCTCTAACAACGGAGCATCTATATGATGATCATCAATAGGTGGGTCAGCAATGACAGGCTCAATAATAGGTGCGTCAGCAGGAACTGGGTCATGCTCAAGCACTGGGTCAGGAGCAGGGTCTAGTGGCTGCTCGGGCTCATCAAAGGCCATCTCAAAATCAAACTCAGGGTCGATGGGATCAACTGGATCCTCCATAGGCTGATCCATGGGTATAAACTCTATATCCTCATCTGGGTCGAATCCCGGGGGAAAGACAGGATCGGAATCCTCCACATCATCGTGGTCGAAAGTAAAACTGGGAATAGGGGTAACAGAGGATGCCTGGTCGGGATCTGATCCATGTGAGAAGTGCTGCGCACTCTGGGTGTGTGAAGGTGCAGAGGCCACAGACTCGAAAGAGTCTGGGACCGGAGAGTGAGCAGGTGACTCCTCAGCGGGAGCATCTGCGATCATCAAAAGATCTCCAGCAGCAAGAAGGGCCTCTCCCTGAACATCCTCCTCTAAGGGCTCATCATCAAAGAGATCGACGTCGTCGTCAGCGTCGGTGTCGGTGTCGAGGAGTAAATCGTAAGCAGGATATGAAGCAAGCGGTATGGGAGCAGGGATCTCCACTAACGGTAGGTCCCCGGCCAAAGGGCCATCAGCGAGCTCATCAGCACCATCAGGTAAAGCAAAGGGCTGGAAATCATCCTCGTCCGTGCTAGTAACGTCAGATGTGTGGACCTCGCGCTCTGAAGACTCTAGGTCATCTGAGACTATAGGTCTAGGTCCTGTGGTGTCTGAGTCACCTGTGCCAGAGGTGTCCATGGTGTCTGTAACATAAACACAAATATGCACAAACAGTCAATCATACAATCAAATAATCACATAAGTCACCAAGTAAGCATTCATATAGTTCTCCTAGTCCCACTAGCCTCCCAGCCTCCCAGACTGCTCTTCCTAGTCCCACTAACCAATTCTCCCAGCCTCTCAGACTGCTCTTCCTAGTCCCACTAGCCAATTTTCCCAGCCTCTCAGACTGCTCTTCCTAGTCCCACTAGCCAATTTTCCTAGCCTCTTAGACTGCTCTTCCTAGTCCCACTAGCCAATTTTCCCAGCCTCTCAGACTGCTCTTCCTAGTCCCACTAGCCAATTCTCCTAGTCCCACTAGCCAATTACCTCGATCTCCCAGACCGAGCCTCGGCCTCCCAGACCGAGCCTCAGCCTTTCTAGACTGAGCCTATAAATAATAAATAAAATGTGCTCAACATTTGTTTATAAAAAGTTTTGGATCTGGACTTAAGTGGTATGCAGTAAAAATGTTTTCGTGAGATCCCTAGTGATCATAGTCTAGACTCGAGAAAGAATCCTAGTTCGCTATGATCAGAGCTCTGATACCAAGCTGTCACACCCTGGCTTTGCGTAAGCGTGGTTATTTTGGTGTGACTTCTTAATACCATAGCTTAACCATAACAAAGCTATATGAATTAAAAACCATGCAAGATCATCCATGGATTTAAGTTTTAAAACTGAAGTAACATAACATTGTCTTAAGGACTTACAACTTCATAACATAAAACATTGTTTTGAAAGACATAAACATCAACAAGAATAAAACGCAGTTTAAGATTTGTGACTCGTCCAGGAAAAAGTCACATTTCCTAAACCCGGATGACCTCGGAACCCATATGCAGCGGGAAAACATAACATACCGCGCCAGATCTTTAATTCCCTGAAATACATGTAAGTTGAAAAATCAACAATAATGTTGAGCGAGTTCATGTGTAGTGAGTATGTAAAACACTTGTAAGTATAAAAATCCTGGTATGTAGCAAATAAGGAAAAAGAGATCACCAACGGTTTGCAAGGCCATTGATATGTGTGAAGTGCAAGTAGGAAGACTCAAACCTTGCGATTTTGCGTCGGGGCACAAAGTCACCCCGAGGTCCGTTCTGGTTGGGCCTGGGGCTGGGCTCGCTACACCCAGATAGATCTACCGCTTACGTCCCTCGGTCCTACAATGAGGACTAATGGTCTCCAGTTCCCGCCTACCCACTCACATGATCTAAGTAGTAAACCTCCTTACGCTAACCATACCATGTATAAAGTACTCATAATCATAGTAACATGTATTTCACCCCCGCAGTTTAGAAAACTGAAAACAGTTAAGAGAAAAGGGGGACATGAACTCACAGTGGTGCGTCTCTACCAAGTATGCCTCCAAATCAAGCAGCTATGTGACGACCTACACGTACTAACTCTATTAGACGGACGGCCGTGCCTTAGCTTTAAGGTTTAAGTTTTTGGGAAATAGTTAGGCAACTATTTCGTGTTTACATTCTGTATATACTTGGTAGTCATTTTCCTTCCCAAGGATGGGGGATTTAATACATGTGTGTTTGTATACTTTCGTAATATATTATTAAGTCTCACTTAAAATATATTTTATTTCTAACTCCAAAATATAAATATTTTTCTCAAAAATATTATATTTTAATACATGTGATTTTCCCAAAATAATACTTAGTAATATTATTTTTACTCTAAAAATAATATTTACGTAGTTCACAAAATAATCATAAACACTTATACGAGTGATGTTGTGAAAAATATATACTAAATATATATATGTATCACGTTTTATTTTGTGAAATCCCACCTCCGGTATTTTGTAAATAAGTCGTGGCGAAATCTATATTTTGAAAACAAGTCGAAAAGTATTTCTAACACTTATAGTGAAAATAATTCTAGGTGTTAGGTTTTTAGAAAAAATTCGCCAGAGTTTCCTCTGTAACTGGAGGTGGCCACGCTTTCAAGCGTATCATTTTCTTTTATAAATCAAACCAACCATTTTTATCATTCAATCAAAACAATGTTCAAATCACAAACTAGTCAAAATATATATAAATCGCATAAACTTCATGAACTTGTGATTTATTCAAACTATGAAGTAAATCCCATTACTTTTAGTGGATCTTTATATAAAACTATCCGATTTTGTAAAAACCTCGTTTTTATGGAAGTTCCGTCTTTACAACTTCTCGTCATCTTTTTCAAAAATAGTTATTTTGTCGAAACTTTATGTTACACACGTGTTTACACCCTTGTGTGTTCTAAAAACCATTCGTGTTAGTGTAAGATCCGTCTTTAAAATATGTTTTCTCTTGACACGTGGTCCTTTGAAAATACCGCTTGTAGATACGTAGATCTACTAGTTTTAAACACTATTGTACAAACAAAATCACTTTTACACAAGTCCATGATATGTGTGTGGTAGAGTTTCGCCCTTTAACCCTTGTTACTTCCAAAACAACCTTATGTCATGATCCAAGATCGTGACCAACCCGGGTTAAATGACGATCCGAGCTACCACAATATAAATCGGGTCCAAATAATCACACAAATCAAATACTACAAGTTTTACACAATATATGAGCTTTTAACCAACACTTTTAGTGTTTTTAGTAGACTTTTGTGTATCATTTTGTATGATTTCGAGTTTTAACCGTTACACATCGTATTAACCACTTCAAAATAGTTCGAGTAGGTGATTTAAGTAACATACCACTAGCTCGAGGCTAGGGAAGAATCTAAGCGCAAATGGGGTGGATAAAAGCAAGATAAAGAGGTCCTTCGCCTTCCGATTGCACCAAGCTTCTTCGTATGAGATCCTTATCACTTGTAGATGATTGGAATGGCTTGCATGGAATCGAAAATGGATGGATGGGGGGGTGGGTGCTCTCGGCCGAAAGTTCAAAGAGAGGGAGAGAGTTGTTGAGTTTGAGTGATGGTTATGTTGTTAAGTGTGTGTAAATCTTGGAACTTATAGACAAATCATAAGATGATTGTCCAATGGATCATGTGTCTAGATGATATTAAGCATGAGAGATTATAATAATCAAGTTTGTACAAAGTGTGTCCCCTCTAGTTGGGGACGGTTAGAGAGGGGGGGGGGTACCTAGTCCAAAACCAACTAAATGTTAAGTATATTAGTTAGCTTAAGTAAGTTAGTTAAGTACTTAACCCGGTTAGTTGTGTGTCACGCGTTACAATGGGTGTTAGGGTATTCAGGGACCCTAACTGGCTCAGAAAAAGATGAATAATGAAAATAACAATATTTTCATGTTTCGGGTACAGTCCGGTTGTTCGGTTGGATAGTAATCCGTTAAAGCGCTAACAAAGCTTTAAAGTGTTGTTAATACCATTTTTAGTGACACAACTCATTTCTGACACTTGGAAAGTGTCTAGTAATATTTTTCTCATGATTTGGCACTTTATTAGGTAGCTAAAAGCTGAATTATTATGTAAAGTGCTGAATTTTGTACTTAGAGTACGTTTTAGGCACATCCAGTCATTGTAACTTATTCCTAGAGACGCAGTTCTACAACCCTTATATCCCTACACTCACCACTAGTGTAGCAAAATATTTCAGGCTCTTACAGGCCTTAGAGGCAGTGTCTGCCTGATGCTGGCTTTATCAACATGTTCAATAGGTTATCCGTTATAGTGCTACTGTGCTTTTGTGCATCATGTTTGTCACTAAGGTTCAGCATGTAAAAATGTAGTGACAGCAAGTAAAGTATGATGCAAGTAAGTACATGTATCAGTATTCAAGTAGCAGTTTATTCACAAGTTCAAGCAAGCACAGTAATTAGGCAGTAATTAATTATTGATTAAGTCGTACGGATACCTGGTTTAGTGAGGGTTGTCACAGTAATCGTGGTTATGCCCTTTCAACTTGTAGTTTCTTCAATCATTCCTTCACAAAAATTTTTAAACTGAATTTTGATTGGAGAATACTATCGGTCATATGACATCTTTTCATCTTTGTGGACCCCACTGTGTTAATGGTCCAATCAGTTTTCTTCTTAATATTCCACCTTTTTCAAAGTCAAAAATCCATTCTGATGATGTCATCAGAAATTGACCAAAAATTCTGTTATGTTCTTCTGTTGAATTTTGTTGACCTTTCACATGTGGTCAATAGAAGTCAATAATTTTCAACAGAATTTCTTTATTGAAATTCCCCCTAAACTTGTGAGCACCTTCAACAGATTTTGAAGTTTTTCTTCTGATTTTACAAGAGATTTATTTATTTATTTATTTTTTGTTTTAAGATGAGGGGGAATGAGATGAGGTCAGAAGACTTACATGTGATATTCTGGTGGCATCCAAGTCTCTTAACTTTTTCTGTTATTTTCTAAAACTTTTTATCATTTTGAAGTTTTAACATAAAAAAAATTGAGAGAGATTTTAGGTTATATTACCAGATTTTAGTCTCATGTCATCAGAAACTCAAGAATTTTGTGTCAAATGATTTGTTTTCTGATGATCATGTTTCTCATTTTTCTTTACCCATTTTTCTTTTCCCAAACCATGAGCCAGACAATAGAGCAGTATAAGAAACATACTATATTAACATGTTAACAAAGAGACTATCTACACATGCAAAGTTTAAACAAAGATAACCTAATCAAGGTCCATCCCTTCACCATGATCCATCTCAAGGAGCAACCATAGATCAGTCACCAAACCAGTGTTCTGATTAGTAAGTATGAGCATGTTGAGATGCTTCATGATGATTGATGATCTTCTTGTAAGGTGTGTCTAGTACGAGTGCTCGTACATGCTCCATCAATCTTTGGGATGCTTCATGATGATTGATGATCTTCTTTGAGAAGCATGCTCCCATTTGTGTGATCAGATATTGCCATGGCTTGATGAAGCCATTTTTGGTGATTGCTCGTAGTGGGTTTACAGGTTTGTAACCCATCTGCTCAAGGGTTTCATCTATCTGTGCCTTTGTGAACATCAAAACTTCATTATCATCATTGAGTTGTAGAACCGTCCTGATGATACCTTCAGTTACCAAAAATTTTTGGTTAAGCACCACACTTTCGATAACCATCTGTCCTCTATCCTCATATTCTGATAATGTTGCATTTTTCCAGAACATTTGAAGAATGTCTGGGTGAACTATTATGTTGGCTGTGAGGGCATATTTCAAACGGCTTCCCATGATTAGATTTAATACGGTTTGGCATCCTTCCCATTGAGGACCCTCAAGGTTGGTCCTCAGTCTGAGGTTGTGATAAGGATGATAAGGAAGTGGGAAACGATCAGCTTTGATGGTAAGCATTTTTGTGAGTGTGAGAAAGTGTGAGATGAAGAAGAAGATGAAGTTGTATTTTCTAGGGTTTCCTTATGTGATGGTGACAGTCTTATCTCAAGGTGGTGATCATTTATAGTAAACTTGAAGTTTGCCATAAATGACATCTACCTACTTATCGATTTTGTTCATCGCAATCTTTGTTATTTAATTTTCTATCAGATGGCATAAGGAATAAGCTCTCCTACATTTAATGATTTAGGCGGCTATTTTCTGATAATTTATCATGATTACTTGCCTATATGTCACTTCTAACTC